>OZ010791.1:281530747-283010747 GCA_963932465.1 Maratus speciosus | reverse complement strand
AATAAATTTCAAAATGTCTACTCACTTCCATCACAGACGGTCCCTTAAACCATCATTTTGCCGTTTTTTAAGCATAATTTAAAAACTATATTTATTTTTAAACTATATTATTTTTTTATGAAAGGTTTTCATAATCTAAACCTAATGCATAATTTTTCGTTTTTTTATACAGTTACTTAACTGTAACTTAACTACCAAATTAGCAAATATATATTTCTTACCATCTAACGACTTCTAAATAATAACTTTAAAAAATAAATTAAATATAATGGGAGTCTTCTTATAAGATATACTAACTTAACTTTATATAAAATAACTCTAAATACTAAAAATTTAAATCTTTTGAAATTACTTGAAATCATACTTTCATTAATACTTTTGTTATAAGAAATCCGGAGTGGCTCCACTGAATACATGTAAAGTATTTTATTTAATAGCTTAACTAAAGAATATTCTAATTTTTTTTCTCTTTAGTTTCACAATTTTTCTCTTCAAATATGTTAAATTCTTTCTCTTTTCAATAAGCTATGCATATTTAGTTTCCTTATGACCTTGAGCCCGCTCAGACTTCCCTCTTAAAATTCCCTTTCAAAATTCTTCCCTTTTATTTTTTTCCTTCCAATATTTTTCTACCGACATTTTCTGGAACATTCTTCCCACCAAAAGTAAAACCGAATCGCAACGATTTTCTCAATCAGTGCTTTCCATGTTATCTTTGGTTAGTCGCCCTTGTCACAATGCAGATATTTGTATTCATGCGCACTCACTATAAATCGTCTGTATTCTGTTTCAGAATAACTTTTTCAGTTATTTTAACTGTTGAAATGTAACTGCGACATCGCAAGAAGAAATTCAATTTGAATCATAATATTTTCAACCTAACACCTTTATTGAGAGTGCTCCAACATTCTGAACGATGAACATGTAATAAAGAAGTTGTAATTAGAGCTGTGTGGCATTTATTTATCGGAGATACTCCAAGGTTCTACAATTTCTATGATTAACTTTCACTCGGTACACGGATGGAATTATAGTACTGGCTTTGATTGACGAATATATTTTTTTAAGCGACGATATGCTACTGTGGAATTATTTTTGCGATATGATTTTACAGATTCGCTCTTTAGTTAGTGGGTGTCTGATTGATGAGGTGTGCCAGTACTACTTCGATTACACCTTTAGCTACAGCCTTTACCTTTAGCCAATACACCTTTAACTAAAATTGAGACTTTTATTCCTACTTAACTATTTACTGCGATAACATTACATACATAAATATCAACTGTAATTATTCTCTTTTTTAAGATAAACAACCAACAACAAAAGTTTATTCTAATTTATTTAGCCGTATATTCAATGTAAATTCTGGGGGGAGGGGAATTACACCACTTGCAATTGCCACTTGAATAAGCAATAAATTTAAAAAATCAAAAAACCCGACTGCGTAAAAAGCGAACTAATTAATTATTCCTCATCAATGTGAAACTATTTTTTTTTCAATTCCTACTATTAGCTCACACTCTCGCTATATATATCTTGTTCAAATTTTCAATCGTTAATAAAATACTGATTATTCATTCAATCAAGCTCAAATATTTTTTTAAAACTTGTAGTGGATGACACTTGATGTTAATCCAGTTTTTTCAAATATTAATGCATTAATTAAATTAAATTAATTAATTTTCAATAATCGAGAGAGCCCTCTCCTTGATCAAGGTATTTTAAGACCGAGAGATCCCTCTTCTTGATCAAAGCATTTTAAGCGCCGCTCAAGAGGAAAGAAGAATGGGAATAAAATTCTCTTATTGACCTAAGTAGGAATTGACTTAAAATATAGTTTTTTTATTATTTGTTTATATTACTTACCTATTTTTTTTCTTTACTTGTATTGATGAATTTTAAGTTGTGTTTAATTGTTAGTTCTTATCTATAAACACTGTTTTGATGAGGTCTATAGATGTCTATGAGGCTTAGACTTGCAGTAAAGCTAGAGATCCTACGTACACAACTTCCAGGTTGTATAATATTTTAACGGAGCTTCTGACTGTAAAATAGTCAATGAAACATCGTCTTCATTTTGAAAGACCTATAAAATGATATGCCACTCAATAGGGTGCGAAATTTTTTTTCGTCTCTACCGACATTTTGAATTTATAAAACCAAAACCTAGCCTATAACCATCGGACCGTTAAGACGAATTGATAGAGATCTCATTCATTAAAATCCATCCAGCCGTTGGGATGTTTCGAGGTTATAAAGAATTCCACATACACAGATACGCGTGAAACACATAACCCTTCTTTTCAGTCGAGTAAAAAAGGAACAAAGTGCATTAATTTGTACAGAAATGAACTTTTGAACAAGGATTAAAAAAACGCAACTCATTTAAATTTTAGACGATCTGAACATTTTACGAAGATGGTATTTGTTAGACAAAGTAACTATCAATGTATACTAAAACATTATGGGAAAATTTTTAAAAATCAGAATGTACTCTTTCAAACATGTCAAACTCAGCTCATTGCAATATTTTGTTTAAGCTTAAAATAAGAAATAACAACAGATACAATTTTAAATATAATATCATCCTATCCATGTTTTTAATTAATCAAAGAGGGCATAAATTTTAATCCGAGTCAGTTTTCCTATAATTATGCATATAATGCATAGTTAGTTCATTGTTTTTCAGTTTTAATGAAAACAGATTTTCAAAATTTCACTAGTTTCATTCTGGTCTTTACTTTAACATTTTCTTCTTTTTACTACAGGTGAAACGAAAAAGAATGTTAGACATGTAATTTTGAAGACAATTATATATAAATAATAAAAAAAGATGTCAAGAAAGTGAAATAATCACGGATTATATAATAATTACCTTTTCCTTTACTTTTATATTAAAAGCACATAATCCCTCATACAATGCTCCACCAGTGGCCGAGAGGTACTGCTCTCGAAGCTGGTAGACGGAAGGTGCTGGTTCGATCCCAATAGCGCCCATCGGCCTAATCGATCGGAGTTTTCGTAGTTTTCTTTGAACCTTGGTTTTCCGAGCGTAAATACGGGTTAGGTTCCCTTAGAAAGATCCCCACGGAGGGCACTCCCCCCCCCCCTTTGAACCTATATCCCTCGTGCTGATAATTGACCGTCATAAACACAACCGACTAACTAACCATCCCTCATACAATATTTGTTCAATTTTCGAAAGACACGTTTTTATAAACATTGTACAATATTTTCAAATGCCTATTTTTCTATATTTTTCAGATCTTGAAATCTCACACAATAACACTTGATAATTATTTTTACATAATATATTTCCTTTATAATTCACATCTGATTCTCATAATATGGAGTGAGTTTATAATCGAGTCGTCTAATATTTATAATAATTAACTAAACTAATTTAGCTCAGTCACATAATCGCTAGTGCAACATTAACCTAAATCACTATAACTGTTTAAAGCTATGCCTAGGAATAGTAATTCTGTTTAGAATTTGCAACTTGTTCTGAATATGCTTAGTCTAGGAAAATGTGTATAAATTCCGATTTTACAACAGATTTTTAGCGGAAAATCATGAGATTTTATGATTTTTTCCTGGAGTGTTTTAGCGATTGTATTTGGGAAATAAATTGAGTTTTATTTACCCTTTTATGAATAACTTTAATTCAGAATTGTTAAAGTGATTTGCTTAACATTAAAATCTTTTTGCAAAATTCTTTATAAAAACGTTTTTTTTTTTCTTGGAAACTCATTGTTCAAAAGTAATGTTAATTTTACATAACATTAATATTTATTTAGACATGTTTAACGAAACAAAATACTTTTCTTACAATAAAATGGCGTCAGATTTTTAAAAGCGATGAAATCACAGGGAATTCTTTTCTTTCTTAGACTTGTAAACACTTTTAAAGTTTTATAGATACACATGAACATGATTTCAAAATGAGAATCAAAGAGTAAGCTATCGTATAACAAGCGTAAATTATCTATTAACGTAGCAAAATATGGAAAAAATACATTCACGTTTTCTTTGATTTTCTAAAACTTTCCTATATGAACTCTCCCAATTCTTTGCATGCTCTATAGTTCATCTCAAACCATGTACACTGAATCATTTTTGGAACCACAGCCCTCAAATCAAGTCGACAGTAGGATTACGGACACTTGCGTTAAGCGACAAGCCCGCGGCGTAACCTCTAACTAATTATCAAAAGAACATAAAGATGACATGCAGATAATGGTGACGTATATCTGTGGAGCAAACATTCAAACCATGCTTTCTCTTTTAGATACAAATTTCCAAAAAACTGATAAATTAGAAAATAACTTGCATTTAATTCTAATTTTTATTGTGTATTTTTATTACTGGTAATTAGAAAGAATTGCAAGCATACATAAGATATTAAACATAAAACAAATTAATAAAATGCATTTAATATTTGGAGAAATCACGTATTGACCGAATTCAGAGGAGGAAACATGTTTTAATTGTTTGACAAGTGGATAAAATGCTATTTGAATGAAATAAGTTCTAACTCACAAATAATACAAAAGCATTATTTATATGAGCAAATACGAATTTCAATTGATTATTGATAAAATAAAATTACAGATTACGGTACCTAGTAGAATTCATTAAATATTTACTAAATAAATACTCGTTTGCCAAAAATCCATTTCAAAACCCTTTTAAAACCAATATCTTCATCTAGACAGTCACACACTTCCCCCTCTTCTTCATTGTAGGCTGGTAAATCATGGATAATGTGATTGTACCATTTGAAGACATCCTCAGGTTGATTTTGCCACTATTCACCATACATTACCTTCAGAAGTTTGTCAACATATTTTTTCTTTTCAACTGATATGGCGTGGCTTAGAGGAAGAGATTGTAAAACAACCCTTTGAATACGGGCAACAGTAACTCCCTTTCTAAGAAGATTTACACCATATTCTTCACTTAGATCTTGAAATCTATAATTTTCGAAGCCTTTAACCTTAACAGTTCTCTTATTATTCTCTAAAATAATCCGTTTCAATGTGATATGTAGGGTAGGTTTCGAAAGTACACATTAAGTGACAACTGTGATTGGCATTCTGGAGAAATCACTGTTTGACTGAATGCAGGCTTTGGAGGAAACACTCTTCGATTGAAAGTCAAGTTTTAAAATTGGTTTATAATTGGAGAAAAATGTTTTTTTTTTTTTTGTTGTTGTTGTTGTTAAAAATACCATTTATTTCTGTGCAATTTAACACAGAGTTCATAAAACTAACAATAACTCATTTTTTTTATTTTTTAGTGAGAAAACACAGTTTGAATGTTTGCTTCTCATCTAGATTCGACGAGAAGATTTTCAATGTCTTAAGGCTGCTCGTCACTCAGCTTCCGAATTCCCCTCGGTAAAGATAAGTCTATGGGAGTTTCATGCATTCGTTTATTTAAAGTATTCGTATATTTAAAATATATTACTATTTTTAACTTCTTTTTTCTGTGTATTCTTCTTAAAGGTTGTCTCTTTTTAGTTCACAGGCTATCAAAGCATGAGAGCTAATGTGCCCGTCCGTTCTGTATGTATGTATGTATGTATGTACGTAACGCAATAACTCTTGATAGAAACATCCGATTTGCTTCAAAAAAAAAATTCTTAGTTCTCAAAATATTTCTAAAATCGATGCTTAATTTAATATTTTATGTGTATAAAACGGACGAACTGTAAGTAAAGTTTTGACACTTCATATAAAATTAAGTGTACATTTTAAAATAGTACGAAAACTAAGAAAAAAAGTACATTCTTTAAGAAGAATACAAAGTAAAAAGGGAGATATTTTAAATATATGAATGCTTCAAACACCCATAAAATTAACATTACCGAGAGGAATTTGGAAGCTGGGTGACGAGCAAACTTAAAGTTCAAATAGGCAGATCCTACGGGCTGCGGTGTCTTTATTCTGGTCACGCGGTGTTTTACATGTTTTATTACTTTCGTAGGATCCGAATCGATCCAAAATCGGTCTGACAAATCCATCTTCGCCTCTTTCCATTGTTGAAACTCCGCTTTCATTGTTGATGACCGCAGAACGGTTGATAAACAATGTCCAGGGGAGTGATTTACGAGTCTTTGCGGGTGAAACAAACAAATGCAAATAAATGCAGCCTAAGGCACTTCCTCTGGTAGTTAACACATGCAGGAGTATTAAAGTGCCTGGTCGTTTATGCAATTAAGAAAAGTTAAGAAAAACTAGCAAAAGACATAAGATACAAAGGCCCAGTTACACATAATTTCATTATATTATATGAATTTTCCTAACAAATACTAAAAAATGAATATGCAAAGCTACTTACATACATTATTTTTAAGATGATTATAAAAAATTCCTAAAAATTACCAAAAGATACTGGATTACTATTTATAAAATGTTACAAGTTGTACCCAATTTTCCTATCAAATTACAAGATTAAAATGATCAATTTTATTTTCTCACTTTTCAGAGCACATGGACAAACCGTCCATAAACGCCAATGTTTTATGAGAAAAGTCATGCTGTACAACAAAATCATCTCTTTATATAATCATCTCTCAAATGATGTCTTAAAACACTATCTAAATAACCAGCAAGTTCCGGGACTGTGTCTTTAACCCATTTATGCGTAGCTTCTTATTTTCGGGACGTTTCGAAATTTAATAATTGTTTATACTTTCTTCTTCTTTACAACATGAAAATTGTGTAAAGTAATTGTCTGTAAATATCTTTATCTATTCCTGAGAAATGACAGCATTAAATGAAGGCCTTTTTTCGGTGTTTATAGATTTTTCACTTTTCAAGATAGCGAAATGTAAAAATTAAGTTTATTTGTATTTTTCGTATCAAGGATCCAAATAAATAAGTCATAATCTTAGCTTGTAGATTTCTTTGAAATAAGTATTTTTTTAAATTGCGAAAAAATTATATGTTCAAGCTTTTTTTACGCATGTTTGTAACGTACAAAATATAGGATGCTAGGAGCAAATGGATACATAATTCTATGAGCCATTTAGGTGACAGGTATTGATGTAATGTCCTTTTCAAGATGATTTTGAAATAAATTGTTTTTAGCCTCAAATATGATTATTCTTAATTTTTTATTAATTATATTTATAATGATATTAGTCTCTGTAAATAAATAAATATATTTTTAATAGTTCATATAAATACTAATTATAGTATATAATATACAATTTAAAAGCTTAATTTATATAAATTTAGACAAAAATATTTTTGAGTAATTTTTGTTAGTATTTTTCCAGTTCATTTTGCAACATTTTAAAGTGATTTTACCAACAAATTTGAGAAAACAAAAATTCAGGCATAAATGAGTTAAGCTCTGATTTTATTTTGCATGAATATTTATTTCTTTCAAATATACTCAATCTAATAAGGAAATATCGCTGTGAACTTTTTTTAATACTTTATTTCACGTACTTAATTCTTCTAGAGGTTTTAAAATTTCATGTATAGTTCTTTTACAATCTTCGCATTCTGTATTGAAATATACAGTCGCAGAACTCTCAAATAGTTCGATTTTTGAATACCAGTGCTTTCTAACAAATGTTTTGTAATAAATTATTATAACATTCGTAATAGAACTCAACTTTTAGTTTTTACAAAATTTGCAAGAAAACCAAAAATATTCTTTTTCCTCAATACTGGTATTCAAAAAGCGAATTTGCAGTCGAAGAAACAAAAGTTTGAGTAATTCCATGCGAGTTTGACTTTCATTACACAAATACACTTCGGATCGAGGCTCTCTCCTAGTTCGATTGTACCATTATTTTTCTCCAATTTGTCTAATACACTTCGGATTGAGACTCTCATCCAGTTCGATTGTACCATTTTTCTTCATTTTGTTTGGTATACTTCGGATCAAGACTCTCTCCCAATTCGATTGTACCAAATTTTCTCGATTTTGTCTAATACACTTCGGATCGAGGCTCTGTCCCATATCAATTGTACCATTTTTCTCCATTTTGTGTAATACACTTCGGTTTGAAACTCTCTCCCAAACTGATTGTACCATTTTTCTATATTTTGTCTAATACACATCGGATTGAGATTCTCTCACAGCTTTTATTGTACCATATTTCTCCCTTTTCTCTAATACACATCGGATCTAGGCTTATTCACAGTTCGATTGCACAATTTTTCTCCAGTTTGTCGATACACTTCGGACTTCGGATCGATCTAAACATTCGTTCTATGAGGCTCTCTCCTAGTTCGATTGTAGCATTTTTCTCCATTTTGTCAATTATCACATTGTATTCACACATCTTCAAACTATGCAAATAAATAATGTACGCAAGAAATAAGAAGTGTAATTATGAAATATATCTTCTTTCGGCTACTTAATCATATTTACTACGATATTACGCTCACATATTCATACTCACTTTGTAAAATAAAATAGTTAAGAATTATTTTTATACATGTAAACGTACTGGTTTATCAATTTTATTCAAGCAATGGAACATCAAGCATTTAGACGAATATTTCTATTATGCATTGATACGTAATCTTAATTAAAGCTGTTTTCAAATCCAAAGGGTCAACTTTCTGACATAAGTTTTAATTCATTTTTGTTCGTAAACGCATGAAACTAGTAGGTGTTGTTATTCAGAAACCATGTCATCAAACTATTTTTCCGCTTTCTTGTAAACGCAATAAATCTTTCAGAAAATACTGCCAAAGTCGGCATTTTGAACTGAACTTCCAAACGAAAGAAGAAAATCCAGTCAGTAAGGGGGGAAAATGTCGTGTCACGAGATCAAAATCGCTTATAACTCAATAGGTAATTTATTGATCAAAAAATGGAAAACACAGTTCGGTTCCAAATCGCTTCCATGGTCAGGCTTTCCAATTTTATAGCATTCCGTTAAAAAATGAATTTGTAAATGTGTCACGTTTTGCGCTTTTTGAGCAGAGCAGTTGAGAACTGCCTTAAAACGAAATAAGGTATATATATTTCCAGGGATTTATACCTAAAGCATGTACATTTTAATTCCATCCGCTATTTTCTGGGAATTATTAACGCATTTGTAATTATAAATTTAATTATTTTTGAAAATATGAATATTTTTAATGTCCGAAAGCTACTTTTAAAAGAAAGATGTTTGCCAGCGTTATGCCGAAAAAATTTGCTATAGAAATTACTACTGTTCCATATCTCTCGGAAAATTCCAAATGTCATGCTTATGGTACAGTCGTGGAAGAAAAAAGTAAACACCCCTTACTAACTCTGCAAAATATTATCGTAAAAGAAAGTTACTGGTACCAGACGATTGTTAATAAAGTCTACTTTTAAATGATGTGTATAAAATTTGTTTAGGGGCCATCCACATGTTAAAATGAACCATAACTTTGTTTTTTTCAATAGCAGTCCACAATTCTGACAGCATAAATGAACTCTACACCCTTCAATTAGCCTAAAAACAAATTTTTATGCAATTCGTACAATAAGCTTCCGGAGAAATTAATTATTTTAAAACGAATGTATTTTAGGGGCTGTATCCAAATTGGTGTTCTGCACTAGATTGTTGACCGAGAGCCTCCTTCTTGATCAAGACACCTTAAGCACCACTCAAGCAGTCAATGGAGGATATTCCAAATATGGGTTCGAGGCTGAAAAAAGTCACGTGATACCGGTAATTTACCCAAGGAACTTCTAACTGATAAGAAGGGATTGATAGTACTGCTTTGCCTCGTGAAATGTTTCATTGGCTAGCGGGGATTTACATTACACGTCTACGGAACTTTCCCTTCTTTACGCTAGAAGTTTTTACCTTGACCACGTGATCAAAACGTAGATGGAATATCCTCCATTGAAGACTGTAGATTACAGATTAGCATAAGAAACTTCAAAATATATTGTCACTTCTGTCATAAACGGCCCCTTGAACCATCATTTTGCCGTTTTTTAAGCATAATTTGAAAACTACTTGGAAGAAAAATGTGAAAATTTTGAATTTCCATAAAGCAAGACTTAATAAATCTAAATCCATCAAAAAAATTGTATGTTGCAATTCATAATTTTTTCGAATATTAATTTCATAATTCATAACTCATATCATAAAATTATAAAAATTGCAAATTCAACGTATTTATGTTTAGGTATATTAGTATTATTGCTGCACAAAAAATTAGCACATTAGGAGTATAATTTCAGGATATATTAATGAAAATATGAATGATTTCCATTAGAAGCACTAAATTTTGAATGTTTATAATTCAAAAACTTATTATTCAAATGACTTGAAATTTGGTGTCTAGGCATAGGTTGAATCGAAGATTTGAAATATCTTGTTAAAATTGGGTACTGCCATTGAAAAAAATGAAGTTTGGGTTCTTTTTAATATGTAGATGGCCCCCTAAGCAAATTTTGTTGGGGGGGGGGAGGGATTTGTGTATTATTCAGCGATAGTCACGACCTATGCATATTTTACTGTAGATTTTGTATAAGATTGGATCGTAAATGAGGAATTATTCCTCCAGATGCAAATGACGTCATTTTGTATAAAATAAAAGCGTGTGTTTTATGTCTTAAAGCTGAAATAAGTTCTGTACCACAGTAGATTCCCGATTATCCGAGTCCCGCTTAACCGAGTTTTTTTTTTTTTTTTTTTTTTTTTTTTTTGAGAAAAAAAAAATATGGCCATTTTTTCCCCCCATTCTGAACAGAAAATCAGAGTTCTAACTTTTTATGGCTGCTCTCTAATCTTCACCTAACACTTCATTTATAATAGCTGTTTCGTAATAATGGAAGTCATCAGTCCATCAGAAGAAAATTTTTCTTTCCAAAGGTATAAGTTCGATTGAAAAAACTATGAACTAATTAATGAATTAAGTGAAAGTTTATATTTCCTCTCCTTAGTTTGCGCCGATTTGTGTAAATCCGGTTTATCCGAGTTTTTTCCTTATCCGAGGTGAGCTTGGTCCATATTAACTTGGATAATCGGGACTCTACTGTATCTATATTTATATACATATATATTTTGTTTTTCATCGCGGGCGGCACTAAATTCTGAAAAAGCAGAATTCCTGTTTTCTAGTCATTTTTATAAAGTCATGAGCGAAAGTAGGTGTTCGGCTTAGAGTAAGGATTATGACTGAATAAGCGGAAAGTGACTTTGGTTCATCATGCAAAAAAGGAAAAAAAAATTGTCTCTATCTTAAAGTTTGTGACACTGGTAGTGAATCACCCAGCACATAATCAAATTTTAATATTTTCAAAACACTTATTTGTCTTTTTTAGAAAAGTATTAAAATTTTTATATTAAGAAATAGCTTATGAAACTTATTAATTTACCCTATTTTACAACATTTCATTTGCTGTTCTGTAAGCTGCAACTGGAGTTGAAAAAAAATCGATTGTATTTTTACCTATATGTCATTGTTCCTACTGATGTTTTTTTTTTTTTTTTTTTTTTTTTTTTTTTTTTTTTTTTTCAAGTAAAAATGCTTTTTACTGCTCTGTATCCGTATCGACTGTAAAGTAATAATATCAATAAATTCTTTGCTTTAATTCATCATCCGGAAAGATACGTTTTTACTCTTCGTATCAGTTTACTATTCAAACTGTTGACATCAGCAATTCTAGACCTGTTCTTACTGATGCCAAAATCTAATTGAAGGGATAATAAGACACGTGGAAACTTTCAGATGGCAAGGCATTGCAGCCTATAGGCGATGACGTATGTTGAAACGTGATCGGAAATAGAGATTAAAAGAATGTGATGATACGGGAAATCGAAGGAATAAATACATCATGAGTTACTAGCTCCAGAAAGAGAAACACTGAAAAAAGTTTTTCTTTCTTTCGGAAAGATTTTACTTTTCTAAAATAAAATCTCCCTATTCTGAAACAAGGTAACAAACGCTGCCGCCGTAAATGAATTAAATGTTTTAGCGACGTGAGGTCTTTCTCAGTTATTATAAAGAAAACTATTCCATATGAAAATATGAAAATTGGTATTTTTATAGAAAAACTTTGGATAAACGCGCTGGAGCAGAATATTTTTAAATCGGAGAATTTTTCTACGCGTTATTTAACGTGGAAGTCAGTTAACCCTAGAATACAAAGGCGTCGAGTGTCAGACTACTCGACTATTTCCCTCCCCACCTCCTTTATTTTGAGAATACGATATCTGACTCTGTAAATTTACGTCTTGATATGTAATAAATATTTTTATTACATATCCAGACATAAGTTTACACTTTACAGTGTCAAATAATGCATTCTCTAAGTAATGGAAGGGTGTCTAAATAGTCGAGTAGACGCCATTGTATTCTAGGGTTAACATAGTTCCATTTTTAAAAAAAATTATGAACAAAAACTATGCATACAAATTTGCTAATATTTTGTAGGGCATTACATATCAAGCTTGCAGTGTGCACTGTGCAATTTTTTTTTTACTAATTTGTTTAGGGTTTGTTTCATTTTTTTATTCAAAATTTCATTATTTTAATAGATTTAATTTATATTCAGAAAAGGTCTTTTTTTTGTACTAATGCCAAATTGTAAAACGGCGCAAATAATAATATTTTCTTCCAATTAAAAAATGGATTTACACATGACTATTAACTCTTTGATGCCGAAGGTAGCATTTCTGCTACCATATGTTCCGCTTTAATTTTCAATTCGAAATTTTATAAATAATGTATATTTTAAGTCATTACAGAAATAACTGCACCTTTAGGTAATATTATTTATGAATTTTGAATGCAAATGGCAACACTAAATAAGAAAAAAAATAGTATGCAGCAACATGTCTGAAAAAATGAACAAAATGCCATGTACATTGTTTATAATGCCACACATACACACATACACAATTACACACACACACACAATGTTTTCTCAATTTTTCAAATATTTTATTGAAATAAAAACTAAATATATATGATATATAGGTATAAAAAAAAAGTTGCTTCTATTCTCTGCACAAAAAAGTGCAATGCAAGTTTGCTTTTTAATAGTAAAATGGTTAATTAAAATCAAGGTAGCAGATCTGCTAGCACGAGCATTTGTGATCACGAGCCTATGGTAGCATTTTTGCTACCATAATATTTTCACAGAAATTTTGAACTTTTTAGTGTTAGCTTTGTACTTACGTTACTTTTGTTTTACTTTTAATTCACATACTCATGGTATTAAATAAATCCGAAATAAATTAGTTTAAATTTAAAATTTCCATATACAATAAAATGATATTATTTTTATTTTTACACTTTTGAACAAAGTATTGAAATTCCTTTTACATACATATATTATATATGTTTTTATGTAAATAGACAAAATTATGATGTAAATACGAAATGAATATTTTGAACTTTGTATTTCTAAATATAAATATAAGTATAAATGATAAACTTTTTTATTGAGGCGTATCACTCAAATATATTATACAGTGTGTCCACATATAACCTGACCGACCTTTATTTTCGCAACCGTTAGTCCTAGATGCATACTTCCAATTACAAAAGTGGTCAAAATTAGGCGCAGAGTTAAGATAAAAAAAAGTTTGAAGCGAAAAAGCAATTTAGCGAAGAATTACAGAATCCAAATTTTTATATGGTCCCCCGGTCCTATAAGTTATATTTAGTAAAATTTTCCTGTTACACTGACAAGTACTATTAAAATTGACGAAGTAAGTTGGAGCATATTTTTTGCTGTAAATTAGGGGTCATTCACAAATTTAGTAGAAATAAAATTTTGTCAGATATATTAAAGAAATGGTTGAGAGTAAAATTAGCATTGCAATATAAATTTGAAATCTTTAATCATTCTGACAAATTACTGCAAAATATACAATTTGTACTAAACATATAAGACGATAAAAATAACAGAATTTTTGTTAAATAAAAGGATGAAAAACAACAGCCTCAATTCTTTACAAAAATGATACACATTTTAAAATGCTGTTAGATTACACCGTCTTTCAAATTTTGGGTTGTGCCATGTTTTTTAGTTTTTGAAAATTGATTCACAGGTATTTTTTAGCGCTGAATCCGAAAATGACTTTCATTTTAAACCATCACGTTAGGATTTTTCTCAAATCGCAAATTTCAAAGTTAAAGAGCTCAAAGTTAAAATTGATCCCCCCCCCCTCCCCTCCCGACCACATCGGACCCCTGAGCAGTTTAGCTGTAAGAAACCCAGTATAAGCCACAAAATTGAATAAATTATTGAATCAAATAAAATTAAACTGAATAAAAAAAGTCTTTCATTTATTTTATAGTATCAGATTTTTCGCTATTTTTTAATCTTGAAATTTATGATTTGCAAAAAATCCTTACATGATGGTAAAAAGCGAAGGTAGTTTTTTTTATTTAGCGTTAAAAAATACATAAAACGTAATTATAAAAGTTTAAAAACACAACCATCGCAGTGTTATGTTATCCAATCTAAAAATCATTTCTTAAACTTGTTGACGGTAATCTATCCGATTTTTTTTTTTTTTTGGGGGGGGGGGGGGGGGTTATCCTCTAATACGAGTATAAGTATGTATAAGATGGTAAGCATCGAAAATCATAATAATATTACATTGTAATTGGATTTAAGTCAGTATGTAAAATATTAACTTCGATCGGACATTTGAAAGTCAGTTAAAGTTCGAGTACAAATTTTAAACTGGAAAGACTATTGTTGCAAGTTAAATAAAACCTTATGAAAATAACATAATTTTTGTTAAAAGAAATCATAACCTCAAATCCTTACAAAATACAACATATGTTAAAATACAATTATTTTAATTAATCTGAAACTTAACTAATAAAGTTAACTCAATCGTAACAGTTGTATGATTTCTTTCAAACCGCAGATACCTTGAAATAAATTTAAGTAGTTTATATACGACCCCTGAAAGCATGGTCGAAATCATCTGTTTTGATATGCAAAAAAGTGGTTTAAGTCATTCAAAGTTTTATAACTCGGTCAATTTTAATGTTAGATGAATGGGACTTTTTCTGTCTTACTTGTTAGTGTCATAGTAAATTTTTACTAAATATCACTTATAGGACTGGGGGACCGTATAAAAATTTGAATTTCGTAATTTTTTAATAAATGTTTTTCTTGACCCAAATCGCTTTAAAAATAATTCTTTACCTTATTTAAACCATTTTTGTAATTGGAAGTATGCATGTAGGACCAACGGTTGCGAAAATAAAGGTCGGCCAGGTTATACGTGGACACACTGTATATAGTATGTTTGTTCTAAGTGGTATATATTATACGGTCACGCGCAGTTCAACTGCCATGTAGTTAACTGTAATTTTTTTATTAGTATTTAGTTCTTTTTTCCAGTTACGTACACTGCAAAAATCACGCGCCTTAGTTATATTTCCACAAGTATGCTCCGGGTTGTACACTTCAAATTGTGAATTCACACAGTTTCACCTTCACTGGATTCTTTTAATAGCATCGTAAATATTCACCTGCTTTATATATTTATTTGTTGCACGCTCCTTGTATTATAAATGTTTGATATTTTCAACATGACATCATAATCATTTCATTTTTAATTTTTGAAATTTTTTATTTCAGTTAATTTTCCATGTGTAATTCTTTAAATTGAATTTTAATTGCTGTGTGAAAAATTTTATTCCGCGTTTTGAGTTTTTAGCAACAAAAAAATATGAAATCATATAGGAAATGGTTATTATCTTGTTGCTTTTTTTATTAATTATAAAGTTGAAAATTCTACGTCAAGCGTGGCAAATGAGGTGCATTAGTACTATAACTAGTTTTGTAAATATTCAGGCACTCTTATGCAAAAATGAATTAATACAAAATTTATTACGATTATATATATTAAATTCAGTAATCGGAAATAATGTGACTCCATCTTAAATATGACGTAATCACCATGGCAACCTAGACTCATTACTTATCAAGGGATATCAGTGAATTAATTACGTAAGATAGGATTTAATAGAATGAACGAAACTTTTACTAAACTTTAAGTCTTTATGTAAACTTCTATTAAACTGCAAGTCTTTAAGTAAACTTTTATTAAACTTTAAATCCTTTTAAGTTTTGATTCGATTTTCATAAATCTGAAATGACTCGACAAAACTCTGCAACGATTATATATATCAAATTTCAAATCATTCGGCTGGTTAGTTTTTGCGTTGTTATATGCGGGCAGAAATACGGACAGACGGGTCAGACGAAGACTATAGGCAATACGTATTTACATAATTACGAGTGCACCTAAAAATGAACTATAATTTATTTAGAATCTGGAGTACACTGTAAAAAAAAATCTAAAGTTACTAAGGTTTTTCTACAAATCTAGTATTCCTAGAACTTTTTATGTAACGGCAACAACAAAAATTCATGTAACAGATACACTTTTGCACTTTAAATCAAAAAATCTGTAAGGTAATTAAGAATTTTTTAGGAAACTGGGATGCTTAGAAATTTTTATGTAACTGCAACGCGGGTTACAGATAAAATTTTAGTACGATTATTGTAATTTTAGTAGATTCTTTTGCAAAGCTACAGATTTCTGTATCCTTCTATGTATAAAAAAAAGTTTTGATTTGGAAATGGACCAATGAAAATCTGCGTAGATATTCCGGGTAGATCCACATCCAATTCGAATGCTTATGCATGGCCTTTCATCGTTAATATTAAAAAAACTGTTGCATACAAAAATATGAAAATCGGTGGTATTATAGAGAAATGTTTGATAAACACGCTGATGCAGACAGTTTTCAAATCGAAGAATTATTTTAAGAGATATTTAATGCTAAAGTTGGACAAAATCGTTCCATTAAAAAAGTTTTATTGGAGCAAAAACTATACATGAGAATTTAATCATTTTTAGATCATTTTATACATTATAAGTTCCCGGTGTGCAGATTGTACTTATTTTTCGTATTTGACCCATTTTTTGAGGTTTTATTTCAATTTTAAATTCAAATTTTCAGCATTTCGAGAGATATTTTTTACAAATTTTAGAAAATGTTATTAATTTAAACTGTTGCCAGTTGTATAAACAGCTCAAATAATAATGTTTACTTCAAATTAAAAATTTATTTTACACGTGACTATTATAAACAGAAAATATAAAAAGCAGGAACTCATTGAAAATTACGTCATAAAAATTATAATTACACGTGAATTTTAAAAGAGACAGAATATTGTAAAATAATAAATTCATAAACATGCGTTAGAAGTCTTAAACAGGAGAATTTACGTCACATTACACTTATTATATAAAATGAACAAAAAATAATATTGCAAAACAGTTTAAATTTAAAAATTGCTCGAGACATTTACTTGATATTTTAAGATGATCATAATATTTCATTTCTAATAAAAGTATTTTTACGGGAATATTAAAAAGAAAAAGAAAAGTTTGGTGAAAATTACGTCACATTATAATTCTCAGATTCAAATTACAATTCAATCTTCCGAACTCTTTTTAAAGCCGATTAAATTATCGTGCTGTTAGAGTCTGCGGTATCTGAACGGGGGTTGACGAGCGTAGCTCGTAGGGGGTAGAGCCCCCTAGTCTTTATAAAAACTAGTTTTGTAGATTGACATCTTTTTTTGTACAGTGTACAGATAACATTTTAGTAAGTATAGAGATTTTTGACAGTTTACATCTGTAGATATACAGTTTTTTTTTTTTCTTTACAGTGTACTTTATTTGCCTCCGCAATATTTTAATATGCCTGTATGCAAAATTTCACGATTCTAGCTTCTAAATTTGCATATTTATAGAAAGGTAGACGGAGTTACAAAATTTAATTTTATGTGTATTAGATAAACAAACCACACGTTGCCACCGGCAAAAAAAAACGCTTTTTTGCCGCTACATACTACATTAGGTTATCTATATATATATATATAAATGGTACATAAATCAAAAAATAAAATAAGTATATTTATTTTTTTATATTGTATTGTACAAAATTGAATAAATGGAGGAAAAAGAAAAATTATATAAAAAAAATGGATATATATATATATATATATATATATATATATATAAGAGAGAGAGTGAGAGAGAGAGAGATAAACAAAAAAAGAAATCGCTTTAGGTCATACTACATGTAAAAGTAATAATGGATATATATATATATATATATATATATATATATATATATATATATATATATATATAAAGAGAGAGAGAGAGAGAGAGATAAACAAAAAAAGAAATCGCTTTAGGTCATACTACATGTAAAAGTATAATTAATTTCACAAAATAAAATAATTTTGAAATGTAATAAAATCCTTCATATTGGTTCATCAATGGCAGCATATATGATACCATACAGATATCCTTTAAAATATAATAAAATCTCATTTTCTGCATATTTTTACTTTATTTGACCGACAAAAACATAAATTAGATAGATAAATAATTTTTCCCATAGCACTTACTTGAAGTGGGCAGTAGAGGGTTAAAAACAGAAATAAAACTTTAAATAATAAATACGCATTAAAAAAAGTAAATGTGGAAAATTACGCCATATTTAAGCTGCTCAAAAAACAATGTTTCCAAGCAGTTTCATATAAAAAACACATTTACCTTTCAGTTAAAAAACGTAGTTTTACGTGCATATTAAAAGAGAGAAAGAAATTTTGTGAAAATTACGCCTATTGAAAAAGATACATTTAAAACAAATTTCTTCCAGCGTCGTTATAAAATTCCGGGAAGCAGCGACTTTGTTTACTTAGCCTTTTTATACAAGCTATATGAATGAATTAATATTGTATATTTTTAAATGTTTAATCGCTCTTATTTAATCAGTTATGAAAACAGCCGTTAGCTGTCTCAAAAGCAATTGATTCGGGCAAAAAATCCCCTGGTCAAAGGGAAATGAATGGAATCCCTAGTGAACCCCAGTGAAAACCGAGCAGGTCGTATTAATTATGCGAATGTTATTAATGCTTTGTGAAGGAAACAAATTGCGTAGTATTTGCCTATGAAAAGCAGATAAATTTTATATATTCCTACAAAATAGAAAAAAAATCACATGACTCATAGACCGGGAGGTGGCAATACAGACAATCACCTCATCGAGTTCACGGCTGAAATTCCAGAATTAGTTAAAACTCCATTCGCCTATTAAAGCGCAGTCGGTCTGTCAAGTCATATATCGGCGGAAAACACCTGAAAACCCGATTTTAGTGGTTGATTGGTTGGTTTATCATTGTGATTTCCTGCACCCAAAGGTATGAAAACATGGAAGATTCGGTGTAGGAAAACACAATGGGTAAACCTAAGAGTCAACCACTAAAATCGGGTTTTCAGGTCATTTCCACCAAGATAATTACCTTGGTAGACCGATTGCGTTTTAATATTCGAATCGAGGTTTAACTAATTCTGAAATTTCAGCAGTGAACTCAATGAGGTGATTGTCTGTGCTGCCACCTCCTGGTCTAGCATATTATATTTAGTTCATTTTAAAATTTTAACAATTCAAATAGCACAAGGACCAAAATATCCAGTCTTAAGAACAAAGAAATGTTGCCATATTAGTGGATTATTTTAATCTAATTTGCCACTGTTTCTAAATCATTAAATAATCTTTTCTTAATCATTAAATAAGGCTAAAATTACTGTATTCGGAATAGTGGCAAAAATTGGAATTAAAAAAGTACGCTGAATCGTCAACACCCTTGGATTCAGCATAGGAAGGTAATTTATATTTTGATTTTATAATTTGCCGTTATATTTTTCCATTAGCATTTTCCTGTATTTAAATTTCTGACTGCTTCTGATCAATTTAACCACTGAAAATGATAAATTAATAAAATTCGTAACCCGAAACTCATAATACTGATACTCAAAAACACCTTGAGTTTCGCATTCCTATGCAATTTGAACTATCCCATATTCCGGTGGTTTTTCTTTAGACCACTTTAAGCTGTAATTTAGAAATTAAAAAAATAGCTTATATTACGATATAGTATAATTTGACTGAAAATAATCTCTTGAATCAATAAATCTTTTTATCAATTTATCCGAAATAAATATACGTTTTTACTCCTTCATATATTTGTTTACCAGTCAAGCTGTTGACATCGGTAATTCCAGACTCGTTCTTACAGACGGCAACATCTATTTGCAGGGATAATAAGACAAGTGGAATCTTTCAGTTGGCAAGGCTGGTACAGCTTTTTTAAATCATGAAATAAGGCTAAAATTACTATTCCGAAATAGTGGTGAAAATGTAAATAAAAAAGCACGCTAAATTGCCAACACTCTATGTATATTTTGATTTTATAATTTGACGTCATATTTTTCTATTAGCATTTTGCCGTATTTAAATTTCTGACAGCTTCTGATCAATTTAACCACTGAAAATAATAATAAAATTCGTATCCCGTTTCTCATAATATTGATACTCAAAGACCCTTTGAGCTTCACATTCCTATGCAATTTGAACTATCCTATGTTCCCGTGGCTTTTCTTTTAGACCACTTCAAGCTGTAATTTAGAAATTTAAAAAATAGCTTTTATTACAATATAGTATATTTGACTGAAAAGAAATAAAATCAATGAATCTTTTTATCAGTTTATCACAAGTAAAGATACGCTTTTACTCCTTCATATGTCAGTTTACCAGTCAAGCTGTTGACATCAGTAATTCAAGACTCGTTCATACAGACGGCAACATCTAATTGCAGGGATAATAAGACAAGTGGAATCTTTCAGCTGGCAAGGCGTTACAACCTTTGGGTGATGACGTATGTTGAAACGTGATCGGAAATAGAGATTATAAGAAGGAGATGATACAGGAATTCGGAAGAATAAATATATCATGAGTTAGTAATGCAAGAAAGAAGAACACTGAAAAATGTTTAATCTTCTTTTTGTCTGGAGTATTTTACTTTTGCAATAAAGATATAAAAGTAAAAAATGAGGAGGGTGAATGTCCAATAAAGATTGTATAAAATTATCTATAAGTTTTTCAAAGCTTGATTACTGTATTTCGATATTTTAAAATCTGTGAGAATAAAAATAAATGTACCTTTAGTTGGGAAAAATGTTCCTTTTAGGCAACTTGTCGAGTGTCTTTTGAGAAAAGACAGGTTTGAAAAGGTTTTTTTCTCGTAAGACGCACTTCATGTTGTTTCTGTCGTCCCAGTGTATAGCCTGCCTTAGGCATGTAAATTGAAATTACAATTATTTTAACCGTCTCATTCACGAATTTTAAGAAATCAAACGGAAAAAAATCAGTCTATGAACAGTCTTAATTAAACTGCTATTCTAAATTCGTATATATACAGTGTGAATCTAAACTCTTGGGCAAAACTTTAAGGGGTCATAGTACAAATCAAGATAAACAATATTAAATAGGAATCTAAGGGTCCCAAACGTCTTCCGAAGGAGATAGACGCCATTAAAGTTTAGGGTACAATATTTCAATGATTATAAAAACCGGAAAAATTGGTCGATTCGTTTGCGGTTTGTCAGTACTTTCTTGAAAATAAATTTTAAAGATAAAGTTTTAGAAATGCCGATAGAGGGCACTTTAGACCTTGCAGTAACGAACAACTATTTTTTACCGTTATTTTTTGTATCTCATTAAATGGCTTAGACTTAAACTTAAATTTTGAGCTCAAAATCTGAATCGTTAGGAGTGGTTAAGTAGCGATAACTGGACTGTGTTCAAGGGGGGGGGGGGTCGAATTTGAACTCATGAACGCAGTTAAGATTTGCCCCCCCTCCCCCGCCCAACACCAAGAAAGCTGAAAAGATGCAAAGGCAACAGAAATCATCCGTTTAAAAATATTTTTGTTTTGTGAAACCAATAATGCTTTGGGATCAGGATAAAGCAATGCGTCTATAACTCATTCTAAACTGTATTACAACTAATCGATGTATTAAATGAATTTTATAACAAGTTATTTTAATGGTACTTATAAGTACCGTCAGTATATAAAGGGTTAAATTGTATTTTATGTGTCATCAATTTACTTTTCTTTGCCCCATGATTTTCCCTAAGTGGATGACTTCGTCGTCCTGCAGCTAACACATTGTATGTGGGACACGTAAAAATATGTTTTTGTGGGTTGGGGACAGTAATTATTACTGGTACCGGAAATTTTGTACGGACGAAAAAAAAAGGTGTAATCCAAGCATGCTTGCTTCTTATTGGTTGTGAGCATGTTTTAATTTACAGTGGCATTTGTGAACGTAAATTTAGTGCTCAGTTTCGAAAAATTGACCGCTTACAATGTATTAACCCTTAAATGCCGGATTTTTCAAAAATCATTGTAATAATGTATTCCGGCTTTCATTTTTTTAAATAATTCATGGGAAAAATACTTTAAAAAATCATATTTTGTTTTAAGTATGGTTTATGGTTAAGAAACAGTTTGTTACTAATCGGCAATACTGGTCTTTAATTGAAAAAAAAAAGTTTCCTTGATAAAACTCTATAATGTTAAACACACAAGAATTTTAGGAACTATAATACGAAATAAATTTTACTTGCTCACTGCAGAACAAAATAGGGTGTTTCGCAAGCTTCCAAACAAAACAAAAAGAACAAGTAGCAACAATTGAAAAAATAAATCTATCTTTATTCTTAAACAGCACAAGTGTTGCCATCTACATGTTGAAAATCAATTTAATAATATTTTCAGAATGTATTTTATTGGCAACATTAGGCATTATATCGTCAATATTATTCTAATAGTATTTTAGAGCCTAAATTCGGTATGTTGCCGAAAAGCAACACCCGGCATTTAAGGGTTAAAATATGATCGATAATTTCTTTTCTCGCGGGTGCGTTTTGCTATCTTCGTTAAACTTTTAATCATTTTGATGGAATAAGCGAGATGATATTCTGGCTTGACGAATGTTGTTTGCAGATATTTCTATCCGAAGATATTTAGAAGATATGCAGATATTTAGAAGTTTAAACGTTCATCTAAAACTATTACATATTGCAAAAAAATATTAGACTGCAGTGCGAAGTCCTCGCTCAGGTCTACTGATGATTATAAAATGCTACAGAATATCTATTGAGGAGCATAACCCAGATGCGGCTTTAACTGTGCTACGGAAAAATGCATGTACTAGATTATGTTACAGAAATGGTAATTCCTAAATATTTTACATAATCACGTACAAAATATGGAATTTATGTGCATAAAAAATTCCAACATTTGTCGTGCTTTGTTATTGTTTTACAATTACAAATGTTTGTACCTTTATAGCATGAACAGCTTACAGATTTTTCGATCTGGCCGGAGAAAATTTTTACTTTTGCTAGGACTGATAGCAATAACTTCGTTTTCAAGCTGGAAAATGCTGAAACTATAAAATTTTTAAAATGTAAAACTGTTTTACAAAATTTATTAAATTATATTATAGCTGAAATAACAAAAAGTAATGACTGTATTTTATTTTGAATTTCAGAAGTAAGATATTGTTTTCAAATGAGACGCAGCCTTTTCTGGCATCAGATAAACACCAATATATTTTTCAAATGACACCATTTTTTAAATAGCCACTATCAAATCAGCGAAAAAGCCGTGAGTAATCTTTTTAACTTTGAAAATACTATTTCATAAATTATTTGGGTTAAAAAATTATAACTGATACTAAATTTTACGAATTATACAAATTAATTATATGGAAAATATGTTCTTTAAGACACTGGTAACCGAAACAATCACTATCCAGTTTGTAAAGATATATTTAACTCATTTGCGAAAAATAATTGAATCTATGAAAATACAAAATGTCTCATTAAATCTGGGAAAAGTGCCAAATGATCGGACAGATATTCTGGAAAACAAGGTTATTATACTATTTCATATTTTAGGATATTTTATGTCACTCCAATGAAAAAAAAATACAATAATTGTACACTATTTCTTTAATTTTATGCCAAATAATGAAATTGGGTTAATAAACTTTTCCATTTGTACAAATTAATTTATAGAAAATATTGTCTTTATAGCACTGGCAACTGAAACAATTGCTTTTTAATTTATAAAGATGTTACGTTCATTTACGTAAATAATTTAAATGTATCATTATTTCAGAATCTAGAAAAAGGTCCAAATAATCAGATAAAGCCTTAAAAAATAAGATTTTGATAATTTGTCACATTTTAGGATGTTTTTCAAAAAATACTAACTTTAGCAACAAAAAGGGGTCTCATGTCTCTTAAAATTGGAAAAAAGTAAAAGAAAAGGCTTTTTTCAAGATATAATATCTTAAAAGGTATTTGGTTTTAAGACACAATTTTAATTGGAATAAAAGATGTAATTATGTTCTTCCATTTCAAATATTTAAAAAATTGCAAGATGCAGAATTAGCACTTACAGGGGGCTCCAAACTGTCAGATATTTGACGAGCAGAAAATCGACAAAACAGATTACGCACAGGATTACGAAACAAATATTGCAACTAGGATGAAATTTTTTATACCTACTTATACTTCAGATTGTAATAATTACACTGAATCTAAATACATTTTTATTTAAAGCATTTTTATATTTTTAATACGAAGTTTTATTTAGCTAATGCAAAATTTAGAAAATTTCAAGAATATAATCACCTAAATAAATATATTTTTTTTACAATAAAAAGGAAATTTTAGGTTCAGTTCATACAGACAAACATGAAGCATGTGTTTTGAAAATTTCATGAAAAAATATTCAGACGTTTTTGAGCTATCATGTGCGTTATGCCCAAAAAACGTCATTTAGAGAAAAATGATTTCAAAGTTTTGGAAACGCCGCTGCAGCTATTGAGCGGGTGTAATTCTAAAAGTCGTAACTTCTGTTCTAATGGGAATTTCAAAAAAAAATTATATCAAAATGTTCCGAAAACATAAGAGTTTAACATCTACAAGAATTAAAATTTCGAAAATTTGAGACCCCTTCAATAATTTTATGTATTTTTTATTTTCGATAAATAATAAAAAAAATAATGTATTTCATGTTACGTTTTTAAAGCCATATCTCATTTCAAAAGATGATATTTTACATCATATTTTACAATCGTGTAAAGTACCATCATATTTTATGAAATTATGCCAGATTTTTGAAACAGCGACAAACTCGCTACGGAAAAAGTCATTAACCCTTTTGACCTTGAAATTAGTATTTGGAAAGTCATTTGCTTCCACAAATAAGATGCGATACTAAGTTGTTCCATTTCTGAAAATTAATTCTACAGAACATAAGTCCTTTATACATAAGGAAACAAAACAATCGCCGTCCAATTTATAAAAATGTGTTTTGTTCATTTACAACAACGATGTGAATATATCATTACTTCAAAATCTAGGAAAAGTGCCAAATGATCTGATGCCATGTTGGGCGCTCTAGAAAAATATATTATTGTGATATTTGATATTTTAGGGTACTCTGAGTTAGTTCAAGGGAAAAAATGCCAGAAATCTTAAATAGATGGTGTATGTTAAGTTGCTTTCATTTTAAACTATTGCTTTAGAGATATGAAATTGTGAGCACTTGAAAATTACATTAGAAATAAATCAAATGCTCTTTATGTTTTCAAATCCACATCAAATGCATCTTATTTTAAACATTTAAAATCTTTAAAATTATATAATTTTTATTTTATTTTAGGTAACAAATAAACTTTATTACTACTTTAAAAAATGTATTATGAAGAAATCATACAACATATTAAACGTGTAAAACAATATCATGTCTACAACGAAATCCTATTTAAAATAAAAAATTGGGTTATTTACAGGAAAATTACAGCAGACAGGGTACTTGATGTCACAGAAACCCGTTTAGCACGGAATTTTTCTTTTTTCTTTAGTGATGTTTTTTTTGCTGGTTTCACTGTATCCCTTTTAAAATTTCTTGAAATTTTTTTTTAAACAAATTACGTATTTAATCTCGATGTTATTCAAAACTGAATTTTAATAACCTTTAATGAATGCAAAAAATCAAAGTGTTGCTAAATGTAATCAAAAAAGGAATTCGTATAATAAATTGTATGGATTTCCAAATGTTAAGCACATGGCACTTGATACAAACATAAAACTTTCTTTTTTTTTTTGGGGGGGGGGGGGAGGTGAAACAAGCATTTGAAATAATAACTTTTTAAATTTAATACATTGGCGAATAGGAACAAGAAATATCTCTTTTTTTTCAGTGGGATTTTCGCCTATTGAAATATCACAGGTTGTTTATAGAGATCTGTTGCAAATATATATTTCATATAAAGGGTGTATCAGGATTGATCGTTCAAATTTGGTGGGGAGGTAGAAAACAGAAATGGAGACAATATCACATAGGAAAGTATAGCTGCAAACGAATGCATGAAGTTGTAGAAGGCATTGTGTGTCCACAAATTCTGATCGCAAGCAAGGCTCTATGAAGAATCCAGCTAGTCGTCATTCGATAGGGTGACTTTGCAGAAGTAACGTAAATCATTATACGTTGAATGAGTATGCTGACATGCATCTAACTTACAGTGTGATAGTGAAAAGCGATCTGGGAGCTCGGAAAATGTACGCAGAACTCTACGCCCACTGACGCAAACAACAGCAACAAATATTTGCACGTATTCATCAACAACTGAAAACGAATACAATTGTTACTCGTTTAGTATCAGCCACACTGTTTAGTGCAAAACACCAAACAGGCGATCAATACCTCGTGTGCTGAAACTTGGTTGTTCTTCGACAGAGTGTGAGATAGCTTCCTCGATTGGAACTGTCGGTGTCGATTGATTGCCTCCTCTATCATGACTAGTGGTAATCGCACAGTTCGCGCAGTTGTTGATGAACAGGTGCAAACATTTTATGCTGTTGTTTGCGTCGATTTGGATAGCGTTTCGTATACATTTACTCACCTCTTCGACTACTTTTCTCCTGCCTCACCGTAAATTAGATGCATATCTGCATATTCATTCGACGTACAAAGATTCATGTTAATGTGGAAAAGTCAACATGTCGAATGACGACCGTCTGGAATTGTCCGAGAGCTTTCCGTGTGATCAGAACTTGCGGATATACAGCGCCCACTACAACGTTATGTGTTCGTTTACGCACATACTTTCCTGTGTGAGATTGTCTTCGTTTGCTATTTTCTACGTCCCCGCCAAACTTGAACGACAATTCTGATACACCCCTATAATGCGGTTTTTTGATAAAATAATTTGAATGTTGAATCAAACTTTTCGGAATAGCATCCATACTTTCTCTCTCTTGTTGCAATTGGATTTTTCATCCTTAGTGTTTCTAGAGTTTTCATGCCGATTATTGATTTCTATGAAACATCCTCAGACTTGATAGTGTTGTAATCTCAGACTAAGACTCTGAGGTTGTAACCGAAGATTTTTCGTTAAAATATAATTTTTCGTATTTTCTTAGATTTCTCATGAATTTAACTTTCACTTTCTCATTAATGAAAGAAAAATTATCCGTCATACTCCATTTAAAAGCCTCTAAAGTTTTATTAAATTTTCACACAAATAATAAGAAAAAAATGCTGTGCTTCGATAATGGTTTGTTATTAAAATAAATGCGACATTTTTAAAAGCGCAACGATTTTTTCCTTAATTTAAATTTAAAATGTTAAAGGCTGAGGAATTAAGATATATATTTTTCGAAATACCAAAAAAGAAATAAAAAAGCATAGACGACATAAAAAAGTATAATCATCAATAATTCTTTGAAAAAAAAAATAGTTGAACAAAATTCATTTTTATGCGTTTGTCATTTTTTCCCTTTTGTTTTTAAATGTACTAGGGGGCTCGGCCCCCTACGAGCTACGCTCGCCAACCCCCGTCCAGACACCGCAGACTCTAAATGCATGCTAATTTGATCGGCTTTAAAAAGATTTCGAAAGATTGAATTATAATTTAAAAAAACAGTGGCGATCTCCCTATAAACGAATTTCCATTCATTTGTCTTTGATTGGGGAATTTTAACGCCAAATCTGCTGCGGTACTACTTGATTATCCTGTCGATCAATTTCGCCAAATTATATAAATCACCAAACCACTCGCCAAATTATACAAATTGATATAATTTTTATTTTAAATAACGAAAGAACAAATAAATTCGTACAACATTAATAAAAACACAAATAAAACGTCGAAATAAAAATAACTTGATGACGTATACACGTGTAACAACATTTCAAAATAAGCTAATATAAAAGGAATTAAGTAAAGAGAGTCTTTGTTTCCTGGTATTTTTTAACAAAGCGAAAAGAAAGTTCTTTTAAATGAGACATTTTAAATTAATTCTCAAAATATCAAATAAATGTCTACTGCATTTTCTAAATTTAAACTTTTTGCAATATTATTTTGTGTTCATTTTATGTAATAACTATAATGTGACGTAAATATGACGTAATTTTTCCTAAGACTTCTAACGCATGTTAATGAATTTATTATTTTACAATATCCTTTCTCTTTTAAAATTCACGTGTATACTTTTTATGACGTAATTTTTAATAATTTCTTGCTTTTTATACGTAATTATTTAATTCTAATTTGAAAGTTTTTTTCCTGTTTATAATAGTCACGTGTAAATAAATTTTTAATTTGAAGCAAACATTATTGCTTGCGCTTTTTATACATCTGGCAACAGTTTAAATTAGTACAATTTTCTGAAATCTGTAAAAAATATCTCTAGAATTGCTGAAAATTTGAATTTAAAATAGAAATAAAACCTGAAAAAATGAGTCAAAATAAAAAAATTAATGCAATCTGCACTCCGGCAAGTTCTAACGCATAAAATGATGTAAAAATGATTACACTGCCATGTCTAGTTTTTGCTGCTATAAAACTTTTTTAGTGGAACGATTTTGTCCAACTTTAGCATTAAATAACTCTTAAAATAATTCTTCGATTTGAAAACTGTCTACATCAGCGTGTTTATCAAACCTTTCTGTATAAAACCACCGATTGTCATATTTTTGTATGCATTATTTTTGTTAATATTAACGAAGAAAGGCCTCCGGTCACAAAAAAATCAAAACCGGCGGCGGCGGCGGCGGTGACAGCGGTAGTTACTTTTTTTTAGAATAGAGAGATTCTTTATAACTTATGGTCCAAAACTTAGTATTCCGTTTCCTAGTACGCAGATCTGGGACTTAAAAATTTGAAGTAACATAATATTTTCAAATAGCAGCTTCTGCAATTACCTTGTAGCCATACAAATAAGGAGAAAAACCTGATATATTTTTAGAATACATTTAACCAAGGAATTCTACATTTAGCAAGAATGTAATTTTCAATTAACGCTTACCTCTCGTTGTTTTGCATCAATAACCTCCCTCGTGAATATTAACCCTAAACGGACGCTAGATTATATTATATTCGCATCACTATATTTTAAAAATAAATTTTGTTGTATATTTCTCTGGCACATGTTCACAAAGTACAGCTAAAAAGGTTTCTTTAAAAAAAGGTGATGGCAACCGAATAAAATTCGTGTAGGATATGTTGGTCCCGATATCGCGTGGGAGGTGATTAGTGTTGCCTAGTGTCCGCGTAAATCGGGGCTCCAAATTCTGTGGACACCAGTATTTTAAAATAATTTAATTTTGCCTTACCTAACGGCAGAATTATCTGCGATTAAATGTGGCGAAATAAACTGTAAGAAATTAGTGGTTCCAGTTCATTTGGAGCCTTGATTTGCGTGGGTCACCTGACAATACTAGAAGTGCCATAGGACCGATAAGGGTTTAAAATAAAAAATATTAATGCCGCTCGGCAGATTCGTTATACAAAGGAATGTTTCAATGGAAATACACTGGTTATCAAAAATTAAGGAAAAGTCACAAAATGCTAATTTTCAAAAACGCGAACACTCAAAAGGAAATAACATAATTCGAGTAATTACTATCTCTACAACACAGCTAGTCCATATAACATCTCATTCATGTCACACATGGTCACAAATGTCACAGTCACTACGGTGAAGCAAAAAAAATAGGAAATTCCATACATCTCATTATGAGTCTCAAATGATCACTATATGTGACTCCACTGAGACGTCACTGTTACTGCTGCTTTGGGACGAGTCACCATGTGACTTTACAATGTAGTTACATTGTGACTCTCATGTGACTGTCATTTGTAGACTCAATTTCAAAGTCATCGTGAACGCTGTATTGTGATAAGTTACCAAATAATGTCACATTAAAGTCACATGATGACTTTCAGATGACACAGAGACTACTGTGAAGTCACCATTGTGCTCTTTTGGGAAAAGTCTCCATGTGACTATAATATGATATTATTTGGTGACTTATCATAATGCAACGTTCATGATGACTATGAAATTGTATCTCAAAATGACAGTCACATCAGAGTCACAATTTAACTACATTGTAAAGTCACCTGGTGACTCGTCACAAAGCAGCAGTCACATTGACTTCTCAGTGGAGTCACATATGGCGATCATTTGAGACTCATAATGAGATGTATGGAATTTCCTATTTTTTGCTTCACTGTAGTGACTGTGACACTTGTGACCATGTGTGACATGAATGAGATGTTATATGGGCTATCTGTGTTGTAGAGATAGTAATTACTCGAATAATATTATTTCCTTTTGAGTGTTCGCGTATTTGAAAATTAGCTTTTTGTGATTTTTCCTTAATTTTTGATAACCAGTGTAATTATTTAGACTCTTTGAGTGAAGGATCATGTCATCCACCAAGTAAAAGAAATTTTTATCAATAATACATTTTTTCTGAATGTGCAAAATCATGTATAAAGTGGTTAAGACTTGGTTATGAAGATTACCAAGAAGAAATGCTATTCTTCAGCGAGTGACCTTTTTTAAAAAGTAGAAACATTTCCCGTAGAATACTTTCACTTAAATTCTATAACACTCCGATTATTTTATTAACTAAAAAAGTTAACCACTGAGCACAACAAATGCATTACGAGCGTTTAGTAACAAGTAAGATAATCAACTCCTGATTATGAAAATTCCCAGATAAAGATGCTCCTTTTTAAAAAAGTCAGACATCTTTATATGAAGAAGCAGTGTTTTCAGAAAAGACAATTTTGATCATGTTGCTTGCTTGAAAGAATTTTTTATCCATCATACAAGAGTATTTCTGAACTTCACAAATTCTTTTGAAGAGAGCATTAACGCTCGTAAGAAGATTAAATCCTGCTTACAAAGATTAATATAAGAGAGACTTCTACTTTTTTACTTACAGAGCAGAAATCCTTTGAAGCAGACAAGCAACGTAGACAATCAGATACATTATGTTAAGCATCATATAAAAGAATTTATTATTACTATTATACAAAAAAATTGTATTTAACCGAAATAGAGAATACTTTTTAAAAATAAAGAATAAATCATTCTTTTGTTATACGCATTTCTCTTATTTACGTTTTCAAAAGATATTTTTAATTCTACTTGTATTTATTTGAAAAGTACATTTAGAGCACACATTGAAGAGCATGACATTAAACAAAAAATATCACTATAAAGTGAGAATATACAAATATAAGGAAATATACAAACATACAAATACGTAAAAGAATGCTACTTTGATTTAAATTAATAATAATTATAAATTTCATATAGATTTTGGAGAACAAATATAGATACCACAAAAAAGACGCATAAAAATATTAAAGATACTATGAACAAATTTTGAAAAATAGAGTTTTAGAATGGTTAACAATAATATACGTTTGATATACTCTGTTTGATATACTCTGATAATAAACGTTTCATTACCGATGTTTTCTTTCAGTGTTGCTCTGACGCTGCTAATAAATCTGTCCGCTAACTTATGTTTTACTGTAAGTGTGCGCTTACTTATGTTTTTCTGTAAGTGTGCGCTAACTTAAATCAAATACTTTTATTTTTAATTTGATTGGAAATCATGTTTCTGAAAATAAAGCTTTCAATGGCCGAATATGATATCGAAAAGAATCAAATTCTTCATCTAAGTTCGGTATTTACAAAAAAAAAGTTAAATAAATAAAATTACATGAGGAAATACAATATTCCACCTTGATTAAATCACAAAATACACAATATGAACTTTTTAAAGTTCATCGTTTTACTTAAATGGACCGGGAAAACCATATCTCCACCATTTTAAATTCACCAACTTTGTGTACATTTTTCTCCGAAACGGTGAAAAATAGAGGTCTAGATTTTTTAGAGTAGTTAGAATAACACAGTTTACGTATTTTAACAGACCATTATCTTTCTAAGTGAAACTGAAAATTAATTATTAATTATTTATTGAAAGTCATTTTTAAATTAGCATATTTGGTAAGATTTCACTGCCTAAAATAAATAATTCTCAACAAATCATTAAATCCCTGTGTTAAAGTATACAATATAACATAATATAAGTATTAAAAAAATCTGAGTTCTTAAGTTTAATAGATATTTAAAAACGAACATAAACATGAAAAATCTAAGTTTTGAGAAAAAGTCAATGAAAGATTTAAATGTCCATTAAGCTGTGAAGTACTCTTAGAAAGAACGAATAATTTCAGCACTTTTTTTTTTATATATAAACATGTGTGACACATAGTTGGAAAGATAAATGTTTAAACTATTTAATGATATAAAAAAGCAAAAATCGATTTTTTGGTTGAATTTTGCTTTCCCAATCTCCTTAAGGGGTCTCAGGGCTCTTTGAAAAAAAAAATATTAAAGATAATTTTCAACATTTAACGTCTTAAAATGTATTTGATTTTAAGACACAATTTTCACTGAAATTGAAAGAAGCATGTTCTTTCATTTCATGTATTTAAAAAATTGCAATATGAAGAATTTGCATTTACAGGGGGTTCCACACTGTCAGAGATTTGTCAAGTAGAAAATTGGCATAACAGATTACACGCAGGATTACTAAATAAATTTTACAACTGGAATGAAAGTTTTGGTGCCTTCTTCACTACTTACTTAGGTTCCGAGTAATTATTGCAATACTTCAGATTGTAATAATTACTCTGAACCTAAAAATTTCAAAATGTATTTAAAAAAATCAAAGGTGTAGTTAACTAATGCAAAATTTAGAAAATTTCAACAGTTTCATCAACTAAAGAAATATTTTTTTGAAGAATAAAAAGGAAATTTTAGGTTCAGTTTATACAGACTAAAATGAAACATATGTTTCGAGAATTTCATGAAAAAATATTGAGTTTTTGAGATATCGAGCGCGTTATGCCCAAAGCGTCATTTGGAGAAAAAGGATTTCAAAGTTTCGGAAACGCCTCTTCAGCTACTGAGTGGTATAATTCTAAAAGCCATAACTCCCGTTTTAATGGGAATTTCAAGGAAACAATTCTATCAAAACGTTCAGAAAAGATAAGATATCTAAAAAAATTAAAATTTCGAAAATGTTAAAGATTTAAGAGTCTTGAGACCCCTTAAAATGCAACAAAGGTAAAAATAATATAGATGTTACAAGTTAAAAATATACATTTTAGTTAAATTTCCTAGCACAATAGAGCGCCGATTATTCAGCCGTACTTTAAACGGATTTTCCGATTAACCCGGATCGATCAAGGACCATACGCTTTCTCAAAAAGTTTTGAAGTGAAACTTCTTTATGCGCGATTGGAAAAATACGGCTAGACGTCACGAAAATCAATCGTTAAATAGTCATTTCTTAATCCTGAGATAATAAAATTTCCGACAAATGCAAAAAGAACAATGCATAAAACCAACTGTCTGTAGAACATGAAAAGTTTCACATCTAACGCGCGATAGTCCCAGGTATTTTTTTTTTTTTTTCAGGAAAATCCCTTTTTATCTTCAGATTCTCTGAAGGGGGTCAAAAAATTGCTTCTTTTGTTCTTTGGTGTCCTCGGAAAGAGAGATACCCCAATCTCCTCGCTCGCATTTTTTGTACGGTGTATGTATATGCATATGTAATAATTTTTATATGTAGTTCTATGTTTAATTTTGTACAAATGTTGTAGAAAATAAAATTAAAAAAAAAGTTAAAAAAAAAATAACTTCTAATCACGCCATTTGTTATGCTAAAATGTACCTTACTACAACTGGTCAGTCCTTATTGGACAAAGAGTGAGAGGAAGTACTGCCATAGCCGTTGTTTAAAGTTGTCGAATTATCCGGATTATTCGTTAACCGAATCGGCCTCGATCCCGACTCATCCGGATAAATGGCTCTCTACTATACTTTCGACCTGACTTCTTAACATTTCAAAAAATTGGAGATTTTTGCCTTTTTTTTTTATCAAAATTGCTTGCCAACGCGAATCAATGTACACTTAATTCAACTAAATATTTTTCAGTTTGCTTTTCACTACATACTACTGTTACACTTAGTGTGCACTGAACTAGGGGGTTTACAATATCTTCAAAATTAACTGAAACATTTCAAAATACCTCAGAAAGTAAATATTTTTTACAAAAATGCCAATTTTTTTTTAATATTGGAGCATCTATAAAATAATTAAATTATCACATAGTGCTTAGATTCTTGTTCAGAAATAGAGAGTAATATGGAAAGCATTCTGAAAGAATTCACTGAAATATGTTTAAAAAGTTTTATGTAATGGAGTTTACCGAACATGGAAATAACGAAAAAATAGATTTTCCAGAAATCGCATTTAAATATTTCTCACCTATATTGTTTCTTATCTATAAAATTAATGCAAAAGTGTCGATTAATGTTTATTAATGTTCTTATGTAAAAAAATATAAGAAAATTATGCACAGAAACATTGTTTACCTCTCCCCTGGCCCCCACTTCCGGTAGTTTACTCATGACTTCCTATTTAATAAGTAGACCATAACTCCTGCTCTAATAATCATAGGAATAAAATTAAAATGGATTTGGAATCGTAAAGAGTTTCTATTTCATATAAAATTATTAAAAAAATCGAAATTTTTTACCAAAAGGGCCATTTTAGTGTAAGCAGATACCTTAAAGTAGAATTCACTAGGACATTCAAAGAATGGGAAAGGATTTGGGCACTAAGCCGCTTCTTAAAAAAGGGGTTCTAGAAGACGGGCTCAAATGATTAAATGAATAAAGTTTCCTTTCATTCTTAGGTGGTACTGTTGTTAATTTATTCTTATCTTCAAAAAATCACCGTTACAAGAAAAGCATCCCGATCATGGAGAAAATATTGTTATAGAGATTATTGGATTGTGGATTAGGATTATGGTAGAATGGAAATTTCGCAGGGAGAGACATCAAATATTCGATTAAGAAAACTTTTTCAAACAATAATTTAAAATTCTTTTATTTTTAAATAAGCATTAGTAATTGTTAATTAGTCCTCCGATGCATTCGGGATAATAAATAAGTAGCAATAGACGGAATTACGGATGAATAACAGAATTTTCACAACCTTGTCTATGATCCAGCTACCTGTTTTTGTTTGTTGGAGAATTTCTTTTCTTTTCTTTTCTTTCTTTCTTTTTTTTTTTTTTTTTTTTTTCTTAACTAGAGGCATTGGTTCTTTTTCGAACGTGAACGAAAGAAAGAGCTACAGCAAAACTCAAATGAAAACTGAAGAATTTAGTGGGAGGGGGATTTAATTAATTTAAATAAAATTAAATATTAAATTTAGAAAAAATCGATGTAAAAATTTCTCGTTGTAATTTTTATTGGTTTATTTATTTATGTTTTTGATAGGATATGTTTAATATATTAAAAAAAGGTACTAAGCGCTCTCAGTAAACTATTTTACGTTAAATTTTCAAATATTAAAAATGAATTACTTTATTTAATTTGTTAATATTAAAATATTTAATATTTATAAATAATGTCTCAGATTGTCAAGATTTATTAGAATCTTGATACTTTAGCTTTGCCGAATGATAGATTATCTCATACAAACCTTACTATAACATATCCATATAATAGATCAGTTTTTGAGAAAATGTAACATTCTCGCACTAAGGCCTTCGATTGTAACCAATCAGTAAAAGGATTTCTTTATTTCTTTTCTACCTTTTACATTAATAACAGCTATTATTTGGGATCTGCATAATTCATCCATGTGACGTTTACAGTAAATTGAGGGATATTTTCAAAAAAAAAAGAAAAAATAACTAGATGCGAATGCTGAAGTTTTTAAAATTGTATTCAGTGATCACTTCTTTCTTTACAGTACTCTTTAACACGAAAAAGAAAAAATAATATCCACCAGATTTGACATTTTCAGTTATACTTTTAAGTAATGCTTGGTCTCAAAAAGTGATATTTCATTTCTTATGTTAAGGAATCCCCACAAATCATCGTCTCTAAGTACTTCAACATTCTATGTCGGAAAGCCTTTGTTCGTTTTATGTTTTTCTGAAGAATAAAATTCAAAACTTCTCCTTTTTTTAGCAAAGATATTTTTCCACGAGTAACATTCTATATCTTTCTTTTTAAGTACGAAAGTTTGTATTCATGTCTGCTGCATCTATTTATTGTACATTTTTTTAAACAAATCTTTTATATCGTGAGTATTATTTTCAGGACGTTTCTGTTTTCTTTTGCTAAAAATAAGTATGACATAAATCAAGATGGTATTGTATATATTTTAAAATCTAGAAGTTTTCCTTTCCGATATTTTATTTTTCCTATATAGATATTACATTTTTAAAATTTCACCACGTACTGTCTCATATGTAGATCATTTCTTTTAAGCTGATATAAGACTATAGAGATGCTAAAAGAAAAGAAAAACAATTCCTAAAATATATATAAAAATGCTTACAAGTGTCCCATTCAGATAATAATTATAATAATTATTATTATTATAATAGAATAAAAACGATAATTCCTACGTAGAAGCTGTGGAAAGCGAAGATTATGTGTATTGATAAAATTGTTATTGTTGCATTTAAAGTTTTTTACAATGATTACCGCCTAAAATAAGTAGTTAACTTCATGTATTATGGAAACAAAACCATTGCTGTATACATTTTAAGACAAATACTCTATCCTAACATACTCATCAATAATAAAACTGCAATATTTTGGTCAAATGATGCAAAGTACCTTAGAGTCATCCTTGATCAAAAACTAACATGAAATAAACACATTCGTTTCACAAGGGAAAACTCGCCGGAGCTTCCGTCTCACTTAAACCTCTTCTAAATAGTCAAACACTTCATATCTATAACAAATTACTTCTTTATATCGCCAATTACTACTTTATATTCTACCAATAATCACTTATGCCTGTCCGGACTTCGGTTTTACCTGTAAAACCTAAACTTCCTTGCCCTTGGTTGTTTTGATGTTGCAGGTGATGTGTGCACCGAAAAAGGATTGAACCGGAGAACCTACGGACAGAAGGCGAGATCTATTAGCGCCAAGTAAAAGACTAGCTCAATCGATTCCTGCAAGAAACTCATTTTATTGTCCCTGCAAGATGGCTTCGCCATAGTACTCTACCCGCAGTCAGAAGAACGTATCATTGACGTCAAGCGAGCGATGAACACACATGCTGCATGGCGGTTGCTAGAACGATGCTGTGCGCACGTGTGACACAGGAGATGAGCGGCATGAGAGGCTTTGTGCTATAAGAGTAGTCATAGGCTTTTGTGCTGTGAGCGTTTCACAGGCTTTGCGTGCTGGGGGTGTTTTTAGTTTTTTATTCTAGCTAATACTTTCTGAATGATCGGTTCAGTAAATACTGCCTTTAAAATGCATCTTCTATGAAAGTAATTAAAGAAAATAAGTAAAAACTGGTGTGAATAAATAAAAACAAAAAATCTTCTTAAAACACCATCAAAAATTTTTAAATACGCTAGGCCTTTCGAAAGATCGGAGTCTTTCTTCGTCAGGCGCAAAGAAGACGTGCTTCTACTATGAAAGCAGCAGCAAGACATCTCGCTGCTGCTGCTTGTCTTGCTGCTGCTTTCATAGTAGAAGCACGTCTTCTTTGCGCCTGACGAAGAAAAACTGAGATTAGCGCATTTAAAAATTTTTGATGGTGTTTTAAGAAGATTTTTTGTTCTTAAAAGTAATTAAGTTCGTGTTTCTCAGATCATCACTTTTTTACCAACAATTAACTTAACAACTAACAAGAGCTATCAATAAGTGAGTTTTGCTCTTAATGTTAGGAGAATGCATTAAAAAGGGTATTTAAGCAGACTAAAATTATTATTCATGTAATTTTAACATGTTTTTAAGTAATCTTGTAGTAATTGGGAAAGAAAGGAAGTCATAACTATAGTATTTTCAAACTTGCAGTTTGTTTTTTGTTTTGTCAAACAAAATTAAGACAGGTTCAGAAATTATGTGACGTCAAGACAAATCTAATACGCCAGACAACAGTTGTTAAAATGCCAGGCGAAAGCATAGTTGATTAGAATCTTTTCCAGAAAAATTTGAAAATATGTTATTTTCATAACTTAAAGTCAAAAGTTAAATTTAGACATAAAGAAAATGTCCCGAGATTGCGTGTTGCCAACCTATGGTGAAAATTTTCGCTATATGTGTAGTTTTCCTTTAGCATAAAATATATGCAAGCAGGCACTTCTTTTTTTAGGTCCATCTCACTTCAAATAACGACTTAGAATTCTTTGAGTTGTACATGTTATGTAAGTAGCATGTATTTAAAGTGAAACAAAGAATGGACAATAATTAGAATTATATACACTCATTGCCATAAATATTGGCGCACCAAGAAATAATAGATCGTAAAGAAACTTGGCGAGTAGGTACTTTTCTGGCAGATATGCAAATGATTAACAATACATACAAAGCGATTGCACATTACATAATGCCACCAGAAGGCGTTGAACTTTTAACTCTGCTGTGTAAAAAGAGTACGCAGAAGAATTTTACCTGTACTTACGCTGTTGCAAAGGGGTGCTTTTTCATTAGGGATGCCTCTAAACCACCATCGAAGACAATACGATTAGCTGTCAGATTTAGATAGGTGGAGAATCTTCGGGATGATGGAAGCTGGCTTTTCAGCTCGGCGAGTAGCCAACTAGGCCGTTCTGACTCCACTGTGAGGAGGTTTTGTGACCAGTTGATAAGTAAGAAGTCGCATACACATCGTCCAGGTTCAGGACGCTCTAGCCAGACCAATACCACCGAAGAGCGTCACATCACCCGTCACGCACGTGTAGCGCTAACTTCATTACTATCCACTATCCAAACACAGATAGCACCTTCACGACAGACCCTTGTGTCTGTCCGTACTGTTGCAAGCCGTCTTGCTGAAGGACATTTTGTATCGTGGGGCCCAATACGTGTGCTACCAATGACACCCGCCCACCGTCGCCTCCGTTTGGAGTGGTGCCGCGCTCCACGGAATTGGACAGCAACCGAATGGAACTAGATTATCTTCAGAGACGAATCAGGGTTCAATTTGGGTAGTGATGACAACCACGTGCGTATGTGGAGGCCCCGTGATGTACACCACAATCTTGTCTTTGGTTTTCAGCGGCACACCGCACTCAAACCTGGTGTGAGTATGTGGGATGTGTTGTATATAATATACGACACTCGGTCACCTCTAATACTGATCGACGGCTCCTTGCAGCACAGTGGTACGTTCGTGAAATCCTTGAGACACATGTTTTGCCACTCATAGCAGGGCTCCCAGCAGGCATTCAACAGGATAATGCTCGGCCACACACAATAACGGTGTCACAGGAATGCCTCCGCCACATTACCACCTTACCCTGGCTTATCCGATCATCAGATTTGTCACCAATCGAGCATGTCTGGTATTTCCTTTGGACGGCAGGTTGGGCAACCTACGAGTTAAGCTGAACTTTAATCGCGATTGCAGGAACTGTAGAATGAGATGACGCAGGACACGATACGGAACCTGTATGCATCAATGCCCACCCATAAATCGCATTCTGTATTCAAGCTAGAGGTTGTCCAGCAGGATACTGAGTCGCCATTCCTTTGTAATTGTTTTATTTGCTTGTGCTTTAATTTTGTAATCACTTACTGATATCAACGTTGTACGCATATATATAAAACTTCGTTCCATTCGGAGAATTCTTTCTTGATGCGCTACTTTTTATGGTAATGAATGGATAATAACATTGAAAATAAATGTTACCTTTAGAAGAAAGTTCAATAAAAGATGTTATGCAAATCAGCAAGACATATTTTTATGTTCTCTCAAGAATTTAACTTATAAACTCTCATTTTGATTGCTTTTTAAAATGAAAAGAACTCCCTGTATGTCCACATATCAATGTCTGCCCTGCAGTTAGTCAAATTTTAGAAAATTTCCCCGAAACATCTCGAAAAGTAACTACTTGCATGATAAACAGTGCAGGCGAATCAAAGAGAATTGTGGAGTTTATTTTTTTCGATTTCAGGGAAACAAAATAGAGTATATGTTTAGTAATGGTATCGACGGGACTTTCTATGTAGTACATATTTCAATGAAATTGCATGAAAAAGATTGTCGCTTGATTCTTTTAAGTACATTAGATGGAATATTGAAGCTGTTACGACGTTATACAGTGGTGGAAAAAATTATAAAGCAATTGAAAACATGATATAATTAAAAAACAAAAGATGGAACATTTATGAAATTTCATACATATGTATTAGATGCTACAAGGAAGTAAAGAAAAAATAAATTCATTAGTAACTACTTTAATAAATGGTTAATAGACTTAAGAAAATTTTTTGTACAAAGAAAGTTGGAAACAATTATAAAGTCGATACATGTATTTCACCAATAATTGATGTGAGACCCTTTTTTTCGATGACTTTGACTAATCTCTTGTTCATTGAATCTATCAGACCATACAAAGTACTTGCATGAATATTGTTTCAGTAGTTTTTAATAGCATTCATCAAATCTAACTTTGAATTAAATTGTCGTTTATTTTTGCAAATATTTCGGGCTAAAATTCACCAAAGATTTTCTATTACATTTAGATCGGGGCAACGAGCTGACCATTGAAGGCATTTCACCTGATTAGCTTCCAGCCAAGATTTAATTGACTTTGAAATATGAACGAAAGCGTTGTCCTGCTGAAATGTCCAGTCTAATGAAGTTATAAAAGGAGCAATGGGTAATAAATTATTTCCTAACATATCTTGATACGTAACTGAATTCATTTTGTTATGCATGAAAACAATTGGTGTGGTACCACAGGCAGCAAATGTAGCCCAAACCATTACCGAAACCACCTCCAAATTGATGCTTTTTAAAAATATGAGGTTCCTGTCGTAAATCATGCCAAAAGAATTTATAGCCGTCAAGTCCAACGAATTTAAATTTCTTTTCATCGGAAAAGACAATATCTGTCCAATTTGTGCCTTCGGTTACATGTTTTCGTGCAAAGTCTAAGCGAGCCTTTTTGCGGTGCTTAGAAAGAGGGTGTTTTCCGTTAGTTTTTTTAAATTGAACAATCGAATTGTTACTTAAAATATTTCTTACCGTTCAGCTTGTACATGGTAATTGTAAATCTTCTTGAATTTGGACAGACGACATTTTTTGTCCGCAAGCAAGCTTCTGGATTTGTCGTCATTGCCATACAGTTAGGGATTTCGGTCTTCCTGTACGCTTTTTTACTGTCGTAAACTTCGAGATTTCTGATAAAACTGTCTTGGACATTCCTATTTTTCTTGCAATATTAGAACCAGATACCCCAGCTTCATTTAAGTTAATATTTTAATTTGTTCACCATCGGATAACTTTTTTCCTCTTGGCATTGTATTAAACATACCAAATACAAAATGAATGCACCTAACACGTTTACATTTACCTAAACTTTCCTGCCGACCTGCTTTCTCAAATCTGGCATTATGCCAAATAGGCTAGAACACTCGGTTTTATAATTTTTTCCAAGTTGTTTTTCATTGGTGTAAAAAATTAGCATAATTTATGTTTCCCCTTCCGTTTTTTTAAACAAAGTTTATGCGTATTATTGCGATGTTGATCATGCAATTGAAAATAGAATTTGTGCTCTCAACAATTCCATTATTTTTTCACTTTTCTAAATTTTTCTATCGGCTTTATAATTTTTTCCAGCACTGTAGTACATAGAGAGTTTATGAAAAATTAACTATACTTCATACGCCTAATTAACAAATGAATTGTATTGCAGAGCGGATTTACGAATCTATACAAACTGATGAAGATAAAACGTGCTAAAGTAATGAGATAAAAAAAAAAACAAGTAACTAGATCAAATTCAGAATAGAGTTGTTTAAAAGCTTTATGATGGGAACCTAAGGACAATGTGATAAATATTCATATATATGCAGTCGACACTTTGTTTAACGTCGCTCTAATTAAGGGCGATCTCTATTTAAGGACGATATTTTGTGGTCCCAGCTCCTTTAAGTAAAAAAATCTCTATTTAAAGACGAAATTGTTTCTATTTAACGACGATTTTCACGTAGTTTTTTCCCCGATCCCTTTAAACATGTTAAACGAGGGAACTTCTTCTGATAGGAAAACAAGTTTTCTTGCAATTCAGATGAGAACAAATAAAGAAGAAGGGTGTAATGAACTTTACCCATGTGACGAAGACGTTTTAACAACCGACTGCAGAAATTTAAATCAAATTTATGAAGACATCGCAAATGAAAATGCAACTTTAGATACAAAAGATGGTGATGAAGCTGATGATTCAGAAAGCGAGACAAAACCTCCTTCTTATTCAGATGCGAATTCTGCACTGGATATTCTTCGCCATTACATTAATTATCAAATATGGAAGATGACTCATTCGACCTTCTTGAAAAGCTTGAAGCAAGGGTACTTAAAACTAGACCACTATTGAAACAATCTGCTCTTTTTGATTTTTTAAAAACTTCATTTGTTTAATTAAATGTATTATAAATATTTTTATTTTACTTGAAGAAACATTGTATACTGTAATATTGTTCTTGTATACAATATAATTAATGCAATTTGTATTTTTGCATGAAAGAAAACATAAAATAAATTTAAATAAATAAATAAAACATTTCTAAGCATGCCAATATATCGAGAAATGTATTGATTGTCCTAAGCCTGTAAACTGTGAAGGGAAATGTTTTTCAAGTATTATTTTTCCACAAATTCTGTTTAAGGACGATCTCTATTTAAGGACGATTTTTCGAGGTTTCTTGAAAGTCGTTAAACAGAGAGCCAACTGTATATTTATATCTTATTACATTTTTTATATTCTCAAAATAGATGTAAATTTATTATGTTTTATTCTGGTCATGATTTTCTTTATGTTTTCTAAGGTCACGTATTATTTATTTCACATATGGTTTTGCAATATACACAATATATATATTTCCATGAATTAGAATTCAAGAGGGTTCGTCACTTTCAAGGTACCTATAATTACAAGATTTTTTACCTTTATTCCATGCAAAATAATTTTCATCATATCTATTCTTTTTAAACTTATTCCTCATAAATTATTTTTCCAGTCTGATTTTTGTATTCCATGATCCATTTTATTATCAAAGAATAAAAATTTATTTTTGACACGGAGAATATATATTATTTACAATAAAACATGAAATTTTAATTCAAATATCGCTCGCAACCTTACAGTCATAAAAATTAATTTTAACTTCAGTTTAAAGTTTATGTTAATGTAAAAACATAAAATATAAACCTAGACCAATACGTTGTCAAATGTATGATGTAAAATTTCTTTGTTCTGATTAGAATGTATTTTTGAATGTGATAACGTTTATAATTTAAATATACATTTTGCTCCAGTAAAATATTTTCTATATAATCCTACAAAGTTAGGACTAGGATGATATCTTATGTATTTATACAATTAAACCCCATGAAAGTGATTGTTACATACGACAAATAGTCATATTGTGGAAAAAAAGAGCATTGAACATTAAAACTTTGCTATTTAGCATACTTTTATTTATTACCAATTTTTCTCAGGTATTATTTCAAACAATGAGGTCCGTTATGCTTAATCAGAGAGGCCATAGAGATTACAGTATTAAAGGGCGAAAATGGAAAAAAGTAGTCAACGAAATAAACCACGCAACTGTCGACAATAGATGGTGCCAGATCATAAATGAACAACAGGGAAAAACGAGGGAAAAAAGAAAATCTCGGCCGGCCAGAAATATAAAATCTTTTTTCATTTGAACTGAGGATGCCTTAGTGGAGGCGAAAACGTTATTCTAAAAGAAAAGGGAAGAGAATACTGTCTGATGGTGTTTGATAAACCAGAGTAAATATGTGTTTTAATGGAATTTTAAGTACTTATAAAGACTTGTGTTCATAAATGAACCTTTTGTTTTCTACAGATCTAACCAATTAGTAATTTTTTAGAACGTGAACGATTTTAAAAAGAATGTATTTTTAGAAATAAAAGTAAAACTTTGCTATTTTATTACACCAATGCAGAATACTATTTTTTTTAGAGATAAATTGTAGAAGGAACTTTTTGATGAAAAACAACAGTAAATGTATTTACAAATGAGGAATAAAAACTTTTTATGACTATTTTCTAGAGATAAGCATATAACACAAACATGTATAACGGACCCCATTGTTTGAAATAATACCTGAGAAAAATAAGTAATAAATAAAAGTATAGTACAATACAGGTAGTAACCAAAATAAAACCTTCGGGTTTTACTTATATTGACTTTGCTATTTAATTTTTGTTTAGACTGCAGTATTATATCAACGTTCTGAGCGGTGACAAATGTTGAAATAAGAGAAATATTCTCTTTCAAATTCACAGCAGTAATGAATCAGAGCAAAAAAAGTGTTTCAACAGTTTATATGAAAGAAATATAACACGCGATAGGACTAACATATTCAGTTATAATTCAGTTTCCAAACTATGCTCGACACAAAAGTGTTATTTCACTACTTACGTTTAAGCACACTCATAAATCTTCGGGATCAAGTGCTTTAAAATACTAAGCTTCAGATATATTTACAGCGTTTTTTTTTTTGTTGTTTTTTTTTTCCAAAATGTAGTAAAACATTTTCTTGTTCATGCATCAAAATGGACTTTTTTCTTTTAAGTGCTTAAGTTTTGAACTCCACTTCTAGCACTTGTTGTGCAGCACATTACACTATCCAAATTATTCCTTTCAAGGTTTTTTAGCACTGTATAAAAGAATGTGACACTTTAAAACAAGTAAAAAAAGCTTGAATGGTAAGTAAACATGAAAAAATTCACCAATAGTAATTATTTTCACCTTATATGTTTGCTTATTCATTTTTAATAATAAAAAGTTCTTCTAAACGTTCTATTGATAATTATGCAAACCATATACAATCAAGAGGTAAAAAGTGCAACACCATGAACATTTCGTTTTATAATTATGCTAATTGCAAGGAACATCCAGCTGAATTACGGAAATGTTCTGAAATGAAAGTTTGTCTCATGAGGTGCCAGTGAAAGAAACGGAGATATGTTACCTTGGTGTTTAGTTCCCAAGCAAGCTTGGTACTCATTTTATTGACCCCAAAGGGATGAAAGGTTGAGTGAATCTTGCCCAGTCGGGAGTCGAACTCTTGACCTGCGGTGCAGCAGTCAGGTGTTCTGACCACTACACCACTGCGCTTACCTATTTACCTACTATGGGTATTATTTAAATGACATAATAAATAATAAAAAAGTTTCTATCAACTTTCCAATGTATATTTCATTAATTTATTTTGCTTCTATAGCAATTTTTCACATCTTCCTTTAATCAATTTTAATCGTTTTCCTATCTATCACCTTATTATGTTGTAATAGCTTTACGGAATAAATTTAAATTATTTTAGAAATAGAACCATTAACCCTTCATTACGTACAGAGTATATAATAAAAATATTTCCAAAAACACGTAATTAAGGGAGCTTTGATCTGCTCTAAACCTTCCTTCATTGATTGGGTCAAGCATCCCCACATAGCCACTTTTTAAAGTATAGCGCATGGTTATGTTTAGCCTAATTTACTATGCCTGAAATGAAAGCTCAATATTTCAGCATTCCTGAAAACCTACTTACTTAAATGTCTATGGTATAATTTATCTGAGAAAATATTACAAAATGTTTCTAAAATATATATTTTTTAAGCTGAAATCTCTTCATAACTGATTTTACCATACGTATTTAATTTATCTGCATAAAAGATAGGCTATTGTTTGAGCATTTCAGTAGCTTTGTTTGACACTTATTGGCAAAACTCAGAAATTCCATTAAATATGAAAAAGAAGCCGGGTTCAAGCCTTCCCTATGGTCAACTTTCCCCATTCATCCTTACAGTGTTATGAAGCTAGTATATTCACACGGAAATACCCACTCGATAATGTGAATCGTATGGGAGAAATGTTTTTAAATATATCGTTTGCATTTCAATATTTTGAAATATATATATATACACTGCAAATAGAAGCGTCTTAAATTTAGACACATATGTGACTGAAAAAGAATTTTAGACACTTAAGTGTCTTAATCTGAAAATTCAGACATTATAGATGTCTTAATTTAAGATACATAAGTGTCTTACTATGACCATGGTGCAAATGAACTGAGAATAATGTCTAAAATATCCGCAAACGTCTTATTTTAAGACACTTCATTGCTTTAAACGTGTCTTAATTTAAGACGGTTTGATTCTTCCGACGCAATAACCACCAGGGGGCACTCACACTCCCAGTTGCGCATGCGCTTTAGATGTCTTCCTCCGAAGTGGTATACTTTGTAATTCAAACGAATTTTGTTTTTATGTACGCGTGTATTTTAATTCGTTTTTTGCAAAATATGAAGTACTGTGATTTACTGTGTTCGTATTAACTTGGATTATTTATTTATTGAATACATACATCTGACGTGTGTGCTCGACATCAAATGTCTCTTAGAAGCTGTCGTCGATATAAGGGCGGGATAGACACAGAACAGAAGTAGACGACGGTTGAAGATTACACACGGAAATTCTACAAAGCGTGTGCAATGGGCTTAGTGTTAACTCGTATTAATTTATATCAATAATATTGTGTTATTCATCTTCGTCCTGTCGAAGCTGGCAAAAAAAAAAAAAAAAAGAAACTTTTGTCTGGCAGGTCCTGTTTTGAGGATGAAACATCTCATTCTTTAAATATGGCTAGTCGGATGTATTATGGGATTACCTTTTAAACTGGTGCAAGTCTTTCTCCCTCACTGTGGTTGTGGTAGTTTTTAAAATTTCAAATCGAGGAATTTTTCTTACCTCTTGCAAACAGCGATTTAAGTAAGTGTTATAATTTCTTTATAGTACTAAAATTAGTGTCTTTTATGATTTTATTTATTGTACTAAACAAAATCTTACATGAAATTTAATTAGTTTTGAATCTTTTTGCAAAAAAAAAAAATAAATAAATAAATAATAATTCTAGAAGTATATATTTTTTAATTTATGACGTTGTCTTTTATTACAAATTATGTATTATTTATTCTCATCTTTTTTCTCAAATTTAAAGTAATAACATCACTAAAAAACAGACATATTTAAAAGTTAAGTTCATTCCCTTGTTTTGTTTTGTTTTCAATATGGCAGTTCTCAGTTTCAATGACTATGCTTATCTCATACTAAACGACCACAAGGAAATAGAAAAAAAAAAACTTTGAAAGATCTCCTACAGCTTTCTTACTTCCTAGCTAGGGATTACAATCCCGGGATCCCGCTTCAATTTTAATCCCGATTTTCGGGATTGCCTTTTTTTTTTTTTTTTTTTTTTTTTTTTTTTTTTCAATTGAACAATATTTAGCTGAAACTAAAAAATATATTTATAGACTTTCGCTTTTGGAAAAAAAAATCAATTGATTTTTATGAAATTTATATATAATTGAAAAAGAATATTTATCTCAAATATTTCTTAGATATATTTCTAAAGCTAATAAATCTTTTACCGAGTAGATTAAATGTGCAAAGCTTTTGACTTGGAAACATAGATGTAACCCATAGATGATCAGAGAGGTAACATAGTCAGGAAAAAGGAAATCATTTGTTTATTTTGATTTTGGTGCGTGTAGAAAATATATTTCACTTCGAAGGTCATTTTCCAAAGACTTTACTGATAAGCATCGCAAGTGTGTATCATAGTGATTATGTGGTAACTTCTTTTTTTGCGGCTTTATTTTGCTTTAAAGATATCTAATGAAAAGTGTTTAATAGGAATGATAACAATAAGCCAATGTGGCAATATAAATTTTTAAAAAATCTAATTTTTAAATGATAAGGATTTTCATTTTTTTTTTTTCGGGGAGGGGGGGGGGGGGATTTTGTATGAAATTTTGGTAAAGCTGATACCTTAAATCTTGCACTGATTATAATTAAAGTTTTGAACTTTTAGAGTAGGACCAGATTAAAAACACAAAATATAAATAAACAAAATACCGAAGTAATTTTTTTCTCAATATTAACCCTTTGCACTCGAGGGCTCCGGAGAGGAGCCATTTAAAATTTGTCTTCAAACTCGAGGTCTCCGCTGCGGAGACAATGCAAATAATTTTGTGATACCATGTAATCTTGGCTTTTCTAGACAGGTATCACAAAATTATTTGCATCGTCTCCGTAGAGGAGCCCTCGAGTTTGAAGACAAATTTTAAATGGCTCCGCTCCGGAGCCCTCGAGTGCAAAGGGATAAAGTAGAATATTTATTTATTTATTCATAGTTGTGATTATCATCTGATATATATGTAAAATTGCCTATGTGGCAATATAAATTTTTAAAAAATCTATTTTTAAATTATATGAAGTAGAGTAGGACAAGATTATAAGAAATATATATATTTATCCATGTACTTTAAAAGCCATCAATAGCCCTTGCCGTTGAATTTGTCCGATAATCGGAGATGTCTGCTTTTGTGAGGTAAAAATATGCAAATATGTATGCCATGCGGATTAAAAAAGTATTCGCTAAATAGATGCTTCAGCTATTCGGGAATGTCCATTAACCTCCACAACGGATACTCCCGAGTACCGGACATCTCAATTTAGATAACAATAATGCAGGGTTGCATTTTTTTCAAAAGAACTTCTTAATTAAAGAATGGGCATACTGGGCCGTGCCCCGCCCGCCCCCCTACGATTTTAGTGCCCACAAATTTGATGTGCAATATTTGTAAAGCTTATGTTTTAAATCTGTTTCGAAATTGTACTGATTATAATCAATATTTTGAACTTTTAAAGTAAAATAAGATTAAAAATAAAACAAATTTTAAAAATCTAATATTTAGATAAATATTTTTTGTTTTAATCTTGTTCTACTCCTGAGTTCAAAATATTGATTATAATCAGTAAAATGTCGTAAAACATTTAAATTATCAGCTTAACAAAAATTGCATACCAAAATTGAGAGCACCAAAAAAATCAGGCTGTAGGTGGGGGGGGGGGGGGGGGCAGGACCCCAGCCAAATATTTTTCCAGGATTCAACGTGGTCAAACATGGCTACGTATGATGCTTGAAAAAAAAAAAATGGATGCTATTAAGACGTTTGAAGTGTCTGAAATTCAGACACAAAAAATGTCTGAAAAAATTCAGACAGTTTAAAATGTCTGAAAATTGAACACACCGTTTGAGACACTTAGGTGTCTGAATTTCAGACATTTTAATTTAGAGTGTATATATATATATATATTTTTTTTTTTTTTTTCATTTTTTGCATTGTATAGCTGAGGTCTATCTCTGAAAAGGCCTTTTTTTTTTACTTTTTTCGATTTTGTTTACAGTTTTTTTGTTTTGTTTGTTTTTTATTTGTTTTTTTAAGAAGTGTACTTGGAACTGGTTTCGAAATTGAAAAAATCTCAATAAAAATAACCTGTAAAAAAAAGAAAAAGTAAAAAAAAAACGGCCTTTGTAGAGATCGACCTCAACTATCCAATGCAAAAAAAAATCATTTAAAAATATTGAAATGCAAATGAGATATTTTTTTTAATCTCCCAAGGGATTAACATTAGCGAGCCGGTGTTTTCGCGCGAGTGAAGCAGCCTTTTAAGCTGAAACATACTTGTTGTTATGAATTAGCTTGGTTTAAAATCAATCATTAAAAATGACAAAATAGTCAACTTGTTGAGAAATAGCAACCTTCAACAATAAGTCAATGCTGCATTTATAAACATAATAATACAATACATCGTAACGTTTCTAACCGTGAAAAAAAATAATGTTAATCATATTTTGTTTTAAGTATACAACAACCATTTCGAAAAATAATTTAAAGAACATCAACCAAAAATATAGCAAATACTCATATTAGCAATGCCGCGTCATACTATAGTTTTCAAACCTACTTGCTACGAAAAGTAATATTTCATGCTATTACATTTAAGCATGCTCAGAATTCAACAAGATCTATGTTGAAATACTGAGTCTCATTTTTTAAAAAATCTGTGTATATTTTTGGTACAAAATGCTGACATTGTTTTCGTAAAGCATGTTTTTACTGTTTTTTTTTTTCTTTTCATTTTAAGTGCATGGCTCATCCTCTGTTACCTTTTAACTTTTATCATCCAGTCTTTAAAGCTTTCAATTTTTTTTTTTTTTTTTTTTTTTTTTGGTCACTGTAACAGAAAGTAAAGCATTAAATCAAACGAAAAGAGTTTAATTTGTTTAGAAAAGCATTCATGACTTGTACTTGTTTCCATAATTAATTTTTCCTTTTTGTTAATGGTTTAATTTGGAAAATCTGCACTATACCTGTATATTAAGCAAAGAGCACCATTTATACTAATCCTTTGAAACGTGGTGCCCATAACAGCAATATTACATAAAGTTATATAATATTTACAATATGGTATCACGCTTAACCATTCCGTAATACTACTACTAAGAATTACCCTGCTTTTGAATTTATTATTAAATATCATTAAAAAATCAAGTCGTTAAAAATACATACGTATCAATTTTTCTTCAGATTCACTCAATCACTAATTTATGCCCATGGCTTTACAATAAATATTCATGTTTGTAAATCTTGAACAAATTGAATAGTAATCACATTTTCTGTTACGTTTATAACAACTACTTACATTAAAACTTCAAATTAACCAAACTTATGAAAAATATAACAACCGTTAGTAAAGATGTGCTTAATTTCAATATACTTTTCATACCGTGTTTCATGCCAAAGTGATATTTCACCTCTTATGTTTAAGCAAACTCATAACTCATGCGGCTCAAATACACATTGAACTTCTAACTCATAAAGATTTTGGAGGTATTTATTTTTTTTTTTAAATACAAAATGCTCATATTTCTTTAGTGACGCATTTTTCTCGACATAAAAGTGTCCCCATTTTTTTAAGTGCATGGCTGTCTACGTATTCTGCTTTAATACTTTCAACATTTGTCGTCCAGTATTTTTGGTCTTTAAGGCACCGAAAGTTTCTTTTGTGTCGTTTCAAAAGAAAGTAAGACACTAAATCAAACTAAAAGAGCCCCACTTGTGTGTTTCATGAATGAAAGCTTTTCATCTCTTGTTCTTCTTTTCATCGATTATATTTACTTCAAGATAATGGGCTAATGTCTGCACCATAGTTCTGTATTTTGAAAGATAGTGTTCATTACCCCAATTATTTGGAATATCGTATATGGAAAAGCAATATACTAGATTATCAATTAATATATAAAATTCAACGCTAAGCTTAATTGCTGTATATTTTTTGTTCTTCATGTTTTACTAAATTAAATGAAAAAAATGGACATGTGTTGGTAAGATAGTGTTCATTACCCCAATTATTTGGAATATCGTATATGGAAAAGCAATATACTAGATTATCAATTAATATATAAAATTCAACGCTAAGCTTAATTGCTGTATATTTTTTGTTCTTCATGTTTTACTAAATTAAATGAAAAAAAATGGACATGTGTTTTGCCAGAGAAAGTTTTACATAGTATATAATTATCTTCACTGATTACACATGCTAATTTCTTAGCTGTAATTAGGATGGGAAGAAGTGTATATTGAATATTTTTCTATAACATAATAGTTATATATTGTTACATAATAGTTATATATTGTATTTTTATTTTCAATGGTATTAATTTGTTCTATATGTGTACGGTTCTCTTTTAACTTTGTTACTTTCTTCGTCAAGCATTTTATATTTTGAACTCTCTCAGAGTTACTCTTTTCAAAGTTCATTTTGTGTCGTTATAAAAGAAAGCAAGACATTAAATCAAAAGAAGAGAAAAGAGCTTGAATTGTGAGTTTTATGAAAGAATAATCATTTCTAATTGTTTTCATCGATTATTTTTACTACCAGTTACTATACTAATTTGGAAGAAATACACGGCAATTGCTTGTTAAGAAGTATAGCAATTAACTACACAAATAATTGTAATACACATTGGGACAAAACAAAACTCGCACATAACACTCGATTTCTCTTTGAATTTTAGTCGTTTTTATTTATAGATATGCAAATTGTAGATTCGAGTTTTTCTCTAATTGGTAGATAAACAACTCGAACATTGCGATGTCTTCAGAGGGGAAAAACAGACTTTTGAACAGTTCAAATTACAAAGCAACTTTAAATATGGAGTGGAAAAGAAACTAACTATTTAAACAAAATAAATAAATAAACATAAAAAATATATTGGGAAAAAACAGATCTCGGTTAGAGCAATGGTAAAAAACTCCATCCTTTCCTCAGATAAATTTTAATATAATTCTAGATTGCTAAGACTTTAGACAAAAGGTAGGTCTCAGGACGGTGCCTTTGTACGTCTGATCCAGAAGATGGTGTTGTAACCAAATTTTAATGAAGGAATAGTTTTGGTACAAGCTCAACAAAAAAGAAACTTGGAAAAACCCTTTATGAATAATAATGTCCACATAAAGAGTGCAGCATCGGTTAATCGAATCAAATTAAGTGCTAAAAAATCGTGTTAAAAAACCTCTATAGACACAGAAAAATATTAAAAAGGACTGAAGTTGGCACGAAATTTTAAAGAAAGTTTCAAAAATGCACTATTGCCAATTAGTATCAAGGAATATTTACAGCTGAATCAAAATGTAATCATTTTTGCACTTGTGGAAATTAGAATGTAAGATGTAGAAATAGTGAAATATAAAAAGATAAATTAACTCTTGAAACAGTCATGCATTGTACTTTTGTTAGAATATGAGGTTACGTAATTTAACATGGAGATGGTCAAGTATTAACCCTGCTAATGTCATTAAACAATCAAAAAATATTCAAACATCGTGATATAGAGTGCATACTCCGACATTTTCGAAGTTTTACACAGAATTTGAAAACTACGGTCATTTTTTAAATCTATATTGATAAAAAAGGCACTTTTTGTTATTTAAATTGTTTATTAGACACTGAAATATTTTTAAGTATTGAAACGATGAATTGTAAGTGTAAGAAATATTATTATGTATCGACCTACAGACTAATTAAATTTGAAATTTAACTGATTCTTAGTAAGCTTAAGCCTGTTAAATGTGTGTAAGGCCTGAATAAGTATATGAACCTGGGGAGGGAGGAGCGGAAGGTGATGCACGTCATTTAGTATGACATATGAATTTTTTGATTTCAAATAATTTACTTAAGAGTTATGTAGGTGTTTCAGAAAAAATCTTATATTTAAAAAAAGAAATGATATCTACTAAAAACAACTTTTCAAAAGTAACAAAAAAAGCCAAGCTTAATAAAAAAAAATAATGAATCTCTCTATTCTAAAAAAAAGTAACTATCGCTGTCACCACCGCCACCGCCGCCGCCGGTTTTGAATTTTTTGTGACCGGAGGTCTTTCTTCGTTAATATTGAGAAAAATAATGCATACAAAAATATCAAAATCGGTGGTTTTATACAGAAATGTTTGATAAACACGCTGATGCAGACAGTTTTTAAATCGAAGAATTATTTTAAGAGATATTTAATGCTAAAGTTGGACAAAATCGTTCCACTAAAAAAGTTTTATAGCAGCAAAAACTATACATGGCAGTGTAATCATTTTTAGATCATTTTATGCGTTAGAATTTGCCGGAGTGCAGATTGCATTAATTTTTTTTTATTTTGACTCATTTTTTCAGGTTTTATTTCTATTTTAAATGCAAATTTTCAGCATTTCTAGAGATATTTTTTACAGATTTCAGAAATTGTACTAATTTAAATTGTTGCCAACTGTATAAAAAGCGCAAGCATTAATGTTTGCTTCAAATTAAAAACTTATTTACACGTGACTATTATAAACAGGAAAAAAACTTTCAAATTAGAATTAAATAATTATGTACAAAAAGCAGGAACTTATTAAAAATTACGTATTGTAAAATAATAAATTCATTAACATGCGTTAGAAAGTCTTAGGAGAAATTACGTCATATTATAGTTATTACATAAAATGAACACAAAATAATATTGCAAAAAAGTTTAAATTTAGAAATTGCGCTAGACATTTATTTAATATTTTGAGAGGATATTTTCAACTATTTTTGTTAGGAAAGCGCAAATAATATTTCATTGCTAATAAAAGTACTTTCACGTGATTATTTAAAAGAGAAAGAATAGCTTGGTAAAAATTACGTCAGATTAAAAGCGATTAATTTAAAATATCTCATTTAAAAGAACTTTCTTTTCGCTTTGTTAAAAATACCAGGAGACAAAAGACTCTGTTTACTTAATTCCTTTTATATTAGCTTATTTTGAAATGATGTTACACGTGTCTACGTCATCAAGTTATTTTTATTTCGACGTTTTATTTGTATTTTTATTAATGTTGTACTAATTTATTTGTTCTTTCGTTATTTAAAATAAAAATTATGTCAATTTTTATAATTTGGCGAGTGGTTTGCCGATTTATATAATTTGGCGAAATTGTTCGACGGGATAATCAAGTAGTACCGCAGCGGATTTGGCGTTAAAATTCCCCAATCTAAGAGAAATGAATAGAAATTCGTTTATAGGGAGATAGCCACTGTTTTTTAAATTATAATTCAATCTTTCGAAATCTTTTTAAAGCCGATCAAATTAGCGTGCATTTAGAGCCTGCGGTGTCTGGACGGGGGTTGGCGAGCGTAGCTCGTAGGGGGCCGAGCCCCCTAGTTTAAATAAATTAAAAAAAATAGATTGAAAATTGTAGCTAAAAAATTGTGTGGTATCAAATTTCCAAGCTGATATCATGCCACTTATTTAACATTTTCCATTAATAAAGTTACCATATGTAAGTCAAGTGCCTACGTATATGTTGATGGATATCCTTTCCTCCTGTACTAATACATCATGACGTCTATGTACAAATTCAAATTAAAAATATATATGCATGGTGTGCTTGAAGGCCAGCTTACAAATTAAAATATATAAAGAGAAGGCATGAAATGTTGCTTTAGCTACAATTTCAAACTTCAGATTTACCATGGACTTTGGTGCTGAGAAATTTGAGTAAAATATGGACTACTGTCGCCAAGCCCATCATGCATAATTTGTTTAAATTTACATTTTAAGAAACACGTTTTGGTGTATTTTGTACAGGAGAAAAGGATTTCTCTCAACATATATGGAGGAACTTGACTTACATATGTTAACTTAATTAATGGAACATGTTAAAGAAGTGTTAGGATATAAGCTTGGAAATTTGATATCACACCATTTTTTTGACACATGTACCACCATTTTTTTTAATTACACCTTTTTTTGGAAAATGCTAAATAAGTGTTAGGATATCAGCTTTGAAATTTGATATCGCCCCTTTTTTAGCCACAACTGCCACCTTTATTTAATAAAAAGAAATTAAGCCTTTTTTTAAACTTTTGTAGTAAATATATTTTAACTACTCTGAAATTAGCTTAAAAAATAGAATAGCTTTGAATATCTTTATAAACCTATTCTTTTTAATTTATAAAACTACCTGCTTGTTTCGTATACATAACAACATTTTAATTTTAAAAAAGCACGAATACAACATAAAAGATTTTTTAATATTTATTCAACCCATTTAGTATTTTTTTTATTGTTCTGTCGATTAAAAAAATCATTGCTGCTTATTTTAGAAATTTATTACTAACAAATACATAAAATTTCTTTTTTTCGTTAAATATATTTACTCTTTAAAAAAAAAAAAAAAAAAAAAAAAAAAAAAAAAAAAAATCCTAGTTACATCTGTCTTTTTCTATTACCATATTTGTTTTTCAAAATAACGACGAATACATCGGTTGTTTGAAAACAAAATGCATATTTGTTATAAAAGTTTACGTTTGCGGTAAAATTACCCATCTTAAGATAAATATTTATATTTTTAATGATTGCGAAATATATTCTAAAAACGAATTTTTTTTTCACTTTTAGAACTTTTACATTTCTAAAAACGAATTTTTTTTTCACTTTTAGAACTTTTACATTTCTAAAAACGAATTTTTTTTTCACTTTTAGAACTTTTACATTTAATAAAAAATATAATTAATTATTCAGATACAACTTCTATTTATTAATTAATACTTACAGAATAAAACGAGTAATCCAAATGCGCTCTAAAAGCCGAAATTTGAGTTTGCTATTAGATTAAAAAGTGTTTAATAACTATACAAAATAATTTCAGTTCTACATATAAATGTTGTAATTTTTAGTGTAAATATTTATTCAACTGGGAGACTAAAGTACTTTTTTTATTTATCTAATGTTTTAAAAATGCATAAAAATTATTTTATTTAATAACTTCACTTATAAGGGAAGTTTTTAAATATAAATATTTGATGTATAGAATAAAATAAAAATAAATAAATAAACTAAAATAATTTATTCTGAAGTAACTTTTTTCATTATTCATTTTGCAAGCTATATCCACTAATTTTACACATACATTATTTATATTTATGACATAAATAATAACTAACATTAAAAAGGTCTTTCTGCACTTTTTCTCCCTTTAGAATTAAAAGAAATATATAACAGCTATAAAATAAAGCCAAAAGAGAAATTTTGGGAAACAATTTTTAAAAGTTTCAGTGCAACAGGTAATTAAATTTTTCCTTCAACCTCAGTTTGAATTTCGTAATCTCCGTTTCCGCAACTGTATTTTCATTAGAAAATTTTAAACATGTAACCTTCTTAAAGGTTCGTCCATCGAACCATATACGCTTTTCAGTGAGTCAAACACTTCTGACCTATCTCACTTTTTTTCAGTATGTGCTTATTGTCGTTGCTTTTACTCTCAAGAAATTAGTTATGCCTTTTATTTTAGAAAAAACTTTTAGGGAAATTCTGCGCTCACCACCTTTTTTTCGTTTGCATTTCCCAATCTCTATTTAAGAAACTATATTTTCATTAAAGATTCGAAATTTTTAAACTCTTGTAATTTTCGTTATGTATTGGGTTTGATAGGACAGTCGTGTCGTGTTAGGAAAATCAATTCGTACTGGAAAATTCTGCCTGGTATTTATTAGACATTAGATATCGTAATCGATGTCTAATAATTAAATGGTAGAAATTTCCGGTACGAATTGATTTTCCCAACACGACACAACTTTCCGATAGACCCAATACATCGAACTATGTTCTTTTTTCGACGTTCCATATACATCTGATCTTTCTTACTCCCTATCTTTAAGCATATCTTTTCTTCATATCATCTCGAACTTAACTAGCACTTTTAATATTTATGTTTTTAATGCTACAGATGGCAAAAGTTTGCACTTACTTTTTGTTTGCATTTCCTCTCGTCCTGTCTTTTTCCCGTCTAAGTCAATTCCATTTTTTGAACTAATATATCGTTTTGGCAGAACCATCTAAAGCTTCTGAAGTTCCATTCATATCTGACGTATCTCGCTCTTTCTCAACATCTCCTCTTTCTTTTCCGCTTCTTTTTTTCATTTTTTTACTTATTCTCTATCTGTGGAAATTAGCTCTCCGATTTATTCTTGGAGATGTTCTCTATTTCTCACAACATAAAGTACAACTTTCATTTCGAAAACCGTTTTAAGTTCTCATGCATATTAATATTAGGTACTCGTTCCAATTACGACATTCTTTTTCTAGGAATATACTCGAAGCAAGCTTTTCTGAGATAGTAAATTATTATTTTTTTAATGTAGTTTGTTACACAAACATAAAAAAAATCGGTAAACTCTTATAAATATATTTTTTAAAAATCTTGTAGAAATACAAAAATTTGAAGTTGTAGTAATACAAAAGTTGTAAAAGAATGGAAATTGTCTATTTCTAAAACGAAAACATCATTTGGCAGTCAAAAAGTATAATAACGTGTAAAAAAAATGCATACTGAATCAACAGAAGATTTTGACATCTTCCTTTGCACAAAAATGAAAACATGGGAGGAAAATATACCTGTGTTTTTTATTTATTATCATGTGATTAAGATGACAAAATAAACGCTTGACAATGCAAATTGGTTCTCAGCGTTTTCGGGAATCCTATGTGTTTAATCTAATCTGGCTGATTAAAAGTAAACTCAAGTGTTTGGTAATACATTTTACCATAAGATTCACATTTCAGGAAAAAATGAAAAACATAGTCAAATAAACTAAAAATATATCCGAAATATTGTATTCCTTTGTTTATTTTTTAGCGTAAGATTTTAAAGAAGTAAGTGTAAGACTAAAGCAACGATTCCTTAAGAAGACAGCAAATAACAAATTATGATATGTCTTTCGACTAGAGATATCGTTGGTAAACATTAAATTTCTTTAACACTAATATTAACAATAAGAATAATGATAAAAGGGAGAAATCTGCTGCAAAGCATGTAGGCAAGTGATACGCTTGACGGAGTCTCATGTCAAAATATGTAAAGTTAGAATCTCTTTTTGGCAATTAATTTTACGAGCAAAAATATTTAAAAGAGAACTGAAAGAAAACCCTCAAAATGATCAGATGAAAATCCAGAGAAAGAATATTTTATAAATATAATAAAGACTTTGAAATTCTCGAATTCGCGGTTTCATCTATCAATTTATTCAAATATTAATCCTCTTACTCTCGAATTTTTTAAAACAATGTTACATAAGTTGGTAAAATTAGAATACTATTCTAGATTCTGTGAGAAAAAATAACTTATAACACATGTGACGACTTGATGTTTAATACGTGTCAATAAAATAAAATTTAGCCAAAAATATGCTTTAAAACACTGATTTTTATAACTTAAGTAGAGTCTCATATGAGATACATGTGAGCGAGAGGACAGATTTTCAATCTGGGCATGAACAAATAAAATGCGATACAATGCGATAAAATGCAACTTTAACTTACATTTTGACTACAGTAAATTCTGTCTAAGGCGGACTCTATGTAAGCCGGAAATCTATCTACCGCGGAAAATTTTTAAAGTCCCGGCGAACCCATAGAAAATAACATTAATTATTGCTGCATAAGCCGGAATCTGCCTAACGCGGAAACGGAAAGAGTTTTAAGGTCCCTCCGAAAACAAAATTTTTGTATAAGGCGGAAAATAGGATATTTTAAAAATGAAAGGCATTTCGTTTATGAAACTTTAAAACTGATATATACTCGTCAAATACTCAATGTCGAGCATAAAAATTAAATTCCGTAATACTTTTAAAAAGTTAATTCAAAGGAACAGAAACTGTTTAAATTTTAAGGAATTCTTGCTTATGCCATTTTTTCCTATATAAATATACATTTAAAAGTTATTATTAGTTGAGTGCACATTTATGAAAATATGTATTGTGTACAATATAAGTGCTTTAAGTTTGTACTCAAATTCAAAGTGATGGCTTTTCTGATGTCTCATTCCCGAAGTTATTATTATTATTATTATTTTGTGTAAACTTCAAATTTGTAGGTATTACAGCGGTACTAAGAAATTAAATAGCATTTCTCATTTATTTATAAAGACAAAGGATCTTCAGAATTTCAGTTTTCGACAGATTTTCGAGCCAGGACAATCATTGAAAGATCGTGATGAAAGATCGCGAGCAATTCATTATAACTCAAGATCTAATTTTTTTATCGAAAACATAAAACGCTATTCGACTGACGTATGCTTCATTCCAATAAATCACGATCTTTTGCATAAGCCGGAATATTGTCTACTACGGAAAATTTTCTCGGTACCGACCGATTCCGCCTTAGACAGAGTTTACTGTATTTCTAATATTCTCATTTACGTTATTTAACGTAGTTTTAGAAGTTCCCATTCTATTTTGTGAAAACATCCATCCTTTTTAAACGCTTAATCTAATTCAATACTGGTCAAACTAATTCCTTTTTGTGTTTTAACCATTCACTGCACGATTTTTTCTATTTTTATGAAAAAAATTATTTTAAATCTATTATATATATCGGTCTAATAATGGGAAAAATAGTGAAAAAAAATAAATTTCAAATTTGCAACTAAACCTTTATATTTTGTGGCGTGTACCCTATGTACTCATTTAGGATTTTAAAATATTGTATTGCTATATTTTACAACAACATGAGATTTAATTAGCTAATTTCATCTGCTTAACACTGTGCAAATTTTTTATATTAATATTTTTAAGTAGTCAATAAAAATAATGAAAGTAAATTTTACCTTAATAGCTTGATCGATTTTTTTTTTTTTTTGTTTCCGAAGAAAAAATTCTAATTTTTTGTCAAATGCAGCCATGTGACATGGACAAAAAAAGTGTTATTCCCTTCTTTGTACTGTTCTTGATGAGGGATAGATATCATATTGGCCAAATTCATGGCACATAATAAGAATTACAGTGTTTTTAGTTATGTGCTGGATGTGGCACGTAGTGCAGTGAAGGATTAACTTGTTATCTATGTACAGTTCGAACTCAAGCGTTTACTATTTTCTAGTGATTCAAAAGCAATGTTATGTGTGCAGTATTTTATTCTTTTAACCCTTTCAGTGCGGATTTTTTTTTTTTTTTTTTTTTTTTTTTTTTTTTTGGAAGGGGCGGGGGTTAAATGTCCTGTGTGGAATATTTTGACCAAAAAATCGATTTATTAAAAAACAGGTGAATTGCAATCAATTAATTCAAAACGCCAAGGCGACTTTTGTTGACGCTTACTGTAGTCTGCAGCACTCAACTCCTAGACGCCGACATTAGCCGACTCCCGCATTTGGACCCTTATGTCGACTTCTGTCGACTCCCGCACTAAAAGTGTTAAATGAAGATCAAATTCAATTTCCTTGACTTTTCAATTTAGATTTAAATATATATTTCTTTATTTTATTATTATTCTAACTATACTTGCACAAGGCGAAAACGTTTCGCCTTAGGCAAGGGTTTGATTGGAAACTTTTTAAATCTGCAGCAATATTGCAAAAAAATTAAATTAAGTGAAAGCATACACAATGTACTGTGGTTGTTAATGAGATATTTGAAATTTAAACGTTCAGCTGTTTTTGTATATGGAAAATATTAATAACTGACGAAACAGAATTGGCAACTTCCTTTATTATTTAAAAATTTCCTCGCTGGTGTTAAGCAGTTGCAAGATTTATCACTTAACAAATTGAAAATATTTACATTTATTTTTTAACACAATACACTCGTGTTTAAGTATTTTTCTTTTAACTTAGTAATTAAAATTTTAAACCACACTCATCAGCACATGCAACGAAGTATCATTACTTCTTATGCATGATTTCAATTAAAATTGTGAAACAACTTTCTCCTTTTTTATAATAAAGAAAATGCATTACAACGACATTAATCCTTGCGAAAACGAAGTTCGTCTATTTATCCTTCCTTAAACTTTAAATTTCCTCTATGGGTAAAAATAAAAATAACAATAACAATAAAAGTTTTGCTTACTAAAACGAAAAGCTGTCTAAAATTGTTTTCGCCAGAACCCATCTTTAAGGGTCATTGAAGTTTGTCGGCTTAAAATATAAACATAATTGAAGTTGTTCTGTCGTATAGGATAGGAACAAAGTATAAATATGTAGTTTTTTGCTTTTAAAAAATGTACAGTAACTCTAGGATAGATGGCCATAGTTTTTAATTAGACCATAGATTGAAATAAAAATTCTTAGAATAAAAATACAAGAAATATTTATGCATTTTTAAAATTCTTACACATATACTCATCATATTTTGGGCAAACAATAATTAAATATTGAGAACAAAAAGTGGGAAACAAAATTGAAATTAAAATGGCAAATGGCCATCTCTCCTTCAAGCCGAGGAGAGATGGCTATGCAATACAAGGAAGAAAAGTGAAGTTAAAATAGCAAAAATTAACACATTTCATATAGTTAATCGTGAAAAACATATAGCAATTTGTAAATATGCAATTATATCACGAAAATGAGTGAATAAAATTCGAATAAAGAAAATTTGAAATATAGTTTCAAATTTCACGTAAAACTTTACCACAATTTTGGCAAAGGTCTTGATATTTTGTAAAAGTTTCATGGAACAATAGCAGGCACCATATCCATTGTAGCCCGTCATCCTTTTGGGATGTGGTATTATATTTTTCTCCACAATCAACACAGTGATCCTTATACAATTCTATTCCCTCGGAATCTGTAGAATATGACAATTTCAAATTTATTTCATCTTCTTCGCTGCTGAAAGTGTCGTGTTTTTGTTTTTGTTTTTCTATCGTTTATTTTAGACTTTTTCATGGTTTTAATTTTATTTATCAACTTTATCTGTTTCTGGGATAAAAGTTTCCGACGTTTTTCAATATTTTCTGAAAAAAAAAATACATCGATAGCCCCCAAAATATATTATTACTATTGAAATATTTACATTAGTTAAAATTTAAACAATTATATTAAATAATATAATCACTAGCAGGAATGACCGAGTTAAGCTCGGTCAAAATGAGCTTTGTGTTTATCTCGATATATTATTCCCACTAAATCATTCTTGCTGTTTTAGATACAATTAGCTTGACCCTGAGACATAGTGACCCAAAATGACGCACTAATAGAATTTTTTCGAACATGCGACCTAATACAATGCTCTTCTCGAACCTGAAAGCGATGGAATACAAAATTTAGTGAAAATCGTTAGTCATATTCTAGATAAAATAAGCATGACCCACGTTGATTCAAAAAACAACTAACCTAAATTTATCGAAAGTGTGAGCTATTTCAATGGTATTTTTTTTATCTGTGAAACGGTATAACAAAAAAAAAATTGTCAAAATTGTTTGAACATTTTTGAGATGGATGCCGTTAGCTTGACCCCGACCCATTATCACCAAAATGACCCACTAATAGAATTTTCTTGAGCATGCGACCCAGCCCACTGGTTTTATATTGTCCAGAAACGGTGTAGTACACAATTTTGTCAAAATCTTTTGAGCCGTTTTTTTAGATAAAGTTAGCTTGATCCTGATCCATTAGGACCCAAAATGACCCATTCACTGAATTTTCTCGTACATGCGACCCTGCCCAATGGTCTTATCATGCTCGGAACGGTATTATACAAAATGTTTTCAAAATGTTTTGAAGCGCTTTTTAAATACAATTAGCTTGATCCTGACCCATTGTGAGCCAAAATGACCCACTAATCGAATTTCCTTGAACATGCGACCTAGCCCAATTGTCTTCTCGAGCCCGAAAATGATAGAATACAAAATTTAGTCAAAATCGTTTAAGCCGTTTTTTTAGATAAAATTAGCTGGACCCTGACCCATTGTGGCCCAAAATGACCCACTAATCGAATTTTCTCGAACATGTGACTTACCCCAATTCTTTTCTCATGCCCACAAATGGTATAATATAAAATTTGGTCAAAATGTTTTGAGCATGTTTTTAGATTCAATTAGCTTGACTCTGGCCCATTGTGACTCAAAATGACCCACTAATTGAATTTTCTCAAACTTAGCCCAAACGTCATCTCATGACCAGAAACGGCCGTATATTAAAAAAATTGTGAAAATGTCTTGAGCCGTTTTTAGATGTAATTAGCTTGACCCTGACGCATAATGACCCACTAATCGAATTTTCTCAAACACGTGATCCATCCCAATGGTCTTTTTGTGCCCGAAAACAATAGCTTACAGAATTTCGTCAAAATAGTAGAGCCGTTATCCAGATAGACTTAGCTGGACCCACGATGACCCAAAATGACCCACTAATCGAATTTTCTTGAACACGTTATCCATCCCAATGGTCTTTTCGTGCCCGAAAATTGTTAGATACAAAATTTAGTCAAAATCGATTGAGCCGTTCTCTAGATATATTTAGCTTGACCTTGACCCATTATGACCCAAAATGACCCACTAATCTAATTTTCTCGAACACGAGACCCATCCCAATGGTCTTTTCGTGCCCGAAAACAGTAGGGTGGAAAATTTCGTCAAAATCGTTAGAGCCGTTATCTAGATAACTTATATTGACCACGGTGACCCAAAAATCACCCACTAATCGATTCTCGAACATGTGACTTAGCCCAATGGTCTTCTCGTAATTCAAAACTGTAGAATATAGAGTTTAGTAAAAATAGTTAGAGCCGCTTTTTAGATAAAAATAATTGACCCACAGTGACCCAAAAATGACCCACTAATCGAATTTTCTCGAACACGTGACCCATCCCAATGATCTTTCCGCGCCCGAAAATGGTTAGATACAAAATTTAGTCAAAATCGATTGAGCCGTTCTTTAGATATAATTAGCTTGACCCTGACCCAGTATGACCCAAAATGACTCACTAATCGAATTTTCTCGAACACGAGAGCCATCCCAATGGTTTTTTTCATGCCTGAAAATGGTTAGATACAAAATTTAGTCAAAATCGATTGAGCCGTTCTCTAGATATAATTAGCTTGACTCCAACCCATTATGACCCAAAATGACCCACTAATCGAATTTTCTCGAATATGAGACCCATCCCAATGGTCTTTTCGTGCCCGAAAATGGTTAGATACAAAATTCAGTCAAAATCGATTGAGCCGTTCTCTAGATATAATTAGCTTGACCCTGACACATTATGATCCAAAATGACCCACTAATCGAATTTTCTCGAACACATGACCCATGCCAATCGCCTTTTCGTGCCCGAAAACAGTAGGGTGCAAAATTTCGTCAAAATCGTTGGAGCCGTTATCTAGATAAACTTAGCTTGACCCACGGTGACCCAAAAATGACCCCCTAATCGAATGTTCTCGAACATGTGACTTAGCAGAATGGTCTTCTCGTAATCCAAAACTGTAGAATATAGAGTTTAGTAAAAATCGTTAGAGCCGTTTTTTAGATAAAAATAGCTAGACCCACACTGACCCACAAATCGAAATTTCTCGAACACGTGACCTAGCCCAATAGTCTTCTCGTGCCCGAAAATGGTTGGATGCAAAATTTGGTCACAATCGATTGAGCCGTTCTTTAGATATAATTAGCTAGACCCTGACCCATTATGACCCAAAATCACCCACTAATCGAATTTTCTCGAACACGAGACCCATATCAATGGTCTTTACGTCCCCGAAAACGGTAGGGTGCAAAATTTAATTAAAATCGTTAGAGCCGTTCTCAAGATAAAATTTACATACACACACACACACAATTTTTGCTCGCATTATTGTATAAGATAAACATAAAAGTTATATAATTATTTTAAATGTAATTATATTAAGTTAAAATCCTTACTTCGTATAATTTTGAAATATTGATTAAAGATGTGTCATCTCTCCTCGATTTGATGTGGCCATCTTTTCTAAAATAAAAGTACAGATGGCCACCCAATTTAAAGCATCACTCCGCCATTGTACTTCCTTTTTTTCGGCTTAGAAACAAAGATTAGATTATATACGTGCCTTAAAAGTTCTTATAGAGAAAACAATATAACGTTCATACTGCAAAACATTCAAATACCTAACTCAACGAAAATATTCAACCACTAAAATAAATAAACATTAAAATTAAACTTAATTTTTATAATAGAAAAACACAGCTCCGCGTCGCAATGTATGAACTCGCTGGACTACACTACATGGTCAAAGATACCGGTCACTTGCGATTTTAGACGTTTTCTTAAATATCTAGAAAAAATACATGAGGAATTATCTATCCTAAAACTCCAGGTATGTAAACAGAATAGTACAGGTCATATTTCCGTGCAGACTTTTTCCCGAAACCCCATAGAATAACGAAAACATATTGAAAAAGAACGAATATTTTTTGGATAACCCTGTAAAAACTAATGTAGTAAAAGCGTTCAAACTGTAGATTATGATTAAGTGGTTTATTGTAATAATTTGTGTTCATTTTTATGAGGATAGCATGTATACTCGAAAAGAAATTAAGGTTTTCATAAAAACAGTCTCAAATTTTGCCAAGTTTTTTGCTTATAACTTGCAGAATTCTTAAAATAAAAAAAAAAAAAATCTTTTCAGATAATATGACAAACAACATTGTGCACAATACCATGCAATCAGATTCTATATATCCATTAACTGGTGCCAATATAGCATACACAATATTGTGCGCAATACTGTATTTGGATACAGCCCTCATCTTTTTGCTTCCTTTTTGGAATAATGGATTTTGAGCTTATTCTATAAGCGATTATTATCAGACTTTTTAAATTACGTTATTAAGACTTTCATAAAAGTTACTCTATACATTTAGCTAACACATTATGCAAATTATATTTTAATTACATTCGGACATGCGCAGTGAATCATTATTTAGTAAACCTGCTCATTTTTCATACATTTTATATTATTTTTTTATTCTGATTGCAGAGTATTGTGTACAATCAAATTTGTTTGTCATACTTTCTGAAAAAAACTATTTTTTTTATATTAAGAACTCTACAAATTATAAGCAAAAAACTTGGCAAAATTTGGGGCTCTTTTAATAAAAACTTTAATTTTTCTACGACTATACATGCTATTCTCATAAAACTGAACACAGTTTATTATAATAAGCCACTTAATCATAATCTACAGTTTGAACGCTTGTGCTAGATTAGTTTTTACAGGGTTATTTAAAAGATATTCGTTGTTTTTCAATTTGTTGACTGTCCACTATGGGCTTTCGGGATAAAAACACACGGAAATATATGACTTGTACTATTCTGTTTACAAACCTGGAGTTTCGGGATAGATAATTCCTCCTGTATTTTTCTAGATATTTAAGAAAACGTCTAAAATCAAAAATGACTAGTCATCTTTAGCAATATAGTATTGACTAGTCATCTTTAGCAATATAGTATATTTCCTACGAACAAAGTTTATGCTGCAATCCATGATTAAGTTTTGGAAATATTTCGACTAGCCTTCTCCCCTCTATGACCATCTATCATAGAGATACCCTACCTATAAAAAATTTAAAAACTTACTTTTAATATCTTTTATTAAAAAAAGTGTGCCTTTTGAATTTATCTTTCCCCAATGTTGCTCAGTTATGAGATATGTTCTAAAGATTTCTTTGATTGGTTTCGTAAAAAACCGATGGAATGGAAAATAAGCATGGTAAAATATATATAATTGTCCATTTCTTCACTGATTTTTTTTTTTTTTTTTTTTAATAATCAGAATATCATAATTTAACTTTATAAAACATGGACGGTTTGTAGTAGCATAAAGTCACTGGTGGCGTAAAGTATATGTCAAGGCATTTTAAAGTCTAAATAACTGCTTTCAATGATATTCTTGTTTATTACAATGTACAGAAGTAGTTTAAAAGTAATAAAAACCTAATTATTTTTTTTTTCTTAAAAGTACTAATTTAAATATATTTAATATAACGCGGACTGTTCGTAGTAACATAAAACACGGACCGCGCATTCCGTACGCTAACATCTTTTAAAGCCTAAATAGTAACTTTTGATGATATTCTTTTTAATGCAATGACTAGTAAAGGTATAAAAGAAATAAACATCAAATTTATATTAAAAAATAATTTAGTTACAAAGAAAATAGAATAATTTAAACAAATACACAGACGGCATATTCCGTACGCCACTGGTTACTTGCAATTAAAAATAATCAAAGAGAGTAGACGAAATAGCAAACATAAACTCTAAGTATTGGTTGAACACGAAAAGGTCTTTAGATAGAGAGTAAATGAGTCGCAGGTGTTATTCGCGTAAGTATATTTGGATTGCAGCTGTTTTTTCAGTGAGTGACGCACTCACTGGGCCGCCCATGTTTTAAAATATTAATGTATCCATTTTCAACATAAGAAAATATGAATTTGTTTTGTTTTTTTTATAAAAAACGAACTAATTAAGTATGTTAAAAAAGGCATTTGTCAACATCTCGGAAAACGTATAAGTTTGATTTTTAAAAAATAGCAAAGAAATCGATATATATGTTGCAGAGATATTTTATGTATTGACTTTTAAAACATTTTTTCGAGAAAATCGCGTTTAAGTTTTGCAACAAGTACCGCTTGCTAGAACACTGTACGAAGAGAATCGCTATAAGTTTTATGTGTGTTAATTTTTTTTTTTTTTTTTTTTTTTTTTAAGCGGATCAGAGGATGTTTGAGAAATGTCAGATATTTAGAAAATGAAAACAATGATGTATTGTTTCAAGACAAAAAATTGCCATAACCTCTTTATAGGTTTCTCTGTTTTATTTTCAATAAAGTCTGTCTCAACTTCACAAAAGAACACAATTCTTCTAAAAATTTAAAAGCATTTAAATATGCTTTAACCCTTTAAATATGGGTTACACTTTGTTCAAAAGCATGTAGCATTGCCACTGAAAAAATAACATTAATTTATTTCAATAAGAATAGTATTTTGTCATGTTTACTCATCAAATTAAAGTTATTAGAAAATGTTAAACTGCTTTATGAAATTTTGCGTTTATCCCACATTAATAAATTACGCCAATTTAATACTATTACTATTTTTAGAAATTCACAAACAATTCCAAAATATACCGCCATTCTGAAACTACAGATTTTAATGAAAACTGTTTATTTCTCTAAGCACCGTTGTATCTTAATAGCTAAAAATCAAGACAAAAGACTACATCAATTAATTATAGCTTGCTTCATTTTTAAAATGGTTGAAAATAAGCTTCTTCGGAGATTATATTTCCATGAGAAAATAACATATTCTTGCAAGGGTGTCACGCAACATATATTTACCATCAATCTAAAAAATTACCCGATACTTCCACGTAATGTTGTCTTGAATTGAAAGAAAGTAAAATATGTAATTTTGTATGTGCGAGTATGATATATCAAATGAAAACTTAAGGAATCTATTTTTAGTTTTCCCCAATGCGCGTAAAAAAATAAATGTTTTTTTAATCTATGAAAATGTAACATATATGCACGAACGAAAATATACAATAACTTCTTCCAAGTTGAAAAGCACTCGTTATCTTTATAGACCGGGGAGCGGTAGTACAGACAATCACCTCCTCGAGTTCACGGGTGAAATTCTAGAATTAGTTAAAACCCTATTCGCATATTAAAACGCAATCGGTCTCCCAAGTCACATCTTGCTGAAAAACGCCTGAAAAGCCGATTTTAGCGGTTGACTCGTAGGCTTACCATTGTGTTTTCCTGCGCCCAAAAGTATGAAAACATGGAGCACTGGGAATAGGAAAACACAACGGTAAACCTACGAGTCAACCGCTAAAAGCGGGTTTTCGGGGTATTTCCACCAAGATATGACTTGGCAGACCAATTACGTTTTGATATGCGAACCGAGTTTTAACTAATTCTAGAATTTCAGCCGTGAACTGTATGAGATAATTGTCTGTACTGCCACCTCTCGGTCTATTAGAAATTACAAAATTCAAAATATTTTCGAGATTTAAAGAAGCATTTATAAATACAGTTTTGCTTTTGCTGCCACTGATATTCGGAAAGCTTTTTGAGTAATTTTTATAATGTATTAACCAGTTTTCTCAAACCGTAATATCAGTATTTAGGTCCATTAAACAATTTGAGCAATGTAATTGAATTTATGCATGCAAGAGTAACAAAATACTGTTAATATTAACGTTAATATTAACATTATTAATATATGTTATCATTTTTGTCTGTAAAACCTGATTTTTAAACATAATAATGTTTACTTGATAATTGATAGCATTTAAAAACCTATAGTCCGGGTTAAAAAAAAACTGATAAAACTATTCTGAAACGTTTCCAAAAATCAGCGGCAGTAAACGAAACTTTGCTTTATAAACGTTTATTTAAATCTTTAAAATATATTGGTTTCTGTAGTTCCCAAAGATAAAGAAGTCTTTTCGGATTCGTGGTTAACACAGAAGAGGTTATTATATATTTTTTTTCGTGGTTATGTAATATTTTTCTATATTAAAGAAACATTTGTCTTTTTTATACTGAAGTGAGTACAAAATACCAAATGAAAATGAAATATAAATAACATTACTTTAAAAATAATTTATATACATGGAAAACAAATTCCAACAAGGTACTGCAATTTTTATTTGATGTAATTAAAATTGTGTGTTAGTATGACAGGATACAGCTGAAGAAAACAGCTGTTTTTGATGAATTTTGAGGACTGAATTCCCATTATACGACGCAACGAATAGAAAAAGGAATAGCAGATATGGCATTACAAAATTATCAAAGAGATTTCTCTGAGAATTAGGCTGTCAAGTGAAAATATGCTCTACTAAATATTCAGCATAAATAATAATTTGTTGGTAGGGCGAAACATACATTTAAAAATTTTTGCAATGGGGAAACTACACATAATGGAGAAAATTGAATTTTTCGTCGCACACCTGCTGAATAAAAAACAATGAACGATAGCAAATATAGCATAACGAATTTTTCCAAAAGTTTTGCTACACGGAGACTGCACGTATAGGCTAAAATGAATTTATTGTCACACAGATGACGGATAAAAAAAACCCAAAGATATCAGTTATTGCATTACAAAAATTTATAAAAGTTTCGCAACAAGGAAGCCGCACATATCGAAGTAAATTGAATTTTCGTCAAAACTTGATAGATAAAAAAGAAATATTGAGATTTCTTTTAATAGAAACTAATTTAATCGTAAACATTTCAGGAAACATTATCACAAGATTTAAAATTGTACGACGTTATATGTGTTATATAGAAATATTCTGTTTTGCATATTGCATACACATAAGAAAGAAACAAGACAAGAAACTGAAATATACTTTACCGTAACAAAATTTATAAATGTAAATTTATATATACTTTACTTGAAACTGAAATAAATTAAAAAATTAATTTAGAATTTTTTTTTTTATCATTTTCTTTCATCTTAAATACCATTTGAAATTAATGAAATCTCCTTCCTCTTCAAGTTTATTTAAATCAAATAAATATTACCCTTATAGAATATAGAGTAATTAAAGAAACCTGTTTTATGCTGATAAGGAAGCATCATTTATAACGATATACTCAAGAGAATATATTAGAATCAAAAGATGATAGAGAACTCGTGAACGTACTAAACAGACGTAATAACAGAAAAATTAGAAATATTTAAGAAATATGGTACTATAGATAATCTGAGGTATTCACCTTTTTAAATGAGGATAGTATATTAATAATAGATAAATTAACTTTCACAATGAAAAATAACTTTTGATCTGCCTTCGTAAATAGATTTTTAATATACATTAGAATTTCAAAACGCGTATATTGGTAACTACAACACTGCATGACATACTAATGTTACGCAGGATTCCTGAAATGATTCTACAAACTTCTCAAAATTATTTATAAAGAAAAAACGGAAAATGAAATTACATATTATACTGTTATTTATGTCTATTATTTATAAAATAGAACTCACTCTTTTTTGAGCAAAACGGTAAATAATCAGGGAAGCGCATTATCAGAATAAGCCGGTATACCAAATTTGAAGCAAATCGGAAAATCTGCATGAAAACGCATTTATATAAATTAAGTGGGGATAGTGCTCCGTTCCCCACCTTTATACTTAACCAATGAACCCCCAAAACTAATCAGGGAAGCGCCTTATCAGAATAAACTGGTACACCAAATTTGAAGCAAATCGGATAATTTTGCATGAAAAACCATTTATCTAAATTAATAACTATTAGAATTTAAAAACAAGTATATTGGTAACAACAAAGCTGTATGACATACTAAAGTTACGTAGAATTCCTGAAATGATTCTAGAAACTTCTCAAAACTATTTATAAAGAAAAAACTTTAAATGGAATTGCATATTATACTGTTATTTATGGCTATCATTTATATAATAGAATTCTCTATTTTTAAGAAAAACGGTAAATAATCAGGGAAGCGCCTTATCAGAGTAAACCGGTATACCAAAGCTGAAGCAAATCTGGTAATTCTGCATGAAAAACTCATTTACTTATATCAAAGGGGGGATTAGCCCAATCCCCCCCTTTTTCTTAACTAATGAACCCCCAAAACTAATCAGAAAATCGCCTTATCAGAATGAACCAATTTACAAAATTTGAAGCAAATCGGATGTTTCTTTCAAGAGTTATCGCGTTACGTGCACACATACGGAACCTGCGGGCACATTAGTCTCACGCTTCGATAGCTTGTGAGCTAAAAAGAAAACAGTGAATTCACTTATTTAAAATGTCTATTCGGAAAGTAAAAAAAAATCGATTAGGTCTTGACGTAAAACGATGAAATATTGAGCAATTGAAATTGCATTTATCTAATCGCAAATATTACATACCCATATTAAAGTTGGGTCATACAAACAAATTGTTAAGAATAGAGTTTCTGGATGGCTCTGTGGGCATGTCCCACGTTTACCAACTTCTTGCTATGATGTTGTTTGACCACTGCCTAAAATTTAAGAAGCTATGTGTTCTTTTAAAATATTACAAGCTGTGTGTGTTAGAAGAAACTTACAAGTAAGATATTTTTTATAAAATAGTTCTGTTCGGAAAGAAGCGAAGAAATTTCATTGCGTACCTGATCATTTTAACTTAAAGTTGCTTGTACATTCTGAAACGGATAAGCAGTCAACATAATTTGAAATTTTAAAAATGATGAATCATTGTAAGGCCACCGAAATGCCATCTACTGGTAGCTAAAGTAACTGATAAATTAACAAATGGTTATTTTGAAATGCATTAAACACTGATTTAAAGATATCCAAATCAAGAAAAATTTGCATTATTAACGTTCTTGAAATTTTTATACTTCTAATAATATATATATATATATATATAATTTTCTTGAAATTTTAAACACCGTCAGTTTTTACCATGACTCACAAAATATTATTTTATGTTAAAAACGCATTTCGTGATATTAATAATTTATTTATTTATTATATTTTTTTTTCTTGTTTTATAGGGTGAGCTCTATAAAATGGCAATAACATTTTGTTTGCTTATTTCATATGTTTCTAATTAATTTGGAAAAATACATTTCTCAGGATATGATTTTACATTTTTTTAAAAATTAGATATAAATGCGAAATGCTAATAGCAATCACCATTTCAAAGAAATTCAAAATTACAGCTACCGTAATGTCTAGACTGCGTACCGGGAAAACTGCCAAGGAAATTCTGACTTCAATAAATTCCCTTTTACGTGCAGTATACATCGTGAAGATGTAAGATACTGTTCCGGAACATAGAGATCAAAGAAAGATAGAAAGAAATATGTTGTTTTCGGGTGATGTTAAAAATGCAACCATGAAAGCTGGTAAAGCCTGTCGCAATTAGGCCCGAATATTTACGGTTCGCTTTATAAACATCTTGCTCTACAATGATTTCAGCCCTTATTCCACGTGCTTATCTTCTTTGTTCCAAATGACGTGAGTTATAACTGACTTCATATTCCTGATGTCGTTGCCACAACAAGGAAAAAGTATCAAGTACGCAAGAATCGCATAATAAGTAGACCCAAGTTGGAAAAAGCGTCTTAAACCTTTCTAACACTTTTCATCGAAGTTGAAAAAAGTTTATGAAGAGGATTTTTCTGTCCGTCTAGCCGTGGTCCAACGATCGTAAATATGCTGCCGTCTGTCATGTAATTTTTATATGTTATTGAAGTTTAGAATAGAGTATGACGGTGTATCAATAAGTTTTTGCCCTCACATAGAAATAAAAAAGTAAAATTTGTGGAATTGCTACATTGTGTTAGTCCTTTTCTATATAGTCACCGTGCACAGTAACACATTTCTATTTCTGCAAAGGGTATTTTAAAAAAAAGGGGGGGGATGTATTCCAGGAGTCGCGGAAGTATACCCAAAGGGGACATTTTTCTAACTTTTAACGACTCCCATATGTAATATATTATTGGAAAGGCCAGCGACCGCTTATTCATGTTATGCATACCCCAAGCCCCTCCCCGCAATTTGCCCTCCGCGGGCACCATTCATGCCCCCGGGAAGAAATTTTGAGGGGGGGGTGGGGGCTCGGGTGGTGCATAACATGAATAAGTGGTCACAGGCCTTTCCAACAATATGTCACTGTCACATGTAGGGGTCGGCAAAAGTTAGAAAAATGACCTCCTTTGAGTATACTATCGCGCCTCCTGGAATACATTTTTCACCCTCTTTTTGAAATACCATTTGCAGAAATGTGTTACTGTGCACGGTGACTATTTAGAAAACGACTAATACAATGTAGCGATTTCATAAATTTTACTCAATTATTTCAATGTGTGGGCAAAAACTTATTGATATCCCCTCGTATGTGATATTGAAAATGAAGTGTGTATCATTTACAGTTCGTTTACAGGGGCACGCAAAAGAATTCCGTTCAATTATGATCTATGCGGAAAAATCATTTACGGTGCAATTTATTAATGTTACGATATTTTAAACCTAATGAGACTGATTTGCATTATTGATGTAGACAACAATATGGTTTCTGAGGAGTACAGAATAAATAGCAATTATATTTTATTTACAGAACAGAAGAATTACATTACATTATGATCTATAAGGGAAATCAGTTACAGTGCGTTTTAATGATGTTACGATACTTCAAACATAATTAAAAAGGAGCACTTAGATGCAGTATAACATGTTTTGGATACATTATGGAATGCGTAGAAAAGAAATCGATTACATCAGTGACTACGATCGACAGTTGCTGTAAGTGCGTTTTCCGCTGCGGTATGAATTTTTAGAGTAATACATGGTTAGTATAAATTCTATGTATAATATAGAGAACTGCACGACAGCATTTTCACTCATTACCTGCATATGGGCAGCAATTGCTAGAAATGCACTTTTAATGCGTTACGTGCTTTTCAAATTGTCTTTTTTAGAAACATAATTTCATTTTAGGTAAAAATGATTTTTTTTTTAAATTCCGTTACTGTTGGAAAATATTTTATAATCTATGTAGAATGCATAATTTTTGTTTGCGTTTTAAACTCTGATGTTATTCCCCTACTTAAGAATTTGCCCTCCACGGAGTTCTAAAATTACGGTTGTTATAACTTCATATTCATTCGACATGATGATTGTTTTCAGAATTTTGCACTTTTACCAAAATATTAAATCATGAATTTAGAAATGTCTGCTTTCAGATCTAATGAGAAACATGTGAAATAAGGAGTTCCAAAATAATTGTCAATATATCGCGGACGCCCTATATACAGATCAAAAATTTGTTACTATAATGAGCAGAACAAAAACTTTATAATACTGTCAAATATTCTTGTTTATGAAATCTAAATTCTAATCATAATATACTATTGTAACAAATGAAGGAGAAAAATGAAACTTTTTATCTATTGATATCAATAGATAAAAAGATGAAATTTTTATCATAAATAATACTGTCAAGAATCACTAGTTAAATTAAAGGATTTTTTAGGGAACTCGTTTAGGTAATCCATTTTACTTAATAATACAAAGTAGATAAAAGTAAAACTGGAAGACTGAAGAATTTTATTATGAATTCCTCCTGTAACAATACATTAATTTACCTTTCCAATTACAGAAAAGGAAATGATAATATATCATTCAATTATGAACTTCAGTTAAAATAAAAAAAAAAAGACTTAAATATTAAAAGCAATTTCTCACAGAAGCGAAATAATTAATTTTATTATGTGTCCCTAACTATATTCAACAATGACTTTAATCAGTTTATTGAAAGTACAATAATGGACAATGCATTGAAAACTTTTCAAATTTTATAATGGAAATATTTAAAAGGTGGGTTATCGAAAAATTAAATGAGCATTTTGTATGCTTAATACGCTTTTGTTTTTAAATCTGCGAAAGGAAATGCAATTCAAATTATTTAAAATGAAAGTAAACAATGATTTATGAAGTAATTACTAATTTATTCACTTGAACCTTCGACTGTGGATGGAATTCCATTTTCTTACTTCTCGTTACAAGTTAATATGGGACGATGGATCGCTTTAAAGTATTATAGCATGAATAGAATTAACATACAAATAATGAAGACTGCTTATAATATCAAATAACTTCATAAACAGCCTCTACGAAATACTTTATCTTGCAATATTTACGAAAGCAACATAATAATTAGAGTATTTATTTTTCAAACAATTGAACAATGAATGCTATATTTTTGACAAAGCGTCTTAAAAGTAGAATTAATGATAAAACAATTCAAATATAAATATAGAACATCCAAATTCGGATCATAAATTCTAACACCAGGCTGCCATGAAAAAATTACTTAAAAGAGCGTAATCACAAGACATAAAACATAAAAATAATGTATAATAGGATTGAAATAAATCGATTTCAATATCTATAAAAGCTCTACATAGCGCAAACAATAATACATTTCGTTTTTTACACAAAAAAGTACGTATATTAAATTGAATGATCATTATCAAAACAAAATAGCAATTTATTTCATCAAGAGTCCAGGTGCGGCTGGCTTAGGGCCTCACGTCCAGGAAAAGTTTTTTTATTATTTAACAAATATTTCGAATTTTTTTTTCTTTTTGAATACATATTTAAATAATTAGAATTAATTGAGCAATTCACTTTAATTTTCACACGATTATTAGCGCTTATGAAGCGTATATTGTGTGTTTTATTTTACAAATTTAACTCTTATTCGGGACAGTCAAGAAAAGCTACGGGTACGCGGGCCGAAATTTTCAGCTCGGCCCGTGTGAAATCTTTATTGGCCCAGCATAAATGTAAATTATTCGTACCGTTTCGTATAAAATATCGATAAACTAGGAAGTTACATGCAATGAAATCAGGCATAAAAATACCGATATTTCTTAAGCAACATTATTTTTAAATTAAAAGTATTTCAAAAAATATTGCATATATATTCATATAAAATATTAGCAATATTTTTCACCTTATGTGTCTTAATCTATGAATACGAAATAACAATATTAATGATCATTGTAATAATTACTTGTAATTGTGAAAATATATATATGTATGTATATACATAGATATATTTATTGCAATATATTACATTTTCACTCTCCTGTGTTTCATTTCTCTCTTTTTTTTTTCATTTATTTTTACACCTATGTGATTTCAATACATTTATATACATATAATACATACACACACATAATTGAAGAGCTGAGTGGATGAACATGTTATGTCACATTTTCTAAAAAAAAAAAATTATCTTCTGAATGAAAGGATTATGAGGTATCCTATCACATGGTGAAGCTAAAATACTAAGATTCCATTTAGTCTTGAAGATTTATGACATTATTCATAAATATTTAATATTTTAATATTTAATAATGTCAATAATATTAATAAATATTAATATTTGAAAATTAAATATGAATAAGTTTTCTGAGAGAGTTTAGTACCATACCTCTCAATATTTTAAACACATGGTATCAAATAGAAAATAAATCATTAAAATTTACAGCAAAAATTTTCACTTCAAATTTCTTCAAATGTAATTTTATGCTACTTAACATGTTCTTCCATTTAGCTCTTTAATTTATTTAGTTATTCATTTCTTTATTTACCATCATTTTTTGTTACTATTAAAATTTAATAAAAATTTCTGCCCTATTTAATCGCAGATTTCTGCAATTAAATAAGAAAAAAATTACAATAAATGAAAGTTAGTGCTATATTAAAGCTAGTGCTATATTAACTTTGAGTTAAATAATTAAAATGCACATAAAAGAAAGCACAAATAATTGTACAATCATTACTTTCAAGTGCATACACATAACATAAAGATATTTAAAATACAGATTAAAAATATCTTTAAAAAATACATAAGAAAATATTATTATAAATATCATAAATATTATTAATAAATATTATAAATATACAAAATATTTACTATTTTAATTTAGTGGTAAGAAAAAAGTGTAAAAGTTGGCAGCTATGTATATTTATATATAAACTCAATATTCCATGCTATTTGTTCATCAAACTCTCGCGAAGATATGCGAAAGGCACAGGTCGATTGGAATTGTATCAACTTTTGAATATTAGAAAAATATTTGAATTAGAGATCGTCTACATATATAAAATTGCACCAACTTTGATTTATCAAATGGTAACATCCATTTTTTAACAGTTTAGTTGAGTTCCTTGGATCAAAACCAATATGTATCAGGAAACTAACAAGTTTTGATAAATAAAATTAAGACCTTGCAAGTAACAGGGAACATTCAATTTCTTATCCGAAAAAAATATTTAGAAATTCAAACAATGTATGTATTGTGATAGATTATCTATTTGTGGTGCAAATTATCATTCAATTGATAATTAAGCTAATTTCTGAGGCAAAAGAAAGCCAGAAGAAAATGTATAATTGTAGTTTTAAAACTACATAAAGAATGAATAGCACTTAAAATTTTTGAGAAAAGAAATAATAAAAACACAAGTACAAAAAAATGAATAATAAAAAAGTGCAAAAAAGTAAGGATAATAAGTTTTAAGTATATGTATATACAAAGTAAAAGGAAAATTCCATTAGTTTCAAGAGTCAGACAAAACAAAATATAACCGAACACTAGACCATCTCATGAAAAAAAAAAAAAAAAAATACTCATTTCAGAGACCCCACATTTAAATTTAAGAAATAATATGCTACTAAAATAGGATGAAAATTATTTTTTTTTAACAAAAAGATAAAAAAAAGAAAGTGTAATCGAAAACAGGGGAAAACACAGGCTCCATTATCAATTAATAAAACATTTTTAGGGCATTTACGATTAGTGGGGTCTGAGACCTCGTAGTCTAATAACTCTGCGAAGACTTCGTTAGGTATATTTGTGTACAATTTTATCGAAATTTTTGGACAATTGACTGATACGTTTTTTGAAGGAAGTGGTACAGAGGTCTCTACGGATTGCCGACTTTCTAAGGTAACGATGGTTTTTCCAAATGGTTCGTAGTTTTTTTTTTTTTTTTTTTTTTTTTTTTTTTTTGTGACCTTTGAAGAGAAATTCAGCAAAACTCCAAATTAAAACTTAAAAAAAAAAAAAAAAAAACTCGTTTAAAAATGTGAAAACGGTCAACCTCTGTACGTGTTTTCTCTTCAGGCGAAGGGATATTGTAATCTACAATCAAACGATAGCAGAAGCAATTCGATTTTTTTAAAACCAAAACGCGTAGCTTTTATGAAGCTTATTAATTACTTTAAAATTTTTATATGTTAGCTAATATATTTTTTAAGAGTTTTTAACGTCAGAGTAGCTTTTTTAAATTCTTTCAAGTTAAAAAGTATTGTTATCATAAGTTACAGGACTGACTACTTATGGAGCAATCCTAAATTTTTATGCATATTTATTAACTACAGTAGAACGCCGATTAACCGGATAGCGCAATTACCAGGATCGATCAAGGGTCATACATCTTTTCCCGCCTTCTCCAAAAATTTAAAAGTAAAACTTCTTTAGGCGCAATAATGAAAATTCGGCTGGATGTGACGAAAGTTAACCGTTAAATAAACATTCCCTAATACTGAAATAATAAAATCGCCACTATATTCAAAGAGATCAATGCATAAAATCAACTGTTTCTAGATCCTAAGATGTTTCACTTCTAACATGCGAGAGTCGCACGCATTTTTTTCTCCCATTAAAATTCCTCATTATTTTCAGATTCTCTGAAGGGGGTTGAGAAATTGCTTCTTTTGTGCTTTGGTGTTCTTGCTAAAAAGGGACCCTTATATGGCTGCAGAAAAAAGAATGCCCTCTATGAAGCAGAAGACTATCAACAATTTAGTTTCCCCATCACAATGGATTTTATTAAACGTATATACTGTGTAGTGACTATATGTAATAATTTCTATTTGTACTTCTATGTATAATTTTATACCAGTTTTGTGGAAAACAAAAATTTAAAGTTAAAAAATAACTTCTAAACACATCATTTGTAATATGCAAAAATGTGTACAACTACAATTGCTAGTCCTAAGCCAGTAGAAGGTGTAAAGGGATATTACCTAAAAAAACATTGCCAGAGCCGCTTTTTAAAGTTGTCCAATTATCCGGATTTTTCTTTAACCGGATTGGCCTCGATCCCACCCAGTCAGGATAATCCGCGTTCTATTGTAGTTCAAAACGAATTTTTAAATGTAACTGAATATATGAGCAAATAATAGAAATTTTGAATAAAATGCCATTAATTTAAGATATATTATAGTTATAAATATGCCGCAATAATGTTTTTTTAAAGATCATATTTTGTAAGTCACTGCACAGACCAGAAAAGAATATAAGTCACGGGAAAATGGCGAAAAGTAACACTGAAAAAATTAAAAGAGAAGAAGATTATTATTAAAAAAATCAGTTAAACAATAGACATATGTATCTGAAGGCATATTACATCTTTTAAATATATATTATTGCTTGTCACTTGGCATTAAAAAAAAGATTTGCCAGCAAATCAGATTACTTATTGTTATAAACTCCATGGGAAATAAAGCCTTAATCCAGCACCAAACCGTAATTAGTATTGGATAAATGTTGAATGCTATTTGTCAGAGGCAAGCTCTTTTTTTCTAAACAAATGAACTTTCATTAAATTCCATCTCTGTCGTTGACACTGATGGCTGCAAATGGTTAAGTGAACCTAGCTCACTTGAGTATAGATAACATATTTCTTTGCATTGCTGATTATTTTCGAATAAATTTTCCCCTTAACTGACAAATTTTAAGCTTTTTCTCTTAACACTTCCGTTTGCATAGAAAAATTTACTTAACCGTTGTTATAATCTCAATTATTTTATCATAGATTTTCTGTTTTTTAATGAAGCAAATTTGACAATGCAAAAATAATAGTAACAAAAAGGACTAAAAATCGGCAGCTTTATTTTATTTACAAAAGAATCTACTTTCAATCTTGAAAATATTTTTCACTTATTTGTGAAACATTATTTTGAATTTAATTCAATCATTGTGTAAGTTGTGCCAAGTCAATTTAAGAAAATGCGCGTGCGATAGGGTGACAGATGTAACATTTCTTAAATTAAAATTAACAATACAGTATCATATTTGAATATTCGACATATACAGCATTTTGATATTATTTTAATATCATCATAAAATATATGCTATGAAATACGCAACCATCTAAAACATTGAACATCTTACGAACTGATCCAAGAACAAAAGTGACAGAACAAATAGTTTCTTTTTTTTTTTCTTTTTTTTTTTTCTTTTTTTTTTTCTTTTTTTTTTTTTTTCTTTTTTTTTTTTTTTTTTTTTTTTAAGAAAATTTTATTGAAGAAAATTATATTTCGTGATTAAATTATATAAAACGTTTCAACATGATTTCAGACATACTTTTTTTTCAATAGACATCATTAGCATAAATTAAATCTCTCAACATTTAAAAATAAATTCATAATTAGAAATGGCTTTTACTTAAAAAAACCTATTTTTTAAAGGCTTAATTAGATAAATAAATAAAAAACAAGTGCTATATGATTTCAGATCTAAATTTTAAAATAAAAGGTCTTTTATAAGATAACTACACTTGCATATTAACTGTTAATGTAAATATCTCAGTATTTAACAATGTGACGAATCCACATTAACACAAATCAACAGATTTATTTTCTCAAAAAAAAAAAAAAAAAAAAAAAAACACCACGTTATTAAAAAAGGCATATTGTGTACGATAAATATAAAACTTTAATATAGTATATGAAGTCTAAATCTTTAAATAAACTGTATGCTATGACATAACAACACATTACGCAATATACACATAGGTTAAATCACTCAATATAAATAAAAATAAACTAATTCATTAAAAAAATAAAAAAAAATAGTACTTTTACTATATGAAAATTATTGTTCATAATATGAACGTTAAATAAACAAAAAAATCCAATATAACTTTATATCCAATCTTGGCAAAAATCTTTTTTTTTTCTGTATGAAACATGCAAATCAATCGTTACTAGGTCAAATTACTGGATAACCGAAAACTGTTGCACCAATATAAACGACAAAAATTAGATGTACTCTGTCATAAAAAATACTACGCTATTTATTTTTTAAAAAGTCATATTATTTACAATAAATATAGAATGATTCAATATTCATATTTAAATTTTAAAGTAAAATTTCTGCTATAAACATACTAAATAAAAGTTAGAAATACAATGAATGTCGCTGTATTCGCTGCATCTCAATATTAATCTACGCACAGAAACGACAAAGGATTAAACGATTTTTATTAAACAAGGAAAAAGTGAGCGCGACCTGCACAAAATTGAACTGGGGTAGTTGAATTGCAAACATACATTCGATGTCGTCAAGTACACATTGGTAATTTCTAATCATTAAATAAACATTAACATATGGATAAAAATGATATATTTGCAATAGCTCTAACAGAGTTCTTGGTTGTCAAAAAATTACGACCAAAAGTAGGCAAATAGGAATCTTTCATTCTTATTGAAATTTGTGACGTTTCTCTAAAAGTTCTGTTGTAATCTGTTTTATAATTTTCTGCTACTCTGCTTTTTCTCTACTTCGCGCAAAAATCAGCGATCGCCCTCTGAACCCCGCTCTTTTAACATTACCTGGAAACGAGCAGACATGAGCACGGAAGATCGCACCGGAAAAACATCCCATCAATTTTTTTTTTGGGGGGGGGAGGGGGCAAGAGAGCGTGTTTAAATTAACAATTGATAATTTCAGCAACATCAAGGGAAATTTATTTATAACTTGTGTCATGTGAATGAAATTTCATTACGTATAGCGAAAACTCAGTAGCTAACTAATGATTTTTAATATTAAAATCTATGGCATTATATGATTTATATTTATTCCTCAAAAATATGATTTTTTAAGCGAATCATCCCAGCAGTAGAAGTTATCACCATGCGGTATTTTCGGTCATCGGCCAAATATTTAGGAGGAGTAGCGCCCAAAGTTACCATTCGAGTCAACATTTCTAGTTACATAATTGAACGCGACCAACGACATACAAGGCCAGTTCATGACTTTTAAAACGACACAGGGAGTGGATCATCTTTACACGACGATTGGCACAAAGCGATAGGAGTACCAATAGCTTTGTACCGATAGCTTTGTACCAATCACAATCCACCGCCCCCTGAATACTAGGCTTGAGCGCTCACACAAAAATGGCGGCTGTCGAAGGCGGATTTTTTTCAGCATGTGTACGGTCCGTTAAATATCCGTACCAATAATTTTTTTAAGTTTTTTCCGCTTTATTTTTCTGAGATTAAACAAGTCAAAGAAATCCTTAATAAAATACTGGTATCGAAGTTTAAGGGACCGTACCTACGTTTAAAAAAACCCGCCTTCGACAGCCGCCATTTTTGTGTCAGTGCTCAGGCCTAGTATTTAGGGGGCGGTGCACAATCCCTGTGTGACGTTTTAAAAGTCATGAACTGGCCTTATATGTCGTTGGTCTCGGATTGAAATGGACACATAAGAACATCACTCGCTACGATCTCTCAGTTTTACAAAAAGGATTACCGTATTAGAAAGAGAGCCATCTTTTATTGTTAAATACAAAGTAATATAAATCCTAAAGATATTTTTTCTGTTTCTGAAATAAATTTCTGCTATATAATACCTGCGCTAAAAGAGTACAATTCATAAATTCAACAGTACAGTACATAAATAATAAGCGAAAATGATAAAACATTATCTAATGCTTATCAATAAAATACCATTTTATTTAAAAAAAAGATATATTGCGTACAATAAGATAGAAAATTAATATGACTTTTCGCTTAAATTTCAAAATAAAATTTTTATTAATAGGATATTTATACAATAACAAAATAACATAAATTATATCCTTCGGATGTTAAGAAAACAGAATCACCAAGCGAAACACCAAATACACACTTTTATTTTCTCAAAAAACAACACGTTATTAATATATATATATATATATACATATATCATTATGTAATTCATAATAAAAATAACATATTATTTCTCAGCGATTTCACATTCAAATCTTAATACAAACATTATGCTATAATATGCCTTTAAAACAAGAATTAAATATATAGATTAAATTATTCAGTACCTAAAAAACTGATACATTAAGAAAGAAGCTAAAATGTTTGTTTTATTTTGTAAAAAAAATATTAAAGAAAAAGACGGAAGGAAATATCAGGTGTCATTTTTCATAAAATCATTTTTCTTCTTAACAGATCACCCCCTTAAACAAGACGGTTATTTCTCTTTAATGTTTCCCAAATAAAATTAATATCATTAAGCTGTCAGAGAATTATGTGAGAGATAAAACTGATATTTTGGAAATCTTTCGCACAAAGCTGATTCATTGCTTGTCAACGAGATTTGTCTTTTTTACATTTTCTTCTCTCGTTGTCTAGGCTCAACGCCAAATTACCCTTATTTCAGAAATTTAGATGAATATGAAAAGTTAATTTTCTCAGATAACGCAACATTTTCTTTATTAATTTTTATTTTTTTAGGTATAGAAAACGGTTGGGGTTTTGTTAAAGCGCTGCCATACAATGGCGATTCTTGAAAGTAATAACACTGACTAAATTAATCCTTTCTTTGTTATTACAAAAAATATTTTGGGGTCTCTCCTATATAAAATATACGTATCATTTTCAAAAACCTCTAACTCTCTAGTTGACTTGTGTTATAAATCTTGAAATCAAACATGATATTCAGGGGTTGTTTAAAGATACAAAAAATGAGAGATTGCTAGCTTAAGCAGTTGTTTTATTATAAATAAGTTCTCTATCTTTGTATGTATCATTAGGGCTGCTTTAAGGAAGTTTAGTTTTTACGTTAAAATACAATTTGTATGCACTTTTAAGAGATGATTGCGTAACAGTAAGCGAAGTGTACAGTCGTGGGAAAAAAAGTAAGCATCCCCTACTAACTCCTCAACAAATTATCGTAGAAGAAAGTTACTGGTACTGAACGATTGGTAATAAAGTCTACTTTTAAATGATGTATATAAAATTTGCTTAGAGGGCATCTACATAGTAAAACGAACCATAACTTTGTTTTATTCAATAGCAGTACCCAATTCTGACAGCATAAATGAACTCCACACCTTTCAATTAGCCTATAAACAAATTTTTATGCAATTCATGCCATAAGTTTCCGAGAAATTAATTATTTTAAAACGAGCGTATTTTAAGGGCTCTATCCAAATTGAAGTTCCGAAATCGATTGTTAACCGAGAGAGCCGCCTTCTTGATCAAGGCACGTTTAAGCGTCAATGAAACCTGTTTGATTACAGGATAGCAGAATAAATTTCAAAAATTTACTCATTTCTATCATAGACGGCCCCTTAAACCATCATCTTGCAGTTTTTTAAGCATAATTTGAAAACTACTTGGAAGAAAAATGTGAAATTTTGGATTTCCGTAAAGCAGGACTTAATAAATCTAAATCCATCAAAAAAATTGTATGTTGCAATTCATAATTTTTTCGAATATTAATTTCATAATTCATAATACATATCATAAAATTATAAAAATTGCAAATTCAACGTATTTATATTTAGGTATATTAGTATTATTGCTACACAAAAAATTAACACATTAGGAGTATAATTGCAGGAGATATTAATGAAAATATGAAAATATAATTTAACGTTAGAAGCACTAAATTTTGAATGTTTATAATTCAAAAACTTGTCATTCAAATGACTTGACATTGGGTGTCTAGGCACAGTTTGAACCGAAGATTTTAAATATCTTGTTAAAATTGGGTATGCTATTGAAAAAAATAAAGTTTTGGCTCGTTTTAATATGTAGATGGCCCCTTAAGCAAATTTTATATACATCATATAAAAGTAGACTTTATTTCCAATCGTTCGGTAGCAGTAACTTTTTTCTAGGATAATTTGTTAAGGAGTTAGTAGGGGGTGTTTACTTTTTATTTCTGCGACTGTAAACATTATTAAGTGTACACATTAAGTGTACACATTTTAAGTGTACACATTTATTAAGTACACTTCGCACACAACGTTTATGTATTATATTTTAAATATTACAGATTCATTATTTAAGTTTACACAAAAATATATAAATACTGGTTGATTTGGGGCGTAAAAGTTACTTTTACACACGAGGGTTAAGAATACCAGAACTTCCATAAAATATGAGATCCTACCTACTCCAACGTTCAAAACCTGAAACGGGATTCGAACAAGTGAAGGCTAACGAAAAAGAAAAAATAGCCTATAGCGGTGTGTTTCACGTGTCGTTTTTTCCGACCCTTTGAGTCACGGGATATTTGAATGCCCGAAATGTGCATCATGTGACTCTAATGTCTACTGCGAAAGGTGGTGCGGCAGACTGTGTTTCTTCGTTAGCGTCTTGGACAAGTCGTAAACGTCAATACTTCCAATCTGCGCACATGCACATATTTGAAATAATTTCTAATGAAATCTACAACATGCAAAATGGAGTAAGACGAAGTTCTGTGCACATTTATCGACAAGGTTGAATTTAGATACATATGATCATTTATATGTCATGCCCTCGTTTATGATACATATAATTGTACTAAAAAGAAAAAAAAAAGGTAGATTCAGATAGATATATTCATAGATATATTCTTTTTTATCCAGATAACAATTAATAACACATACCTATATTTTCGAGGACATTTAATTAGCTTTTCTCATCACCAATTGTGCAATAACAGAGAGTTGTTAACCCAACAAGCGCAAAATACTTTTTGGTGCTCAAGATTTTTTTCCAAGTCTACCTTATTAAAAACTGCTAAAGCTGTAGACGTGTGTTATTAATCACCATATGGAAAAAAAATAAGATCCACACCTATCTATTTGTAATCTCCAGTTCTCACCCAGTCTCACTCTGGTATGTTCACGTTTCCTTTTATAAGCATTTTTTAAAGGGAATTTTTTTTTTTTTAATGAACAGTTAAATTCAGAAAATAAATAAAAAAATAAATGCTTAGAATGTTAAAATGCATCTTATAATTAATATATACATATATATATATATATATATCATTTTGCTACCGACTTCCAGATATTTAGGCGACACCAGTACACCTCGACATAAAATGTAGTAGAGCAATCAAAACCTTCCATCCGTTATATTGAAAATATCGGATTGCAGTCAGGGTGGCGAGAAAAAACAGGCTCGAAAAACAATGATAATTTCCTTTACGTAATGAATATAGAGAGTCATTGTCACTTTTTAAACTGTTTCTATTGACAAAAAGATAGTAAAACACTTCCAGTAGTTATTCCATCCACTCTCAAAAATCGATCATCACTTCATAAGACTTTAGATGTTATAAGAATAGGATCTACACATTAGAACGTTCACTCCAAGCGACTCAGCTTAATTAGACAACCAGAAAAACGTAAAAATCTTCTCTCCATCGCCGATGTAACGATATTTGTACTCCGAACAACAGCGCGCGGACGGTTACAGAAAGGTAACAGACCAATGCTAGAAGAGAGGTGGGGGAGGATGGGACATAAAACAGATTACGATTCGATGGGAAAGGATGACGTCGATAAAGAACTCTTTATACGGCGTCAGAATAAAAGCGCAAATAGCGCTGGCGGACGCATGGAATTGTGGATATAGAACACGAAAGAATAAATGATATTAAAACATTCGAAAGAAAGAGAATTTAGTTTTAGAAAAAAATGAAAAAGTAATTTAATGGGTTTTATAAGATTAGGCGAATGGATTAAGGTTTTTTTAGAATAATAAAAGAATTCGCAACTTTAAATGGATGAAATAAAAGACAAAAGATATTAAGATATTATTAAAGATAGGTAAAAAAGGAAAAATATTAAGAATTTGGAATAGTTTTACTAAGAAAAAGAGGCGAAAATTTTTATATTTTTATTATATATCGTTAGAAACTTAAAAAAATAAAATTACACATAATATGCATTGTTACTTAAAAGATAATAAAAAAAAACATTAAAACACGCTAAACTACATTATCCAGATCCTAGCACTTTCATTATACACATGGTCACTTTCACGGACAAAATAGAAAACTGCTGTTACAAACGTCTTATTTTCAAATTTCACTCTCTTGATGTGGAAAGCAGAGAAAGTCTATTTCTCCATCATGGCTAGTTGGAAGATTCCACTTATTGTTGGTTTATGGGGAGAGAGCAGAGGAGACAATTCATCATCTTTTAGTAATAAAGCACATTACGTGTCATTTTAAATTTTTAACAATTAAATTGTTTTTTGATGAATTTTCATAGATGACACTTTTTAAAAGATTTAATACAATTCTGACATATACTTTTTCTAATTGCTAAATATGTGTAAGATTAAAACTTTAAAAACAGTAAAATATTTTTATTTGTCTGTTGACATGTTTCGACCCTAACCGAGTCATTTTTAAAACAAATAAATAATAATATTCTGAAATTGCACGGTCTAATATGCAAAGATCTGAACGCCATCATTCAGTTTTTCATGTAACGCACGTTATTTTTTTTATTTTTCTTGGATGTTTATTTCTATTTTCGCAAGAGCCACAGTTTTAGTAATTTAAATTATGCTGCATCTTTAAATATGGAATAAAGATTACATATATGTATGTATGCATATGAATATGTATTACATGCATGCATATTTACAATTATGAGCTTGGAAATTTATATATCTAAAATAATATTTTAAAATTATTTTGAAGAAGATGTAAAACTAAACAATAAAAGACATCTTGCTTTAGAATCAGATTCTACCTTGCAATATTGAAATTCTGACTCAGGTCTTGAACAAATTCATGCATATCTTCCATTTTTTAGAAACGTATATCTTAAACATATTTATAATAAGAATTAGTTTTGAGTGTAAGAATAAGTAACAATTAAATATTAAAATTCATTAATCAGACAATATTCAGGTATTTTTTATGTACATCTAGGTGAAACATCGTAAACTTGTTTCATTGTCGATAATTGCTTTGTGCCTCTATTTTTACGAATATTTTACGAGAGTTTTAATATGCATACATAATATCATATGTTAAAATATTTTACATATATTTTCAGTTTATTAAAATATGTATAAAAATGCTGTAAACAAATAAATTAATTTTCAATGAATTACACAGATGCACAAACTGAATAGACTAAGTTCTCATCTTGTTAGTTTATATGGTGAAAAGTATCTTCAACATTAACTAGAAGAACTATGACAGAAAACATTTCTCTTACTTTGAATAAAATTAAACTGACTAATTATGTTTAAAATTTTTGTTTTATCATGTAATTTTTAAATGGGGGCTAAAATATGGAGTTAATTCATGCAACATTTTTATTTAATCTGTTATAAAAATATACAAATCAAACAGTTTTAAAATATGAATAAGCATTGAGTGAACATATGAGAAATAATTAAATAAAAAGAAAAGTGCCCAGTCAAACTGATTGAAAAGAAAAACACTGACAGAAAACATTGAGCTCACATTCTACTCACACTAATTGTATTTTATATTCTTATTTCAAAGAATAATGCCCCTGGAAAAATAAATTAAAGGGGGATTACCCCACCCCCTTTCCCATCTTTATACTTAACCAATGAGCCTCCAAATCTCATCAGGGAAGCGCCTTATCACAATAAACCGGTATAGCAAATTTGAAGCAAATCGGGTGGAGACACCCATTTATCTAAATTAAGAGGGTATTAGCATTAGCTCCCATTTCCCCCTTTAAACTTAACCAACGAACCCCCAAAACTAATCAGGGAAGTGCCTTATCAGAATGAACCCAGAAAAAAAATTGAAGCAAATCGGATATTTCTATCAAGAGTTATCGCGTTACGTACATTCATACATACAGAATTTGCGGGCACATTAGCTTTCAGGCTAAAACACACTAATATTTGATAACATGTTTTGAATCCTTTTTATGTCTCTAATTGAGATTTTAGTTCTTAAAAAATCTCTGTCAGTGGAACACATCTAACACAAATCATCACTCTTCTCTACTTTTTAAACCTTAAAAAAAAGCTGTGATGATTTTTCACGTCTGAGTCAATATTCTACTAATGGAATTCAACTTATTCAATGTAGTACGCAATTTTTCATCACTTATTGAAACTCTTCGCATTTAAAAGATAATTTTTGAAAGTCTGTCTAATGCTTATTTTAAAGTGCATATATAATATAGTAAACGTATTTACCATTGGATTATTGGTAAAAATTTTACAGCTAATATTAGAAATAACCTAAAAGATAATTTTAAAAAGGGAATTATTACATAAATAAAATCATAAGACGAAATGCAATGTTCCACCTTGGTTCAATCACAAAATACATAATACAAACTTTAAATATATAGTTTATTTAAAATTTCTCAGTACTTTCGGCCTGCAATTCCTGCGACAATTGTCAGAGTACTTTTTTTATGATTAATTGTTGCTCTATTCATACAAAACGAAATTACATATTTATATGAATAGAAAAACAATTATAAAAATATTCTCTGACGGCGGCCGCGGGAATTGCAGGCCGAAAGTACTAAGAAATTTTAAATAATATATATATTGTTAACTTGTAACATTTATTATTTTCATCACCTTTTAATTAAAACGGTGAGCTTTTTAATGTTAATATTATTTATTTTATGAATTACTACAATTTAAAATTTCAAAATTTTAATAAAGGAATTATCTATCCTTATAATATTTGTATGCAATGGAAAAATTTGACAAAGCAATGATTATAATGAAATTTTATATTATATAAATAACACTAATTTTATTTCTTTTAAGTACAGGGTGGCTACTAAATACTTTAACACTCCAAAAAATAGGAATTAATTTTAATCGTTTGGTAAAACAATTTCTTTCTCTATTTCAATGTTTGTCAATCTTCTATTAGTGCAGACGAATTTTGTTGTAAAGCAAATATTTTAAATTATTTTAAAGAGAGAAGCCAAAAGAATGATGATTAAACAGCTCTTTGATCGCAGATTTTCCGCTGGTGAAATCTTTAAGCAATTAAAATGCCTTGATTTTAATGGAACATTTATATACAGAACTATAAATCGATTATGGGATACTAATAGCTATTTAAATATTGATCTAGGCCTGGAAGTCAACGATCAGTTCGCACAATAGAGCGCATCAAAAGAATTCGTGAAAAGGTGTGAAGAAATCCACAACGTTCTGCAAATAAAATGGCTGCAGAAGAGAACGCGAGTCGCAGAACTGTGCAAGTTATTATAAATGAAGATCTGGGTTATGTCCCTTATCGCAAAAGAAAAATTCAAGGTTTGACTGCTACACAAAGAATAAAAAGATTACAAAGAAGGAAGAAATTGATGAAGCGGCACGGTAGGAAAAGGGTTGACACAATAATATTTTCTGATGGGAAGCTATTTTGCACTGAACAGTATTATAATGCTAAAAATGATGTCGTATATTCAGCAAACCTCGAGGATATACCCGAAACCTTTCGAACTGTTAAACGCTTTCAGAACAAGAATTCTGATATGGTTTGGGCTGCAGTGTCAAACAACAGAAAATTGGTTTTGAAGTTCATCGATAAAGGGATAAAAATCAATCCGAATATTACAAACAGAACATATTGACTAAACATTTATTGCCACAAGCTGAAAGATTGTATCCCAAAAAGAATTGGACATTTCAGTAAAATTCAACAACTTCGCACCAAGCTAAATTAACACGGGCTTGTCTCCCTGTCAATTGTCCAAACTTTATTATGCAAGAAAACTGGCCTCCTTCTTCACCGGATCTAAATCCTTCAGATTATTGCGTCTGGGGGATTTTAAAGGCTAAAGTAAATAGCAACAAACACAGAAGTTTGGACTCTCACAAAGCTTCCATATTGCGTGAATGGTAACTATTACCTCTGAAAATGATTCGTGCCGCAGTCGGACAATGGCATAAGAGTTTATCTTTGGTAATCGATAAATATTGCGGTCAATTCGAGTAAAATTTTTTCCCGGTAAACTTTCATCTCTGATGTTCATCATATTAGTGTAGTTATCATTTTCTCTTTTATATCTGTAAAATAAAATGACTGAATATTTGTAACAGTATTTAGTAGCCACCCTGTAGTATGAAAAACGAGAGATTTGGTTGAGAAATATTCTTCATTAAAATTAGCAACAATATTTTTTATTTATTATAAAATATTTCAACTTAATAAAAAAAGCTACAATTATTTTTATATTAACAGTTGAAAAACAGGGAAATACTTTTTCGGTAAGTAATTTTTAATGTAAAGTATTATATTAGAAGCTATTTTCCATTTAAACTAGCTAAGATGATTGTTTCCAAATGAGTTTTTATGATACCCTAGGGTGATATCTCTTTTAACGAAACTGATTATTTCTATCTAAATTGACATTCATTAGCCAAAAATCTTCGTTTAACCTAACGATCTGATATTTTTAATATGGTTTATCTCATCTCAGTATATTAGACTATCTAATAGTTCCCATGGCAATACAGACGTTGAGATAGAATTTATTATCTCGAATTCATGCCATCAGTTTTAATGGTTATTTACTAAAAACATTTTCTCTAAAAATGCGTGTAACACATGCCATAACTTCTTTTATGGTAAATATCATGGAAATCATAACTTAAATTTGATAGAAAAAACTAAACAATGTGAGTACAGGCATTCCCCGACTTACGTAAGTAATGCGTCCCGTAAAGTTTTACGTAAGTCGAATTTGTAAGTTACTTAGGTAAAATTTTGTGAGAAACTGGAATATTTATTATACATACGTTATATATTATTTACACGTATTATTTTATAAGTAAAGCATCATGCGACAGTATTTACTCGTATATAAATATAAAAGTATGAAAAATTATAAAAATAAATTTAAAGAACACTTTCCAACTATCTTGTGGAATACGGGATTTAAAAACCTAACATTGATAAATTGATTTATAACAATTTTGACACTACATCAAACGACTATAAAAGTAAGAAATCATTAAAGATGACTATTATTCTTTTACACCTTTAAATTATGGTAGAAGAAAAATAACAATTCTTTGTGAATTAAAAACTTTAAGATCGAGAGTAAAAAGGCAAAAAAAGAATATTGGAATTTTTTCTTTCATTTCTCAGAGGCGATTATTTTCTGAACAAATAATCTGGGAGCTGATCTGCTTCAGCAACGGCGACAACTTTGGCGAATGCATGGCACTATATATTGCCGGAACAAATTTTCGCCAAAGGCGACATCAATGATGAGGAAGAACGTTCAGGCTTGCACTGTTCCTGTGAGAAGGCCGTAATTTTTGAGCTGATTCAACACGCAAAATCTTAATATGCATTAAGTGTCGAAAAAAGGGATATAGATGATTAGCTAAGAATTGACGAAAATGTATGAACAACGAACAATTTAACGGATCGAGAGATCTTTGACGTTGTGCTAAATAGAACCGCCGATAATGCTAGTAGCAGCTCAGAAGACTAGGATGAACAACAAGCAGAATAAAAGATGTTACTAGAAAAATGCATAAATTTGACTGGAGAATTAATATATGCTTTAGAGAAAGAAGATTGTATTTCCGAAATAGGCATTTTTCATTTGTATGAAATACAAAAAGAAAACTTGTTGAAGGACGGTCAAAAAATTTGAAGTAAACAAAGTTGACATCGATATTTCCGAAATTACAAGAGAAGAAATAATTTCACTCTTTATTAGCTTTTTTTTCTGTAACATAGAAAATATCAATCAAAGTAAGTTTTTTATCACTTAATAATGAATTAAATTATGGCTAATTTTGTATGTAATCTATGTACTAATTTTGATATTCCTAGTTAATACTTTTGATATTCCTTCAAAAATCCGGAATTTCAAAAATCCAGCATAGTCTCAGTCCCGATGATGCCGGATTTTTGAAGTTATACTGTACTTGTAAACACATAAAGACACCCGCTTTTCTTAACCCCTTAAGCACCATGACGTACCTGCACACCTTATGAACTCTTGTACTTCAAATACCAGGAGGTACGTGCGTGCGTACTCGTTTTAAGTCCAAACTGCAATGTTCTAATCATCTTTTTCTTTTTTTTTTTTGAGTAATTGCTATTCTGATTATGGAAATTGTTTACTTTGACCAAATTTATGTTTGTATAGTATAAATAAACTTTTATGTTATCTCCTTATATTACATGTAATTAATTAATCCACAGGTAATTAAATATAATGACATAAACTACTTTTCACGAAATTTAAGATATTTGGTATTCAGCATACTATTACTAAATTGAATATGGTGCTGAAGGGGTTAAACGCGATTACTTAAAATTCACCTTTTTCCCAATTTTGGCTCAATTGAAAGTTCTTTGATTTTGTGAATATATATAATGTAATGTGAGAAATATAAGTATGAGTAGAATGAGCATAACTCATATGATTAACACATAATGAAACAACATATCATAGCATTCCGGTAACGCCTTCCAGTTTCTTTCATTTATTCCATTATTGCTCATTTTTTAAGAAAACATTTTACAGTAATATTTTAAAGAAATGTCCAATTATGCAAGTCATAAAAGGGATAGAAAGGGAAAATGAAAAGTTTTATCTCATGAACATTTGAAGCTTCCCTTAATATGTTCTTTTATTTTCAGCCAGAAGACCATTTCAATGTTCTCCGCTCTGTTTAGAAAATTTAATTAAAAAAATTAATTCAATTTCTCTTCTTTGACTTCTTTTCTTTTTTTTTGGGGGGGGGGGGGTGTGCATTTTCTCATCTTTCCTTTATTAAGCATATATGATGATTTCTTTAAACGTTTTTTTATTCCTTTTCTCCCTCTTTTTATCTAACTCATTGTGAGGGATCCTTTAATTATTATAATTTAGTGAAAAATGGTTTTTTAGTTGGACTTCCCTTAATTACCTATTAAAAAGATGCCTAGCAATATAAATGATAAAGTACTCAATCAAATTGAAAAACTGTCACCCTTATGAAGCTTTAAAACAACATTACAGTAGAACCCGGATTATCCGAAGTTATTGGGACCAACCATCTTTCGGAAAATCGAAAGTTTCGGATAATCAAGAATCCTTCAATTTTAAGATAAAGGAGAAATATAGGCAATATTTCTTATGATGGTAACAAGTGCTTAATAAAAATAAAGCAATAGCAAAATAGAAATGAGAATAAATTACCTGAATTTTAATTTTGAAATTAAGTACCTTTTACATATATATCGCAAGGGTATGAAAAAATGTTTTATTTGTCGCAGTTTCGATTGCCTTTGCTTTGAAGCTTTATCATGGAGTTTTTTAACATTATTAGTTCGCATGTATCACAGTTTTTCTGTTGCTTCACCCCGCAACTTACGGGAGTTCAAGTTAAATTCAAATTAAGTCTAAGAAAGGGCATCGAAAATATTTATATGTACTCGTAGTTCGTAAAGGACTGCTTGCATATAAAGAATATAATGGTTTAAAAAAATCTATCAAAATGGATTTTGCACAAACGAAATGTGATATTTATAAGAAAAGAAAGAAAAAAAAAGTTTCCAAAGTGGATTTCGGTTAACCGAGAGTTTCGGTTAAAAGAGTTTCGAATAAAAGACGTTTTACTGCCTTTATACAATAGATTTTCCGATAGAAAAAATATTGCTCACTTATGTTGCTCTTTTAATAGAAACATGATAATAAGAATTTTAGGGTATTATTAAAATTACATTTTACGTAAATACAGTTTCATTACAGAATTTAAAACATGAATGGTTTTATATAGTAGATTTACCAGCAACAACAATGTTGCACAGTCAGAAAGAGAAGGGAAGTGGGGGGGGGGGCAATAAATCGAACGACCAAAATAACATTGATAGGCGCAAAAGATACAATTCGACTAAGTGTTTTGTCTCTTATTTAAAAAAAAAAAAAAAAAAAAAAAAAAAAAAAAAAAAAAAAGCTTTACGATTAATTTCACTTAGATGGATACATATCAAAATAGAAAGAAACGTAAAAACTTTTAATATAAATGTCCAAATTTGATATAATTTGTTCAAATCATTCCTGGATAATTTTAGCTTTGAATAACAACTGTAAAATCATTCGAGGAGTGAGGTTCGGAAAATCCATAGAACGTACAATTTTGAGATTATATTGCATACATTTTTTTTTTTTTTTTTTTTTTTTTTTTTTATCCTTTCATTAATATTTCCTGTAACTACCATTCTTAACGTTAATTCTTTGTTTTGATAATATTAAGTTTTTGAAATATAATTATCTGATTTATATGAATTTTAAATCTTATAAGATTGAATTATGAATTTTAAAATTAATATTCGATATATAGTGCTGAAAAAAAGTTTAGGACCCCTAACGATAACAGTAAGCCTCTTACTTTAATGAAAAAGTAATATCGTTACAAAATTATACACATACAATTATCCAAGTTTTATTATTAGTTTTAAATTACAATAATATTTTTAAAAAAATAAGTAAAAATTGATTTTTACTGATTGATTTTTAAAAAGTTTAGGAACAGTATACTTAATATTTATATTACAGATGTAAAAGAGTTGTATAGTCGTGGGGAAAAAAAGTAAACACCCCTACTAAGTCTGCAACTAATTATAGTTGGAGAAAATTACTAGTACCAAAATATAATTGGAAATAAAGTCTACTTTTAAATGATGTGTATAAAATTTGCTTAGGGGGGCATTTACAAATGAAAACTAGACCAGACTTTGTTTTTTCCCATTGTAAAACCCAATTATGGAAATTTATTTTAAATTTTCGGTTCAAACTATGTCTAGAAATGATATTTTAAGTCATTTGAATGATAAGTGTTTGAATTATAAATATTAAAAATTTAGATCTTCTAGTGTTAAATTACGTTTTCATATTTTTATTAATATTTCCTGAAATTATAATCCTAATGCGATACTTTTTTTTGTTTGATTATAAAACAAAAACAACAACAAAAAAAACTCATGCATAAATACATCGAATTTGTAATTTTAAAAATTCTATAACATGAATTATGAAATTAACATTCGAAAAAATATGAATTTCAACCTACATCTTTTTCGATAGATTTATATTTATTATGTCCTGCTTTATGCGATTTCTCAATATAAAACTTTTCTTGCAAGTAGGTTTTGAATTATGAGTAAAAAACATCAAAATGATGGTTATTTCTATGATGTCCAGGAAAGCATAATTTGAAAAAAATGTATTTTACTCATTTTACATTTGGGCTGTCAAAAATCGAAACATACTATGGGGGTGAAATGTTCATATTGGGAAGAAATAATACATTAATAGAAGTAACACAGTCATTCTGTAGCATTTCAACAATCGAGGAACCGAACTTCAATTTGAATGCAGCCCCTAAAATAGGCACATTTAAAAATAAGTAATTTCTCTGAAACTAATCGTACGAATTTCACGAAAATTTGGATTTAGGCTAATTGAAAGATGTGGAATTTATTTATGGTGTCAAACTGCGATACTGCTATTGAAATGAACAAAGTTTGGGTTTGTTTTGACATGTAGACGGCCTCTTAAGCAAATTTTATGTACATCATTTAAAAATAGACTCTATTTTCAATTGTTTGATACCACTAACTTTTTCTACAATAATTTGTTGCAGAGCTAGTGTGTGTGTGTGGGGGGGGGGGGGGGTTACTTTTTTTCCCACGACTGTACATCAACTTTCAGCTCCTTGTTTCCTTTTCTTTAACACACATGATTTTCAAAAGAAGATTTGCGAAGATGTTGATGTTGATGTTATTTATGACGGCTTCGTGGAGGTCTTTCTAAGGAAACCTAACCCGTATTTACGCAAGTTTTCCCAAGTTTCGAAGAAAACCACGAAAACTCCGAACGGTTAGACTGAGGGGCGCGATTGGGTTCAAACCCAGCGCTTGCCATCTACCAGCTTCGAGAGGAGAACCCCTCAGCCACTGGTGGGGCCGCTTTGCGAAGATTTGGCTAGGTTTTTGCATGTAAAAATGGGTATTTGGCTCCATGTTTGCAAACTAGCTGCTTCAATTTAGCAATAGAATCAAACTATTTTCCGTTGGAATAAAATTAATGAACGAACATTCCCCACAAGTTTTTTAGGGGATTTAGATCATAAAGTTTAATTGGAAAATTCATAAGTTATTTTTTTCCATATAACTAGCGTTGTGTTGACACTGACTTGTGAATGGAAGCGTTGTCTTAAACCAACATCAAATTCTGGTCTATAAATTAATCTTTAAATGGAACAAAATTAATACCAAGAATATTTTGCAAGTCAAAGGAGTTCATCTTTGTCTTGGTGAAAACCAAACTTGCTCTTCATTTTGCATTAAAGCCTGCAAACATCATTACTGAGCACACGTCTTGAAAGCAGATATGACTCACTTCGTAAATCGTATCAGTAATATCTTAAACCATCTGATCCATTACGCTTGAATAATTTTTCATCGGTAAACACCGATTTTTGACACTGCTTTTGAAGGCATTGGATGTTACAAGTTATTTTAGCCTTGCATTAATGTGATGTTTTTGTAATTTTGACTTAATTTTCAATTTAGTATACTTCAAGCATTTAGCGCATTTTAACACATTTCTAACAGTTCTAGATGTTACTGAGAGTTCTAGAGTCGTGAAAATTAATCACCCAGATGTTTCGGCAGCATCAAATCTAATTAAAATGAGAAAAGATCTCAATTAGTGAAATCAAAACGCTTTAACGAACTACTTTGTGAACTTTATGTTTCTTTCTTGTTTTAATTACTGATATTGCGCAACATAGATGTAACTTTCCGAAACATATGTATTCTGGACTTTCAGCAGACATTTTTAATGATTGTATATTTTTATCTCGCGACGTGTGTTCTTTCGCCGCTTCTGTTTAAGTAGTCTCTAAAATATAACTGCTCCGATAAGACCGAGTTTAATAGTACTCCATTATAAGTGTGTAAAATATAAGCTCTTAGAAGGCAAAAATGAATCTTTTCTTTTCACCACAGATACATCTATGAATCCAAACTATTTTTCAGCATCCCATGGATTACACGAATTGCTCTTCTAGCATTCATTAAAATAAAAATGTAGCTTACACAAAAGGATAAAACAAAGGATCACTGACCACGCAGACGGTGACGAATTCAACTTCTCGGAATATGCTGTATAAAGGTAAGCAAATTTCACTTATCTCTAGTTTACATGTGCATCATTAAAGCCACAAGAAGATATTTTAATTTCCATTTAGATTATTCATGAGAGAGCGCGATTTCACTACGAAATGCTTTTGGCTTAACACGCCACAAATTCCAACATAAAGTAGAATTTATAGTAGAAGAATAGGCATAATCTTGAACCGCCATTCTAATAACGTTCCATTTACAACGGGTAAGATTTTTTATGGCCATCTGCTTCTTTTATTTATTTCATAGTTTATTAAACCAGAAAGAAAATTGTGCACTACAGTTTTAGATTTATTTACTCATACGGCATGTTGCCTTTCACTCAGCCCGTAATCCAAAAAAGACGTGTGATTTTACGTATTTCTTCGTCAGTCATTGATTTCCCAAGACGCATGTTCAATTGCAGCTGTTGCATATTGCATGCGACTACTAACCTAATACGCATCGTCACAAATGAATTCCGCATAAAATACTACAGCGATGACGCAATCGTATTATGCTAGATTTAAAAGAAGCTACTGGTCCTAAACTTATTTCCATTTGTTAATATTACAAGATTTTAACGCTTGTCGATAAAAATATCTTTTTACATTTACAATTGAATTTACATTTACATATTATATCACATATATGTGTCAGGATTCAAGCTATGCAACTCTTTTCGGAATTTTATTCTAAACAACAAAATATCATGTGGTCTTAAACCTTTTATCTAGCACTGTATATATATATATATATATATATATATATATATACAGTGCGTTGTGCACATAAAAACTGGTTTTAACCCCGCAGTTGCATGTCGCAAGTGCATGCCGCCTGTCTCCATGGATTCAATTTCTTCTGGCTTTAGTTTGAATGTTTTTAAAGTTTGCCGTTTTTAAAGTATGTTGTTTTTGAAGTTAGTTGTTTTTAGTTATTTTGTTGTTGTCATTTGGTTTAGTTTATTTATTGTTGGATCAGTTCCGTAGTTTCGAATTTTTGGTTTGGTTTTTGGATATATATATATGTACTATATATATGCCGGGTGTCCCAAAAATGACTGATGGATTTTAAACTTCAATAACTTGCAAACGGCGACAGATATTAAAAAAATTCTTGCAGGGGGTTTATGTATAATGTCGGGAGTTTTTTTACAGTGATTATTGATTTTAGTTCGAGTTTCAAACAATAGATGGCACTGAGAACAGTAGGTGCTCAGTCCAGGTCCGGTTTTTGGTACTTCGGGATTCATTCATTACGTTTTAGTCTACTTTTTTGGCATGGAAGAAGAAAGAGGCCGAAAAATCGAACCTGAATTTAGCGAGTATTGCTTGCAGCGCCCTTTATCGACGCTATTGGTAACTAAAGCTGAGAATCACAGCATAAAAACTCCTGACATGTTACATAACACTCTTGCAAGAATTTTTTAAATATCTGTCACCGTTTGCAAGTTATTGAATTTTAAAATCCATCAGTCAATTTTGTGACATCCGGTATATATAACCTGCAAATATTTTAACAAAAATAAATGTCTATAGGGTTCTAGGCTTTTTATGAATGTATGTAAAATTTCAGGTCATTCCTCCGACTAATTTGTAATTGTAGTACTAGAAATCTCGCCAATATCATCTAATCTATAAAAAATGATCATATAATCTATAAAAAATATAACTTTTTTATTAACAATTAAAAATGTAGCAACGATGCCTGTGATTTGATGGAATATTTAAATAATAAATTTTAGTCTTCTTGTATCATAAACGATCGTTTCTATGGAGCACTATTAAAGCTAGTCATCCCAAAACTTTCTTCAATCACATACATGTTAATACTTCAGAATTCGCTATCATAGGGCTGAAATTAAATGGCAATCTATGCCCGTCATGAGGATTCTAAAGATTTGAAATTTCTTCCATTAGTTCTTGAGATACGACTATCGCTAAAATCATGAAAATCCTACAAAATGCAGTTTAGGAACGCCACCTATTGGGCGATAAACAACAAAACCTAACCAACAACAACTTGTGACAACGTCTAACTGAATCCTAAGTTAGATGAAAATTCGTGCATTAGTTCTTGAGATAGAGCTATTGCGAAAATCATGAAGAGTGCAGCATAGCAGCGCCACTTATTGGGCGATTTACCCCAAAATATAATCAGCACCAATATTTATCAAGGTACACCTGAATCTGAAGTAAGATGAAAATTCGTGCATTAGTTCTTGAGATAAAGTTATTGCGGTAATCATGAAAAATACAACTAAGCAGCGTCACCTGTTAGGCGATTTACACCTAAACGTAAACAGGTCCAAATCATATCAGGGACTAACTGAATCTGAAGTTTAATAAAATCCGTGCACTAGTTTTTCAGATAGAACTATAGCAAAAATCGTGAAAAAGGCAGCATAGCAGTGCCACCTGTTGTGCAATTTACACCAAAACGTAACCGGCACTAATTTATATCAAGGTATAACCAAATCTGTAGTTTGATAAAAATTCGTGCATTAGTACTTGAGATAGAGCGATTGCAGAAATCGTGAAAAATACAGCATAGCAGTGCCACTTGTCTAGCGATTTACACCAAAAAGTAATCAGCAAAAATTTATATCATGGATTAACTGAATATAAGCTTTTATGAAATTCCGTGCATTAGTTTTTGAGATACACACCGCCCACATACATACGCCCACAAAATTTGTGCCAGATACAGACCACAGACGGACAGACAGAGAGTCTCACAGAGACACATTTTGTAAAAAACATGTGTTTTTGAATCTATATATGCATGTTTTCAATAATGAATCTAATAACACCGTCCATTAATCAATCAAGTCTATTTATCATATCGCACCAAAAGTGAGGGCAGCTTGATACAAATTTCAATTTTCAAGAAACAGTCCATTTCATTTTTTCTATTGATTCTTAGTCGAAATTTGTTCCAAATAAGCTACTTAGATAGGCACAGAATACATCCAAATAGACTTCTATACTGTTATTCTCAATCCATCTCCTTTTATTCATTCATTAAAAAATCTTACCAACGTTTCTCAAACTTCCCCTAAAAAATGAAAGCACTGAGAAATATTTTATTTATTCTTTTTATGAATTTCATGAGGACACACACTATTTCAATTTTCTGAACAATTATTATATCAAAATGGAAAAATATTTTATAAATTTTTAAATATAACGTGTTATTTTCGGACCTTCTACAGTCTATAAGCGGAAAGTATAACCGTAACTTATTAACAACGTACGATTGGTAAAATGTTCTTAAAAAGTTTTCGAGAATTCAACTACGTATACGTAACTTAGCTGTACAACAACTGAGATGCATCTTTTTCAATCCGAGTTCTTAATTTTCTATCCAACAGGGGTTGTAAAGAAGTTATTTTAATTTTTTTAATCCAGTACAATACCAGGATAGCAAGTAACGAAAGTTTGGAGTCATGCAGAAAGTATCAGATTAGTATAGTTTTACTTCCCAGGTATATCTAAATTTTGTTACCAGAATATGGAATAATTTTTTCTTAATAAAATAAGCTCAATTCCATTAAAAATGCGTATTCTAATTTTCTTGTAAATTAGCAAACTTATGCCGAATGAAACATTTTGAGATGTATTTAATTATTATAAATAAGCTGCATCTTTATAAATTCTGCTAGCTGTTAAACACATTGACGTATTCTAGATTTAAGATAACTGGAGAATTTTTTTAAAGAATTTAGTTTGAAAAGAATTGTTTCTGTTCTTAATCTAATGTTCTAAATTGACAAAAATGTTATATTTTAAAATTTTGAAGTTTTATCGTAATCTGCATTTAAAATATCATTCTACCTCTTTTTACTATACATTAAAATTTAAAATTTCATCAACTTTCAGTTTTTAAGATTTCATTAATCTTTGGAAAGAAAAATGATTTTATGTCTAAAATTTTAATATTAAAGTAGCTCATCTTTTCTTCTTCTTAAAGTATATTACTATAATATTTTAATACTTTTCGTTCTTTGTGATTAACTTCTATACAGGGTGCGGAGAAAGTATTGATAATTTTTTCTTAATGTTTGTGTGTGGCTTTTAAATGTTGTAGAATTATTTTTTTTGTGGATATTTGCTCTTTATAATCTAAATATTGCATTATAAGTAAGTATTTTTGGGTCATTGTTTTCATTTCGTCTTCTGTGCCGAAAAACTGTTCACTATTGAATAAGCTGTTAACCATCAGAATGACTGCATATTAGCCAAAAACAGTAAAACTGCTAATTCAAATGATGGCATAGTAGCCAGAAAAGCTCATCCAGCCAGCGTGATGGTTTTTGGCTGCATCACAAGCAATGGAAAATCCCCTTTGGTCTTTAATGATACTGGTGTCAAGATTAATCAGATTAATTATCTCAACGATATTCTAAAGGAGGTCCTTCCATGGCTAAATTCTCATTTTGGAAACAATCCATATGTGTTTCAACAAGATTCAGTACCAGCCCATAAGTCTTACCAAACGCAACGGTGGTGCCAAGCAAATCTTCGTGATTTCATTTCAACTCAAGACTGGTCTCCGAATACTCCGGATTTTAATCTACTTGATTACTCAGTATGGGAGAGTTGCAAGCAAGAGTCTGTGCTAATCCTCACAAAGATATCAATTTTTTAAAAGCTGCTCTGACGCGTAAATGGAACGGCCTTTATGCGGACTACTTGCAGCGCACCGTAGATGCCTTCCCGCACTTTCTCCGCGAGTGTATTAAGGCAAAAGAAGACCGAATCGAAAATGAATGATAGAATATCAATTGATACTTAGTTGTTAATCTTACGCAATAAAAATTATTGAAATAATTGTATCTATGGCGTTGTAGTAAAGATTGATTTTACTATCAATACTTTCTCCGCACCCTGTAGAGAAAAAAAAAGAGAAATCTCTCAAAGAATACAGAGGGGAGTAATAAAAAAAAGAAGGGAAGAAAGAGACAGAAAACGAAAGATTACGGTTTGTAAAACAGAAGATAAAAATTAAAGTGTAAAAGTTCAACTTTTGTTCGATAGTTCATAATATGACTTTTCATTAAAATTCAATGGAAATAAAATTGAAAGTGATAAACAGTATAATTTAAAAGCATCTTTTTTTACTAAAAATATTACTTTATCTTAAGAGGATATAAATTCATTTTTCTCATCATTTATTACTATCCACTTGATTAATTTCACACAGAAGAAAGAAAGAAAATTTATGGAGACGACATAGACCTAATAATCATAAAAAGAGAGGAAAACATACTCCTATAATGCAATTCCTAGAATAGAAGAAAACTAAAATGGAAGGATAAAAGTTTAAGTTTTGTTCAACAGGGCATAAAATGACTTTTAATGATAATTCAATTGAAAGGAAACCGAAAGAGGTCAACAGTATCTCAAACTTTAAAATAACTTTCTAAAATGAAATAAAAGTACTACTTTCCTTAATACTTTCGCGTAAAAGGAAAAAATATGATTTCTCTCATTTATTTTTTCTTAGTTGAGTAACTCTTCTTATTTTCGAAAAAAAATCTGCATATTATTTTTCCGCCTTCAATTTTTCAAGTTTAAAATGTTCCATTTAAGAATATTGTTTCTTACAAAAAAATAAATCTGAGCTGTATCTACTTAATACATAACAAGAAAAACAGGTACAGGTGATAACATCCCACTACATTTGATGAAAAATCATTATTCAGCATTAAATAACAGGTAAATGGTATTCATAAGTGATGCGATATAAATTAAAATTTTTAAGATTTGGTAGAAAACCATTACACAGACTTGCATTTTACAATAATATTTGTAACATTTATCCTTGTTCCAAAACTGTTTAGTTTCATAATGATAACTGAAAACAAACTTAACTTCGCATTTTTCACAGAAATGGCTTCTAATGCATAATTTATGTTTTTGATATAGTTCTTGTATTTTACATGATTATATATTTAATTTATTTAATAAAACGGTACACAATAAAATCTTTAAATAGAAGAAAACAAAATATCAAAAGTAAAATATCATACTTTGTGTTAAAAGTGCACAAAATTTCATAAAATTTAAATTGCAAGTGATAAATAAAATATTAAACCATAAAAAACTTTCTAAAAATAAGAACAACAACGAAAAGTTCCATTTAGCATAAGATAATAAAAATGCCTTTCTCTTATTTAATATTTCTTAGTAAATAAATCACCCCATTTTCCAAAAAATGCATCTTATTTTTTCGCTTTCAATTTTGTATGTTTAAAATGTTCCATTTAAGCTTCATCTAATGTTTCATCTAAAAAAGAGATCTGGACTGCATCTACATTAATGCATAATAAGAAAAATGAGCAGAAATGATAACAGCATTCCATTACAGTGAAAAAAATCATCTTTCAGCATTAAATAGCTGGTAAATGGGATCTATAAGTGCTTACTTTGTAAATAAAATTTTTAAGGAATCGGAACAAACTATCACTTAGGCTCGCATTTCAGAATATGTTTTAGCAACATTTTTCCTGGTTCCAAAATTATTCCATTTCATAATGACAACTGAAAATAAAATTAACTAGAATTTTCTACAGAAATTTTTTCTAATGTTTATTTTTCTGCAGGTACGTAGAATTCATTTAAAAAGATTTTTTTCCGACATTGTTATTTTGCTTTATAATATTCTATTTTTTTTTTAATATAAAGCAAAAAAATACAGTTATAAAACAGAGGTTAATGCAAATGAAAAATTCAAATGTCATATTTTGATCAGCACTGCATAAAATGATGATTGATGTTTTCATGAAAATTTATTTGAAATTAAAGTTATAAATAGAGTATTAGACAATAAAATAACTTTCTAAAAACAAAAACAAAATCGTTTTTTTATCGTAAGAGAATAAAAATAAATTTATCTCATTATTTTTTCAGTAATACAAGATTTTCTCATTTTCAAAAAAAAAAAAAAAAAAAAAAATCACTTATTGTTTTTCTGTCTTCACTTTTGAAAGTTTATACGTTGTTCCATTTTATTTATTTATTTATTTTGAAAAAGTGATCTTAGCTTTAATCTACTTAAATTACAACGAAAAGAATGATCTTAAGCATAAATGATGAAGACAATCCATTACAATTGGGAATAAAAACTATTTTGCAACATTAAGTAAGATATAGAGGAATTTCTAATTATAACTATTTATTTAAAAATTTAAAAAATTTGAAGAAAGCTACTACTTAAGTTTGCATTTAACCCTTTATCTACTCATGGTACTTATAAGTACCACTCACTTTAAACTTTCACCCCATAGTGAATATTACTAATATTGTAATTAAAGATGAAACGATTATCCGGCGGTAGCCGAATAATCGGCCCATTCGGCCTATCCGCCGAATATTTGGCTTCGGCCGAATATAAAGTCCATTATTCAGCCAATACTGTGAAAAATGTTTTTATATTTACACAGTAAAACTTTTTAATTTGACAATTTATTTTCATCATGTATAATGAAATTTTTATTTGAAATTAACTAACATTTTTTCCCGTTAACTTTCATACCCTGAATGGGTTTTATCAATTCATTTTTATATAAGGCAGTAATTTATCAATCATGTTAACATTTTTATGATGTATCAATAAGTACAAAAAATATCTGTAATAAGCTAACGTAATCTATTTAATTTAAAGCTAATGTGTTCAAAATTTTCCTAATAGAGCAATACAAGAAAATTTTAATTTTTTTAAAGCCTAATGGAAAATGTAATATTTACCGCTTGCTACATAAAAAAAATCTTTCTTTCAATATTATCTTTAATTAGTCATTAGACCTATAAAGAACCTAAATATTTAATTGGTATATGCTGCAATAAATAAGATTTTTATTTTTTTTGGATAAAATGTGCTTAAAATTTAAATACAATTTATGTAATTTTTTTAATGTGTTACTAATTCTTATTAAACAATAAAAGAAATGCAAATACTAATTTTTTAATTAATATGTATGTTTTGCATCACTATTTAATTTATATTTTCTTTCACCTGAAACTTGAAATTTATGCTGTCTAGTACTTTTAAAATTTTGTGATTATTTTAAAATGTAAAAGAAACAACATACATAATATCTATTAAATTGTAAGAATAGAGTACCCAAGATACTACATAGTCAATATTTTTAAAATTTATTTTACTTACAGATATTTCCTTCTTGTAAATCTGAAAACATCCACTACACATTTCTTAACAGTGCTAGCTGTATGCTGGTATACCCCCCCCCCCCCAAAAAAAAAAGAGAAAAAAATTGTTGTTTATTGTGAGCCTTATAAAGTCTACTCTTGTCTCTTTCCGTCATTTTAGAGGATATTCCTTGCTATCAGTTATTTTAATTAAGATATTAAGATTTCTTATTTTCTTTCATCTGAAAGTTGAAATTTATGCTTTCTAGTACTTTTAAAATTTTTTCATTATTTTAAAACATAGCAATATACATTTAATATCTACTAAAATATAACTAGACAGTGAAATATATATTTTTTTCATAATAAAATAATAAAATAATGCATTAAAAAATTAAATTTGAACATAAATAAATTTTTGAAAAGAAAGTAATAGACTTTAATTGTGAAATATACAAGATTTGCACATATAGTGCATACTATATTTTGTTGTCAGACAAAAATGAGTTCATTATTCGGCGGTCGAATCAGCCGAATATTCGGTCATAACTAGGCCGAATAATTGGTATTCGGTTATTCTGCCAAACCATTGTTCGTTGCATCACTAATTTTAATGGTATTCTGCAAAAACACTCTTTTAACTCCACTTTATCCGGATAAATGACCGTAGTAGTTCTAGGTTTGTTATTTTAGCGAGGAAGGAGGCTATCTTTGAAAGACTCGATGTGTTTTTTGCCGATATTTTGTACAGATTGTCACGCTCGACTTTTTATTACTGCAAACACATTAAAGGATATAAGATAAGTGTTGGATTTTTTTTATGTGTTCATTATGATCTTAGAATACAATTTGACTAACTACACTGGCGGAAAAAAAAATCCCAACACCAAGAAAGACTTGTGTTAGATAAACGAAATTTGGTAGGCATGTTTATACATCTGAAAGATGACATCGATTGAAATTTCGCGCTTCGCGCATAAGTGTGGCGCTAGTGGCGCCACTCAGAACTTGCAGATCAGGTTTACTTTAAATGCGTGCTGTAAAGTTCGTGTGCGTTATTTAGCTACGAAACGTGACGTATTGAGTTGATGTTAGCCAAGAATGCCTTTAACAAGACGAAGAAGCCACTGTCAACAGCTCCCCGAGTTGGAACGAGGTCGCATATTCGGTCTACGAGAAGGTGGATTTTCTTTCCGCGATATTGCAGAAACACTTGGCTGGAATGTATCCACTGTGCATGATTGTTGGAAACAGTGGTCAAGGGATGGTGCTGCCTCAAGAAGACCGGGTTCCAGGCGGCCACGTGCACTCCTGAGAGGGAAGATCGCCATATTTGGCGTACGACTGTGTCGCATCGTACTGCGTCTGCGGCAGAAATTCGAGCTGTAGTTGGTACCACAGTGACACAACGAACTGTTAGAAATCTGTTACTTCAAGGACAGCTCCGAACCAGGCGCCCTGTAGCGTGCATTCTACTGACTCCAAACCATTGCCGTTTGCGACGTCATTGGTGTCAATCCAGAGCTCATTGGAGGACGGAGTGGAGATCTGTTGTGTTTTCTGATGAAAAAGAAACACAACAGATCTCCACTGCGCCCACCAATGAGCTCTGGCTTGACATGAATGGAGTCGCAAACGGCAATGGCTTGGAGTCAGTAGAATGCACGCTAGAGGGCACCTAGTTCGGAGCTGTCCTTGAAGTAACCGATTTCTAACAGTTCGTTGTGTAAATGTGGTACCAACTACAGCTCGAATTTCTGCCGCAGACGCAGTACGATGCGCCACAGTCGTACGCCGAATACGGCGATCTTCCCTCTCAGGAGTGCACGTGGCCGCCTGGAACCCGGTCTTTTTGATGCAGCACCATCCATTGACCACTATTTCCAACAATCATGCACAGTGGATACATTCCAGCCAAGTATTTGTGCAATATCGCGGAAAGAAAATCCACCTTCTCGTAGCCTGAATATGCGACCTCGTTCCAACTGAGGGAGCTGTTGACAGTGGCTTCTTCGTCTTGTTAAAGGCATTCTTGGCTAACATCAACTCAATACGTCACGTTTCGTAGCTAAATAACGCCCACGAACTTTACAGCACGCATTTAAAGTAAACCTGATCTGCAAGTTCTGAGTGGCGCCACTAGCGCCACACTTATGCGCGAAGCGCGAAATTTGAATCGATGTCATCTTTCAGATGTATAAACACGCCTACCAAATTTCGTTTATCTAACACAAGTCTTTCTTGGTGTTGGGATTTTTTTTTCCGTCAGTGTATTTTGAGTGAACATGTATTTGATTTAACAGTTGAATTACTCGGTGGTACCTATAAGTACCGTCAGTACACTCGGTGTTAGAGAAAAACTTCTTGTTTATTTTTCGTCAGTGTAGTTTTCCATCGTTTTCATCCACTTTAAAATGTAATTACTAAAATGTAGTGTAGTAATAATTTCCCTAGTACTTCTTTTCTGTTTCATTATTATTTTTTATAGGAAAACGAAAAAGTTTTGGCACCAGCTCTTTTTTGCTATGCTAGAAATGGCATATGCAAATTCATATAAAGCATATGTGGAGATGCGAGAGAACATATTGTCCTTGGAATACAGACGTCGCATAACTAAAGGACTGCTAACAAGATCGAAACCAAAAAAAAAAAAAAAAAAAATTGTTTTTTTTTTTTTTTTAACTCTTTTAGGGGCAAAGTATTTTCAATGTTAAAGTGTTGAAATAAATGATTAGCACCGGAATTTGCCAAAACAATTACTTGTAAATATGAAATAAGGCTATATTTCACATACTTATTAAATAGAAAATATTTTACCACAATTCTGGTGCCATTTGAAATACCTTGTGGGTTTTCTGTTACGATATTTTAGTTATAGTGTACTGACGATACTTTAAAGTACCACTTTAATTAATTACCTCTAAGAAATTAAATTTCTCACGGGTGAGTAATTTTTTTTATGTTTTTCCTTTAATTTTCATTGTAGTAACTGAAAAAAAAATACATGAAAAAAAATACATGAAAAAAATTGCAGTAGATCATAATGCAGTAGATAAAGGGTTAAATATATGTTCCAGAAACTTTGTTCCTCATTGCAAAATAAGCTCATCCAATAATAACTGAAAACATAATTAACTAGCATTTTTTAATGTAAAATGAAAAATATTATTTTTAATGCTTACTTTTCTGTTGATATTTTAAGATTGACTTAATAAGTTTTTTCTCATACCTTTATTAAACTGTAAATATTTCTATTAAGATATATAATAGAAAAAAAAATGCAATGCAATTCGTGAAGAAGATTAAAATGGTAGTGTAAAAGTTTAACTTTTGTTTGACATTTCCTAAAATGTCTCATTAATGAAATAAATGAAACAAAATTCAGAATGATAAATAGTATCTTAAGCATTAAAATAACTTTCTAAGATAGAAAAAATAAAATAAAAATGTTAATTTAGTGAAATAGAGTGAAAATGTATTTCTGTCATTTATTTTTCCTTGCTAGATCAATCTTCTCAGTCTTCAAAATGTTCTACTTATTACTTTTCCGCCTTCAATTTCGAAAGTTTAAGTTGTTCCAGTTAAGAACATTGGGGGGGGGGGGGGGGGGCGGGGTTAATAAAAAAGAGATCTTGGCTACATCTACTTAATGCATAACAAGACGAATTAGCGGAAACATTAATAGTGACAGCACACGATTAGAGTTTTTAAAAAATCATTTTTCAGCATTAAAAAAGCGGTAAATGAAATTCATAATGGTAATTATGTAAACAAGAAACATTAAATTTTAGACGAAAATGGAACTAAAACCTGCATTTAAAAATACTTTTTTCGTTGATTTTTTTTCCTTTCGTAATGATAACTGAAGTAATTAGCTAGCATTTTATATAAGTACAAAAATGATTTATACAGCTTTTTTTTTTTTTTTTTTTTTTTTTTTTTTTTTTTAGGTACCATACAGTTTATTACAGAAGCTTTTTTATGACAGTTATTAGTAGCTTTAAGTTATTCTATTAAAATATTTAATAGAAAACGATACAATTTTTCACATAGAAGCAAATAAAATGAAAACTTCAAATGTCAAATTTCTACAGACAGTGCAGTATGAAACAGTACAGCAGTATGAAAATTCAATTGAAAATAAATAGAAAGCGATAAAAAGAATATTAATTGATTAAATGAATTCCTGAAAACGAAAAAAAAAAAGTTTAATTTAGCACAAGTGGATAAAAATGTATCTATCTCATTTATTTTTATCATAGTAGAGCAATTTTCTCATCCTCCGAAAAAATCCCTCTTGTTACTTTTGTCTCTTCAATTTTAAAAGTTTACTTTGCTCCGACTTTTTTTCTTTTCTTTTGAAGACATCATACCTTGCATCTACTTAAATCATAACGAAAAGAATCAGTTGAAGCATAAATTATGAGCTACAGTAGAAAAAAAAATCATTTTGCAACTTTAAATAGCATGTAAATGGGATTTGTAACTGTATAACTACCCTTTATTTTTTCAACATTTCGGATAAACTATCACTTGAACTTGCATTTAAGTATATGTTCCTGCAACATTGTTACTCGTTGCAAAATAGTTTCATCCCGTAATAATAACTGAAACCATAATTAACTGGCATTTTTTAACATAAAAGGACAAATATTATTTAAAATACTTACTTTTCTAGAAGTACTGTAGGATTTATTTAAGAAGTTATTTCCTGATATTTTTTTAACTGTAAATCATTTTATTAAGATATTTAATAAAAAATTATTCAATACAATTCGTTAAGAAGAGGAAATTGGAAGTGTAAAATGTTTTACTTTTGTTTCACAGTTCCTAAAATGTCTATTTGTTTTAATTTACACGAAATAAAATGGAAAATTATAAATAGTATCTTAAGCTTTAACACAACTTTCAAAAATTTAAAAAAAAAAAGGTTAGTTTATCAAAAGGGGACGAAAATGCATTTCTATTACTTATTTTTCTTTCATAGATTAATCTTTTCATTTTCCAAAAATTTCCACGTATTACATTTCCACCTTCAATTTCAAAAGTTTAAATTGTTCCATTTAAGAATATGTATTTTTTTTTTTTCGCTGAAAAAAAGATATCTGGGATGCATCTATTTAATGAACAACAAGAAAAATAAGCGGAAGTATAAATGATTACAGAACTCCATTACAGTTAAAAAACGAAAATCTTTTTTCAGAATTAAATAAGAAGTAAATGGAATTCCCAATTGTAACTATAGAAACAAAACATTTTAAATTTTTGAGGAAAATAACACTTATTATGAAAATATAATAAAATTATAATTAAGTGTGAAGATCTTTTTCGGTAAGATTTTTTCTCGTTTCATTTTTTTTTTTTTTTTTTTTTTTTTACTTCATATTGGTAAGTGAAAGTATAATTAAATAACATTTAATAAAAATACAGAAATTATTTATAATGCTATTTTTCTGCAGGTGTCATAGAGTTTATTTAAGATTTTTATGACATCGTTATTAATTTTAAATTTATAAAGTATTAATTTATTTGATTAACAAATTATTAAATACGAGGGTAAGTCATTAAGTAGGTCACAAAATGATATGAGAAGTCGAAAATTAGTAGTAAATTGTTTCCAAATATGCCAATAGGTGGCAGCATAATCCAACTATAAAATGTTAATTCCGACTTTTTGAGACAGCAGTTGTACAAGATGAGCAAGGTCGTTCAAAAGTTGTTGACGAAGATCGAAGTGGTCGTCCAGTTGAGATTGCGACAGAAGAATCAGTCCGGAAGGTTGAGGAAATCGTTAGTACTGACATGCGAACAACAATCGACAGCATAGCAACCATTTCCTCAACCTTCAGCGTTGATTCTTCTGTCGCAATCTCAGCTGGATGACCACTTCGCTCTTTGTCAACAACTTTTGAACGACTCTGCTCATCTTGTACAACTGCTGTCTTATAAATTCGAAATTTATAGTTGGATTATGTTGCCACCTATTGGCATATTTGGAAACAATTTCCTACTAATTCCCCACCTCTTATATCAGTTTGTGACCTACTTACTGAATTTCCCTCGTATTACTTCATTTTGGAATAATTCATTCGTTATGAAAGTAGAATATTTTTATTTCATATTTTAAAGATAAAACTAGGATTTTTTTTTTTTTTTTAATCTTAAGTGATAGAATTAGACAAATTAGAAAGACAGCACAAAAATACACGTATTCCGCTCTTTACAAGATTAATTCGTTGCGAGAAATCATTTCGTAACAAGAAATCGCGTTAAGAGAAATCCTTTTAACATGTATAACAAAAATATTTGTAAGTTAGAAAAAAAATTATTATTTCAAGTTTTTCAGTAAAATACCACTTTATAACCTACAAAATGAAAAAAACATATACATACCTTAAGCCATAGCTGCCAAATTTTACGATTTTTTGTTACCACAAAAATATGAAAGTAAATTTTACCTTTTACATTAAAAGAAAAAAATATACTGCCTTCATCTAGGACGAATAGTTTGTCATTTTCTAAATCCCTAAACTAGAAATATATATTTCCGAGTTATGCGAATAAGGTAAACAAATAAACTGGATAGACTTCTATGATCGAGAATTTCTAGTCTATAGTTTTCTAGGTGATGAAACGATACATTATATTATGAATCGTTTTAATTCCAAGAAATTACCACTGGGTTTATAGAATTAATTCATAAACAAGAATTATTATAGTTACTAAAACTCACTACTTGTGTTCGCATTTATTTGCAAAGATTTTTAAATAAGTTTGACCACGATAATAGAGGAAAACACCCTTGAATTTTAATAGGTATAACTAGTAAGCCTCTAACAAAAGAAACTAGAATTTATAAGGATGACATGTAACTACTTTTTCTAGATGCCGGTTGCAGGATTTTTTTCAGTGTAAAATCGCTGCAATCTGCCGATTAAATAAGCCAAAAAATTCTATAAAATTTTTGTGGTACAAAAAAGCGAAAGAGCTGGCAGCTACGCTTTGGCTCCAGTGAGTCAAGATTGCTGTACTTGCTCTTTTGAAGGTAGACTCTACGATTGAAGCTGATGATGTTCGGCTTTTATTAGATAACGATCTAGACTTACCTGACGGCGAGCAATCTTTCTCTCTATATATTGTTTTTCCCCGACTTTTTTTTTTATATATAAATCGCTTTATAGCGAAAACGCGTACAGTGAGACGAAGTACAGCGATCGGTACGCTGTAAAAAAAAAAAAAAAAAAAAAAAAAAGGACTAAAAAACGAAAATACTACTTTCGTTTTTTACGGGAATTTTTACCCATAAATTACAGAAATTTTTCCGTTTTTCTGATTAAAAACGGAATTTTTTTTTGTAATTTATGGGTAAAAATTCCCGTAGAAAAACGGAAATAGTACTGGCGTCTAGATTGCCAGTAGTATTTCCATTTTTCAGTCCGTTTTTTTTATACAGTGTATATTACTTTCATAATCTTACCGCTAACATAAATGATCAAGAATTGCACCGTTTATTGCAATTCTCAATCGTATACTTGCTACATTATAGTCCAGGCAATAGAGACCGTATAGGGACTCTACCTAGCAAAATTAATGGTAGTACTGGAAATCGACTTTCTAGATGTTTTTGGGGTCACTGAATCCGAATTTGTAACTTCCCACCAAAATTTCCCCCGGCAACACCCCAAATTTTGGTAAAAAGCCCCCCAAAAAGGTTTTTATTAAAAAAATCCATTTTTTTATTGTTTTAGGGGAAAAGTAGCTAGAAATTCAGAAAGTAGACAAAATTTGCAACAAATTAGATATATGACATTATGACTTAGGATGAAGGGGAAGAGGGGATCTGCCTCGGAACATGCGCCGCAGTGCTGCGTGGACTAAGTTGCGCAATTCCACTTAACCACTCACACGTTTACATTAGCTCTCCCATCTTTCCTCCGAACTTTCTCTATAAGGTTTACTTTAAGTTTTTTGGGTCGCTGAATCCGAATTTTTAACTTACCCCCAAAATTTTACCCCCCGAATACCCTCCAAAATAGTTGTTTTTAACTTAAATTTCTTATTGTTTTAGGAGAAAAGCATTACGAAATTCTGAAACTAGACAAAATTTGCAACAAATAGGATATATGACATTATGACGTAGGATAAACGGGGAGAGAGGGGGCTGCCTCGGAACATTCCCCGCGCGCTTTTCTCAAAACCAAATTTTTTCAAAAAATCAATTTTTCGGGGGGTTGCCTGGTGAAATTTTGGTGGGAAGTTACAAATTCGGATTCAGCGACCCAAAAAACATAAAGTGAGTTGAAATTCAGAACTAGTATTAGTTTTGCCAGATAAAATCCCCAATTGCCTGAACTTCATAATTTAGTGCAAGTAGAGCCGCAGTGCATGTTCAGAGGCAGCCCTCACCCTCCCCGTTCATCCTAATTCATAATGTCATATATCCTATTTGCTGCAAATTTTGTCTAGTTTCTGAATTTCATAATGCTTTTCCCCTAAAACAATAAGAAATTTAGGTTAAAAACAACTATTTGGGGGGGGGGACATTTTTGGGGGAAAGTTGAAAATTCGGATAAATCTGTCTAAAATCTGTTAGCAATAACCCTACTACGATGCGGAAAAAATGTCTTGTTCTTAAACAGTAAATTCGGCTTTGTGAATTTAAGTGATAAATTAACTTTGGTGTGACAAAAAATCTAAATTTACTAGCTATTAAATTGGAATGAACATGGTTGCTTTCAATTATATATTAAGTGTATGAAACCTAACTTAATAAACAAAGATTGTGGGCATCTGAAATCTACTAGCAATAACTTATGCTACAGCAAAAATGTCTTGTTCCTAAACACTAAATCTGTCTTCGAGATTTAAGGGAGGAATTAACCTTGGGAGGACAAAAATTATTTTTTTTTATTCTTTCATTTTAATTGTTAATTAATTTGTAACATACTTAAAAGTAAGTTTCCTACTTCAGAAGGATTTGGAATGCCTTTTACGGAGCCAAATCGCACGATGTCTAAATTACAGATTACTGAAATGATGAATTTGTCATACGTTAGAAAAAATTGTACTAGAAAATTCACAAATAAATGTTTCTGTTCCACATATAAAAGAAATCATTAGTAACTATTTTTTTATAGTTGAAAGTTGACATACTTTGCATATATATAAATATTTATATGAAGGCATGTTAAGTATTAAAATGTCTAAATTTATTGAATTCTTATTTTAATGCTACAGTGTATAATCTTTAAACGAATTTTTCAAGGGAAAATTTTTATTTACCAGATGGGAAGCATATTGTTTGAGTTATTTTAGTTAAAATATCTTTTTATTCGGGGAAGTAAAACGCACCCCGGATCACGGAGATATAGGTATCTTATATTTTGCTAGCCCTGAAGTTTTATGTAAAACAAACACGCAATCAAAATTTTGCATTAGACCAAAATTTAGAGTAAAACAAATTTCATCTATTACCACATTGGGAATGTTCATATTTAAAGCCGTTTTTACATGACAGTTATTTTTCACTATGAGATGTAGATAAATGACAATTAATATATTGGAAAATGCATCGCAAAATTTGTGGATGTTGTAATTTATAATGGTTGTGTAGATCTTGTGATCAGCACGATCGAATGGACTAACGTTCAAGTTTTAAAAATGCTTAAGACATGTTGAATACTCCTATTCAAAAAGTCAGCAATTGTTTGATTAGAAAGAAAAATATCAGAATAAAAAGAGAGTTCAAGACAAATCTGAATCTGTTTTTTGAACCACTAACTTCTAAAAATAAAGTACAGTTAGATCATTTGTACTCTAGCTTAATTATTTGCAAAAAATATCAAGTGCATATGATTTACAATTGATGTGTTCAGAATTAAAGTGGATCATATCCATATAAAAAATCTAGAGATTTTTGGAAGTAAAGTTAATTGGCTCATCAGCATTCTTACAATACGTTAAAAATTTAAAATTTGTGCATGATGTTTCGTTAATAATATAATTTAGATATATGAAACATAATTGCTACGTTCTTTCCATTTTTTGGGAAAGTTATTGCATATATACAGCTTTGGCCAAAAGTATTAGGCACCCTGGCTTTTAATACGCATTTGGTTTTTAAGGTAAAAAATATAGGTCTTATTGTTTTATAAATTATTATATTAACATAAAATTACAAATAAATTTCATTATTTAGTGGGTCCGCCCTTGGCTTTAATACCAGTAGCAATCCTTTCGGCATACTGCGTACAAGGCTTGCACATTTTTCTGCACAATGGTATCCTACTTTTGAATAAGATCATTTTTCAAAGCTGTTTTTGATGTTGTGTTGTGTTGCCTTACTTTACGTTTTAATATGCTCCAAAGGTGCTATACTCGATTAAGATCTAGGGACTACGCTGGCCTGTCCAGTAATATGATGTTACTGTCTTTAAACCAGCTCATCGTTGTGGCTAATTTATGAGAAGGAGCTGTCTATTGTTGGAATTTGACTACACTTAAATTCGTGTCACCAAAAATATGCGTTAACGAATGCATCAGCACAGTTTCCAGCACATTTAAGTATTTTTGGCTGTTCACCCGGCCTTCAAAAATTAACATTTCACCAACGCCATTAGCAGCCCTATAGCCCTAGATCGAAATGCTGCTGTCTGCGTATTTTACAGTAGGTACCATGCAATATGGATGATATTTTTTACCAATACGTCGCTTCACGAAGGTTACGTCGGATTTTTCAAATAACTGGAAATAAAATTTAAATTACACACCTTAAAATATTCTCATTTTTATTACAAAAGCCGACTCTGACTGAATGATGGTTATTTTTCATTACAAAAAAATGTTCAAATGCTTACACCTCAAAGGTGGATTCATCGGACCATAAAACATTTGACCAATCCTCTTCCGTAAAATGCTGATGTCGACGAGCCCACTCCAAGCGATTCTTCTTATAGTTTTCTTAACACCAAGGCTTCTTCCTTGCTTTGTACCCTTTTAATCCAGCTTCTGCCAGTCTTCCTTGTGCAGTTCGACCACTTACAGCCTGTCCAATGTCGTTTTTTTTTTTAGATCTCTAATACACTGTCTATTAGTTTTCTGTCCTGGTGTTTTGTTGTAACGCGTTTTCAGCCCGTTCTTATTTTGCTTACAATACACACCGAACCTCCATTAACCTTTTAATAGCAGATTGTATTGTACGCCGAGGACATTTCACGAAGTTGCTTATCTCTACTTGATATTTGCTTTGTTCATGCAGAACCTGATCTCACTCCTTTTTCAGTACACATCTCAACTTTTCAGGAATTTTAGAATTAAATGATTTAAAGTTCGCCGATAGATCACACACGGATGTTACTGTGCGCTGCGAATCTCAAATAAAGACTAGCAAAACATTCGAAGCATTTTTTCAAACAATTGTATTTCCTTTGTTTTTGTTGCCATATGTCGCCAAATGTCGCCAGTCATTCCAAAGGGATTATCTGTGTTTTGATTGACGTTTGAATACACAGATTACACTTTTATATAAAAGGGTTATTATTGTTTCTAATATTTTTTACGATTCAAGTGTTTTGTAATGGGTACCTAATATTTTTGGCCAAGGCTGTATACATTCGTTTCGAGAACGCACTTTTGTATAAAGAGTTTGTTATTAAATAATGACACAATATTGCTTATTGGTACACAAAATACGAACTTTAATAAGCTAAAAGTTGGTTTCTACGTTTCGAGCTGTTTCTACAGCCGTCTTCAGGAAAATATGATGATAAAAAGGATCAAAGTACAGAGCCTTGAGTTTGTTATTGTTTCCAATATTTTTTACAATTTAAGTGTTTTGTAGGGGTACCTAATATTCTTGGCCAAGTCTGTATACATTCGTTTTGACAATACATTTTGATTTTGAAAGACAATTACCAATAAAAAATCAACTTGCTATGCATATCTTAGAAACATTTATTACATTACATACATACTCCCGCACACACGTTACCCATCCTCCTTACGTTATAAGTGCTATCAAAAGTTCATGTCCGGTATTACAGCTAAATGTGATATAACAACGAATTAACAGTTAAATAGGGCATTAAATAGTTGCTTATGACATAAGGACCAGTTTCTGGCTTTATAGAGCAGGTTAGTAATATTATAATCAATATCACTAAGCAAAAAAGATTCAGTATTAATAACCATACGGTTATCATGACTATTAAATATCATATATTATTCATATCATGTATATATGTCATATCATATCAATATACTCATATATTATTATTACATACATTCAGTATTTATAACATTGCCTTCGGCAACGTATACCGGGGCGGGGAGCAAACTGAGAATCCTGTCGGCTGGGAATTACACGAATCTTGAATTTCAATTTTTTATTTTCTATGAAAATATTTCCAAAAGAAGCGCATTCGTTTTACTAATGTGGAAAAATCGCAGTAAAATCCAAGAATTGCATAAAAAGTAAAATTTAAAAATCTAATCAAAAATCGAAAAAATTTCTAAATCTTTTACGAAAGTTAAAACAATCGTCTCAAATCGCCTAAAATTCGCAAAAAATACAACAATCACCATACGAATTCCAAATACACTTAATTCAAAACAGGGCAATTTGCTGTATTGGGTTCAAAAATTGAAAACGAGTCATTTTTTTAATGTGGAACATACGTTAAAAATCGCATTAAGAATATCAAAAAATGAAAAAATTGCATTGAATTTCATTTACGAATCTCCGAAATTGCTCGCGATATTCGAAAAAGCTAAAAATCACATTAAAAAAATTAATAAAAATGTTCCCGAAAAATGCAAAAATCGCTGTAAGAATTCCAAATAAAGTTTATTTAAAAAAAAAAAAAGAAAATTTACAACGTTGGGTTAAAAGATTGAAGCCGTGTTTTGTTTGCGGGAAAATCATTGTGGAAAGCGAAAAACTGCTAGTAAATGCATGACTAAATTATTTAGAAAATTTAAAAAATGCCTTCCAGGTGCATAATTCTGAGACATACAGGCACCTTTTTGCCGAATATTGTATCTTTGAACGCATAGGTCTTTTCAGAAAGCTCTGGACAGTAATCTGGACAGAGTAATAAGGAAAGGGCAGCTGACGTCACTGTTGGTTGAATTACTGTTGGTTTGCAAGAAAAACCTGTTCATTCGTTATGACTCCTACTATACACATGAACTTCGGGAATTTGATTGGTCATTAACAGATTGATTTAACAGATCTATTATATGATTGGCCTACATCGTCAAGTCGATTTCCTGCAATGATCGCTATGACAAAAATGTAGTGGTAGATTGGTTGACGGAAGTGTTTGTTTGTAAACATGCCCTTTCCTTATAATAGGCTCGGAGTAGCAGGAGTCGTTCTTTAGCTTCATTGCCCCAAGACCTACCTTCCCACTTTTCGATGCCTTTAATTTGAGTAATTTCCCTTTTAAATTTGTCCGGTTTCAATTTTTTATTTTTTTTCTCAACGTTGCTTTCGCTAGAATGTCTTTTACTCGGGACGTGGCTGGAGACCTGTGAACCTTGCTTCCGCAAAAGAGTCGGTCTAGAGTAGAAGAATAAAGGGCTGTGGATGAAGAGGCCAATGCGCAACGCCGCGGCGGTTGCAACAAAAATGCCTCATTATTAACTTATATATTATTATGGAAAATAGATAGACCCCTTCAGTTTAGAAGTATTCAACACAAACTTTCTTTGTATTTTATTATTAACAATTTTAAAATTTTCTATTATTCAAGACATCTTTTTTGTTCTTTCCTTAACGTTTTTTCTATTTTTAATTATCTTCTATTTGCACAGAAGAAAAGAATTTTGAAAAGCTTTGTTTAAAAAATGCAACAAATATTTGCTTAGTTAAAATTAGCCTCTAAAAAGGGAATAAAACAAACAATGAAATGCACAATCTTATAAATAACAAAGATGCTTTTTGTCTATTCGAAATAAAGCACCTAAAACTAGTTTAATATACAGATGCAATTAAAACTCTTTTGAGAGCATCTTTAAAATAAAAGATATAATAAAATTCACCTGCATGTTTGGTAAACATGAAATTACAATTACAATTCCTTTTTTCTTATCCTGTGCTTAAATTATTCTTAATTGAAATCTTTTGTACTTTTATTCTACTGATAGAAAAAAAAATCAAAACATATGAATAATTTATGAGATTTTCTTGAATTTAAAGCAAAATACTTCTTAAAAATTCTTGTTTCATCTCAAAATTATAAAGCATTTTCTGGTATCTATGTACCAGGTTACACATATTACAACTAGTGTTGCCAAATTAGCGGTTATCTTTACTCAAACATTACAAATTAACACCAGAAATTCCGGATAGCAATTTTAGCTTTATTAAATCACGGAATAACTGTCGATAAATAAAGAAAAAATTTCATTTAGAATTTCTATATTAAAAAAATCCACTAAATTGGCCTCACTGATTACAGCATCAATTTTAATGATAAATGAAGCAATGTCGACGTTTTTTAAAGAAAAGTATTACTAATGTTTTATTATTGCTTCTTCAAACTTTAAGTAGTTTTTAAAATTAAAGCGAATGCTTTATATGGCACAAAGAAACAATTTCGCAAATATAATACTTGAATTTATGCAGTCATACCATTAATTTCAATTGAACTTGATTACAGAGCATCGTTACCTCAACTATATAAGTATAATACATTTTCCGAACTAATTAGCATATTTAATGCGTGAATTAAAATAATTCTTTTTATCTTAACAATGCTTCCCCTTTAAAGTTTATTTTGATTGCCTGTTTGATACCGAACGCATTTAAGAATTCATAAGGAATCTTGCTAACGTATTTTTATACTTACAGTATTATGTCTGGGATTACAGAAAGGAAAAAAATATATAAACGGTTAGATCTAAGTAATTTATATATAATACAGGGTATCTACAAATTAGTTGGGCAATTTAGTAAGTTAAGAACTTCCGAAATATTAAAGGAAATTAAATAGTTGAAAGTCAGAGTAGTAGTAATATTACCGAAGTTTATTCATAGATGGTGTTAGTTTCGTACTTGCACAGCAGAATGAGTTTTATGAGACCAAAGACAGCATTTTGCTTTTTCAGCACCGTTGTAGAGTCGTGGAAAAAAAAAGTAAACACCCCTACTAACTCCTCAACAAATTATTGTAGACGAAAGTTACTGGTACCGAACGATTGGAAATAAAGTCTACTTTTAAATGACGTATATAAAAGTTGCTTAGGGGGCCATCTACATATTAAAACGAATCCAAACTTCTTTTTTTTTTCAATGGCAATACCCAATTTTAATGAGATATTACAAATCTTTGTTTCAAACTATGCCCAGACACCAAATTTCACGTCATTTGAATGATAAGTTTTTGAATTATAAAGATTCAAAATTTAGTGCTTCTAATGTTAAATTACATTTTCATATTTTTATTTATAACTTCTGAAATTATGATCCTAATGTTCTAATTTTTTGTGTAGCAATAATACTAATATACCCAAACATAAATACGTTGAATTTGCAATTTTTAGAATTTTCTGATATAAATTATGAATTATGAAATTAATATTTAAAAAATTATGAATTGCAACCTGCAATTTTTTTGATGAATTCAGATTTATTAAGTCCTGCCTTATGGAAATCCAAAATTTCACATTTTTCTACCATGTAGTTTTGAAATTATGCTTAAAAAACGGCAAAATGATGTTTTAAGGGGCCGTCTATGATAGAAGTGACTAAATATTTTGAAATTTCTTACGCTATCCTGTAATCTAACAGGCTTAATTGACTGCTTAAAGTACCTTGATCAAGAAGGGAGCTCTCTCGGTCAACAATCGAATACCAAACTTCAATTTGGATACAGCCCATAAAATACGCTCGTTTTAAAATAATTATTTTCTCGGAAACTTATGGTACGTATGTAGAGTTCATTTATGCTGTCAGAATTATATACTGCTATTGAAAAAAACAAAGTTATGGTTCGCTTTAATATGTAGATGGCCCCCTAAGCAAATTTTATATACATCACTTAAAAGTAGACTTTATTTCCAATCGTTCGGTACCCGTAGTTTTCTTCTACGATAATTTGTTGAGGAGTTAGTAGGGGATGTTTACTTTTTTTTCCACGACTGTACGTCTCCATTATCGTAATGCTGAACAAGAATGATTACCATTTGCTAAGCGATAGCATCAGTTATGACACCTGATACCAAGTAAGGTAACCGTGGCTAAATAATGCTGCAATTAGGACCCAGTATACTCCCGATAAAGCCTTGGTTAATGTTACTTAAAACATTAACAGTTGAAAGTTCAATATTTTTTAAATTAAAATTTTTTGCAATGCATTTTGTAGCTATTGTTAGTATCACACAAAATAAAATTCAAAGTCGATTATTTGGACATTTCTCTCCGTTTTAAGACTTTCATCATATTTCTCTTTTTCTTTTTCCTCGAAAGTGACAGATTTCCAATCTAAATTTCCGTGTGAAAAGGTACAACACAAGGTACCTAAGGTATAAGGGTGACTATCACCAAATGTGCGATTTTGAAAACAAATTTTTCTGAAAATTTAAATCGTTTTAAAGCTCCTGATTCTGTTCAAAATGTATTTTTAGCAGCTGAATAAAGGAATTTACACAGGAGTTTAAGTTCATTTTTAAGTAATTATAATAATATGTCATTTTCTTGCCATATGTAAGACAGATAATAACAATTTTATTCTTAAACATTTTTCACATTCTTCGTTTTTTTTTCTTTTTTATTCTTTTTTTTTTGATCTAACATTTTAATTTTATTTAAAGGAACATGTTTCCTCTATAGTACCTCAAATTCAGTGTAATGTTCAGTGTTATTTGTAAATTATTGAAGCCAGGAAAATGACATAATACAAGCCTACTCAATTTTTACAAAGCCGTTAAACACATTATTTTCAAAGAAATATCTAAAAGATCTTGCTGGTAGGAATGATTTTGCTACTTCTGACTTGAATTATGTCAAAAACAAGAAGAATTACTTTGCAGTGCCATTTGTATACTACATAAAGAACTAAAAAGAGCAGGTCAGGAAAATGACATTCATTTTCAGTGACAATCATATATTAATTATGGAAAATTATTTTTAAAATTCACAATATTTTACCTTCCTCATATATGTGTTGCATAAGGTATAATTAACAATTAGAAATAAAAAAAAAACTTGAAAAAGATATTTGTACAGTATAACAGAAAGCCTTTTACTTTGAACACAGCACAGTGTAACATGCCAGGAAAATGACAATCTGAAAGTTTAAGTCTTTTAATTGCTTTATTTTTGTGTTATTATGACTATAATATCTCTTGAAAATACTTCTAAGAATATTTTTTATTAAAATGTAAAAAAGAAAATTGCATTATCTAACATTTAATAGACATTTTATTGCGCGGATTGCAATTTTCATATTTTGTGATATTGTATCATAAATGTCATGTGCATTCTATCAAAAAGAAATTTTCAAAAATAAAATAAACATACAAATTCGTTTTGTAAATATGAATTACAACAACTTCCATTTTACTTTGCTAAACAAGAATTATTCATAATAACAGTTACCCATAATATGATTGTCTTGAAGGAGAATTTGGAATGAATTTTAAAACTATGAATTAAGTATGTTATCGGCTCACAGTTTAAACAAAAGGTTTTATTAATAACGACTTTCCTTTTTCTTTTTTTTTTTTTACATATTACATCATTAGATTTGAATAAATATAAATGTAAAAGCAATTTTTTTAAATATGCTTTCAATAAATATCTGTAAAATGCAGAATATATATATATATATATATATATATATATATATATATATCAGACCTGCCAACTTTTGAAAATGAGAAATCGTAGCACACAAAATTTAAATTGATCTGGAGGTTGGTTGGTTGGTTTTTCGTGTTTCCCAGCCATCTTTTGACATTCGTAAACGGAATAAGGGACCGTCTTTCAACTTAATATAGTAATTTTTTTCCTTTGAAAATTTTTATATGATTTTTAGAGTTTCTTTTCGTTTCGCAGCGTTTTTTTTTTTTTTTTTTTTTTTTTTACATTTGTAAAAGGAGCCTGGTTCCAATATTTTAGCCCAGTGCAGTAAATTTTGACGAAATTCACAATTTTTTTTCCACAATTGTAATTCAAATTTTTCTATTACGATTCTTTGTTGAAATTCGCACTTTTTAGCATGAACGTTTGACGAAATTCGCATTTTTTACCGCACCCCTTTGTTGAATTTTACGTTTTTTACCACGATCCTTTGACGAAATTAGTGTTTTCTTTCTGCGATTTTTCGGTGAAATTTGCGCTTTGTTACTGATCTTTCGATGAAATTTGCATTTTCTTCCTGATCTTTTGACGAAATTCGCGTTTTCTTTCTGCGATATTTTGACAAAATTCACGTTTTTACCACGATCCTTTGACGAAATTTATTTTCTTCTGCGACCAATTGACGAAGTTGATTTTTTTTTACATGTTCATTTGTCAAAATTCGCGATAGTTTATCGCAAATCGTACGATTTTGTACACTATTTCAAACCTTGACCTTCAAAGACCCCCCCCCCCCCTCCAGAAATTCTTAAAATGGCGCCCTTGTTTCTAAGGAAGGGACATCCTCTATAAATATTTACAGAAACACGATTCACTCGTGGCTAATATACGTAAAGAGTGTATTGTGTTAAGAAGTTTGTTTTGCAGCCTAGATTTTTGTTTCCCATGAGCATTTTTTAATGTCCGAATTTTCGGACTAATGGCCAATTTTTTTAAACTTTCGGAAATGAATACTTTGAAATTTTGGAAATTTCCGAACAGAATAACTCCTGAAAAATATGCTGCGCGTGATAAAAATCGCAATGAGAAACAAAAAATGAGTTTGTGTTTTTTGCAAAAAATCGTAGTTTAAGACCGATTTTCATAGCATCGTAGTTTATAGATCCAAATCGTAGCAACTACGCTTTTTTCGTAGCAGTTGGCAGGTCTGATATATATATATATATATATATATATATTATGCACTACTAAATTTGGCAATATTTCGCCAAGTTGGTGAAAATTTGGCACTATTGTGGTCTACCCTGCAATACCCTGCAATTGGTATTTTTCAAAAAAATTCTTTTTCTTGAAGCTAATATTGATTTTTTCGTAAGAAATCAAATTATAATTGAGTAACCATGAAGTTTAAGTAGTGTTAACCGTAGTAGTGTTAGTATACCCTTAAATGGTATTTTTGTGATGTCTTTCGAAAATGGAGAGCGCTTGGGGGAACGATCACCTCCTTAGAGGTCAAATTTTGAAAATTCAGAAACAAGTATTTACTAATTTTAGTTATACTATAGACACGTCAAGTTTCAAGATTTTACTTCCATTGGTTTATCAGAATTGGTGATTTTTTTTTTAATTTGCGGCCTGTTGCCACACTTATGGATCAAATTTTAAAAAATTAATGTCCAATTCATGTATTGTCCCTAGGAATTCATATATTTTCCAAATATGAAATCTCTATGTCGGCAGAAAGTGGGTGATAAAATGAGTCACAAGACTGGACTGTTACATGCAAACAGAAGTGTAAGTTAAAAAAAAGCATGTAACAAATAATATAAAATAGGAAACTATTTTAATTTTTTCACAGTCTTTGATTTCTCCATTAGTAATTGTAATGCAGTAGAACCTCGGTCCATTGTTTTTCAAGGGGTGCATGGAAAAAAACAGTGAAAGCGGGAAAACGATGAATGCGGGTTAAGATCATAACACGAAAAAAATGTTTATGCATTACTAATACATGCAATGTGTACAGTATACTAATAAGAACTAATTTGTTACTTACCAAACTGTAAAAGAAATAAATAGAAGTTTTAGAAAATTTATATTTATTTTTAAAAATCAGTAATTTTATGTTGTTTTTTTCGTTCCTTTTTTAAATTAAACAACAAATTTTCAAGATGTACAACCTTTTTCTGGTCATTTTCTGTAATTTCATGTGCATATTTAAAAGTTCGTACAGTTTCAAGTTCCGTAATTGCATCAGACAGACTTGGCACTGGTGTAGGCTCTGTTTCATAGTCATGAACAGTCATCCTCTGCTTCTTCGCCTATATTTTCATTTTTTGCATCATCACACATTTTATCTACGCTTAGGACACCACATGTCGCAACATCTTGATCAAGGGAAATATAATCGCAAAATTACACACCAGATACATCTTCTAGTACACGCAACCACTCTTCATCTGCATTATCGTCATCATCCTCATTATTTTCTTTCCCTTCTGCTGAACATTCTTCATCAATTTTTTGCTCAAAACCGCATTTCACGAAAATATTCTGGATGGCTGAAGAGGTTAGTTCATGCCATGCTAAAAGTACAAAATTAAAGCCTGCGGAAGGTCTATTTTTGGAGTAGGTTCTTTTGCTTGATCCATGGAGCGTAAAGATCTTTTCACTAGTTTTCTCCTGTAAAATTGCTTAAAACAGTTGATTATCCCTGCATCAAGATGTTGTACAACAAATGTACAATTAGCTGGGTAAAAAGTTACTTCTATACTTTTCAAAAACGATGTATCTGGTGAATGAGCTGAACAATTGTCAATAAATAGAATGATTTTCCTTTTTTGAGCGCCGATTGATCTAGTATCAAAGTGATGAAGAAATTTAGTAAAAATATCATTTTTCATCCATGCTTTGGCATTCAAAAGGCAGACTACCGGCAGCTTCTTTACATTCTTGAAGCATCGAGGTTGAAGCATCGAGGTCTAGCAGATTTACCAATAACGAGGGCTCATGTATCAGAACCGCCCTTATTTGTGTGTAGTAGCACTGTAAGTCTTTTTCTTTTGGAATGTTCACCACCATGACAAAACTCTCCTTTGAACGCTAGCGTTCTCTCCGGCAAGTATTTATAAAACAGGCCTGTTTCGTCTGCATTGTAGATGTCACAATCCTTGTATCTTTCTAGTAACTTCGGAAGTTTTTCAAATTTCTATTTCGTCAGTATTTACTACTGCGACACTTTCGCTGCATAATTTTCTGGATACCAATACATGGCGAATTTTAAAACGTGAAATCCACCCATTTCATGCAGGAAAAGCATCCATACATATGACGTAGCTATTTCAAGCGCCTTACCTCGAAGAATATTCCCATCCACAGGAATGTTTGACGCACAAGTCTGTTTGTACTAAGCGAAGAGAAGTTTTTCCAACTCACTGTAAGTAGACACTTTGCCAGTTTTTCTCTTTTTTGCACAAGTTCCATACTTATCAGCCTGCTCTCTAATTTCTTTCTTTTTCGAAATTATCGAATTCAGGGTTAACGGCGGTATATCTAAACGTTTAGCGATGCTAATTTTTTCTAAAAATTTTCTCAAAGTTTTTTCCACCTCATCTGTGATGTGTAGCATTTCTTCTAAAATTCGGATTTGTTTTGCCATTCTTAAAATTCACAGAACGCATAAAATTTAGCGCAGAACGCATTAAATTGAAAGCTCACACTCTTGAAATTAAATATATGCACTGCACATAACAGATTAGTCAGGAATGTGACAGCTAGCGGAAGTTGATGCATCCATTCTCTCATTTACACAGAACAGAATACCCCTTTTTGCAAACAAACACACCTGTTCCGCATTCAGTTATTTAACATGTACGTATATGACACAATATCAGCGATAATACCTGCGCTCCCGCCCCTAAAACAGCACAAATGTGTCAATTTAAGATAAAAAGAAGTAATTCCAGTTTGTATGTCATATGGATCCGCTTGACTTTCGATTTCATTTCGGTGAGGAGAAACATTTTACAACCATGAATGCGGGAAAACGTTTTTTTGAAGTCATGCAAGCATAATGCATGCGGGTTTCGTTAACATTATTTAAATATAATTTGTGCAGGGACCATAGAAATAAAACGATCAATGCAGGAAAACGATTGATGCAGGAACGACAGATCGGGGTTTCGCAGTATAGCATAAATTTCATTATTTACTAACTTTCAATAATACTTCGTGCCCTCAGTCAAATTAAATGAAAAAAAAATCCTCAAACAAAAAATGCGTATTTATAAAGAACATTTTTACTTAAATTAGCTGTTTCAAATTATGCATTCAAAATAAGCTCACATAATGCTTTCAATAGTATTAATTAAATAAAATGATGTTAAAACAAAAAAATAGCTAATTTATTCGGCTAACTAATTAGCATATTTAATGCAAGAATTCAAACATTTCACCTTCAATTAACGAACTAGTAACTTTTAAGTTAATTCTCAGAGATACGAACCTCATTTAACGTCTGTACAGAAAGCATATCCCAATGCAATTTTATGTCAGCTCTATTTCAAGGTCTGATCGCAATATGTGGGAGTTATTAAAATTAATAATAGTTTTTTGAAACACTCTTTTATAAGCATACGATGTTTATCTTTAACCCATTTATGCGTAGTGTCCCGTTTTGGGGGCGTTTCGAATTTTAATATTTTTAAATAATTTTCTTCTTCTTTGCAACATGAAAATTGTATGAAGTAATTGTCTATAAATGTCTATCTATTACCGAGAGATGACAGCATAAGATTGATATTTTTCGGTATTTATAGGTTTTTCATCTTTTAAGATAGCAAAATGTAAAAAGTAAGTTTATCTGTATTTTTTTGTATCCAGGATCCGAATAAATAAGTCATAATCTTAGCTTGTAGGCTTCTTTGAAATACGTACTTTTTAAAATTTCGAAATTATATGTTCAAGCCTATTTTCTATGCATTTTATAACGTACAAAATATAGGGTACTGGGCGCAAATGGGTATATATTTCTATTAGCCATTTAGGAGACAGTTATTGATGTAAAGTACTTTTCAAGATGATTTTGAAATAAATTGTTTTTTAGCCTCAAATACGATTATTCTTAAGTTATTATTAATTATACTTATAATGTTATTAGTCTCTGTAAAGAAATAAACTTTTAATAGTTCATAAAAATATTAATTATAGTATATAATATACAATTTAAAAACTCAATTTATATAAATTTAGACAAAACGCATAATTAATCATTTTTTCATATCTGGATATTCCCATCTTTAGTACGTTTACATTTTATAAAATAAATACAAAAATATTTTAACGAAATTTTCTTTAGTATTGTTTCAGTTCATTTTGCAACATTTTAAAGTGATTTTACGAACAAATTTGAGAAAACAAAAATTCAGGCATAAATGGGTTAAAGCTACGCCTGATTTCATGACTGCGTTTCATGGTAATCCCTCACACACCACCACCCCCCCCCCCAAAAAAAAAAAAAAAAAAAAAAAAAAAATCTTACTATACGTTAATTTGACTTGGGCTCCGATTAATACAAATTCGGCGACTTGATTTACGCTTAATAAAAGGCGCGGATTAGTGAATTTATAAAAGAAATCATAATCAGGTTCAAGGTTGGAGTAGCACAGTTGAGGTTTGTTCCAATAGAGCAAAAAATGTCCAGACCAGGACTCGAACGTGGATACCTTGGCCTGCCGAGTCAATTCCCTACCTGTTGAGCTATCCGGACGATCCTTAGCATATTAAGCCAAGGCGTCTAGTTTAGGGTCTTGACCTGGATATTTTTCACTCTGTTGCAATAAACCTTAACTGTACTATTCTAACCTTGAATCTGATTTATCCAGTTGAAAAGAAAATCTTCTCTTCATTATGACCTAATTACATGGTATACAGGAGTTTACGTGTTATCACACACTTTCATCATACAAATATTATAGTTATAGCTCAGATTAATGAAACTAGCGCTGCAGTTTGCAGCAATGTCCAAAAAATAAGAATGAATGATGTCATCCAGGTATCGTCCGGATAGCTAAATAAGTAGCGCATTGGCATAGCAAATCAAGGTATCCAGGTTCGAGTCCTTGTCTGGAAATTTTTCGCTCTGTTGGAATAGACCTCAACTGAACTACTCCAACTCTGAATCTGATTTATCCAATTAACACCTTCGGGACCATGGGTGCATACATGCATCTTCAAGAGATGCTTACATGACTTGTTTTTGATACCACTAAAAAGGAAGAGTAAAATTTCCCTTATTTAATTAAGTCACTTTCTTGATTGATAAACTAAATTTAATTATTTGACAAAAAATGGTGTCAACGGAATAAAATTCATGTAAGAGATGCTGGTCCCAAACGGGTTAAAAAAATTCCTTCTCTACATCGTGAAATTATAAATTTTGCTCTATTTCCTTTTTTTAAGATATGGCAACAGAAAAGAAAAGGAAGCATTATTTAAACTATCTATTTAGGATTTGTAAACTCTTTTCCCAAAGTATGGACATAATTTAATTAATATTAAAATATTAAATTATAAACGAGCATATTTAAAAATATATTGCACTATTCTTTTCTTATTTTTTTCTACTTTTTATTGTTTAAAATACTTCGTTGTTGCAGTTTCGCAGTCATTTGTCATTCTTTGGCGAGCTTAGTTTCTTGCATAAATAAATCCATTCCTTTTGCAACTCGTAAACCTTTGTAGTCATAAGGAATATTCGGCAACTTATCACCTGAGGCCAATTAAATGGAAAATGCTTTAAATTTTATTTATTAAATTATTATTAAATTTTTAAAATGTTAAAAGTTCGTATAGTCACCAAAATCACACCAGTGTACAAAATTTTACATTGGGTCGTTCGAAAAGTCGTGCCCTTTTGGGAAAATTAATTCGTACAGGAAAATTCTATCATTTCATTACTAGACATTGATTAAGATATCTAATGTCTAATTATTACCGGGCAGAATTTTCCTGTACGTATTGATTTTCCCAAACGAACACGACTTTCCGAACGACCCAATAATTATATCACACCTCGAAGTGAGTGAAAAATCGATTAAAAATTCTCCCTTTCCCTATACAAGTCAAAATAGAAAAGTATAACAAGAGATACATCAAATTAATGAATAGTATATGTCCATTTCACATAATTTCGGATAAAGGTTCTGCCTTTATCTCTAAAGCTTTTGAAGATTATTGTGTCAGAGAAAACATTCTACACACCCCGATTACCACAGGGTTACCAAGAGCTAACGGGCAGGTCGAGCGTTTAAATTCTGTTATAATATATGTCCTTACCAAACTGTCTGTAGATAATCCAACGAAGTGGTATACCCATGTAAGTGATGTCCAACAAATGATAAATTCGACCTTTCAAAGAAGTATTATCACAACCCCTTTCGAGTTGGTGTTTGGTGCTAAGATGAAGCTAAAAAATAACATCAAAATTACTAGTCTTTTGATGTATAAGTATATAGTTCAAATTACTTTTCATTCAGTTGTAAAAATACATTTTCACAGACATATTTCATAAACAATGCATTCACCTTCAACGTAAATTTTAATGTTTTAATTCCCGCGACATATAATTAAACATGAAATGTTGATGAAACGAAAAGTCAGAAATAATGCGTAAAATAAACTTAAGTTTGCATATTAAGTGATTTATGATTACCGTAAAAATTTTCAAAAAAATTTCACTGCTCTTTGGAAAATACTTTAATACAGATAACTTATGAGAAATTTAAATACGTGTCTATCCATTAAAGCCTGTTAAGTCTGTTGATAATTATTATTTATGACATTGCATTTTATTAAATTTACACAGACTATAATTTAGTAAACATAAATTTATTTGAAAAACTTCAAGGAATATGGCATTTGTTTCTATTTAATTTCGTTTTTGAAAGATGTGTTAGAAACAAGGTGAAAATGTGAACCTTTGTTTAAATTAATTCTTCATGGTATACATTTTATATTTGCATGCATCATTTTATATTCTTTTAAAAATATACATAGAAAGATTTATAGAAATTCAAAACTTCTACTACTGTTTACAGAATGCTTTAAACTAAATTACAAAACACATGAGATAAGTCCAATTCAATAAATATTATTGTTAGCGCACTTTGGGTATTTATTTTTCTATTTTTCTTACCATTTATTATTAAATATGTTTACCATTCTACAATCACCCTGTATAAGCCTTTCACTCAGTCATTTAAATTAACAATAATAATAAAATGAGCAATAGTAGTAATAACAATAGTAATAAAAATAATTCGAAAAATAAAAGCTCTGCTATTGGAAAGAAAACGTGTGTTTTCGAGATTTACGCCGTGCACACATAAAAGTGCCGGAAATTGATTTAAGTATGAAGTTTTAAATAAGAAGTAATTTTGAACAATTAACGCTTTTAGCAATTAATAATTATTTTAAATTTTTTAATCTTTTTAAATAATAAATGTATATTTAAATTGAAAATACAATGTTTGGAAACATTTTGGGCGTCTTCTTTTAAGCAGGCAAAAGTATAGAAACAAACGGCTATTTTAAAATATGAATTAATCTGAGTTGAGAAAATACAATTTTAAATAGGGAAAAAAAACTAAAAAAATTAAACAAATTTAAAAAACGAGTGGACACTGCAAAGAACGTTTGCATTTTTTAATTTTAACACATTTTTTGGTCCACATTATAATATTTAAGTTAACACATTTTTTTTTTTTTTTTGCACAGTTTTAATAAATGCGATTTGATAACTTTGAGTACAAAATCCCTTATTTGTTAATCCCAAAAATTCCTAAATTCTATAGATAAAATCACGGGGTTTTCGTGACTAGGGATCAGCTAAATCTTGAATTTTAGGATTCGGGATTAGAACATTGTAATCCCTAGAGACTCTAACACTGACTAGAGTTGCTGTCCACCTTCCCATAGATTTTCTGTATGCATCCGTATTACTTAGCAATGGTGTACAGTAAGTTTTAAGCCGGGAACAATCCAAAATATTCCGCCTCTTACTTATCGATTACCATACTTTTTACGCTGTAGTTCTTTATCTAAAAATCTTCTGGTTGCCCCCTAAATAATTAGATACCGAACAATCACCCTCCTGTCCACCCACAATATCTTTCACCACAGTCTAAACCTCAGTTACATTATATTAGCTTCCTTTTTAAACTCGCTGTAAGAAATTTACAGTTCGGACAATTCACTAGATTCTCAAAAAATAAAAGCAAATAAAAAATTGGAAACTATCTTTCTTTACAGATTTCTTCTCTTTACAATTTCTTCTGGGTAAGTGGCGCTTACCTATTAAGCTCAAAGCGCACGCCACTGCTATAAAGTACTCGTAAGTACTTTTTAAAATATCATTTCAAATGGACGATTAGGATGAGTCATGGTAATAAATAGTAATGACTTAAAGAAATAGCTCATATTAAAGAAAATGAGATCGTTATAAATATATATTTTATTAGTCTGTTAATTTATTATTTTCACTATTTAGTTTGTAATGTAAGAATTAGTTGCAGAATTTCGTAAATAAAATAAACGCCTTTAACTTAGAAATATTGAATTGAATTATAACATCTTTAGTTTGCAGTTTACAATTATTTTTAGCTAAATTTTTTCGTCAGTTCACATTTTTCGTCCTTTATTTATGATCAATACAAATGATTATCAATTTTAAAACTCAGCATAAAATCTAAAGAAATCTACTTAGAAGAAGATGGAGTAATCACGGCCACCTAAGGAAATTTCAACCTTATGTTTAAAATCAAAAGCTACTGTGTTCAAACATAGTAGTTTAATAAGAATTTTACGCCCTTGATAGTAATACGGCTAAAATATTTACAACATTTTTATATTATTATTAAAATATCGTCTTACAAAATTGTATCTTTGACCATGCACTCAAAATTTGACCTTGCACTCATTTTAATTTGAAAAAATAAACTATCAGTGTAAAATTATTATTATCACAGTTTAAATTCTTTACGTTGTATTTATTTTACTATAATGTAACAATTAGGCTGCTACATTAGAACAAATTATGTTATACAGATATATATAAGTAAGGTCTAATAATCTTTGAAAAAATTGACTTTCGCCGTTTAACAAACATTGTACTTACGATACTCTTACATTCGTATGTGTATTTTATTTGTTCTTTTCTGGTACGTATTCTTTTTCTTGCACTGAATTTAATTATTTCACGACACATGCGAAATATGCAAACGTTAAAACAAAACAACAGTCTACTTTAGATGAAAAATAAAGTGTATTGCACACGTACACAGTGTAATATGCCATACATAATAATTAGTATCTAACTGATAAAAATTGAAGGTGTAAAGCAGATTATTTCTTTGATTAAAATAAAGAAAAAACCTACCTCATCTCACAACAAACACACAACTAATGCCAGGGTGACATTTTTTTGTATCAGGAGAATATTTGCAGTTACGTAACAGAATTTATACTTGCAAGGATAACAAAATAATGTTTATTTTTTGCTACAAATTCAGCATGTTTAAATGTTGAACATGTTTGTTGAGCTGTAAATTGTTTTCTTGAGAAGTGATAGCATCCGAAAAAGAGATATTTTGTCTTTATACTGGGTTGTGTAAAATGATTGACAAAATGTCTCCATAACGTTTTCAAAAAATTACATGCAGAAAAAGATATATTTTTATTAGAAAAGATTCTTTAAATCTCAGAAATTGGTTTCTGAGGTTCCAGAAGATAAAAGAACGCTATTATAACTCGTACGTAACTCAGTTATTTTTTCGTAAAAGTTTTGTTGGATCAAGGAACAGTATTTACATATTTATTTATTTTTGCAGTGTAAGAATTACAAAGACATTTTAAATCTTACATTAAATTACTACTTTGGTGTACTAAAATTGTACATAATCCATGATCAATATGTCTTTTAATTTATAAATTTTAAAAATATATTTCAAAAATTATAATTATAACATGAAATGCCGCTATTCAAATAAAATATCTCTTTGTAGTATTTGCCCGAAAACACTTACTAGCATACAATAATTTTGTCTTGTTTGAATCATATTCATGATTCATTATGACTTTTGTTTTAGAGATTTGTACAATTTAACGAATATACTCTGCGTCAATGAAAAATTGAAATTATTCATCTTAGCTTAAAATATTTCAAAAGGCAGTATCAAAAAGTTTCATTTTAACACTTTTATTATAAAAGTTTAAAAATTCTAACTCTCTAAAAGCAGATACTACAAAGACACACAACAAAGAGTTTAAAGTGAAACAAAGTTTAAATTAGTTTTATGAAAGACACGGAGAATTTGCATTTGCTAAGCAAACATTTTTTTTAATTAATTATTTTCGAGTAAATTTAAAATAATGAAAATCATTCTTCTACAGATATACATAATTTTTAACGAACTTAATTAGCTTTATTATTTATCTTCAATTACTTTTTTTTATATTACAGATTTGTAACAGGATGTGTAAGATGGAATTAAAATAATAAAACGTTAAACATAAACAATTAAAATTATTATATGAAACTGTAATTATCAAATGTTTTATATAGAGTGTGCCCACGTATAACCTGACCGACCTTTATTTTCGCAACCGTCGGCCCTAGATGCATATTTCCAACTACAAAAATCGTTTAAATAAGGTAAAGAATTATTTTTAAAGCGATTTGGGTCAAGAAAAACACTTATTATAAAATTACGAAATTTAAATTTTTATACGGTCCCCGGTCTTCTAAGTTATATTTAGTAAACTTTTCCTGTTACACTGGCAAGTAAGACAAAAAAAAGTCCCGTTATTGTACGATTAAAATTGACCGAGTATGAACTGTTTAAAGTTGGAGCATATTTTTTGCTGCAAATTAGAGGTCATCCACAAATTTAGTAGAAATATAATTTCGTCAGATATATTAAAAAAATGGTTGAAGTAAAATTAACATTGACAATACAAATACAAGACATCAAAGAAGGTTTTTCATTATTATTTTTAAGAAAGTATACCAAAGTAAATACCTCAAAACATTCACGAGGAAAAGTTAGTAGAGTAGAGTAGAAGAATAAAGGGTTGCGGACGAAGATGGGCCGCTCGCCGCCGCGGTGAGCGGCCCATCTTCGTCCGGAGCCCTTTATTCTTCCACTTATTCCGACTCTTTTGCGGAAGCAAGTTTCATAGGTCCCCAGCCACGTCCCGAATGAAAGACTCTCTAGCAAAAGCGAGATTGAAAAAAAAAAAAAATCAAAAATTGAAACCGGACAAATTTAAAAGGGAAATTACACAAATTAAAGACACCGAAAAGCGGGAAGGTAGAGCTCGGGGCGATGAAGCTACCGAAAGACTCCTGCTGCTTCTAGCTTATTATTAGTCCCGGCGGCGGCTGGGGGTGGGCGGGGGGGTCAGGTTCGACCAGAGGGGAGGCCCACCATATGGCATAGGCTCAACAAGCCCCTACTGGTGGGTGATATCCACTAACCACCGAAACCACCGCCAAGGGCAGGGACCGACAGAAGCAGCGCGGGAGGTGCTCGTTCTGCAAGGAAGCTCAAATAACGACATCTTGACTCGGGACTGCCGCTTTTAAACCACTATTCTAGCCCCGAGTTCTCTCGTGGCAGCCGAAAAAGATAAGGCACCCTACCCCCGAGGCATCTCGTGGCTGCCGGTGAAGTGGTTAAAAGCTTTCTAAATTACGTTTCTGTGGAATATTAGGAAAAAAGAAACCAATTTCAAAATTAATGTTGGAAAATTAATGGTGACAGTTCCTATTTCAACATAGCCCTTTATGTTGAGATAGGTGGTAAGACTTCGAATTTGACATGATGGTTAATTTTAAGATTTAAGAAGATGGTTTCTAAAAAAATCAAACTTTAAATCAATACTGAAATGAGCGTATTAATTGAGCATAAAAGTTTCAAAATATTTTCTAAATTACCATTTATTTAGTTTTATTTCATTTTATTAATTTAAGTCTCATTTCTGCCTTATGCAGTGTAACAATGAAGTTTAATCAAACTGTGTTTTAAATAGTAATTTTTTTAATAAACAATTATAAAACAATAAAATTAATTATAAATAATAAATTTGAAATCTTTAATCATTCTGACATATTAATGCAAAATAAACAATTTGTAATAAACATATAAGAAGAATAAAAACAGAATTTTTGTTAAGTAAAATGATGAATATTAACAGTTATAGCTTTTGATAATTGATTCTTATGTATTCTGTAACGCTGAATCCAAAATTTACCTTCATTTTTTACCATCACGTAAAGATTTTTGCAAATCGTAAATTTTAAAGTTAAAAAAAGAAAAAAATAGCAAAATTTTGATACAATAAAATAGATCACTGTATAACAATAATCTATCAACGAAATTTTACACATGTAAGTACTACTGTGATATAAGTAAGTGAGTAGAAAATCAAAGAAAAGGGATCATTTATTGCAGAAAAAAATACAAATGAACAGAAATTTTGGTACTCTGTTTGAACCCTCTAGCGCGAATGCACGATGCGATACGAGCGGGCATTAAGGCATACACATTCCGTATGATGTCCTGAGACATCTTGTTCCACAGTTGCTGTAAACGCTCCTCGAGTTCAACCAAACTCGTAGGGTGTCCAACTTGCCGTCCCAAATGATCCCAGATATGCTCGATTGGTGACAAATCTGGGGATCGAGCAGGCCAGGGAAGGGTGGTAATATGGCGGAGGCAGGCTTCTGACATCCTTGCTGTGTATGGCCGAGCATTGTCTCGCTGAAAAATGGCTCCTTGGAGCCCTGCCACGAGTGGCAACACATGTGGCTGAAGGATGTCCTGGACGTACCGCTGGGCTGTCATTGTGCCACGGATCAATATTAGGGGTGACCGCGTATCGTAAGCAATGGCACCCTATACCATCACACCAGCTGTGGGAGCAGTGTGTCGCTGTAAAGCGAAGGCAGGATTGAGGCGCTCACCACGGGGCCTCCACACACGAACACGATTGTCATCGCTGCTCAAATTGAATCTAGACTCGTCGCTGAAGACGACCTGGTTCCATTCCGTTGCAGTCCAATCCCGTCGTGCGCGACTCCACTCCAAACGGGGGCATCGGTGTGTGTGTGTCATTGGCAGCACACGTAATGGGCGCCGCGATACCAGATATCCTTCAGCCAGGCGCCTTGCGATGGTTCGGGAAGACACATGGATTCGTAGTGAAGGTGCTGGCTGTGTCTGGATAGCGGCCAATGAGGCAGTTGGCTCTAAGCGTGCGTTTCGTATGATGTGACGGTCTTCTCGACGACTGGTCTGTCGAGGGCGTCCCGAGCTTGGTCACATGTAAATGATGTATCTTCAATCCACTGGTCCCAATACCTCCTCACAGTAAAATCAGAACGGCCTACTTGACGAGCTACTCGCCGAGCTGACCACCCAGCTTCCATCATCCCGATGATTCTTCCCCTCTCGAACTCTGACAGCTGCTCATATTGTCTTCGATGGCTACGTAACGGCATGTCTATCTCAGCATTTCCTTTGCAAAAGAAAAGGTACACTCAGACAAGTTCTGCTTACCAGTTTTATACTCCAAAGAGGACGAAGTTCAACACCCTCTAGTGGCATTCGCAATGCGCCATCACGCTGCATTTCTAATCATTTGCATATCTGCCTGATATGTACCTTCATGCCAAGTTTCGTTACGATCCCACAATTATTTCTTTGTGCGCAAATTTTTATGGCAATGACTGTATATATATTATTTTTTTACATTTTGATTGTTTATTTATATCCATATTCATGCAGTAAATCTCAATAACATATAATAATTATATAGAAACACCAGTATATTTACTAGAATTGAGCATGGTCATTTGTATGGAAGACGCATGGTCATAGCGCAGCCAATTCTAAGTCATAAACACTTCTTAACTATGTTGGAAAATGTTAAAAAAAACCCTAGATATTAAATTGACTACACGTAATTCCAACATAACAACACGAACACGTTAATTAAAAACATGAAAATGCATTTTGTTATCAATCTTTTTTATCGCATCAGTACGCTAATATCCAGAAAACAACTGTGTTTTCTTTCTTAAGGTAAAATTTAAGGTCGTCCACTGAAAATTTTCGTATTCTTGAATAGGAATTTTAATAATAAAAAAAAAAAGAAGCTAAAAGCTGAAAATTGGTGTCATTACTCCAGAGATAGAAAAAAAAATATTTCTATTTCTAAATAGGAAGACAAAATTTAAGTGCGGCATTTTAACGGTTCTAAAATTAAAATTGTGACATTACATAGTCTGTACCACTTCAAATACTATTTCAGATTTCTTTTCATTTTAGAAACTTTCTTAAAATACCGAAATAATCTTTATTTTAATTTTACTTAAGCAAAATTATTTTAAACTCAATCATCATGTATTTTATAAATAATATGTATGTTTAGAAATATTTATTTCCATTAAAGATCTTTTTATTTCATCATTAAAAATTCTTAATGCAGATTTTATTATTTCTGGCCATTAAGTTTTAGACGGTTCCATTTAAGAAGTTACTTCAAGGATTTATCTTTATCTTTTTTTTTTCTGTAACATTACTCCGAAGGAGTAACATTGATAAAATGATATAAAATCTCAATAAAGGAATACTGAGTTTTCATTTAATTATTTAAAGTAATGATTTTAAGATGAATATAAATATATTTTCTCCCGCATTTAAATAAATATGAATATATGTTTATCTCTAGCTGAAGTTATTACATTTAACAGATTTTACATTTCGCCGAACTCTAACTTTGCGGGCTTAGTTAGGCTAGTTTTTGTAGTATTCAAGATTATTATTTAATTATTAACCCCTTATTATTTTTCCTAAAACATACTTTCATAAAATCTTCCCCGAACTATGTATCTTGTATATAATTAGTGTAATATCAGACAGTTTATTATGCTCGCAAAACTCTCAAAACAGCAAGGCTTACGTTTCCAAAAAAATTTCTGCATCTGCATAAAATGTAAATGCACCTAGAGTATGTACCAGTAGTGAACCATTAATTTTTAAAGTTTAAAGCAAACCCCCGACACATTTTTGAAAAACTACTAGAAGAAATCTGATTAATCAAAACCCTTAAATTTTAAATGTTCATAAACTGTTTGGAATAGTCGTTTTTGTTTTTCTGTTGGTGTACAAGCTTATTTTCTAGAGCGGCTTCTTTTTTATTTTATTTTATTTTATTTTATTTTTTTTTTGGCAAATTCTTAGAGATTACTTTAAGAGATAAATTTATATTTAAAATATTGTTTATGCTTACACAATTTTATGTTTTACGAACAAATGAGTTTTATTTTATATTAAACTGCCATTTTTATGTTCTTTTACACTCTAAATAATTTGTTAGATAAGTCGAGAATTTTAAAAAACGAGTATTTTATTAGTTTTGTGTTGTGATATATTCTTACTATTTCTTAAACTGCACTAATAGTGGGAATGAGGGCCAATTACTGACGCATATGCTAAATTTCATTTGTATGTTTAATTTATTTGAATTAAATATTTTTTTTAACTTTGTATTCAAATCATATACAATGTGGTAAATGGTACGATAAAAAAAAAACAATGATTTCACAAGCACATTAAAAATCTACGTTTCGAATCGTTTCTGCGATCGTCATAAAAAAAATAACAATAATTTTACACACAAGTGTAAAAGTTAAGGTCTACGACCTTAATTGTTACTTACAATTATTAAGCTTCCGCGGTATGCCTGTAACGATAATTTATCATTTAACATTGATAAAATCTGGAAAAATTTGTTATAATCAATACAGTCTGTTCATTTTGCTTCCACCCCTTTTGACTGTTGTGGTTCGCCCCATTAGGTAACCATGTGAGCTTGGTGGCGTTTGCGTACTCTCCGTCCAGGAATTCTTCTATGCTCTTAGATGTTTATATCCATTTTGAACTTTTAGACAAGTGTGTAATATCCTTTTATCCTGATGGCGATCGGAGAAGCGATTCGAAACGTAGATTTTTAATGTGTTAGTGAAATTATTGTTTTGTTGTAAGTACCACTAAGCATATTGTATCTGATTTGAATACAAACACTTTTTAAGTACATTTTATGGTGCAATTGCCCAATATATAATTATAATTATTTTTTGTTGTTTTAAGGCTTTTTATACGCTTTATTTTGTTTTTCGTTCACAAAAACAATAGTGATTCAGGGCCTCAATATTGGTACACAATTGGTACACACCCACTTACGGAGCTGAAAAAGTGTAATTTCATTAATAGAAGCATATGCGATTTTTAAAAGGGGAAATTTATAGCTGTAATAAGTTGTATTTCAAAGTTTATTGATCGTTTGGCTGCGTATTCTTTTATAAGGTTTCAAATAAAATTACTATAGCTATTCACATGTATTAGTTTTTCGATGTACTAAAACATTTTTTTCTTCCACTGAAATTTTGAAATTTCTTTCTTTATGTTCTAATGATATTTAAAAAATATCAGAATATTACTAGATTTCCTTTTTTTGGTGTGCAAAGAAAAAAAATTAAATCAAATTTAATAATAAGAGTTTTCTGTAATTCTATGCTTTGTGCATATAAAAGATTTATAGTCAAAAATCCCTAAGATAAGATGTTCATTAAAGGATTTTCAAGTTTGCAAAATTTCTTAATGGTCACCTAAGAGAAATCTAAACGATTCTATGTTTCATGGAATTTTCTCTCAATATTTTTTCCCAATATCGCTGAAAGCAAACTAAAATAAATTTGTAAGTACAATGCATGTATTGGCGTAACGTATGTTAAACACTCGGAACTAAATGGTAGGGCGAATTTTGCTAAATGTGGCACAAAAACTGTGCCAGACACGTGTCAAGTGCCATTTTTGGCAAAATGGCACTTGACACGTGTCTGGCACAGATTTTGGGTGTCTAAGTGTCTGTCATTTTCAAAATATTTTTTTCTAAGCATAAATATTATTCTGCCTCAATCTCAGCGTGCCTCAAATACCTTTTTTGGGTAGTCAAAAATGGCACTTGACACGTGTCTGGCACAGTTTTGGGGCCGACTAAAGTGTCTGTCGTTTTCAAAATATTTTTTTCTAAGTATAAATATTATTCTGTCTCAATCTCAGCGTGCCTCAAGTACCTTTTTTGGGTAGTCACTTGACACGTGTCTGGCACAGTTTTTGGGACACGATCCTTCAGCCAGACATTCGATTTTGTATTCAACCATTACAAAAGAAGTGTTGCACAAATTTTCAGGGTGCCTCAAATACCTTCCCTAAAATGTTTAACAACTCTTGGACTAATATGATTGTTACAAGTCAAAATGCCCGAGGAAAAAAATATTTTTCTTTAAATCCAAGCGAAACGAGCAAAAAAGGGTAATTTAGGTCGAACCGCTTATATAATATGTAATTTATATACCGGATGTTTTGGCGCATAAGTTTATGTAGATAGGTAAATTTGTAAATGTTATAAATAAAGTACCTTTCATCTTTCTCACCGCACGAGTATTATTTTAGGAACGGCGCTTTAACCTAATTTACACACAAGCTGCTGGTTAGACAACATTATTAACACTTGAGTAAAGAACTGGACATAATTCAAAAGAAATAACATCTACAGCTCAACAGTCCGGTAGGTCAATGATTACAGGTGGTCTCTTTGGAAAAAAGACTTTCAGACCGCTGTTTAAGCATTCCAACATTTAGGTGTAAACAGAGGAGTAAACAGGGGGGTAACTGTGTAAATTCTTAGTGAGTTGAAAGAAGATCCGACAAAGAATGATTTCATAAACAGTATATTCATGCAGAACCTGCCTCATAAGAATAATCTGTACTGAATATTACAATTTCTGATATCATTTCTAGTGAATTTAAATCAAATATGGAAAGCCAAACATTTTACTTTCTAATTTAAATTTAATTTCTGGTATCACAACCTGATGGATTCCTGGCGATCACATTTCTGGTGGATTTATGTTTCTGGCAATAATGACATAAAAGAAAAAGCAATGAAAGGTAATAAATGTCTTACAAATAATTTTGGGTAAAGGTTTGTTTTCCGTTCGACACACTGTCAATTAGTTCAATATATGTGTCTTTTTGTTGTAGTCACATTTTACTTTATTTCAGTATAACAATTTCTACACGTGTTAAAATGAAATTAAAATGTAAATAAAACTTCAGACAGTTGTAACTAATATACTTAACAAAATAGATCTTTGCAATGTAAATTTGCGCCAATGAAAGTTAATTAAACATAAAAAAAAATTCCAATAACTACATCTGTTTTCCCTTTGAAGAAGAATTAACATATTTTCTATTAATTTCAGCTATTTCATTTTAAATTAACGAATCAGTATCTTTTCTGTTCATTCACTTCGTATATTAAACATAACATCGTTTCAATTTTGTTTTAAATTTCCAACATAATTACTATATTGTTTCAGTTTATAAGCATGCAAATTAAACTCTTACGCTGTGTTGCAAAGTATTCGAAATCTGTCCTTTCATCTGGCTTTTATTTCAGAAGCAAATATAAACCTGACAAAAGTTTTATTAAACTATATTTTACAGACAGTCTTACTTAACTTAATTTACGAAATCCTTAACGGTATAAACTAGATTAAAATGAAATAGTGATGAAACAAAAATTATTACATGAAGTTTTTACTACAGTATTTCATTTAAATAATCCAACTCTCAATTCAGAAGTTTTAAATAACAATTCTTTTTTTCAGAAAATATAAACTATTTTCTGCAAAATAATCTTAAACACATGAATGACTTATATTCCATGCAAATAACTTTCAATCGATGTACAAAACTATGATACATTGCATAAACCGAAAAAAAGTTCGAAGTGAAACCTAATCTTTAAAATATAATAATCCAAATGGAAATATAGATTTTTAAGAAAAAAACTTGCTAATAAAATTTGAATAGCAAAAACTAAACAGTTGAAACAATTTAGAATTAGTAAATACTTCACAATATGAAACCTCTTTACAACAATATCTGTTTAACTTCTATGGAAATTTCCAAATAACTAAAGCAAATTCTGTCATTATTCAATAAACTTCAGTTTTTAATCTTTTTCTTTCCATACCTAATGACATCTCTTTTTTCGAAAGAAAGTCTAGTAGGTATCCGGTTCAAAGTTCTGTATACAAAAGTATTTAAATATGCTATTTGCGATCAACCAAAAGAGTTATCCTGAAAACAAAACAAACAAAAATATTTTGAACTAATATATAATGTTTTATAAACTTAAAAAGGCTATTTTTAGAATTTAAAAGTTATTTACAATACAACTTCTAGTGTTTTTTTTAAACGTTGCGAACAATTTTTAAAAACATGAATAATTTACACGAAGTGAGCATTTTTCTAGAATATTTCTTTAGAAGCTTTGTTACCCCAAGTGTGTAATTTATTTTGTATTTTTATGACGATATTGTAAATTCAACACAGCAAATATTTACCATGAACGTAAATAAATTTTGAATTTTTAACGAAAAACAAAATATCATTATCATATTTTTCTCATTTTACATAGCACAACAAAATTTTAAAAGTTTTAGTCTCAAGATTACTTATAACATTTTCAGTAATTTTAAAATGAAATAACTATTAAGGACCAACTTTTGCTGTAATAACTTCAGTTAGCAGTAGCTCTTAATTTAAATTCAGTTTAGTTTAAATATAAACAGAACAATATAACAATAACTTAGTATAAATTCTTGCTGTAACTAATTAGCACACTTATTATTTCACTTTAAATATTTTTCTTTAATATAAAATCCGTATTTTTTAAGTGTATTCTCAGGCTAACTTTACAATAATCACTTTTTTTTTTCAAGAAGCTTTCAAATTTCAAAATTTCATATTTTAATTGCATTGTATGCAAAACCATGGAAACCGGAAAATAAGTGTTTTCTTTAAAAGTATTTGAAATCAATCTTTTAACAAATTCTTATTTCACCTTCAAATAAGTACTTGAAAAGCGTTAACTGTTTATCCGGAATAAAAATTTCTGAAAAGTATTCTCCATTTCCATTAACTATACAATTTCAAGCACCGTAAGCAGTATGGAAATTAAGTATTAATGTAGCGATAAATGATAAACAATGATGTACGATTTTAATTATAAAGATCATAAATTTCTCTTTAAATTTCCTTTTCTGTTTAGAAAAGGTTATTGCATCAAGTTTCAGAAATTATAATTGGAATTTCCATTTAAGAATTTTTGTCTTCTGATAATTGTATTTCGTATTAATACCTCTTCCTCAATTAAATTTAATTTGGCAATAATTCAAGATAATGGAATAATAATAAAATACGTATAAACGAGAAATGCTGAATTTAATCTTCAAGAAACATTTTTAACATTAAAAATTATACAATAATCTGCATTTATTTGAATTCTTATCAGTATGACGGGTTTCGTAGTAGTATTGTCGTTGATACGTTTTTAAATAGAGTGCATATACGCACTTCATAGTTATCCAGATGGAATAAAAAATGTATATCTTTGATTATTAAGCTAACTTTAACTGTAAAAAATGATCAGCAATAGTTTATTTTTTTTATAATCGTTATAAATTTTAAAAAATGTAGCTGTAAAAATTTTTCATATTTCAATGTTATTTTTTATCTTATTCATCTCCAACACTTTATGTCTTCTTCTTTTGCAATACTAATTAGTGCAGTTTTCTAGTTCAAAGATCCGTATAAAAATAATTTAAAAAAAATGTTAACCTCCGACCAAAAGTGTTTCCTTCGGTGCAAGGAAAACAAAATTGAACTAACAAGTAATACCTTTTTAATACAAAACAAAGCATAGATCATTTGTTTCAAGCAAAAGTGTATTTAACATTCCATTCTAAATGTCATTAAAAATAAAATATGGGACAAATAACATTTGTAAATTTTCTAAATATGAATTATAAATGCAGTTTTTAATCTACTTTGAATGTCAAAATTTATTTTACATACCAATTCTATTATTCTTTTAAAAAAAAATATGCACAATGAATGAAGTTTAAAAATATGGATAATTTACATAAAACTAGTATATATTTTGTGCAAAATATGTAGTTCGAAACTTCCCCACCCCCTCCAGATGTGAGAGTTGTTTGGGAACATTATGATGATATACAAGATTTAACATGACAGATATTCACTGTGTTGTGCAACATAAAAAAAAAACTTTCATATGTTAACAAAAGCAAATATTAGTCTAATATTTTCTTATGTAATAACAATAAAATTTTAAAATTTGTCATTTAAAGATTGATTATAGTATTTTATAGCTGTTTTTTTTTTTTTTTTTTTTTTTTTTTTTTTAAGAAATGTTATTTTTATAAAAATAATATTTTTTAAAGTTAGCAGATTCGCAGCATTTCTTAATTAAAATTTATTTATGGTTAAATAAACTAAACAATATGTCAACAATTTAATGTAATTTCTTTTTCCAAGAAATAATATTTGTTTTTTTAACTTTAAGTTCTTCGATTTACAATCTTAACCTTTTAAGTCTATACAGGATGCCCCTATACTCATGGTACGTACGTTAGGGAGTGATATAACATAACTAGACAAGCACAAATCACCGTACAATCCACTGTCGGAACGCAAGTCGTAAAAATCTAGAGCGCGAAATATACTGTGGCACAAAATGAGGAGAAAGAAGATACACAGGCATGGAATGAAAGGAAACCGATAGTATGAAGAAAAACATTTTATTCAACAAAATGAAAGTAAATAACACGCACGTCCCCCCATCACAGCAAATTCTCAAAATTGTGGCCGCCAACAGTAACGCAGGCTTCGCACCGTCGATGGAGTGACCGCCATACATTGGCGAAAACACCAGGCATCTCTCGCACGGTGTCAGCAGCTACACATAACCGGGCAACAAGGTCTTCAACGGAATCTATGGGTCCATCATCGTAGATGAGGTTCTTCATGTGACCCCAGAGGAAAAAGTCCAGACATGACAAATTGGGTGAGCGGACCGGCCAGTTGATTGAACCTTGGATACAACCTTTGGGCTTCCCTTTCATTGTAGTCTGCCGTTCTGTACATATCATGCATCTCGGCTTTCTCCTGATTTGATTACGCATCCATCTCATCGATGATCCACATAACGAATGAAGACAGCTGCGGTGAACAGCCTTTTTATTGCGGTCGCTGAGATGCTCCCTCCCTCGCTTTATGGCTTGCGATCCGATCATGGATTGTATGGTGATTTGTGCTTGTCTAGTTGTGTTCTATCACCACTAACGTATGTACCATGCGTTTAGGGACACCCATAGAATTATACAATAACGAGAAAGAAGACGAAGAACTCGATTAGTCCTGAAGCGCGTAGGGGCAGTCGGGATTTTATGCTGTCGAACTGCTTGAAATCCCCCTAACGCTGTTGCAACCCCTCTGACGCTAAGCGATAACTTCGCCTTACCATCTGGCCTTTCCCACAAGTGTTCATGGGATTTAACGTTGAATGAAAAAATAGGTGGCAAACAGCCAGCAGAAAAGATCCAATGCAAAGATACACTTGTTTTCCTTCCGTCTAGGTTCTTAGTTCCATGGGGATACCCTGCATTCAAGCTTACTTTATAATAGCTTAATTTTATCCGCAAAACTTTCTTGTATATTTTAACTGCATATAATGCAGAACTATGAAAAGCTGATGATAGGCGATTTCATTATGAATGCTTCAACCGAATCCTTAACAAATTCTTATTCCACTGTTAAATGACTCATTTAAAATGTTAAACTGAAATATTTTGTAAACTGTTCTGTTTAGTTTATGTTCCACTTGAAGCGCCCATCGAAGAAAAGTTAAAAAAATCATAAGAAAATAGAGGAGTGCCTGTTATTTTACTTATAATATCTTATAATTTCACACTTTGTATCGAATTTGGAATATTAATTTATGCTTTAAAACAAACTTTAATAATGCATTCATATATAAATTTTGAATACACAATTTATAGATAACAATACCTTAATAACGTAACGATTAAAATAACGTCTATTATAACAATTTAAAATTATTAATTGCTTAGTAATTGTTTTACAAAAAATTCCTTTTGCAACAATACAAAGTTTCAAAAGAGCAAATTCTAAGTTGTCACTATTCAATAAATTTTACTTTTCATCATTTTTGTTATTTCTAACTTTTATTTGTTCTTGTTTTCCTGCACAAAGTTTAGTATAGAAAACAATAAAAAAATAACTATTTGCGTTTAGCGAAAAGAACTACTTTTCAAAACGAGGGAAACAAACAGTTTAATATAGAAAGTAATCATTTTTTAATACTAAACATAGCACAGATCGTTTATTTAAAAAAATATATATTTAAAATTCCTTTTAAAATTCCATTAATAATAGGCTATGGCACAAACAACATTTGTAAATTTTCTAAATATAAATTATAAAGGCAATTTTCCCACTGATTCGAAATTTAAAATCTATTTCTAAAATAACTCATTTAGATGTATTTAAAAAATAAATAATTTTAATTTAATCATAAAACAAATTTTAATAAAAATATAAATAATTTGCTTGATTCTTGTGGGTATTTTACGCAGATTTCTTTTTACCAGATTGTAATACATATAGAATCTCTTTAATGAAATGCAGTTTTCTACATGGCAGTAATCAATGTAGACTTTGCTAATTAAATAAACTTTGATTTTTTTTAATAAAAAGTAAATATTAATCTCAAAATTCGTCGATATAGGTAGATTAAAATTTCATAAATTTTCGTTTCAAAATTGATTATAATATTTGCTTGCTATTTAAAAATGAAAAAAGTTTTTAGCATTCTTATAAAACTAAGAAAACATGTAACTTCTGTCTATTAAGAACTAACCAGCATATATAAATACGAGGGTAGGCTGAAAAGAAATGCACACATGCTTGTAGAACACAAAGAAAAACAAATAGAAAGGTCGCACGAAAGTACATTAAAGCACAATCTTTTAGCTTCACAATCATATATTTATTTTTCGTCAATAACGCCGTTAAGGCTAACGCATTTCTTCCAAAGTATAACAAGCTTTTTTATTCCGTTACTGAAAAATTCGTCTGACTTTTCTCGAATCCAGGACGTGACAGCTGCCTTCACCTCACTGTCCGAGGTGTAATGATTACCCTTGAGGTCTCTCTTGAGTAGAAAAGAAAAATAAAAATCGCGAAGCGCAAGATAGAGGGTGTAAGAAAGTTGTGGAATTGGTTCAAACTTCAAGTTTCGCAGAGTGTCTGCAGTTGCGCGTGGGGTGCACACATTTTCGGTATCCCAGTTTTTCAATAATGAAGCCGACACCTTCTTTGGATATTCCAATATGGTATGCGATATGCTTTTGAGTGATTTGCCGGTTATTTTAAATCAAATCGTCGAAGAGTTTGCTATGTTTATCGTCTGTGCCAGTGATCGGACATCCGCTGCGTGTTTCATCAACAATTGTGGCTTTTCCAGGCTCGCAATCCCGAAATTTTATTGCCCATCGATATATAGTAGACCTATCAACAGCATCCTCACCATAAACAGCCTTTAAACGATGATGACTCTCAGTAGGAGTCACTTTTTCAGCAGTTTAAAAATTAGATATCAACACGCTGTTTAACGAGTTGACACAGCAGTAGAACGCGTCTCCATACTTCCGCTTCTCAAAATACACTGTATGAATTCAAGGACCTGAAATGCGCACATGCATATAGAGGAGAAATGTTACTTCCACATGCCACCGGGTGCACTTCTGAAGGTCGTTTCGTGCTCTACAAGGATGTGTGCATTTCTTATCAGCCTACCCTTGTACTTTTACCAGTTTCACGCTTTTAGTATTTTGTAATTTAACTTCGGTGTAGATTAATAAGCCAAACAATATGGGGACATTTACGTGTAATTGTCTACTTACTTCTAACTAATTAGCATAGATCGTCTTTGGCTTAATATTCTCTTTAATTTAAAACACGCATCTTTTAAGTTTATCCTCAGGCTGATTCTATAATAATCTAGCTTTGCGAAGAAAACGCTCTGATATAAGATATATTTTAATTGCCATATCTATTCTATAATCATGAAAAGCGGATAATAAAAGATATCTTCATGAATACTTGAATAGTTTTAAAAAAATCTTACTCCAGTGAAATAACGCATTTCAACCGTGTTCAAGTGTTTAACTGAATTAATATTTTACTGAATTAATATTTTACTAAGATTTCCAATACCACAAATAGAACAAAAATGCAGTATTAATAGGAGCAAATATATGATAAACAGTCGTAAGTAAATACACATTGTATATTAAAGAGATGGAAGTTTAATTTATAGTTTCTTTCCTATTGAAAACATTTATTTACTAAATTTAAGTAGCATAAAATAACATTATTATTCATTTTTTATACAATCCTACCTTTCTGTTTAATTTTAGATATGGCAAAGGAATCCTAAAAATATAAATAATTTACATGAAACTCGTGCCATTGTACGCAAATATTTCTATGGAAGATTCCTCCCCCCCCCCCCCCCCCCCCCCGCCCGAACACACTAGTAAGTTTAATGTTAGGAAATTCGAAATATTTCTGAATTTAAATTCATGTTAGATGCCATAATATAAACCAAACAATATGGTAAAAACGTAATATAATCTTTTATTCCAATTAAAAAGCATATTTATGTTTCAACTTTAAATTATTCTTTTTAAATTAAAATCTGCATCTTTGATTCAAATGTATCCTCAAATTGATTCCACAATAGTGTATTTTTGTCAAGCAAATTTCGTAATGTTAATTGAAAGGCCAAAGATGAAAATGGGATACGAAGAGATTTACTTTATGAATACCTAAAATGAATACTTTGCCTAACATGTCTCACTAATAATTAACGATTATCCGAAACAGGTTTTTAAGAGTGAAACCGGCAGCAAATTTCAGTAACATATCTATTTTTGGCCTAAAACGAAAATGTCCGAAATTTTTTTAAAGTAATTAATTCATACATAAATATACATAATTATTAATTAATTATACGTGTTTATTATATATACATAATTATTAATTAATTATACGTGTGGTCCAAATAACCTCTCTGTGCCTCTGACCAAAACTTTTTATTTTCATATAAAATAAAATGCAATTAATTCGTTAACGACACGGAATGATTTTCAATTATACGAATTTCATCTAATTAACCCATTAACATAGGGTTTTTCAACTTTTGACTGAAAAAACTTTTGTCACCACAAATTTTGAAATGTATTCTTCACATTTTTTAATGGTCAAATATTCTGTTATTAAATAAGGCAAGTTTTTTAATTCAATAATATTGGTAGCTTAACAGTTAATTTAAGTATGCGAATTTATTTTTACCGTTGTATCAATGCAACACCAGCGGGCAATGGGTTAAAAAACGTTTTAGGTATACATACCTCAATTTATCTTTTATAACGATTTTTGAATTTGATACTCTTTTATACTAAAAATTTCTCAAAGAGTATTAGAAACACATCTGCAGTTTCAAACAAAAAAAAAATTACTCCTTAGTCTGCAGCTTTTAATGAGCACGTGAAAAGCATCTTCAAAGTTTATTCATATATTCATTGCTTACTTTATGATTTGCACACACGTTTTGAGTCAATGATGACTGCTAATTGTAAACAGCGACGTTCATAATAATAAATAAAGAGTGTCGCATTGGAGCCGACACAGCTCTTATCAAAGAGTAATGATGAAAATTTCCGAAGAAAGAAAAGAGATTTTTGGAATACAGATAGTTTCGGTTGAGTTACAGTCCGGTGGAATTTTCGGTATCATTTTCGCGGAAAACGAATTTTGGCAAAACTCAGATTTTGAACCGAAAACTATCGAATGAAACCAAATTTTCGGTCAATCTCTACTAATAATGTACAATATGTCAAATGTGTAAGATTGTTCGATAAATTAACTTGTTGAAGAAAAATGTATCACTCATCTTTTATTAATCTCTAAAATTCCATACACTGAAATTGGAATAAAAATTATATGTGAATGAAGCGAACAACGATTAACTAAGTGAAAAACAACCATCATTTTAAAATTTAATGAATACAAACTCTTTTTATAATAATAATTCTCTTCTATTCACAAAAGAAAACTCATGAATTGGCAGAAAATATTATTGGGACATCCATTTAGGAATATGATACACATTGTTCCCTGTAGTTTACGACGATTCATTTAAATTTCTTTAATTGTAATTATGTATAGTGACATAATTATAAAACTCACATAAACGAGAAATCTACAAGATATTTTGACTATGATTACTTTATTAATACTTTTCAATTCAATGTACTGCGTTTCTCGACAGTGGTCCGAATGGGATAAAAATTCTATAATACATTGTAGAGTTACGCCAATAAAGGTAAAGATCGACAGAAACAAGTTTTTAGTTTTTAAGACCGAATCCAAAACCGAATATCGGTAATCTTCCTATTTTCGGCAGAAAACGAAAACGAAAATGTGCAAAAAAAATTTAAGTAATTAATACATACATAAATATACATAATTTTTAATTAATTATACGTGAGGCTCAAGTTGGCTCTCTGTGCATCTGAACAAAACTTTTTATTTTCATATGAAATAAAATGTAATTAATTCATCAACAACACAAAATGCTTTTCTAATCATACGAATTTCATATAATAAATTTATTTTAGTTATATACATATCTCGATTTATCTTTTATAGCGATTTTTGTAAATGATCATCTCTCATACTATAACTTTCTCAAAAAGCATTCGAAACACTTCTGCGGTTTCAAACTAAAAATTTTATATTACTGTTAAGTATGCAGATTTTATTATGCGCGTGAAAAGCGTCTTCAAAGATTAGTCCTATATGCATTTCTTACTTTTTAATTTCCACTCACGTCATGAGTCAGTCATGACCTGATATTTATAAACAGTGAAATTTATTTATAAATTATTTATAATTTTATTAATTAAAAATTAATTTATTTATAAATTATGAAATTTATTTATAATTAATTTATAAACAGTTGAGTTTCAGTTCGGCCGAATTTCAGGCAGTATTGTCGCCGAAAACAAATTTTCGGCGAAATTCAGACTTAGGGCCGAAAACGTAAACGAAAATGAATTTTCGCTCGATATCTAACGAAAAGAGATTATTTAAGTTAATTATATATCTGTGAAAAATATTAAAGTAGCTAAAAAAATTTTAGTTTTTATCTTTTTGTTATTTTTTATCCATCCCAACTCTGTGTTTTCCTTATAAGAAGTTCCTTATTCAGCGCTTTCCTTTCAAAAGAAAGCCTTACAGCGTCTAAAGTTCTGCATAAAAGCCATTACAATTGTTATTTGCGTTCAACCAAACGAGTTTCTTTGAAAGAGAAGAAAAAATGTTTTGAACTAACAAATAATCCCTTTTTAATAGAAAACAAAGCATTTATCTTTTGTTTCAAACGAAAATATATTTAAAATATCATTAAATATAAAGTATAGGACGACAAATTGCATTTATAATTTTTGTAAGTATGAATTATAAAGGTGATTTTAACTCTGCTTTAAAATTCAAAAGTTATTTCCTACATGAATAATTTTATTCTTTTTTAACTTTAAAAATAGCAAACAAAATGTGAAAATATGAATCATTTATATTAAACCTCTGCATATTTTAGACAGAATATTTCTTTCGAAGAGTTTTTTTTTTTTTTTTTTTTTTTTTTTTTTTTTAACATATAATTTATTTGGAAACTTTATGATGATATCTCGAAATTTACGCTGTAGTGTTTGTTCACCGTAGACTTTGGGACTTAAATAAGTTTTGAATTCTAAATGAAAAATAAATATTAATCTCACAATTTTCTCCTTTTATATAGCCCAGAAAAGTTCCGAAAAATTTCATCTCAAGACATATAATATTTTCCATTTGTTTTAAAATGAATTTTTTTTTTCTCATAAAAGCACAAAAATATTTTTTAATAATTCAAAGCTAAGTTTTTGATAAAAATAACTTAAAAAAGTTAGCACGTTCTCAGTGTTTCCTAATTTAAATTCACTTGAGAATAAATAAACTAAATAATGTGGGAATAACTTTAATATAATATCCTACTCCAAATGATTAGCATATTTTTTGTCTCACATTAAATGAAAATCTCTGTCTTTTTAGTTTATTCTATCACGTAAAATTTCTAATTAAAACTAGCTGACTCGCCCAGCGTTGTCCGAACGAGTGATAATATTCTTAAATGAACCTTAAATCTGTATGATGTTATATCTTTAACTTGATTTTGTATAAAATACACTTATGTTTAGCAGTAAAAAGACTCGAAATAATGTGTCTCTGGGGGGGGGGGGGAGGTTCCAACGACTGCGTATTTTTTGTACTAAAATTTTAACTGTAATTAACTGTAATAACTAAAATATTAATGATTAACCGTAAAAATCTTTGATTTACATGAAATTTTTTTTTCACATCGAAAGCCTGAGTAATTTTTTTTATGTTTTCGAATTGATTGTTTAACCCTTAAATCTGACTATACATGAACAAACTGATCATTAGCTAAAACTCAGTATATAGTATTAAAATTTCACAGCTATTATATAAAATTAAGTATATTGTTTCAATCAAAATATGCGTAATGTTAATCCTGCATCAAAATGCGCAGAAAAAACGAAAAGTGGCTCCGGAGAATGAATCTTTTTAAAGAGTTAATTTTAGCATTTTTTGAAATGGTTTGAAGTCTTGCAAAGAAAATTTAAAGTATGTGAAGTTTTGTATTTTCTTTTTTGCGTATTTTGTTTTTCGGTGCCAATGAGCGTTTTTGAAATATGAGGGGAAAAGAGAGGCAGGGGCGGTCGCGCGGTATTTTAAATATTAAAAAATATATCTTCATCACCGTCCAAACTCTACTTAAAATCTTATAGTTTACTTAAATCTTTTTTCACCGTTACTGGATGATTCAAATGAGGGTTGTAAGCTCAAGAAGCAAAATATTTGTATAGGACACAATTAGTGTTCCCAAGTGATCCGATTTTCATGGGTTGACCCATTTTTGTTTGTTTCTAAGACCCGTATCATAAAACCTCTACGCCAGACGTGAAAATTCCGATTTTTCATTATGCACAAATTCTTATAACATTCTTTTCGTACCACGCTATTCGTTAGTCTGCTAGAAGTGGAACTTAACATAGTAGAATATGTGAAATCAGAACTTGTCTATAAAGAAAATTTTTTTATGGTTCCGCCGAAACATATAATTCCAAATGCTAAGACGGAATATTTTTAAGTTTCTTATCTAGTCTGTTTTTACAGGGTTTTTTGTGGTTTGCTTAGTAAAATCTGTGAAAAAAGAACCTGTATATATCGGGAACTTATCTTAAATCTAAAACATTTAAGGTTCCTACGAAAGGCATGTCATACAATTATAATTATGCATTCGGAAATCTCTGTAAAATGGAATTTTGTTTCGGTACCTAGCGATTCTGCTTTCAAAAACTTCATTGTGTAAGATTATTAAGATTATTATGGTGCAGAAAAACCTACTAAGACTTAATCTCAAGGAGTAGACTTCTGCCTTAGACAGGTTTTCGTCTTATCAGATATAACTGCTATGGTATTCCTTCCACAGAGAGCATAATGTGTTTATGTTTAAGGCATGATTCCGTTTTAGGCAGCTTTCGTTTTCATGTGAAGCTGTAATTTTTATTTTTCTTCAGGAATCTTTCCTTTTATTGTATTTTTATGTCCTTATTTATAGAAGATGCTGTCCCGCTGTTTTTTTTCTCTCTCTCTCTGTTCCGCTTTTTTGGCTCCGAGAACTCTTTTCTCTGACATTGAACCTGACAATACAAGTCACAATCTATTTATTTAGTCAAAAACCCAAGGTATTTTACCAGAGTATTTTTTTTCATAACATGAACAATAACGAAGATATTTTTAAAATATTTAAGTTACGTGAACTAAAGATGACCAGTATTACTAAAGTAACCTACCCCCAAAAATTAGAATTAATTTCATTTTTAATCAAAATACGGCGATACCGCATTTTTAATCTTTAGCATTAGTATCATCAGTATCATTATATCTGAGATATGATACATTTTCTGAAAGCTTATTGCTTTCTGTTTAACCACATTTATTTTAATTCTAATAAATTTATCAGATTAATAGTTTTTCGTTGTGCAATTCGAGAAGTTGGTCCAAATTTGAACTAAATTGATCCAAAACCCTGACACATTAGGAAACAAATATGGAAATCAATGTAGTAAGGGTAATTTTCAAAATCTCTACTTAAATATCTGAAAACAACTTATAACCATTTATTACCACTTTTTATCAGACTTCTTCAACAATTTCCATACTATTGAGAAAACCAGAGATTTCTCAAAAGAAGTCAGTAACTCCCAGAAGAAAAGCCCTGAACTACCGTGCACAAAAAGTGGTTGAATGTTCTTTCGTGTCAGAAGATAAAAAAATTAAGAAGAAAAACTTGAAAGATGTCAAAAGAAAGGACCATCAGAGAAAAATAGTAAGCAACAAAATAAGAAAGTGAAAAGCTGTGAAAAGAGACACTCAAACAAAATTATACTACTATGCCTGGCACAAGTTGTTGCCAGCCAAACTTAAGCTGATTTTGCAATTTATGCAAGAAAGAAAAAATAATGCGATTGTGCAATCAATGCTTGCAATATGTGCATGAAGAGTGTCAGGGACTCGCTAAAGAAGACAAAATCGAAGATGTCATCTGCACTTTCTTCATGGAATCCGATTACAAAGATATATTTTGAAAAAAAAAATTATTGTAATTTTTCTCTTGTAATTAAATACTTACATTTAATTGAACATTGTAATACTCATCTAAAAGTGGAAATAGTTTGCCGAGTATTTTTTCATCTTTTAAAAGCGATTTCAATATATGGCCCATCTTTGAAACAGTGCCAAAGGTGGCCTACAAGCTAAAATTTTGAAATTGTATTTCAATAATAATTAAATTTTATTTTGTAAAGAAATGTATACTTGATATGTGTTAAAGATAAGTGGAAAATTTAAAAAAAAAAAATAAAATAAATAAATAAATAAATTCAGCCACATGCACCTAACCAGAAAATTATGAAAAATCTTCAAATTTTAACTATGGTCATCTTTGGCTCACCTACCTTATATCAACAGTCTCACACTTTCTTTGTTTAAGATGTAACTATATTAATAGCAGAAGTGGCAACCATTTATTCAATTAGGGCTGAACTAGACGATCCATATCTCTGAATATAATTGGTAGTACATACGGTACATGTTCATCACTTTTCATGAACTCACTATACGGTACACGTCCATCACTTTTCATGATGTCATTTTAAACAAAGCAACACAATTTTTTTGAAAATTTCTTTCAAATATTTTTATTTTCTATAAAGTCATAAACAATAGTTATAATTGCAATAGAGCAACACATTGATTAAACAGATTACGACCTGAGTTAGAAAACAAAACCTGTTTTGTCAGAGAAAAATTGGGTCTTTCAGAAACGCTCTGCAAAACCTTTAAAAAAATTAAAATCTGTCTCTCTCTATATATATATAAAGAAAAGTTATTACTACCTAAGTGATTGATAAAATGAAGTGAAATGGTTTCAAGGATGGTTATTTTTAATTAACTACAGTTATACCTAAATTTTAAATATATAAAAAACTGAAAAATAATGAAATTACTAAGTAGGTGCTGTTTATAGAATTTAAAATATGTCAGGCAGCTAATTTTAAATTATAAAAAAATACTTATAAATAGCATACGTAGTTTGCATTAAAATTAATAAGGAAATTTCTAGAAGCAGGATGAAATTATACGTGCACTGTAAACTGAAATGTCTTAAATTCAGACATTTAAGTGTCTGAAACGGAGTGTTCAATTTTCAGACGTTTTAAAGTGTCTTAATTTTTAAGACACTTGTATGCGTCTGAATTTCAAACACTTCAAATATCTGAATTGCATCCATGTTTGACCACTTCGACAAACATTTTTTCACCCTTTTTTTTCTTTCGTAAAGCATTATACGGTGTAAAAAAAATAATAAATATATATATCCCTAAAAATATGGAACTGTAGCCCCTCGAGACTCCAGTATAATTTACATATTTTAATTGAAATTTTCTGATGTAAATTCCAGAAAAAAATCCATTTATTTTGCATATTTCTGTATTTAAAAATTTCCATTTAAAAGATAAAATATAATTTTTCAAGAACTAATCTCCATATTTTATATACAACCACTAACCAAAGGCCATCTGAATTATATAGTATGCATTCCAAACTAGAGTAAACTTTACTACTTACCCCGGGTGGGATTCGATCCAGAGTCCTCGGCGTAGGGTTGGGTTGATTTTTGACGGCCAATTATCTACACGAGGGATATAGGTCCGGGGGGAGTGCCCTCCGTGGGGGTCTTTCTAAGGGAACCTAATCCGTATTAACGCATGGAAGATCCACGGCTCGAAGAAAACCACGAAAACTCCGAACGATAAGGCCGACGGGCGCGATTGGGATCGAACTCAGCACCTCCGGTCTACCAGCTTCGAGAGCAGAACCTCTCGGCCACTGGTGGGGCCTCCTCGGCGTAGGAGAAGAGTGCGCTAACCATTCGGCTACGATTTCGTCGGCAGATTTTTCAAAATAATGTTATTCATCAAGCACAAGCAATGTTTTTAAGGCGACCGGAAAAGTCTTGAAAGACCATGTTAAATTCATCAACTTTATGTACCTTTTTCTCAAACATTGTGAAAGATAGAGATCTAGATTTTTTAGAGTAGACAGAAACATACTTTACGTATTTTAACAGACCATTTTCGTTCTATGTGAAACTCAAAATTAATTATTAATTATTTATTGAAAATCATTTTTAAATTAGCATTTTTGGTAAGATTTCACTGCCTAAAATAAATAATTTTCAACAATTCATTAAATCCCAGAGTTAAAGTATACAATATAACATAACACAAGTATTTAAAAAAAATCTGAGTTCTTAAGTTTAATATATATTGAAAAAAAAGAAACATAAACATGAGAAATCCAAATTTTGAGAAAAAGTCGTGAAATATGAAATAATGAATAATAAATGAATAATTTCAACACTTATTTATTCATATATAAATATGTGTGACACATCGTTGGATATTTAATGATATAAAAAAGTAAAAATCGATTTTTTGGTTGAATTTTGCTTTCCCGGTCCCCTTAAGTAGCAGTAAGTTTTTTTCCAATTTAGTATCATTCTGAACAGTTTATACACAGTGCTGTAGTCGTAAAAAAAAACACAGGGTACACGTATGGCAGGGGGTATACGCCAGTGGTTCCCAACGTGGGGCGTACGCCCCACAGGGGAGGCAATATGGCTTTTCAAGGGGACAATTTCAGATTTCTTATTAACAAATTTTCTATCATTTTTTTCTAATGTAAGTAGTGTCTTAGTCTAAAAATAGAAATAATAGATGAAAAAATTTAAAAATAACTGAATAAAAATTAATTTCCAAAACGATCCCATTTAAAAGTTCAAAAATACACTGACACCGAAATAATTATATGGATTATGTTCTATAATTTGAAACCTTTTATATAATAAAGAATCATTTAATTTCTCTGGTTTTAATACTATTTTAGTAAATTACACCTCTTTTTTTTACTATTTATTTAAAAAAAAAACTTGTACATCTATTCATAGTGTAATATGCCCCACGAGGGAAATTTTACATGGGAAATTTTGTAGAGTATATCTAAAATTGACTATTTGGGCATGTTTAATCTAAAAAATGTTTTGAATGATAAAAATAAGGTGCTACATTTATGAAATTAATAAAACCCCGTGTGTATCACGGAAGGAAAGTGTTGAAAGTAAACTTCTTATGGCTCTTCTGCAGACCACATACAGAATATGAAATTCATGACATATGCATTTTAAAATTTTAAATTGGAGAAAACATGGGGCCCAAATAATAATAATGGGAAAAAAATCCGCTATCAAAGAAGTATGTTATGGGAGGAAAGGTAAGTAGTAACTTAAACTGGATAAAAGTGTAAACCCGGAAATGCTACTTGTGAATTATGTTATCCATACAGTCTTGGCGATAAACAAATATCACTTATTCTTAATGAAGTATTAAAATCCATTATAAAATGTATCAATTCTATCAGATGTTATACAAAATATGAAAATGTTTTCAAGAAATTTTGCGAAAATAAAGATGTAGACTGTTTATCAGTTTTAAAATTTGAGGTAAGTTGCCAAAAAACAATAAAACGATGTAAATGCGAAGATCCATGGCATCACTGCATTCATGGAGTTAGGTTAAAAGCATATTTGTAATTAAAAAAAATATGATTTTGATAAATTAAAGAATGTGAAATCACTTATGATGGAGTTAATGCTATTTTCGGATCCATCTGGGAAAATGGTTTATTTTTTATGTGACAATATTTATATAATATAGAAGGGAGGGGGGGGGGGGCATCATGATTTTAGAGATGCCTAGGTGGGGAACGGCCAAAAAAAGGTTGGGAACCACTGGTACACGCTAAAGTCATTAACGTCATGTATCGAGTTTTCGATGTAGTTTTATTTCCAGATAGATTACTTTGACTACACGAGATGGCGCCACTACTCATTTTCAAAAATTGAAGGTTTAATTTCCCCTTCAAATTGGAAATGTATAAATTTTAATTCATTTTTGTTCTTAAATCATGAAATTGGCAGATGATGTTATTCAGATAATATGTGATCGAAATAAGTTTTCTATTTTTTATGAATAAATTACCTATCGAATTATAAGCGATCCTCTTTAAACAGGTTTCTATAACAGTAGGTAACGCAAGTATTATGCAATCAAACTTTTTGAGAAGGAATCGAATGAGACTGGGCAAAATTTCGCTTTCAGCATGGTTATATCGTATATTTTTAAACGTACTACTAAAAATTGTTTGCTAACTGTAACTCAATAAACAGTAAATAAAACTGAAGTAAACCTCTGTATAACGGAAATTTGGCTGAAATGAAAAATTTCATGATTTCTTGGAAATAACACACTGGTATGAATATAAATAAATAAATCCTGTCTAATATAGGTGATTTTTGAAAAGGGGATTGAATTATATGGGTTTGTCCTAGGAAGGTTATATTTTATCTTTTAAATGGAACTTTTTAAATACAGAAATATGCAAAAAAAAATGGAAAATTTTCTGGAATGTACGGAAAAAAATTACATTAAAATAAATAACGTAAATTGGTGTCTGAATAGACAGTACAATTTCCATATTTTAACGGATACTTTTTACAGTGTATAAAGCTTACAAAAAAGTGAAAAAAAACGGCTGCCTATTGCTGAACAGGCAGGTTGATCAAAGATGGATGCGATTCAGACGTTTGAACTGTCTTAAATTCAGACGGATACACGTGTCTTAAAAATTAAGACACTTTAAAACGTCTGAAAATTGAACACTCCATTTTCAGACACTTAAGTGTCTGAATTTCAGACATTTTAGTTCACAGTGTTTATACCATGATCATAGTAAGACACTTAAGTGTCTTAATTTCAGACACCTATGATGTCTGAAATTACATATTCAGACACTTAAGTGTCTGAATTACTTTTTCAGTCACATATGTGTCTGAATTTAAGACGCCTTTATTTGCAGTGTGGTATTATTGTGATTTGTTTTTTCAAAGCACAAATTATGTATATATATTTTATTTGTGGAATTATCAATTTTAGTTTTCATAATAACTTTTTGCTTTTGAAATGAATTGTAAAAATCATAAACATTTAAAGATTAATTTTTAAATTTCCAAATGCATGATTTAAACTTAGCTTTTAACCAATATGCAATTTAACTTGTGATAGCATAAAAATTATAATCCTCTTCAGTAGTAATATGTTTTATTTTGTTTTCTAAATAAATAAAAAAAATCAAAACTATTCCACTTATGCAAATGAAAATTGTTTAAAAAAAATATGTAATTTTAACTTCTGAATGCATCAGATTTTATATCTTGTTGGTGTTAAGTTCTAATTGGTTATCATTTTATTTTAAGACAATTTTATTAACACAATTTTAAGACACAGTCAACTCCGATTTTGCCAAATCAATATATGGCAAACTGGGAAATTTCATTAGAAAGTCGACACAGACCTGTAGTATGAATTTCATTAGAGGCCTCATTTTTATATTAGTGTATACTTTTTTATACTAGTGATCATTTTTTCATTAACAAGTTTTAACCGATAAAAACTTGCTAAAATTTCGATTAGTAATTATCCAAAATTGAATAGCAAAAATAAATATGTTAATATATTGCAACAGACAGCAGCAGAATCATTGATGCCAGCAGGAAAATTTATTCTCTCCTAGTATTCAGCTGATTAGAGATCTTCGTACAAACAATATTCCAAGGAATAAAAATGATGTGTTTTAAAACGTATAGAACGCATTTTTAGCAAATTTTCGAATGGGGAATGTGGCAATAATGTGACTTTTGGCAGGTAAAAAACTGAATAGCCACTTTTTCATTTAGCACCCCTGCGACTGCTCCTGTGACCAGTGGCGGTGACAGAAAAGAAAAGAAAATTAAAAATAAACACCACTGGATATTTCTTTGTTGTATATCCAAGTTGGCAAATCCTTTTTATAATACAAAAATAGTTAGGTGTAGCATGCTCTATCATCTCTTAAAGTTTACCTCATCTTTTTTAATCACCCTGTATAAAATGCTGTTGATAATACATTTCTTTATGAATCCTTCGAAATAACAAAAGCTAGTCCCACTGCCAAATAAAAAAATTTCAATCTTGTTAAATTATGCAGTGAAATAACACTTCAAAGTATAACATACTACTCATTTTCAATTAATATGTAAAATGTACATACATATGTACATACATAAATGTACATAAATGTACATAAATGTACATACCTAATTTTGCAAATTAAAGAATACAATATTTCCTTCAAATTTTCTCTTCTGTTCACAAAGATATATTGCATTATAATCTGTGTTTCTACGGAAGAATTTAATGCACGCTGATAGTTATAGTTATTATAAATGCATTTAATTTACCTCGGGTTATAATTATGTATAATTTATAAATACAAAATAGCAAGTGAGAAAGATATACTCCAAGAAACACTGCATTTAAAACAACGTGAAATGCTCGTCAAACATGAAAAGTTTCGCAGTGCTATTGGATAATGTTACATAACATTTAACACATATCTTGTTTTTTAACAAAAATTCAAATGGGTAAAAAACCTCTCAGGACCTGTAAAAAAGTACAGAAACAATGTAGGGCACCCTTTCAAAAATATGTTCAGAAAATATTTTCCTTTATTTTTGATGCCGAAAGAAATTTATTTTGTAAAATTAGAATAAAAGAAATCTCGGATTTCTTTTTTCAGATTTTCTTATCGATCGTTTCACAGAAGTAACTATTAACCACAAAATGAAACAAGAAGTGGAAAGCATGCGTCACGCATAGATTATGAATTTCTTTCCAGCAATATAAGAATATAAATCTTTATGTTTTAATAATAAAAATAAGAATTTTTTTAAAAAAATTTGATAAATTAGCAAGATATTCCATTTCCATAGGTACCATCAAATAATCGGCGGAATGAAGTAGTTTATGGATGTACGAATTCACGTACGAAAATTACTTTTAACTTAATTTCTGAAACAGACAATCCAGTCATTTAACCGTACATATTACATAACGCTTATTTAACCATATTAAAAAAACATTCATTCTCATTCTTCAGAATACAGATAAAATTAAGTTACTTCACAAAATTTATGACAAAATTCTTAAAGATAATCGTTTTATAACTATTGGAACTAAATCTCTGTAAATGATTTACGTTTACTACCATTTTGATAAACTATTCTGACTAATGACAAAGCGATATAAAATGGTTAAGTGAGCATTACTTATAAATAAGGATGAATGCCTGCACAGTTTTCTGAAGAAATTACAGTTAAAATAAATGTTTTTTACGTGAAATTTTTTACAGTGTTCCGCAGGAATGAGAATTATGCGCAGGATCAGATATTGATATTAAATTTTAGGAAGCCAGCAAACCCTGCACATAAATCCCAACCGTGATATACTACTTCTTGAAGAATTTTGACTAACTAAAAATTTATAGTACAGTAAAACCTACATAACGGGCACTCCCGAATAGCGGACACTCCCGACATTTAACGAACAGTTTTCCAATCCCCACTCCCAAAACCTAAATTTTTGTATGTTTAACCTCTGAATAACGGACATTACGAATAGCGGACAGTAATTTTGGCGATAAAGCATTAAAAATTATTTTTTAAAGCGAAAAAAAATGGGAAAAAAAGTAAAAAGCCTCTAAATTTATGAATTATTGATATTTATGTATTTATTAGTGTCACAAATTTTGTGAACACAGATAAATTTAGGGGGTGGGTTGGGAAAAATCCCCCTTCCACGTCACGTCCGAGAAAAAAAACGTCCCTTCTTGAAAGATATAGAATTTTCTGTTGATTAATGTCGAGAAATGGAAATTTCTTGATCCACTGAATTCCTACATACATCATTTTCTCTTTCATTTTGAAGTAAGATAACTTCGTTTACAATTGGCATGAAACTTCAGGACATATAATGCGTTGACTAGTATTTTTGTTTCATTATACCCAAGCTCAAAAAATTTTTCGGATAATCTTGTACAGTGTCCAGAAACAAAGAAAAAACACGGATACTTGCTGAACGTTTTAAAATAGGTAAAACATAGGTGGGAGAGATTTTACGAAATAAAGAAGAAATAAGAAGTTTGTAGATTACTAACTCTAGCGAGAACACCAGAAATGTGAAATTGAGGAAGACTAATTCCATTGAAATTGATTTTAATTCTGAATTTGTTTACTTCAGTTCGTTCAGAAAACATTCCTATCAGTGGGCCTTTGATTTTGGAAAAGGCTTTAGAAGTCGCTAAAGAGCTCGATTTGCACGATTTCAAGGCTTCCAGTGGGCGACTGGAAAAGTTCCGATCTCGGCACAACATCTCTTTCAAAACAATATGTGGAAAAGCAAAATCTGTAGATCTTAAAGAAGTGGAGGATTGATATGAACGACTGCAATCAATTTATGAAGCCTATGAGGAGAGAAACATTTTTAATGCCGATGAAACCGGACTCTTTTGCAAAATATATCCGAATAAGACTTTGTGGTTTAAAAAGGATAACTGTATCGGCGGAAAAATATCAGAAGTGCGACTCAATATTTTATTATGTTGAAATGTGTTAGGAGAATTTGAAATCCCTCTTATTATTGGAAATTCTCTGAAACCCAGGTGTTTCTCAACGAACATTCAATTTAACAAATTTGGTATTGTGTGAAGAGCGAATAAGAAAGCGTGGATGACCAGTCCTTTGGGGATCGAATGGTTAACCTCCTTTGATAATATTAGGAAAACACAACAAACAAAAGTTCTCTTGTTTTGGGACAATGCAATTTCTCATCCTAAACATTTGAAATTCGACAATGTTAAAATTAGGTTTTTTCCCCCAATCACAACTTCAGTATGCCAGCCACTTGATCAATTCGTAATACACAATTTTAAAGCCTGGTACAGAAAGCTTTCATCACGCCACATTCTTTCAAAATTAGATTCTATTAACACCCTTGAGAACTGCCTAAAATTAGTTAATTTTCTTGATGCCATATTTTGGATTTCCTCAGCTGTAAAAATCATAAAACCTCAAAGCGTATGACAATGTTTCAGAAAAGCAGATTTTATATTAAAAGAAAATGAAACACACATTTCCGACACAAATGAAAAATTAAGCTAAATAAATGAATTAATTAAATGTATCTGGAGTGAAGAAACTTCCGAAAATTTCATTAATATTGATGATAAGTTACCTACTGAAGAAAAATCGGTTGATGTAAGCGATTATATTCCTTCAGAATTTTCGACAAAAGCTGACTCTATTATTGATGATGAAATAGATACTGAAACTGGAGATGCTTCTTGTAATATTGAGAATTTCCGAAAAGCGGCAAAATACAGTGAGCAGTTACACAATTTTTTTGCAAAAAAAAAAAAAAAAAAAAAAAAAAAAATGATTCAGAAGGAATAATACTAATGACAGACTTAAAACTGCACTTCGAAACAAATTACAAGTAATCGCGAGAAAAACAAACTTTTGTAACAGATTTATTTCGTAAGAATGTAATTAACATTGGATAAAGGTATGCACAATTTTATTTTAGTTTTATTGCTTAAAAAATCAATTTAATTTCTGATTAATCATATAATAAAGGTTTTAGGACATGTGAAAGTCAATTAATGAAGCATTAAGCTTTTCTTAGCAATTTTTGAATATCTGAGGTTTCCCCAATAGCGGACACCTCCAAATAGCGGGCAGTTTCCGCGCTACCGAGGTGTCCGTTATTTAGAGGTTTTACTGTATAGTGAACTCAGAGACACAAGCGAATCCTTATCGAATGCAGAAGGAATTCAACTGTCATCTAGATTTTATCTGTATATCTTGAAAAGTGCACAAGTAAAATCAAATGTAATTTTTATCATTCACATACAATATATAGTTAAGGAAGCAGTGTGAAAGATAGCTGTTATTTGGATTTATTTTTTATCTTCTGAGAGCGGGTCACTTGAATGAGAAAATCTAGTTTGCGCATGTATATCTTACTGTATTTGTGAATGAGAGATCCTTTCCTGTTTTGAGTCTCTGATTTTCCGATGTTCAAAGTGAAACAACCAAAGTGGGGCTTTTTTCGTACTTTACGTAGTAAGATAATGCAATTTAGTTCTTTGTTGTTTAGTTATTATAAACTGCAAGGTTAGAACTAAAATAGTTTTTCGTTTGATAGCAGCTCAGCTTAGATTTTAAGCTAACGATTTAAATCTTTAGTACTTGGAACGAAATTGTAACAAATGTACTGGGACAAAACTTGTATTGGAATTACGGAATTCAAGTAGTTAAAGAGATTTAAAATTGAAGTTTATGTATTCATTCGTAAGCTTTTGTGAAAATATTTGAATTCTTATTCTAGTCAACTTGTGACTTTCAATACTGATTTAAGAGAAAATTCGAAGCTAACTATTTTCATTGCGAGCTGATTAAATAGCCTCTTTAAAAGTTTAATTTGACAAAAGTTTAATTTGAAAGATTTGAAGGCCAAATTGTTAAATTTTCTCTGTCACTCACATCGTACGTGCCCTTATTCATATCAAAAAACTTTCGTGGTTTTTGTTAATCTAAAAAAAAAAAAATGTTGGTGTTTTTGACTTGCAAACATTGATTTGAACGAAGCGCATGCCACAATCCAACTATACGAAACTGAGTCTTTAATTTTGAGCCACAGATATTTTCGAATTATTGGAAATTGCGAAACAATTAAAGGCTGTAAATATATAGCAAATTAACACCTTGAAATAATATACTAATTTCACACGCTAAAAGGTGCAAATTAAAAGTTTAAAACCTGTAAAAATACATTTATTTCGACTGTTTACATGTTTTCACTCTACTCGAGTCATTTTCAAAACAAATTAAAAAAAAAGTATTCTAAAATTGCACAGTCTATAAAACGCCATCATTCAATTTTAATGCGATTTTAACATTTTAACATTCAATTAATTCATTATAACGCTCAAAAATTCAATATGTAACGATGCAGCATCATTTAACTTCTCAAAATTATGGCTCGAGCTACTCAAGAGTTATGAAAATAAAAATAAAATAAACATCCAAGTAAAATAAAAAATAACGTGCATAATATGAAAGAATACGTTTAAAATTGAATGGTGGCGTTTCATAGAACGCGCAATTTTAGAATATATTTTTTATTCGTTTTGAAAATGATTCGGTCAGAGTCGAAACATATAAAAAGTCGAAATAAATATATTTTTACTGGTTATAAGGTTTTAATTTACACTTTTTAGCATTCGAAATTAGTAAACTAAAGGCAGATTCACAAATTTTCCTCTTCCTTTTTGAAGAGGAGGCGGGCTTAAAATGGTAGACAATGTTAAAGAATAATAAACATTTGCTATCTTTTTACTTCATGGGAAAATAAAGTTTAAAATATATACTGAGCTATACATAAAAATTTCATATTTCGATGTTATTTCTTTATTTAATGTGTAATATAATTCACTTCCATTTTGATTCATTATTTTTACATTCATCGTGTATTTCTTGTAAAGAATGAAACTCTCTTTCTGCGTATATCGCTCGATCTAATACTTTTAAAAATGAAAAGGATATAAAATTATTTATAGTTTTCTTCGAAATCTCATAATTAATTAGGTCTCTTAGTACGTCGATGGAAAATCGATAAGAAATAACATAAAAATAGAGTAATAACTACAAGCTTTATAAAATGATTAAATTTCTCGCAGACCTTGTAAAATTCTTACAACAAAATTCGTAGTTAAGATCGATGGATGTTAGTTATAGGAGAATTTTAAAAGGAATGTTAAATTTAACATTTTTTAAAAGCTATCCACTTGATTGATTTAGAGAAACCAATCATTTTAATTAAAAGAGATGGTTACTTTATTTTCCAAGTAAGTAATTAAACAGGTCGAACTTTTTACTGTTATTTAAAAGGAAATAAAGGCTTGTTCTCAAACACTAAGGTAAAATGGAGTATATAACTTGAGGGACTTAATTAAGTTCTAGACTATTTGAAGCAATTTCGTTTGCTTTCTACACTTAAAACATGAAGTATTAAAATTTCAGATACAAAATTACTAAGCTTTTATAGTTGATGAAAAATTAATAAAGGATCTATTTTATATAAATGAATTAAAAACGCTTTCTACCTGTTAACCCTTTCACTCCTTGTGAGTCCAAATGTAATCATGGCATTCCTTATTTTTTTCTACACATCCGGTTGCTCCTATATTATTTCAAATAACGGAAATAAAAGCTATGTATCATCCCCAATAGATAAACATTTTGTTTCTTTTCAATAGATTTCAGCACTGTACAAAGAAATGATTATATTTTTCTTATATGAGATTCAGCTCATTTCGCAAAAGAGGACATGAATAACATTTTTTTATATAGGCTTTATAATTAATAAATGTTGTTATCTTTTTTTATATTGTATTAAAATATGCTTCAATAATTTATTTTCTTATTTATATAAATATTTTACTAAATTTTATTTTATTTTTAATTTATTATTTATTTTTATTATTATTATTATTTAAATTTTAATTAAAAAATGAATTTATTTTTCTTTTATTATTTCTTATATTGAGCATAAAATCAACCTATTTTAAGAATTTCAGAATTTTAGCATAAGCAGGTAATGTATGGAATTGAAAGGGTTAATGTCTTTTAAAAATCATTTCAAATATTGCTATATTTCTAAGATTGTTTATGATCAAAAATCTGTTATTTTTTAGATATCGCCATGTCGCTAGTTAGAGTTGAAAACAAATAGAAAACATTCAATGAAACATTTTTGCTACTTTTAAAATCCCTGGTAATATGAGGTCGTAAAAAAGAAAAAAAAAGCTGTTTCTGTTATTTAACTTTTCAACCAGATTATTAAAAAAAAGGGATGAAAAAAAAATGAAAAGAAAAAGAAAATTATGTTTTAAATTTCTGCGAAGGGCAGATTTATGTCTACTTATTAGTATTATGTTTTGTTTCTCGCCATTGTAAAGACCTATTAAAAAGATTTGGGAAAAGAAACAAGTTTGCACGACTTTTTTCTACGCTTTCGAAATACCATATGCAGTAGAGTCCCAATTATCCGAGTTATTATGGACCAAGCTCAACTCGGATAAGGAAAAAACTAGGATAAACCGGATTTACACAAATCGTCACCAACTAAAGGGATGAAATATAAATTTTTACTTAATTCTTTAATTTTTTATGTACATTTCCGTTACTTTTATAAGAAAAACGGGGAATGAAATTTTTTATGTGAAAAAGCCCTTGATAATTTTTTGTTTGTTAAATGTCAATTTTGCTGCAGTTTTTTTTTCTTTTTTTCTGCAGTATTACGTTACTGCAGTGCTACCAATTTATAAGATTCTTTTCTTACCCCTAAAACTTACTAGTAAATTTTGCCTAATTCAATCGCCGAAATCTAACAATTAAACATGGCAAACATTTGTATTAAATTTTAGAGGTAACAAAACCGTACAAATTGGCAGCTATCTGATTCTATTACTGTCATGAAAATTGCAGGTGTAGCCTCTTCTTTCTGCTCAAAGTATTAAATAGTTTTTTTTTTTCAATCGAACTTATACCTTTGGAATGGATCGTTTTCTTCTGGTGGGATAATGGCTTCTATTATTATGAAACAGCCATTATAAATGAAGTGTTAGGTGAAGATGAAAGAGCAGTCGTAAAACGTTAGGACCCAGATTTTCTGGTCAGAATGAGGTAAAAATGATCATAATTGAAAAAAAATGGCTTTTTTTTTGTGTGTGTGAGAGTGTGTACCACGGGGTGTTTCAATGCTAGGTTTAAAATTTTTAAGAGGCGCTAAAGCACTTTAAAGTTTTTGTATAGGAAACCAGGATCGCGATCAATTTATATAATTATATAATACAGGAAATATAACGATAATCTATCTATCTATCTATCTTATATATATATATCCAAAAACCAAACCAAAGATTCGAAACCACGGAACTGATCCAACGATAAATAAATTAAACCAAATGACAACAATTAAATAACTAAAAACAACTAACTTCAAAAACAACATACTTTAAAAACGGCAAACTTTAAAATCATTCAAACTAAAACCAGAAAAAATTGAATCAATGGAGACAGGCGGCATGCACTTGCAACATGCATCTGCGGCGTTAAAACCAGTTTTTATGTGCTCAACGCTCCCCCAACAACCTGTCAAGACCAAATGGAAAAAACTAACAAATCGAATGAGCTGCCTAGACCCATCGAATATACATATATTTATTTGTTTATTTATTTATCCATATTCATGTAATACACTGTAAAAAAATCTGTAAAGTCACTAAAGTTTTTCTATGAAATTGGGATTCCTAGATTTTTTTATGTAACGTCAACAAGAAAAATTCCTGTAACAGCGTCTGTTACAGGAATTTTTCTTGTTGCCGTTACATAAAATGTTCTAGGAATCCCAGTTTCCTAGAAAAACTTTAGTAACTTTACAGATTTTTTTTTTTTTTACAGTGTAGACTTCAATAACATATAATAATTATATAGAAACACCAGTATATTTAATAGAATTGAGCACGGACAGTGTCATAAACAGTTTTCAACTATGTTGGAATGCGTTAAAAAACCTAAACATTAAACTGACCACATGTAATTCCAACATAAAGAGTATAGCACTTTCATTAAAAACATGAAAGTGTATTTTTTTTTTTATCGGATCGGTGTACTCATTTCGAGAAAGCAATTGCATCTTTTTTTCTTTAAATAAATTTTAAGTATTTCCACTGAAAAATTTCCAATTCTTGAAAATAAATTTAAACTTAAAGAAAAAAAAATGTTTAAATTCAGAATTCTGAACAATAGTACCATTATGCCAAAAATAGAAAAAAAAAATATTTTTAAATAAGAAAGCAAACTTTAAGTGCTGCATATTAATGATTTTAAATTGAAATTGTGACATTACATGGTCCGTATCACTTCAAATACTATTTCAGATTTATTTTTATTTTAGAAACGTTCCTTAAAATAACAAAATAATCTTTATTTTGATTTTACTTAAGAAAAATAATTGTAAACTCAATCACCATACGTTTTATTAATAATAAGCATATTTAGAAATTTTTCTGTATATTAAAGCTCTTCACATTTCACCATTAAAAGTTTTTAATACAGATTTTATTATTTCTCACCATTACGTTTTAAACGGTTCCATTTAAGAAGTTACTTCAAGGATTTATCTTTATCTTTTTTTTTTTTTTTTTTTTCAGTAACATTATTCTGAAAGAGTCAAATTCATAAAATGATATAAAATCTCAATAAAGGAATGCCGAGTTTTCTTTTAATTGCTTAAAATAAGGATTTTCAGATGAATATAAATATATTTTCTCATACATTTAACCCTTTCAGGGGCAAGGTACTTCTATTCGTAAAATGTTGAAAGCTGTGAATCGCACCAGAATTTAGAAACAAATTTTGAAATACAAAAATGCTTTTGTTCTCATACTTAATAAAAAGGAAAAATTTCATCCCAATATTCTGGTGCCAGTGTGGAAGAAGAATTTAAATTAAATGGTCCAAAAATGAACTACCGCCCTTGAAGAGGTTAACTAAATATGAATATATTTTGGTTAAGACATTACATTTAACAGATTTTCCTTTTCGCTGAGTGCTAACTTTGCTGACGTAGTTTATTCGATTGGTTTTTGTAATATCCAAAATTATTACATAATTATTATTACTTTTTCTAATTTCATAAAATCTATCCGGAACAATAATCAAAGAGTTTAATATGCTTTCAAATCTCTCAAAACCGCAAATTTTATATTGCCTAACTTAGTGCTAATGGTGCATAAGATGTAAATGAACCTAGAGCTGGCGATGTACCAGTAGTGAACCATTAATTTTAAAGTTTAAAACAAGCCCCGACGCATTCTTGAAAAATTATTAAAAGAAATCTGATTAACCAAAAACATTAATTTTTAACTGTTCATAAACTACTTAAAAAAAAATATATATATATATTTTTTTTTTTCTTTCATGTTGGTGTGCAGATTTATTTTCTATAGCGTCTTCAAGAACTTTTTTCGACAAATTCTTATACAGATTTAAGAATTCCCTCTTTAACCCTTTATGTTCCGATGGGAATTTTTAGCACCATTTAAGAATATACAATATAAAATTTATTTAATTCGTGTGCTGATAAAAGTATATTTTACTTTTAATGCAAAATTCATTGCTTTTACGCATTCAGTAAGCACGGCGAAACAGTCGAAGCAAAATGCTTTTTAATGTGGCTCTTTTCTCAACCATTTACATCGATTTAGATTTTCTCCCATTAAAAAAGGTTTTAGGAAAACTTTATGCTATTATGCTAATTTTATTGTACAAAACACTTCTCATTTACAGATAGGATGACAATTGAAGAGCTGAGTGGATGAACATGTTATGTCACATTTTCTAAAAAAAATTTTTATCTTTTGAATGAAAGAGTTATGAGGTATCCTATCACATAGTGAAACTAAAATACTAAGATTATATTTAGTCTTGAAGATTTAAAACATTATTCATTAATATTTAATATTTTAATATTTAATAATGTCAATAATATTAATAATTTTTTAATATTTGAAAATTAAATATGAATAAGTTTTTCTGAGAGAGTTTAGTACCATACCTGTTAATATTTTAAATGCATGGTATCAAACAGAAAATAAATCATTAAAATTTACCGCAAAACTTTCACTTCAAATTTCTTCAAATGTAATTTTTGTTACTTAACACGTTGGCGGCGGATGTCGAAGGGTGTTCGACACTAGCGCCCCTCTCCAAATGGCGGCCGTCGACGACCCTTCAACACCTGTTAATGCTGTTTCATTTCTTTCTGTATCTGTCTAGCCAACTGCTAACATCTTTAAATTTTTCCCTAGCCTTCTTAAAGAATTTTGCAACAATTTCAACAAAACAAATTAATTAAATTTCAAAAAAATTTCAACAATAAATTTCAAAAAAAAAAAAAAAATTTCAGCCACGTGGAAGGATTTCACCTCATACGGCTTAGCCGCCAACGTGTTAGTTAACATGTTCTTCCACTTAGCTCTTCAATTATTTATATTGTTCTTGTAAGAATTGTGAGGTTTCCACAACAGTATTTTCTGTTAACTAATGTAATTTTTCTTGTAAATATTTTATTAAAACAAAACTCTAAATACCATTTTATTAAATCAGTTTTATTTAAAAATCTGTCTAAAAGTCAAACTGTTATTATATAAATTGTTTTGGTTATCTTCAGACATTAACGAAGATAATTATTGAAGAAGAGCAAATTTCTGATTTATAATTCGGGACATGAAGGGTTAAGAAACAAGTTTATTTTTAAATGTTTATATAATATTATGGTATACTAATAATGAGTTTTATTATATATTAAACTGCCATGTATATACCCTATTACACTCTAAATCATTTGTTATAAACCGAAAATTAAAAAAAATGAGTATTTTATTAGTTTTGTGGCGTGGTATATTCTTATTATTTCTTTATATGCACAAATAGTGAGCATGATGGTCCATTACTAGACCATATGCTAAATTTCATTTGCATGTTTAATTTATTTGAATTAAATATTAAGGTTTTTATTATAATTTATTTTATTTTTCGTTAATCAGAACCAATGGTGATTCAAGGGGCTAAATATTGATGCAAAACTGGCCCTATTATTGCGCAGCGAAAGTATAATTTCATTAAGCTATACATATGTGATTTTTTTTTTTTAAATAGAAGCTAATATCTGTAATAAGTTCTATTTAGAAGTTTATTGATTGATTAGTTGCTTACATTTATGTAGAGTTTTAAATAAAATTGTCATTGCTATTCACATATATTAATTTTTCGCTGCACTAAAACAGTTTTTTTTTTCACTGAAATTAGAAAATGCTTTCCTCATGTTCTAATGATATTTAAAAAATATCAGAATATTCATAGGTTAATCATTTTTTCGGTGTGCAAAAAAAATAATTTAAATCAAAGTTAATAATAAGAGTGTTCTGTAATTGGCTATGTGCATATAAAGGTTTTACAGTAAAAAATTCTTAATATAACATTTCAATTAAAGGATTTTCCATTTTGCACAGTTTCTTAATGGTCACCTAACAAGTAAAGCTACTATAGTCTGTGGTGGCGAATTTCGTTTTTATATCTCATTTGATTCGTCTTATCGATCTTAGTAATTGTATACCTCGTATATCGGCTTTTTTGATAATGACGGCTATAGCTATATCTTTTATAATGACAAGGAGCCGGGTCAAAGTTGAAAATTTCGTTCATTGAAAAACAGATGCCTCTAAAAAATAAGTACGATTTAAGGTTACTAATTGTTTTTACAGTTCCGTACATTGCCAATAACTACTATAGGGTTACATTATTTCTCTTATTATAAGAAAATAAACACGAAAACTACGTCACCCCTACAGACTACTGTTTTAACTCTTTGTCCAGTCTGATTGGACACATTTGTTTGCAAAATTTGTTTTCCGCACCAGTAATAAAGGAAAATAAAATTTGCCTTATTTAATTAGAGCATTTTTGAAATTGTGTACTTGAAGGAAACTTCTTCTAAAAAAGTTGTGTCAACCGAATAAAATCTGTGTAAGAGACACCCGAGTCGAAAGAGTTAAAATTCATGAAAAAAAGCAGAGCTGTTTTGAATGCGTCGTCGAGCCAGATGAAGAAGTCTTTGCTCGTTGTGCGCACTGTGACAAATATTTTAGTTTTACTCACTTCTTCGGAATCAACAATGTGTCAAAAATCGACTATCATCAATGAATGTCAGAGTAAGAAACATAAATAAATTTAATTCTTATTTATTTCTTCGACGGCAACTGGTTTTCAATGAACGAAATTTTAAACTTTGATCCGGCCCCTGTCATTATTGAAACTCAATAGCCGATATGCGAGGAAGAAAATTACTTAGGTCGATGAGACGAATCGAATGAGCTATAAAAATCGAAATTCGCCACCACAGGCTATAGTAGCTTTACTTCCAAGAGAAATCTAAATGAATCTATGTTCCATGAATCTATGTTCTCTCATTTTTTTTTTTTACCCAATATTGCTAATTACAAACTAAATTAAATATGTAAATACAATGCGTTTATCGGCGTATATAAGTTAAATACTCGTAACTAAATGGTAGGGCAAATTTTGATAAATGTGGCATCATTTGATTTAGTTATAGACTGAAAATGACGTAACGAAAAAGACAAGGTAAAAAAAAATGTAATATGATTGTTACAACAAGTCAAAATGCCCCCCCCCCCCAAAAAAAAAAAAAAAAAAAAAAAAAAATCTTTAAATCACACAGAAAAGAGCGAAAAGGGCTAACGTATGCCGAAACGCTTACAAAATGTGTAATTTATATACCGGATATTTCGGCGCATAAGTTTAAACAGATAGGTAAATTTGTAAATCGCATACATGTACCATTTTTCTTACACACACGGGTATTATTTTGGGAATAGTGCTTACAAATTTAACCTAATTTACAAAGAAACTGCTGGATAGACAACATTAGAAAAACAAGAGAGTAAAGAACTGGACAAAATTCAGAGGAAATAATGTCTACAGCTCAACAGTCCAGTAGGTCAATGATTACAGGTGGTCTCTCTGGAGAAGAGACTTTCAGACCGGTATATAAACATTCCAACCCTTAGATACAAACAGAGGAGTAAACAGTGGGTAAATGTGTAAAATTATAGTGAATTGAAAGAGGTTCCGACGAGGAATGATTTCATATACAGTATATTCATGCAGAAACGCCCTCATAAGAATTATCTGTACCGAACATTACAATTTCGGATTATCATTCTTAGCGAGTTTAAATGAAATATGATAAGCCGAAAATTTAGTTTTAGATTTATTTAATTTCTTGTGTCACAATATGATTTATGTGTCAGGCAATAATGACATAAAAGAAAAAGCGATGAAACGTATTAAATTAGTCACAAATAATTTTGGGTAGAGATTTGTTTTCCGTTCAACCTACGTAGTCCAGTCAAATTGACAGAAAATAGGGCCGATAGATGCAAAAATTCTGCTAGAAGATTTTATGTTTTTAAAGTGTTTATGGGGATACTAATAACAGGAATTAATTGTTTTCCAGCAAAATATCTCAAGGCTAAACTTTGTAGAGCCAAAAAACCACGAAATTTTCGGATGGTTTTCAGTTTTTGGTCTATAACTCGAATATTATAAAATTTTTGCGTACCATACTTAATTGCAAAAAGAAAGAGAATTAAAATCTTCTTCAAATTTTATAATAAAAACGTTTTTCTATACCCAATACTAAGCGCGCTACGGCTTTTTGAAAATAACACTTTTTTTTCAACTTCACAGAAAGTGACTTATTTTTCGCCTGCCATTCCCAAAAAATTTCTTTTCATCACTAACTGTGGAAATGAATTGCACCTATTGACGAATAAGGAGTGACGAGAAAATTAAGGAGGGAAATTTTCAAGAAGGGTGGGTAGAAGTTTGTGTTGCCAATTGTACGTTTTTCTCGTAAGTTGTACGATTTTTAGTGCTTTTTAGGTCTATAGCGCTTTTTAGGTATTAGGTATACGTTTAAATGAATCCGTATGACGATTTTTTTTCCGTTTTTCTACCACATCTTACTTTTGATAGTTTAAAAAGAAATATCTTCTAGTTTGCTTTAAAATTTCACCTTTTGCCAAAAATAAGTTATACACATGCGCATCAAAAGTAAAAATGGCATGTTTCAAATCGGTAATACAAAAATCTTGCGAAAGTTGTTTACCAATAACGGCGCATTTGATGTAGTATTAGATCATGTGATCTTGACCTTATTGTAGATTATAAATATACATACACATTATAAAATTTTTAATTTAGTATAACTGTATCTTAAGTTTAGATATTTTATTTGATGTATCATCACCCTTTATGCTTAACCCCTAATCGTCGAGCCCAGGGCAATTACTCTGTGAATGCATCGGGCGCGACGATCACAGGATAAAATAAAAATATTTATTTTTGTAGGGTGTCCAATGCTAAAATTTTCATGATCATCATTGAATTGTAGGATGGTTTGATTTATCTTTATTCTTACAATTCAATTAATTTTTCATTCGTAATGGGATTTGACTGCAAAATTAGTTAAAATAATGTTAACAGAATAATGTAATACAAATATAGTTGGATGATAATGATTTAATCGATTAATTAATAGTAACCACATTAAAAAAAATCTTTAACGAAAACATTACTGACATATTCAACATAGTTTAGCATAGTATGAAAAAGGACGATAGCACAATAAAACAAAAACTAGTGTCAATCAAAATCTTCCGTCACGACAAATTTCTAGCCAAAGAAAGAAACAGGAATCGCTTCATTTCACTTCTTAAAACAGAGTTTCAAAATAACAGATTTCAAGCTGACCTGGCAGAAGAAGACACTGATGTCATGATTGTTACCTCAGCCATTTCAAGAGCCGAAGCCTTTGAAAGTATAGTATTGTCGGAGAAGACATTGGTTTTCTCGTGATCATGATGAGCTTGGGCTATCAACACAAAAATAGCTTTTTCCAAAATCCAGGCAGATGTAACATCGAAACCAAGTGGTTTTCAACCATGTCGTACAAATGCAATTACAACAATGTTTTTTTTTTTCACTCATGCAATCAGAGGATGCGATACAATATATGCTCTTTTTCGGCAAGGAAAGTCAAAGTTTTGTAACACTTTGAAAAAACATGATCAGCTTAAGGAAATAGCCTGTGTGTTCAATAAACCAGAGTCAACCCGTCAAGAAAACATCAAGGCTGAAGAAAAATTTAATACTACACTATACAGCGGATGAGCAGCATCATTTCCTCCGATGTTATTATCAAATACAAGCTTGACTAGGAAACAACATTCCCCTGAAAAATGGGGTTGGGTTCGCAAGTCTGACGGTCTCTTTCAGCCAGTTTAAATGTGCCAAAACCCAGCACCTGAATCCTTGCTGCATGTTGTCTCATGTACCTGTATAAAAGGGTGCAGCAAGGCATGTTCTTGCCAAAAATCAGAACTCAAATATTCAGGAATTTGCAAAAATTGTAACAGAGTCAACGGCGAAAATGTGTACATTATTCACCCAGAAGAAGAGGATGATGAAGCTGATGCCTTGGAAACTATCGACCAAACCAGCAACGACGATGACTTTGACAACCAGGTTGATGATGTCGCTACAAGCTCAAAGAAGATCAAAGCTGTTGAAAAACAAGCAAACTGCTCGTTTTCTCTTGTAATCTTACCGTAACTCTTACTTACATTCATGTAAATACCTACTACAATTAATGTTCTCCACTTAAGTTCTAAATACTAAAAAAAAAAAAATAATAATAATAATAAAATAAAGTAATTTTTTTACAATGTTACCGTTGTAATTAACCGTTATTGCTATCATGCAAAAACCTGATAAACAAGTTACATTAAAGAGGATAAAACGAATAAAAAATTACGTCAAATGTTGGTTTTTGAGATTTTCCACAAAGTTAGAAAAAAAGTGTATTTTTCAGAAAGCCGTAGCGCGCTTAGTAATGAGTTTATGGAAACGTTTTTATTATGAAATTTGTAGAGAATTTAATGCTCTTTCTTTTTGTAATTAAGTATGGTACACAAAAATTTCATAATGTTCAAGTTATAGGCAAAAAACTGAAAAAAGTCCGAAAATTTCGCGATTTTTTGGCTCCAAAAAGTTTAGCCTCGAGATATTTTGTTGGAAAACAATTAATTCCTGTTATTAGCATACCCATAAACACTTTAAAAACATAAAATCTTCTAGCAGAATTTTTGCATCTATGTTTGACAATTTGACTGGACTAACGAGGGTGGTTCAAAAATTATTGTCCCGAGTGTTTATAAAATATTTGTACTGCGATGATTGATGTGGAATATTAAAGCCTAATGTCTTAGATGCCTATATGCTCAATTTCAGAACCATAGCTGCTATATTAACATATTCTTTTCGTTCTAGGTGTGACAGGTGGCACCTAGCTTGAAAGGGCGATTGGGGGAAAAGGCTGGTTTGGTTTTATGGGGCCAAACCTGAAGCAGTTCTGTGATAGATTTGTGATAGTGGATGAGACGTGGCTACATTACTATGATCCCGAGTCTAAACGACAGTAGCCACGTCTCATTCACTCCCCCCCCCCCCCAAAAAAAAAAGCCTTTGAAGCTAGGTGCGACCTTTCCCACCAAAATAGAAAAAAACTATGTTACTATCGAAGCTACAGTTCTGCAATTCAGCATATAGGCACCCTAGACATTAGGCTTAAATATCCCACATCAACCATCGCAATCATCGCAACCAATATTTTATACACATTCGGGACAATAATTATTGAACCACCCTCGTACTATTAATTAGTTTAAATATATGCGGGGTTTTTTTTTTCCTTTTTTTGGAGTCATATTTTATTTCTTCGCAGTGTAACAATTTTCACACTTGTTCAATTGAAATTAAAATATAAATAGGACTTCAGACAGTTGTAACGAATACGCTTAACACAATAGATATTTGCAATGTAAATTTGTGATAGTGAAAGTTAATTAAACAAAAGATATTCCAATAACTACGTCTGTTTTCCTTTCAAGAATAATTAACTATTTTTGTTTAATTTCAAATATTTCATTTTAAATTAACAAATCAGTGTCTTTTCTGTTCATTTACTTCATATATTAAACTTAATAATCATTGTTTTAAATTTCCAACATAATTACTATATTGATCCACTTTATAAGCATGCAAAACAAACTCTTATCCTGTATTACGAACTGTTTGAAATATAGTCTTTCATCTCACTTGAATTTCAAAAGTAAATATAACAGCCTGTCAAAAGATTTATTAAACTATATTTTACTGTCATTCCCTCTTAAGCGTATGTAATTTCTAAAAGTATAAACTAGATTCAATTGAAATAGTGATGAAACCAAATCTATTACATAAAGTAAAGTTTTTATTATAAGATTTCATTTAAATAATCTACTACACTGTAAAAAATAAATGCGCAAATTTACACAAAAAAGCACATATATTGATGTACAGTAAACGGTCAAGTGCGAGAATTACTCGCGAACAGAGGGTTACGTAAAATAAATGTATTAATTAGTAACTGTATTATTAAAAAAAATATCTTTGCTAAAAGATTAATAAGATTTTGTAAAAAACTATACTTCTATATATACGAAAAAGGTATAAATGAATATATGATGAAAGTTAAGAGAGGTATGACGCAAAAATAGTATCAAATATTGCTTTTCTGCATAACTCTTTTAAGAATCTTATCCTAGCATGTTTAGGATAGACTTAATTCGGTGCTGACAATAAAAGTAGTGTATATTTAAACTTCATTTGGCCTTTCATAAACACAAATTCAGCGCATTAATAATATTTTCTTTTTACAGTGTATCTAAAACAAAACCCTTGTTCAAAGTTTCAACTTGGCATTGTGCTAAGCACGCTTCGAGAGGAGGTCGCAATTCGCAAAGTTACAACGCCGCCTTCGTTCATGCCGCGTTTTTCCTGATTGGTTTTTAATTAATCTTTAAAAGACACGGGTGGCGTATTGAGAGAGCCACTCAATACAGACTAGTCGCGAATCCCATAGTAATTAAATTAGTCTGTTTTTAACAGTTTGACGTTTATTGCTTTTATACTGCTACTGGGTATGCATTACACAAATATATCATTAAAGATTGTTATCTACCTTTTAAAAGCCAATGGCGCATAGAATGCGCCGCTTGTGTTTTTATGCAAGTCCAAACCGCCCGTGTCTTTAAAAATTAATATCTTTGCTAATCAGGGACAATTTTTTTCTCAAATCATTATCAATATTTCTTTTATACTTTTGCGATTATATGTACCTCCATCACTGCTCATATCTTTTGCAGAACGCCCGCAAATCGAAATTTGTATGTAACGGATAATGCGATTTTCTCGAAAATTATGTGACCTAGGGTTATGAATTATGTGGCGCTTTAGTTTACCTGCAAGATTAAATTAACTTCTAAAGGTTTAAATTGACTTCTACTACCCCTAATTTTTTCATAATTTTAGTTTTAGTAGAGTCAGAAATAGAAGGAAGGAGGGGTTTGCATTACATTTTCGACGATATCTCAAAATGTAATACCTAAAATTAAAAGAAATGTATTTTAGTGTTCGGCGTTACGAAAGCTTTCTCGCAATATACTACACGTTATACAAAGAAAATATTTTTTTTAAGTAACTTAATTAGCCCCTCTATATTTTTTCTAAATATATTTGTGAATGGTTAATAATCTATAAATATGTGGGTCAATAGCCTTTATTACTTCAACCAATTCGAACTTTCCACGTTCCATAGTTTACGAGAGTATGTCTTTGACAGACGGACAGGCAGACATATTAGTGACCTTATAATGGTTTCGTTTTTACTTTTTAAGTACGGAACCCTAAGAACGATTTGTCTATATGTGTAAAGTGGCGTGTAAATTGCCAAATACATGCCTGATGTGTCAATGTCAAGATGCACATTGTTCTGTGTATTTTGAGAGTTTTTTATTTCTTATACTGGAAATCATACCATTGCATGGCTGCATAACAATATTAAAGGGATCAATAAGTTTTGGACGATGTTGGGAGAAAAAATATACCACGAATTCCTGTACCGTCTCGTGTCCCTGATGCTGATTTTTAAGTTTGGAGCTGTCTGTATAAAATTGTTTCAATAAAAGTATTCGATATAATTTTTTGGCGGAATTGGGACTATTGTTTTACATAAATATTTATCTCTGTCCCTGGGCTTTAGATTCCTTACCGTCCCTCTTGCTAAAATTATACAGAAAATCACTTAGGATGCAGCCACAGAATTTTTTTGCAACTTTTTTCTCATGCAGAAGTATGCTAGATAAAGAATGGCTAAAATTCTTCGACAGGAAATTTAATGCAGAATTTAAATCAGCATTTAACCCTCCGAGCGTCTTGCAAAAGGGTAAAATTGTAATGTTGTTTTCTTTGCATTTTGTTTTAAATGCTAAGAAAATACGATTCTTTCAACATTAAAAAAAAAAAAAAAAAAAAAAAAAACTCAATTACAAAGATGAATGCAATCCTTGAGAGTATTAATCTTTCTTCAGTGTATTTAAAATTCATTAAATCTATAGAATTATATTATCTTAAATATTGCTTGTATTGCTGTGAAATCTGGAGCTTAGTGAACGGAATATTACGCCCCAAACATTTAGAGGGTTAAATATCAATTTCAAGCATCGTGGTTTATTGGTAGTCTTACCGTCCCCAAGGTTTATTACTGCTCTTTTCGAGGTAAATTAATTTTTTTTAATCCAATGTAAATAACTGTTTCTAAAAATTAATGAAAATTGTGGCTATCACTTAGTCTTAACATGATTTGCCTAAAAATAGGTGGTAATTTTCCCTTACCGTCCCATCTTTACCATCTCTTTTTTTTTCCCCTTACCGTCCCTTTTTTCCTATACCGTCCCAACTTTAACACCGATTTAAGACAATGTTATACCAAAATTTTGTACAAAAAATACTACATTGTTATTATTTCTTATTTGAATGTTCTTTGGATATTATGCAAATTCATTATAAGTAAAAATTTAGAAGGAAATAAAAAGTTATAGTGGTAAAATGGTAAGGAAAATTAAACTCGCAAGTATAACTTAAGCTTCAGTTAAATAAAAAATTATCGCTGCTGACCATTTTATCTTTGTTTTGAATCATTAAGGCATTCGTCTAAAAGGTAAAAAAAATTATATTAGTAAATTTAATTTCACCAGATTTTTTACTCCTGAAAGTTAAAAAATTGTGAGAATGCTTCATATATTTCTGCAATACATAAAAACGTCAACATAATACATATTCTTATAGTTTGGGATGTAAATTTTGGACTAAATATTTTTATGATCCCCCCCCCCAAAAAAAAAAAAAAATGCCTAGAAGAATAAACTCGTGTGTTTGGTGTGTTTGTTCTCTTTTCAACAGATTTGTTTTAAGACCACAAAATAGTGTAGGGAGACCGGGGCTAATTGTCTACAGGGGTAAGTAGGCGCAGTCCTCATAAATCGCCTGTTTGTGGATAGATTGCGCAACCAGTCACAGAGAACCTTTCTTCTTGCTTTTTTCAATCCTCATTGGAGTTTTGCAGCGTTACCTACGTACAGTGGACATTTATTACGATTTTTCTGTGTTTTGCACTCATAAGTAAATTTTTGTTGCTTCATTCTTTCTCTAATTTCTGGTTCTGCCTTTTTTCCTCGTGGAGGAAGGTTGAATCTGTGGTTGTCCCAAGGAAATAACGCCATTTTTGTGATCATTTGAGGTCATGCCGGCAAAAGCCGTAGCGAATACCTCATAGCTTAAATAACTAACTAACTAAAATCTAATTTCTAATACTTATCTTAATAATTGCGATTTAACTTGTGCAGTTTTTCTTAGTGTATGATTAACTGTACCTACCCCAAATGTGATTTACTTGGATTATTTATACTTATATGGTTGCGTGTCCCTTTTGTGAAGAAATTCATTATGGGGCTAGTAGGCGCAATGAACACGTGGCAAATTGACTCGATGTCTGGTGTGTGCTGGTAGCTTGAAAAACGGCAAACAAAGAGAAAAATCGTTGCAATGCAAGATTTTGGGCACACAAGGCTTGCCCAAACGGAGACACTCGATTTTTTATTTGTGACAACTGTAACTCTGATGATGATATCGAGTAGGATAGAAGTTACTCAATGTTAATGTTTTATTCATTATTTTTATGTCTGTATAATTTAGAATTTACATTGTACGGGGATAACGCATTTGTTTAAACTTACTGGTATTAATGAAATTGATTTCTTTTAACTGCGTGTCTTATTTGAGTTTCATTTAAATTTTTATAAAGCGTGTGCCAACTTACCCCATAGGTATAGGCAACTTGCTCCGTAACGGGGTAGGTTGGCGCACAATTTTCCTTTTACTTTAGGCTTCCGCTAAATATAAATTACAAAAGCTACAAACTCAAAACTCCGGGTATTTATATCCCAATACATGTTCTTTAAAAGTACAGTTAAAGTTTCATAAAAAAATAAACAAAAAATTAATAAAAATCAATAACTAAAAACTGCGCCTACTAGCCCCGGTATCCTCTACATTTAATTTACAAGAAATAGTATCGTCTGAAATTATATTTACTGGATCGCATCTCTCTGTTGTTTTGCTATCCTAAAATCATATGAACATTTTATGCACAGAACATGCATAAGCTAAATAAATACTCTGTAAGATAAAATTCCGTTAAAATACGGAAATTGCGACATCAGTACTATTTCCGCATTTTGTCTTCTATCGATTTCCCTGATATTCTTCAAAGATACATCAACGTTATTTAATTCAATCTATAGTAAACAAGCAATAATTACCGAAACAGCATATGAACTAAGGCACTACAACTTTCCAAAGAACCATCATAATCATTCAGCTTCTATTACAAAAGACAACTTTTGAAGCATTGATATGCGAGTATCGAGTGTGTAAAATTCGTTGGAAAAGAGTTGTGTAAAATTCGTACGCATATTTATGCGTAATATTCATGAACGCATATTTATGTGTAATATTCATTAACGCATATTTATGTGTAATATTGATTAACACACCAATTCGGTTAAATCCGTACAATTAATTTTCTACTACTACACACTTGTTTCAGCTTTTGAAAGGATAACAAATTACATACTTTCGATAAGCCAGTGAGTACACATAAATACAGGTAAATTTTTAAGACAAGAGAGTAAATTTTATGACAAAAGTGTAGTTTTACTAATTTACACATATACTTACACAAAAATGACAAACTTACGCATTTTCTTAGAGTGTACTCAATATCAAAAGTTTAAAATAAAAATTCTTTTCTTTTCAGAAAATATAAACTATTTTCTGAAAAAAAAGTCTAAAACACATAAATAATTATATTTCATGCAAATAAATTTCGTTCGATGTACTCAAACTCTAATTATGATACATTTCATAAACCGAGAAAAAGTTAGAAAAAAATTAAATTTTTAAAATATAATAATCCAAATGAAAATATAGATTTTTTTAGAAAATAACTTGCTAACAAGCTCTGAATAGCAAAATTTAAACACTTATAACAATTTAGAATTAGTAAATATTTCACAACATGAAACCTCTTTACAACAATATCTGTTTAACTTCTAAGAAATTTTCAAAATAATAAAAACAAATTCGGTCGTTATTCAATAAACTTTAGTATTTATCTTTTTCTTATTCACTTTCCATGTTTAATGGTACGTATATTTCTCTTTTTTCAAATGAAAGCCTAGTATGTACGCGGTCCAATGTTCTGATTAAAAAGTCATTCAATATGCTTTTTGAGATCAACCAAAATAGTTATTCTAAAAAAAAAAAAAATAATAATTTGTGCTACTAGATATTCTTTTACTGAATTAAAAAGGATATTTTTAGAAATAAAAAACTACTTACAACACAACTAGCGTTCTTTCTTAATTTTAAACATTGCGAACATTTTTTTTTAAATATGAATAATTTACACAAAATCGTGTGCATTCGAAATAGAATATTTCTTTCGAAGTTTTGTTACCCCAAGTGTGTACTTTATTTTGTACTTTTATGCTTATACTGTAAATTCAATACAGCAAATATTTACCATGGACTTCGCTATGTAAATTAATTTTGAATTTTTAACCTAAAACAAAATGTTATTATCACAATTGTCTACTTTTTTATACCACAACAAAATTTTAAATAATTTAGTTTTAAGATTGCTTATAACATTTCCCAGTAAATTTAAAATGAAATAACTTTTAAGTACCAACTTTTACATACAAATAATTTTGAAGTTAGCACGTTCTCAGTAGTTCTTAACTTAAATTGTCTTTAGTTTAAATAAACCTAACAATATACGAATAAATTAGTATAATTTCTTGTCGTAACTAATTAGCACATTTATTGTTTAATTTTAAATATTTTTCTTTAAGTTTAAATCCGTGAGTTTTAAATTTATTCTCAGGTTAACTTTACAATAATCTTTTTTTTTATTATTATTCAAGAAACTTTCAAATTCCAAAACTTTATGTTTTATTTGTGTTGCACGCAAAAGAATGAAAAGCGAAAAATAAGAGATTTCTTTATAAGTACTTTAAATCAATAATTTAGCAAATGTTTATTCCACTTTCAAATAAACACTTGAAAAGCATTAGATGTTTATCTGGAATAATAATTTGCGAAAATTACCCTCCATGCTCCATTAATCTATGCAATCTCAAGCACCATAACCAATGTGGAAATGAAGTATTAATGTAGCGAAAAAAGATAAACAATGATGAACGATTTTATTAATAAAGAGCATAAATTTTCCTTTAAATTTCCTTTTCTCTTTACAGAAGATTATTGCATCAAGTTTCAGAAATTATAATTGGAATTTCCATTTAAAAATTTTTGCCCTCTGATAATTGAGGTCTGCACTAATATCTCTTCCTCAATTAAATTAAATTTATTAATAATTCAGGATAATGGAATAATAACAAATACATATAAACGAGAAATACGGAATTTAATCTCCAAGAAAAATGTTTAACATTAAACATTAAACAATAATCTGCATTTATTTTAATTCGCATCGATATGATGGGATTCGTAGTAGTATTGAAGTTGATAAATGTTTTCAATGAAGTGTATATATTGCATTACATAGCGGCTTAAAAGGAATACAAAATATGTATTTGATTTTGAAGATAAATTTAATTATATTAAATGATCAGAATGGTCCAAAATGTTTTATATTCGTTGAAAATTCTATAAAAAAGAGGGATCTGTAAAAATACTTCATATTTCATCGTTATTTTACTTCTTATCTGTCTCCAACTCTTCCTTATTTTGCAATATAAAATATTGCAGTTTTCTAATTCAAAGTTCCGTATAAAAACAATAAATAATTATTTACTTTTGACTAAAAGTTTTTCCTTCGGAGCCAGAAAAACAAAATTGAACTAACATGTAATCCTTTTTTAATACTAAACAACGCATAGACCATTTGTTTTAAGCAAAAGTGTATTTCACAGTCCATTCTAAATGTCATTACAAATAAAATATTGGACAAATAGTATTTGTAATTTCTATAAATATAAATTATAAATGCTGTTTTTTATATACTTTAAATTTCAAAGGCTATTTTACATACGAATTCTGTTATTCTTTTAAAAAATTTTAACGTAATGAATTAAGTCTAAAAATATGAATAATATACATAAAACTAGTGCATATTTTGTGCAAAATATATATTTCGAAACTTTTTACCATAGATATGAGAGTTGTTTTGCGACATAATGGTGATATTCAAATTTAACATGGCAGATATTCATTGCGTTGTGCAACATAAAAAGAAAAACATTCATATTTTAAGAAAAGCAAATATTAGCCTTAATACCTTTCTGATTTTACACGTAACAAAAAATTTTAAAATTTGTCGTTTAAAGATAAATTATAACATTTTATAGCTGTCTTAAAAAAGAAAAGAAATATTATTCTTGTGAAAAGAAAAATGCATTTTTTCTAACTATTAAGAACTGACTGAGATAAAAATAATTTTCAAAGTTTTGCAGAGTTTCTTAATTTTAATTTATGCATGATTATATAAACTAAACAATATTTCAGCAATTTAATATAATTTCTTCTTCCAACGAATTGTAAAATTTATTTTTTAACCATTTGGAAATGGTTGTTGTTGTTTTCGGTCGAGGATGGGACCAAATGATGCTCGCATTTTATTTTTTAACGAAATTCAACTACGTTCTTTACTTTTAGAAGAATTTTTATTTGAATATGTAGGGGGAACTTGGGATACTTGACCCAAGGCCTTTTTCTCAGAATTGGGAAAGTTTTGTAAGCTGGAAGTGGCAACACTTTCTTTCTTTCAGTTAGCTGACCACATGTTGAAAATAATAACTGAATCATTCCGTAAGTTTTTAAACTATCCGATAAAATACATTTTCATGCTCCAAAAGTAATTTTTTTGTTCTGTAAACTCTGATGTTATCATTTTTTCTGGTTAAAGGTAAGAATTTTTTAATTGGTCATTTGTTTTGCACATGTTTTAAGCTACAGTAGCATATATAATAATATTAATCTTCTCATTAGCAAATGGCTGCATTTTAGGGTTATGTAGTAAATGTGCAAGTATACTTGACCCAAGATTGAAATTAGTACTATTCAAATACATTTAGCATGCTTTATTTATGAATAAAAAATATTATAATATTAAATATTATAAACATATAAATATAAGTATTATAAGTAAATGACTGAGTTCTTGTCAAATAGTGCGGGAAACGGATTATAAGAAGATTTGTTGGAAAGGTTCTTGAAATCAATTCTGACAGGCTTGCTATTCAGTTTGCAAGAAGAATGGATGGTACGCGATTTAAATGGCTTGAAATGAATGATATATCATAAGTTGATCCTGACCATGTAGAAGCTATTCTTCATCCACCTGAGTTTTCGACACAAATGATAGAATTAAAAGTTTTGTGTTTAAATATGACTTTACATTTGGAGTTGAATAAATTGTTATTTTCTTATTCTGGAACTTGTTTAGGCACAGAATGAACTTTCAGACTGCTAATATTTTGAACTTTCTGTAATAAAAATTAAAATTGGGTACATTAATGTTAGGCCTATATGTACTAAAAATTAAAAGTACTAATTTTATTTGACAAAAAAAAAATATTAACCTTAATATTAATCTTGTTATTATGTAAAAGTGTTTTGTTTATTATTTTTAATCATACTCCCAAATCTATGACTTGAGTCAAGTATCCCTAATGGGTGGGTCAAGTATCCCTATGCATTGGGATACTTGACCCAAATTGAAAGTTTTGAATATTTATATTTCCCTTCCTTCTATAATTAATACTTCGGAATAATAATAATAAATATTGTGTTAAGTATATATAGACTTCATTAAGTATATATAGACTGCATTTACATACCCATTGGTAACGTAAAAAAATAATTAACAATCCAAAACTAACAATTGGGTCAAGTATCCCTAGTTTCCCCTAATAGAAAGGCATAAAATAGTTAAAAATTGTTTGAATAGGTAATCGAAAGGCATAAAATCGTTAAAAATTGAAAAAGTTACAAAATGGGTACGCGAAAATTACCAGATATGGAAAAATCCAAAGCCAAAGAGCGACGCCTAAATGAAAATCGTCTTGCAAAGCAAAAATCGAGGTCCTCAACGGATTATGTAGGCCATGAAAATTGAGGTCTTCAACTGATTATGTAGCCCATGAAAATCGAGGTCTTCAACTGATTATGTAGCCCATGAAAATCGATTACAGAATAAAAGACGAGCGCGAAAAAGGACACAATCTAATGTTTAATCGATTGATAGTAAAAGGGCATGTCTCGAGGGGCTCCAATCCACTGACCACGGCGCTTTATATTCGGTCGATTCTCAACGGGAAAAACTGAGCTCAACGTAGGTAATTTGTCGCAATCTGTGGATGATTCGGTGGAACTGCTTTCGATTTGTAAGCTGTTTTTCTTCTCGAAACGGGACTTGGAGAGTTTATCAATGAAGGTTTTGGTAGTCTGAAGTTTGATATTTGCGATCTGTTGTTGGAGAGGATGCGACGGAATTTGGTTGACGAAATTTAGATTTTTCGGTTAAATTTTGTTACGAAGGTGATTTGTCGCTATCTGTGGATGATTCGGTGGAACTGCTTTCGATTTTTATTTATTCGATTATTGAAAAATTTCCAAATGGTCGTTGTAATCTATTAAATTACAATTTTTTTTTTTTTTTTTTTTTTTTTTTTACTTTTAAATACTTTTGTTTAAAATGAAATCTGAATTTTTTAAACCTATCTTCAAGCTCACTTTATAATAGCTTAATTTTATCCGTAAAACTTTCTTGTTATATTTTAACTGCATATAATGTTGAACCATGAAAAGCTAACGATAAGCGATTTTATCATGAATGCTTGAAGCGAACCTTAACAAATTCTTATTCCACTGTTAAATGGCTCCCTGTTAAATGGCTGTTAAACTGTAATATTTTGTAAACTATTCTGGTTAATTTATTTCTCCCCTACAGCATTTTTTGAAGAAAAGTTCAAATCTTCATAAGAAAATAGAGCAGTTCCTGTTATTTTACTCATAATATCCTACAATTTCATGAGGTTTTTTTTTTTTTTTTTTTTTTTTTTTTTTTTTTTTTTTTTTTTATCGAATTTGGAATGTTATTATATGTTTAGAAATAAATTTTAATAATACGATCACATAAAAATTTTAGAATACAAAATTTTACGGATAACAATACCTTAATAACGTAAAATCTTAATAAAGTCTGTAATAACAATTTAAAATTATTAAATTTGCTTACTAATACTTTTTACAAAGATGTCCTTTTGCAACAATAAAAAATTTCAAAAGAGCAAAATCAAAGTTGTCACTATTCAATAAATTTTGCTTTTCATAATTTTTGTTATTTTTTTATGCATTAATAGCTGTTATTTTCTCGAGTTTTCCGTCCAAAGTTTAGTATAAAATACCATTAAAATTTTTATCTGCTTTTAGCGAATAGAACTCCTTTTGGAAATGGTGGAAAGAAATATTTTATTCTAGCAAGTAAGAATAGATCATTTATTTAAAGATAAAATATATTTAAAATTCTTATAAAAATCCATTAATAATAAACTATGGCACAAACAACATTTTTAAATTTTCTAAATATAAATTATAAATGGAATTTTCACATTGTTTCGAAATTTAAAAACCATTTTTAAAATAAATGATTTAGATATATTTTTAAAAGATAATTATTTTTTAAATTAATCATAAAAACAAATTTTAAATACATTGCTTGATTCTCGTGCGTATTTTACGCAGAATATACTTCTTTTAAACATTTATTTTTCTCTAGAATGAAATTTATATTGATTATCTTTGATGATATTCGGATTTCTACATTGAAATATTCACTGTAGCCTTTGCGACTTAAATAAAGTGAATTTTTAATAAAATGTAAATATTAATCTCAAAATTTGTCAATTTAAATAGATTAAAACTTCATTTCAAAATAAATTATAATATTTGTTAGCTATTTAAAAATGAAAGAAGTTTTTAGCATTCTCATAAAAGTATGAAAACAATAAACTTCTAATTATTAAGAACTAACAAGTTACACATAAATACTTTTTGCAATTTCCATGTTTTTAGTATTTTTTTTAATTTAATTTCGGTTGAGATTTAATAAGCCAAAAAATGTTTGGACATTTAAATGTAATTGCCTACTTACTTCTAATTACCATATTAAGTCTTTGGTTTAATGTTCTCTTTAAATTAAAACACCCATCTTTTAAGTTTATTCTAAGGCTGATTCTACAATTATCTAGTTTTGTCAAGAAAACGTTCTGATAAAGATATTTTTATTGCCATCTATTGTAAAATCTTGAAAAGCGGATAATAAGAGATATCGTTATGAATACTTTAACAAATTCTTACTCTATTGAAATAAGGAATTTCAAATGTGTTCAAAAGTTTTACTGAATTAATATTTTATTAAAAGATTCAAATTATTCATACCCAATAGAAATCTAAGATTTCAAGCACCACAAATAGAACAAAAATGCAGTATTACAGGAGCAAACATATAGAAAACAGTACGGTAAGTAAACATTGTATATTAAAGAGATAAAAGTTTAATTTATATTTTCTTTTCTATTGAAAACATTTATGCGTTAAATTTAAATGACATTAAATAACATTATTATTAAGTTTCCTTTCTAATACAAATCCTAGCTTTCTTTTCTAATATTAGATATGGCAAAGAAATCATAAAAATGTACATAATTTACATGAAACTCATGTCATTTTACGCAAATATTTCTTTAAAAGCCCCCCCCCCCCCCCCCCGAGTATATAATGTATTTTTTATTTATATGGTGATAGTCAGAATTCAACACACTAGATATTCACTGCAGATTTTTTAAATAACTAAGTTTTGAAATTTTAACGAATATAAATATTAATCTCATAATTTTCTCATTTTAAACAGCTTGACAAAATTTCAAAATTTTTCATATAGATTTTTTATTTTGAAGAATATGATATTTATATATTACGGCTGTTGCAGTTATCATAGATATTATAGCTCGTATATTAAAGTTATGTTATGATGTAAAAAGTATTTATTATTCTTATAAAAGCATGAAACTTTTTTTGTAACTACTAATACCTACATCTTTGATAATTATTTCTATATTAGCAAATTTGAAATATTTATTAATTTAAATTCATTCGAGGTACCATAAACCAAACAATGTAGTAAAAACGTAATAAAATATTTTATTCCAATTAAAAAACACATTTATTGTTTAACTTTAGGTATTTTTCTTTAAATTAAATCTGCGTCTTTTATTCACTGCGTCAAGTTATTTTCACAATAGCATATTTTAGTAAAGTAAATTTCGTAATGTTAATTGAATGATCAATGATGAAAATGTGATTAGAAGATATTTGCTTTATGACTACCTAAAATGAATACTTTGTCTAACATGTCTCCCTAATAAGTAAGGATCAATCGAAACCGAATTTTGGTAATCTTCCTATTTTTGGACGAAAACAAAAACGAAAATGTCAAAAAATAATTTAATACATGCACAAATATACATAATTATTAATTAAATAAACATATTTATTAAATATACATAATTATTAATAAATGAAACATATTTATTAAATATACATAATTAATTAATTAAACATATTTATTAAATATAAATAAATATTAATTAATTAAACATATTTATTATATATACATATTTATTATTTAATTATACATATGGATCAAGTTGAATCTCTGTGCCTCTGACCAATTTTTTTTTATTTTCATATAAAATAAAATGCAATTAATTCATCAGCAACACAAAATGATGTTCTAATGATACGAATTTTATCTAATTAAAAAACGTTTTATGTATGCATACCTCGATTTACCTTTTATAATGATTTTTGTAAATGATAAATCATCTGTTATACTAGATCTTTCTCAAAGAGTATTCGAAACACTTATGCGGTTTCAAACTAAAAATTTTCTATTACTGTTGAGTCTGTAGCTTTTAATGAGCACGTGAAAAGAGTTTTCAAAATTTAGTCCGATATGCACTGCTTGCTTTGTAATTTGCACTCACGTTTAGAGTCAGTGATGACTGATAATTGCAAACAGCGCAGTTCATAGCAATAAATAAAGAGTGTCTCATTTGAGCCCATACAGCTCAAATCAAAGAGTATTGTTGAAAATTTTCGAAGGAAGAAACGAGAGTTTCGGAATATAGATAGTTTCGGTCCGGCCTAATTTTCGGCAGCCTTTTCGCCAAAAACGATTTTGGGCCGAAAACGAAACCAAAGCCGAAATTTCGATCGATTTCTACGCAATAATGTACAATATGTCAAATCTGTCAGATTGTTGGGGAAAATAACTTGTCGAAGAGATATGTATCACTCTTCATTTATTTGTCTCTAAAATTCCATGCACGAATTTGGAATGCAAATGAATGAAGCGAACAACGATTAACAAAGGAAAAAACAGCCATCATTTTAATAGTTAATAAATACTTTTTTTAAATAATATTTTTCTTCTATTCATAAAAGAAGATTCATGTAGTGACACAAAATCTTATTGGGGTATCTATTAAGAAATTGATACACACTGTTGATTGTAGTTTACGGAAATGCATTTAAATTTCTTTGATTGCAATTATGGATAATGGCATGATTATAAAACAAATATAAACGATAAATCTACAAGATACTTTAACTATTCATAAACCCTTTTCAATTCAACGTTCTGCGTTTGTCCGCAAAGTCCGAATAGAATAAAAATTATATTTAACATTGTAGAGTTAAAGCAATAAAGGTAATAATCGACCGAAACAAGCTCGTAAAACCGAATCCAAATCCGAAACAGAATTTCGGTAATCTTCCTATTTTCGGCCGAAAACAAAAACGAAAATCTAAAGAAAAAAAAATTAAGTTATTAGTACATACATAATTATTAATTACTCGGGGCTCGGTACCCTTTAAACTTTTTTTTTAAATTTAAACGTTTTAAGGTGCATTTTTGGCACAATAATAAAGGATTCAATGAAGGAAAATGATACTGTGAAAAAAATGTCCGTATCCCTTGGCAAAATTTGTAAAATTTATTATTATTTTTTTTTAATTAAGTATATTTTTAAATGTATCTTCTCCTACAGTTTTGAACATTTCGAGCTATTTTTTTTAACAATTCTTAAAAGTGTGCTGCATAATTTTAAGTATCGTATTTATCTTAAGTTAATTAGTGTGGGAGAAAAAAAATAAAATGTGCAGATACGTGTAAAATTACAAAACTGAATTTATTTTACATTTTTTATGTGTATAAAAAAAACTTTTTGTTTTATGGTGAATTTGCCACTTGTTTTTATCAAACAGACCATAACGAACAACCAGATAAAAAATCGACTCAATTGAAAAATATACATAAAAGTTTTATATCTTCGAACATGCTAATTCGTCGAAAGAACACAAACTGAGAAAAATCGCTTTTAAGATTTCAACTTCAAAAATAATTATTCTAAATCTACCTAAACTCTTCTAATACCATTTTAAATTAATTACCATTAATGTTTCTTTAATATTCTACATATTTTCCTTGAATTTTGCATTATTTATTCTGAATAGTAGACTTTTATTCAAAAGCTTATTTGTAGAACATTGATCCAGAAATCAAGAAATGAACATTTTTTTTTAAAATTTAAGCATTTTAAGGTATATTTTTGGTATAATAATAAAGGACTCAATAAAGGAAAATGATTCTACCATGAAGTTGTTTAATTCCCCTGACAAAATTTGAAAACTTTAAATTTTAAAAAAAAGTAAGTAAATTTTAAAATGTATCTTCTCGAAATATTTTGAACATTTTGAGCTATTTTAAGTTAATTTAAAAATTAAAGTAGTAGTTTAGTAGTTTTGTTATTTAAAGTTAATTAGTTTGTGAACAAAAAATAAATAAAATGTGAAAATACGTGCAAAATTACTGTAAAAACTGAATTTATTTTACATTTTTATGAGTAAAAAAAAAAACTTTTTACTTTATTGTAAATCCGACACTAAGTTTTATCAAGTAGACCACAAGGAACAACCAGAAAAAAGATTCGAGTCAATTGAAAAGTATAGATAAAAGGTTTATTACTTTGAATATGCTAATTCGACGAAAAAACACAAACTGATAAAAATCACTTTTAAAATTTCAACTTCAAAAATAACTATTCTAAATCTACAACGCTTCTTCCTGGCTGCGATATATGAAAAAAGATAGGTATTCAGCTGCAATCGCAACGGAAACAGTGAAATGGTTGAGGAATTTTAAAGGACGGCGATTTTATAAAATCGCTTTTAACTGTATTTATAATACTTGAATCTTTACGAAAATCATCAGAATATATTAGGGATAATAAAGTATAATTTAAGTAAAAAAATAGAAAATCGATATTTTCGTCATTTTTCAAAGAATGAAAGGTACCGAGTACCATTAATAATCCGTGTGCCCAAGTTCGCTCTTGGTGTCTCTGACCAAAACTTTTTATTTTCATATGAAATAAAATGTAATTAATTCATCAACAACGCAGAATGATTTTCCAATCATACAAATTCCATCTAATAAAAAAGGTTTTAACTTACATACCTCAATTTATTCTTTATATCGATTTTTGTAAATGATCATCTTTTATACTAGGATTTTCTCAAAAAGTATTCGAAACACTTCTGCTGTTTCAAGTTAAAATTTTTCTATTACTGTTAAGTCTGCAGATTTTATTGAGCACGTGAAAAGTGTCTTCAAAGTTTAGTCATATATACATTTCTTGCGTTTTTATTTGTTCTCACGTCATGAGTCAGTCATGACTGATATTTATAAACAGTGAAATTCATAGCAAGTCATAGAGTGTCTCATTTGAGCCGGTGTCACTGAAATCAATGCGTAATGTTAAAAATGACAGAAGGATGAAACGAAATTTTTGAAATGCAGTTAGTTACGGTCGAGTTTCCGTCCAGCCGAATTTTCGGCAGCATTTTCATCGAAAACGAATTTTCGGCAAAACTCAGACTTAGGACAGAAAACAAAAACGAATTTACGATCGATTTCTAAGAAAAAGTGATTATTTAAAATCATTGTACATCTCTGAAAAAAAATATTAAAGTAGATAACAAAACTTATGTTTTGTTAGCTGCGTTCTTATCTTTTTCCTATTTTTGTCCATCCACAACTCTGTGTTTTCCTTTTAAGAAGTTCCTTATTCAGCGTTTTCCTTTCAAAAGAAAGCCTTATAGATTCTAAGTTCTGCATAAAAGGAATTACAATTGTTATTTGCGTTCAACCAAAAGAGTTTCTTTAAAAGAAGAAAAAATGTTTTGAACAAACAAATAATCCTTTTTTAATAGGAAACAAAACATTTATCTTTTGTTTCGAACGAAAATATATTTAAAATGTCATTAAAAATAAAATATAAGGCGACAAATGGCATTTATAATTTTTTGAGTATGAATTATATGGTAAGTAATTTTAAACCTGCTTTAAAATTTAAAAGTTATTTCTTACATGAATAATTTTATTCTTTTTTAACTTTAAAAATAATAAACGAAATCTGAAAATATGAATCATTTATATTGAACCCCTGCATATTTTAAGCAGAATACATCTTGCGAAGTGTTTTTTTTTTTTTGTTTTTGTTTTTTTTTTTTACATGTAATTTCTTTGGAAACTTTATAATGATATCTCGAAATTTACGCTGTAGTATTCACCGTAGACTTTGCGACTTAAATAAGTTTTGAATTCTAAATGAAAAATAAATATTAATCTCATAATTTTCTCGCTTTATATAGTCCAGCAAAGTTTCAAAAATTTTCATCTCAAGACGAATTATAATATTTTCTAGTTGTTTTAAAGTGGAATAAAAGTTTATTTTTCTTATAAAAGCAAGAAAACATTTTAATAATTCAAAACTAAGTTTTTAATGAAAATAACTGTAAAAGTTAACACGTTCTCAGTATTGCCTAATTTAAATTCATTTGAGAGTTAGTAAACTAAATAATGTGGGAATAACTTAATATAATTTCTTACTCCAAATGATTAGCATATTTATTGTCTCACTTTAAATGAAAATCCCTATCATTTAAGTTTATTGTCACACTCTTATTATTTTTAGTTTATTGAAAATTTTCTAATTGAAACTAGCTGATTCGCCCGGCATTGCCCGGGTTCGTGGTGATATTCATGAAACTATAATTTATAGGATTTTCATTTTAACTCGATTTTGTCTAAAATACGTTTCCGCTGACTGTGTGAAAAATCGGTTAAAAAAAAAAAAACTTGAAATAATTGCAACTGATAATGCAGGGGGTGGGGATATGTTTCCAACGATTGCATAATTTTCGTGCTAAAACATTGATAATTAACTGCAAAAATCACTGATTTACGTGTAACTATTAGTTTAGTCTTTTTTTTTTTTTTTTTTCAAATCGAAATCCTGAGTGATTTTTTGTTATTTTCATACTGATTATTTCCCTTTTAAATATTATTATACCTGAACCAAATTGAAAATTAGCCAAAAGTTAGTATACATAGTCTTAAAGTTTCGGAGCTATTTCATAAAATTAAGCATATTTTTTTTTTTTTTTATCAAAATATGCGTAATGTTAAATTTGCTCAAAATAGGCGGGGAAAAAAAGCGAAAAGTGGCGTCGGAGAATGAATTTTTTCAAAGGGTTAATTTTCGTATTTTTTGAAATGATTTGCAGTGTTTCAAAGTGAACTGATAATGTTTTTTTTGTTGTTGTTTTTGTTTGTATCGTATTTTGTTTTTCGCGGTGAATGAGCATTTTTGAAATATACCGGAAAAGGGAGGGAGGAGCAGGGACCGTCCGTTATTTTAAATGTTTCTTTTTTTTTTTAATAGTTTTTATCGTTCAAAATCTACTTAACATATACTTGAATATTTTTTCACAATTACCGGGTGATTCAAATGAAGGTAGTAAGTTCAAGAACCAAAGTATTTGTATAGGACACAATTAGCGTTGCCAGGCGTTCCGATTTTCAGGGTTTCTAATATCCGTTTCATGAAACCACTACGCGGGACGTGAAAAGTTCCGATTTTTCATGATGCACAAATTCTTATAACATTCTTTTAGTACTAATCTATTTGTTACCCTGCGTCGAATGGATCTAACGCGGCAGAATCTCTGAAATCAAAACTTGTCTATAACGGAAATCTTTTTATGATTCCATCCAAACGTGCAATTCCAACTGCTGTGAAGAAATATTTTTCCGGTTCCTATCTAGTCTGTTTTTATAGGTTTTACAGTGATTTGCGTAAAAAAAACCTGATTTTTAAATATTGACTATAAAAATTAAATCCCAAGTTTTTTTTTTTTCCCTAACTTTAAATCTTAACTTCAAAACCCGTTTTACCCCTAGAAACTGTTTCCAAGTCCAACATCTATTACTTTCTCACTTCAAAATCGAACCATGCTTAATAAAATCGCCGACTTCGTATTTTTAGTAAGTATTTGTGCTTAAGGCCTTGCAAGTCACAGACCCAGGAAATTGTGCGGGTCTTGACCACATATGAATCAAGAAGTAATTAATCAATAAAGTTAATTTACCCTTCGAGACAGACACCATCGCCCACTGCTTTCTCGCCAAATGGGAAGGTTTTTTTTATAGATTTGAGCCTGCTCTAATAATCTCTAATGTAGATAACGAAAAATATGGTCACTCGGGGACTCCTGCGGGCTCGCGAATGTCGTGTACCGTCGAACTACAAAAGAAACGATTTTTTCTTCCAAGAATGAGATCCCGAGTCAGTATCTCAGGATTCTTAAAGGTTCAAAATTTTCAAAATTTTAATTTTTTTAGATATTAAACTATCTTTTCTGAACATTTTGATATAATTGCTTCCTTGAAATTCCCATTAGAACAGAAATTATGGCTTTTAGAATTATATCCACTCAATTGCTGAAGCCGTGATTCCTAAACAGTCATTTTTGTCCAAATGAAGTTTTCAGGCATAACGCGCATGATATCTCGAAAATTTTTGAATATTTTTGCATGAAATTTTCAAAACATATGTTTCATGTTAGTCAGTATAAACTGAACCTAAAATTTATTTTTATTGTTCAAAAAAGTATTTTTTTAGGTAATTATACTGTTGAAATTTCAAGATTTTGCATTATTTAAATACATCTTTGTATTAAAAAATGTATAAAAATGCTCTAAATACAATTTATTTGGAACATTTTAAGTTCAGAGTAATTATTACAATCTGAAGTATAAATATAAACACCAAAATTTCCATTCTAGTTACAAAATTTATTTTGCAATCCTGCGCGTAAGCTGTTATACCAATTTTCTGGTCGTCAAATGTCTGACAGTTTGGAGCCCTCTATAAATGCTAATTCTGCATCTGGCAATTTTTTAAATACAGGAAATTAAAAAGAATATTTATATCTTTCATCGCCTCTAAAAATTTCGTTTTAAAATCATATACATTCTGAGATATTAAATGTTGAAAACAGTCTTTTCTTTTCATTTTTTCGAATTTTAAGAGTACTGAGATCCCTTAATACTTCTGCTCCAACAACTTGGATTTATACTACAAATCTTTACATGTGACCTAAAGAAACCCGTGAATTGGCGCGTATTTTACTTGTATATCCTTTTTATCTATACAAAGAGTTATTCATTTTAGTCTTCATTATTATTTTTTGGTTTTGAAATGTATTGTAAAAATCATAAATCTTTAATCATTATTTTTTAAACATTCCAAATGTATAATTAAAACTTCAACAATATCCTATTTAACCCTTTATCTACTGACGGTACTTATAAGTACCATTAAAGTAACTTGTTATAAAATTCATTTAATACATCTATTAGTTGTAATACAGTTTAGAATGAGTTATAGATACATTATTTTATCTTGCTTCAAAAGCATTATTGGTTACACACAAAAAAAAAAAAATAAATAAATAAAAATGATGATTTATTTTGCCTTTGTATCTCTTCAGCTTTCTTGGCGTTGGGGGGGGGGGGGGAGTTTTCAATTCGGAAATATTTATATGTTTCTATTGTAAGAACATTATATTTGTACATTTCCTAATTCTACAAAATACAAAGAAAAATATTTAAAATAAAAGATTTGAGTGGGTTTATAAATGTTGCACAAAATCCCTAAAATTAATCCTTTAATTAATCCTTCTAAATCCTTCAATACTTCTAAAACCCTTCTAAAATTTATTAAATGATTATGTAAATCTTCAAATGTAGTTTAAACAATTCACGAAAAATGCTTTAGAAGATAAAATTTTCATGAATTCATAATTCAGTACATAAAGGGTTAACATGTGATGGCATAAGAATTATATTCCCCTTTAGCAGTAATATGTTTTATTTCGTGTATTTTGTTTTTTAAATTTAAAAAAAATCAAAACTTTTCCATTTTATAAAGGAAATTTATTTAGAAAATATGTAATTTTAACTTCTGATTGCATTAGATTTTATATCTTGTCAGAGTTAAGTTCTAAGTGGTTATTATTTTATCGATTTCAGGACACCTAAACTCCAATTTTGGCAAGATCAATAGATGGCAAACTGGGAAATTTCATTAGTAGACACTGGCCCGTAATAGCAGTTTCATTAGAGGTCTCTTTTTTAAACTAGTGGTCACTTTTTTATTAACAAGTTTTAAACAGTAAACACTTGCTCAAATTTCGATAAATAATTATCTAAAATTAAATAGCACAAATAAATATGTTAATAAATTGCAACAGACAGCAGTGGAATTATTGATGCCACGAAGGAAAACATTATTCTCTCCTATTAAGCAGATAATTACAGATCTTCTTACAATCAATATTCCAAGGAATAAAAATGTGTTTTAAAACGTATAGAACTGTATTTTTAGCAAACTTTCCAATAGGGAATGTGGCCATAATGTGACTGTTGGCAGGTAAATTTTTAAAAGCCATTTTTTCCCCTTTAGTACCCCTGTGGACGCTCCTGTGACTAGAGGCGAACACAGGGAACGAAAGCAATTATTTTTTAAAATATATATACAGCAAAGCCCCGATTATCCGCGAGCGGATTATCCGCGGTACGGTTTATCCGCGAAGCAATTTTTTTTTATTATTATTATTCAAGTCAACAGCAAGGAAAATACAATAAGCCCTACTATTAAATGTAAACAGAAAAATCAGTGTATTCGAAAGTCATAGAAGAATATTTCTAGATTCGGTTGCCATGTTTGAAATATGAGATATAAAGTCTTGATGTCCTTTCTTGATTTTATTAACCAAACGTAAACACAGCAATTAATATTTTACAATTAAATAACACTATTATGATAAATTTCAGGAGAGCATAAAAAGAATAACTCCATTTTTGAGATAAAATTATTCCATACTAAAAAAAAAATAATAGTTTACAATTTAGAATAAAGAAAAGGTGTTTCCAAAACAAGAAGCAAAAACGAGTGACTGATTTTTTTTAAAAGATGTAACTCACCTCTTTTTGTACAGTATGTACGGCATTGTTTCTTGTTTACTGTTCTTTATTTTAGTGATTTAGACATAAAGGCATATTGTGCATATGTATGTAATTTAAACGTTTTATTATGTTTTTTGTACACTAAAACATAGTTTTTATGTTGAATTTTCTTTTTTTTTTTCGTGTTTGCATTCCATTTTCAGTTTTTTTCGGGTTATCCGCGATTTTTGTTATCCGCGGTGCCCTTGCCACCCAATCCCGCGGATAATCGGGGCTGTACTGTATATTGGATGTTTCCAGCCTAGGCTCAAGTTTACGAATCATTTTCACTATGCAGAAAATTTTTGATGTAGTATGCTCTATCATCTCTTAAAATTTATTTAATCTTTTCTTAAGCACCCTGTATAAAAAGCAGTTGATAATAGATTTCTTTATGAATCCTTTAAATTAACAAATTGCAGTCCCGCAATCAAATAAAAAAAAATTCAATCTTGTTAAATTATTCAAGTAAATAACAATCCGAAGTAAAACATACTACTCACGTTCTATTAATATGTAAAATAAATCAAGCATTATAAGCAAAATGATAGCGAAATATTAATGATGAAAATAACTGATAAATAATGTTAAGTACTTACATGATTTTGTCAATTAAAGAATGGAATATTTCCTTTAAATTCTCTCTTGTGTTCACATATATTTGCATAATTCCTCCACGCTATAATTTGTGTATCTACAAAAGAGTTTAATGCACGCTGTTAATTATAGTTGTTATTCGCATTTAAATTTCCTCGAGTAATAATTATATATAATTTATAAATACAAAACGCAAGTGAGAAAGATAATCTTTTAGAAACATTGCATTTAAAATAACGTGAAATGCTTGTCAAACATGGAAAGTTTCGTAGTACTATAAGATTATGATACATAATATTTAATCTAATGTAAATAAATGGCTTGTTTTTCAACAAAATTTAACACGGGTAAAAACCCCCTCAGAACCTATAAATAGGTACAGAAACAATGTAGTGAACCCTACCAAAGAGATGTTCAAAAAAGGTTTCCTTTATTTTTGATACCAAACGAAATTTATTTTGTAAAATTTGAATATAAGAAATCTCAGATTTCTTTTTACAGATTTTCTTATCGATCGTTCTACAGAAGTAAGGATTAACCACAAAATGAAACAAGAAGGGAAAACCATGCGCCTCGCACAGATTATACAATTCTTTCATTCGATGTAAGAATATAAATCTTTATATTTTAATAGTAAGAAAGAAGAATTGTATTCAAAAATTTGATAAATAAGTAAGTTATTTTATTTCCACAATATCATCAAATAATCGGCGAAAAAAATTACTTTATTTACGTACGAAATTATTTCATGTACAAAAATGGCATTTTAACTCCAATGTCTGAAGCAGACTAGCCAAGTGATTCAATCGTATATATAGGTAACACTCATTTAACCATATTAAAAACCATCCATTCTCAATCTCCAGAATAGTGATAAAAATTAGTTACTTCACAAAATGTAAGACAAAATACATAAAGATAATCGATTTATAACTATGCGTACGAAATTTTTGTAAAATAATTATGATTCTATCATTTTAGTAATCTATTCGGAATAATGAGTTGAATCGATTTATAACTATTCGTACGAAATCTTTCTAAAATAAGTAAGTGTCAATCATTTTAGTAATCTATTCGGAACAATGAGTTATAACATGGTTGAATTACTTATAAATAAGGACGAATGACTGCACAGTTTGCTGAAAAAATTACAATTAAAATAAATGTTTTCTTACGTGAAATTTTTTAGAGTGTTCCGCAGGAATGAGAACTATGCGAGTGAGAAAAATGCTGGTAGTAAATTGTAGGAAGCCTGCGAACCCTGCACATAATTCTCATCCCAGATGTACCACCTCTTGAAGAACTTTTGATTGGTTTAAAAATTCTATAACAGCTTTGGTAAACTCAGAGATGCAAGAAAATCATTATCAAATACGGAAGGAATTCAACTATCATCTAGATTTTATCCCTGTATCTTGAAAAGTGCACAAGTAAAATCAAATGTGCAGGAAATTTGCCCAGGAAACAATGTAATATGCATTTGTTATTTTGATTTTTTTTATCGTCTGTGAGCGTGTCACTTGAATGAAAAAGTCTAGTTTGCGTATATGTTTCTGAATTAAATGAGAGATTCATTCATGTTGAATCTCTGATTTTCCAATGTTCTAAGTGAGCCAACCGAAATGGGGGTTTCATGGTACTGTACGTATTGTAAGGTAATACATTATCTATGGGTAATACAATTTAGCACATGTGTGTTTGGTTACTATAAACTGCAAGGTAGTTTATAAGTTTTAAATAGTTTTGGTTTTGAAGTAAAGCTCAGCTTAAATTCTAAGCTTACTGAGCTATGTCTCTCAAGTGGTACGATTTAAATATTTAGTTCTTCGAACGAAATTGCAACAAATGTAATGGCACTAAATTTGTATTGGGATCGCGGTTTTTAAGTAGTTAAAGAGATTTAAAATTGAAGTTTGTGTTCTTTTTTAAGCTTTTGTGAAAATATTTGAATTTTTAAATCTCCGCACTTTAAAAGTAAAAACGGAAACATTATAAGTTCACTCCTGTGTCTATCTGTCACAGCCACTTTAATCGTAAACTATGGAACGTGGAAAGTTCGAATTGGGGGAGGTAATAAGTACTATTAACCCACATATTTACAGATTATTAAACATTCGCAAATATATTTAGGGAAAATGTAGAGGGGCTAACTGAGTTACTTGGGAAAAAAATCTTTTATTTGTATGTCTTGTGGAAGCTTTTGTAATGCTGAACTCAAAAGTACATTTCTTTTAATTTTAAGTATTTATTTTCAGAGTTATCGCCGAAAATGTAGTGCAAAAATATATCCCCCCCCCCTCCTCTATTTCCGAATCTACTGAAATTAAAATATATGAAAAAATTATGGGTAGTAGACGTTAATTTAAAGCTTGCAGGAAAACTATAGCGATTACCCTATATGTCAAATAGTTCTTGAGATAAGAGCATTTTTCCGTTACACACAAATTTCGAATTGCGAACATTCAGCTAAGGTGTTCAGGATCACTGAAGGTACCTATCGCAGAAGAAGTATAAAAGCATTGTTGTTAATGATTTTCTAAAAATATCGTCGGTAATTAGCCGAGATATTAATTCTTAAAGGACTAATCATAAGGACATAATGACAAGGGCGGCGTACTCCATGCACCATCGGCTTTTAATGCCTAGATAACAACTTTTAATGATATATTTGTGTAATGCAATGCCCACGGATTTTAATGCCCAGCTAACAACTTCTAACGATATATTTGTGTAATGCAATGCCCAGTACCAGTATAAAAACAATAAAAGGCAAATTGTTTAAAACAGACTAATTTAATTAGAATTAATCACAGAAATACTATGGGATTCGGGACAAGTTTCATTGAGTAGATCTCTTAATACGCCTCCCGTCTCATTAAAAGTTAATTAAAACCTATCTGGAAAAATGCGGCGCGAACCAAGGTGGCGTTGCAACTTTGCGACTTCCTTTCGAAGCGCGCTTAGCACAATGCCAAGTTTAAACTTTGAAAAAGGGTTTTGTTTTAGCTACACTGTAAACAGAAAAGAGTATTACTACGCTGAATTTAGTTTTATGAAATTCCAAACGAAGTTTAAATATGCGCTACTTTTATTATCTGTGCCATATTAAGTTCATCATAAACAGGTTTGGATAACATTAAAAATAAGTCTTATACAGAATAGCAATATTTGATATTATTCAGACTCTTTGAACTTTTATGGTATACCCAATCATACTTCAGCTATACCCAACCCTATGTTGTATAGTTCTTTACAAAGCCTTATTATTCTTTTAAAAACGATTGTTTTAATAATACAGTTAATAATTCATATATTTATTCTACGGAGCCCTCCAATCGCGAGTAGTGCTCGCATTTGACCGTTTATTATTCTAGTCAATTTTTGACTTTAAATATAGGACGAGAGACGGCAGCACAGACAATCACCTCATCGAGTTTACGGCTGAAATTCCAGAAATAGTTAAAACTCGATTCGCATATTAAAACACAATTGGTCAGCTAAGTCAAATCTTGGTGGAAAACACCTGATAACTCGATTTTAGCAGTTGACTCATAGGTTTACCATTGTGTTTTCCTGCTCGCAGTGCTCCATGTTTTTATACATTTGGGTTCAGGAAAACACAATGGTAAATCTACGAGTCAATAGCTAAAATACGGGTTTTCAGCTGTTCTTCACCAATATATCACTTGGAAGACCGATTGCGTTTTAATATGCGAATCGATTTTTAAATAACTCTGGAATGTCAGCCGTGAACTCAATGAGGTGATTGTCGTGCTGCCGTCTCCCAGTCTAATAGTGATTTAAGAGATAAATTCGAAGGTAGTTATATTGAAATACATGTTTGAATAGCCTCGATGAAGGTTTAATTTTTAATGTAAAAATTTGAAAGACAAATTGTTTAATTTTCTTTGTTACTCACATCGTACGTGCCCTTATTCATCTCAAAAAACTTTTGAGATTTTTATTAACCTAAAAATATGTAGGTGTTTTTGACTTGCAAACATGGATATAAACGAAGCGCATGTCACAATCCAACAGTACAATATTAAGTCTTTAATTTTGAGCCATAGATATTTTCGAATTATCGGGAAGTGCGAAATAAATATAGGCTGATTCAAAATTCTCCTCCTCTTCTTTTTTATTTATTTATTTTTATTTATTTATTTATTTATTTTTTATTTTTTATTTATTTATTTATTTATTTATTTTTTTTTTGTGGGGGGGGGGGGGGGTGCTTTAAATGGTAGAAAATGGAAAGAATAATAAATATTTGTTCTCTCTTTACTTCATGGGAAAATTATGTTTAAAATATATACTTAGCTATAAATAAAATTTCATAAATGGAGATTATTTCTTTACTTAAAAAGTGTAATATAATTCACTTCCGGTTTGATTCATTATTTTTACATTCATGGATTACATTGTGTATTTCTTGTAAAGAATGAAACTCTCTTTCTGAGTATATTGTTCGGTCTAATACTTTTAAAAATGAAAAGGATATAAAATTATTTATAGTTTCCTACGAAATCTCGTAATTAATTGGGTCTCTTGGTACGTAGATGGAAAATCGATAAGAAATAACATAAAAATTGAGTAATAACTACAAGCTTTATGAAATGATTAAATTTCTCGCAGACTTTGTAAAATTCTTACAACAAAATTCGTAATTAATATCGATGGATGTTAGTTAGAGGAGATTTTTAAAAGGAATGTTAAATTTAACATTTTTTAAAAGCTATCCACTTGATTGATTTAGAGAAACCAATCATTTTTATTAAAAGAGATGGTTAATTTATTTTCTAAGTAATTAACAGGTCAAACTTTTTACAGTTATTTAAAAGGGAATAAAGGATTGCTCGCAAGTACTAATCAAAAATGGAGTATAACACTTAAGGGACTTAATTACGTTCTAGACTATATTTCGTTCCCTTTCTACACTTAAAATATGAAGTATTAAAATTTGAGAAACAAAATTATTAAGCTTGTGTTGTTGATGTAAAAATTTAAAAAAAGTATATTTTATATAAAAGGAATTAAAAACGTTTTTTACCACTTAAATTAGTTTTTAAAATCATTTTAAATATTACTACATTTCTAAGATTGTTTAAGATTAAAAATCCATTAATTTTACAGATATCGTCATATCGTAATTAAATTTGAAAGCATATTGAAAATATTTAGTAAAACATTTTTGCTACTTTTGAAATCCCTGATACCATTAGGCTCTGTAAAAAAGAAAAAAAAGGGGGGGCTTCTGTTATTTAACTTTTTCAATCAGATGTTTTTTAAGTAAAACGAAAGAAAGAAAAGAAAATGGAAGAAGGAAAATTATATTTTAAATTTCTGCGACCTGATATTTATGTCGATTATTAGTATTATTGTTTTGTTTTTGTCCTTCGTCATTGTAAAGAGTTTTTTAAGATCGTTAAAAAGAGTTGGGAAAAGAAACAAATTTGCGCGGTATTTTTTTCTACGATTTCGAAATACTATAGATGACGATTTACCAGGCAATGTGCAGTGTACTCTTCAAGGGGATTCATTTTTCGCCCACACTAACCAAAATCCCCATTAAACAATGAAAGAGAAGTGAATGGTAAAATAATATCTTGAGATGAATAAATATAATTTAGTTTTCATAGAAATTAAATAGATTATAAATTGAATGCTAAAAAAAGACTTTTTCTTTTATTAAATAATTTTAATGAATACGCAAGTTAATGACAATTTTACAGCATAAAAGAAATGCCTAATATAACCAAATATGCAAAGAAACTGCCGTTCTTACATAATTTAACTTTATTTAAAAAGAATTTGGAACATTTTTGAGGTATTTCGGAAACATACAGAAAAAAGAGCAGAAATGGCTGGGATTTAGCGTAATGGAAGTGGGGATTTGGAAGGCGGGTACGGAATCATCATTGACAATGAGAAAATGAAAAATATTAATTAAAGCTAATACACATGGGACAGTCTGACACCTTGCTGATAAACTTCGAGACTATTTTAAAACCATCTAACGTCTCAATCACCTAGAAACAATTAGGAAGACGAAAAAGATTGGCAAAAGGGTACCACATGGACAAAGCAAAATTAACAATGTCGCCGTTCGTTGCTTCTTTTGTGCAACATAAATTATCCATTTCTCAATCGGATTGGGGAATGTGGTGTAAAATGGATTTTGTTTATTAGTGTATTTTGTATATTTGGCGTTCAGCTTCCTTCAGAAGAAAATATATATATATAGTCGATTACGATGCACGACTTTCTTTATTTGATTATAAAAGATATTTTTTTTCCTTGAAAAAAGACTGCGTTCATGTTATTAATACCAGTTAATCCAATCAGGGCTACTCATGTTACAATAACCATACAGAACGTAGGTTAAAGAAACGTCGCGAAAAAAAATCACAATTTTTAACAAACTTTTAAATAAATGGTAAAATATCTACATTGTTTTAAGTACAAACAGGTTAATATTCCATATTCAAGTTTCGTATTCATTTTTGAGATAGATTGCTATTCGAGAGTGTAAAAATTGAATTTATGCTATGTTTAGAAGATAAAAAATTTGCGATAAAAAGAAATTGTTTGATCAGATCATTGTCATCATGAATATGACGTCAGCTTTACTCACAGAGATGCTGTTGCTTTGTAGTATTAGTATATACAGCGGGAAAAAATGGAAAACAGAAAAATATAAAACAACTGTATATAAATGTAAATGCACACATTTTCTAATATATTTTTATACGTAACTCTTTAGTATATTTTTAAAAACAAATTTTCAATGTTTTCTTTCTGGTTCTTATTCGAAAACGATGCAAGTTAAAAAATGTGCAGTAAAAAATGTGTACAGTACGAAATATTTGAAAAGTTTTACGAATACTTAATCTTCCCTGCAGTTTCTCCGATTTCAAAGATTTATTAAAACAGTCAGTCCCATAAAAAAATAAAGATATTTTTCTATTGAATTACTTTATAAAGGATATATAAAACTAATACAGCTTCTTTGACATTATTAATTACAAAAAGTACTATTCAGCGGATAACCTCAAAATATAAATGATGAGTTCAGTGAAACTATTCAGTTTTTCTGGAGCGAAAAAAAAGACCTTACTGGACCCCGCCCAACTTGTCATTGCATTTCTCTTTTAATTTACTGAGATTTTCCAATACATAAAAACTCTATTCCATGTGATTAAATATAAAAGTTACATTAGTAAATTGCAGAATTTTTAAAATACTCTTGATAAATGGTAGAAGTAACTCACATTATCATTGAAAATATATTATGTCATTATATAAAAATGAACTTTATTTTATAGTAATAAAGTAAAACCATCACATCACACAAGTTATTAAAAAAGGAAAACTACTGAAATCATTTATCAATTCAAAATATTTTTCTGTTACAAAATCATTTATATGTTTCTAATTTTTTTGCCCATTTTTTATTTGCATATAAAAATCGATACAAAATTTTATATTCAGTTTGTGTTTTACAGTTTTAATTTGTATATTTAAAAATTTATGTTCAAATTTTTCCGGTTAATATTTAGCATTTTCGACTCACAAAATTGTAATTTTTAGGACGCGTTCATAAATATATAAATACGTAGCACCTATAGTCGTCTTCTGGTCCATCCGTCTGTTTGTCTTTCCGTATACAACAGCACAAAAACTACACAACCGAATGATTTGAAATTTAATATATATAATCGTTGCAGAATTTTGTCGAGTCATTTCAAATTTTACGAAAGTCGATGAAAACTTAAAAAGATATTAACAAATTTTTATTCATCTATTAAATCTTATTATACGTAATTAAGTCAATGATATTCCATGATAGGTAATGATTCTGGATTGCCATGGTGATTACATCAGATTTAAGATGGAGTAATATTATTTCCGTATTACTAAATTTAATATACACTATATGGCCAAAGGTGACGGGTCACTTGCGATTTTAGACGTTTTGTTAAATATCTAGAAAAATACATGAGGAATTAACCAGAAACTGTACTAGTGTAAACAGTATAGTATAGGTCATATATTTCCGCGAAGATTTTTTCCCGAAACCACATAGGGAATCGTCAACAAATTGAAAAGGAGCGAATATCTTTTGGATAAGCCTGTAAAAACTACTGTAGCGAAAGCGTTCAAACTCGAGATTTTCAATAAGTGGCTTATTGTAATATACTGTTTTCATTTTTATTAGGATAGCATGTTCGTAGAGAAATTAAGGTTTTTGTAAAAAACAGTCCCAAATTTCGCCAAGTTTTTTGCTTATAATTTGCAGAGTTCTTAATATAAAAAAAAAGTTATTTTCAGATAATATGACAAATAACATTGCACACAATACTCTGCAATCAGAATTTAATCATAATAAAACTTGGATGAAAAATGAGCAGGTTTACTAAAACATGTTTCACTGCGCATGCGCGAATGCAACCAAAATATAATGTGCACAATGTATTAGCTAAGTATATAAAGCAACTTTTGTGAAAGTCTCAAATTCATAGCTTGAAAATTCTGAAAATTATAGTCGATAGAATAAGCTCGAAATCCGTTGTTCCCAAAAAGAAGCAAAAAGATGAGGAGTTGTATCAAATATCTGCTGATTAGTGCCAAGATAGCGTACACAATATTGCACGTACTACTACATTTGGATACAACCCCTCCTCATTTTGCTTCTTTTTGGGAACAACGGATTTCCAGCTTATTCTATCGACGTTAATTTTCAGAATTTTCAAGCTATGATTTTGAGACTTTCACAAAAGTTGCTCTATATATTTAGCTAATACATTATGCACATTATATTTTGATTGCTTTCGCCCAAGCGTAGTGAAACATTTTTTAGTAAATCTGCTCATTTTTCATCCAATTTTTGTTATTTTTAAATTTTGATATCAGAGTATTGTGTACAATGTTGTTTGTCATATTTTCTGAAAAGAACATTTTTTATAGTCAGAACTCTACAAATTAAAACCAAAAAACTTGGCGAAATTTGGGACTGTTTTTACAAAAATCTTAATTTCTCTACGAGTATACATGCTATCCTCATAAAAAATGAACACAGTATATTACAATAAGCCACTTATTAATAATCTTGAGTTTGAACGCTTTTGCTACATTAATTTTTACACGGTTATCCAAAAGATATTCATTCTTTTTCAATTTGTTGACGGTCACCTATGGGATTTCGGGAAAAAAAATCATCACGGAAATATATACCCTATACTATACTGTTTCCACACACGCAGTTTCAGGTTAATTCCTCATTTATTTTCTATATATTTAACAGCACGTCTAAAATCGCAAGTGGCCGGTCACCTTTGATTATATAGTGTATATAATCGTAAAAAAAATTGTATTCATGTATTTTTGCATAAGAGTGCAACAGCTACTCCACCCAGATCTGAATATTTATAAAACTAGCTATAGTACGAACGCACATCATTTGCCACGTTTGACGTACAATTTTCGACTTGTTTCTTTCAATTTCAAGTTCAGCTGATAGAAGAATTAGAATACTAACTTTCAGACAACAGACTTTTTGTAATAAACACGCAATTACTCTGTCTTATGAATTTTCGATTTATCTATTTACAGTTAAAGGCTACTTCTTAATTTTTTTGTTTTTTGCTGGGAGAGAGGGGTATAAAATTAGAGGATAATGACGAGTTTAATGTATCAATTTGTCCGTTAATCATTCATCACAATAGACTTTTACAAATAACATAGAAAGAATGCCATAAAACTTTAACAATATAAAAATAGGTTTTTGCACTTATGGTATCAGTAAACATATGGAAAACTGTAGTTCTTTTCCTAGACCTATAACATGCTGAAATCGGATTACTGCATAAAAGTTTTTATTAGATTATGTTTAGATACTCTACTTTGCAGTTAAAATCTGAAGGAGTATTTACTTGCCTCATGTACTTTATAAAACATCTTCATTATGCCAGCATGCTGCATGTTTAAGTCATTGTTTCAGTAATTCATTTCCTAGCTTTTTTAAATACATACAATAAAACTGCATTTTGTATTGCTGTACAGTTCAGTTTACAGTTACAGTGCTATACCCACACAATTTTCAGCTAATTTAATTTTTTTTAATTCCTCTCCCAGGGAAAAAATCCGCATTTTTTCCAATTGATCATATATTACAAATTAAACTAATTTTCATGCCTTCTTATCTTTTTTCTGATTCTTGAAAACAAAATTTTGAAATTACATTTTATTTTACTTTATTTTACTTTTATTTATTTCATTTTTTTTGCAATACATGTACTGGTATTTTATGAATAACAAATGGAGTCCAATTATAAAACTCACAATTTAAATGTTCTTCTGATATTTTCTGCTTACATTTTTGATTAGTCTAGAAAATAACTATATAGAATACTATATTGGATATAACACGAATTTGAATGTAAATATATTTCTGGCGATAAAATAAACTTAGCAATAAGTATTTCTTGCCATATCTAATGGATACTAGCATCTAAAGAAAATGTGAAAAAAATATATATTTATTTCGGTAGGTATTTGCAGTTCAGTGTTTTAATTCGCGATAAGCAAATGCATGTAGAAAAAATGCAAATTTAATACTGTCAACTTCTGTTTATTTATGTATGTTTTTTTTGTCCTAATCTGAAAAATAAGAAAATATATCATAAATGTAATTTTTAAAATGCACTTTATGACTAAAATGAAAAAGGACAACCATCAATTATCACGACAACATTCTATTTTGGAAAATAATCTTCCCTCGTATCATATAGCGTAAACACACAGAATAACTAGAAATAACATTTTTTACATTTATAATTTTTTTTTTTTGATGACACATTAAAAATTTCCTATTAAATATGCTTTATGTATCTCATTCATTTTTTATCTCAAAGCTCTCTAAGCATCCAAATGGCAAATTAGAAGAATTATTCTGTAACTGTTAATATGTGTATACAAAAATGTTCATACACTTAAAAAAAAAAAAAAAAAAAAAAAAAAGGACTAAAATACAGAAATACTACTGGCAATCGAGACGCCAGTACTATTTCCGTATTTTAACGGAAATTTTCCCAGTAAATGCCAAAAAAACGGAAATGTTTCTGTAATTTACCAGGAAAATGTTCCGTTAAAATACGGAAATAGTACAGGCGTTTCGATTGCCAGTTGTAATTTCGTATTTAGGTCGGTTTTTTTTTTTTACGCTTTGCAAAGGACATTTTTTTAAACGCTAATGTATTACTTTATTATAGAGATGTGTCATTTGTTGAGGAACGACTCCAAAGGAACGATTCCGGCAGTGAAACTGAAGGAACGATTCCATTCTGTAAAAAGGAATCGGTCCTTTTCGGAACGAGTCCGAAAAGGAACGATTCCTCGGATTCGGTCCTTTTTGGAACGGTTCCTCGGATTCGGTCCTTTTTGGAACGGTTCCTCGGATTCGGTCCTTTTTGGAACGGTTCCTCGGAATCGGTCCTTTTTGGAACGATTCCGAAAAGGAACGACTCCTCGGAATCGGTCCTTTTCGGAACGATTCCTCGGAATCGGTCCAAAATGTACCGACTCCGAAAAGGACCGATTCCTCGGAGTCGGTCCATTTCGGATTCGTTCCAAAAAGGACCGAATCCGAGGAACCGTTCCAAAAAGGACCGAATCCGAGGAACCGTTCCAAAAAGGACCGAATCCGAGGAACCGTTCCGAAAAGGACCGATTCCTCGGAATCGGTTCTTTTCTTGTAGACTGGCCAGTTTTAATAAATTAAAATACGCTATTTTATTTCAAAATAACAGATTTTGATTCTATTAAAGCTGACTTTATTGCCAAAATATCCTTCTAATGTGTGTGCCCCCCTCCCCCCTCCTCAAAAAATAAGAAAAAAAAGAAAAGTAAAGAAAGAAAGAAAAAAGAAATTGAAGTGCGGGGCGAAGTAGGGCGTTTAATAAACATTACTATTTGATCTTCTTGTGCTAAATTAATCTGAAAGAAATAATTAAAAAAAAATATTTTATATGAATTGGATTTTTTACACCTGAGTGAAAAAGTGCCCGAGATGGGATTCGAACCCGGAAACTTTACGTGCTTTGCCGATTGAGTACCTGGACCCCGATGGTAATGGAACACCATGTGTACTTTAATACACTAATACATTTTCTAATTGGTAAATGTATCATACGAAATGAATTTTTTCTAAATGAATTCTTAAGGCTGTTCTCAAATCCAAAAGGATAAATTTGTGACAAAAGTTTTAATTTATTTTTATTCGGAAATGCATGAAACGAACAGGTGTTGTTGTTCAGAAACTATGTAATCGAGCTGTTTTTTCCGTTTTTTTGCAAACGCAATAGGCCTTTCAGAAAATAGTGTCAAAGTGGGCATTTTGAACCGAATTTCCGCGCGAAAGAGGCATAATTTCTCAAAAATGGGTGAAAAACATGTTTGTCACGTGATCAAAATCGTTTTTAACTAAATAGGTAATTTACTGATCAAAAGATGGAAAACACAGTTCGATTCCAAATCGCTTCCATGGTCAAACATTCCAATTTTATATCTTTCCGTTAAAAAATTAATTTGTAAATGTGTCAAAACGTTTTACGCTTGTTGAGCAGATCACTTAAGAACAGCCTTAAGAAAAACAAAGAAAATGTTTGTTTAATTACTAGTGAAAATATTTTTTTAAATCTGACTAGAAACAGTTTTGAATAATGTAAGAAATATATCACTAGGCCATAAAAATTGCATTTTAATAGGATAATAATAACTGATTTTCAATTATTTTAATAATTGTAGAGTTACGCACTTTCATGCATATTTCACTATTTCATGTTTTTTCCTCAAACATAATTTCAATTTGAGAATCCTCTTTGTCAAAATAAATATATGACCAGCTACGAGCGCTCGAGTACCACTTTATTTCCACAGTTTGACGTCTTGTTTTTCTCTCCTGAAGAAGATGATTAAAAAAAGTCTCGAAACTCCCTAAGATTGTTGTTTTAATCAACTTACATTGAGGTTTATTACATAGAGTAAAATCTGTTAGAACAATGAATTTTTGTAAAACGTTTCTTTCTTTCTTAAGATAATGAATATTTCAAAAAGCATAATGTCTAATAATAATAATAAGATAACAGTAACAGTGGTGGGTGGGATTGAAATAATTTAACCGCGGTTCGCTCTCTTAATGGCCGTTTTGAGTATAAAAACGGGAAAGAAAAATCACGTGCTACATATAGATTATCGGACTTTCTCCAACACTGCGACATATATAAAGCTGCATATTTTATGCTTGTTTCGGTTTAATAGATTTATGTTAACTCTCCGCCTACCAGAGGGGTTCAATGGCCCCGACAGGTACATTTATAATGATATTTCTAATTTATTTTAAAAACTGAAATTTCTGTAAATATGGGTTTTTTCTGGGATGGTCTATTCTTTTGAGTAGAACATTCCAGAAAAAGTCACATATTTACAAAATTTTCATTTTTTAAAATGTGAAAAATCAATTTGAATGTATCTATCGGTCTGTTGCACCGGTCTGGTATGCGGAAGGTTAATATTGCATTTAAAAAGTTTTACAATATACGAATTTAATTATTGGTTTCCAAAGAATGCACATTGTGATTTTGTAGTTTTTTCAATTGTTATTTTACTTCTATTTCTTGCTAAATAATTAGAATTTAAATAACTGTGACTTTGTTTTAATTCAACGTAAAATAAAAGCAAAAAAAAAAATCGTTTATCGTAATAATTTCTTATAATAATTCAGATTTCTTGATTGTTATTGATACTCGTAAATCCCGAAATCAATGCCACGATTAATGCCTGTTACTGTGGTGATGGATAATACATATCTGAGTTTAATTTCGATCAAATCGAGGCTCCCTTCATGCTAAACTAAATTTAATGTTTCAAGCCTAATACCAAATTTCCGTTTTTATTGAGGTAAAACTTACTGCAAATACGATACTAAATTTTATGTATTTTCCTTTCTTATTGTTATTCTTTTCACTTAGAAGATATATTTATTTATTTTCTTTTTTTTCTTAAATTACATAAAGTTTTCTGAAAAGTTCGAATTTAACAAAATGTTTTATCTATTTTAAATAGTTTTGACAATAAAAAGTTTAACTCCGAATAAAAAATAGTCAAATTCTCAAAAAATTAAGGTTGGTATTATCTATAACACGTTTGCAACAGATATCTTTCATTCAACGGCCGAAACATCGTCAAAAGGACAGTTTTTTATATAGTACTACACTCTGTAATAATAATGGACATACTTTTAATTTGTTTAATTTAATTTAACCAATAAACCGTTTTTCAGTTAAAATGTTAGCAAATTTCAGATTTAAAGAAATAGAACTTTGAAGTTTAATGAATCACTATATCTTTTGGCGGAGATAATATGTACTATATATGAATAAAATCATATATATTACTATATATATATATATATATATTATAATATTAATGCATATAATATTATCTTATAAATATTACTAGCCATAGCCCTGCTAATGAATCTGTTTACAAATCATCTGAAGGAACTTCTACCCTTTCGTGTAACACAAGTGTTCCATGACTTCATGAGTTATGAAGCTCCAAACATCCCAATCCAAACAAACATATTAGCATCGCAATTCACTCACACCGAACTGAGGTTCTGTATGATATAAGTGGAGAGAGGGTGACGGCGGATGAGGGTGTGAAATTAGAGAAATTCCTGTAGGTTCTCGTGAAATTGGAGATTCAAAAAGAGTTGTAAGTTTATTGAAATTCTACGTAGTTAACAGCAGTTCACAAATAGCGATGTTAGGGTAAAAGACAAGACATACATCAGTCACTCAGGAAAGACAGTGTGCAAAAACGTGCTTTACTTTTTAACTCTTTCCAATAAAGTTAGTGTTTATGAATGCGGTTTGCCTGTCCGTTAGACCGTCTGTTCACGCTCTAAGGCAAGTCACACACTAAGGCGACACATAAGACATGTCGCTTGAATTCGCTAGAAAAACTGGTTTAAAACAAGTTTGCAACAACTTCGTTCTTTGTTTCGACCGGTTTTTGCACTTCATGTTGCGCTTTGTGTCGTTCTGTGGTCTCAGTGTGTAATATACCTAACTCCCGTAAATATACTCGGATTCCCATGCAATTGATATATGTTAATGATGTTTACCATGGGATGTTTGGTATTCAATATGAAGAGTGTAGCATTAATAGTTTATTTACGGGGGCACTCAAAAGTATTTCGTTACATTATGGTCAACAGGAAAAAATCGTTTGCAGCGCATTTTAATGACATTAAGCTATTTTAAATACATTAAAATTGATATATATCACTGAATTGCACTACAAGATGATTGCTATAGAATAGGGTGTTTCACTTCTGAACCAGATCCTGAAGGCGGTGATAATAATGTTGATGAATTATGCGAAATATCCTGTGTGCGTAAAGTTAGGGAGCTGAGGAGAAAGACGATAAAGGGCATAAAGTTATTGAAAGTACGGACACTGGAACAAAAATGTAATCTACTTTAACTAGTTACATATCCAAACCAGTAGGGCCATCCAAATGAAAAATGAGATTCAGAATGAAAAATGAAATTAAGATTACCTAGAGGTAGATTTTGAAGAGGAATCTATGAGACTAAAAATTCCTAGACCCTGGTGACAAATATCAGAGCAATAATAAAATTTCCTATACAGGATGTCCACTCTCAACGATGTCCAATAGCTAATTCCTAAACCGTTAGTCATAGCCATATAGTTCCGATTACAAAAATGTTTTAAATGGGGGTAAAGAAGTATTTAAAAAGTGATTTGGGTCAATAGAATCATTTCTTGAAAAATTATGAAATTTAATTTTTTATACGATCCCCCGGTCCTTCAAGTTATAATTAGTAAAACTTTCCTATTACACTTACAAGTAAGACAAATAAAAGTCCTATTATTCTACGACTAAAACTGACCGAAGTAATGGCTGTTTCAACTTGGAGCATATTTTTTGCTGCGAAATAGGAGTCATTTACAAATTTACTAGAAATATAAATAATCTTCAGATATATAAGAAATATAGTTGATAGTAAAATTAACATTGCATTATAAATTTGAAATCTATAATCATTCTGAAATATTAATGCAAAATATACAGCTTGTACTAAACATATAACAGGAAAAAAATAATAGAATTTTCGTTAAATAAAATGTTGAAAAGCAACAGCGTCGATTCTTTACACACTGAATCCAAAAATGGCCTTCATTTTTTATCACAAAGTACACATTTTTTGCAAATCGTAAATTTGAAAGCTAAAAAGTGAAAAATTTTCGGAAATCTGATTCTGATAGTATAAAATAGATGTGATTGTTATTTCTTTAACTTTTGATAATTGATTTTTATGTATTTTTTACTATTGAATCCGAAAATGACCTTCATTTTTAACCATCACGTCAGGATTTTTCGCAAATCGTAAATTTCAAAGTTTAAAAGTTCAAAGTTTTAATTGAACCTCTTCCCTTCACACATCATCGGATCCCCGAGCTGTTTAGCTGTAAGAATCCCAGTATAAGCCAAAAATTGAGTAAATTCTTGAATTAAATAAAATTAAATTGAATAAAAGAAGTTTTACATCCATTTTATAGTATCAGATTTTCGCTATTTTTTAACTTTCAAATTTACCATTTACAAAAAAGTCTAACATGATGGTTAAATATGAAGGTAATTTTTACATTCAGTGCTAAAAAGCACATACAAATCAGTCGTAAAAGTTAAAAAATACAACCATCGACTCTATTTTATAGTATTAGCTATTTTTTCAATTTTGAAATTTACTATTTGCGAAAAATTTTGACATGATGGTTAAAAATTAAGATAATTTTCGGATTCAGCGCTAAAAAATACATAAAAATCGTAATTTTAAAAATACATAATTTTAAAAATAAAAAAGCACAACCATCGCAGTCTTGTGTTATCTAAAACTTTTTAGAAAACTTGTTGGCAGTAATCTATCCGAATTTTTTTGTGTTACCCTGTAAAATAAGTACATAATGGTAAGCACTGAAAATCATAATAATATTACATTGTCATCTGATTTATGTCAATATGTAAAATTTAACCTCGATCGCATATTTTAAAGTGAGTTGAATTTCGAGTACAAATTTTGAACTGGAAAGACATACATACGATCGTTTCAAGTTAACCCGTTACCCGCTGGGTGTTGCGTTCACGCAACGGTCAAAATAATTGCTCATGCTTACATTAATTACTTTGTAACCACTATTTTACAATTAAAAAAATTGTCTTATTTATTGGCAGAAATTTTGATAATTTAATAAAGCGGAAATTACCTTTCTGAATTTGTGGTGACAAACGACTTTCAACAAGAAATTTAAAAATTCCTACTTATAGTTTTGGCGGTTAATAGGTTATATAAAAGCTTATAAAAATAGCATAGTTTTTGTTAAAAAAATCATGAAAAGAAACAGCTTCAAATCCTTACAAAAATCTGTCGTAATACGATTTCTTTCAAAGCGCAGCTACACATGAAATAAATCCTTCAAATACTTTAAGCACTTTGTTTACGACCCCTAGAAGCATGGCTAAACTCATGTGTATTCGGATGCAGAAAAGTGACATAAGTCTTGCATTTCAAAGTTTCGTATAACTTCATGAATTTTAGTGTTAGATGAATGGGACTTTTTTTGTCTTTCTTTTAAGAGAACAGGAAATTTTTACTAAATATCTCTTATAGGGCGGAGGACCGTATAAAAATTCCGTAACTTTTTTAGAAATATTTTTATTGATCCAAACGACTTTCAGAATAATTTTTTACCTTATTTAAAACATTTTTGTAATTGGAACTATAGGTCTATGACTAACGGTTTAGGAATAAGCCATTGAACATCGTTGAGAGTAAAGACACACTGTATAAAATAATAATATAAATGGACGGTCATTTGACGACATATTTTCAAGAGAAACCAATGATTACACTGAAAATCGAATAGACCTTGCACCGCCTTAAATTTCCAAGAGGAATTATGCTTTATACCATAAATCATTAAGTTAGAAATAACTGCAAATTAATTGCACACACTGATCAATGAAATGAACTCTTAAAAACAAAATCATCTGTCCAAAACATTACAAAATTAAAGCGACTGGATGCCTAAGAAAATGGATGGGTACATAAGAAAATAAATTAGTAAAAAATATTATGGATTGCATGTGGTTCTCTTTATCTCGGAAGTGTTTTTTTCCCCTTGGAATCCTTTATTTTTCAAAATCGTTCTTTTTTTCTCGGAATCGTTCCTTTTTTCTCGGAATCGTTCCTTTTTTCTCGGAATCGTTCCTTTTTCTCGGATTCGTTCCTTTTTTCGGAACGATTCCGAAAGGAACGACTCCAATGAACTCGTTCCTTTCGGTGAACGATTCCGGCTGGAACGATTCCTTAAAAGGAACGATGTTGCCCATCTCTACTTTATTACTTTTATTCAATCATACTGTTTCCTTAAGATGTATCACAAATTGAGATTTTTTTCGAGTCAAAAAGTATCAAATCCGAAAGTGGAACCCAATACATCTGGTTTAAATTGCCACGACAGCCTACTGAAATACCTGTATCGACAACCGCGCGATTCTATTGCTAAAAGGTTGTCTAGGTCATTTGTGTAGGCTGGTCGTCAGTCTAGGTGACTCAATACGTAGAACGTCTATAATTTAAGCGAGAGGTGTTAGATTTGATTTATGTATTAGCTAACTATACATATAAAGAAATGCATTCCTAACAAACACACATACAGATATATGCCCCTGTTTGGCAACTTTATCTCCAAGTTGACTTTCTGTGCTTTTGACCAAAACTTCTAATTTTCAAATGAAATAAGATGCAAATTATCAATAACACAGAACATTTTCATAATTATACAAATTTCATCCAAATTTCACTCATTTCACAGTTTCACAAATTTCACTCAGTTGGAAAATGTCAATTGGTATGATATTTTTGCCAAACAGCATGATTCAGTAAAAAATAATAAAGTATATCTATGTGTCCGTCCTTCCATGAAGTTCCATTTCCTACGGTATACTTTGTTAAGCTGTTTCAGATAGCATACAATGTCCTATTGCCAAAATTTTGTCTGAGTGAACTGTGTCAGTCGGTTGTCGGCTCATTCATTTCAATAGGCAGAGAGTTAGCAATGTAAGCCAAGGGTCATTGGTTTAACTTCCGGATTGGGAACTTTTTAACTAAATTTTTAAATGTCAATTCGTATGAATATATTATTCTTCAATTTTACAAGAATGGAAATTATGTAGGAAGTTAATGAAAAGTCGAATTGCGTAAGGGAGAGCAAAACAAGTAATGCACAATTTTGCAAAAGATGCACAGATGATGTTACGAATAATAATCTCAATGTACATATTTAAAACACAGAAATATAAAAAGACATTTTTCATTATACCCATGCACTTTGCGTGTATATTTCATGCATTCAACTATTTGATTAAAAATATAAAAAAATATGCAAGTCTGCATAAAAACTTCCTGTAAGTAAATCAAATAGTTCCATTATATGCTTTCGTTTTAAAAACAAATATCAATACTGATTTTTTTTTTCTTTTGCAGCATAATTATTGTCAAAAAATGACATCATATGTGGAATATGCCATTCCTGGTGAAAATTATGAATGCGTACAGCAGCAGATGCGTTAAAGGATAATAATCATCGAATTAAAAAATTATAAATTACTTTTGCCATTTATAAGTCTAGAGAAAACACATTTTTTTTTTATTATCGGTTTAAAAAAGCAATAAGACTGACTGATTTTGGACTATATGAGATAAATAAATTTTCTTTTGCAGTTTAAATAGTAGATAAAAGATATTATTATTTATTTATTTATTTAACAAGCGACCTAAACAGGAATCCTCGGCTTATGATGGATTACAAACGACTAGAAATATTTATAACTAAAATCGGGAATTTATTATGCCTCCCCTAGAATATATTTCAGCGTCTTAAGCGCTATCTTAGAAGAGGGGCTTCAAATTACGATGCGTGAAAAAGGTAAAGAAATAAAAAAGCATAAAATTCAATTTAATATAATCTATGAAACATTACATTATTTTTATTACTTAAGAGAATAAGATATTGGATTAAACGTTCTAAGCTCGTTTTGTTGAAAATATGAATAGCTTTATCTGGCATCTCATCTGACGTACAACATTTAAATTTAAATTACAATGTTTTTTCCTCTGAACAATTCTCGAATAAATGTAAAAAAATAATAATAACAACATTTAAATCCTACTGATGACGACTTTGTAATGGTTGAAAACGTTCTAGGTTTTTATGATGTATTTTAAGATATTTTTAATTTGCATTTTAAATATCTTTATATTATACGTATGCAACTGAAAGTAACTTTTGTACAATTATTTGTGCTTTATATGTATTTTAATTATTTAAATCAAGGCGAATATATAGCACTAGAATTTTAATTTTAATTTATTAAATGTTCTAGTGTATAAACATGTGTTACTAATAAGTACAATTCGATCCAATAATCGGTTTCGTTTTCGTTTTCTGCACAAAATCTTAGTATCGGCGAACATTCGTTTTCGGGAAAATACTGTCGAATATTCGGCCGAGACCGAAACACCCTGTATCCCTAAAATCTCTTTTTCCTTCCGGAATTTTCAACATTATTCGTGGATTTGAGCTGTATTGGTTTAAATGTGAGCCTGATTATTTATTGCTATAAATTTCTCTTTATAATGACTCAATATATACATGACTAAATTTTGAAAACGTTTTCCACGCGCTTGTTAAAATCTGTAGACATATAGAACGATATATGTCTACTTAGAACAATTTTTAATTAGATGAAACTTGTATAATTATAAAATCGTTCTGTGTTATTGATGAATTGCATCTTATTTCATTCGAAAATTAGAAATTTTGGTCACAGGCACAGAACGTCAACTTGGAGATAAAGTTTCCAAACAGGGATATGTATTTGTATATACAGAGAAGCACCGTTTATACGTTTTTCAAGGGCCCAAGAAAAGAAAACGTATAAATGAAAAAAACCTATAAACGAAAATCACAAAAGTCCAATCATTTCCGTGATTATCAACAATAAAAAAATCATAGATAAATTAAAATACATGAAATACAAGAGGTATGTAATGCTAAACTTCTTATTCCGGATATAATTTACAACTTACTGCTATTCATATTCATAAAATAATTTGTTATTTTAGGTTGTACGGAGTTTTTGGAATGCACTGGAAAAAAGTTCATTGTTCAGAGTCAAAAGTGCCATCTTAAGATTATAATTCTAATCACTGCTAATGAAGAATTCTTGCATCGTGTTAAAACCTGCCAAAGCTTGTTTAAAACATGGCAGTGGCTTTTCGGTGCAGTTATCCTCTTCTTCACTGTTAGTTTCCTCATTTGCAATCATTTTATCGATTGTTAGAAGAGAACATGTTGCAAGTTCCGAATCACATTGCACAAAATCTTTAAATGTAGTAATATCACTTAAATTTGACCAGTTTTCTGGTGGAGCAAAATTATCAGGTTCGTTGTTTTCAATAGATTGACATCCACTGGTGTTAAAAATCCGCCAACGGCGAAGCAGTTTTTTATCATTTTGGGTAAAACATTTTGCCAAGTCATCTTTACGAAATTCATAGCTTGTAAGGTGTTAATGTTCACATTTTCGAAGTCACCGTGGTTTAAACTGACTATAGCAGTTTTCACCAAATGTTTTCGATAATGTTGTTTTAGGGATTTTATAACTCCTAAATCCAATGGCTGCAATTTGCTGGTACAATTTGCAGGGAAAAATTTGACAGTTATGTTTTTTAGAAAGTCCGTATTAGGTGAATGGGCTGGACACTGATCAATGAATAAAATGATTCGCCGCTTTTGGTTTCGCATTTTATCATCTAATTCTTTTAACCAATCGGTAAAGAAAGACATTGTCATTCATGATTTTTTATTGACCTGGTGCACTGTTGGTAATGTTTTCACATTTTTGAAGCAGCGGTGCTTGTTTGATTTGCCAATAATCAAAAAAGGCAATTTTTCTGATCCATCTGCATTGGCATACAATAACATTGTTAATCGCACTTTACTCTTTTTTCTACCATGAAACGTACCCGATTTGATTGCAAAAGTTTTAGATGCAGAAGATTATAAAACAAACCGGTTTCATCTGCATTGAAAATGTCTTTTTGTTCATATCTTTTTATCAGATCTGGCAATTGGTTTTGAATCCAATCATCCACTGTTTCGCAATCAACATTTCTAGACCTCCACTTATAGCTTTGCTTGTTATGTCATGTCTTAATTTAAACTTGTGAAGCCATCCTGAAGAAAATGATGCACCGCATTCCACATTCAGCATCTTCGAAATTTCTCGCTCTTTCTTCATAAGCAAAGGACCGCTGTTGGGAATTTTTACACTACGACACTGATTAAACCACTGTAAAAGCAACTTTTCAACATCAGCGAATTTCGAAGTTTTTTTTAAGCACTACATCCACTTTGATGATGGCTTTCGTCTATGATCTTACGCTTATAAATTAACGTGTTTAGAGTTGAAACCGGTAAACCTAATTTTTTGACAAAATCCACTCTTTTAAATGTTGGTTTTCATCCACTTTTTTTAAAATGCACATTTTTTTCCTTCAACGACAGAGATTTTCTATTACGCGAAGTCATCGTGAACCGCTAATGAACGATACAAATTCAGACACTGAATCTGCTAGGAAAACAACTTGCCCTGCTGGGCCTGGGGAGAGCACAACAACGACCCTTATCTATAGAAAGTGGGATGTTCGCATTTCTTAGGGGTACGGTTTTGGTTCAACTGGGCAGGTGTTGGTCAATGTCACTTGCCTTTTGGTAAGACTGGACAATCGGGAATTGGGAATATGAGTTTGAAATGCACATTTTCTCTCTTCTTGACTTGTTGAAAAAAACGTATAAATGAAATTTGCGATTTAACACTAGAACGGCGGGAAAATCTTACCTACTGGAACGGCGGGAAGGGGTCATTTTGACCCCTCGATGAAACTATTGAAATAACAACGCTAAAATAATTTTAAAAGCCATACATTGGCAAAAATATGTAATTTACGTGTATTTCATAATTTATATTTAATATTATTCGATAATTTATTGAATTTTTAAAGTACTGTATATAACGCCTACAGGGCGATTAATTGGATCACACTACGACTACTCAAAAAACTCATTAATTTGATATAAAAATCGATTTAAAATTAATGTTTTCACAAATTAAAACTAATGTTAACTAAAATAAAACACAATTTATAAAATAATATATATTTATATTTTCATCTACTTACTCGCCGAATGATTCACTCTCTAAATCCATAAATGAGAAATATGTTCTGTTGTTTCCGTTATTTCATTATAAGTGTAGCTGAATGGTTAATATGTTAAGCATTCTGTTTCAATTTTATTTAATGCTTATAATACTCCAAATTGTACGCACGTGTTAGGAATTAATTCAGTTGTATCAAAAAAAAAAAAAAATAGCAATTTTTGCAGTACATTTTCCGCACACAACTTTGAAACATGGGGCGCAAAATTCTTGAGATTTGTTTCCATTGCATGTTTGTACTTGACATTTTTTCTCTTGATATCTATTTTATTTTCGTGTTTTTTTTTTTTTTTCTGAAGACTCAGGAAAGATCTTTGGGAGATTTGAAACCATAAGATCCATTCTGAACACATCTCCTAAATTTAATAGAAAATCTCTTCTACTGATAGGCTTGCCTGTTACACTTTTATAAATTATCCAGGCGTTTAAAGCTGCATGATCCAAAATATTGAAAAAGATATGTACAGGCCATCGTCTAGAAACCGATTTCACGGAGTATTTTAGGCACATCTGATCATGGATATCCACACCATACTTCGTTGCGTTGTAATATTCTATTGAATCGGGCAACTTTTTGAGACCGTCTTAAGTTTTTACAGTAGAATGTAATGAGCTAAGTAGAAAAACACTTTTTTTTTTCTTTTGGCTTGATAGATGGTAAGTGTCATATTATCACATTCCCCTATCTTCGATGAATAAAGAGTACTGCGCATATTTTTCAATGATATAGGAACTTCTCTTCTGTTCTTTTTCCTTGTGCAACCAAAGTTGTATTTTTAGCTTTTAACATTTCTGCTAATTTGATATTAGTAAAATAGCTATCTGTCGTAATATTCCTCCCTTCGTTTAGATGGGGATCTGTTAATTTCATGACAACATTTTCCGATAAACGAAATTAAGGATTGTCTGCTTCATCCTTTTCTACATAAATAAATTCATTCAAGAGGTATTTAGTATCAACGTCAACAGATCACCAAAATTTTATTCCAAATTTATCCGATTTATTTGGCATATATTGCGTAAATTTATATCTATGCTGAGATGGGAACAATTGTTCATCAACTGTAATATTTTGTCCTGGTCGGTAGCATGTTTTGCAATTTTCAATAAATTTATTCCACATTTTAGATGCAAGAGCAAATTTAACAGTCTGTAGTCTGCTAGATCTTGTTGTCTTTTCATCAAACTTAAAAAATCTTTTTCTTTCTTTGAATCTATCTCTTGAGATAGTTTCTTTGCAAAATAGTATTCCTCATGCCTTGGACGACAATGAATATAAATCTAAACCCTTTTTTTTATTGCTCCTCGAACATATAGTATAGCAACAAAAGCAGCTTCGAGTACAAAGAGTATTTTATTAAAGGGGTCAAAATGACCCCCGTCCGCCGTTCTAGGTATACAAGCCCATATTTCAAAAACTAACAAATCTAGAAAGCTGAATTTTTCTTTAGAAATATATGTTATCTATTTAGGAAAAGTCAAAAAATTTCAAACGATTTCGCCCAAGCAAACAAAAGTAATCAGCGGACGAAAGTACTCAGGTGTCAAAATGACCCCTACCGCCGTTCTAGTGTTAAAGAAAAACGTATAAATGAAATTATTTAACGTTAACATCCATTCGATTTCGTCGGGACCATTCAAAAAAAGTATAAATGACAAAAACGTATAAACGAGAAACGTATAAGCGGTGCTCCACTGTATGTATGTGTGTTTGTTGGGAAATTATTTCTTTATAAGTATAGTTAGTTAACTAATAATTATATACATATATGTGTGTGTGTATTAGTTGCGTTATTTTTAAGACAGTTTTGTTTGCGTTTGCGTTTGCGGCCGAAACTACAAAGATAACCGAAATTCAGTTTCGTTCTTTAAAACGTGTTTTGGTCGAACTCTACATAAGTATAACTTCACTTAAATCGAATAACGAATAAACCTTAAAAATGATGAGCTGAAAAAAAATTCTAAATACAATAAAATAAAATAAAATTTTAAGCTTCAAAAGTACATAAATCAGTTTATTGATATTTTGAAGACAGTTGTTTTCATAAAATCAAAAACATTGCTTCATTTAAACACCTTTTTATCACATATTTGTCAGCTTTCATTGAAAATACATTATTCATTTCCTATCGATTGGCAGAGTTGAGAGAGGCGAAACGAATAATGCATCATTATTTATAATTATGTACAAAAATTAAGAATAATTTATAATGAAATTATGAAGTGTTTTTTCATGCGAAATTTAGGTGCTGATTCAAATGATTCATCAAATTAATATAACGTGATGTGTATTTTTTAATGACAAAAAAATTCGCAAACGAGTAAGATCGCAAAAAGGGAAGATTACAGAAGAAATATACATTTAGAATTGTTGAATATTAAATAACTACTATTGAATGTTACGAATATGTAATGTTAAGAAAACGTATAGCTACGAAAATATATTATTACGGAAATGTAATTTTATTAAAGTAAATATGTATATAGTACCATATATAAAAATTATTAATAATGCATGATTCGTAAATGAAATTATTAGAAAAATTTAATTAAGTATTCTAACCATTTCGGTAAGCACGTAGGTTGTTGCTGCTATTTATTATTTGTTCTTTTGATTTTTCAGCAGAGTAACATCATTTAGGTGATCTTGAATCACTTTGATTCCAATTAATATTGTTTTGATAGTTTGCGTTTCAATTTACGTCTGCTTTTACAAGTTACATACTCACAACCATTCATTTTTTATTCAAGGGTTTTCACAAAGGAAAAAAAAGAAGGCTAATCGAAATGTATAAACACGATTAGTACAGTCAATTTCTATGCCTAAATTTTATATTTGTTATGGCATGTGAGTCTATCGGATAGCCTTTACTTTCGGCTATAACTCCGAATTGAAATTTTCATAAAAGAAGCATTTTTCTTAGTACAGGTATTTCAATTTTCTCTCACATCTCTTAGGCGGCTTCCCGAACTGTTTTCAGTGTTTATAAATGGCTCCTTTCCAGCACTCACTTAACAAGCAAAATGCAGCAAAGGCCAATTGGGAAACTTTAAATAATATTACAGGTTTTTATTCAAAGGAGATATGATTTATTTCCGATTGTGATGCTTTTTCGCTGAATATGCGGCAGTCGATTACGAAATGTGGCTAGAGATTTTCACCATATGAAGCACGATTTTATTGATGTCTTTTCCATATAAAACTAGAACTTTTCTTCCGAAAATGCGTTCTAAAATATTGTGCTCATACAAGAGGAAATTTAATTTACTCCATACCTTTTTTAGCTTTAATTTACTTCCATAACAAAACCCAACAGCCAATTATTAATCTCTTTATAATTTTTTTAATACATTTCGTTGCGCTTCTACCATCGATTACCAAAAGAAATGCACTATTATTGTTACAGCTACTTAAATAAAGCCATGTTTCAGTGCCACCAAAAATTTTTATTTAGCACCTCCGCATATATGTTCGTTAAGGGGAGTTTTGCTTTTTACGGTTTAAAAAATGTATTTTTTTTTCGGTACATTTTTCTATTCCCTATTGTCCGTAGATTGTACGTGTACAACGATTTGGACCGAATTCAAAGGCCTTCCGAAGCTATTTAGTGCTTTAGCGTAACGCGTGTGTAGGCTTACACTGTTTTGGAGCAATATAAACGCATTTTACACAAAATGACTTTTTTCAAACTAGGCAGGATCAGAACGCAAAATCTATTAAACTGATCTTGTTATTTTTTTATTATTAAAGATGATACAATTTATTGGAGCTTGAACCACTTTCAGCCATTTTTATAAAATATAAATATTTTTAGAAGCACGTCAGAATGCAAATAAAGGGGTAAAAATTAAACCTATTTTTTTTCAAATCGCTGCCATTTTATTGATTTTCAACTTTTTGATCACCATACAATATTATCTGCTTTCATAATCGTTAACTAAAATAATTGCAAACTACCCTGGCGATCCCGTCCAAATGGGTGTGCACAGTACACACTCTAGGGCATCCACCCACGGAACTCAAGCCAGATTATCGATTTTTTTTCTGTTTTTTTTTTAAGAATTTGAAATGTTCTCCGAACAATAACAAATAACATAAAAAAAACTCGGAGCTAAAATCTTCATTCTTATTCCACAAAAAAAATACTAAAGAACAACCTCTTTTCGGCATTCTACCGGCAACCCCCCCCCCCCCCACCCCTTAACGCCAAAGTTAAAAAGACGCAAGCCTCGAGCATTGAAAATACTTCAGAATATCGCTCCAAAAACCTGATAGTAAATTTTCATGACTGTACAAAAATAAAGTTCTTACTATCATGAAAGTTTCGAGGCAAAGCTACACTCATAGAAATACTTTCTTCAATTTACGGAAATATTCCTGGCAGTACTGTTAATGTTATATATCCGAGAATTGGCGAAATTTCCGTTTTATGACTGAAATTTTCCGTAATCTGAAAAAAAGATGTTTTTTAAAAAAATACGCCTCTCGTTCTTCCCCTTAAGTTTGAAAATGAGACCGCTCGTCTCGAATCGAGCATCTTAACCACTTGGCCAGCGAGCACTTAGTAGCCAGCGAGTTTAAAATGAAGATGTCTTTTCTTCCAATGGGGGATTGGTGAGGCTTGTTATAAATTGCTTGTTAAAAAAGCTCAGAAATTTAAACTTAACTGTAGGAGCATTTTGTCGTTATGAAATAATGGTTGGTGTTTTAACATAAAATAATAGAGGATTAAAATTATTACACATTAGACATATTTTTAATAAGACATAATTTTAATTTTAGATGTAAGATATGACTATTATATTTTTAATTAAATTCGAGATAAAATGTTCGCTTTTTTTAATAAAATCGATTTTTTAACTCGATTAAACTACAATATATATTTTTTAAATGTGTTCGTTTACAATATATTTTACATGCGAATATTTTTTTTTATACTCTAAAAAATACTTCGCGAATAAGTTTAAAGGAATAAAAAAATTGCTATTTTATTATATTCGGTTATTTTGTTTGTTTGTTTTTAAATAAATTAGAAATTTAAATTTATTGCATTTTCAATTTTTCATTTTAAAAATAAGTTTGAACTTTTGTATTAATATACCCAATACGCATGCATGCAAGAAATAACCGGAATTTTCCCCTCTTTTTCAGACTTCTGGGAAGAATTATCGGAAAAAGCATATTTTCTAGGAGTAAAGAAATTATTTGTTTAAAAATGACGAATTTTTTTGACAGTGTATGCCAGGGGCGGATCCAGAGACTGGTTTTGAATAGGGGGGTGGCGGTACCGAATGATATATAATCAACACAGTCATAGTTTCTATTGGTTAAATCATTCCTTGCAGTTTATTATTATTTGAATATGAAATAAGTAATGCTATTTAAAATTACTATAGACCCTCGGCTATCCGACGTTCAATTAACCGACACACTAGGTTAACCAACCATTTTATTATATAAGATCCCTCTCCTCAAAATATGGCTTATTGTTACTTATTGTGTCGAAAAATTAAAAATGTTACCATAGAATTTATTTATTAAATGTCTTATTTTTATTCTTTTTATTTTTACTCTTTTACTCAGGTAATTATTTATCTTATATGTTTATTCAAAAAAGAAGGTGAATAAAAATCTCAAGGGGGATCATCCTTGAATAGTCAAAATATGTCATCTAAGTGATGTGTATACTTCTTCATAATCTACTCATTATTAGTCCTTCAAGGTTAACATTTGTTACTGAGACGCAGGTCTGTTTTCCTAACTTATTTACAAGAGGTAGAAAGACAGCGAAAAATGGTAAACCAAACAATGAACAGTGGCCGACAATAGAGCGGCCTTTTCTATTCAAATCACAAGAAGGCCTTTCATTAAGTAAATACATAAGAGAAGAACTGATTTACCAAATTGACTTTAAAGAAATTAACACACCATATGAATTTATCTTTTAATTGACTAAGACATAATCCTTTTTTGTTCATTCATCAAATAACCCTTGAAATTCACCAATGTGGGTAGCAATAGCAGTACATTTTTTTTTAAACATTGGTGACTTTTTTGAGAAAACATTAAGATGCTTGAAGTTTTAAAATGCCCTTTGTTTTTCTTGTTTTTTCTTTCTTTGGGAATTGCTACGAACCCCATTCTTTTCTCAAACCAACTGCAAAAATACAGAAATTAGAAGTGCAGCTTCTTTGAAAAGATGAAAAAGTTTCCACACTTTAAAGGGATCCGCATAGTGGTGCCATTTTTCTGTAATTCAACAAAAGGTACACGAAGTGGCTTTGTCCCCAACCTCAACCCATAGTGCCAAAAATTATGGCCTTTTGACAGGACATAATCCTTTTTTTTTTTTCATTAATTGTCGAAACGTCAGTGAGGTTTACCATTGGCACTCGGAAAGTGTTTGGTTTTCGTTTGCTTGTCTGCCTGTTCCGCGAAAACTGTCGTTAAAAGCGTTGAATTTATATCTTTGGGAGCCCCACCCTGGATCCGTACCTCGAGGAATCTCCTTTTGGCACTAAATATGCGTTTTTTTTTCGCGGCCGTTTGACGAAATTCGCGTTATTTTTAACGATCCTTTGGCAAAATTCGCATATTTTTTTCGCAATCCTTTGACGAAATTCGCATTTTTTCTGAGGTTGTTTGACTAAACTAGCGTTTTTTCCGCGATTCTTTAGCGAAATTCACGTTTTTCTGTGATTCTTCGGCGAAATTCGCGTTTTTTTGGACGAAATTTGCGTTTTTTTCTGCGATCCTTTGAAAAAATTCGCTCTTCTCTGCAATTCTTTGACAAAATTTACGTTTCTTTAACGTCCTTTGACGAAATGCGCGTTTTTCAGCGAATTGTTTCATGAAATTCACATTTTCCATGATTCTTTGACGAAATTGGCGTTTTGTGCGCGATCATTTGACGAAATTCGCGATTCTTTGATGAATTTGGCGATTTTTTCTGTGAGTGATCACCCGATCGTCTCCCACCCCACTCCGTGGATCCGCGCTTGGTGTATGGTCAAGAGTCAAGACTATCAACAAAGCCAAAATGTCCTGAGAAAAACGTAATTTGTGTGTAGGAATTAGCAGTGAAAATCATTTATATGAAGCGTGATTAACGTTCTCAAAAGTGGTCGTTTTAGAAAAAAAAAATAAGTTAACTAGTTGTCTTCAAAAGTTTATGCTTTCAAACACTAGAAACAGTCATTTGTTCTATGAACATTCTTAAATTTATCAGAGATGCATAAAGTTCTAAAAATTTATGTTTAAATAAAAACTTTTATTAAAACTTTGACTGAACAAAGAAGATATACATTTTACAACTATTAATTGTTCTTATAATGCAAGATAACGACAGCATAAGGTATATACTATTTTTATATCGCATTTATGCGTGTGATGCAGCTTAGAAGCAATATATATATATAATATATATATATATATATATATATATATATATATATATATATATACATATATACACAGATAAAAAAAAGAGAAAACACTTTGTTAAACATTATCTATCATATACTAGGGTTTTTTTGTGTGTGAGTGTTATCTATCAAGAAGTTTCTCATTTGCAGCTATCTCATTTCTGAGGCTTCTGCTTGATACTATGAGACAAAAAGTGACATTTCTTTCTTTTAATCAATCATGTTTCTTTTTAGAAATGTCATAACCCCCTATTTTAGAGATTATTACAGTCCGTTCCTGACAACATTTCACGTATATTGTTTATTACAGACTGTAAGTAAAAGATATTATACTGATTCTTACTTCTGCATGGTTAATTAAAAGAAAAAATGTCTGTCAAATCTTTTGGAAATGTGGTTTTAATTTTATATTAATAGTTGTATGTAATAGATTAAAATGGTATGTATAAATGCTAAGTACATGCTATTGAAACAAACGAACGTTTACATAATTTTTGAAAATATTTCAATTTAAAACTTCTATGTGAATGGATTATTGTGCACTTCTCATATTACGAATACATTCGTTGGATTCAATGTATTGCTGAAACTTCTATTAAATATACATATATGTTTCTCAAACTACGTAAAAGTTCGTGAAATCACTTAAATTTTATAACACATAAATTAGCTAACTGGACAATTTTGTAAACGCTTCTTAAATACCATATTAAAACATTTTTAGAGTTGTAAAGAAAAATGATTTAAAAGTACAATTCCCATAATAACTGTTATTTTAGCAGTTAGTTTCTATTCTATTTTATTGGCATTTTTGGCATTTTTTAAACATATTGCGTTCACATCCAGTAATTTAGTTTACATCCTTTTCATACATCAAATTAATCAACGTAATATTTTCTTTCGTATCTAGCAAAAAGGAATAGACACATTAATTGCAATTATCTTTTGGGAATAGTGACATATATTGTAGCGGCTATGAAAAAAAAATCACCAACAATGATTTATTTCTAAAACAAATATGTATTATCTTTCACTGATTAAACTAATAAACATTTTTTTTTCCTTGAACGAAATTAGGAAACTGAAGCACAAGTAGTAGAATGTGAAACAGTAAACGAATGGTAGATCGTATTTATTTATTTCTTTATTTTCTATTTCCTTACTTATATTCTTAAGAACAACTGGATGAAGAAAATGTTCTTTTTAATTAGGAATCTGTTCGGATTGAGTAAAAAAATTAAAAATAAGGATCCATAAAAAATTGAATGTTTAGACGCGGTTCTAAACACCGTAGGAAAACAAGTGAACAAATTAGGAAAGTGCTACACATGTTTTGATGTTTCAATAGCGATGTTGTCAAACTACGTAAAAGATATAATCTCAAGCAAGATGATATTTATAAGGAAAAGATTTCCTCAAATGCCTAAAAAAAATTCGCAAATCACTGAGTTTACATGCACTACTGCATACGACGCATATAATATTTTTACATTTATTTTTTTCTTACACTTCTGAATTAAGTTAATCAAATGGAGCAAATGTATTTTAATATCAATTTTTTTTGTGTGTTTTCTATTATTCAGAAATGAATCTTACAAATGTAATTTAAATCATACAATTGATATTATCATTTGTCCCCAACATTTTAACTCTTTTCCGGGAATTTTAATATTGACGATGAACACAGGAAGATAAACAGTTTTCTTTCGTCAATGAACAAAGATTGCTTGACGATTAACAAAGATTATAACTAGGAATAAATGAAATCTGTATTATAGTTGCTATTTAAATATTCTGAGCTGTTTCTGATCTTGATTATAACATATATCAATAAATTATATATTTAGGGACATAAACTGATATTGCAATCTAATATCTATTACAATGAACTAAATTAGACCGCTTGGAAGTGTGGTTCAGTTTTTTTATACATATTTGAAGTACTGTCTATTTTCCAGTTAGTTTAGTCTTGAAGAGTAACTTCATAATAGGCAATCTGTATAATTACGAATTGTACAGTTATCCCAGTGTTATCTGTATTAAAATCTTACTTTATATATTAACCGTGGTTACATTTTATAAATAACCTTTTGAGGGAGGAAATCTTATACCTTTGGCCTGTATTGCCTTTAATAAGATTCTTTGAGTTTTATAAATTAAATATTCAATCTCAAAAATTTTCTTTAATTGTTTCGATTTTCCTTAAAAGTGCAATTTCTTTCTTTGCCATTGATCTAAACAAAATCCCTTCAGACATAATACAATAGAATAGAATAAATTAAATTTAAATATAAAAAGTATTCGAGTGTTCAAAAATGTTAAGTGTGCTCATAAATAATATCTATTGTGTGGACAACAACTTTTGGCATATTTCTTTAGAGTCTAAGCACGGGTACAAAAGAAAAAAAGAAAAATAATCACTCAGCGGAAGAAGTCACGAAAAACGATGTTAAATCAAGCTGATAAAACGAAGTCTTAAAAATATACTAAATTTACACTTCTCAATAAGAAAGACATACGTTATGGTCGCCTGTAACACATAAAAATGAACAGATGCTTTTTGTTTCAGTTAAGAGGTGCATTTTAATGACCTTACAACATACATCAATACATACGTAAAATTTTGAAATAACTAATTACTTTTACAAGCATGTGCAAAATTATTACACACACATTCATATTGCTTAATATATTCGGCACTGTCAGCAAATTTACCTTACTACCTTTTTAAGCAATTATTTTTCTAGTCTTCGCACTCTGCTGCACGGACACTTTTGAACTCATTATTGTAACATATACCAGTTAAACTTAAAAAAAATAACGTAAGTTATGAATCTTGTACAATTTTTACTTTTCTATCATGTCATTCTTTTTAAGCATCCATCTGTTGGCAACATCCAGCACAAATGAAGCAATAAAATTTGTTATAACGAACCTTCAGTATAAGATTATAATTTAAAAAATATTCTTTATTCTTTACGTAACATCTTAAGAAATTAAATAAAATCGGTGTTACATTTCTTCCGTTTTCCTCTTGCGTTATACTAATGATAGCTCAAAAATTTTCGTCAAAGTAAAATTTATCTTAATTAATGTAAAATGAGTGACTTCTATTCATTTTACATTCCTCTTTAAAGCTCTTAAGAAATTGGAATGACCATCAATGTAATTAGTTAGAAGCAAGTACTTAACTATATGACATTCTTTAAGTCATCCCATATTACCAAACTTTAATCTTAGCTTCCAAGTTAAAATCCTCTCAAATACTTTTTCGTAGCGTCATTTTTTATTTTAATGAATAAAATTCTTGCCACTCTGGTTCTAATAAAAGAAAAGTTACTCGTTTAAAATATTTAAATATAGCTGAATCTTGATGGTTCGACATTCTATATTACCTGACACTTGTTGCAAAATTCGTGTTTTCTTTTTGAAAAAATAATTGCAAACGCTAGAACGTGCATTATGACGGGATATGAAACGAAAATGGGGAATTGTTAGGAAATTTTCGAATTTTTGATCAAAAATAACTTTTACAGGGATGTTCTATCTGTTATTATACCTAAGATGGTCCAAACTTTCTCGAATACTGAAAAACATTTGGGTGCAGAAGTCACGTAGTTCACGTAGATTTTGATTTAAATCATTTCATTACCAACATTTTGAAAATGTAATAAAACTATGGAAGTTTTCACACATTGTTAATAATGCGCCCAATAAGGTAAAAACTATCTAATAAAAAGTTTGGTACTTTTCGGTTAGCCGGGCGCCAGTGTTATACATATTTATATACATACATATATGTATATATACATATATGTATATATACATATATATTTACATATATATATGTGTGTATATATACAGTAGGTGTATATGTATATATATATATATGTATATTTACATATATGTATGTATATAAATATGTACATATAACACTGGCGCCCGGCTAACCGAAAAGTACTAAAGGTTTTGGGCGAATTTCTTTTTGTTGTTAAAAATTGACAAACCTCAGTGACATGCATTTTAAGTTAATTCTATAACAAAATTAAAATTATTTAGAACTATCAGTTTATACTATATACTCACTTATACTATACTCACATATACTATAAGTTTAAATCTTATTTTCTAGTTTTCTTATCAAATTAACAAATATATATACTTATTTCTGATATTAAATTATTTGAAAATTATATGATTTTAATAAGGCTCGCCAACACGGTAGCATCCATCTTGATTCAAAATAATTTCGGTGAAGTTTTTCATGAAAAATATTCTCTCATCGATTTGATATTTAAATATGTGCCTTTGGTAGGAAAATGATTAAAAATTCTTTTAAATTAGATTAAACACCTTAAAAAAAATTGTAAAAATTATGTCCTTGATTAAGGACACCAGTAGCGAAAGTGTTAAAATTTTGATAAATTAGCGAAGCATACGAAAAAGATAAAACTTAATGTTATAAATTTTCAAGTTGTAAAATATTTAATTTCAAGTACATTCTGATCGCATTAATTTCATCCTATCTACGCACAACAAAAGTAGAACAGGGTTTTTTTTTTGCGAAATATAAAAAAAAATAAAACATAGATATTTTATTGAGATAACATTGCGTTACGGACATGCATTTTGGTCAGGGAAACAATAAATTAATGCAAAGCAATCATACAATATTTTCCTAAAAGAATTTAAAATTAGTGAAATGCAGTGTTTTTAGTGTGGCAACTGGCAACACTATGCATTGTTGGGTAAAAAATGTCTTTCTAACCTTATATTAGCACAAAATGTGTTGCACAGATATATTTTTATTCAGTTTTCTTTGTTACTTATAAGTTTTCACTTATGTGACTACTTCAGGTATGCTTCAAAATGGATATTTGATTTTCCTTCAAAATTATATTTCGAAATAAAAATAAGATCAGACATATACACTGGTGGAAATTGATTTATGGAATCACGGTTTTTTAACAATAACTTCTATAATATTCATTAAAAATGAATGAAATTTCATGGGATATACATAGTATGTATAACAAATGAGTTACAAAAATAAAATTTCATACATAATATTAAACAAAAACAAAAAGTCAAAAATTAAATTTTCGTAATATGCAAGCATGGAAATTGATTTATGAAATATCACATTTCATTGGCTATTCCGAAGTAATATGACGAAAATTTGCATTAAACAAGGTAGCGTGACATACACAGTAGACCTAAAAAGAGTTATATTTTGGAAGCAATACATTTCCGTTATACTTTACACGATGGGTAAACGAAAGTTGCTGTCTGAGGAAAAAAGCTCTAATATCAATGCATATGTAGGATGTGGAAATCTGTTACGGAAATTAGTAAAATTAAAAGATAAGTTGGGGTTATATATAACTATAGAAAAGATCCAGAAAATTATGGCAAAATTTTTAACAAAAATGTGATCCACGTTTAAGTAAGAGAGAGAAAAGGGGTGATTCTTCAACTTGCATCGAAAGCCGACCACACTTCAAAGAAGATTTGTGTAGATCTATCCCTTACTGCTACTTCTAGAAGAGTTAGGCAAACTTTACATTCTTCACGAGGCCTGAGATGGTCGAAAATGAAGTCTGGTCCAAATTTACTTCTGTATCACAAGCGTTTGCAGTATTACGAGAAGTACATGACAATGGGTGACAATTGGAAGAAAGTCATTTTCTCCAACTTAAAAAGATTCAATATGGATGGCCCGGATGGTTTGACGTATTATTGGGGGTATCTCCGAAAAGAATCAAAATCTACATTCAGCAGATATTTTGATGGCGGAAGTTTGATGATTTGGGCAGCGATCGCTTATGATGTCAAAAATGAAATTGTATTTTTAAACGGTCGCAAGACTTCTCAGGATTACAGTTTTGTTTTAGAAAATTCACTTCTTCCATTTGCATAGCAATATTACGGTTTAGATTACATCTTCATGCAAGACAATGGAAATATTCACATTTCAAATGCACTGAAAGATTGGTTTGACGAACAAAATATTGTTCTTTCAGATTATCCACATATTAGTCCTGATCTGAACACCAATGAAAACGTTTGGGGTAGTGATGGGCGATTCTGGAAAATTCAGGAATCGATTAAAATCGACATCGTATAAAACTGAATCGATCACAATAAGAATCGATTCCCAAATTCTAGAATCGATACTTGAATCGATATTTCGATAGTCACAGATTCGCACAGATAAGCTCAAAAATATTAATTTCAAAACTTAGCGAATCTGCAGAGCCGTAGCGACCACCTCCCATACCTCACATTTAGAGGGTAGACAAAGTCAGGGGCCCAGTCGTAAGCTATTACAGACCTTTGAGTCAAATAATAAAGTTTTTAACTTTTAAATTATTAGTTTTAAGATGTAATTTTACTAATATTGTAATTTAGATTTTATTTAAATTTATTTTTTAAGAAAGGTCTCGGTTAAATACAAGTTGGAAATTGCGCGTCAAACGTGGCAAATGTGGTGCGCTCGTACTATAACAGTGCACTTCATAAGTGCATATCAATTTCATTTTGTTCGAAAGTCTGTAACATCCTTAAAATGCACTTTGCACTTGAAATAATTTTTTCCATTGGCTGTAATGTAACGGAAAACTTTTGACTGTCCCTGTAATTAAATCATTGTGATTTTCTTCCAGCCTGAATTAAAATTTAAATTTTCAGGGACATAATTCACGTTGCCATAAGAACCGATTTAGTATTCTTACAATTTGAGTTTAATAATGTAATTAGCAAAGTTTATTAAAGTTCTTTTATTTAAAAAAAAAAAAAAATCGTCGCTGCAAGACGTGAAAATTTAGTTTTCTCAGAAGAAATAAAAATCAATTAATTTTACTGTCTTAGAAGGATAGTGGACGCACATGTATATTGCCTGGAAATCTTTAACATTATAGCTAGTAACTAGCGGGTTCCGCCTAATATGAAATCTCGAAGCGAACGAACCGCGAACCGGGTTCCCGCTGCCTACAGCATCGTATAGGTGTACCCCCCCCCCCCCACTTTGCCCACCGGGTCGGAAAAACGCGCTCACCTTCCCCCCCCCCCACACACACACACACCAATTTTTGACATTCATCATTTAAAAATTTTTTATTATGTGTTATAAACTATCTTAAAATTTCAAACAAATCGCCCTGTTATATTTTCTAATTTTGTTCTGCCCCTCCCCTCTATCCCCCCCCCCCCCCGAAATGTGACGCGCCATTCTTTTTTATAATTTTTTATCATGTATTATAAACAATCTTAAAGCTTAAAACAGATCGCATTGTTAGATTTCCTAATTTTAACAAAATCGCGTTATGTTGGTTCCAGATTCCACCACCAGGGTGCGCACTCTATTCCTAACAAAACTGTGAACGAAACTCCGTTAAACAACCTATCAGTAGATATATTACTCAAGAGTGTGGCAATCTTGATCAAAAATTTAAGCTATTTGCCGAAATTACTATTCGGAAATAGTGGTAACTAAACTTTTGACTTTTTTATATTTAATAAGTAGCATTTATCTCAGGACTCCGTCAAAAAACCCCCACCTAAAACGGTAAGGAACGCTAAGGTTTAAAAAAAATTCTAGCGGCCTCGCCCCCCCCCCTCCTCCCGAAATTTTCGCATCATTCTTTTTTAAACTTTTTCTTATGTGTTATAAACTATCTTTAAAGTTTCGAACAGATCGCCTTGTTAGATTTTCTACTTTAAATGAAATCGCGGTCTGTTAGTTCTATATTCCACCACCAGGGAGCGCAGTCTATTCAAAACAAAAGTGTATCTAAACGAAACTCCTTTATACAACCTATCCGAAGATACATTAGTCTAGGGGGTGGTAGTCTTAAGCAAGAATTCAAGATATTTGTGAAATTACTATTCGAAAATAGTGGTATGAACACTTATAAAATTTTTGATATTGAAAAAGTAGTAATTATCTCAGCCCGCCGTCAAAGAACCACACGCTAAACGGTAGAAAACGTTAATGCTGCTATAAAAAATCACGTGACTGCCTTTAAAAAAAAGCATTTAATAGAAATAAACCAATTAGTGAAATAATAATTAATATCTCAGCTTGTAATTAAGATAATATTTTTTCGAATTTCTGAAAGGAGAATTATTTTTATTTTTTTTTTTTTTGCATCGCCCTGTCCAAGTTTCGAATTTTTACGCCCCTTACATTCTAAGATGTGGTCCCCTTTTAAAACAGTACAAAATTCTCGGGAATCACTTTGTTTAAATTGTTAAATATATTATTTGAAAAAAATTAATAACATACAGGGGATCCTTTAGTTTCGGAAAGCTCCGAAATTTCATAAAATTCAAAGTATCATAAATCAGTAAGTTTGGTTGTAAGCGACTGAATTTTTTATAATACAACTTACACAAACACTTTGACAAACTTACGGGTGAAAATACGGCTTAACTAACGAGAACCTTGAGTCACGTGGCTTTAAACCAAGAATGATAAGTTTAAAATGAAAAAGAGACGAAATTTGTTATTACCATTCATAAATAGTGCTCACCAAGAGCTGCAGATATAATATCAGTGTTTAGTTGGTAAACAAATGATTCGGGAAGAATGTCAAAAAAGGTCCCATTGAAATTGGACCATAATTAAGAAAATTCGGATCGGGGGGGGGGGGGGGTGTATAGGTGACGAACTGAAAAAGCACAGCTTAATAAACTAGTAACCCAAATAACTTGGCTCCTAAACTAAAAATATTACAATTTAACCTTGAAAGAAAAAGGCTCTTATGCGAAATTTGACAGCAGTTCTGCCTTTAAAACAGTAAATCCGGAAGAATAAATATATATTCCTTTGAAATTACTGTCAAAAATATCAATACAAAAGTTGGAGCACGATTGACCCTTACCAAAAAGAAGGAAGGCTAGAGACAGAAAATAAAAGATCACATTAAAAGCTTTCCAACGATATGTTATACGATATGGTTTGGAAGAAACAAAAAATACCCCCCCCCCCCGAGGGAGCAGGCAAGCCCCAAACGGTCGGAGGGGCGACCTCAAAAGTATCTTTGGTCAAGGTTTCAAAATGTGGCTTTATAATAAAATAGAACAAGAATTGGACATTTTAAAAATTGCATGCAAATTTTGAACGGCCCTGTAAATTAAGATTAGCGAGCAAAAGGGGAGAGGGGGGTGGAGAGATTAGAAGGGACGAACTTGAAAAATACAATATAATAAACTAGTAACCTGAATAACTTGGCTTCTAAACAAAAGTATAACGATTTAACCTAGTGTTGAATTCAGGGGGTAGCCTGGGAGGACCCGTAAGTTTTGAGATTTTATGCTTTTTAATGGACAAATGTGCACCCCCCCCCCCATTACGGAACTCTGAAATACCCCACCCCCCCCAATCCCGACCGGAGTTGCATAAATCCCTCCCTGAGAAAAATACCTGCATTCAACACTGATTTAACCTAGAAAGTAAAAAAAGGCTCTTTTACAAAATTTTACAGCAATTCTGGCACTAAAACAGCAAAATTGGAAGAATTGATTCAACCCGAATCGTGGATCGACCGCGATGTGATTTGAATTGAAGTAAATCAAAGCATAACGATTCGACATTGCATCTAAAGAATTGAAAGTAAATCAAGATATAACGATTCGACATTGCATCTAAAGAATTGAAGTAAATCAAAAAAGTAACGATTCTGAAGATCGCATCTGAAGATCGACATCGGCATCGAATCTGAACTGAATCGATTCACCGTTTCTGATCCAAGAGCAGAATCGATGCGTTCATCTTTTCTTGCTTTGTCTTTAGAAAAATAAAGTGTTGTCTTCGTGAAAATTTTCGACTTCCGGTTTCTAAGGATTTATAGTGTTAGAACTTCTTGTCTGGAATACGATTTGACTATTTTTATAAATTTTTTGCCTGTCAGTCTGTCTATTTGTTTGTCTCTGACAAAAAAATTGTGAGCGGTCTATTTCAAGAACTAATGCATGGAATCTGTTGAAACTTTAGATTCAGTTAGACCTTCATATAAATTGGTGCTGATTACTTTTTGGTGAAAATCGCTCAACAGGTGGCGCTGCTATGCTGCATTTTTCATGATTTCCGCAAGATTGCTATCGCAAGAACTAATGCACGAATATTCACCAAACTTCAGATTCAGTTTAACGTTGACATAAGTTGTTGAGGATTAGGTTTTGATGTAAATCTACCGGCAGGTGGCGCTGCTATGCTGCATTTTCCCCGAGTTTCGCAATAGCTCTATCTCAAGAACTAATACACGGATTTTCATAAAACCACATTCAGTTAGACGTTGGCATAAATTGCTGCTTATTAGGTTTCGGTATAAATCGCCCAACAGGGGGCGTTGCTATGCTGATTTTATCAGCAGAGTTGAATTCAGACATTTTTCTCCGGGAAGGACAGTTCAGAGGGGGAGGGGATTGGACTTTTGTACATTTTAATGTACAAAAAGCATAAAATCTCAAACTTTCTGCGGGGCATTTGAATGTTGCGGGGGGGGGGGGGAGGAATGCTACCCTCCCGGGCCATCCCCTGAATTCAACACGTTTTTCAGGATTTAAATAATTTTAGGGATAATATCTCAAGGACTAAGGAACGAAATTTCATCAATTTTTAATGTACAAAAACGTATTGAACTCAGGGGGTGGCCCGGGGGGGTGACATTCTCCTCCCCCCGAAACACTCAAATGCCCCCCAGAAAGTTTGAGATTTTATGCTTTGTTGCGGGGGGGAGGAATGTCATCCACCGGGCCACCCCCTGAATTCAACACGTTTTTCAGGATTTAAACAATTTTAGGGATAATATCTCAAGAACTAATGAACGAAATTTCATCAAACTTAATATTCTGTTAGATAATGTCATAAGTTATTCATGATTAGGTTTTTGTGTAAATGATATAACAAATTGTGATGCCATGCTGCTTTTATCAACAGTGTTGAATTCAGACATTTTTCTCCGGGGGGGATTTCTATGGTTCTGGCGAGGAACATTCTAGAGTTACGAGGGGGGAAGGATTGGACTTTCGTCCATTAAGCATAAAATCTCAAATCTCCCTAGGGGACATTTCAATGTTCCGGGGGGGGGGGGGGCACCCGTACCAGCCCCTGAATTCAACACTGTTTTTCAGGGTTTACACAATGTTTGCGATAACATCTCAAGAAGTAATGAACGGAATTTCATCAAACTTAATATTCTGTTAGTCATTGACGTAAGTTGTTTTTTCTGAGTCTTTCGTGTTAATCATGTAATAGGCTGCGTTGCTATACTGCTTTTTTCATGATATTCATGATAGCCATATCTCAAAACTAATGCACGGAATTTAATCAAACTTCATATTCTGTTACACTGTCGTATAAATAGATCCTTATTAGGCTTGGGTGTATACTACCCAGCAGGTGTCGCTTTTATGCCCTTTGAACTGGGATTTTCCGTTGCGGACATCTAAGAGGGTGTGGGCCGAAATTCAATGATTTGTTAGGAAAATGGGATTCTTATATATATTTTTTAAATACACATATTTCAACGAACCTATACTTTTGGATCCTCATGATGGGTATAGGTTATTTAAATTTGACACTGTGATAGCGAATTTTGAAGTTTTAACATTTATGAGACAGAAGAAAGTTTTGGGATTGGACATGCAACTACTTGACCTTAAATTTTTGAAGGAAAATGAAAATGATATGACCTTTAGAGACATCGATTAAAAAATTTATAGTATCGATTAAATCGAGTTGGCCATAGTATCGATTAAATCGATTAAAAAAATCGAAATCGCCCATCACTAGTTTGGGGACAGCTTGTACGAATGATTTATGCAAATGGGATTCACTACACATTGCTTATAGAAATGAAAGCTTCAATCTCTCAGAACTCGAAATTAATTGATCAGAAATACATTCAAAATCAATGTCATCTATAATAAAAGAAACTCTGGTGAATAAAAGCGGCTTTACTAACTATTAATTTCAATTAAATGTGATATTTCATAAATCAATTTCCATATTTTTATGTTACTAAAATCTAATTTTTGACCTTATGTTTTAGATTATTAATATGTATGAAATTTTATTTTTCTAAATTATTTGTTATAAATAGCATATATAACGTATGGAATTTCATTCGTTTTTAATGAATATTATAAAAGCTCTTGTTAAAAAACCGTGGTTTCATAAATCAATTTCCACCAGTGTATTGTCCCATATAAACTAGTCGATAAACTAATCCGAGTATGTGTAAATAATAATAAAAATATTCTAATTATAGTTTTAAGTAACAAACTGTAATTTTTTTCTTTTAACCTCGTCACTCCTTTGGCCACATGTGTGGACGTTTAGTTTTCACCCGACTGCCAAGGAGGGTTATGTGTTTCACGCGTATCTGGGTATGTGGATTTTTTATACCCTCGAAACATCCCAACGGCCGGATGGATTTTAATGAATGAGGTCTCTATCGATTTGTTTTAACCTCCGTTGGTTATAGGCTAGGTTTTGTTTTCATAAATTGAAAATGGCGGCCGTAAAATACAAAATGGCGGTAGAGATGAAAAAAATTTACGCATCCTATTGAGTGGCATATCGTTGGATAGGTCTTTCAAAATGAAGACGATGTTTCATTGACTATTTTGCAGTCAGAAGCTCCGTTTAAATATTACACAACCTGACAATTGTGTAGATAGGATCTCTAGCTTTACTGCAACTCTAACCTTCATAGACATCTATAGGCCTCCTCAAAACAGTATTTATAGATAGGAACTAACATTTAAACACAACTTAAAAGTCATGAATACAAGTAAATAAAAAATAGGTCAGTTATATAAAAAATAGTTTCACATAGATGAAAAATAATTATTTAGTTCGCTTTTTACGCAATCGGATTTTTTTATTTTTAAATTTAATTTTTACCTGTTTATAATTATAATTACTGTCAATAAAACTCATTACTGTAATAAAAAGAACAAAAATTTTATAATAACTTATTAACTATGAAAACACTCAACAAGAGAGGTAAAAATTTTAAGGTTTAGTTGCATTGATAATGTTATTTCCGATGAAAGTTCCTTTAGAGATAAAGCATGAAGTAATTTTTCGGCAATCAGTGTTGTTCGATTATTTGAACAAATTCCTTAATATTTGATAAAAATAATATCACATACATTAAATATATTAAGTTTTAATAATTTGTAGAAATATAAGAAAGAATTTACTGTTAGTTTTTTATTTTATAAGAAATTATTTCACTCATCCATTAACACTCAGTGGCCATAAATGTGGACGTTATTTTTTTGTGAATTTTATTGTTTTTCCTTTTTTTTTAATTCCTATTAAATATAAAATGAATAAATTGTAAAAAAAAAAAAGTCTTTTTTTTTACCATGAAAAATATTCCCTGAAGAGGTTAAATTATTTATTAGAAAAAAAAAAAAAAACTTTATCGTAAGAAAAACACTTATTGTTACACTACAAAAATTCATTGAGGAATGTTTATTTATGTAAGAATCCAATAGATTCCCAAAATTAAGAGACGCTTCTTTTTAAATCTACTAACTGTAAAAAGGTCCTTTCTTCCCGAAAAAGTTTCCGGAAACCTAGAAAACCTCCTTTTTACTGGAGTTTCTGGATTGATTTGAAAGGCTTTTCCGGAACATTTTTGGCGATAAAAGGAAATGCTTCCGGAATCTTTGTAATCCCGAAGTTACCTGCAGTGTTCATATATTTTCTGCTATACCAAAAATATTTAATGCTGTTTTTTCAAATGCAATACTTGTAGGAGTGTGTGTGTGCGTACATAAATACATTTGTAATCATTTAACACATTTTATGATGGAGATATAGAAAAAGAATCCGTATTATTTATTTTTAATATCATGTTTCTATGCTATGCACGCAAATGTGTATTAAAGAACGCTTTACAGAATTACTTGTACGAAAAACCTTATTTAAAAGGGTTTTCTATAAGATATCTTACAAGGAGAGGCCCAACCTTGTTAATCACAGATTTTGATTATTTTAATATATGTTGTAGGGTAGAGACCCCTTAGTCTCAGGTTCAACGGATTTTATTACAACGGTCCTTAGTTCTTTAGAAACAGGGGGGGGGGGGTCTAATAGTAGTACACAACTTAAATACTTACTTTGTAACTAAAAGGATAGGTGGGTCGTAGCTGAGTTGGTATGGCGTTTGCCGGCCGATCCGGGGGCCCGGGCTCGATACAGGGACTCGCTACATTTGTTTTTCTCATTTTTTTTTTGTTTTATAAATATAATTTGAGAGTATAACTTAATAATTTCATTGTCAATTAAAATTTATAATATTGTATATCAATTATAATTTTAACCTATTTAATTTTTTACTTTTAACTAAATAGTTGTATAAAACATCATAAAACTGTTAATTTTTTTAAAATCACTTTTAAAATGTATTTCATATATTCTTTATCGATGCAATGATATTGAGCAATTGTGTCAATTCATTATTTTAAAGAAACATCATTTACGCATTGCTTTAACAAAGGAAGTCAATGCGATAATACTATTAATCTGTTTTTAATGTAACAAGCATAATTATATTAAAAAATTAGCATCAGAATTAAATTACAACCGATTTAACCGATTAAAGATTTTTAAAATTTGTAATACGTATGCTTTCACTTTCAATTATTTTGCTTTCACCTTTATCTTCTTTCTGCTTTTATTTTTATTTTATTTAAATATTCTTTTATTTTATCATAACTAGATGGCACCACAACAGGTTTCGTCACGATTTTGGAATTTTCATCATTCAATAATAGATCCAATTTCTTTTTAAACCTTAATAAAGGATGAGAAATAATAGTTTAAAAATAAAAAATGATAAATTTAAGTTTGTTAACATTTATAATTAATGTATGATATTAAAAATTTTTAATTTAAATTATTAAATTATAATTACAAGTACATTTATAAAACAAAAAATGAGAAAAACAAATGCAGCGCGTCCCGGTATCGAGCCCGGGCCTCGGATCAGCCGGCAAACGCCATACCAACTCAGCTACGACCAACCTATCCTTTTTGTTACAAAATAAATATTTAAGTAGTGTGCTAATATTAGACCCCCCCCCCCCCCCCGGTTTCTCAAGAACTAAGGAGCGTTGGATAAAATCCGTTGAACCTGAGACTAAGTGTCTCTACCCTACAACATATATTAAAATAATCAAAATCTGTGATTAACAAGGTTGGCCCTCTCCTTGTTAGATAACACTATTTTAAAAATAAAAATAATTTTTAATAGTTATACGAGAAAATTCCCCCGAACTTTAATATATGATAAACTAAAAATATTTACTACATGTTGCTATATCACTAGATAGGTATTAACTTCATATATAACATAGACTGAATTTGTGAGAAAAGTTGGCCTATTTTACATAAAAGAAGTTATTTTGGAATATTCGTAATATTAAATTTTGAAATTTTTGAATTAAAGAAACTATTTACTGATAAATACGAAATAGTCTGAGTGCTACACGACCAAAATAAGGTGAAAACTGCAAATCGTGATAAGAATATAACGATTGTTCAGTATCTACTTTATATTAATACGATGTATTTCAGAGGGGGAGGCATCGCGTAAAGTCGTGGGAATTCAAGAGGGCGGCTGTTATTCAAAATGGCACCATTTTCTGAATTTTCTTACTATCCATTGTATAAAGATGTGTTTTAGATCGATTTCGATTTTTTTAACGTCAAAGGTTTCGTTTTTAATACTTTCCGCCATAGTTGAATGAGTTTATGAATTCAGTTTGTGTGTTTGTTTGTCTGTCTGCCTGTTTGCCATTCCACGCTCTAACTCCCTTGAATATCGCTACTCGCTTAAATTAACTCAGATTGTCATGTAATTTATATATGTTATTGAAGTTTACAATAACATGTTCCGAATAAAAATTAAGCGTATAAGTTTTATAGTCCGTTTACAGGGCCCTCAAAAGAATTCCATTACGTTATTATTTATTAATCCAGGTGCTACGGTTGAGAAAACTGGAAACCGTGAGAAGAATATACCGATTGGTGAGTATCTACTTTAAAATCCATATAAGAGGGGGAGGCATCGCGTCAAGTCGTAGGAATTCAAGATGGCGGCTGTTATTCAAAATGGTGTCATTTTCAAGAATTCTTGCAATTTTCATACTATTCATCGTGTAAAAGTGTGTTTGATGTAAAATGTATGTGCAAAATCAGTAAAAATAAGTATGACTGTAGAAAGGTTGGACTTTCTTGCACATTATTGTGCATGTGCAAAAACGAATGTGAGAAATATGATGGTACAAAGTGAATAACCTGTATATTCTCTAACTTAAATTTAACATGCAATTTTTTTAATATCTTGTATAATTAAGGTTTTAATAAGAATGTATTTTTGATATTTATTTATTCCTTTCGTTTTCCGCACTATAAAATACAAAAATACATTAATAATTGTCCTATTTTCATTTTAAGCATATTTCTGATATTAAAAAGGGAATTTTTCAGTTTAAAAATATTGAAATTGATATCATAGACACTTTTATGGATATATGTATAGGAATCTATGTATATCTATGTATAGGAATAAGGATGCAAACAATTTTGAATAACAGCTGCTATCTTGAATTCCTACGAATTTGCACGATGCATCAACTTCTTCTATACATTGTATTAATAATAAATAAATACTGATCATTTGGGATATCTTTATCACAAAATGCAGTTTTTTCATGCATAGCAGCACCACTTATAACAGTTGCTTTAACTGATGATCTTAATAGAATTTATACAAGAGTTACAAACGCACGTATTCTTTTTTTGTGTGTGTCATTGTAAATAAACGATAAATACTATGCACACCTTCTTCTATAGTAAGTATCTTGTAGTGCACCTCACTGATGTATGTCAATTTGAATGTGTTTCAGAGAGTATTACATGATTAAAACACATTGCAAACGATTTCCCACCCCCACACACAGACAATAACGTAATAGAATTCTTTTTCGTGCCCTGTAAACCGACATAAAACCTATACACTTGAATTTTTATTCAGAACATGTTATTGTAAACTTCAATAACATATATAAATTACATGACAATCTGAGTGAATTTAGGCGAGTAGCGAAAGTATTAAAAACGAAATTTTTGACGTTAAAGACATCGAAATCGACCTATAAACGCACACTTATATGATGGATAGTAAGAAAATTCAGAAAACAGGGATGAGAGCGCTCCGACCCAAATGGGCAATTACTACCACTAAATTTTAATAGTATTTCAAGCATTATTTAATGACAGAATTTCTGAGATTTAATAACGCAAAGAATGCTATAAAAATTTAGTGGTAATAATCGGCCATTTGGGTCGGAACGCTCTCATGCCTGAGAAAATGACGCCATTTTGAAAAACAGCCGCCATCTTCAATTCCCACGACTTTACGCGATGCCTCCCCTCTGAAATACATTATATTAATAGAAAGTAGATACTCGCCAATCGGTATATTCTTATCACGATTTGCAGTTTTCTCAACCGTAGCACCCGGACTAAAATGCCTTCATATTATGACACTTTTAGTATTCCACTGTTGAGACATTTGAGAAGCATTCCTTAATATAGCAAAAAGCTTACAAAATTTTAAAGTATTCTCATGCTATTTCAGCGTTACAGACGATTCAGGAAATTTTTCCGTAATTTTCTGAAACGGGAAGTAAAGCTCATCAGAAAACTAAAAAACTAATATGCTTTCCCAATTCACGGAAACGTTCCTGAAATAAAAGGGTTAATTTACTGCTGGTAATTTTCGGAAACATGGAGTGATCTTTACAGTGTAAAATATATATAATCAGTTGTTTTAAATTAACATTACTCAAACTTTAAAAATTTATCTTTAGAATTAAAAATATGCTAATTTTTTTATATTAAAAATATATTTCTAGAAATATATTATTTCTTGATACATTTTTTACAAAAATAAATAATATCCTTCTATACATAAAAAAAAGTTTTCATTTGGAAATGGACCAATGAAAATCTGCGTTGATATTCCCGGCAGATCGGCATCCAATTTGAATGCTTAATCATGGCCTTTCTTCGTTAATATTAAAAAAACCGTTGCATACAAAAATATGAAAATCGGTAGTATTATAGAGAAATGTTTGATAAACACGCTGATGCAGACAGTTTTCAAATCGAAGAATTGTTTTAAGAGATATTTAATGCCAAAGTTGGACAAAATCGTTCCATTAAAATAGTTTTATAGGAGCAAAAACTGTACATAGGAATTTAATCATTTTTAGATCATTTTATGCGTCAGAATTTCCCGGTGTGCAGACTGTATTTAGTATTTTAATTTGACTAATTTTTTGTGGTTTTATTTCTAATTTAAATTCAAATTTTCAGCATTTCGAGAGATATTTTTTACAAAATTTAGAAAATTGTATTAGTTTAAACTGCTGCCAACTGTATAAACAGCGCAAACAATAACATTTGCTTCAAATTAAAAATTTATTTTACACGTGACTATTATAAACAGAAAATATAAAAAGCAGGAACTCATTGAAAATTCCGTCATAAAAACTATACTTACACGTGAATTTTAAAAGAGAAAGAATATTTTAAAATAATAAATTCATTAACATGCGTTACAAGTCTTAAATAGGAGAATTTGCGTCACATTTACGTCACATTACACTTATTACGTAAAATGAACGAAAAATAATATTGCAAAACAGTTTAAATTTAAAAATTGCGCGAGACATTTATTTGATATTTTAAGATGATCATAATATTTCATTTCTAACAAAAGTATTTTTACGTGAATATATTACGTGAATAAGAGAAAGAAAAGTTTGGTGAAAATTACGTCAGATTATAATTGTCAGATTCAAATTATAATTCAATCTTCCGAAATCTTTTTAAAGCCGATCAAATTAGCGTGCTGTTAGAGTGTGCGGTGTCTGAACGGGGGTTGACGAGCGTATCTCGTAGTGGGCAGAGCCCCCTAGTATTTTAAATATTATTAAATAATATTTTAAAAAATTTAAAATAAATTATTTCTTCCTCTAAATATTTCTTGAAACTAAAAATATATTTCTAGAGTTTTTTTCTATTTAAGAGTTTTTTAATAAATAAGCTTTAAGAAACCCTTATTTTATAGCAAATATGGAAATTTTATATAGTCAAAATAATCAAATTGTTCGATTGCAAAAAAAAAAGTAATTAAATACATAAATTACCAAAAAAACCAAAATCTGAATATAAAAATTTACCGAGTAAGTAGCTACCGGTTAGTTACATTTAATAAAATTTCTTCTTTAAAAAGACTTGAAATTAATGTTTTCATAAAGTTGCATTAAAGTATCCAATAAAAAATTATCTTTTTAGGTTCAGGGGCGGGGGTTTAATATAAATATTTCAATTAATGTTTTGCTGTAAATTTGCGACTCTGATGATTACCTTTTAGATACATTGACAAAACATGCATATGCCGCATAAAAGAGGAAAATTTGTAAAAAAAATTTAAAAAAAATTAAAAATTTATTTAAAAGAAAAATAACCAATGCAAACAATAGTAAATAATAATATAGATTGATTAGTAGGGTGGAGTGAAAAAAAATTATTTTATTTTGACCAAAAATGGGTAGGTGCCAAAAGTTGCCTTTGTACTAGTACATCATCTGCGTGAAATTTGTCCGCTGAAAAGAAATGGCTGAGTCTGCACTTTCGGTCCAAAAATCGAAATTTTGGGTATAATTTGACATTTCTTTGAAATAAAATTAAAAAATTCCTATAGAGATGGTTATTACTTAAAAGTGTTATTTAAATCTTTATTATTAATGGCTTAACATATTTAAACGATAAAACGATATCTTTATTCTGTATAAGTGGAGAAAAACTGAGAACTTTTGGTAAAAAAAAAAGGCGTTGCCACTCTGTTGTGTCATACAACTAATTGTTGTTTAGAATACAGCTCTTACCTAGTTGCTTTCAAAACTACACAGGATGTACCACGTGGAGGTGGTTGCATTTCATCTCACAACAGTACAAAGATCGACCACCCTACCATCTGAACACAACGTTTTATTTATACATTGAATCGTGACTTTTTATCAAAGGCTGGCGTAAGTTTTCTATGTAAAAAACCTAGTCCATCTCTTCTTTCTATCCCCAGACTTTGATGCTGCTACTGTGATCTCCTTCACATATTTTTCTATTGCTTGTATATGAGAAGGCAAACAATGTAATGCAGTGGGGATGTTATGAATGTAATCTATTCAGCCGTCTTTTATCTTCACCAAATTGCACCCGATAAATGCATATTGATTAGGGATTCTGTTGCCACAACAATTTTCCAATGAATTAGATTTATATAATTATCCGAGTCGATATTTCAGATTTGCGTATGCCATCATTTACTCTCATCTTTCAACTATTATGTGCTGAGCAGCTAGCTGTTTGGCTGAGCAGCTAGCTAATGTGATGGCGATCGCCAGAGAGTATTGAAATCGGAATTTCTTCTGCGTGATCAAAGCAACCATTGTCCTAAATAACCCTTTTTAGTATTTGTTTTATTACGTTTTGTCTCCTGTGTAGTAACCGAATAATTTCCCATGAGTTTTTAGATTCCTTCTTTAGCTGTGAATTACATTTGATGTTAAACTGTTCTGGGGCCAAACTTGGATTACATAGTACTTTTTGAATGAACGTAGAGACTCTGATGGGCAGTGAGTGCTCGTTTAAAGGCGGAGAATTCTGTTCGTCGTTGCCATTCATTCTGCGAAGGACATGTTTAGAATGAAAAATTACAATTGATAATATGCCACCTCCAAGTCCAGTGAATTCCCTAACATCCTTTATTAGACAAGCAGAAATTGGATTCTAACCCACAGGGATTCACAGACCAATATCAAAATCTTTGTTCCAAGTGCCATTCTTTTCTTATTTCAATTTTTGTAGAGAGAGTAATTTTGAAACATTATTTTCTGAAATTGAGAAAAGGATACTCAGCAGACACCAGAAATACCTGCTAGACATTTGCAAAGTTATTTCATCAAGATATTGCTCAGAAGAACTAACGAATAGTAACCCAAGAAACTTGTCCTACGCAAGATGGCTCACAAAGGCGAATAAAATTATTCGCCTTAATATAAGCACTGATTGACCGTCAAAGTATGTTGGTTCACTCTCAAAGTATATAATCCAAGTTTATGCCGCAGGATGGTTTACACCAAATGTAATCCACATCTAAAAACTTATGAGAAATTACTCGGCTACTAAACATCACAGAAAACGCCATAAAACAAATATTAAAAAAAATATATATTTAGGACAATGGTTGCTTTGCACATGTAGAGCAAATTCTTTTTGCAATGCTCTCTGACGATCGCCATCACATTAAACAGCAAGCTTCTTAGCTGATAAAAATTGCAAGAGGTAGAGTAAATGATGGCATACTCAAAGATGAAATACCCAAATGTTGTAGGAGCAGAAATCCCAATCACTATGCATTAACTGGATGCAATATTGGTGAAGATAATAGACGGCTGTATAGACTATATTAATTCCACTGCATTACTCTGGTTGTCTTATCATAAACAAGCAGTAAAAACGTACAAGAAGGAGTGTCACAGCAGCAGCATCCAACGTCTGTGGATACAACGAAGAGATGGACCAGGTTGATACATAGAAAAAATATGCCAGTCTTTGATAAAAAAAATCACAATTCTATGTATAAATAAAACATTGCGCTCAGATGGAAGGGTAGTCAAGCTATGCACTTTTGTGACAAGAAATGCAGCCACCTCCACGTGATACCTCCTGGGTAGTTTTCAAAGCAACTAGGTAAGCGCTGTATTCTAAACAACAATTAGTTGTATGTCACAGCAGACTAGTAACGCCTTATTTTTACCAAAAGTTGTCAGTTTTGTTCCAGTTATACAGAACTAAGATATTGTTTTATCGTTTAAATTTATTAAGTCATTAATAATAAAGGTTTAAATAACACTTGTAGACAATAAATATCTCTATAGGAATTTTTAAATTTTTTTGAAAAAATGTGAATTTTTACCCATAATTTCGACTTTTGGACCAAAAGCGCAGACTCAAGCCATTTTTTTTTCAGCAGTAAAATTACACGCAGTTGATGTACTAGTATAAAGGCAACTTTTGGCAGCTACCCGTTTTTGATATTAAAAAAAAAAATATTTTTTTTCCGCTCCACCCTATTGATTAGCATATGTTTTAAAAACTAATAATTATGATTAATATTGAAAAAATATTTCTAAAATATGTTAACTTTAAAATGTATATTCTTTTTAATAGAAAATTATATATGTTGGTTGGCAGTAGCGTTGTATGCATCTGTTATTAAACTACTCACAAATGCGCAGTTGTATCAAAGTGAATGCTTATCTAACTGCGGAGATACTCTCTAACTTACTGTTTAATGAATAAACTGCTTTTTACCTCTAGAAAATAGCATGAAAGGAAATTTTATAAAATTGTAATTGATAAATTTTAGCTCTTTTCGAATTATGATTATGAAGTATAGCCACCCATATTATACTTTAACTGCCAAAGACTAGGCATTAATTAGATGAGAACAAACGTTTACAGATAGTTTATTACATACATCAAGATATAACGGATTACATACATCAAGATATAACGGAACGGCTTTAGTAACCACGACAACCTGGCCGAGAATTTTTTCCGCACTTCTAGGAATGATATTTTCTATAGAAACTATTAAATGGCAATTAAGTACAATTTCGCATATTTTCTGCCTCTTAAAAATTAGCGTCCAGGGCGATTGACCTACCGCGCTTTCTCTAAAATTGACCCCGGAGCTATATATCATGAAGGAGCCAATATATAATAGCTCAAAATACGTATGTGTTTTCTATTTAAAAAATAACTTTAAACGTTACATGCCGGGTGTTGCTTTTCGGCAACATACCCAATTTAGGCTTCTAAAATACTAGAATAATTTTGAAGCTATAATGTCTAATGTTGCCAATAAAATACATTTTGAAAATACTATTAAATCGCTTTTCAACATGTAGATGGCAACACTTGTGCTGTTTAAGAATAAATGTAGATTTATTTTTTAAATGTTGTTACATGTTCTTTTTGTTTTGTTTGGAAGCTTGCGAAATACCCTATTTTGTTCTGCAGTGAGCAAGTAAAATTTATTTCTTATCATAGTTCCTAAAATTCTTGTGTGTTTAATATTATATATAATTTTATGGAGGAAAATTGTTTTTTCAATTAAAGACCAGTTTTGCCGATTAGTAACAAACAGTTTTTAGCCGTAAGCCATACTTAAAACAAAATATGATTTTGTAAAGTATTTTCCCATGATTTATTTAAAAAATGAAAGCTGAAAAACATTATAAAAATGATTTTTGAAAAAATCAGGCATTTAAGGGTTAAAATATTTAAAAAAAAGTATTCCAAATAAGTCAACAAATGACCAAGAAACTTTTGGAAACAACAACATAGAAAAAAGTTTTAACCAAAGAGATTTTCCTTCTTGGAGACACATGATAAAGCCTTTCAAGGTAAACCATAGTAGATATGAGGGGTTGAGAAACAAAATGACCTATCCCACTTTTTTTTTTCTTTTTGAAGAATAAGTTTGAAAGCATTATATGACATGTCATCTATTGGCTGTATAATGATTTTTATTATTTTCGATACTATTCAAGTGACAGAGCCAGTTTAACAGATGGTCCAACGTAACTTGGACATCAAGTTGTCATAGCATGAGTGGATCAAGTGACTTTATTCACTCTGTCACTGCGAATTTAATCACCATATGCTTTCTGAAGAAACGTGATATGTTCTGGCATTGGCAGAATTAGCATAGAAGAGTTTGACAAAAAATTGTACAATTTAGAAAATGAATAGCGCATTTGAAACCCAGTTTCCGCAATTACCATCAATAGTCGGAAACATAATGGATTTTTTTTTTTTTTTTTTTTGTAAATCCCTGTATATGATCTATAGATTTGTATGTATACTACATAGCATGCTAAAAGGTAGTTCAATTAAACGTATATCACAGTTGAAAATTTGTATTTAGCAATTTCCGCCAATAAACGGAAATGTACTTGAGATCATTTGTACAGCACTGTACATGATCTATAATACATACCAAGTAATATGCAAAGATTTAGTTATTTTTTAAAACGCGTATCATAACTGAAAACGCACTTCCATCAATTATTGTTAGTTAGTACTTTAGACAAATTCTTTTGTGAGTCTCTGTAAAAGAACGATAAATTATATGCACGCCAAATTTTACAGTAATCATCTTGTAGTAGACTTGAGTGAAATATATAAATTTCAATGTGTTTAAAATAGTGTAATATCATTAAAATACACCACAAACGATTTCCTCCCATACATCGTAATGAAACAGAATTCTTTTGAGTTTCTCTGTAAATGAACCGTAAATTCTACACATTTCCTTTTAAATACCGAACATGCGATAGTAAACCTCAATAAGAAATATATATTTCATCGGAATTTACGATATTCAGATAGGCGAGCACAGTCACGCTGCAAACAGACGGACAAACGTCAGACAAACAGACAAACTGAATTCCAAAAACACTTTTTAACTACGTTGGAAATTATTAAAAAGTAGAATTTAGTATATTATATCTTAGGAGAAGAAAAGATGTAAAAAAAGTGATGAAATATCACGTTGGACAGCCAATGTAAGGTTTGTGCCATACATTCAGCTGATATTATATATATATATATATATATATTTAAAATCTTTGTTTCTAAGATTAAAATCTTACTAAAAGATTACATGCAAAAGTTTTGAAGTCATTCTTCAAAGAATAAGGAAAGTGATATAAAAAGACAAATAAATTGTTTGACATTTATAGTGGAATTAAAGATATTGAAAGCGCTACAGAATATACATATAATAAACCAAAATAAAATTAGAAATACTGAAAACTCTTACAATGAAATTAAGTTTATTGAAAACATTTAAGAATACATATACATAAATATATAGAATATTGCGAAGGATACTTGGGAATTTTATAATCATAATGTTCTCATTCTTAAAACTACATTTTAAAAGCTAGAATTTAAAAAAATGGAATTAGAAAAATTATATTTAAAAAAATAAAGCTGGAAAAATAAATGAAAATGTGAACAATTATCTGAGAAACTGTAGAAATACAAATTCTTATTTATTCGGCAAAATATTCCGCAGTTACTTTAAATACAAACACCATAAATAATAAATATACAGGGTGCAATATGTTATCTATCGCCGACCTTTAATTTCTCAACCGTTGGTCGTAGACATACAGTTCCAACTACAAAAAAGTTTCAAATGAAGTAAATATTCAGGCTGTGGCATTATTTAGAGTAAAAAATACATTTTATAAAAATTACGAAATCTAACTTTTTATACGATCCCCCAGTCCCTGTAGTTATATTTAGTAAAAGTTTACACGTATCATAACACATATAATACAAAAAGTTTGACATCTGTATTACAAAAATTGACAGAGTTATTAAATTTCAAATTTTGAGATTTTTGCACATTATTTTGTCTTTCATTGAGGGATCAGTTATAAAGATGAATTAAAGTAATTCGAGATCAAAATCAGAGTGCTATGTCCTTTTTACGGGAAACCACCTTTAGTCGGTATCGCCAAATAGGGATATCAACGAAGAGGGTTATTTCATCTAAAAATTTGAGCTGACTTTAAGGGCCGTATATGAAGCGAATAATGAAATTTTGAAATTAAACAGGAAAATAAATATCAATTTATTATAATATCGAAAACGGTCTGCTATAAAAAATGAATACATAAAACGCCGGAAACTACTATTGATACTGCTCAAAGTGTTCTCCATTGGTGGCAATGCACAATGTAATGCGTGAGAGTATTGAGTCCTGGAACAAACTGTCGCAAACTATGCGACAATCAAGGATGATGCGCTGCTTCAGATAAACCATAGAAGTAGTCTCAGTCACATAGACTTATGCGTTGATGTAATCCCAGAGGTAGAAGTCGATGGAAGTCAAGTCCGGTGAACGCGGTGGCCACTTTACCGGACAACCATATCCAAGGATCTGTTGACCGAATTCGGTGGCCAGATATGCCCGGACGTTTAATTTTTTTATGCGGAGAGGGCCCCATCATGTTGAAACCACACCCGGCATGCATGTCGGAGAGAAAACTCTTCATACCAGTCACGTACCGTGTTTTGTAACAGATGCAGGTAACGATCGCCCGTTAAGGTCCCATCGTAGAAGATGGGTCCAACAATCTAGGTTCCCCATATACCCCATACCCCCACACGTGTCGTACTGTCCGAGTGATGTGGAGGTTTCCAGGTCGCTTCATCCTTTTGACTGTCGCACAGTTTGCACGCCTGCTATCCTCTAATGTGTCCAGGACGCAGTACTGCCACGCATTCAATTGTGCATTGCCGCCAATGGAGAACACTTTGAGCAGTATCTCTAGTAGATTCCGGTATTTGAGGAATTTTTTTTTATATTAGACCGTTTTGTGATATAATTATAAATGGATATTTATTTTTCTGTTTAAATTCAATATTTCATTCTTAGCTTCATATACGACCCCTAAATGTCAGCTAAAATTTTTAGATAAAATAACCCTCTGCGGTGATACCCCTATTTGGCGATACCAGATAAAGGTGGTTTCGCCGTAAAAAGGACATAGCACCCTGATATTGATCTCGAATTACTTTAATTCATCTTTAATTGATTCCTCAGTGAAAGACAATATCATGTTAAAAAAATCTCAAAATTTGAATTTAATAACTCCGTGAATTTTTGCAGTACAGATATCAAACTTTTTGTGTTATATGTGTTATGATATGTGTAAACTTTTACTATATATAACTATAAGGGATGGGGGACCGTATAAAAAGTAAGATTTCATAATTTTCATAAAATTGATTTTTTTTTACTTTAAATAATGCCACAACATGAATATTTACATCATTTGAAACGTTTTTGTGACTGGAACCATATGTCTACGACCAACGGTTGAGAAATTAAAGGTACGCGATAGATAACATATTGCACCCTGTATATATATTATAATATTCATCATCAATTCCTTTAGCAGTATTATACGACACTCATAAAATTATTCGTTTATTTCTTTTTTTTTAGTTTTATTGCATAATTATCATACAAAGCAAATCGTTAAAAAAATTAATTAAAAAAACACAAGAAATCATTTGTACAATTATTATAATACGCCTTGTCAACCAAAATGTAAAACTCTATATTTTGTTTCTCCTAAGAATAAAACGAAAATTCAAACGTCTTCAGTTAAAATATTATATTCTGTTATTTCAATATTTTCTTAAGAATAATATATTGGTTTAAAATGTCATTTAAAAGGTGCTTTAAAGTTGCATGCAAATTGCATCATAAATTACGTTAGCTTTCTCGCAATCGACCTTCAAGGTAAACCTGATAATAAAAATTAAGGTTTACTTTCTTTTCGTTTCCCTTCAAAAATATCTTTTTAAAACCATTTGTCCACTTTCTTTCATCTCGAATTATTCATGCAATAAAAACGATTCAGAAATTTAAAACGCATAAAGGTTTGCATTATTTTCAATAAAATCCATTTCCAACAAGTTATCAAAAAAAGATTTGTTTCGTTTCACTTCTTTATATATGTAGATATCGGGTATTTTAAACGTGTTATCAGAAATAAGTTTAGTCTGTCTCACTTCGATAAATATTTTGATGTTTTACATCAGTATCAGTATGAAACATACATTTTGTAAAGGCTTTCTTCGTTTCACATCGTTTCAAAATTAAATGAGTTAGAAAAGAACGATTTCTTAATATGTTATTAGAAAACACATAGTTACATTCACATGCATAAATATTGGAATAATTTATAATAAAATTATCTTTTACATGTTATTAAAGATGGCGGTTGAATTAACTTTCCTTTTTAAGCCATATTTTGAATCTTTCACTTCTTTATATATGTAGATAGCGGGTATTTTTAACGTGTTATCAGAAATAAGTTTAGTCTTTTTCATTTCGATAAATATTTTGATGTTTTTCATCAGTATCAATATAAACATAAATTTTGTAAAGGTTTTCTTCGTTTCACATCGTTTCAAAATTAAATGAGTTAGAAAAGAATGATGTCCTAATATGTTATTAGAGAACACATAGTTACATTCACATGACTAAATATTGGCATAATTTATAACTTCATTTGTTATTAAACATAGACGGTTCAATTAACTTTCATTTTTAAAAGATATTTTTAATCATCCATTTTTACGTATATTTTACATTCATTAGAGAATCAATTAGCACTGGCTTTTATTTTCAGTGATTTTTTGAAATTTTTAATACGTTATGGAACACGAATGGATGATTTTTACGTAAGTGAAAATAAATAAAAATTTTGTATTTTAATCCTAAAAATTCTACGAAAAGCGTATTATTTTCTGTATCTTAGTTAAAATCACTCCAATAAGTATTTAAATCATTTACAACTAATTTATTAATGCCTAAATTACACGAAAGTGAAGGATTCAAAATATCGCTTAAAAAGAGGTTATTAATCCAACCGTCTATGTTTAGTAAACATGTAAAAAATAATTCTATTATAGTTTAGTTAAATTCACTTCAACAAGAATTTAAATAAATTACAGTTGAATTAATTTTTAACTGGCTAATAAAAACCTACCCGCTTTAATGCATTTCAATTAACGCTACATTCGGAATCATTTATCTTTATGTAAATTCTATAATTTGTGAAAAGCAATTGTACTGATTTTAGTTTAATACTTTTTTATGGGTTACACATTTCGTAACACATTTTTTTAATACTTAATTTAAAGTAAATAAAGATATTGAATTATTTTATTTCTATGAAATTTCATTAAATGAGTTATTATTTTACTCTTGTTGTATTAAATAAGTCTCATATGTTTCTCAAAAAAAATTAATAAACAATTTTTCCATCTGGATTGATATCAAAACAGTAGAGTTATAACGATTTTAATATCAAACTATTTAAATATCATTTCTATAAGATTTATAAAAGAATGATTCTCTAATCTTATAATAAAAGGCACAGTTACATGTATCTCAATAATTATATGGCTACTTTATAGTAGAATTATTTTTGATCTTCTTATATTAAACAGACCTTTTTAAATCCAGTAAAAATAATCTTTTGAATCATTTTTATATAAGTTCTAAATTATATTTTTGAACTTATTTTATTTTTGGAACTTTTCTTTTATTTCTTATTATTCTGTTAACAGAAGAATAATATTTATAAAATTGAAAATAAATAAAAAAAAATTAAATTCTATAAAATTTCCTTCTAAAAATAATTGAACTTCATCTTTATGAAAAGAAATTCGGATTTCTCAATGAATTTCATTATTAAACGTGTTGTTTCTAATTTAATTAATATGATAACAGTACAGTTATATAATAATATTGTCTAACAATCAATATAACTACATTTTCTATATGACTTAGAAAAAATCATACATTAATATGTTTTTAAAAAAACGCATAGTTACATTTGTCTCAATAATTATTTAGCTAATTTATAATAATTTCGTTTAAAAGCGTAAATAGTGATTTTTAATTTAGTACTGTTTTTTCTCTTTATTTTTGCACATTTTAGCAGTTTTAAAAAATTACTATCATGTTACAGAAAAAATATATATTTAATGAAATTAAAATAAAGAAAAGAATTTCATATTTCAATTCTATAAAAATTTCGTGAAATAAAAAGTAATTGTAATTTTTCCTAACTGCAAATCAGATTCAAGCATTTTTCAATTAACTCACGCATTAAACAATTTGTGTTTCCTGCTTATAAAAAGGATGCAGTTATAATAATAATATGAAATAAGATTTAAAATATAAAAGCGATAAAGTTATAACGATATTATTATGTATCTATCTATATACCTATATCTTCTATATGACTTTAACCCATTATTTACTGGCGATACTTATAAGTACCATTAAAATAACTGGTTATAAAATTCCTTTAATACATCGATTAGTAGTAATACAGTTTAGAATGAGATATAGATACATTACTTAATCTTGTTCCAAAACATTATTGGTTACACGAAACAAAATATTTTTAAAAGAGATGATTTATTTTGCCTTTGCATCTTTTCAGCTTTCTTGGTATTGGGGGGGTTATTTTTCAATTCGGAAATATTTCTATTATAAGAACATCATATTTGTACATTTCCTAATTCTACAAAATACTAAGAAAAATATTTAAAATAAAAGATTTGAGTGGGGTTATAATTGTACAAAATCTCTATCAATTCACATTTAATTAATGCTTCGAAGCATCAATTAAATTTGAATTTAGATCTAATGATCTAATGAGAATATTTAGATTTAGAACTAAATCCTTCAATCCTTCTAAAATTTATTAAATTATTATGTAAATCTTCTAATGTAGTTTCGAAAATTCACGAAAAATATTATAGAAGATAAAATTTTCATGAATTCATAATTCAGTCCTTAAAGGATTAAAAAGAATGATTCATTAATTTGTAAAGCAGGTAGGTACAGTCGTGGAAAAAAAAAGTAAACACCCCATACTAACTTCTCAACAAATTATCGTAGAAGAAAGTTACTGGTACCGAACGATTGGAAATAAAATCTACTTTTAAATGATGTATATAAAATTTGTTTAAGGGGCCATCTACATATTAAAACGAACCATAACTTTGTTTTCTTCAATAGCAGTACACAATTCTGACAGCATAAATGAACTCCACACCTTTCAATTAGCCTATAAACAAATGTTTATGCAATTCGTGCCATAAGTTTCCGAGAAATTAATTATTTTAAAACGAGCGTATTTTAAGGGCTGTATCCAAATTGAAGTTCCGAACTCGATTGTTAACCGAGAGAGCCGCCTTCTTGATCAAGGCTCGTTTAAGCCTCAATGAAACCTGTTTGATTACAGGATACCAGAATAAATTTCAAAAATTTACTCACTTATATCATAGACGGCCCCTTAAACCATCATTTTGCCGTTTTTTAAGCATAATTCGAAAACTACTTGGAAGAAAAATGTGAAATTTTGGATTTCCATAAAGCAGGACTTAATAAATCTAAATCCATCAAAAAAATTGTATGTTGCAATTCATAAATTTTTCGAATATTAATTTCATAATTCATAATTCATATCATAAAATTATAAAAATTGCAAATTCAACGTATTTATGTTTAGGTATATTAGCATTGTTGCTACACAAAAAATTAGCTCATTATGAGCATAATTTCAGGAGATATAAATAAAAATATGAAAATGTAATTTAACATTAGAAGCACTAAATTTTGAGCGTTTATAATTCAAAACAAGTGGGTAAGTGTGATCACAGATCGCACAGAGGGTTTCGTTTAATATTCATTTCAAAACACTTTATCCTTTTGAAAAATCTGTTAGTTCCACATTTCGCAACCAGGGGCGCACTCTATTCTAAACAAATCTCTATCCGAACGAAACTCCGTTTTACATACTATCCGTATATATATATTAGTCGAAGGGATTACCCATAGCACCCGAGATAAGTAGGCGCCACTGGCGGTAAAAAGTGGAACTCAAATATGTAAGGCTATGGTGCATAATATGAAAGAATGGTCAAAGGGGTGTCGGCAAAAGTTGGAAAAGTGCTCCCCGCGTGAAAAGGGCGGAGGTTAGAAAAATTGCTTAAAATATACGTTAGAGCCCGGAGGAGTAAATAATATAAGACTTTTTGAAAATTTTATGATTTGTCGTGTGGTCTGAGGTATTCAGCTATACGTACGCAAAAATTCATGTTTCCAACTTAATTAGGGGCTCTCTTAGAAAGAATTGCTTAAAATACATATGTGGTATCTCAAAGGGTTAAACGTAAGACTTTTTCAAGATTTTATAATTTGTCGCCTGGCCTCAGGTGGTCTGCTATAATAAGCATGCAAAATTTCAAATCTCCAATTTAATAAGGGGCTCAGTTAGGAAGAATTGCTTAAAACACGCATGTGGGAGCCCAAAGGGTTAAATGTACGACTTTTTCAAATTTTTATGATTTGTCGCATGATGGTGTTCAGCTAGTATGCAAAATTTCACGCCTCCAACCTAAATAGAGTGTCACTTAGAAAGAATGGTTTAAAATACACATGTAGGAACCCAAAAGCTTAAATGTACGACTTTTTCAAAATTTTATGATTTGCCATTTGATGTGTGATGCTCAGCTATAAGTATGCAGAATTTCACGCCTCCAGCCTAATTAGGGGCTCACTTAGAAAGAATTGTTTAAAATACAAATGTTGGAGATCAAAGGGTTAAATGTACGACTTTTTGAAAATTTTATGATTTGTCGTTTGATGCGAGGTGCTCAGCTATAAGTATGCAAAATTTCACGCCTCCAACCTAATTAGGAGCTCACTTAGAAAGAATTGTTTAAAATACACATGTGGGAGCCCAAGGGGTTAAATGTATGACTTTTCAAAATTTTATGGTTTGTCATTTGATGTGAGGTGTTCAGCTATAAGTATGCCAAATTTCACACCTCCAACGTAAATAGGGTGTCACTTAGAAAGGATTGTTTAAAGTACACATGTGGGAGCCCAAAAGGTTAAATGTACGACTTTTTCAAAATTTTATGGTTTGTCATTTGATGTGAGGTGTTCAGCTATAATTATGCAAAATTTCACACCTCCAATTTAAATAGGGGCTCACTTAAAAAGAATTGTTTAAAATACACTTGTGGGAGCCCAAAGGGTTAAATGTACGACTTTTTGAAAATTTATGATTTGTCGTTTGATGTGAGGTATTCAACTATAAGTATGCAAAATTTCACGCCTCCAACCTAATTAGGGTTCACTTAGAAAGAATTGTTTAAAATACATATGTGGGAGCCCAAAGGGTTAAATGTTCGACTTTTTCAAAATTTTATGATTTGTCCTTTGATGTGAGGTATTCAGCTATAAGTATGCAAATTTTCACGCCCCCAATGTAATTAGAGGTTCACATAGAAAGAATTGTTTAAAATACACATGTGGGAGCCCAAAGGATTAAATGTATGACTTTTTCGATTTGTCGTTTGATCTGAGGTGTCCATCTATAAGTACGCAAAATTTCATGCCTGCAACCAGATTAGGGGCTTACTTAAAAAGAATTGTTTAAAATACGCATGTGGGAGCCCAAAGGGTTAAATATACTACTTTTTGAAAATTTTATGATTTGTTGTTTGATGTGAGGTATTCAGCTATAATTATGCAAAATTTCACACCTCCAACCTAAATAGGGGCTCACCTAAAAAAATTTTTTTTAAATACACTTGTGGGAGCCCAAAGGGTTAAATGTGCGACTTTTTGAAAATTTATGATTTGTCGTTTGATGTGAGGTATTCAACTATAGGTATGCAAAATTTCACGCCTCCAACCTAATTAGGGTTCACTTAGAAAGAATTGTTTAAAATACATATGTGGGAGCCCAAAGGGTTAAATGTATGACTTTTTCGATTTGTCGTTTTATCTGAGGTGTCCATCTATAAGTACGCAAAATTTCATGCCTGCAACCTAATTAGGGGCTCACTTAAAAAGAATTGTTTAAAATACGCATGTGGGAGCCCAAAGGGTTAAATATACTACTTTTTGAAAATTTTATGATTTGTCGTTTGATGTGGGGTACTCAGCTATAAGTATGCAAAATTTCACACCTCCAACCTAAATAGGGGCTCACTTAAAAAGAATTGTTTAAAATACGCATGTGGGAGCCCAAAGGGTTAAATGTTCGACTTTTTCAAAATTTTATGATTTGTCCTTTGATGTGAGGTATTCAGCTATAAGTATGCAAATTTTCACGCCCCCAATGTAATTAGAGGTTCACTTAAAAAGAATTGTTTAAAATACGCATGTGGGAGCCCAAAGGGTTAAATATACTACTTTTTGAAAATTTTATGATTTGTCGTTTGATGTGAGGTATTCAGCTATAAGTATGCAATATTTGCACTCCTCCAACCTAATTAGGGTTCACTTAGAAAGAATTGTTTAAAATACACATGTGGGAGCCCAAAGTGTTAAATGTACGACTTTTTCAAAATTTTATAGTTTGTCGTTTGATGTGAGGTGTTCAGCTATAAGTTTGTAAAATTTCACGCCTCCAACCTAATTAGGGGCTCACATAGAAAGAATTGTTTGAAATACACATGGGGGAGCCCAAAGGGTTAAATGTACGACTTTTTCAAAATTTTATGATTTGTCCTTTGATGTGAGGTATTCAGCTATAAGTATGCAAAATTTCACGCCTCCAATGTGATTAGAGGTTCACATAGAAAGAATTGTTTAAAATACACATGTGGGAGCCCAAAGTGTTAAATGTACGACTTTTTCAAAATTTTATAGTTTGTCGTTTGATGTGAGGTGTCCATCTATAAGTACGCAAAATTTCATGCCTGCAACCTAATTAGAGAGTCACTTACAAAGAATTGTTTAAAATACACATGTGGGAGCCCAAAGGGTTAAATGTAGGACTTTTTCAAAATTTTACGATTTGTCGTATGATGTGTGGTGATCATCTATAAGTATGCAAAATTTCAAATCTCCAACATGTGTAGTTTCTGAGAACGGGTTCTGTGACGGACAGACGGACAGACAGACAGACAGACAGATAGAGGAGCGAGACGAATAGGGTTTCGTCAGATGAACGAAACCCTAAAAATAGGATCCAAATGACTTGAAATTTGGCGTCTAGGCATATTTTTAACCGAAGATTTGAAGTATCTCGTTAAATTTGGGTACTGCCATTGAAAAAAATGAAGTTTGGATTCGTTTTAATATGTATATGGCCCCCTAAGCAAATTTTATGCACGCCGTTTAAAAGTAGACTTTATTTCCAATCGTCCAGTACCAGTAACTTTCGTCTACGATAATTTGTTGAGGAGTTAGTAAGGGGTGTTTACTTTTTTATTTTTCCACGACTGTACATCCAACACCAGTGATTATTTAACGGATTTTATCGTAAAAGTTCATTTTGAGCTTATATCTAAAAATAGTGGAAGCGATATTCTGAATCAATCACTTTAATTTAAGTTCCACATTAATTTTATTTATTGTTGATTTTAATTTTAGTACTCTTTTTAATTTTTACTCGTTTAATTTTTTATTAAATCTTTTTACCGTTATGTTGCACGAAAAATTCATATTTAGTCTATTAAAATAAATACGAATTTCGTATTTCAATTCTATCAATTTTCAGTGAAATCTTCAGATGAAAGAACTTATATCGAATTTTATTTGAAATGCTTAGTTATTAATTTTTAGATATTATATAACACTGGAGAGTGATTTTTTAAAAATATAAATAAATTAGACTTTGTACTTTTCTTGTATTCTTTAAAACTTCATGAAAAGTACAATTACTTTTTTCTAACTTTTAACGTATAAATCTAGAACTTCTCGCAATCAATTTCATCTTTAAACAATGTTTCCAACTCGATTAGTTTGTAAACCATAGAAATATATAGATAGTGTTATCTAACAATTTAATTTGCATCTCGTTACTTATTAATTAGCAATATATCACGTAAAGATAATATTATATTAAAACCGAGATAATATTATATTTTCTTTATTAATATGAATAATATGCGTTTAAAATAATAAGTATACAACTATATTGCAGAAAATAAAACCACTATAAATCAATGCAGTTATAAATAATATATAAGCTTTCAAGGTTAGTTTGGTTCTAAGTTAAATTGTCTCACAAAATAAGTTTAAAATTTGCATCTGTAAAGCATTTTAGCAATTGTTTATGATATTTATTCCCTTTATAGAAAATATTTTTTTCTGTTGATGAATATTTATATCAAATGGCCGTGTAAAGCTTAATCAAGAACATCTTTCTTTGAATATTTTCTTTTTAGCTATGCAAATCTTTACATAATTTATTATATATTTGTTATAATGTTTTATATTTTTGCCACGTAAAATAAATACACTTCCTTCTAATATAAGAATTTATAATTGACGTATAATGTGAGAGAAAATTGTTGAATTTATAAATATTTTCATTTATTATTCCCGTGTATTTTAGGAAACATTTTTTTTTCAATCTTAAATATTTTTTTATGTACTGAGAGGCAGAAGAAAAGAGCTTAATAACAATCATTAAAAAGTCTTTACTGAAATTTCTATTTTAATATATAATATTTCAATATTTAATAAATTTCTTGTCGGTTGACAAAACATGAATAACAAAGTATATTCACATTATATATTTAAACAGATAAAAGCATGATTGATTGAAAGCCTTTGCATGATTAATAGTAATTATGTGAATCCATATTAACGTTACATATATAATAAAACACACAATACACTTAAAACATAATATATAACATAATAACTGTCTTATTTAATTCCTAAAGTGTGCTTTTATGTTTTATCATTGACATTTTTTTTCTGAAAAAAAAAATAATAATAATAATTTCTGACACAAACACGAAATTAAAAATTTTCAAAGAAAATTTTCCGATAGATCAGATTAAAATAATCATTATTATTATTATTATTATTAATTCAGCTATATATTCAGTAAAGCATCTTAAAGAAAGAATATTTTCACATTTTGTGGCACTGTTTCGTTTACATCATTTTAAAAAGAGCCTTAAAACTTAATTATTATGATAAGAAAGTAACTTTAACTTCTAATAATTATAAATAATATTTACCAAATTTGACTTTTTGCTTTAAATGTTTGATGTTTTAACTCCAATATCCCATTAAAAAATTATATTGAAATTTGATAAAAATTTTATTTGAACGCTTTACGTTACCAGACAACCCTATGAAGCTAAATATTTTAAAAAATGGATAATTTCTCAACCGTTTACGCATGGACATATTTTAAACTGTTCTGTAAACTAAAAAGCATCTCTCATTCACTAGGTTCATAATATTTACGTTTTACCTAAAAGAGAATTTTAAAGCATTTATATTTCTTGATTACTCTACGAATTATTGCATTTGTTTTACAAATATGCTGATAACTTCCGATTTATAATGACACAGTTTTCTTGTATAAATCCTTTCTTAATTTCATATCTCTATTGTAAAAATGATTAGTGGTGATAAATTAAAGATGACAAAACAATAATGAAAAAATAATCGTAAATATATCATTCAAATTAATTTATCATCAGTCAGAAATTGATTATAATCAAATCTGTACATATTTACAAGAGAGCAAAAAAAACTCCTTTGTTTGAAATCTCTTGTTTAAGAGGGAATATCTGAAAAATTCATATATGTAGAAATGAAAATAGTTTCTTTTGAAATAATAGCATTGTATAGAAAAGAGTTCAGAAATTTTGACAACAGCCTTAATTTACGATTAGAAACGATTAGAAGTTTCTTACGTTAGAAGTTAAGTTACGATTAGAAAGTAATTGTAACAATTAATATTTACATATAATAAGAACCCACGTTCGACTTTTTCGTCTCGTTGAAAACTTTAATACCTATGAAAAAATGAGTTATGCATTTTAATCAAAAATCTCAATAAATATATCAACGAGTTAATTATGGAGCTTTTTTTATTAAATAATAAAAATCTGCACATCTAACTTCTTTTTCTAATTTTTTGCAAGAAAAAATATTTTGAAAATGCATATAAAATGTTAAATGTATTTTTTGTCATTATAAAAACAATAATTCATCTTATATGTTTATATAATATGCCGTAACAGAACTTTTATGTATTAAGGAAAAATCTAAAATTTTAAGAAACTGACAGGTTACATAATTATATATTCATTGCATATTTAGGAAGTTTTATTTAGTTTTATCCTCATTCTAATAAGTTGTATGCTATCCTATCTGCTTAATTTTTGCTACATAAAACTGACCAATTTTAAAAACAAGTATTTACAATTTCGCAGAGTATTCATATTAATATGCAAAAGTATAAACTTTAAACACTTCAATAAAATAAAATATATGTAAAGACAAGTAAAAACTTCTCACCCAAAAGCACTAAATTCAAAATAAAAATAGATCTCTATTTAAGATAACTCTAGGATGTATATTATAGTAAAGTGCTTGTTAAGGAATCCGCTATTGATTTAAATGATATTTACTAAATCGAATCACAGCTAATTAGATGATTTTACAGTTGAACGATTAGTTAAAAAGCGAAAAAAAAAATTACCTTCAATTGCTTAAAATATTTAACACTTTCGGGTCTGGTCTACTATTAATAGTACATGTCTTTTCATCGCGTATTATTTTGTCTTAAGAATTACTTTTGTTAGTATCTACATATAATAATGTTATTACATATTCTTGCATTTCTTATTATGACTTTATTTATGTTTTGTCATTTAGTAATAATAATAATAATAATAATAATAATAAAAGTTTGCTTAATTCTCTTTGACCCGTTGGCGATTCCTTAATTTTAAACATATATTTCACTCTTTGAAATACAGGTTGCGTTTCTGAAGAAATCATGTGCAATAAAACGAAAAAATATTAGAAATTTGTAAAATCTGTTAAATAAGATCTGTATTACGATATTTTCCAAACGTCTCCAAAAACTCCTCTTTAGCCCATTGTTACATAAATATCAATTGAATAGTACGTAAAATAACTAAATTCTTTAGATTTCAGACAATGCGATATTCTTTAAACTTCAGTATATCTACTTGGATAGCTATGATTAACATTATTGACATAAAAGTAATTTTGTTCTCAAAACTGAAAAAAAAATCGGACCCGAAAGGGTTAAAAAGGATTTTAATATTGCCAGTGTAAGGAAAAATGCCAAATTTCAAAAGAAAGTTTGTTTGTTTTATAAAAATTCTTATTACATAAAAATTATTAAAGAAATTTGCAAAAAGTAATGTGCATTAAACTATTCAAAGTGATTGAAAACAATCAGATGTTGAGAGTTATTGAATAAAGCCAAAGATGACTGATTGAAATGATTATGTTATTGTACACAATTAAGAGCCAATTTACATTGGATTATTTAAAATAAATAAAAAGAAAATGGTCGGAAATAGGTAGCGATGAGTGAAAGCATGAAATCTAAAATAAAAATATGTTCTTCTATAAACAAAAAAAAAAAAAAAAAAAAAAAAAAAAAAAAAAAAAGGAGCAAAAATCGTAGTGCAAGCAAAATTTAAAAAATGTAAAATAAATTATAAACAGTTCTGATCCTAAAAGAATACGAATGTATTGAAAAATCAATCCTTAATGCAAACAGTAGATGATTAATTGATTCTACTGATTAAATGATTAGTTAAAATTAAAACAGTATTTGTATCATTCTTTTTTTTTTTTTTTAAGTATATTAAATGTGTTGTGTCAAAAAAAGTGTAAAAGCAATATATAAAGCCTTCATTTATCAAAATTTTGAATTGTTATTGAAAAAAAAAGTATTGTTCATTAAATGAAAGAGAGAGAATTCTTTGAAATTCAGCAAACCATATTTTTATTTAAATAAAGAAGTGATTGTATAAAATTAAAAATGAATTTAAAATAAATAATGCCTATGCATAAAATCACTTGTGTTTGTTAAAAAAATATGCAATTGACAGTTAAAGAAATGTGGGCTGTTAACAATAATAATTACTTTAAAAATTAATTCACGACTAGGCAACAGACTACTAATTGTTTTTAACTAATTACTTATTTATATAAAAACAGAATTACATCCCCCTTGGAGGTTTCATAATTTTATCAAGTCCTTACATTTTTATATGTACGGTAGCTACTCCATACAATGTACGTACAACGTTGTGCTTTAAAAAAAAAAATCTTAATAATGTTGATTTTGAAAATTCATTAAAAAAAATCTATTATGAATTTTTGAAAAACCTTTTCACTACATCATAGAAATGTTTCGCATTACTAAGTTGCAAAATTCTAATTCCAATGCAAAAAGATAAGTAAATAAATACAAATTATATAATAGGCGATCTAGTTAGAATCATTTGCGACCAGGCTTCTATAATTTTACTGTACAAAAATATAGTATATTAAAAACCAATTTTGACTTAATTACATTTTCTTTATCTGAGCCTTTTGTCCGTGCCAGTGTTTCCAATCTATAAGTACAATGTGATATAAAATAATAAAGACCATCAGTATTGTAAGCAGTTCTGGATAAATGATTATTATTGTTTATGCTATTAAACAAATACTACCAACGTACTTGACTCTGTGAAGATATTTTTCTTTTATTTAGTGATAAATAAAACAAAAAATATAAAAATAATGAATCTTGTAACTATATAGCATATACTGCATATACTAGCGATTTCTTATATGAAAAAGTTGAAAGACCGTCGAAGCATACACTATTAAAAATTTGCAACAAACTATCCAATCATTCGACTGTTTTTATTTTTTTAAAGGCTTTATGGGTCAGTATCTGAAAATTGGACAATTTGCGTCCACTGCCAATAATATTTCATTTGCAGATTTCTTAATAAAAAAAAAGTTTTTTTCAGAAAATATGACAAACAACATTGTACATAATACCCTACAATTAGAATTAAAAAATAACAAAAATTAGATGAAAAATGAGCAGGTTTACTAAAGAATGTTTCACTGTGCATGTGCGAATGCAATTAAAATATAATATGCATAATGTTTTAGCTAAGTATGTAGAGCAACTTTTGTGAAAGTCTCAAAATCATAGCTTGAAAATTCTGAAAATTATCGTCGATAGAATAAGCTCTAAATCCGTTGTTCCCCAAAAAGAAGCAAAAGGATGAGGGGTTGTATCAAGTATTTGTTGAGTGGTGCCAAGATAGCGTACACAATATTGTACGTACTACTATATTTGGATTCAACTCCTCATCTTTTTGCTTCCTAGTTGTTCTATATACTTAGTTAATACATTATGCGCATTATATTTCGATTGCATTCGCGCATGCGCAGTGACACATTTTTTAGTAAACCTGCTCATTTTTCATCCAATTTTTATTATTTTTTAATTCTGATTACAGAGTATTGTGCACAATGTTGTTTGTCATATTTTATGAAAAAACTTTTTTTTATATTAAGAAATCTTCAAATTAAAAGCAAAAAATTTTGTGAAATTTCGGACTGTTTTTAAAAAAAATCTTAATTTTTCTACGAGAATACATGCTATTCTCATAAAAATGAACACAGTATATTGCAATAAGGCACTTATTAATAATCTCGAGTTTGAACGCTTTTTCTACATTAGTTTTTACAGGGTTATCCAAAAGATATTCGTTCTTTTTCAATTTGTTGACGGTCCCCTATGGAGTTTTGGGAAATAAATCTTCGCGGAAATATATGACCCTATACTATACTGTTTACACACCTGCAGTTTCAGGTTAATTCCTCATGTATTTTCCTAGATATTTAACAACACGTCTAAAATCGCAAGTGACCGGTCACCTTTGGCCATATAGTGTATATTATATATATTTCCTCTATTCTTATTAATATTTTAATATTTATTTATTTTCACCTAGTGTTATATAATTTATTATCGGTTTATTGTTTTTGAATGTCCCACATTCATACTTTTAGGATTTTTATGGATGTATAAAATAATCCACACACTATATTTGTGCTTTTTAGGTAATTGGAATTTAAGTATCAGTTCACCTTCTTTATACTACCATATGTTTTTTATTTCCTGTTCATTTTATAATTATCTTATATATAATAGTTTTTATTAAAGATTTTTATATTTTTAATAATTATTTATATTAATTATTAATGAATTTATTCTGTTTTATAGCATATAGCTATATGCTATATTTTATCGATGTTCTAGAATTATTTAAATTCTTAGTGTAGATTAAATAAATTTGCTAATAGAATATTTTGCATGCTTTTTAAATTTTATTAACAATAGTTTTTTTTTTTTTTTTTTTTTTAAATACATTGTGTGGTTTATATTCAGTTTATAATTATCTATATATAAGGATATTTTTGGTTTTGCTGTTAATAAAACAATTGTTACATTCAATTGCGTATAACTGAAGCAAGTCTTTTGACAATTAAATCATAAATGTAATACTAGATGGCAGCACCACAATTTGTGTTTTTTTTTTTCGATAAGTTCTAGATTTACTTCTTCCAGCTACATTTCAGTTATAATTTACTACACCAGGGGGAATTTTTAGCTTAATTTTGACGATATTGTTTAACGGTTTTTAATTAATTTAATAGTGCATTTTAATTATGTAATTACTTTCTATTTATATTATTTTATATTATATTAAAAGTTATTTAACATTTATTTCAATATGTATTAACTGTGTCCTATGGTATCAATTACTGTGATTTCTTAACTGTTTTATTAACCTTAATCTTTACGATATGGGTGCCATGTGAGCGTGGATTTATTCTAAAATATTAATCGGTATGGTGTTTATTATTTCATTTTATATCCTATAAATATTTAAATAGGTTTTATTGTTTTTTCCAATTCATATTATTTGTTTCTATTCTGTTTTCATTTTTAATCAATTCACTTGATTTTAATGGTTGTTAGGGCACAGGGGAAAATAACTTTTAGCTTTAGCTTATATTTCCCACAGAAAACAACCATTTTGCTTATATCATTGAATTCTGTGCCCTTGAAAACGTAATTCAATATATAAGCATTTCCATTATTTGTCGGTGTCCACTTTCTTATTTTTCTTCCATAACATTCTTATAAATATTTTATCTTTTTTTTTATATATATACTTACAGCTTTAATTCATAATATTATGGTTTTTGATGGTGGTAGGTTATGTTTAATTATTGGTTATATATTAGCATTCAAATTACTATGATGCATTTGCGCAAGTAATTATGAATGTATGCTTTTTACGATGTTTTTAAATATCTTTTCATTTTGAATGTCAATAATTCATTTTGAAGTATTTTTTTCCTTTTGGTATCTTATATATATTCATATATATTCCCAGGTCGCTAAATGATTTAGCAATCTTTTAAATATTATACGCTTAGATAATTGCTGCAATAGCGCACTGTCTATGTGTATTATCAATATGATTTCTACTATGTAGTTATCTGATACCTTTTTAAAGGATTCCATTAATTTTTTCATTCCTATCATGGCATTGCTTTATTTAATGTTATTTAATTTTCTAGTTATGATTTTATCTGTATTTTCTTGTGGTTAGTATATGATATTGTCCTATATATTCTCTCTATATATTCTCTATTTATGCTATAGCTTTACATAATTCTGAAGAGAGATCATTTTATATCTTTACATCAATATGGTAGTAATAATTATTTCTGTTCATAGATTTAATGTTAATATGCTTTAGAAGTTTATTCATATTACTTTGATCTGAGAAATTAATTGGGAATGCGTTTTGGATGTCTTTGCAAGGTTAATGTTGTTCTGGGATTTGATGTTAGATGCGGATCTTTTTTTGCCTTACTTGTTATCAATGGGTCCAGTGGTATCTTGCTTTTTTAGTCTACGAAATAAGGGTTATCATTATTTGGTTATGGTAAATTTGAAGATTGTTTTTATGTTCTGCTTCTATTATTGTAAATATTGTATATATTATTCTTACTCAAGATTTATTATTTATTCAAGACTAATTTAATTAAATAATTAATTATTATATTATTAAATTTTCTTTTTTTATGGCAATTATTGCATTTTCCAAACATTATTTTTATATGGCAGTTCTTAGTAAACATCTCGATCCTGGCAAGATACACTTAGCATCTATGCAGTGTAGTGCCCGGTACAGGAACAATAATTGGGTTGTTCCTGGATCGTCATCCAGCAACCATTTATACTCTCCCCCTCGTCCTTTATTTTTTCGTAAGTGTTATGATGCTCGGTGCAAGACATGTCCATACGCTTCTCAGACACAAATTATCTCAGATCCCAATTATTCAAGCTTTTGTAAAGCATTTAATGTGATTTATAGTATAAAGTGCAACTTATGTAATATGAAATATATTGGTGAAACATCAGGTCCAATTCATAAACGTATCAATCATCATCGTTCAGACTCTAATAATAATAATAACAAAGCAAAAAATATACAATCTACAGCTGAAATTCAACATTTTCATATACATCAATTTAAAAATACGACAATTGAAATTCTTCAAATTCTAAAAAATAAATCAAAACGTCTTTATATGGAATCATCATTTATGAAATATTACAACACAATTTATCCTTATGGACTTAACAGTGAAGTATTTAACAGACCTGTCAAAGTCTTCACATCTATAAATAACAATATTGATTATTCTCCAATTTATCCTACTCTTAATCATAATTTAAATAGTAAAACAACACGTAATAAACGAGGAAAGGGTTCATCATCAGTTGTAGTTTCCAAAAAATCTATCACTAAACATATAAATGATCTTCAAAGAAAATATTTAGAGAATTATAACTGGTTGTTAATTCGAAAACACATCTTTGCTATTAAAAAGAAACAAATTGTACAACATTTAAATGTATTTCTAAGTAAATCTTTCTCTAAACATTTCTCAGATATTTATTTTGACCTCATTATGTCTAGGGTTAATCTTTTAAATATTAATTTACAAAAAAAACATAAAATTCAAAACATGAATACTCAAATGTTAATTACTTTTTCAAATCACATATTTAATAAAATTAATATCAATTCTATAATTAATGATAAAAATTGTTTTTTTCCTATTAATAATCTTCATATCTCAAAAACCTTTAAATATCCTAATACAATTGGTAGAAAGATTTTTAACTACAATACATTTTCAAAAAATACATCTGCTGCAAGTAATTTTCCGTGTAATTGCAATGACCCCACTCTAAAAAAATACATAAACAATGATCATGGACATATAATCACTGGAAATCTTGATATTGTTAATGATTTTAAATTGAAACAACTAATGGGTTATGGTACTAAATATAGACTTCCATCTAAATTTAATGTTAAATCTATTATCAAACAGTTTACACATGATATTGATATTTTTATTTATAAAATTTCTATCTCTTATAATAAGCCTATTGAATATTTTAATCAGTGGAAGATATTAGTAATTGAAAAATTAACTATGGCTTTAAAAAATAATATGGCTGATTTGGTTTCTATTAATACACAGCATATTTTCCAACAAATTACTAAATTACAAAAAAACTACGTTATTACTTATGTAGACAAATCTTCTAATAATTATGCTATTATTTGTAAATCTTATTATCACCAACTTCTTACAAATTGTATTTCTTCTAATAAGTCATTTAAAAAAACTAATGAAAATGTAATTGTAAATAATCGTAAAATTCGAAGTTATTATAAACTATTAAATATTTTATCTACTAACTTTAATTATCCATATTTAGTTCTTATTCCCAAATTTCATAAAACTCCAATTAAATTTAGGACTGTAACTATTGGTTGCAATACATATAATAATAAAGCCAATAAACTTCTCTTAAAAATTCTTAATCAATTATATGTACTTACTACAAACAATGATAATACACATTGTATAAAAAATAGCTATCAACTTGTCAATATTTTAAAAAATCTTCATTGTGTATATAATATAACAACATATGACTTCAAAGATCTTTTTAATAATATAGACCTATTAGATTTACATAAAATTATAAATGCATTATTTAAAATGTATTATAAAAAACTGGAATTACCATCTAATATTGATATTGCATATTTTAAATCTTTAACTAACTTCATTATCTATAATAATTATATCTTGCAAGATAACACTTTATATTTACAGCATGTCGGTATACCACAAGGCGGTTGTACATCCAGTTTACTCTCAGACTTATACTTATATCATTATGAACGTAATTTTACTAATAATAATCTACATTTATATCGTTATATTGATGACATTATTTTAATTGATACTGATCATTCTGCAATTACTCCATTTCCAGTAGATTATCCCACTAATTTGGAATTAACGGAAAACCTTTTATCTAACAATACAATTAACTTCTTAGATCTTAAAATTACAATAAAAGACAACAAAACAATCACAGATTTATATGACAAACGTAAAGAATTTAAATTCAAAGTTAATACATTTACAAATTTTAAATCTTGTCTACATCATTCTGTATTTCGAAATATAATACTTAATCATTTATATAGAATAAAATGTTTATGTTCTTCTCCTCTAATTAACAATAATATTAAAAAACTAATTTATGATGCATTAAATCATGGTTTTCCAAAAAAATTCATATATTCATTAATATACAATTAGTATTTTTCTTACATGATCTTTTAAAACAAATTAACACATGCGTAAACAAAATTACAAAAAAATTATAAAATAAAAAAAAAAAAAATCTCTATAAAAAATAAAAATTGTAAAATAACATTAAAAAAAAAATTATTATAGGATGGATGGGTGGGTAGATGTTAGAGTACGGAGGAGGGTGGCGTTGTCTGGATAATACGCAATGGTTAATTTATACATTAAAAAAAAAAAAAAAAAAAAAAAAAAAAAAAAAAAAAAAAATGGGGCTTTTGTATTATTACTATATTTTTAATACATATTTTATAAGGATGTTGATTTGATATTTTATATGTAATTGGTGTATTTCATTAATTATTAGCTTTATTATTGTTTAATCTTATTTACATTCATTTGTTATAAATTTTAATTTAATAAGGACAATATCATATTAATTACTAATAGTATGCCATTTTTATAGTGATTAATATACATATAAGTATGTTTAATATAAATAAAGTTATACTGTATGGATTAAAATTGGGTAATTATATTTATTATTATTCCTCTATTCTTATTAATATTTTAATATTTATTTATTTTCACCTAGTGTTATATAATTTATTATCGGTTTATTGTTTTTGAATGTCCCACATTCATACTTTTAGGATTTTTATGGATGTATAAAATAATCCACACACTATATTTGTGCTTTTTAGGTAATTGGAATTTAAGTATCAGTTCACCTTCTTTATACTACCATATGTTTTTTATTTCCTGTTCATTTTATAATTATCTTATATATAATAGTTTTTATTAAAAATTTTTATATTTTTAATAATTATTTATATTAATTATTAATGAATTTATTCTGTTTTATAGCATATAGCTATATGCTATATTTTATCGATGTTCTAGAATTATTTAAATTCTTAGTGTAGATTAAATAAATTTGCTAATAGAATATTTTGCATGCTTTTTAAATTTTATTAACAATAGTTTTTTTTTTTTTTTTTTTTTTTTTAAATACATTGTGTGGTTTATATTCAGTTTATAATTATCTATATATAAGGATATTTTTGGTTTTGCTGTTAATAAAACAATTGTTACATTCAATTGCGTATAACTGAAGCAAGTCTTTTGACAATTAAATCATAAATGTAATACTAGATGGCAGCACCACAATTTGTGTTTTTTTTTTTCGATAAGTTCTAGATTTACTTCTTCCAGCTACATTTCAGTTATAATTTACTACACCAGGGGGAATTTTTAGCTTAATTTTGACGATATTGTTTAACGGTTTTTAATTAATTTAATAGTGCATTTTAATTATGTAATTACTTTCTATTTATATTATTTTATATTATATTAAAAGTTATTTAACATTTATTTCAATATGTATTAACTGTGTCCTATGGTATCAATTACTGTGATTTCTTAACTGTTTTATTAACCTTAATCTTTACGATATGGGTGCCATGTGAGCGTGGATTTATTCTAAAATATTAATCGGTATGGTGTTTATTATTTCATTTTATATCCTATAAATATTTAAATAGGTTTTATTGTTTTTTCCAATTCATATTATTTGTTTCTATTCTGTTTTCATTTTTAATCAATTCACTTGATTTTAATGGTTGTTAGGGCACAGGGGAAAATAACTTTTAGCTTTAGCTTATATTTCCCACAGAAAACAACCATTTTGCTTATATCATTGAATTCTGTGCCCTTGAAAACGTAATTCAATATATAAGCATTTCCATTATTTGTCGGTGTCCACTTTCTTATTTTTCTTCCATAATATTCTTATAAATATTTTATCTTTTTTTTTATATATATACTTACAGCTTTAATTCATAATATTATGGTTTTTGATGGTGGTAGGTTATGTTTAATTATTGGTTATATATATATATATATATATATATTTATTTATTTATTTTATTTATTTATTTTTTATTTATTTATTTATTTATATATACATATATATATATTTTTCTGAAATCGCTTAAAACAATTATTTTTTTCTTGAAAACAGTCAATGAAATTTCATTTTTGTCCCTATATAAATATTTATTTGATAGTTTAAGAAACAGTTCTTTGCTCTGTGAAACAAACCTAAAGAAAACTAATACAATTGAGATCGTTACACGCAAATGTATATAGTTAATTCCTCATATTTCAAAACAACAACAAAAAAAAAAAAATGTAATATATAGAGTGTTGTGCGATCTCAATAGTTTAATTTCCAGTATATAATTTCTTATGCATTATAAATGAACTTAGTATAATTTTTCTTTGAAATATTTTTACAAATTTTTCGTTACCTAACAAATTATATGTGTAATTACAATTTCATTCAAAAATGCAATTTTTTAATTAAAGCAAGGGGAAATATTAATAATGTCGTTAAGCTTTAATTAGTGCACTTACTATAATTAATTAAGGCGAAACATATGAAATATTCTATGATGGATGAATACTCGAAGTTAACTTAATAGCTATGTAAAGTTTTTCAAATAGCCGTAGGGATTTTTTTTTCTTTTTTTAGTCTGCGCTTTCAAATATTTTCTCCGAACTTGCTTATAAAAAATATTCTTTCTTGAACGAAACACTGAAATTTTATTTTTTTTCGAAGTAAATACTTATTTGATAGGTTTACAAAAATCGCTTTCTGTTACAAATAAATAATACTGTATAACCATGCATACAACATAGAGTCCAACATAAAGAAAAATATATAGTCAGACGTAATGAATTTATTCTCATTACGTGCTCTTTTATTAGCATAATCATCGAATGCATAATTTTTGCGTTTAAAATTTTGTTTACATAATATTCGATTAAGTTCAATTTTACAAATGTGTGTGTGTGCAAATGTTTTAGCATTTAGAATCTGTTTGAAAGGTTTTAACCAATGTTATTATTAATTTTCAGAAAAAGAGGTTTGTAATACTGGAAATTTTATTGAATAAGGTATATTTCTTGATTTTTTATAGTTCTACAAAATAGAAATTTTCATCCAATGCATAAATTTCGGAAATATATAGCATAAATAAATATATTAGAATTAAGGAAAAGTTAGAAGGAATAACTTTTAAATTCACAATACGTATAACTAAGAAAATATTTGAATTTCAAAACTAACTGTATTTCTTATAAAAAAAAACACAAAAAAGGTTTAATGTGAAAATTACAAATAATATAGTGTCCATTAAAGCTTATTACTATTTAAATTCGTTTAAAAACAATACAACTTAAAATAAAACAACATTATTAAAAAAATTATTTAAAAATTTGATAATTTTAACATTCCAAAGACTAAAATATTCCATGTGAATTTTCTTTACATTTCTTGTAATCAGTTTTATCGAGGCGCTTCATAAATGCGTTTCCGATATGTATAAATATATATCACTAAAATGTTAAATATTTAAAGAAATAACATTTATAGAAATATTTTTAATAAACAATCTGAAAGCTAAATCAATTTTTAATAACATTTTTACTTTACTATCTACAATTTTATAGTCAGTGTTGTTTTTATGTATGTAACCAATAGTATGGAAGAGTAAAGAAGCCATGATAAAAAAATAAATTGCTACGAAACATTTTGAAGTTTATAAATTACACAACATCCGTACAATTTAAAATATGTTTACTTCAAGAAGCACTCAAGATATTTGAATAAAGAATTGTAGAGGTAATCTTTTTTACACTAAAGATATTTCCAGTGACTTTGAAAGAAAATCGCTAGTAATTAAAACATATTTGAAAGTCGAAATTTCATATTTTACTATTAATTACATCTAAAATGTTTCTAGATATTTTTCACAGAAATTCATCAGTAGTTACAAATTTGCCTTTTGATACATCGAAGTTTTTAGCAATTTATGAGATTATATTAAAAATATGCTTATAATAACGTTAATGTATCGAAAAAAAATTATATATAAAAAAATTAATTTTTTAAATACAAACCTTGTATTTAAATACGAATTACTTCTAAAATATTTCAGTGTTCTCGAAAGAAATTCATAATAATTAAAACAATTCGGTTTGAAAAATCAAATTTCGGACTTAACACGTCGTCATATTTTCTGTAATAATTCCGATTCAAATTAATTGTATAATTATTTAGTTGAATATTCTTTTAAAAAAGAAATTTAAAGATAAAATATGTTAATCGACTGAAAATACCATCTTTACGATATTATTGATATTGAAAATAACTCCATACCACCTCTTTTCATTCCAAATATAGAAATGTATTTAACATCTAAGGAATCATAATCAATTATTATAACTGAAACGCATAGTTATTTTTTATCTTATTTTATTACATGATGTTACTCGTGTAAATGGAAGTCAATCATTTAAAAATTGTGCTTTTAATTTTGTAACAATATCATTGTATGAGTAAATAACATATTTTAGATTGCTAATCATTGAGTATCAGAAATCCGATATTAAAAAGTATTACATTTTCCAGAAATTAATAAATTTGAAAAACAAATAAATGTAATAAAGTTGAAAAACAAATAAACACAATCTTAATGATCGAAGTTTAGCCGGAATTTATTTTTGAATCGTTAAAAGTCGATTCATTCTGTACGTATTTTGTACCAGGCAATAATGCTGATTCAAAGCATTTATTTGAAACGACACACATATTTTTTCTTAAGAATTCAGTACTCATAGAAAATATCTTAATGGCACAAGAACTGAATATAATACTAGGCTAGGAAGGAGTTACTCATATTGTAAATTTCAAACGGGGACAAAAAGTCATTTTAAAATTTACTCCGAAAGAAAACTTAGAAAATATCTTAATGGCACAAGAACTGAATATAATACTAGGCTAGGAAGGAGTTACTCATATTGTAAATTTCAAACGGGGACAAAAAGTCATTTTAAAATTTACTCCGACTTCAGAAATTTATTTTACAATTACTTCAAGTCACACAAAGTGTATTTTTAAAATAAGACGCAACACTGTGGTCAAGTGATATATTTAATGCATTTAAACAACAAGAGATATTACGGTAAATGAAAATTTCTAAATGACTAAAAGCAAAATATTTGAATTTAAATAAAACTGGCATTTTAAATTTGACAGTTATTGCGGCAACACTCTTGACAGTTAATATGGATGTTTTAGTTTTCTGTGGGAAATTTTGAAAAGTAATCTTAAATTAGTAGTTATATTTGCATTATCATCAATTTGATAAATTAAAATTAAGGAAAGTCTATAAATCAAACCTGTTTTAAAATTTAAAGTATGCCATGTTAAATGCTGTGAATAATTGAACGGGTGAGTGGGAAAATGATACCATTTTAAAAAAATGAAATGAGGTATTTTAATTAATAATAACTAGTAAATTAATCAGTATTTTCCTTCAAATTTATAGATGAACCCTCACCTACTAGAAAGTGAATCGAATAATAGTGAACATTTCTCTAAAATTCATAACTGTTTTTTTTGTGTGTGTGTGTGTGTGTGTGTGTGTATTTCCTCAACATTTACATCAGCTCGAATGCTATCTTTTTTTTTCACTCACCCGTTCAACTATATGTGAACTTGTCGAACGAATAAAGTAGAACAATTATTCAACTCAAGTCCGTTTAAATAAATAAATATCCTCAGTGTTCATGAGCTGTAAAATATAACCAGAATCTTTCAATCTTTTAAAGGCGATTTATTTTAGTATTTCGTACTAGACAATCATGCTGATTCGAAAGGTTTACTTTAAACGACACACCCATGAATTTTTTCTTTAGAAATGAATATTCATAGAAAATATCGTGTAGAGATATTAATGACTATAATATAATCCAAGGATAGATTTATATTTAATGTGAATAACAAATGAAAGGAAAACAAACTTCTTTTAAACTTTATCGTGAATTATGATTTTTTTTTTTAGAATTACTGCTAATTTTACAAGGGGCATACGTAAAATAAAGAAGCACGCGATGTCAAGCGGTGAATTTAATGTATTTAAATAACTGAAGGTTAAATTCAAATTTCTTAAAAAGTAATTTAAAAATCTCATTTTACATTTAGAAGACATTTTTTAAATAAAAAAAAATCTTTATATGCCCCATTCTGTCCATAAGAAATGGAAAAAAACTTTTATAGACTAAAATATCACTCAATTAGATGTTAGGTGTTTAAGTAACTTAGTAACTTTATTCTATACAGAGCAATTATTATTATTTGTGTATCTGTATTATTTTATAAAGAATATGAAACCTATCTTATGCTTAAATCTCATCATAAACTTTAAGCTGTCAGGTACTTTTAAAATGTCAAGTTCTAACGAAATTCGTAATGCTTGAAAGATTAAAAAATATTTGAGCATTTGTCTAAAACTTTACATAAATATTTAAGCAACCTTTCTCATTTGAATTTTGCTTTTCATTAAAACAAATATATATATTTATGAAATTTAAGTCACTCTTATGTACGCAGATATTTCAAGATGCACGCAAAGTATTTATTAAACACATAACTCAGTAGAAAGGTCTTTTCTAGAAGAAAAAATTGGGGAAATGGTGTTTAATTAAAATGACCTACAATCTAAACAAAACACTAATTCCTCAAATAAAAAAATGTAAAAATTTCATAAAAGTAGAAAATTCGAAAGCATTTTAAAGCAGGAATAAACATATTTTTTAAAAATATTAATTGAAAAAAAAAATAACAGGCTAGGTTAGGCATATAGATTTACTGTACAGATCGTTGAAATTTTGTGAAAAAATGGCAAACCATTTTTGCGAAATCGCCGCTAAAGCTAAAAGCACCTATTAAAAGATGCATATGCTTATATATGTAATATATATTATATATAAGTGAGGACTCTGCCATACAGGTAACTTGCTTCTTTTGTCCTGACTTTTTGCCTAGCACAAAATTTTCAATACAGTTTTATTTAAAATATTACAAATAAGTTAAATTTTAATACGAGAAAAAAAAAATATATTTCTTATCGTTTCAGAGGTATGTGATCTCTTAGAAACAATTATCCTAAATCGTTCACTTAGCTTCATAATTATTGAAGAGTTCTTCAGTTTGTCTCAGAATGCAGTTTCAATCTGCTGATGTTTATGGAGTTCTGTTTATCGCTGTCGGTAGTTAAAAAATATATTTTAGCTCTCAAAAACTATTTTATTTTTATATTACTTTCAACCGAATTCATTTCAAATTATGATTACTTTACCTAATTTATAAAATATATTATTACTACATTATTTAGTTTTTGAAATAATTTAAAATTTAAAATGACTGCTATATTATTAATTTTATAAAACAGTTTAAAATAATATAATAAAATAATTTTATTTAATGTAGGATTACTTTATATTCGAGGGTTTAAATTTATATCGCAAGCATTACTATTATTTAAAGAGAAAATTACTATTATTTCCTTTACATGTTTAGTTTCAGTTATTTTAACGTATATTTTGAAAAGATTAATTTCCAGGTACATCCACAATACATAAATCATAAATTTGAGTTACAAGTCTAGTCTTATGGTTTCCAAGCATTACTATCAATTCTTAGCGTTATGTAAATCACATGAAAGCGAATTCTAAATAAAAAGAAGTCCGTTTCAGGAGAAAAAAAAAACATTTGTAATAAAATACATAGTTCAAACCAGACCAATTTCATTATTCTAATGCGATTAAGAGATTTAAAACGCGTGAGACAAAATAAAAAGTAATAATAAATACAGTACTGTATTTATTATTACTTTTTATTTTGTCTCATACGTTTTAAATCTCTCATAATATGAGACTTTTACCTTATTTCTGCTTTTTAGATGAAATTTTACGAATAAACTACAATAACAAAATTTTTAAGTAAATAATTAAAGAAAAATTTTACAGTATCTTTCGCCTTGTTGTTCTTTAGGAAAATAAAATGACACCCGCTATTGTTGAATATACACGTTTGATTATTAATTAAGATTTAAATAACCAAAAAGAATTGGAAATATTTCAAGTTGTAATAACATATAGCTTTTTCATCACTATTTTTATTTTTATTTCAAATTATACATTATATTTGAAGAGCTCTTGAGCTGTTTGGGAGAATTTTCGAATCAGAAAGACACTCAAAAATTTTGGCTTTATGTTAGTCAGATTTCCTTAATTTATTATGAATTTGAAAAAAAAAACATAATGCTTCAAGTCGAAGGCCTTTTTTTAAAAAAAAATATTAAAGCACAGAGGGGTCAGAAATTTAATATAATACACAACCTTACTTACAACAATACTAAACTTATTAAATATTTATAAGTTAATTCTTCTAAACTGAAAAAAATCTAACATTTAAACACATTTTTGGTATAAAAATATTTAGTATAAAACTAAATATCATTTAAAAAAACGCTTTTAAGTATCTTATAGCTAACAGATCTTATAGTGGTTAACAGCTTTATTTTTATTTTTTATTTTAATATTCTAAGAAACTTTATTAAAAAGCATTATAAGACGATAGTTGCCTGCCAGTCGTTTTTTACAATAGTAAGTATTTGATTAATATATCAATTTTAAAAAGCAGAAAAAATGGATGTATTTAACAAAATCATCTAAATCACGCTTTATAGGAAATGACATCTACATTTAATAACAATTACTTTAACCTTTTATACCCCAACGGTACTTACAAGTAACATTTAAAAAAAATTATTTTTTTTTTTTTTTTGCTAATCAATTGACAGCAAGAATCAAGAAAAATTACTTTAGCACGTTCCAAAAGCCTTATCATCCCAATCGCGCCCGTCGGCCTAATCGTTCGGAGTTTTCGTGGTTTTCTTCGAGCCATTGATTTCCATGCGTAAATACGGGTTAGATTCCCTTAGAAAGACCCCCACGAAGAACACTCCCCTCGGGCCTATATCCCTAGTGTAGATAATCGGCCGTCAAAAATCAACCAACCAACCAACCAAAAGCCTTATCTGTTATAACAAAGCAAATATATTTTTAAATGAAAAATTTTATTTTCCAGTTAGAACTGATCAGCTTCTTTTATCCTGAAAGACATGAAGTATAAAGTTTTAGCTCTGAAAAATTTCTATGTTTATATGTCCAGGTCCATTTTCCAATTGTACAATTTGCTAAAAAGAAAGAAAATGAGTAAAGTTGTAAATGGCCCACAAAACCTCTAAATTAACTACTTGGATTATCAATTTTAATCCACGAAATCTTTCTAAAGCTTAATATTTGCACATATCTTATAACATATTTTCAAGAATTGAACAAATATGTTTAAGAATGTAATTTTTCATTTATGCATAATTTGGGGGGGGGGGGGGAATTAAAGCTCTATGATAAAGTAAAAACAGGTACGTCTGTAACGCTGAAGTCACTGATAGTAACAACTGACTTTTACTTTATCGCCCAATTTCACTAAATTGACTAATTTTGTATGGTTTTTAAAATAATTTTCAAGCATGATATATTTTTTAATATATCTATATATCGCGTGCTATTCGATTACAAAATATTAACCCGATTGTTCTTTAAAAATTACAAATACTTCAGCACTTGTTTCCGATTAGTATTGAATACCACAATTAAATTTCATCAAAAGATAACTAAAATACTACACATAAAACACAAATTTATCAGGTATGTAATCGAACCGCGCACTTAAACCACTGAAATTATCAGAATCAAAAAGGCTGCTGTAAGTAAGAAATCTTTGGAGACTTTTTTCAGCTACTAAATCCTGACATGCGGGTAATATGGAAGTACTGCTTTTAATAGATTTAATAACTTTATTTGTATTCATTATTCTCAGTGTTGAATTCAGACACTTTTCTCCGGGAGGGATTTCTGTGGCTCCGGGGGGGACATTATAGAGTTCCGGGGGGGAAATTGCACTTTTTGACCATTAAAAACACAAAATCTCAAATCTTCCGGGGGGGACATCTCATTGCTCCGGGGGGGAATGTCCCCCCCGGGTCACCCCCTGAAATCAACACTGATTATTCTTATTGTACATATAAAAATAGTTTTTGGTGTTTCTAGTGGGCATTCTAAAAAATAAATTAAACATAAAAAATCTATTTAGTGAGTTTTCAATAAAAATGGTTTTCGCTTATATCCTGTCACCCGGAAATACCGTATTCGATCTCCTAATTTAACTTAATAATCATACAAAACAAAACCTTTACGCTAATGGTGCAGGAATAAAATGTTAAAAACACGTTTGTCGTCTAAATAAATAAATAAATAAATAAATAAATAACAAAATAAATAAAATAGCAGAGATGCTCGAGAAATGTAAATGGATACATAAAAACTGGGTACATAGGTACAAAATTAGGTGAAAAGTAATAAAAAAGATCGCGTATTACATGAAGTACTTTTAAGAGAGCTTAAATATAATTAAATAACGGATTTTAAAGATACGATTTTTTCCTCCTAAGTTAATGATATGCTTCCCTCAAATAATGTATTTTAAAAAGTACTAAAAACGAAAAAGTTTGGTTATTATTTATTCAATTTTATTTTTTAATATTATGTGTATAATATTAAATTAATAACATTAAACTTATTAAATAACTGATACTTGGAGGTGGGGGGGGGGATCTTGATAATTAAGGCGACAACTTTAGGGCGAGCGATGTTTCCTCAATTATTAGTATTCATTTTAATTGAAACTGAAGCATTCTCATTGAGATTCCATTGGTTTCAACCTCAAAGTACCTTTTTTCTGCGTAATCAGTTTTTTTTTTTTTTTTTTTTTCAATATCCATATAATGTGAGTATGTACATGAATATATGCGTATCCATATAATATGAGTAGTGAGAGTAAATTGCATTCGCTGCTTTACATATTTGGGCACCGAAATCGCCTATTTAGAAAGACTGGGATATTAGGTTCAACTAAAATATAATCTAAAATCATACTCACTGAAAAACTGAAATATTTATGTTCATAAATTATGAAAAATGCCTACGAAATGAGTATGAGAAAGTTTTAAAAGTCAAAACACAAGGTTGCTAAACCTCAAACCAACTGAAAAATATAAATAAACGTTTCTTACCTCTTCTGGCACTAAGTAGTCTCCTTATGTATCTAAGTAATCTTTGGTATATTGTAAGTATCGAAGAAGAGGCCGCCCCCATGGGGGGCAAAGGGTGATGTCGTTGGCGATAGGGGCGCAGGGAGATTACTCCACGGTGCACATTGCGCGTAGCAGCCGTTGGCATAGAAGACTGCATCCACACAGCTCTTAGAAGTTTCCCACTCAAACACAAAGAGAAAAAGTATCCTAATAAACTAAAAAAACCTAAGCCTAGCTAGAGCACCTCTCTAAGTAGCCGAGAAAACAAAACTAATTTCTGCGGCTTTAAAGCGTAGATCCTTCGGCAAGGGAAACGGGAGAAACTCCCGTCGTTCAAGGCGCTTTCCCTTCACACGTGGTAGAGTTTTGGGAGCAGGATGCTGTTTTGCAGACGACGCGGGGTAGATTGCATGGGAAGTGCGCCATCTGTGGGTTAACTGCAGAAATGGGCGTTATACACAAAATATTTGTTCTGTCAGTAGAATAAAATTGAGAAAAGGAGATATTTTGGTTCTAGACAAAGAAGTCTATTTTATTTCTTGTTTCTAATTACCATAGTTTTGATAGTTAAAAAGTATAGTTCGTTATATAAGTATGCGAGCATCATAACAAATGATCTGATTCAATAAGTATGTTAAGTTAATAATGTAAAAATAATACACTTTAAAAAGTGAAACAAGTAATATCGTTTTTCTTTTTGTTTAATATACTTTGCATGTAGTTATACATACAAGGAATTTTTTGGGAATTTTAATTTTATAAATATTAATAATAATATAATATAAAATAATATAATAATATAATATAATATAATACAATATAATATAATATAATAATATAATAATATAATAATATAATAATATAATAATAATAATTTTAATTGGATTTTTTTTTTAGTGGTGATAAAAAATTTTTAAAGTAAAGTAAAAATAATCAATAAGTAAGTGAAAGATTCAGAAAAGGTACAACGTAGAAATATTTATGGTTTCAGTTATTAGGTTGTTGTTGTTCGCATCAAAAAGAGAAAATTTTCACCAGCGAAGTCATTTTATCATTTGAGAAAAGAAATTATATTTCTTTTTCAGAGATCGAAATTACTTTCCCATGATATGTTACCAAATAATGAGATGAAATATTTGACACTAAAAGAAAATAGGAGATTTTTAGCAAAGTTTTAATAAGAAATAAGGCCTTGCATTTTAGAGAAAACGTCAAAACACAATTATAGTTTATAAGGTATTTTATTTAAAGCACCCTTCGTCGGACAGCATAATCCATGCACACAAATTTGAATAAATTGTTAAAACAAGTAGAGTTTCGATAGTAATTAATTTATAACTCTCTTTTTCAGTTATTAGCTCCTGATCTATCTAAAAAGATTGTTATAACCCTTTAAGACCCAAATTACGAATTTAAAAAAATTTCACTTTAATACTAATTTACAAAAAATTAATACTTTAAGTTACATTTGAAAATTCATGTAATGATGATATGAAATCCATATAGGATTCCATGAAATCCATGTAGGATTTGTTCATAAATACAGAATAAATTGATAGCTATAGGAATTTATGTAAGATACTTGCAACAATATTTAAATCAATTAACAAATCATGTTCTGTTTTATTTTTAAATCTCTCATTTCGAATAAAGTAAAGAAAAAAAATAAATATATTTAATAATTTATCTTTAAATGAGCGAATTTCTTAACGTAAAATTTTCCGTTACACACTATTCAACAACACAAAAGCTATCGATAAGAAAATGTTTGAAAAAGTACCGATAAAAAATATTAAATTTCGTAGATTGCATATGCTTTCCAAACATGGTAAAGAAAAGCATATTGCATGAAATCTGGAATCTTATGGTAATACGAATAATAGTGTTACATTTTATCTATTTCCTTTGTGCGTGGGGAATTAAACTCTTGTCAAGTCCCAACAAGGTTAACCAACGGAATTTGAAAGTATATTTATGAGTTTGATTTTTCTTTTTGTAATTCTGAAATTTTAAAAACTTTAATTATAATGATTTCATTTGTTTCAAATAATAGGTGGGTTAGATAAAAGAAAAAAATTCTTTTTTCTTTTTTTTCTTTTTTTTTTTTTATTTTTATATATATATATATTTTATTATCCATTCTTGTAATGCGGAAAGTGTCTTGAGAAAATACATTACATTCTACAACTTGGATTAAGCTTTAACAATTGTTTTCAATATTTTAAAATTAATTTTCGCTGCTCGAAAAAAATGTCAATTTTACGGAACTCTTCGTCCTTGTATTAACCCTTTTGGGCTACCTAGGTGCTATTTTTACAAATTTTGTGTAAAATCTATGATAATTTGTAATGTGTAATAACTAATAAAACGTTAGATTACAAAAACATTTTCAGCAGAATTTGTCACATTAAAAACGAAAATTTCAATTTTGAATTACAGAACCCTAAAAATAAGAGATTTCTTGTATTACACAATAAAGTTTATTTATTCTACGTATATAGCATCGTATATATTCTACGTATATAGCTTCAGATATATTTTTGATACAAAATATGAACATGCACACACTGAGCATGACAGCTATAGCTGACAAAATCTGAAACATTACGCTTGAGATATAATGAAAAATAAGATAATCTTATCTGTTATTACAAGATAACAGGAGACATTGCTGAAAGCATTGCTCAAAGACATTGCACAATTTTTAAGAGTAGTTCAAAATAAAGATATTTTCAAAACTATACAGGGTGATTCATAAATATCGAAACAATAGACTATCTCCTTAATTAATGCCCCTAGGCACATACTTCCAATTGCAAATTTTCATAAAAAAAAGGTGGAAAATTTGATGATATAAGTTACAACTCCATTGGAGGTTTATTTGAGAAAATACGAAAATTAAATTTTTATACGGCCCCCGTAGGATAAAATTTCCAATTAGGAATTTTTTCCTTATCCATATCTGAATTAAACACAAAAAGTTCCATCTTCAACTCATGGAGTTATGCCTGTTAAAATAATTCATCAGGTTTTAAGGGATTAGACACAGATTGAAATGCGTGTTACTCAAGAAACAATGTTACATTAAAAGTTCCAGGATACATGTAAAAAATATATTTATTGAGTTAGAATTAGATTTTCTGTTTTTTGTGCTGCTTAACCATATAATATGCAAATAAAATCACATCCTAAAATTTCTCAGAAAGTTTAAAATTTTTAAAATTATTATTATTATTTTAATTAGGGTAATTTAAAATCGTTACAACTCGGAACATTATTATCGAATTTCAAACATTTTTCATTTAATTAAAGAGGAAAATATAATTTTAATTTTGTTTCAGGATTTTTTTAAATGTTAATATAAAAATATTAAAAACAATTTTTTTAAAAAAATGATGTAACTTATTTAAAAAAAAATCATATTTGCAAAAATAAATATATTTTCAAATTTGTCGAAACAATATTAATGTAAAATAATCAAAAAGGTCATGTTCCGAGTTTGCACCCCCTTTTTTTTTATCAATTCCTGACTTAAAAATGTAAATTAATAATTTAAATTAAATTTATTTTAAATTTAATTACGCATTAAAATTAATTATTTTTAATAATTTAAATTAATAATTTAAAACACATTTAAAGTTTTCAACAAAGATTGGCTGCTAATAAAATGTTTAAATGCTTTTTAAAAAATTGCAGGTGAGTGTGTAACTCTTTCTTGTAGAACTTTCTTGTGTAACTTCCGACTCAGTTTAACTTTTGCCCTTTCCACCTTATTTCGGTACTATTTAAAAGAAAGTTTTTTCCAACATACTGATTAAGAGTGTTTTCATAATTTTAACCCTCACAACTTTCAGGTTTTATATCGTCCAGGCGAGCGGTTAAAAAAAAGTCTGTATTCTTGGGCCGGACCAGTCTCGACCGGGCCTAATGTATTTTTCATACCGAATCGGGACTGTCTTCCTTTCTTCCGAGGTCAGCACAGGACAAAATTTTCAGTCCCGTTTTCGACTTAACCCGTATTAAAATCATTCTACTCACTTAATCCGTGCAAAAATTCAGTAAAGTTTGGCTCAACCGAAAAAATTTACAAAAAATGCATATATTTTTGAATCGCCATTACAATTAAAACATATTACCATTAAACTACTAAATTTACCATTGCACTTTAAAAATCGTGTTTAAAGAATAGTAGATTTAAACGAAAAAAAAAAAAAAAACAGTAAAACAAGTGAAAAAGAACCTACCTATTACGGAATCCTGTCTAAAACGGAATAAATTTTTTATCCATGCAAAATGAATATAATAATACTTGAGAAAAGAATAGAATATATTTGCACCTCCTAAGATGGAAAATTGTCTATAAGGCATTTTTTTTCTTGTCTGTGTGATTCCGCCTTAGAAGGTTTTACTGTATATCATTTTTGAATGTCTCCAATTAGTCCAGGCAATAGAGACCGTTTAGGGGCTCTACCTAGCAAAATTCATGGTAGATCTGGTAAAAGGTTTACTATATGTTTTTTGGGCCGCTGAATCCGAATTTTTAACTTCCCACCAAAATTTCCCCCGGCAACCCCCCACCCCCCACCCCCCCACCCAAATTTGGTAAAATGCCACCAAAAAAGGTTTTTATTAAAAAAATGTTTTTTTTTTTTTTTTTTTTTTTTTTTTTTTTAAGGGAAAAGTATCTAGAAATTCAGAAAGTAGACAAAATTTTCAACAAATAAGATGTATGACATTATGACGTAGGATGAATGGGAAGGGCGGGTGGGGGGGATCTGCCTCGGAACATGCGTCGCGGTGCTGCGTGGACTAAGTTGCGCGATTCCACTTAACCACTCACACGTTTACATTCGCCCCCCCATCTCCCCTCGGAACTTTCTCTATAAGGTTTACTTTAAGTTTTTTGAGTCGCTAAATCCAAATTTTTAACTCCCCCCCCCAAATCCCCCCCCCGAAACCCCCTCCAAATAGTTGTTTATAACTTAAATTTCTTATTGTTTAAGGGGAAAAGCATTACGAAATTCAGAAACTAGACAAAATTTGCAACAAATACGATATATGACATTATGACGTAGGATAATGTTATATATCTAATTTGTTGCAAATTTTGTCTACTTTTTGAATTTCTAGATACTTTTTCCCTAAAACAATAAAAAATTGATTTTTTTTAATAAAAACCTTTTTTGGGGGGCATTTTACCAAAATTTGGGAGGGTTGCCGGGGGAAATTTTGGTGGGAAGTTACAAATTCGGATTCAGCGACCCAAAAAATATAAAGTAAGCCGATTTCCAGAACTACCATTAATTTTGTTAGGTAAAATTCCCTATTGCCTGGACTAAATACATGGATTATGTTTTAACGATATTAAATGGTAAGTGAAATATTTACGTACAAATAGAGATTCATTAAAAAAATAAATATCATAGCCTTTGACGCTTCTTTAAAAATGAAGATTATAAGCATATAAAAAGAAAATCTATTATAAAGCTATAAATCTATTTTTTGTCAGAACTCTTTCATACGAAACAATTTTTAACCATATCGACGTAAAAAACTATTTTTTCTAGAAATTCAATTAGGCCGGACCAGACTCGGGCTAAGATTTAAACATTTTTCCAGCACGTGACGAATTTTTTTTTTTTCTATGGGTCGGCTCGAGACCGGGTCTGGCTATTTCGACCCGTGCAGACCTCTAATAAAGGCCTCCAGCATAATTTGAAAGAAGGTTTAACTTAAAATCTATAAGCTGCTATTTTATGTCCAAAGGAGAGGTACTGTCTTAAATCGTCTTTTAATAACGTACAATTTGTGGATGATCCCTATCTTGCATTCAAAATGAGTCAATAACTTGTCGCTCAGAGGCATGGGAAAATGGTTAAGTCGCGAATTTTGAATTTTAATAACACCGCGAGTTTTGAAGATACCGGGATGATTTTTTTTGTTGTTGTTGTTTAATTCAGGAAGGGATAAGAGAAAATTTCCTAATTGGACATTTTACACAGCGGGGGCCGTATAAAAAATTAGTTTTTGTATTTTCTCAAATAGACCTTCCCCGGAGTTACAACTTGTGTCATTACATTTGGCACCTTTTTTTATGAAACTTTGCAATTCGAAGTATGTGCCTAGGGGCAATATTTAAGGAGATAGCCTATTGTTTCGATATTTATGGATCACTCTGTATATATATATATATATTAGTACATATTTTATATTAACATATATTTATTTAGAGTTATTTATGAATTTTCTTATTAACTTCACCTTCCACTATACATACTATATACAGAGATAAAGATTTCTAAAACAAATAATAGGTTTGGTATAGAAACATAAATATTGCATCCTGCAAGTATAATGTTTCTGAAAAAATACTATTTCTACACTCTAAAATACGATAGAAATTTTTTTTAATTCTTAATACTAAATTCTTGTAAAGTGGAAAAAAATCTAATATTTAAACTTATTTTGGGTTTATTCCCCGTATATATAGCATTGTTTTCAGAGTATTTTATTTTCATTCAGTTTTCCTTTCTCGCATGATTCTAATTCGAAGAATCGTGCCGTAAGCGAATTGTATTGAACTCTCTCCTGCTTTAATCGATAGATTTCATTTATGGTTTTCACTCTTTCAGAATTTCGTATATAGTAATATATCTCAATAATAAGATATTAAGATGTCATTAAACTAATGATTTAAAGGGACTAACGAAAAAGGGAGAAAATATCAACTTACAAATTTTTATTTAAAATACATTTAGTCATCACCAGTATATTCTGACGAAGTTTCTTAAAGATATTATAATTAGAAATGTATAACAAAAAAGTTTTTTTTTTTTTTTTTTTTTTTTTTTTTTTTTTTTAACCGCATTAATGTTTATTTACAGTGTGTTTCACAAAGGTGAAATAAGTGGTATATTGGACTGAGAGGTCTGGAATTTGTTATACACCGGTTTGCAGAAATAGTTCTAAGATTGGACATCAGAGGCCGCTGCAGTCACATATCAGTGTCTTTGAACTAGTGCTTGAAAGTGTGCCTTGTGAACAGAGGTCAAACCACATTATTATGGTTTCGATAGGGTCACCTCTCTCAGCAATAACATGACGCAACCGAAGGGTAAATTTTGAAATCACTCGTTGCAATGTCTCTAGTGAAACGGATACACATACCTCACAGATGAATTGTTCAAGCTGTTCCAACGTTTGAGGATTCATAGAGTAAACAGTGCCTTTCAAGAAGAACTAATATGTATTGGGATCCAGGGAATATGAAGGCCAATCCCTAGCAATGCCATCGGTGGTATTCCAGTACAATAAAAACATGTTGCTCCAAGGAATGCGACGTCATGTTCTTCAATTTCCGTGCAATAACTAATTCGTCACAAGTCCCTTACACATGTCATCAATGAAACAGACTCACGAATGAACTTTATGTACTTCTGAGTACTATTTAAAACTTCACATGCCTCTACTGCAGGGATGTAGTGGAGGGTATACGGGGGTATACGCCGTATACCTTCTGGATTTTTTAAAGAAACACCGTATACCCTCTGTTTCTCAAGAAATCTATGGTATATATACACTAGGGTATACCCTCTGCCTTGAGCGTATACCCTCTGCTTAGAACGTATACCCTCTGTTTTCTTTACGACTACACCACTGCTCTACTGCCTCCTATTAGCCGATCTTGGAACTATTTCTTCAAACCTCTGTATAACAAATTCCAGACCTGTCTGTCCAACATACCACTCATTTCACCTTTCTGTCTCTTACTGTTTCACAGTTATGTTATTTCAAAGTTGGGGAGTCCTGTCTGAAACACCCTGTATGTTCATAATGCTGAAACTTGAATACACATTTTTTAATACCTCTTATTTACTTTTAATAAATTAATTGAAACGGTTCCTTATGGTATATTTATATTTAATAAATTAATTGAAACGGTTCATTATGGTATGTTCCTTTTGTACAATTAAGAGGCGGATTTTAAATAATATAACTGTTTTAGGTAGATTTCGTATGAAATACTACCTATTGGGATCGCTCCTATGTTGGAATTTCTGAAAAATTTTTCCAGATCTACACCGATCATGACCCCTAGAACTCAAAACCACCCCCAGTAAAAAACTTTATATATCTATATATCTATATATATATATATATATATATCACTTTCTTCTGGACACGATAACTTTCGTAATTCTGCACCAATCTCTTCCAAACTGATACATAAAATCAATGGGCATAAAATCTCTGTCAAGTTCGTTAATGGGCAAAATCGGACCAAGGGGATGGAAATAGGGAGGGGTTTTGTGAAAACAGAAAACCCCCCATAACCTCTTAATTTTTGTACATATCAAATCAGTTTAAAGTTTTTATTACTTCTAAAAATAGGGCCAAAAATTTATGTGTCACAGATTTTTGATAAAGTTAAAAGTGGGCTCAAGGGGCGCAAAAAATAGGGTTTTTGTGAGGAAAAAAAATCATAACTTCGTCAATTCTCAAGATATCAAATCCAATTAATTTATTATAAATCTCCTTAACATTATCTACAACTTTTATATTCACAAGTTTTTGATAGGACCAATTCGTTCCGCAAAAAAAAAATTAAAAACGAAAACAAAAAGGGGGTTTGAAGAAGAAAAAAATCCATAACTCCGCCAATTCAAAAGATATAAAATCCCGATGAATTTATCATATATCTTCTTAATATTGTCTAGAACATCTATATAAACATGTTTTGGATAGGACCAGTTATTACAGCAAAAAACAAATTAAAAATACATAGCGGTTGAAGAAAAAAATCAACTTAGTAAGGGTGTATTCAAATCCAAACTGCTTATTTTCTGACTCATTTTACAATTCACTTTTGCTCTCAAAGGTTTCCAATTGGTACGTTTACTTACTCAGAAACTATATAATGTACCGTAATGGTTGATTTTTTGATACAGGTAGAATATATTTTTTTAAATGCTGTTAAAAAGGGCATTTTGAACCGAATTTACCGAAGCGGGTTGTGTTGGAAAAATCATTGTATTAAGGATGCACTCAAATCCAAACTGCTTATTTTCTGACTCATTTTTAAATTCATTTTTGCTCTCAAACGCATTTAATTGGTAGATTCGCTTATTCAGAAACTATATAATGTACCATAATGATCGATTTTTTGATAGAGGCAGAATATATTTCAAAAAATGATGTCAAAGTGGGCATTTTGAACGGAATTTCCCGAAGCGATTGTGTTAGAAACGAAAAATATTGTCTTTCTCAGAAAATAATTGTTTATATATCAAGTTTTAATTAATTGAACAAAAAATAAAAACACAGGTGGCTTATAAATCTCTTCAAAAATCACGTCAGCAAGTTTCATATTTTTTTTTTTTTAATTAAAAATGAATCTGGAATTATGCCAGAAAATTTCGAGTTGTTGATCATGGAAAAGTATTTTTTTTAATACCGCCCTAACATGATTCTGGTAAAACCAGCTATTATATAAAAATGGAATAAAAACTCGTCAAAAGCGGCCAGATAAAATTGTTAAAGTGGATTTATCTCTAATCATGATTTAGTTTTTGTTTGTGAAATTAGTATATTTGACTTCGAAATCTACCTGTAGGCCGGGCCGGCAGGGATTTTTTTTTTTTTTTTTTTTTTTTTTTTTTTTTTTTTTTTTTTTTAAGATAAAATTTTTAAGTAAATAGTCTTTTTAGTGTGTTTTTACATATAACACGATTCTTGTTTTTCTCTGAACCTAATTATTTTTTTGGAAATTCAATTCTGTGCAATTAGCATCTCTATTTTGAATTTATTTTATTTAATATTTGGAACTTTCAACTCATAATTTCATTTCCTTCATATTAGTATTACTAAACAGTTTCAGGAGATTTCACTCTTGAGTATTACAAAGCCAAATATGATTACATGCACTGATGCTATAAAACTGTGTATTTTCTGTGAAAACTTTTACTATATCAAGGGAACTCTGCTCTTTAAACGCCCTTCGTTTCCTTAATTTGCAAATATCTCTATTTAATTCAGTCATTTAAATCTTCTCTATAAAGTAATTAAAGAATTGACTTTGTAACAATGACCATAATAAATTGTTTTAGCAATTAATTATTCTTATAAATACTTTATTAAATAGTGATAATCCAAATTATTTAATTTATTTTAAAAAAACTATCTGAGCTCCCGCTCATAAATTGTTAATTAATAGCCACTGGTTAAAAATCTTAAAAATCTTTTAAATTTATCCCACATGCTTTATAACTCTAACGAAACTTCATTTTAAAAATCGTATTATTACCACATAAAATAAAAATAACCGATATGAAATAAAGAAATATAAATTTGTACTAATGTTTAAGTTTGTTGATCTTGGAATGATACTATTTTTATTACGCAAAATTTGTTTTTACATATCACGTCCTTTATCAAATATAAACTAAATTTTTGGACGTCTTAAATCAGAAAATAAATTTTCTTAGCAAAATACAAATAAAAGCAGAATATATCACAGAACGTGATCTCTTGGCACGTTTTAACATTTCAAAAGAATTTTTGGTTCGCGTGTAGACATTTAGATAAGTTTTTTTAGATTCTTTTCGACGACTTTACACGAAGCCGCGAACAAATGATATACTCATATCAATAAAAATTATATAGAAAGATTGCGGAATAACTGGAAGTGCAATTTTGAAACATATATGTCATTTGCAACCTTAATATCTCAATTGTAAAATACATGAGTTTTTATTTGTATTTATGAAAACTGCATAAGACCTTTACGAAAACCCGTATATTTCTATGCTTGACTTTGCAGATATGCTAACTTTTGTAATACTCATGTAGTAATAATAAAATAATCTTGAAAATACATGGTATAGCCTCCTTATATCACTCATGCGAATATATTTCTCTTTTATAGTGTCTTCCTTATAAACTACATTCTGCCTTCAGTGCACTTTTTAATTAGTTTCTGTTTTATAAAATTGTATAAGAAGATCACATTATCATTAAACTAAAACTGAAACATAAAAGTGAAAAAGTACATTTAAAGGCTTATAAATGTCTTTTAATAAACAGATCTACGTGTTTCGTACGCACAATCGGGGACTTTAACAAGATCAATATTGATATTTCCGCAAAAATTAAACAAAAAGAATAAACAAAAAGTAATACTTTTTTTACAGTTTTGTGGCAATTTTTTAACAATATTTGTCTTGATAACGTCGCCGATTGTGCGTACGAAACATGTAGATCTGTTTTTTAAAAGATATTAATAAGCCTTTAAGGGGACGAGGGACCTTTAAAATCAATTTTTTATTTTTTGTAAATTTCACTTTAAATATCATTCAAGGGTACATTATATGGCATACATTTATCACACCAAAGATTTTTTTTTTTTTTTTTTTTTTTTTTTGAGACAAAAAAGGTTTGGAAAAAAAATTCTATTTTTTTTTTTCTTACCTTTATATTTGAATATATATAATTCGATGCACAGTTTTGTTTATATATATAAATCAAACTTATATAAAAATATTGGGCATTTTCATTTATATTGAGTTCGCATGGGCCATTTTGAAAGTTCTAAAATATTGCGAAATATTCCTTTTTTTTTCTCAAAAAAAAAATAAATAAATAAATAAATAAATAAAATAAATAAATAAATATTTTTTTGTGATAAATGTACGCCATAATGCATATAATGTACCCTTGGATAATATTTAAAGTGAAATATACAAAAAATAAAAATTGATTTTAAAAGTCCCTCGTCCCCGTAAATGTACTTTTTCACTTTCATCATGTTAAAACTTTAGTTTACCTTCTATTTTTTCAATCGATTACGATAAGTGTAAATATTTATTGCTAAGTTTTTTAAGAATGTTGTAATACGTTTATCAAGTAACGCTTAAGAAACAACCATGGTGGACTTTTTCTTGGTAGATTATCATCTTTTGTAAATTAAATACTCTTAGTTATATTGCGCTTTTTTTATCTCCTGGCATGCGCGACCGTGACCAGGAAATACTTTATGTGGTAATAATTTTAATGCACGTTTTTAAGTCCCAATTTACATAATTTTAACTATAAGTATAACTTCTTAAGTGTAACTAAGTATAACTAACTTTAAGTATAACTTCTTTTAATTTAAGGCCGAAAATGTAATAACATTTAATACTTTAGAAAGAGGCAAGATTGCAAAAACATAATTATGAGGATATCACGTTTAAAGTATCAAAATGCAAGAATTAAAGTGTCTGTAAACGATATTAAATTATTTTAAAGTTAATAACTATACTTTTTCCTTTTCCCTCTAAGATCTAGAATTTGACAGTCTGGAATTTTGCTTTACGGTTACGGTTGAATAAGTTGTAAAGATAGAAATATTATATTTAAAAAAGTAATGCTTACTTATTGTGCGTTCAATATTTCGTTATGTAAATATAGAACGTGAATCACCTATGTGAGATAAGTCAACTGAGAAATCTTGTTGTCAAACTTGCTAATCTTGTCTAATCTTTTTACACCTAATGTTATGAAATTACAAGATAATCTGGCCTTAAACGTATCAAAGTTTAAGGAACGACTTGTACTGTATTTAGAAGCATCAGAAAAATAGGTAAATCTGATAAGCTGAAAATCGCTTTATAATTAAATTGTATGGGGAATGAATGTATAGCTATATTTGTTATTTTTAAATTATTAGTGATGATGTTAATAACTTTGATACTGGGATACAGCATCGTAATAATTATTTTGAACCCAAGAAGAATTCAGTAAAAAATTTGCACGCTATAATTTTTTAATTGCACAAACAGCAAAGTCAAAGTGCTGATTAATTTGTGACAAATTCGAAAAACTTGCGAAAGACATAATTGATGTTATGTGTGGTGTTTATCAATTTCAAACAAGGAGAGGCAACAATCGTGCATTATTTGTTTGTTTGTCTGGAATAATGTAATTTCATATTATATGAATTCAAGTAAATTGGATGCATAAAATCAATTCTACTTTTTATAATATGATTTTGGAAAAAAAATAAGGGCTTAATAATTAATTCGTCGCATATATTATCGCAAATAAAAGATAATAAAAATATTTAGCTAATTAAGTAAAAGTAAAAAATATACACACTCATTTCATTTTAAAATCTTATTACTATTATTAAATAATACTCTATTTAACTATAGTTTTGACTCAAATTGCAGCTTAAGGAAAAAAAAATAGAAAATAGATTTTTAATATGAAGTTAAAGAAAAAAGTTGCTCATGTTTTACTTATTTACTTACTTCTTGGATTTACATTTTATAGACCGAATTAAGATTCAGATCCATTTTAATTTTTGTAGTCGTATTTCGCCCTGTAATGCTTGAGAGAAAATATATCAATCATTATAAATGGAGGAGAAAATATATATATATATTATCTTTATGGTGTTGTATCATTTTTAACTTTTCTTCTCTTACACAAGATTTAACCCTTTATATACTGAATAATGAATTCATGAATATTTTATCTTCTAATACATTTTTCGTGAATTGTTTAAACTACATTACAAGATTTACATAATCATTTAATAAAATTTGGACGAATTTTAGAAGGAGTGGAGGATTTAGAAGGATTAATAAAATTTGAATTTATAGGGATTTTGTGCAATATTTATAACCCTACTCAAATCTTTTATTTTAAATATGTTTCTTAGTATTTTATTGAATTAGGAAATGTACAAGTACAATGTTCTAACAATAGAAATATAGAAATATTTCCGAATTGAAAAATTCACTTCCCCCCCCCCCTCCTCAACACCAAGAAAGCTGAAAAGATGCAAATGCAAAAGAAACTATCCTCTTAAAAATAGTTTTGTTTTGTCTAACCAATAATGCTTTTGAAACAAGATAAAGTAATGTACCTATAACTCATTCTACACTGTATTACAACTAATCGATGTATTAAATAAATTTTATAACAAGTTATTTTAATGGTACTTATAAGTACCGCCAGCAGGGCTTAATTTCTAACAAAAAAAGTACCGGAGCCCTAATATTTTGCCCTAATACTAATAACCACAGCGTCCCCCACCCCTCTCCACAGTCCCTCTAAGACCAATGTCAGACGGGCGTCTTTTTTGCTGCATTCACAATGCTATAGCATTGTGAATGGATAATACTTAAGCAAAAAAGCAGCAAAACAGACGCCCGTCTGACATTGGTCTAATTCGCATATTTATATTTAATACGTTATTTGCAAAATTTAAAGCATTTTTTTTTTCTTTAGCAAAATAAAATTTTTAAATATTTCTGCATATACTTAGCTGTCAGTTATATTCCACTTTTTAGTTATCACTCCTTCCGAACAGAAATCTTTGCCTAATTATTATGTTAATTAATCGCAGGATTCTGCGAGTAAATAAAATAAGGATTATGATTCGAAAATAGTGTTAAATCAAACTAGTAGGATGTATCAATCCCAAAACTTTCTTCTATCTCATACATGTTAATATCTCAAAATTCGTTATCACTGTGTCAAAATTAAATGGCAATCTGTAATCATCATAAGGATTCTACAAAGATGAAATTACGTGCATTAGTTCTTGAGATATGACAATCGCTAAAATCGTGTAAATCCAGCAAAATGCAGTATAGCAGCGCCACCTATAGGATGATTTACACCAGAATCTAATAATAATCAACTTATCTGAACGTCTAACTGAATATGAAGTTTGGGGAAAATTCGTGCATTAGTTCTTGAGATAGGGCTAATGTGCAAATCATGAGAAATGCAGCACAGCAGCGCCACCCGTTGAGCGATTTTCACCAACACATAATCAGTAGTAATATTCATCAAGATATACTAGAAACTGAAGTTTGGGGAAAATTCGTGCATTAGTTCTTGAGATAGAGCTATTGAGGAAATCCTGCAAAATGCAGCATAGCAGCGCCACCTGTAGGGCGATTTACACCAAAAGCTAGTTAGCACCAATTTATATCAGGGACTACCTGAATATAAATTTTTATTAAATTCAGTGCATTAGTTCTTCAGATAGAGCGCTCACAAAATTTGTGTCACATACAGACAGCCAGATTCACAGACAGACATTTTATAAAAACATGTTTTTTGGAATCTCTGACCCCTAAAATGCGTAAATCCGTCAAAATCCGAAAGTCGAAAATTTTCACGAATCCAATACTTTCTTCTTGTAAAGATAGAAGAAAGTAAAAAGGGATAGTTCGAAGCTATACATTTTTATGAAAATATGAATGAAATTTACAGAAATTAATACTGATATATGCTAAAGAATCGAACAACGTTTTTCAATTTCCTATAAAAGGTTCATATCTTAAATTATAATCTATTCATTCCGTAGAACAATCTTTCGTGATGAGTCCCTGAAAATCAGATTAAATTGAACATTTTACACCGTGATTGGAAAGATTCGATGCTTTAATAGAAAAAGGGGAAATGCTGCTCCATTGCTTAATATAAAAATAACAATATATGAAAATTTTATCTACTTACAAATGACTACTACTTAGAACTTTGTAAATCTGCAGAGCAGAGCCGCATTCATGATGAAAAATAAATAGAAAAATCACTAACGTTATTTTCGTACTCGTACGCAATGGAAGACTAAAAACCTCAAACAAACAATATCCCAAGCTGATACTCGTTGGCTAAAAAATGAAAATATTCTTTTACGGTTAGATATCTAAATTTTTAAAAAATGATCCAATTAAAAAATATCCTAGGAAATTCATTGTTCGCGCTCTTGAATGGCGCCAATATACATGTCGCGAAAATCAATACCAGACATAAATCTGCGAATATCAGTAGGATAAACAAAACACGTTTTCTGTTTCTCCTGTTCTGATCAAAATATCATTACAAAGTGGAAGAATTATTTTACTTTTTTCTATATCTGAGTAAATGAAATTTGTAATTCACAGACAGATTGAGTTCGAGCGCTTCGGTTTTTCCGAAGCGCTATTGCACTAGGCTCCGGAGCCCTGTATTTATGGGCTCCGGTTAATTCCGACCAATATTTAAATATTTACTAAATACAGAGAAGTGCCAGAGCCGGGCTCCGGTGGGCTCCGACGCAATTTAAGCCCTGACCGTCAGTAGATAAAGGGTTAAAAAGTGTAAAAAGTTGTTGAGTAAATTAAATAATAAGAAGCAGTACCACATTTAGTAAGATATTTTTAAATGTAAGCGAGTATATGACGCTGCTTATAAATTTGTAAACTTAAATAAAATAAATGACAGATTAAGTTTGATTGATAAAATCATAAAATATATGTTTCTGTATTGTATGACACACTGTATCACAACCTAAATGTAATTTATTTCCAGTTATTGCAAGCTAATCTTGTTTTTACAGGTCAATGTTTTAAATTGGAAGCATAAAAGTTTAAGGAATTACTGTACGCACACATCTTTATTTATTTATTTATTTATTTTTTTTTTAGGGTTCAAATATAGTTTAACAGTTGTACACAGAATATTTTCGAAAATTATATGAAATCATATATTATTGACAGCATGGTAGGGACTTCTCGGATGAACAGACCAAGTCTGTAGAGCATCGATGTCCCTTCATGTACATTTTATTAAGATCTTATAAAAAAAAATTAAATACAATTTTTAGCCGGAGTTGAACCTGCTGGTAAACGAGACAACAATAAATGATTTAACGAAGTCACTGAATCACCACTTCTGGGATTCAAATAATTTCATTTTTCTTCTTCTTTCTTGCGTAATCTTAGGTCAGATTCGCAAATCAAATTTTCGAATTGTAATTGTTTTGCCGTTTGCTTTAGCATTAAGTAAAACTTTCAATTTGAAAATGGCGACATAATTTGTTCTCTTTTTTCATCGTAATCCCATACTATCTAAAAACAGAAAATAAGCAAGCACACAGTACAATTTTTTTCTTAAACAATGGATTCTCTTTTGTGTAAGGTTGCGAGTCTGGCTTCCTTCTTTATTCAGAAATTAAGAATATTAATTTTTGTTTTATTTAATGACCGGTGTAATTACATAAAATAAAATTTCTTATTTCGGAATTTCCGGTAGGATCTGGGAATTGCTGATTAAAACAGAGGCAACGGGCAATTCTGCTTTAAAGGACTACATAGTTGCTATTCGCTTTTCACAATCTGTACTAAATACCAGTTGTATTATATTTCTGGAGCGGATAAATGTTTTACAACAAGTTTGTTATGGGAGAAATGTATTTTAATCGAATCTTATGGTATGATAAATAGAAAAGAGTAAATATGGAAATTTATTTCCGTGTTTTGTTCTATGAGATAGGGTTTTTACAGATTTTACTTTAAATTCTTTAATTTTATGCCATTAAAATATTACGGTGCGTATTATCTACGATACTTTTTTTTTCGTTTTTCCAAATTAGAAAAAAAGGATACGCATAATTATACACGAGTGAGCACGTGAATAAATACGGTATCTGATTTCTTATAATTTTTAACACAGTGAATCATTTCAAATATACTATCTAACAAACTGTAAAAGCACCGCATCATTTTATTTCAGATATTTATGACTTTTTACAAATTATATAACAGTTTGCTATGTAAAACTACAAATAATAATAATAATAATAATAATAAAATAAATAAAAGAAAAAAAAGAAAAGAAAAAAATCACTTTAAAATTTTTCTGTGCCTTTCTTTTTCAGGAATCAATTTCTATCTCATTATTTTGTCATTTCTATCTCAGATAATCAAGTCATCTTTCACTCATAACTGCTAATTATTTTTACTGAAAGTGAATGAATTTAATTTTTAAATGATTTTTCAAATCTAATCTTTTTCAGTCTTAAAAGTTATTATAACTTTAACTTGATTTAGTATAAATTTGATCAACATGAATTTTGTATCATCAGTTTTATTTCTAACAGTTTTACGATAAAGAACGTTAGAAAATTTATTATTTTTAATTATTTGTGAGAGATAATTTCAAATACACCCCATCTGTATGAACGTATTTCTACTTATAGTTTTTCTATAGTTTTTGTTTTTAAAAAGACTTAAAAGCGAAACGTTGCTACAATACATGTAAATAGATTTCATCTAAAATTGTTACATATGTATTTAAAACTGTGATACGTAATTACTATAAAAACTATTTTTTAATAAAAAGAATGACACGGCTATCATATATTTATTGATATTAATAAAATACTAAAACTCGAATAAGATAAAAACAGGACAGACACAATCAAATTAATTCATACCGAAAATATTTTAGCTGGGTTTAATGGAAATTTACAATACTTTTACAGACGCCAGCGTCTCTAAATGAAGTGAGAGGCGCCAGAGATACTCGCAGAGATGCTTTTTATGGGAGTCGTTTAACAGAACTCCAAACATGAAGAGTGATTTCGAAAACATATAAACGAACCAAAAATTTAATTTAAAAGGATATTTTTGAGCATGCTAAATTAATTTAAAACACAATGCAAGAATGATTTTTCTCAATTGAAATATTGGACAATTCTCTCTCTCTCTCTCTCTCTCTATATATATATATATAATTTGGTAGTATACAGTGTTACAGTCGTAAAAAAACCCTGAGGTAAACGCTAGGGCAGCAGTTCCCAACCTGGGGTACGCATATCTATGGGGGAACGTGAAAATAATATTGGTAATGGCGGAAATCACAAAAACGTTTATTAAAGTCACCAAAATTTTAGAAATGACAATGTAATTTGTATCGATTTATTAAATGGTTGTGATAAGAAGATTACTAATGAAAAAACAATGTTTGCGTTATCTAGCTGAGTGTAGGGGGGAGAAGGGGGGGGGCGTGTTTATAAGAAATGGGTGTACTCCGAAATGAAAAAGTCTAAGAAAGGTGTACGTGAAAGAAAAAAATGTTGGTAAGCGCTGCGCTAGGGTCATGGACGTTCATGGCTAGAGTATACGCCATAGCTTTATTTGATAAACAGAGGGTATACGGAGTTTTTTAAAAAAATTCAGAAGCTATACAGCGCATAACTCTGTATACCCTCCAAGGAATCCAGAAGATATAAGACATATACCTCCGTATATCCTCCACTACACCCCTAGTAGTAAGGGCATTTTAATATGTTGTTGCTCCGTAACACGCACTTTCCTGTGGTAAATGGTACACAAATCATACGAATATTTTGATATATTCTATTACTCTTTAATTTTAAATAATCTTGAAGATTAATTGTTGAAAAGAGGATTGCATAATATAAACTGACAAAATTGTTAATTACAACAAATATGCATTCTGAAATCATAAAATTCTATAAAACTTACGCAGGTACAAAAATAAAAGCTCATTAAAATCAGCTAATTGCTTATTCATACTGATCGTTTGTAAATATAGAGATTTCCGCTATCTCAAAAGTATATACTAAATGGTAAACTGAACTAATTCGAAATTTATTACCTGAAAGATAAGATATCTTCTTTGTATCAGATGGCATTAAGTTTAATTGAGAGAATACTAATTCGTCTATAATTAAAAGGAATAATCTATTAAATTTCCAGTGTATTTTTCTGGGAAATTGTTTAGCGATTCAATTTCTGTGCTAGAAAATCTTTTGAATTTACAGTTACATTAGTAGTTAGTTTCAAAAAATTAAATTACCCGTACAACAGTTTCATCTCGTTAGGTGCTTAAAAAAAAAAATTCAAATTTCTTCCTTCGATACGTTATCAGATCCAGGTATTTATACTACAAAAAATCGTCAAATTAGCTGTCCCATGCCTGACGTTTAAATTTAGCTAAGAATATTGTGATGTCCTTCGAAACTTGGGACAGATTTTCAATCCTATTTATTTATCAAAATGTACATGCGCTGATTTTGAAAATATTTCTTGATAAAATCAATTTGATTTTTTTAAGAAATATCCGTTTGGATGCTTTTTACGTTAGAATAGTTGTTTTTAAGTTCAATAAAAGGAAATTAGTTTTTTAAATAACTTATCTACTACGCAGACAATCTATTAAAACTATAATTCTATTGAACAGATACATTTAAATCAAGCTAAAAATTGCTAAAAGTGATAAAAAATACAATTAAACGACATATAAATACATTTATCATTGCTCAAACGGCGAGATTTTCAAGATCTTTGTTAACATAAATATTTTCGCAAAAAAAATTAAAAATAAGAAAACTGGTAAATAAATTTGATAAAATCACCATAGAAGATGGAACAATGCCAATTTATATAGGTATGACAAGCAGAAAACTTTAAAACTGGAATCAAAGAACACACTGTAAACTAGTTGGATGTGCCAATCCCAAAACTTTCTTCTATCTCATGTCAATATTTCATTATAATTAGTTTTATTAGTATTTTTATTAGAATTAAGCATAACTTCATACACTTCTCGATGGTACAATATTGAAAATTTTGCACAAAAATCGCTATTACAGCGCCCCCTTCTGGCGGAATTCTTCCAAATTCAGGGAGGACCTTTTTGCCGTGGCCAACACAAAAAATATGGTTCAATTCTATGCATAACTTCATACACTTTTCGATGGTACAATATTCAAAATCGCACAAAAATCCTTATTACAGCGCCCCCTACCGGCGTATTTTTTCCAAATTCAGGGAGGACCTTCTTGCTATGGCCAACAACATACACAAAAAAATTGTTTCAATTCTATGTATAACTTCATACACGTTTCGGTGGTACAATATTTAAAATGCACAAAAATCGCATAAAAATCGCTATTACAGCTCCCCCTACCGGCGAAATTTTTACAAATTCAGGACGGACCTTCTTGCTATTGCCACAAACATACACAAAAAATTTGGTTCAATTCTATGTATAACTTCATACACTTTTCGATGGTACAATATTCAAAATACACAAAAATCGCTATTAAAGCTCCCCCTACAGGCGGATTTTTTCCAAATTAATGGAGGGCCTGCTTGCCATAGCCAAAAACTTAAAAAAAATTGGTTCAATTCCATGTATAACTTCATACATTTTTTGATAGTACAATGGCGACACACGGACACACGGACTGACAGGCATTTTGTATAAACATGTTTTTTTGTGATCTCTGACCCCTAAAACGTGTAAATCCGTCGAAAAAAATTTCGATTACAATACTTTCTTCCTTTGAAGATAGAAGAAATAAAAAATTATGTAATGTTACTGCATAAAATTGGCGGCAGCCTTGCCTCCATTTTATTAATTTAACTTATATAACTGTGTTAAATTACACTAATGTGCAATATTACACCGGTTATATCAGTTTATATTACACCATTATATAGGTTAAACTACTCCATAATTTTTTTACAGTGCATATAGCAGACATCAAATACAACAAGAGAACTACAGTTATGACGAGATTGTGTAGCAAAGAACCTTTACAGATTTATTTTTAAAATAGTAGAATAATTTATCCATCAAGATTTTATTTACCATCCATTATCCGAGAATCGATAGAGATCGTTTCACACAATCAGCATATTTGCAATGATTCAGCCTCCATTGAATTGCCTAAAATTTGGAAAGAGATGTTCAACAGAATAAGCAATAATAGCAGAAGTTAATTCACGGTTACAAATATCCACTTTTATTTTATTTTACGTTTGCACTTGTTTTTCATTATACGTGTGGTCTCGTGATTCTATTTACCAATTTCTTGTTTCAAAAAATTCTTGCGAAAATATTTGTATCAACAAAGATCTTGAGAATTTCACCGTTTGAGCGATGAAATATATGTCGATCTGAATAAAGGTATTTATATGCCATTTAAGTGTATTTTTTTCCACTTGTAGCAATTTTTAGCTGAGTTTGAATGATTTTAAGGGATTTTCAAACATAATTTTACATTACATTTATATTTAAAAAAAAAAAAATAAAAATAAAAAAAAAATAAAATATATATAAAATCCCTAACTCACTAAAAATGATTAATGGCACTTACAAATGGAAAGAAATGTGATCAATATATTTATTTTTTCTTCTTTCGAATGCTGTAAAATGAATATGTTACTTCCGATTATATGTTACACTACGGAAAACAAATTTGAAAAAAATAATCAGTCAGATGTATTAGATTTTGAATGTAAGTTTCAGAAATATGAATAGTTTGCAACGAATCCTTGTTTTTAAAAGATTATTTGTACTTTGAAAATAAAATATTTTTCCACCAAAACAGTTTAAAAAAATTTAAATGTAAAGAAATCATGTGAGTGAAGGATATTTATTTATGAATAAATTATCTCTTTTCCGAGTCAATAAATTTCTTTATTTTATGGAAACTGAAATATTTTTGCTATTAAATGTGTTGTTATAAACAGCGAACATCAAATATTTAAAAAGTCGTATTAAATATATATATATATTGTTCACTCTTTAACACATGCTGGACAATTGCACCATGAAAATATAATTGTATTCGTTAAAACCTCATAAAATTGCTTAATGGTACTCATAATTAAGAACCTTTGTGTGAAATATTTCAAATAATATTCATGATAAAAACTTAAAATCTACGTTTCGAACTGTTTATGCAGTCGTCCTCAGGATAATCATCAAATATAATATTTTATCCAGAGGGCGACTGCAGAAGCAGTTCTAAGCATAGATTTTATGTCTTTATGATTAATATTATATGTAAAAATCCAAATGAAGATTCTTGTTTATATGTACCATTAAGCAATTTTATGTGGCATTTTCGGTGTTGAAAATGGAGTGTGTAGCATTTATAGTACGTTGTAGTTCGTAGTCAGGGGCACCCAAAAGAATTCTATTACTGTTTACATTACGGTTTATGGGGGAAAGATAGTTTTCAGTTTATTTTAGTGACGTTACACTATTTAAAACATAATTTTTCGTTCATATATCAATTATCGGACATTATTTTATTTTTTTAAACAATTTTACTTTATGAAATATATATAGGTCTGTTTTTATAAAAATATATTAGACGTAACATTTAGAAAATATATTCATCAATTTACATATAAAAATTCATTACAATAACGTTTTCGTTTCTATCGGAACATATCGGAACTATCGGAACCTATCGGAATGCTCCAATAAGAACGACGACATTATTGCAATGTATGTTTTTATATGTAAACTCATGAATATATTTTTTAAATGTTACATCTAATGTATTTTTTATAAAAACAGACCTATATATATTAAAGAGAGGAAAATTGTTTTTAAAATAAAAAATAATGTCTGATAATTAAAATATAAACGAAAAATTACCATCTCAAGTGTGGATAACAACATTTTAATATTTCTAACACATTCAAATTGCTATACATAACTGATGTGCACTAGAAGATGTTTACTAAAGAATATACTGCACAACTTTTATCTTTCATTTACGGGGATACACAATAGAATTCGATTATACTATCTGTTTATGAGCAATAATTGCTAGAAGTGCGTTTTGAGTAGAAGTGTTTTTAAATTTAACTTCTTTTTTCAATCACTTGGTATGTGAATAAGTTCTCTAGATCAATTACAGCGCTGCACAAAAGAATTCGAATACATTGTCGCTTATTGACATAAATTACTGCCTGGTAATTTTCAATTATTTTACGTGTTTCTTAGTTAAACTCAATTTTTTCGTACTATGTAGTATATATTTTTGAAATGTATTTTAAATGTTACATATGATAAGATTTGTATATGATCTATACAAATCTATAGATCATATACAGTAAAGAATTCGGATATTTTTCGGATTATAAATAACAATTTCTGATTTTTTTTTTCTAAGTTTTAAGGCACCTATTGTTATTTAAGACATCTTTTGCCTTATTAAACAGTGAAGCTTTGTTACATTACACTCTCAGAAATACTTTCTTCAATTCACGGAAATATTCCTGGCAGCATTGCTGCCGATATATGTACGAGAACTGAAGAAATTTCCGTTCTAGGACAGAAAATTTCGCTAATCTGAAAAAAGCAGTTTTTAAAAAAAATACATCTCTTGATCTCATCTGTGGACTATACTTGAATTAGAACCCGCGTCAGCAACGTGGCGAATCCAGCCATCATAACTACTCGGTCAGCGAGCATTTGGCAGAAGACAAGTTTTAAATGAATATGTTGGTTTATTCAAATGGGGGATTCGTAAGGCTTGTTAAATTTCTTGTTCAGAGAAAGCTCGGAAATTTAAACTTAACTGTAGGAACATTTTGTCGTTATGAAATAATGGTTGGTGCTTTAACACTTATACAATAATAGAGGATAACAATTATTACATATTAGATACATTTTTAATGGGACATAAATTGATTGTTAGACATAAATCTTGAATATTATATTTTTAATTAAATTCAAGAAGAAATGTTTGCTTTTTTGAATAAAATCAATTTTTTTAACCTAATTGAAGTACTATATAATTTTGAATGTGTCCGTTTAGAATATATTTTACACTCGAAGATTCTTTTAATACACTAAAAAATAAATTGCGAATAAGTTTAAACGAATAAAAAAATTGCTAATTTATTAAATTCGAAACCATTATTTTTGTTTGTTTGTTTTTAAATAGATTAGAAATTTTAATTCATTGAATTTTCGGTTTTTCATTTTAAAAATAAATTCGTTGTTTGGTATTAATACAGTCAATTTGCATGCAAGGAATAAACGGAATTTCCCCCTCTTTTTCAGACTTTCGGGAAGAATTAACGGAAAAAGCATGTTTTCTAGGAGTATGGAAATTATTCGTTTAAAAATGACGGATAATTTAGTGTATAAAGTCGAATTTTTCTGACAGTATATTCTGAATGTGTTGGGGATAATTTCATAATATATGTCTAATGTATGATTTTTCGTTCTTGTTAATTATCCAACAAATTCAATTAGGTATTTTCTTCATAAGTGCTGAAGAGATGTCTCGTTCCACAAGAAACCGTTAACAAATGATAGTTAGAAGCTGATTAAGTATTTAAGAAAAAGAATTGCATTTGTTGTGGTATTTAGAAAGAAGTTTAATATTAATTGTACCGTATTTCATTAATAAATGAAATAATAAATAGTGTTAAACACCCAATAAGCTTTTAAGAAAGTAATACAATGCTTATTTCTTATTTTCTAGAACTCTTATATTCATGTTTACTTTGATTAGATAAAACTGTATTGTAAATATTTTTAAAAATTTTCAAAACAATACCTCAGATTTATTGGATTTAGGAATTTTCTTTCAATAAATATGAGTGATTGGCAGCGCAACTCTCCTTTTCGCAAACCGTACTTTAGTTTGAAAATTAAATTTTCATCTATGAAAACAGAATTTTGTTATTTTTAAAAGAAAACCAACATTTATATAAATTGTTTACGAATAAAATATCTTTTTTTTAGTCAATAAATTTCTTTCAATTTCTTTATTTTATGGAAAATGAAATAGTTTTGCTATTAAATGTGTTTTTATTAACAGCGAACATCAAATATTTAAAAAGTCGTATTAAATAAATATATATATTGTTCGCTTTTTAACACATGCTGGAGAATTGCACCATGAAAATATAATTGTATTCGTTAAAGCCTCATAAAATTGCTTAATGGTACTCATAATTAAGAACCTTTGTGTGAAATTTTTTAAATAATATTGATGATAAAAACTTAAAATCTACATTTCGAACTGTTTCTGCAGTCTTCCTCAGGATAATCATCAAATATAATATTTTATCCAGAGGGCGACTGCAGAAGCAGTTCTAAGCATAGATTTTATGTCTTTATGATTAATATTATATGTAAAAATCCAAACGAAGATTCTGTTTTATATGTACCATTAAGCAATTTTATGTGGCATTTTCGGTGTTGAAAATGGAGTGTGTAGCATTTATAGTACGTTGTAGTTCGTAGTCAGGGGCACCCAAAAGAATTCTATTACTGTTTACATTACGGTTTATGGGGGAAAGATAGTTTTCAGTTTATTTTAGTGACGTTACACTATTTAAAACATAATTTTTCGTTCATATATCAATTATCGGACATTATTTTATTTTTTTAAACAATTTTACTTTATGAAATATATATAGGTCTGTTTTTATAAAAATATATTAGACGTAACATTTAGAAAATATATTCATCAATTTACATATAAAAATTCATTACAATAACGTTTTCGTTTCTATCGGAACATATCGGAACTATCGGAACCTATCGGAATGCTCCAATAAGAACGACGACATTATTGCAATGTATGTTTTTATATGTAAACTCATGAATATATTTTTTAAATGTTACATCTAATGTATTTTTTATAAAAACAGACCTATATATATTAAAGAGAGGAAAATTGTTTTTAAAATAAAAAATAATGTCTGATAATTAAAATATAAACGAAAAATTACCATCTCAAGTGTGGATAACAACATTTTAATATTTCTAACACATTCAAATTGCTATACATCACTGATGTGCACTAGAAGATGTTTACTAAAGAATATACTGCACAACTTTTATCTTTCATTTACGGGGATACACAATAGAATTCGATTATACTATCTGTTTATGAGCAATAATTGCTAGAAGTGCGTTTTGAGTAGAAGTGTTTTTAAATTTAACTTCTTTTTTCAATCACTTGGTATGTGAATAAGTTCTCTAGATCAATTACAGCGCTGCACAAAAGAATTCGAATACATTGTCGCTTATTGACATAAATTACTGCCTGGTAATTTTCAATTATTTTACGTGTTTCTTAGTTAAACTCAATTTTTTCGTACTATGTAGTATATATTTTTGAAATGTATTTTAAATGTTACATATGATAAGATTTGTATATGATCTATACAAATCTATAGATCATATACAGTAAAGAATTCGGATATTTTTCGGATTATAAATAACAATTTCTGATTTTTTTTTTCTAAGTTTTAAGGCACCTATTGTTATTTAAGACATCTTTTGCCTTATTAAACAGTGAAGCTTTGTTACATTACACTCTCAGAAATACTTTCTTCAATTCACGGAAATATTCCTGGCAGCACTGCTGCCGATATATGTCCGAGAACTGAAGAAATTTCCGTTCTAGGACAGAAAATTTCGCTAATCTGAAAAAAGCAGTTTTTAAAAAAAATACATCTCTTGATCTCATCTGTGGACTATACTTGAATTAGAACCCGCGTCAGCAACGTGGCGAATCCAGCCATCATAACTACTCGGTCAGCGAGCATTTGGCAGAAGACAAGTTTTAAATGAATATGTTGGTTTATTCAAATGGGGGATTCGTAAGGCTTGTTAAATTTCTTGTTCAGAGAAAGCTCGGAAATTTAAACTTAACTGTAGGAACATTTTGTCGTTATGAAATAATGGTTGGTGCTTTAACACTTATACAATAATAGAGGATAACAATTATTACATATTAGATACATTTTTAATGGGACATAAATTGATTGTTAGACATAAATCTTGAATATTATATTTTTAATTAAATTCAAGAAGAAATGTTTGCTTTTTTGAATAAAATCAATTTTTTTAACCTAATTGAAGTACTATATAATTTTGAATGTGTCCGTTTAGAATATATTTTACACTCGAAGATTCTTTTAATACACTAAAAAATAAATTGCGAATAAGTTTAAACGAATAAAAAAATTGCTAATTTATTAAATTCGAAACCATTATTTTTGTTTGTTTGTTTTTAAATAGATTAGAAATTTTAATTCATTGAATTTTCGGTTTTTCATTTTAAAAATAAATTCGTTGTTTGGTATTAATACAGTCAATTTGCATGCAAGGAATAAACGAAATTTCCCCCTCTTTTTCAGACTTTCGGGAAGAATTAACGGAAAAAGCATGTTTTCTAGGAGTATGGAAATTATTCGTTTAAAAATGACGGATAATTTAGTGTATAAAGTCGAATTTTTCTGACAGTATATTCTGAATGTGTTGGGGATAATTTCATAATATATGTCTAATGTATGATTTTTCTTTCTTGTTAATTATCCAACAAATTCAATTAGGTATTTTCTTCATAAGTGCTTAAGAGATGTCTCGTTCCACAAGAAACCGTTAACAAATGATAGTTAGAAGCTGATTAAGTATTTAAGAAAAAGAATTGCATTTGTTGTGGTATTTAGAAAGAAGTTTAATATTAATTGTACCGTATTTCATTAATAAATGAAATAATAAATAGTGTTAAACACCCAATAAGCTTTTAAGAAAGTAATACAATGCTTATTTCTTATTTTCTAGAACTCTTATATTCATGTTTACTTTGATTAGATAAAACTGTATTGTAAATATTTTTAAAAATTTTCAAAACAATACCTCAGATTTATTGGATTTAGGAATTTTCTTTCAATAAATATGAGTGATTGGCAGCGCAACTCTCCTTTTCGCAAACCGTACTTTAGTTTGAAAATTAAATTTTCATCTATGAAAACAGAATTTTGTTATTTTTAAAAGAAAACCAACATTTATATAAATTGTTTACGAATAAAATATCTTTTTTTTAGTCAATAAATTTCTTTCAATTTCTTTATTTTATGGAAAATGAAATATTTTTGCTATTAAATGTGTTTTTATTAACAGCGAACATCAAATATTTAAAAAGTCGTATTAAATAAATATATATATTGTTCGCTTTTTAACACATGCTGGAGAATTGCACCATGAAAATATAATTGTATTCGTTAAAGCCTCATAAAATTGCTTAATGGTACTCATAATTAAGAACCTGTGTGTGAAATTTTTTAAATAATATTGATGATAAAAACTTAAAATCTACGTTTCGAACTGTTTCTGCAGTCTTCCTCAGGATAATCATCAAATATAATATTTTATCCAGAGGGCGACTGCAGAAGCAGTTCTAAGCATAGATTTTATGTCTTTATGATTAATATTATATGTAAAAATCCAAACGAAGATTCTTGTTTATACGTACCATTAAGCAATTTTATGTGGCATTTTCGGTGTTGAAAATGGAGTGTGTAGCATTTATAGTACGTTGTAGTTCGTAGTCAGGGGCACCCAAAAGAATTCTATTACTGTTTACATTACGGTTTATGGGGGAAAGATAGTTTTCAGTTTATTTTAGTGACGTTACACTATTTAAAACATAATTTTTCGTTCATATATCAATTATCGGACATTATTTTATTTTTTTAAACAATTTTACTTTGTGAAATATATATAGGTCTGTTTTTATAAAAATATATTAGACGTAACATTTAGAAAATATATTCATCAATTTACATATAAAAATTCATTACAATAACGTTTTCGTTTCTATCGGAACATATCGGAACTATCGGAACCTATCGGAATGCTCCAATAAGAACGACGACATTATTGCAATGTATGTTTTTATATGTAAACTCATGAATATATTTTTTAAATGTTACATCTAATGTATTTTTTATAAAAACAGATGTATATATATTTGAGAGAGGAGAATTGTTTTTTAAATATAAAATAATGTCTGATAATTAAAATATAAACGAAAAATTACCATCTCAAGTGTGGATAGCAACATTTTTATATCTCAAACACATTCAAATTGCTATACATCACTGATGTGCACTAGAAGATGTTCACTAAAGAATACACTGCACAACTTTTATCCTTCATTTACAGGGATACACAATAGAATTCGATTATACTGTACTGTTTATGAGCAATAATCGCTGGAAATGCGTTTTGAATAGAAGTGTTTTTAAATATAACTTCTTTTTTTCAATCACTTGGTATGTGAATAAGTTCTATAGATCAAATACATCGCTGCACAAAAGAATTCGAATACATTGTCGCTTATTGACATAAATTACTGCCTGGTAATTTTCAATTATTTTACGTGTTCCTTAGTTAAACTCAATTTCTTCGTACTATTTAGTATATATTTTTAAAATGTATTTTAAATATTACATATGATAAAATTTGTAAATGATCTATACAAATCTATAGATCATATACAGTAAAGAATTCAGATATTTTTCTGATTATAAATAACAATTTCTGAATTATTTTTTTTTTAAGTTTTGAGGCACCTATTGCTAGACATCTTTTACCTTATTAAACAGTGAAGTTTTGTTGCATTACACTCTCAGAAATACTTTCTTCAATTCACGGAAATAGTCATGGCAGCACTGCTGCCGGTATATGTCCGAGAACTGAAGAAATTTCCGTTCTAGGACAGAAAATTTCGCTAATCTGAAAAAAAGGGTTTTTTAAAAAAATACATCCCTCGATCTCATCTATGGACTATGTTTGAATTAGAACCCGTGTCAGCAACGTGTCGAATCGAGCCATCATAACCACTCGGCCAGCGAGCATTTGGCAGAAGACGAGTTTTAAATGAATGTATCGGTTTATTCAAATGGGGGATTCGTAAGGCTTGTTAAATTTCCTGTTCAGAGAAAGCTCGGAAATTTAAACTTAATTGCAGGAACATTTCGTCGCTATGAAATAATGGTTGGTGCTTTAACACTTAAAGAATAATAGAGGATAAGAATTATTACATATTAGATACATTTTTAATGAGACATAAATTGATTGTTAGACGTAAAGCTTGAATATTATATTTTTAATTAAATTCAAAAAGAAATGTTTGCTTTTTTGAATAAAATCGATTTTTTTAACCTAATTGAAGTACTATATAATTTTTGAATGTGTCCGTTTAGAATATATTTTACACTCGAAGATTCTTTTAATACACTAAAAAATAAATTGCGAATAAGTTTAAACGAATAAAAAAATTGCTAATTTATTAAATTCGAAACCATTATTTTTGTTTGTTTCTTTTTAAATAGATTGGACATTTTAATTCATTGAATTTTCGGTTTTTCATTTTAAAAATAAATTCGTTGTTTGGTATTAATACAGCCAATTTGCATACGTCCAAGGAACAAACGGAATTCCCCCCTCTTTTTCAGACTTTCGGGAAGAATTAACGGGAAAAGTATGTTTTCTAGGAGTATGGAAATTATTCGTTTAAAAATGACGGATAATGTAGTGTATAAAGGCGAATTTTTCTGGCAGTATATTCTGAATTTGCTAGGGATAATTTCATAATATATGTCTAAAGTATGATTTTTCTTTCTTGTTAATTATCCAACAAATTCAATTATGTATTTTCTTCATAACTGCTTAAGAGATGTCTAGTTCCATAATAAACCGTTAACAAAGGATAGTTAGAAGGCTGTTTAAGTATTTAAGAAGAATAATTGTATTTGTTGTGGTATTTACAGGGAAGTTTAATATTAAATGTACCGTATATATTTCATTAGTAAATGAAATAATAAATAGTGTTAAATACTCAATAAGCTTTTAAGAAAGTAATACAATGCTTATTTCTTATTTTCTAGAATTCTTGTATTCATGATTACTTTCATTAGATAAAACTGTATTGTAAATATTTTTAAAAAACTTCAAAAGAATACCTCAGATTTATTGGATTTAAGAATTTTCTTTAAATAAATATGAGTGATTGGCAGCGCAACTCTCCTTTTCGGAAACGGTACTTTAGTTTGAAAATTAAATTTTCATCTATGAAAACAGAATTTTGTTATTTTTAAAAGAAAACAAACATTTATATAAATTGTTTACGAATAAAATATCTTTGTTTGAGTCAATAAGCTTCTTTCATTCACCGCATCTGATATATTTTAACTGCAGAATGTATAAAAATAGCATACATAAAATATTTTGAATGTTATACATTTTGAAAATATATTGTTCTCGTTTTTAATTATCCAATCGTAAAATTTAATGTATGCTATCGCTTAAGGAGACCGGTTTGAAATGTCAGAAAATTATTATTATTATTATTATTATTATTATTATTATTATTATTATTATTATTTGTATAATGGTTTGACCTTTAACAGCGACGTACATTTCAGAAGTCGCCAACCGGTAGCGCATGGACAGGCAGTAGTTCGCGAGAAAATTTTGATGGTTTGTAAAAAAAAATTACATTGTTTGTATTTTTTATATTTTATTAATTGTGTCGTCTAGTTGCAAAACCGGCCAACTCCTCAAAAATGGAAAATGCGTTTTTTCAGTTTTTTAAGTTCTAAGTGAAGGTTTCTACTATCTGGAAACGATAAACCATGCTAAAATGGGTCAATCCCTGTGCTAATATGTGTGTCAAAATCACGATGTGCTGCAAAAACGGCCAAATCCTTCATCTAGCGAGATTTAAAACCGGCCATCTCCATATCCGCTAAATGGCGATTCTGCTCCACTCCCCAATAACCTCTCACTTGTTGATTAGATTAAATTTATCGTGTTTTCTCCGACTATGGAAAGGTTTGTGGAAGAAGTGTCTCGTAATAAATGAAGGAAGAGAAAAAGTGTACCTACAACGTGGAAAAAGAACAAAGTTCAAAGGTAATGTACACCTTGTGATAACCAGGGGTGAATTAACATGTTTTGACGTCCAAGGCCAAAATACGTTTTTGCGCCCCTCGCCCCCTCCACTTCATAAAACTGTAAGGGAAATTTCTCTGATAAATTTAACAATTTTTCAATCTATTTAAGAAATTAACAAAATGTAAATTTTGTTTTATAAATTTTAGTATTTTGAGGATTGAAGATGAGGAATGAACGGGCTTTTGTTACACATAAAATCTGAGAGAATTTTGTGCCGGTGTATCGAAAAGTAGAATTTTTTTTAATGTAATTGTTACAAATTCATTTTTCATTTAACACTTTTCGCTAAAATTTTAAATTGTCCTTATTGTACATGTTGTTATTTACTTATTTCTTTAAATTTAAATAAATTAAAGTTCTTAATTTTGCGAAACCTACCCAACTTACGCCCCTGGTCTATGCCGTAGGTTGGCCTTATGGGTAATCCACCGCTGGTGATAACATAATTCATTGATAACATAATAGCATCATAGTTAGCATATTTTGATTAATTAATCATCATGATGTCCATCTTAATATGTTATTAATAATATAGCATGCCTACGTTGATTCAACATTCTTTTATCCCTCCAGACCGCGTTTTGGCTAAAATTGAAATGATATTGAAGAAAATCGTGTCCATCATTCAGCTTGTAAAGTATGAAGAAATTTTATCTGAACATGAAACAGTTTTTATGCCGGGAAGAGATTACACCGACCATGGATAGAAGAAGACCAGCAATTTCTTCCTCAAACCGCCTACACAGTGACATTTCAAATTTGCTCCTACAAAAAACATTTTCATAGCAAATGATAAACATAAAGTGTTGGTGCAATGCGAGATCTTCTACAAATCTGAGGTAGGAGTCAGAAAGTCTGTTGTCAAAAGTAAGAGAACGGCAAGCTGGAAGACGTGGCTCCGGGTTCCGTGGTGAAGCCCCTAAAACTTCGAGATGTCCAAAACTTACTGACAAAATATTTCGGACAAAATTGGAATGCTGCGAGCTGTTAATTCTTTTTACAAAAATATCTTAGCATTAGCTGCTCAAGAAGCGGAAATCAGAGATGATGAAGAAGAAGTCACATGGATGGACCATCATGACGAAATTTGTAAGACTGTCGAAAACGGTGAGGCCACTAAAGTTTGACATTTTATGTACATAGTATATTTTTGTTTAAGTTTTGAAAATTAATTTTATTTATAATAATATCATGTCATTCAAATCATTTGTTTAATGACATTTAAGTCAGTTTTAACAGCTAGTCAGCTAGTTTTAAGATTTAGTCGGTTAGTTTTAACAATCAGTAACTGTGAAAACATCATTTTACGTTAATAACCTTCATAAAGTTTTTTTTTTTTTTTAAATAAAATTTAGTTGAACAAAACATTTTTGTGTATTTTCTACCCCTAAAAACAGAATGTCACATTAAATTTAGCGAAAATTTATTTCTGGTTTGTTGTAAAACCCGCCTACTCCGAAGTAGATTGCAAAGATGGCCAAATCCAAAACAAAGACTTAAATAACCACCTCCCTTCTTGTGCCCCTGCCACCTTATTTCGTGTTTTCAAATATACAGTCCTAATGGCTTTAAAACTGAAGACTTTTGGTTCCAGTCTTATTTTGGTAAGTGTGGCAAAAAATCACCTTTCCCCAAAAATTTTATTGTTTGGAGATGGCTAATTTTGCAACTAGACGATACAATTAATCAAAATGATTAAACTGCTATTAATTTGCAAAGCAAGTAAATCTGATTTTTAAAAGTTCAAACATCAAATTAAGAATTCTCAAATATTTGAGGCAATAATTCTCGATACCTAATTCAGAAATATTTGGAGCATTTTGTGAAGAAATTATTTCCCATACTTTAAGAAAGTTATGTAACGTTACTCCATAAAATTAGTGGCAACATACTGACTCTAATTTTATGGAGTAATTTAACTTATACAATGGCGTAATTTAGACTGATATAATTGGTGTAATATTACACATTAGTGTAACGTAACATTACTTATATCGGTGAAATTACTCAATGAAATAAAGGCAGCAAGTCTGCCACCAATTTTATGGAGCAACGTTATATAAATTTGTTACAGTGCAGTTTCCAATTAAGCTTCTTCTTTACGCAGTGAAGTGAGATGGCAGTTGATGAAAAAAATTACTAGCCCGGCTTTACGCCCTGCACTAAAGAATCATTTTTTTTAAAGATCCCACACAAGTCACGCGGAAAAACTCGAATGCTAACGCTAAGTCTATGGGAGCGTTATTTTCAAATTTCTCGCTCCAATTTTAAAATTTCTGAATGATTTTTTTTTCATAGGATAGCTGAGGATGACCTACAACCGGGATAGTTTTTACTTTTTCGATTTTGGTTATAGTTTTTTTTATAATAGTATAGTTTCAATTTCGGAACCGGTTCCAACCGGTTCCAAAAGTAAAAGTATTTTTTTAAAAAAGAATCCGAAACCGAAATAGAAAAAATTAAAAACTAGTCCGGTTGTAGATCGTCCTCAGCTATCCTACGCAAAAAAGTCATTAAAAAATATTATAATTTGAGCGAGATATTTACGCTCTCATAGACTTAGCATTAGCGCTTTCCTTTTTCCCATGACTGAAGTGGACTCTTAAGCAGCAAAGTCTGTTTCCGGATCCCCGTAAGAAAGCCAGTGGTTAGCGAAATTTGAATACAAGACAAATATTTATCGTTGTTAAATAAATCAACTGTAGTATTTCAGGAACAATTTTAAAGATGTTTCAAACTACGAAGTAAAATGCAGATATTTCAAACGAGAAGTACTACGATGATTTCCTGAAAAAGATCTATAAATATTCAAAATTTTCGCCACTTGGCACCATTGAAGAAATGAAGGTTGCCGTGAAATAGATTTCTCATATGCGCGACACGCATTTTTGACAAGATTTTTTTTTTTTTAATTTTGGTAAAGGTTATGACAAATACATCAATGTAAATCTAAGTTAGGTGAAAAAATAAAGTAAACTTACTTCTTTATGTCCGCAATGTATTAAGTGCACAGATTGAAAGAATTGCTCTTAGTAGCGTAGAAAATTTTATTTTACGATTAACCCTCTTAAATATTTATAATTTTATTATATTATACAGGTACATTTTGTATTAATAAATAGGAAGTTCTCCGCTCATTATTGTACATATGTTTATTTATATTTTTTTAACTCTTATCAGTGGTTCCCAGGATTTAATACTATGAATTTAGTGGACCGTGAGGTTCGAAAGGTTAGCAGCTTCTTGTACAGTTGGTTCGACAAGAAATTTTCTAAGCTCACGGCCATAAACATTGAACTGCGCAAACCGGTGTTACCTGGAAAGACAAAGCTTTGAATTGAATTATCTCGAAACACTCTTTTTCAGCGAATTTGACATGATAACTCTTGAACAAGTTAACAGATTTAATTCTTTTATAATAAAAGAAATTACATACTATAAAAATTATGCCTGAAAACCAGCAAACAAATGGATAAAGCAAAATGTATGATGAATTTTTATGAATTTCGGTTTTTTAAATATAAATGTTGATATTTTGTTTAGGTATAATTGGGAGACAACGTAATGAGCGGTATAAAAAAGAAATAACTGATCAAAAATATTATACCTGGTCTTCAAAACGTTGCGAAACTGATTTTGAAAGATTGGTTTTCTTGTACAATATTAAAGCTTTTGTTATAGCATTTTACAATTTACTAAGTGTTTTTTATGTATATAAAACTTACGTAAAAATCTGCAAAAAAAAAGTACTAGTCAAAGTTGCGAACTCGCACACTTTTCTCCATGAACTCCTTCAAGAACTCCTCTTTAAAAACCTCCTTACATTATGAAGAGCTAAGCACAATAAGCATATGACTGTGAACAAGTGATAAACTTCAGACCAATCACTTATGTTTCAGAAGACAATAGAGACCCGGTACACTTAGTCTCCATGGTGTTTTTGCAAGAATTTCCTAAATCAGAGTACCTGATATTGATGCTGTATACTCCAAATATCATAATCGAGAGCAAATATTTACGAATATTTATGAATGACTTAAGAAACAGATTTAGAAGTGAATATTTAGGTCAAATGCATCAACATGCTTTCAAGAAAGAAAACTCGAAAGAGTTACAAAAGGCAACATTGTACTTTTAGAAGATGCAATTAAGTGACGTATCCACAGGTCTTTAATAAAAATAATTGAAATCTACCAAGGGAAATATAAAGTCGTGACATTAGCCAAAGTGGAGACTGAGAATGAAGTTTTTCTCCGCACGTTAAAGAGACTCTTTTCCCTTTAAAAATTGTAACCGCAGATTGTTCTTCATCAGACAACATTATTCGAGGAAAAATTAATTCTAATACTACCAGAGGTGACAACATTAAAAATGCTCCAGAAATAACCCAAACCACAGACAGCGACGAAAATAATCACACCTAGTGTCTATGCTTCCAACTTTTTGTGGTTTCCAAAGAGGGAAGAGTGGTAAAAGTACAACAGTGACTTCTACTAGGACTTTAGAATTCCTCCTAAACATCAAAACTCAAAGGGTTTAGGATGTTGTGAGATCGCACACTTTTCTAGATGAGCTAACCGTAATTAGCTCCCCCTTGCGACGCGACCGAAATTGTCTAAATAAAACAGAATCACGTTAGATTAGGATGCGATAAGAAGAAGATCAGAAAACGACGTCTGGAGACGCCCAGACAATAAGAACTGTAGAATAACTTTAAGAACTTAAATATACTTTCCCAGAATGAATTTAAGCTATAGCTTATTTTGAATAAGAAACAACCGTAATCTGTTTTTGAGAATATCGTAAGTCTCCACGTTCGTGTATTTTTTTATTATTATTATTATTATTTTTTTTTTTGTGCATGCGCGCGCGTGTGTGTGTGTGTTTCAAGTCGTCATATGTACTTGTTTAGCAAGAAAAGGTGTTATCCATTACAGTTGTTTCTTCTCTCATGATCCTGAGTCTTTTGGATTAACTAATAAAATTTTCTGACAGCTCACCGCCGTGACTTATTGGACTTTACAGGCAGGGCTATTTTATCTATTTTTTAATAAAATGAACCGGATAGAATCTCGTAGAATACTATAGTCTAATTACAGTGTTCCTAATATGCGATCAAACATCAGTCAATTTTCATCGGTTCATGCCACTCTGATACCCTTAAGAGTGAAAGAAATATCTTTCCAATTTTTGGCTAAAGCATAATCAACAATGTATAAATTAAAGCTGCTTATCTTATGAGGAGAATTTCAGTTATTGAGGTACTTGCAGAGTGATTTAATATTATGTGTACAGTTTTTCTCTGAATAAGGAAATACAGTGTTATTGATTTAGTATATTTATAAAAAAGGAATACATTTAAAAAAATGTCCTTTTCTTATATTCCAGAAAACGTATATGTCTATGCGTATCAGATATTGCTCTGCTGTAAACATAAACAAAAGATTTTTCAGTTTTATTGGATAAAGGTTTCCTCTTTCGAAAGATATGATTGACTGACAGCACATTTTAGTTTGAAAATCAAATTTTACTATAAGGAAACAGATTTTTCTTTTGTATTTTTAAACAGAAAGGAAACTGAATAAAATAAATGTTTTTTTATTAAAATATATTTTTTCGAGTCTACAGATTTCTTTCTGTTATTTCACCTGGAATATCTTAATTAACACGTTCACGCCGGCGCGGTGGGTCACACTCGACTGTCTCAGAGCTGGCAAGTCTCCGGCCTTTTGGATACCAGTATTTTCCTACAGAAAATGTTGTTTTATTTAATTAGAACAATTGGGCGATTTAAAGGAACAACATTTTGTCTAAAATAACAGTGGTGTGCAAAAAGCCGGAGACTTGACAACTCTGAGACAGTCGAGTGTGACCCACCGCGCCGGCGTGAACTTGTTAAAAAGTATATTATAAATAGCAGACATATTTTTCAACATACGTACAAATAAATTTTTTGTTCGCTCTCTTTAGTCTTAATTAACACTAGAACTGTCATTAGGGGTCATTTTGACCCCTGCAAGAATGATAATATTCGATTCGAACCAGAAATTTCTTCATAAGATAAATTAAATGTATACAACACAAAAATAGGCTAATTAAACAAGTTAAACATTTTGGAGAAGAATTCTGGTGTGAAACACTTTTTGTAAATTTGGGAAAAATAACCGGCTGTTCCAGTGTTAATATGCTATCTCTTAAGGACTTAAGATTGCTATTCACTCAGCTTCCGAATTCCCCTCAGTAATGTTAAGTCTATGGGCGTTTGATGCATTCGTATATTTAAAATATCTCATCGGGAAATTAATATTTTTAACTTCTTTATTCTTTGTACTCTTCTTAAATGATTTCTCTTTTTTTCCTTAAATTCTCAAAATATTTCTAAATGTAGGCTAAATTTAAAAAGAAGTGTTAAAATCTACAATTCATCAGCTTTTAACGCATAAAATATTAAATTAAGCATAGATTTTAGAAATATTTTGAGAACTAAGGAAAAAAGAGACATCTTTTTAACGAGAGTATAAAAAAAAAGCAATTAAAATCATCAATTTCCTGAGGAGATATTTTAAATATACAAATGTATCCAGTCCCCAAAGATTTAGCATCAGTGAGGGGATTTTGGAAGATAAGTGACTAGCAACCTTAGAAGATATTTAGCTTTTACAGTTCTACAGTGCATTCTTAAGAAAATGTGGTTAAAAGCTGTTTAACCGTCTCAAGAAGAGAAATATAATTATTCAAGTGTTTAACGTCAAAATTTAATTATAATTGTGCAGTTTTTCTCTAATTAAAGAACTAATGGTACTATTCATTCAGTAGCTTATAAGAAATGTGTACATTTAAAGAATGCATTTTCTTATATTCTAGTGAACATGCATGTCTACTTATATCAGAATTATTCTTCTGTAGATAAAAAAAAAATTCAAAAGGTTCTCTCAGATTTATTGTATTTAGGATTTCTCTTTCGAAAAATAGGAATGACTGGCAGCGCATCTTTGTTTTTGAAAAACCCACTTTAGTTTGAAAATCAAATTTTCTTATATGAAAACAGATTACTTTTCATATTTTTTACAGGAAAAGAAACATTTGAATAAAGGCAGATTGTTTACAAATAAAATACATTTTTTCTAGTCGATATTATTTCTTTTATCTGGAATATTTAAACTAAAAAATGCTTTATAAACAGTAGTCAAAATATTTTAAACTATTGCATAAAGAAAGTTTATTGGTCATATACTTTTAATTAATCCAAACATCTCAACTAACGTACTAAAAGGATGGGTAAAAATTGTTAAAGTCTTTCAGGTTGATTATTCTAATTATTGTGGCGTTTAAAAGTACAGGGGGCTTTCAGACATATTTGTAATGCTTTTAGAAAATAAAATATAAAAACAAAGCTAAGAATGTTATTTTGTAATATGTCCAGTCTGATGGTGCTTTTGTTGAGCTAACATATCACATCTTGATTTCAAAGATTAAAGAGCTTTTCTTAAAACATCCATGTTGATTTTGTTCCACTCCTCGGCCACAATCATCCAGAGTTCATCCAGTATTCTGGGATCTCGCTGATAAAGATCTTATTTTAAAACTCCAACTGCACAGTAATCCATTAGAGTTAGTGTGCAGTTGAGGTTACTGTGCAGTCCCCCTTTGTGGAACTTGGGTAGGATACATTTAAATGGAATAGCCTCAATGCCAGTTTTACTTCTAATTTTTTTGAAAAATATAGCAGTAGATTTAGACGTCTACCATGTTTTATAGGTACACACGTGAACGTAATATTTTGTTTTTTTGTTTTGATTAGCTTTGAGTAAGATTTATAATTTTGTTTACAGTTCATGTAGAGATGTTTAAAGATTTTGTGATAGTTCTTTCGGGGATTGGAATTTCTTTTAAAACATTAGAAGGGATTTAAAATATAATAAGCGATGAAAATAACTTTGCTGGATAAACATTTTTTTAGCTTTTTCCTAGTCAAATGCAAAGTTTGGCGTTTCTTTCCTTTTTTATTAATTCTGTCACTTATTTTACTTGTAGAAATATTAAAACCACGTGTTTCACGCTTAATAATAATAATAATTTTACAAGCGTAGTTCTGTTCGGAAAGCGCAAATACAAAGACTTCGATTGATTGTTTATTTTCCAGTGATATTTTAAAGCAGAGAATATTTTTAATGATGCAGAAGATAATTAATTCCTATTTCGAATTGAATCCATACAGGTTTTATTTTTATATTTAAATTTAAATCATGGAGGAAATCAAAATCGTTACAAAAAATTGTGAATTATATGTTGTATGTTTTGTATTTGTATATTATGTATGTCTGTATTTGTACGTTTTTCACCAAATTAATAAAATAATAGCCACGGTTATTCACTCAGTAAAGAAATAAGAAATATACTTAGATTATTCCTTTTAACATACAGTGAAAGCTCCGCGTGCGACCACCTCCCGGAATGACCAATTTTTCATGGAATGAAATGTATTCCCATACACTGTAAAAAAAAATGCCAGTTTTCCGGTAGTAATCGGAAAAATAGTTGCCCTTATCGTACCGGAATAATTTCCGACCCAGCTCAGAATAAAATCCGTAAAAATAAGGAAATAGTCAGTAAAACGGGATTTTACGGATTTTATTCTGATTTTACGGATTTTACTCCGAGCTGGGTTGGAAATTATTCTGGTACGATAAGGGCAACTATTTTTCCGATTCCTACCGGAAAACTGGTATTATTTTTTTTACAGTGTAGGCTCAACACTAATTTTGCCTGTGTTCAGACACTATCCCAGTAGAATTCCCTCCTTGAGCGATCAATTGCTTTGAAGAAAATGAGCCGAATTCCGTTTTTTCTTGTTTGCTTGAAGAAGGTGCTATTAGAAAAATAAATCCGGAGAGCGCATTATTAATGAAACTTATAAACTAAGTTTAGATTTCTTTTTTTATTCCAGTAACTTTAAGTGTTTAAACCCCTTTGTGCCTTTTTATGCTATGAATTTAACTCTGATGACAATTTAAGAATGACGGTCGATAAATCACCGTCTCTATTCTGTCAGGAAATTCTCAAAGAAATATATAAATTAATGAAATCGTCATTATTTGTTCCCGTCCAAAAAAAAAAATAAAATAAAATAAAAAAAAAAAAAAAAAAAAAAAGAAAGAAAGAAAAGTGCATTCATTTTCTGAACTTCGAAAGGACTTGGAAATAAAAGTTGTAAAAGATAAAACCGTAAAATCAAAGCAAACGTCACTGTATTCATTTTTTAAACTCTGAAGTAATTAACTTATGTAATTAACTTTGATTTTCATACTTAAATTTTTATATTTTTCCTCATGTGAAAAATATATTTTAATAACATTAATTGTTACTTTTTTTCAATAATTAAAATCTAGATTTAAACATGACCTCCATTAAGAGACCACCTCTCGCAGCGACCACTTTTTATTGGAACGGAAGCTGATCGCTTTAGGGAAGTTTTATTGTATATCACATAGTTCTAAGTAATAATAAAGATACAGTAGGCAGTAAAAACGGTTTGCAATATGAAGGCGGTTATCGCTCAAGTTTAAAGGCTCTCATTCAACCCATGTGGGCTCTGTGAAACAGCAAGTATTTGGACTTAATGTAAACTGGTTTCAGGGTTACATTTTCGGCATCATGCCCAGCCATCACACTTCATCTCCATCTATCTCTTACCTCTGTGAACATACATTATAGGATGGGTTGGGTTGGGTTGATTTTTGACGGCCGATTATCAACACGAGGGATATAGGGCCTAGGGGGAGTGCCCTTTCTTGGTGGTCTTTCTAAGGGAACCTAACCCGTATTTATGCATGGAAATCCAAGGTTTCGAAGAAAACCACGAAAACTCCGAAACGGTAAGGCCGACGGGCGCGGTTGGGTTCGAACCCAGCACCTCCCGCCTACCAGCTTCGAGAGCAGAACCTCTCAGCCACTGGTGGGGCCCATGCATTATAGGAAATACATACTTCTGCTCATATAAGTTTTTACCCTATTGAACGGAAAACAAATTTTATAACATTTCCTCTAGTTCATTAAATTTAAGATTTATTTTTAGAAAAATATGAGTGACTAGCTATGCATCTTTCTTTTTGAAAATTACATTGTACTTTAAAAATAAAATTTTCCTTTATGAAACAGCTTATTTAAAAAAAATAAAATTTGTTAAAAATAAACATTTGTACAAAAGGAAATCATTTTTAAATAAAATCTATCCTTTTTCAAGCAAATAATTTTCTCTCATTCATTACATATGAAGCATTTTATCCAGAAAGTGTATCAAAAGTTATTTTTTTAATTATGCTGAAAACAATTTTATTGTTAATACCCGTTTAAATACCTAACCACCTCAATTAATCAACTACCTCTTAATGTCTTAACAGATATCTGATTGTTACAATCCGACCAAACATAGTTAATTAAGAAAGAATTTCTAAAACTTGTTTAACTATTTGAAAGTGTGATTTATACTTATTAAGGTATTCACAGAAAGTTCTTAAACGATTCTGCATCTCATCTCATTACAGAAACAAAGCATGTAACAGATATTTTACTATATCTTATTACTTCAGCTTCTGTGAGAATATATTTAGAATAAAATTGTTTTCTTTTTAACATAAAATGGAAAAGAAAAAACTACATCAAATATAATTGTTACGAATACAATATCGCTCTTTAAATAAATATATCGCTTTCATTTGATGCATCTGGGGTATTTCAACTAGAAAATGCATAATAATTATAAACATCAAAGGAAAAAGATTTTTAAAGTGGTGTACAAGACAGTTTTATCGTATCTTTCCTCATAATTATCTAATTGTCTTAATCAATGCACCGGCTCTTAAGGTATTACTAATTGTTAAAGCTCTACAAAGCAAAGATAATTAACAAAAGATGATAAGTGCGTTTAATTTTGGGAGAGTAAGAAATTATGTATGTAAGATTTTTTAGATATCAAAAGTGTTTGGAAAATATATATATTTAAATCTTATTACCTGAGTATAAGATAGGGAATTTTTAAAATAAAATAAAAAAAAGAAAGAAAGAAAGAAAAAATATTTAAGAATAACACAACGTTCTGCGTGTACTTTGATTTTATTCTTTATATCTTAAATATTTCAATTCGAAAAAGTATAATAATAAATAGAGATGAAAAATTTGTAAAGATGGGCAGAAAGAATTTTTATTACAGTCTCCCTTACAGTTAACTCATCATTTCTATCAGTGTATCACTTTTAAAGTCTTATTTTAAAAGACTTATTGTTACTGCTCCACAAAGAAAAAGTAATTTACAAAATATGTTATGTGTTTGTAATTATGAGCTATTGATAAGATATTTATATAACGTCTTACTCTACAAGAAATGTGTTTGGCAGAAATGGTATTTTTAAATCTTACTTCATCAATTTAAGCAAATTAGTTGTTAAGGTTTAAATAAAAAAGAAATGATTTGATCCAATGAGAATTGTTTATGAATAAAATATCGCTCTGTGAGTACATAGCTTTCGCTCATTACGTTTATAATATTTCAAATATGGAATCTATAATAAAAAAGAGATACAAATTTTGTAAAGTTGGCGGAAAATAAATTTATTGTACTCTCGTTTATAATTATTTAATTATCTCAATCAATGTACAATTTTTTAAGAAACTACTAACTGTTTCTGTTACACAAAGCAAAGATAATTAACAACGCATGATAAATTTCTTTAATTATAAGAAAGTAAGAATGTATGCATTCCTTTTTCTTTTTCCTACAAAAAATGCGTTTCGAAATTGTTTTACTTTTAAATCTTATTATTTTTAATATTAATCAAGGTAATTTTTAAGTTATAAAAAGAACAGAAAGAAGTGAATCAAGTAAAATTGTTTACAAATAAATTATTACTCTTCGAGTGCACTGCTTTCAGTTATCTGCGATATTTTATTTGGAACATGCATAATAAACAGAAATAAAATATTTTTAATGTTGTATATTAAGAAATTTTGTTGTATTCTCGCTCTTAATTATCTAATGGTCTTAATCAAGAATTACCTCTTAACTAATTGTTACTGTTCTACAAAGGAAAGATAATTTACAAAGAATGGCTAAGTTCTGTTTAACAATGGGCGAGTGTTGCACACATATTGAGGTTTTTTCTATAACACATTGTTGAAACAGATATTTCACTTCATTAAATTATTTTAATTTTAGGAAAGACAGTATTTTAGGAAAACTATTAAATGCATATTTTAAAATATATTGTTGAAGTGTTGAAATAGACAACATTTAAAATATAGAAATAAATTTTTGTTATGTAAATGTTTTGTAAATGTTTATTTTTGTTAATTTCTGAATAGGAGTGAATCATGTTTGTCCGTGTTGACCTAAAAAGATACTTTAGGGAAAATTGTTTAAAGTCAAAACGACTGGAATTTCCATTTTCGTGCTCAGATAGCTCTGAAAAACTTTACACGCCCAATTCTCTTAAACTTGAAAGTTCGGTACCGAATGTAAAATTCTAAAAACTTACTTTTTTCTTATGTCTGCAACATTATGTTATCATATGAGGTAGTACAGACTTTTTAAAGTAATCTTTTAGAATTATGTGTGTATTTGGTGTTTGGAAAAAAATAGCCATATTTTTTTTTTTTTTTTTTTTTTTGAAAAATGTTATGGCCATTTTTTCTTCCATTCTGACTAGAAAATCAGAGTTCTAACTTTTTAGGACTGCTCTTTCATCTTCACTTAACACTTCGTTTATAATGATTGTTTCATAATAATGGAAGGCATCAGTCCATCAGAAGAAAAAAACTCGGTTAAAGCGGAAACTCGGTTAAGCGGGACTCGGATAATCGGGATTCTACTGCAATTAGGAAAGCTGATTTTGACAAAAAAAAATCATTTCGTGGGTAAAAATTGCGAATTTTATTTATTTATTTTTTTAATTTAAGGAATTTTAAAATTTGCTGTTTTTTTTATACAATAGTGTGTTTAAAATTCTAAAACTTCTACAAATATTTGTCATTATTTTTTTCTATCCTCAATATAGTGTACTTAATAAAATTAAGGATCGATTTTACAATTAATAAATAAGTTTATGAGAAAACAATATACATACATAAGCAAAAACGCAGCAAAAACATAATTTCTTCAACGTTTCGGTTTTTTTTTTCATTATATTGTAAAATCCATCCTTAATTTTATAAAGTATAGCAAGTATGGAATGTATGGCAGAAGATCAATCATATTTTTCTTTTTGGCCAAAGTAATTTTTCTACGGCCCACGTACAACGCATCTTGATTGACTTTTGACAAAGAAAGTAACTTACGCCCACAATCCTGATTTTTCAAATTTACTTTGGGAAAAGGTTGATTCACATTGAGGGTTTCTTTCAACAGTAACATGAAAAGAGAACCTCTCGCAACTCGCAGCCATCCGATATCCGCCCAACTAAAACAAGTTCCCGCGGTATCCTTTTCCTGTTTGTGATACTTTGTTCCATAGCTGTCTGTAGTAGAAAGAAAGTCGGAATTCTTATCTTCAATGACATCAAATTTAGCATATTTCCTCTTTGCATTCATAATGGTTTCCTGCCAGTCTCCAGGAACATAGATGTGCTGTTTCTTGATAGTTCCTGCTTCAATCGAGTTACAACTTTCTGCTGGTGTCTTGCAACAATGCTCGAAAGGACTTGATAACCTCTTCCTCCCCCTAGTTCATCTATTTCATCCCAGACGTACATGTATCCCACATTATTATTAAAGGAATGCACCCCAAAGTTATAAACATAAAGACTGCGTTTATAATAAGCTATGCACGTAGAAAGTTTAGAAAGGGTAGTGCTTTTTGCAAGTCGAATGTGCAGCAGTAAGTTTCAACTGAGGCTTTAATTTTATCAGTTTTCCTTTTTTCTCTAGCCTGTTTAGCTATCCTCAAGTGGAGCTCTCCTTCGATTTCAAGACTTTTTCAAGTGTTTTCACCATTTTTTTATAGAGAGCTTGATTGATATGTCATCACATAATTTACATGTATCTGTACTTGGCGGCTTGAAGTGTAAATTAAATTTTTTGAGGAAGACTTTGTAATAGAATTTCTCTTTGACGGGGATCTTATTCTTTGTCGTATATTACTCTCTAGGCGCAACATCTAACTATGTGATTACAGTTTTTTTCCTTGTAATGATTTTTTTTTTAAGAAAAACGCTGTCGGTATTTTTAAAGTTTTTTTATCGAGAGGATGGGGGGGTGGGGGCATCAAAAACAATATTACTTTCAATTCATAGTTTATACATCTGATTCACGAACGTTTATTTTTTATCAGAAATTTTCAAATTGCTACTTATTTAAAATAAAACTTTTCTGATAGCAATGAGACAAGATTTAGACAATAATAGGTCACAGATAAAAAAAGTAGTGATGTAGTAGTACACTGATGAATGGACTTGATTCAGTATGGTTGTGACGGTTTCTTGTGTTACTTCACAGACTCTGGACACAGATGCAATCTATGAGAAAGTATGTGAACTACAGACTGGGCGCACTATAGCAGTAGATAAAACACAGTTTACTGCACCTTCTATATGAGCTATCTCTCTTTTTTTTTTAAGTGGACTTAGTCTACTATGGTTGTGAGCCCCTCATTTCATAGTAACAAGAATAAAACCAGACCACTTTTCAATGAAGAATGTTTTAATAAATAATTTGAAAATTTATTACACTGTTAAAAATACTTAATAAATTTATTACACTGTTTTTGCAGATTTGAAACAACTTTTGTTGCCTCGGTAGCTGTAACCATAAGTTGATACAATGTCGTTCCAACATTTGGGCTCAACCCGTGCTCCAAACGATGATGCGAGATGTTACCATCTTATTTTTACAATTACTACAGCACCAAAATTGGATTGAATACAGGGCAAAACTGTTAACAGTGTATACGAAAGCAGGTTGACGCCAGCCAGTTAAAATCACTGTGTTCGCGCTAGTGGCCTGAAGACTGAAGAAGTCTACCAGCATGGATTATTCGGTACAATATGTTGTAACGTTTTTCAACAGTGGAAAACGAAGGGCTCAGAGAGCTCAAGAAGGAGAAGACAATTTTTTTGGCCTCACGATCAATTCCAAAAACGATTATTTTCTGTCTACAATGTTTATTATGTCATCTCTTAAAATAAAAAAAAAACACTGTACATAAAAATGTACTATACATTTGGATTACAATTCTTACAAAGAAGGTCTCCATACTGGGTATACTCAGAATATTTTGAAAAAAATACCAATTAAATTACTTATGTATGTAATAAAGGATCAGTCAAATTTAGCGGCGGAATTACAGTAGAAAATCTGTAAAAAAATAAAATATTTTTGAGTATTTGGCGCGAAAAGACGAAAGCGTCACGCGATTTGGCGAGCAGTACTTTTCCTCGCCAAAAGCAAACGATTTTAATGCATCTGAAAATTGTTTGTTAATTGATTTTTAGAATGCTTGTAAAGAGTATTTAATGAATACATAAACAATGAGAGAGTTTAATAAATACATTTTTTCGTATTACATATTTATGTTGCTTGTTACTTAATTTTATTACTTTAAAAACAATTTTATCTATAAAAAATACTTTCATACATTTAAGCATATTCCAAAATAAAAGTAAGATTCATTTAGCAGTTATTCATTTCAAATCAAGGAATTCGTCGTTTCCATAGCAACAAAATTGAACCGACAGCGCTCAATTGGACTTAATTTTGAGATATTGAAACAATTTTAATTTTGTTTTAATTCCTAAAATTTGATATTTAACTTTCATTATAAACACATATATGACAAAACTATAGCTAAATCAAACTAAAACTGGCAAAACTACAGTTATTTAAGTTAAATTTATTTAATCAAGTTCAATATGAAATATTTTTATCTTAAAGAGTATTCGACATGAAAAAGTATTTTTCGAAATTTCATTTCATCGCCAACCGATGATAAATCGCCAAATAAACGAAAATTTTATTATTTTTTTACGAACGTTCTATCGGGGTTCCGCCAAAAATTTTTTTATAAACATATATCCACATGAGACGGACACTCTGTAATTTTTTCAGATTTTACTGAATATGCCCGTATGGAGACCTTCCTTGTTAGTAAATCCCAGGCCTGAGCGTTAACTCTGCAAGTCGCATTTTTATTTTGAATTTATTGCATTTGACATTCTGAAACTTCAAATCGGATTTTCATTTCTTTCATATTATTATTATCTGCAGGTAAGATTTCAAGAAGGTTGCCAGATTTACTCTTAACAATTTTAACAGGAACGCCGATTAGATGTATTGATATTCTAAAACTGTTATATATTCCGAAATCATATTATTATATTAGGGTGTAAGGGCTTCTGATCGCCTGAACTCGTTATCTCTGTTAATTTACAATCGTAACTCTCTAGAATTCAGTAACCCTAAGTCACCTACCTAAAATAATTAAAATGTTGATTTTAGGATATTGTTGATAACGATTGATTTTAAACAATTAATTATGTTCATAAATGTTTCCTAATTATTAATATTCTTTAATTGTTCGATTAATTTTTATATGACTACTCCACCCACTGTTATAATTTTTTAGTTGTTACGCCACGCACCTATTTCCCCTTCTTGTGAAACAGTCCATGTAATTTGCAGTCCAAACATTTAAAGACCTGAGTGAAAGAAGATTTATGTAACACAAATTAGAATTCTAGAAAATTTAAGTGAAAGTTGTTTGTTGTAATTTAGTTATTTAGTTAATTACTTCCTAATAGCATATGTTTGAATGTTAATAGGTGATACTAAAGTCTCCTAGAAAAGAATATTAACATTAAATATTAGAAATTATTTCCACCTTTTAAATTATGTATTGTATTTAATATTCTGAAACTTCAAATCGGATTTTTATTTCTTTCATATTATTATTACCTGCAAGTAAGATTTCAAGAAGGTTGCTCAGATTTACTCTTAACAATTTTAACAGGCATACCGATTAGATGTATTGCTATTCTAAAACATACTCCGAAATCATTTTATTATATTAAAGGGTAGAGGCTTCTGATCGCCTTAATTTGTTGTCTCTGTTAATTTATAATCATAACTCTCTAGAATTTAGTACCCTAAGTCACTTATCTAAAATAATTAAAATGTTGATTTTAGGGTATTGTCGATAGCGATTGATTTTAAACAATTAATTATGTTCCTAAATGCTTCCTGATTATTAATATTCATTAATTGTTCGATTAATTTTTATATGACTACTGCACCTACTGTTATAATTTTTTAGATGTTAAGCCACGCACCTATTTGCCCTTCTTGTGAAAAAGTCCATGTAATTTGTAGTCCAAATATTTGAAGACCTGAGTGAAAGAAGATTTTATGTAACACAAATTAGAATTCTACAAAATTTAAGTGAAAGTTGTTTGTTGTAATTTAGTTATTTAGTTAATTACTTCCTAATAGCATATGTTTGAATGTTAATAGGTGATACTAAAGTCTCCTAGAAAAGAATATTAACATTAAATATTAGAAATTATTTCCACCTTTTAAATTATTAAATATAAAAATATTAAATATTAAAAGATACTGCCTCATATCTTCAATATAAAGTAGAACTTATGTATTTTAGTTTTACCATATGATATAATGCCTCATAACGCATCATCCATAAAATAAAACAATTTTTGTGAAAATGTATCATAACATATTCTTCCTCTAAGCTCTTCTTTTGAGATACATTATTAAATAATCGACCATAAATACACACATCCAGTTTTTTAAATATTTCATGTACATCGTTTAGCATCTAAAGAACACCGTTTCTTGCTATAAAAATATTATGTTAGAATGTTTAGTACGGTCTTGTAAATGAAGAAGAAAATGGTTTATATTTCTAATAAAAAAGAAATGTGCTGCAAACTAGGCAAATTATTAAAGGAATTTTGATACACAAGACAGACTTGGCTACATTAAAACAGTGAAATTAAATTAAATATATATATATATAATTTTAATTAAAAACAAAAACTTATACAAAAAAAATATTTAAAGTTTGTCGCAGTCTGAGCAATATAATGTTGACAGCAGGTGATAATAAATGCGTCAATTTATATGGTTTGAACGTCGTTATAAATTTTAAGAAAGTCGAACTTTTTTTCTTAACTTTTTTAAGGTAGAAAGGTAGCATGTTACCTGGACATAACGATAAAATTTTATTACAATAGAATCAATTTTAGAGACGTTTATATCACAGAAAAAAAGACAAGCATAGTCATAAGCTAATAAAAGTTATTGTATAATGTTGGCATTTTTAAATAAAAAGAAAATTAATCATAAAAATTGGTGATTAGGCTCCGTAAGTATACGTGAAATAATATAAATACGTATATAATAATATATTTTAGCTAAGTGAATTTAATAACATTTTACTGCTTTAGTTTGGATAAATTATTAATGTAAAAAATCAATAAAAAAGATAACTTAAGATTTAGTATCATTTTTATGATTTAAAAAGAGATTTACACTTGTAGGAATCCTGGAGAATCGGATACTGATATAATTGAAGATTTAAACAGATCTGGCGTTATTCCAAGTATCTGGAAGATACGTCTGGGGTAAAGGTACAAGCTAAGAAAGTGAAATACATAGCACTTCAGCCAAAGCGAAATTTTATACATACACGGTCTTATGTTTTCTTGACCTAATATTCGTAGGTGTTACATGAATAAATGAATAATAAAATCACTCAAACCTTGAATAACATGTAAAAAATAAACAAAAAATATAAATGAAAAAACTTATTGGTGGATTTTATTTATTAGCATTACTGTTTAATATTAATAAATAATTTTCATTTTGAACGGATGATCCGATTTTGATAATGATTATTTTGTTGGAAAGGAATTTGTACTGAAGTTAGTCCCAAATAAATTGTATTTGGATCCAAAAATTGTACGTTTGTTTTCCTGTCTCTTTTATTGTATGTTTTCCACTTTTTAGAATAAGACTTTTCTAAAAGTCGCCATGGAATATGAGTTTGTTGTTCAGATACGCTGTTATACATTATGTTGCAAACGTAATAGTTGTATCCTGAATGAGTTTTTCTATAATGGCATGTTGAAAATTTTACTGTATGATTTTCTCATAGATAAAATAGGTTGGTCATAACGTGATTTAGAGGGAATACGGATAATATAACGTTTTCGTAAAAAACATTATGTCATGGCAAACCACTCTCTTTAAGATACGACTCTTACGAGTATATGAATAAGAAAATAAGTGTAATGCATATGAAGTGGTTTTGTTTCTTTGCAAATTACTTGTTTTTATATTACCTTCATACATTTAATTCCTTCTAATTGTAATTCACATTAGCAATTTTATCGAAAATAACATTATTTCAGTAAAAATAAAAATTCATTTCTATGACACTATCATGTTTTACAATTTGAAATTGACCTCGACATGTTTTTTCATATCAGGTGATCTATATTTCAATAAAAAAAATGTTGTTGCTTTCTTAATTAAAATTCCGTAAAAGTTATTCCACTAATTATGAAACAATTTTTGCAATCTGCTCAAAATCTACAAAAAAACTGCCGTAAGATGGGGTGTGACGGGAGGGGTTACTTTGTGAGACCTGGTCTAGTTTTCGTATTTCGAATCTCCCGCTTCGTTCGGTACGTCAGGAAAACAAATAGCGCCATAGCCTAGTACGGTGTACCATATAACTTAACGACTATTGTCTGAAGCTCTTACGCCTCGCTTGTTCCCTCTAGTCGGTGTAAGATTGCAACCTGCTCTTGCATTGCTGTCTCGAAAGCGAAAGCTTTGTGTGCTGAAACCTAAAGCGTTTGAGAATCACCTAACAGAGGTAATTATTCTTTGTTGTTATTGTGTCAGTTAAAACGTGGAGTAATATAACCTTTTTAGAGTGCTATCTCTGTGAGATATAGCAGCATAATCAAAATATAGACACTCGGTGGGGCTACTTCGTAACACATTGACTCCCTCGTAATTTAGCCCTACCAGGTTACAGTTTAAAAATTAAAGATATATTTTTCGTTTTTGCTGTCAAGATAGACGTGAAGCATTATGAGAACGCAAGATAGTCCAAATGCAATCATTAAAGACAAGTTAATCTCTCGTATAGTCCAGAATTGCTACGTCTTTGTGAGAAAAATAACATGAAGTTCGTCTCTCATTTAATCCAAATTCGACTCATGCCCTGCAGCCGCTTGATGTGGTCTTTTTCCATTCTTTAAAATCTCACAAAGAAAAGTATTGTCAAGTTCGAAAAAATTACCTCTATTAGTAGATGCACAAACGTACCAAAGGACGAATTTCTGCGTCTTTCTAAAGAGCTTATATCAAAAACAATCTGAAGTCGGGATTTCGCGCGATCAGAATCTAACCACTAAATAAGAACAAAATTTTGAAACAGCTTTCAAAAGCAGACCTTGAAGGAAACTTAGGTATCGATGACAGAAAGGATGGGAAAAGTTTTTTTGGAAGAGTTCAAGAAGAAAACGGGTGAAAAAAACAAAAAGTCGGGTCACTAAATACGCAAAAAGTTAAATATCCTACCGGGCTGAAACATTGGTACTTATAATCAGCACCGTGCGAAAGGGGGGGCGAAGGGGGCGGTCACCCCGGGCGTGGAAATTTAGGGGCGCCAAATTTGTACTACCAATTTCAGTTTTTTTTTATTGCAGTCGATCATTTTCATTGGAATATTTTTTTCACTCTTCGATATTCTATATTTTTGTAAAACTAAATGTATAAATTTACATATCGGGAATATTTTTCCCAATGGAAGTATGTACATTTTTCATTTCAAAATTATTGCGCTGTTCACATTTACTTTTCATTGAGCTCTTTAGATCTAATGATTTTATAATATGCTTTTGTGATATTTTATTACAGTGTTTCTTAAACTTTTGCACTCTGCGGGTCCTTTACATCGTATACAAAAGTTTCTGCCACCTACCACCCTCAGTGAATATGAATTGCTAACCTATTCTGATTCCACTATGGGATCATTCTTATAGTCATTCGGACATTACTTTGCTGTTAAAAAAAGGTCCAGCACCAGGGGCGCCATTTGAGGGGGGCTGGGGGGCAATAGCCCCCCCCCCCAAGGAATTTGATATTTCAGGAAATTTATCAACCATCAAATGTAGGGATGTACCGAATAGTGATTTTGGCTGAATACCGAATGCCGAATATTTGGCCTGCTGGTAAACCGAATACCGAATATTCGGCCAGCCGAATAGTAACTGTTAGGCTGAATACCGAATATTAGGCCAGCCGAATAGATACTATTCGGCTGGCCAAATACTTTTATATCTCAGTGTTTAACGTTAAAAAGTTAAATTTTAAACAATTTTTTATAATATTTAGCACAGATACTTCCATTTTGATAAACAAGACTATTTTTATAAGTAACTTTTGTGCTAAAAAAAGTATGTTTTGAGTTATTATTTAAGAAAAAGATGGTTCAAAAAATTTTTAATAACAAAATTTAAATTCCATGACTTCAATTAATTCAAACAAATGAAAAGAATTTTCTCATATTGAACAAGAAGCAACGTATCATTTCACTTCTTTCATCAAAAATGAAAGGTGTACAAGCCGTAGCAATTTTCGTTTATAACTGTATAAAAATTAAGATATTTTAGCGAAATTTGCATCACATTAATTTGCTTGTATAGAATGTGATGATATCCTTGGAAGAGACTGGATTTTGGCCAGTGGTACAGTATAAGTATTGTTAGATGCATTCTTAATAAAATAATGTCTAGCTTAGTGCTGTTTAGATATGAATGGTTGCTATTTCCAGCACTTCTCGTCATGTTATCATATTTCACAGAAATTAAAGTAACTCTGTTGACAATATAGTTACAATACCTTCATTATTGTTAAAGTAACAAAAGAAAATTAAAGTTTGGGGATATACACTGTATTTCTGACTGTATAATTGAATTGCGATCCTGATTTACTGGACAAAAAAAATTGCCTGTTTTTATGCTTATTATTACCCCTGAAATTTTCTACCGTTTTGTTTAGAAACACCCTGTTTGCGAAAAAGCAAGAAACGGATTATTTACCAGACAATACTCAGTAACTTGCATTTCCACATTTATTAATTCCCATGAACAAATGATATGTCATTAATGGTTAATTTTTTTGAGTGACATTTTTAAAACAACAAATAACATAAAATCATTCTCTTTTACTTAAAGATTCTAATTATTCTGAATATCTTTATTAATTGACAGTTAAAAGTAGAACTTGTATAACGTTTAAAAAAATATTTTGAAGAGGTTTTTTAAGTATTCGGGAAACCGAATATTGGGCCTAACCGAATATTCGGTAGTATGGCCGAATAGCGAATAGATACCGAATATTCGGTGCATCCCTAATCAAATATCAGATTCAAATAAATATTAGAAAATTGCTGAAACTCTAAAATAACTCATCAGATTTTATTGCAATAAAAACATATGCATTAAATAAATGCTTATTCATAAAAATTAATAATTTAAAAAAAAATTTCCTAAAGCCTTACTATTCGAACTCCCTGAAGGTGAGACATATATCTTTAATTAGTACTTTGATTAATTTTAAAAATACATGTGAGAATTTTTTTTTTATCAGTTGCTTCTCAGCTGTGTGCAAATTGATCTTGGGAAAACTCGTCAAAATCATTGACGAGTTTTTCTAATCACAATAGTTTTCTTCTAGCCAATTCTCAAATAAGCACAAAGAAAATAATAACATTTAAATCCCACTGATGACGGTCTTGTGATGGCTGAAAACGTTATGGGGTTTTCTAATGTATTTTAAATAATTTTAAATTATATGTATGCACATGAAAGTAATTCTTGTACATTTATTTGTGCTTTTTATATGAGTATTAATTAAAAATTTTACCTTTTCTGTAGAAAAATAAAGATATATACATAGTATTCATTAATGTTCAAATATGTAGTTTTTTTATCGGAAAAAAATCAGAATTTCTTTGAAAAATCGGATTAACATGAAACTATCTCATAATAAGGAAAACACAATCCGAAAAAATTAACGCTTTACGTTCACTTGCAGAAAATCACTGACGAAAATTTTTTTTATACTTACAGATCACAAAATTTGCAAATTTCGTGACCTATTCATGACGTTCGTTGGCTGATTATCTCATGACTGATTGAATTTCATGATTTTTTTTTCGCAATCATCTGACAAAATTTGTGACTTTTTCCGCGATCGATTTACGGAATTCACGATTTTTTTCTGAAAGCATTATACGAAATGGAATTTTTTTCGCGCGAGCACTTGCCAAATTTCACAATATTTTTCCGCGACTAACTGGCGAAATTAGATATTTGTTTTCGTGATTTTTTTGACAAAATTCACGATTCCTTATCACTATCATTTATTGAAATCGTGATTTTGTTTCTACCACCGACTAATAATATTTGTGATTTGTTTGCGCGAGAGTTAAACACAATTTTGGACCTTATTACAAGATCGTTAGACGAATTTCTCCTCGATTGTTCGACTAAATTTTCGTAATTTTTTGCGCAATCTTTTGACGAAATTCGCTATTTTTTCGACAATCCTTTTACGAAATTAGCGATTTTTTGACAATCCTTGTACAAAATTCAAGATTTCTGTTTGTGCAATCATTTGGCGAAATCTGTATTTCTTTTGGCGATCTCTGATGAAATTAGTGATATTTTCCATGGTCGTTTGAAGAAATTAGCAATATTTCAAGCGACCATTTTGAGATTTTTTTTTCAAAATTTTCAAGATTCGCGATTTTTTTTCTGCGATCCATTGACGAATTGATTTTGCGGATTTTGAAAGAAAGAAAAATAGCGGACTTTCACACACACACAAAAAAAAATTATGGAATAATCACATGCTTGTGAAAGGGCAATGAGAAGGACATGGAGACAAAATCACGTAGAGCATGTTTTATTGTGCGGTATTTTTTTTTTTCTGTGTGATTTATGCAGTTCTGCAAGTTGTGCAATTTTCCACGTTCCCTGTTCCTCAAAGAAAAATTTTCCTTGTCCTTCGTCAGGAAACTCATGAAATGGCGCCCCTGTAAGTAAAATTTCGAAAGGGACTAGAAAAAAGCTCCATTTAAACAGATTTTAGTCTTAGCAAGTATAATTGTATGATGTTTTTTCAACGAAATTTGATTTTTTTTTCCTTCTAGAAAGAAATTTGTTATAGACAGGTTTCGTTTTCACAAGTTTTACTCTAATACATCTCTTTTCAGAGCTATACTATAGAGCGATGGTTTAACAGTCAGTGAGGGTACCTGTAAAAATGAAAGCTGTCTATAATAGAATCCTGTCTAAAAAGGAAAAAAATCCTGTCTAATATATTAAAATTTTACCTTCTAAGACGGACACCTGTCTAAAACGAAATATTTCATTGGTTCTGAGTTTCCGTATTAAAAGTTTTTACTGTTATTGTAAGCATAAGTCAGTAAACGTTTCTCATACGGGGGGGAAAGTTAGACCCCCCTGGATCCTACCTTTAGCTATATAGCATCCGTCAAAAAATGTTTGCCCCCCCCCCCCCCAAGAAAAATCTGAAATGGCGCCCCTGTCCAGCACAGGATGAAAATGCTGATTACATGAAATCTGCGATTGCATAAGGACTACGATTTTCCAAACTAACGTTCAAGAAAATTATACCTAGTGCTAGTGGAGAAATTATTAACGGTGATTACGGCTTATTGGATAACTTAATTAAGGGAATCACTATATCTTGTTTTCTCTTTTTACTATTCACCAATTATCATGATCGCCCTCCAAAGTTAGCCAATCCAGATTGTGGGTTTTTCATGTGGAAGAAATTAAATTCTAAAATTCCTGAGCATTACCTGAGAGACGTTTAAAATTAAATCATATAATCTACAGCAAATTTGAAAAGAGCTAAAGTGAAAATTATTGAAAGTGAAAAAGACAAATGGCAAAATATATTCAGGATGAAATTATGAATTTTCTTACCAATGAAGTAAGAAAAACGATTGTAGAAGAAATTAATAGAGCAAGGTATTTTTCAATTTCGTTCGATCGCACTCCATATACCGAGTGACCTAAAATGGACTGGCTGTTTTTAAAATTCAATAACCTGTAAATGGTGACAGCTATTTAAAAAAAAAAAATTGCGGGAAGGTAATGTAAAATGTCAGTATTTTTTTACCTCGATTCCCGACTTTAGTTCCAAATAGCAACTATAGATGGCGCTGCAAGCAGGGATGACCACCTCGGGAACTCAGCTTACGCTTTAAAGTGATAGTGCAATGCCGAGGGGCAGACCAAATCCACTAGCTGCTCGCGTTACAAATGGCTTTTTCAATTCTTATACTGCAGTTTTACAATTTCACATTACAACATAAATATCGATGATTTGTTGAAGAATGAAACAGGTTTATAGTCAATTCAGGTTACAGCAGTATACTTTATTAAACCATATTCGTGTAAATCAATCAAGTTTATACTGAATTGACAATTATGCCAGCAATGTATAATCACACAAGCACTATAAAGACAACATATAGCGCCATAGGTGCTCAATCAAGGCCAAAACCGAAATCGCCCAACACTGATGCGAAAAGAGCAGGCTAAATGTATGGAGTGGGTCTCATTCTCCAATACAATCTTATTTTTAGGGGCTTATTTTATATATTTAACCTTCTTCCTTCGTATGATGCTAGGGGATTTCAGTTTAGACCTCCATTGAGTACTTATTGCTTGCCATCTATCTCTGCTATTTGGAACTAAAACCGAGAACCGCAATAAAAACACTTCTAATATCTTACATAACTCTCCTGCAAGAATTTCTTTTAATAATTGTAACCATTTGCAAGTTACTGAATTTTAAACACAGTCCAGTTTAGGAATCCAGTACACCCCACAAAGAACAAATGACGCAAATTATACAATACCGAAAATAGAAAATTTTCATTCGTGGAAAGGTTTCTTGACTACATCAATTTAAAAAAAAGAAAAAAATTAGCATAAGAAATTTAAGATAAGCTAATGTCCGACAATCTCGACCTTCACAGCTGCACGAGAGGTTCTGTTCTCAAAGACGGTAGACGGGAAGTGCTGAGTTCGACCCAATCGCGCACGTCAGCCTAATCGTTCGAAATTGTCCGTAGTTTTCTTCGAACCTTGCGTAAATACGGATTAGATTCTCTTAGAAAGACCTTACAGAGGGCACTCCCATCCCACTCCGGCCTACTATATCCAACTTGTAGATAATCGGCCGTCATAAACAATACCAATATCAACCCTTCTGAGCTCAATGTTGTGATATGGTGCAAATATGGCTTCCCAATATAATGTTGTGTAAGCTCGAATCGTCGAAGTAAATAAATTCGTCTTTTTTTTACCGTGTTCTGCACATTCTCTAAACTTTGAGTTCGTGCTGCTGGTGTATGTCCAAAAATGTCCGGAACTGCATAAAATGTGTTTGTTTTTTCTTCTCTTCTACTGAAAGATGGGATATACTTATGTCCCACTTATCAGTTTATTTAAAAAAACATTGCGATACTCTATGGTCATGAAAAAATAAAGCTATATCTGCAGTTTACAAACAATTGCCACAGATTTTTAATGCTCTGTAAGATCTTATAGAAATGAAGTAAAATGAGTAAACTTACTCGGGAGCAAAAAGCTTAATAAAGCAAATAAGGAAATTCCCCTTATTTTACGGCCTACTAGTTTGACACAGCCTTTTAAATGAAATGAAAAAAGTTAATATTATTCTCACGAAAAAAAAAGAAGAAAAAAAAACTGTCAATGTTTTGATCGCCAGCAAACTGATTGAAACACTAAAAAACACATTTCAGACAATAAGAGAGGAAATATTTGAACAAGAAAGCGAAGATTTGGTTACGTCTGTAAATGTTAGAGTCCTTACTTGAGCAAAACAGAAAACGTAAAATTCGCAGAACAATTTGACTACGAAGCTTCTGATGAAAGTGGAAATTTATATGAATGTGAAGGATTTCGTGTTACGTAGAGACACTATAACCGTGCAACTGAACTGGAGGTTTGAGAAACTGAGAAATGTAAAACAAGAATTTGAGTTTCTGGCTGGTGCGAATCTAAGAGCAGTTATCGAAAATCTGTTAATATTGCCTGGACCTTGCTCTTTATTGCTGACTTGAATGGACTTGAATTGTTAAGCGAGGTTTTAAATGCGAAAACCTTATTTCTACCATTATATAAGAACTTTTATAAAATGAATCATTTAGAAATCCTTTAGTTGTTGCATAATTTTAACTTTGGGAAAACAAGGAATTGCAAAAACATGGAGACAGCGTACATAATTTATAAGTATTCCAGTAACAATAAAGTAGTAAAAAACTACTTAAGATCTACTATGAGTCGAGAGATTAAACAACCTGAATTTACTTTCTATAAAATTCAGTGTGTCACAATCTTTACACATAAAATAATAAACGATTTTGTTACCGTAAATGCAAGAAAAATAAAATGGAAGTAAATGTATTTGCCTGATATTATATTTTATATTAACCTTTAACTGATGTCACAGAAATTGTCACATAACTAGTGTGAAGTGGTTTGTGAGACCGCTCCATCGAAGGATAAATAAAATGCATGATTAACTCATAGGATGGTGTTTTTGTACTAAACTTTTTGTACAGGACTGTTATGATTAAAATGCACCTATTCAAAAGTCTCTGTTGATAGTACTAAAGTTCCAAACGGTACACGATTTCGGTAGTGTTTGTAGTTAAACCAATTTAAACTATAAAAATTGAAAAAAGCCGCGGTCTGAGAGACCGGTAACATTAGTTAAAGGTTAACCTTTAACTGATGTTACCAGTCTCTCAGACCGCGGGTTTTTTCAATTTTTATAGTTTAACTTGCAATTTTCAGTTTAACTACAAACACTACCAAAATTTTGTTCCGTTTGGAACTTTAGTACTATCACCAGAGACTTTTGAATAGGTGAATTTAAATTATAACAGTCCTGTACAAAAAGTTTAGTACAAAACCACCATCCTATGAGTTAATTGTGCCTTTTATTCATCTTTCAATGGAGCGGTCTCACAGACCGCTTCACACTAGTTATGTGACAATTTCTGTGACATCAGTTAAAGGTTAATTAAAACATTGCTTCAGTTATCTTTCTTAATTAATGTACTGAAATTATAATTTATTTTTATCTATTACATTATGTTCTGTGGGTTTTTTTGTTTGTTTTGCTTTTTTAGTACTTATTGGTTGAAGGGACGGCTTGTTTCCAATCTGGTTGTTAGCGATTTTTAGCCATTTTCTGCAGCTTAAAGAGTAACAAGAACTAAAAATGGCTAGAAAAATATGTGAGAAAGGTTAAGAAAAATCTGTCGCAAAGCATCATGATCTCATTAACAAATAAGTGCAATTTTCTTTTCTGTTATTTAGTTGTTTGGAATTTCTGAATTAAAATTAAATCTTTTAAAGTTCTAAAGTAAACGCAAAATATTTATTCAATATAATTTATTTATGTTTCTGCCCTTTATCAATTTTGAAGGAGGAGGGGGGCGCCAAATTGACACGCTGCCCCGGGCGTAGTTTTTTCTTCGCACGGCCCTGCTTATAATGTCCAAAAAGCCAGAGGAAGCGGTAAGGTTACAACGTCTGGAGGAAGCGACGTGGCTACTGCGTATATCCATAGCAAAGAGGAGACATTTGTCACCGGAAGGAAAAGAACAAAGAGAAAGGGGCAATTTTCTAAAAAGGTCTGAAAGTCTTCCCTTATTTTTTTGCATTAGGCACAGTTTTGAGTAAGTTTCAGAAGGAATACGGCACATTCTCAGAATCTTTCCTCATCGACTGGAACGAGATATTTTATTTCGTAACCATTCATTCCTCTTCAAGTGAACTTGATTAAAGGTGTGACGCATTTAAGAAACTGCAAAACGCTATTCGACTCTTTGCAGCGAAGCTGGAGTAGAAAAGTGGGATAAATCAGCGGCATTTAAATATCATTTTCGCAATTTTAATTGTTTACAACATAATTTTCAGAGAATAAATAATTCACGAATATATTCTCTTGCATTTCAAGGCAAAAACACACGTGCCATAAAGTAACCCACCCGATGGGCCAACCTTCTGACACTTTTAATCCTAAATTTCTCAGTTAATATTAAAGATTAAGATTGGTGCAATACATCAATTTGTAGCAAAAGAATGTGTTAACATTTATCAATAGTCAGTTTTCGGTTATTTATAAAACAGACCGGTTGGTGTGATTAAAACTTCAAATTGTGTCACATCTTACGGTACTCAAATATGAGAATTTTAACCTACTCGTTTTCTTTCTCGTTTTATAATCATGCGTACTGACTAAAAATACTGGTCATTACAATTTCACCAATTAAAAATCCTTTACTTATCGTTTAAGGATGTAATGCTGATTTTCTTTATCATTTGCTACTTATTTAGTGCAGTTTATTTATCTGTAATATTTATTATATAAATACATCAGTATAAAAGCTACACATTTAAGAGTCATTATCTATTTAATACATATATATATATTCTTTTCGTATCTGTGATTTCAAAAGAAGTTTTAAAACTTTTATTTATGTTATGAATACAAGCATGACCAATATGCGGCCATGTAGTTTCATTACATTCCAAATATAAATAAATAAATAAATATAGACAGGTGGGACTCTATTCTGAAAAATCTATAGATTTGAATTAAAACTAGCTTTACATTATAAACATTTTTGTTTTAATATACCGGGTGGTTATAAAATAAGTATCCCTATTTGGAGCTGTCTGTAGCTTGAAGGAATAACCCGAATGAAGCCAAAATTTGTACATATACTATTTGAGAAGGGGGAAGAAGACTGGAACAATAAAAAAAATTGCAATAATCGCCGACAGATTGCGCTTTTGTGTTTGAAATGTATTGTGCAATACAAGAACAAAGAATTGAGGCACGAAACCGGATGGCATACCTAATTTATTGGAAATTTTCACAGTGAATGGGGTTAAGATTTCGCATGGCGGTGCCGATCAAGTTCAGGTTCCACATGACCATTCTACTGCAAGACACAATCCAAGCGGTGGACGACGTGCTCAACTGAGGAATGCAACGCATCAGTAGTGATGTTTCGCACATGTTGTGATATGCGATCTTTTAAGTCATTGAGGTTTGCGACACCTTCACGGTACACAATAGACTTTAAGTGCCCCCAAAGCCAAAAATCACATGGCGTCAGATCAGGGGATCAAGAAGGCCACGTCATATGAAAATACCGGCTTATTACTCTATCATCTGTGAAATGTTGTCGTAACAACTGTTGTACTGCTCGCCCAATATGGGGTGGGGCTAAATCTTGCATAAAAATTGTTTCAGACAAGCACCTCTTTTCTGCAGTTGAGGAACTACAAAAGTTTGTAACATGCAAAGGTATCTTCGTGCAGTAACCGAACACGTTACAGGGCCTGTTGGTCGTAACTCCTCAAAAAAATAGGGACCAAGAATAAAACTTGCAGTAAAGCCACACCACACAGTGACTTTTGGAGAGTGGAGGGGTATTTCGTGAATAACAGTTCGTGGCTCCGAATCCCATATTCTATAGTTCTGCGTATAGTTCTGCGTCCCATTCATATGAAAATGGGCTTCATCCCCCCATAAAATCTTCCATGGGAAGGCATCATCCACCTCCATTCGTGCTAAAAACGTTAAAGCAAAATCCAGTCTCTACTGCGCGTCACCTGGTAACAATAGTTGATGACAACTAATTTTATACGGATAAAATTGGATTACCTTTCGTAGGACTTTTCGAACAGTAGCATATGGAATATCCAAATTTCGGGCAACTCCACGTGCACTAGGACCGGCTTCCGGAGTCCCTGATGGCTCCACAATCGCAGTAGCAATTTCTTCTTGAATGCGGAGAGGTACTGGTTTCCTCCCTCCTCCACATTTTACAGTAAACGATCCAGTCTCCTCGAATTTTTTTACCATTCTTCTCACTGCACACCGTGTCAAAGAACCTTTTCCTTTACGCATTCCTTTCACACGCCTAAATTCACGTAAAGCAGCTGCACTGTTTGAACTGTTAACGTAGAATAGTTTTAAAATTAAAGCGCGATCTGGTAAACTGAGAGCCATGTCGTACAACATTAATGGCAGAAACGACCACGTTTTGATTTTACTAATGATTACGATGGCGTTTGCACCGCCAGGACCCGTAGCGCCATCTGTTGCCGATTATTGTAACTATCTTTTTTTATTGTTCCATTCTTCTTCCCCCTTCTTGAATAGTATGTGTACCGATTTTGGTGTCATTCGGGTTATTCTTTCAAGCTACAGACAGCTCCAAACAGGGATACTTATTTTATAACCACCCGGATAAACATTTTTGTTTTAATATATTTAAAAATTGAATCACATATTTTTAAGTAATAATATATTAAATTATAAAATCAGGGTTTGGTAAAACTCTTTTCAGCTTAAAAGTAGAAAAAGTGGAAATATGTGGGATAAGATGAATATTAGTTTTCGGTGAGAATAAGTAAATTTTTTCTTGGAGATCCGGAAGTGACCGCGTTTTTCCGTATGCTGCCTTATACGCGCCAGACCCAAATTTCTGGTTAACGACAGCAACATGACGAACGGAAATTTTGCATCATGTATTAGATATTTAACAGAGGTTTTTTCTCTCTTTTTAATAAATGTGTGCATGCGGTTTTCGAAATTATATTGTTTGATTAGTTTGAAGAATAAAAGTTCTACAAATTTCATTAACTACATCTTATAGCGGATATATTGAATACCTGTATGATTTTTTTAGCGGTTAAGTGTTACAATGATATAAAGTGCTTAAAATTCCATTTTGTGTTTAAAACTTTATACAGACTCAGACAGTCCAAAAAGGGTTTGCTATAGTCGAGACTGGAGATGTTTGACCACGTTTTGCTAATAATTCTCATAATTTGTTTTCACATATAATAGCCTCTCAACTTGACACATATAAATAGCTTTTTATATATTCTATGTTCTTTACATCATCAAAAATTTGAAAAGGCACTAGATGATATTTTTAAAAATTATTCGCCATAACTCTATAAACTGTATCAAATGTTCACACTTCAAGGAACTTTGGTCCACTGTAAGCAACGTTTGACGCACTAAATTTGAAAAAAAATATATTGTCACAAGACATTTAATTTGCATGGTTTTTATTTTAATTTCTTTTACTATATAGATTATTTGGAGCGAAACAAATTTATCTGGCCACTAGGTAAATTCAAAAAGTATTAATCTGTTACTTTCTCGATCAACATTTTATAAATTATAAAACCACAAGGTTTGAAAACAGTAGCTTTAAAAGTGATATTTGACTTCCTTGGTTACGAAAATATTCCTTAATTTATAAAATGGTGATTGAGAAAGTAACAAGTTGAGATTTATTGATTTATAATTGATAGAAAAGAATAAATCAATACTTTTAACACATGCTATGATAAATGTATATTATGGACACACACATAGGGTTCAAAAAAATTTATTTAGCTATTCTGAATATGTTCCAAACTTTTGCTTGAATTTGTACTTGACATCATTTATTAAAAAGTATTTTTGTTCCTATTGAAATATTAAATGATAGTCCTTATTTTTAAAAATATATATATATACACACACACACACACATACATATATATATATATATAATATGCTTTTAGGTAACTTTCATTACAAAAAGCTACCTATTGCAGCCGTTCGGAGGAAAGCGATTTCAGAAAATTTTGATATATTTTCATCGATCATGACCCCCAGACCCCGAAACCACCCTCCGTTCATAACTGATATATATATATATATATATATATATATATATATATATATGACCTATGTCACACTGTAACTCCCGTAATTATGAACCGATTTCGATGTAATTCGGTGTGTATATAGTACATACCAATGTCTCGACCGAGTTCGTTGGCCATCTTCATCCGCCATCTTGTTTCAAAATGGCGAACATTTAAAATTTTTAAAAACATTTAAAACTTGAAATGTGGTACCAAAAAATTAAAAATGGAAAAATATTTTTTTCTTATGTATTTGACCTTTATACAAAGATTCCGGAGCACTTTTTGTTTTGTCTATAACCTAAAAAATGGCTGAGTTATAGCATTTTGAATTTCTAGCGTGACTGGCATTTTGAAATGTCCTGAATTTTGTCACGCAATAAAAGGCGTACTTATGAACCGATTTCGATGTAATTCGGTGTGTAGATAGTACATACCAATGTCTCGACCGAGTTCGTTGGCCAGCTTCATCCGCCATTTTGCTTCAAAATGGCGGCCATTTAAAATTTTTTAAAAAATTTAAAATTTGAAATGTGGTACCAAAAAATTAAAAATGGAAAAATATTTTTTCTTATGTATTTGACCTTTATACAAAGATTTCGGAGCAGTTTTTGTTTCGTCTATATCTTAAAAAATGGCTGCGTTATAGCATTTTGAATTTCTAGCGTGGCTGACATTTTGAAACGTCCTGAATTTTGTCACGTGTTAAAAGTCGTATTTATGAACCGATTTGGATGTAACTTCGTTTATACATAGTACATACCAATGTCTCGACCGTGGTCGTTGGCCAGCTTCATCCGCCATCTTGTTTAAAAATGGCGGCCATTTAAATTTTTAAGAAAAATTTAAATTTGAAATGTGGTAGCAAAAAATTTAAAATTGAAAAAATATTTTCTTCTTATGTGTTTGACCTTGATAAAAAGATTCGGGAGCAGTTTTTGTTTTGTCTATATCTTAACAAATGGCTGAGTTATAGCATTTTGAATTTCTAGCGTGGCTGACATTTTGAAACTTCCTGATTTTCTCATGTAATAACAGGCGTATTTATGAACCGATTTGGATGTACCTTGGTGTGTACATAGTAAATACAAATATCTCGACCGAGTTCGTTGGCCAGCTCCATCCGCCATCTTGTTTCAAAATGGCGGCCATTTAAAAAAATTAAAAAATAAAAAAATTTAAATGAGATACCAAAAATCTGGAAAATGAAAAAGATTTTTTTCGTAAGTGTTTGACCTTAATACAAAGATTCCGGAACAGTTTTTGTTTCGTCTATATCTAAAAAAATGCCTGAGTAATAGCATTTTGAATTTCTATTGTGGCTGACATTTTAAAACGACCTGATTTTTGTCACACGATAACAGCTGTATTTATCAACCGATTTGGATATAACTTGGTCTGTACATAGTATATACCAATGTCTCGACCGAGTTCGTTGGCCAGCTTCACTCGCCTTCTTGTTTCAAAAGGGTTTCCATTTTTAAAAAAATTAAATTTAAAATTTAAAATGAGGTATTAAAAAATTGGAAAATGAAAAAGATTTTTTTATGTGTTTGGCCTTGATACAAAGATTCCGGAGCAGTTTTTGTTTTTGAAAATTTGTTCTTCTGTTTATATCTTAAAAAATGGTTGATTTATAGCACTTTGAATTTCTAGCATGGCTAACATTTTGAAACGATCTTGTATTTGTCATGCGATAACACACATATTCGCCTATTTCGATGTAAGAAGGCATGCGGATAGTATACATCAACACCTCGACCAAGTTCGCTGGCCAGATTCATCAGCCATCTTGTTTAAAAATGGCGGCCATTAAATTAAAAAATATATATATATTTAAAGTGAGGTGCAAAAAAATTAGAAATTGAAAAAGGTTTCTTTCTTAAGTATTTGACCTTGATATAAGGATTCAGGAGCATTTTTTGTTTGTCTTTACCTTAAAAAATGGCTCAGATATAGCAGTTTCAATTTCTATTGTGGGTGACATTTTGAAAAATCTGACTTTTTGCATGCGACAGCACTCGTATATATCAACCGATTCCGATGTGAGTGAGAATGTGCACAGCAATTACTAAGGTCTCCACCAAGTTCACTGCTTAGTCTCATCCACCCTGTTGTCTTAAAATGGCAGGCACTTTAAGAAATTGCCGCATTTGGCAGCCAAATATAAGTTACTTTAAATAAAAGCAGCTTGGATAAAGCTGACTAATTTCGCGAAATTCTCATTCATTATATTGATAAAAATTAGTATTGAATCTCCTATATTCGGTTTCCACTAAATTGAGCTTCGTGTGTTTGAATGATATAAGTTGGCTTTTTTAAAATAAGGAATATGAAAGCTACCTCTTCCTCCCGGAACTGGCCGGAAGGACTTTTTATTACTGAAATAAGTTAATTAATATTATTTCTGATATAAAACCCAATTATTAAAGTGCACTAAATGAAAACGGGATACACTGGTCAAACATCCCACAACTGCCAGTTTAGAGAAAACAAAATATAAAAACACACGGCAATTGCAAAACAAAGTTTTAGTTAACTAAGTTATATTTTATATAATTAAATAAAGCACAGTATACTCCAAAAATTGTATTTTTTAAACTTTATTTACAATAGACATAGGAGCTTTCGACTGAGAAATTGAAAAATAGTTTGTCACGGTGAATTTTTGAAAATTTCCACTTTTTTTTATTATCCCTACAATTGGCTGAAAAACAGCAATGACAAGTAGAAAAATTAGAAAAGACATAAATATGCTCCTACCTTCTGCTTATCAGGAAAACTTATTTTTGAAATGAAATAAAGACAATTTCTCAAACCTCCCATATATTCTAAGACCCGCAGTTTCCCCTATATTTTGTAATAGTATATTAAACCACAATTATAAATATAGCAAGTTTAATATATTTTTCAAACTATATTTGTCATATTTATATCTTTATATTTACGTTTAAAATGTACATATGGCAGTACCAAGCAACTTCCCTTTTGAATTCATGAAAATTACTTTGCAGAAAGTAATTAGAATGTTCTATTCTATGATGTCTTGTGTATGTGATGTGTGTTTGTTTTGTTAAGTGTTAATTAAATGTTTAATATATGTTTGTGTTACCTCATCATTTATAGTTGTGATAATTATTAAGTAATTATTTATAAAAAGACTTTAATAATAAACCCCTTTAAAAATCTCTTAAGTTTGTAAACAAACAATGCAACGTATATAGTTTTAAATCTTTTGTTTCATATTTTCTCGGGATGCATTTCTTTCCTATACATTTATTTAGACTATTTATAAAGTCTATTAAAGCTAGATGTTAGAGATCCAGATTTTTCTAATCTTGTATAACTAATTTGTTTCTTTAAATCAATCTGAAATTGTGAGTGTAAGGTAAAGTTAGGAGAGGCTGTGCACATTACAAAAAAAATATTAATAAAAAAACTAAATATTAACTTTTTGCTAAACTACCCCACTAAAAATAATCTTAAGATTATCTGAAGAAATCTCTACTTTCTCCAGAAATTCTCCAGAAATCTGAAGAAATTTTGCAGGTTTAGCTTTACCTTCAAAATATCTGCAGAATATCTGCATATATTCTTAGAGATATCTGCAGAAATGGACCAATTACCTACAGAACGTTGGGCCAATTACCTACAGATTTTCTGCAGATATTTTTTAGTGGGGTATGCATGAATAATTTTGACTACATTTGTTTTTATGCATTTCCATAGTTATTTTGCTGTTATGCTGTAATTTAATAGAGCAGCAGTAATAAAACCATGAACACTATTTTGCGCAATCTCTCCTTACAGGGTAGGAGATATTGTGCACATGGGTACGAGAGATTGCGCACATGTTTAGAAGAAATTGTTAATAATAACTACAATTAAATTGTTAACAATAATAATTACACTTAAATGACATTGTTGTAAGGTTTTTGTGAGTAAATATTATTGTATTAGGAATGAATATTTCAACCTAATGTTTAAATAATAAAAAAGAAAGGAATTTAACAACAGTTAAAGAATTTTAATTTAAGAAGAAGATTTAAATATTAGTAAAATCAAGCCCTACTAAGATTACAAAATAACATTAGTCTACTTGATAACATATTTAACTTGAAAATTATATCATTTTCATTTCCACAGTTCTAATGTATTTTGTTTGCTAACCGAAGTTTTCGTCGTCCACAATTGATGCACTTATTGTTGTAAATCATGCTATTTCGTTCAATCATCTGCCACAAGCAATACATTGAATCTAGTTAGTGGTCGATGTCGTCTTCAGGTACAGTTCCAGACATTCAATGCACTCATCCTCATTGACCTTAATTTTTTTTCCGTCAGTTTTTTATCGCACTTTTTTCTGGAAGCATCTTATATTCAACTGCTTTTTTTTTCTTTAGCGGCATCTTTCTTAAGTCTTTTGTCATATATATTTTGTGGATCATTATCATTAGTTGCACTCTGTTTGCTTTTGATTTCGATGGCATTAAACTACTTGCAATGAGTGAAAGCTTTTCCAAAACATTGTAGGTGTTATTAGAAAATTTATTTTAGTAAACAAAATTAATTTATTAGCAAATTAATTGTTCATAATTTAAAAGAAATATATAAATATTTAATTAATTTATTAACAAAAATAATTACATAAAATTAATTTAATAACAACTGTTTAAATAAAATTTTTGCAATAAATTATTTACTGAATTTATGATTAAATGCATTCTGCTACAATAGCAATTGATTGATATGTCACGCACTGTTCAAATGCCACCGTTTATACCAAAGCTGTCAAAGTGATGCAAATGTACCTACAGTGTTTGATAATGTGATTATTCAAACTCGAGGTGATATATATAATTAAATTATCATTTTTTTTTTTTTATAAATAACTGGATTGATTTATTTCCGCTGATAACGTAAGCGCAAAGTTGTCAAATATCCTCTAAATAATTAAACTTCAATCATTTGGATTCATAAAATGATTTGAGATTACGATTTTTACCATAATAAATTTCAGATTCGCCTTTTGAAAAGCTCAATTGAATTAAAGAAAAAATCTAGAATGTAACTAAGTATTTTCTATGTTTAAGAGGAAAAATACAACTTTAGCTTACATAAAAAAAATGCTAAAGGTTCTCGGAGTTATAAAGAAATGGGCATTGGAAAATTCTGTAAACATTATATTTTCGGATTGCTATTGTTTGTTTTTCTAATAAATTACTAATTCGGAAGATGGCGACCGGTGGCGTGGTGAGTAAGGGGAGGCTGCTGTCATGCTGAGGACCCGGGTTCGAATCCCTGGGTAAGACATGGATGTAATTGTGATTATGTTTTCAAAGTAATATATATATGTAATGTAGAGAAAATAAAATTGTTATGTTTGGTTTGTGTTACGATTTCTGTGTATAAATCAGGAACATTCGAGGCGACAGCCATTGTTGCTATAGGCCTCAAAACAATCTCCACTACGGTGGATTTCAAATCAAATCGGAAGATGTAAAAAACACTCTCTTATTCTAGAATTAATGTTATAAAGATCACGCATTATTTCTAAATGTATATATAACACCCACCAGAAAAAATATAGAATGTAACTAAGTATTTTCCATGTTTAAAAAAAAATACAGTCTTAGCTTACATATAAAAATACTAAGGATTCTCGTCAGTTAAAAAGAAATGCGTAATAGAAAACTCTGTAAATATTATATTTTCGGATTGCGTTTGTTTTTCTAATAAATTACTAATTCTTAAGATGCACTAAACACACTCTTATTCTAGAATTAATATAATGAAGATCACGCATTATTTCTAAATACATATATATAACGCCCCGCCTTACACCACCCCACACATATCACTCTAAAAGTACATTTTTATCGACCGCTATTTTACCGCCGACCAAATTACAGTTTAAAACACGGATATTGCTAATATTTTTTTAAAGACTGAAAGTACTATTTGATTTAATTTAGGCGGGGATTTAGCATTGTTAAATGTACCTACTAGTCTAAATTCTATTTCTTAACATGTTCAACAACAACAAAAAAAAATAAAACACGTCTCTATATTGGAAGTTAAGAAATGATTTTTAATAAAAATTGAAAGTTGGCAAGGTAAAAAGATTCATTATTGACCCCCAAATTAGACTTTTTATTGAATTGGAAATATAAAAAGTTATCTTAAACACAAGTAGATTTATTTTTGTTTTTTTAACAATTAAACAAAATTAAATGGAAAAAAAACTGTACTTTCTTAATAAATGTAGTCTAGTTCATGAAGAAAAATGATGCAATGCATCATCTGAACAGTATAAATAAATACGCCAAATCTTCTAAATATGTATACAAGTTTGACAAATGGAGACACCTGCGAGTGAAAAAATGTATGCAATGATTCTAAGCAATCTCAACTTGCTAAAGCAAACTGCAGAAGTATAAAATATAGGAGTATGTTATATCAGTAAGTTTAAGCAATAAAATAATTTAAATTTTATTTCAAAATACAGCATGTAAATATATGTATGATTGCATTTTTAAGGCAATTTTTTAAAAACTTTTAATACGTGAAATACATTTGAAGAGGCGTTTATAATGTTACTGGTTAATCAACATAATAACATTATTAACACAATAGATTCAGCAATAAATATACAGCGTATAAAAAACATGCATCAAGGATTATGAAACACTTTTCTGAACATTCAGAATGCTGAAATGAAACTTCACTATTAAATAAGGGGAAGTAGGTATAGAAAATATATAAGTAAAATTTTTTGAAAAAACGAAGCACTTTTAAAAACCAATTTTAAGATTTACCGTACCTAGTCGGAAAAATTATTCAATTCTATCGTGCACCCCATTATATGATCTACATATTTGGATATATATCAGATAATAGTATGCTAAAATTTAATTCAGTAAAAAAACCGTAACACAGTTGAAAATTAACCTTTAACAATCTCCGCCAATTAACGAAAATGCACTCGAATTCTTTTGTACAGCGCTGTATATTATCTACAGCTTCACATACACATCTCATATTAAGTTAAAATTAGAAAATAAAAGCCTAACACAACTAAAAACGTACTACCAGCAATTATCATTCATAGACACAAGGTATGCATGCATTTGTCTGCCTCATAACCTGTATATGGCGGTATTTATATTCTGCAAACAGCTTTTAATATACTAAATATAGACCAGACGCATAAGACAATTAAAAACAACCGTTAAGTAATTCACCCCTCATTATTTTGTGCAGACCTATAGAATTTATACGTATCTCATAAAATTAAAGAAATTCGTTAAAAACGCATACCACAATTGAAAACGTACTTTCAACAACAATCGCTCATAGACTGTACTGAAATCGATTTTTTTTGTGAGATCCTGTAAATGAACAATAATTGCTTTTCGCTCCATATTCTATAGAAAGCATTTTTTTAGTGTAGCTCTGAAATGCATATTATCGGTATCATTATGTTTGAAATAGTTGAACCCACTAAAAACGATTTTTCCCCTTAGACCATTATGTAACGGACATAATTTAAATATCCCTCTAAAGTCTAAACAACCTATTAACGTAGGGGTAAAATTACACTTCGAACAGCTTAGCCTATAAAATTCATGCATGTAGCTCCTGAAGACAAATCCTAACGGCCGAAACAATAAAAAGGGCTGAGCCTACAATTAAAATCATGAAAATCAGGCAGACGACTCTCTGATGCGCACCGTAAGTAGATTCCCCATAGACCATTATGTAACAGACATAATTTGAGTATCCCTTTAAAGTCTAAACAACCTGTTAACATAGAGGTAAGATTACACTTCGAACAACTTAGCCTATAAAATTCATGCATGTAGCTCCTGAAGACAAATCCTAACGACCGAAACAATAAAAAGTGCTTAGCCTAAAATTAAAATCATGAGAATCAGGCAGACGACTCTTTGATGCACCCGTAAGTAGATGTCCCTCGCGAGATATCTGCTCGCTTCAATTATTATCATCACAGGATAATTATGTGTGTGCCCACGCTATACAAATCCACGATAAAATCCGCGCAAGTCAGACGGACCTGGCTAAGCGAAATTGCATTGATGGTCAAACGAAAAAACCAGTAGACAGCTGGTGATACTATTCAAAGTTATGATCAAACTGTAAATAGTTGTTTTTTATATGCATAAAAAATCAAGAAGATTAAAGTGTGTTAAGATTTCGTTAAAAATCTGGCCTGGCCTATTATTACAAACCACTAGACACTGACTAAATATTCTTACATTGACTGCAATCCTATCGTGCATAAATGCTACACATTTCATTTTCAATAAGATCATTCGATAGTGAACTTCAATAACATATGTCATTTATATGGTAAACTTAGTATAGTACACGGGCAGATTATAGAGAAATCGAAGACATAAACAATTTTCAACAATGTTGCAAAGTTTTAAAAAACGAAATATCAAAATGTTTACATACAGGCTGTGTTCTACAAGATTAGTTTTTTTTTCATAATTTTCAGCAGAATCTGACCCTGTAAGAAGCCTAAAGCAGCTGTATGCTACATTTTCGGGGCAAACTTCTGCCTTTACTCTATTTTCACAGTCACAGTCACACACCTCTCAGTCATTGTTCATATTTTTTTAGTATTTTATTTTTTATTTTATATTATTCATTATTTATATGCTTTGCAGAACACGTCATTGAAATCAATAATAAACACTTATAGAGTTTATAGTAGAGTTTATAGTACACTTATAGTAGACTTTAATAATATTTTTTCAGAAATTAAACTTGCAAAAACTGATTTTCGTTTAATAAAATCAGTTAATATAATTTCTGCAATGAAAATTTATCTTTAAAATATGAGACGTGGCTATTAGAGAGTATTTTATCATACTAATCATTAAAGTATGTCTGACTGCAAAAGAGACATGTAAAAAAATTTAGGAAAAATTCTTTTTCTTTATATAATGTATAGCTAGATGGTTTATAAAAATGGTATAGTTTCCATGATATTTGAAACAGATCAGAAAACTTAAATTTGATCTTTAAATTAAAACAAAAAATAAGAAGAAAGCTAAGACAGCTTTTTATTTTATCGGACCGTAAATATCTGATATCAGAACCAAAGAAAATGATTTGAGATCAACTTAGTAATGTTTATTACCTTACATTTAATAAAATTACCTAAGGGACCATTACCCACAGGTTCTCCTTTAAATGAATGTGATTTTACATTCTCCTGCAGAATGTAGATGAAATATTCACGGTAATTTTCTAGTTGTTGCATGACAACATACACTGTAATTCACATAATTTCTGTGATAAAGGATTTAAACTCGTGAAACTGATTATTTTTTATTGAGTGTATATGGTTTGTGTATATTTTTTATTTAAGTATATGTATAACATTTGAATGGATGCTCCGATTTTAATAATTCTTTTTTTATTGGAATAGGCTTGTTCTGAAGACGATGCATCCCCCCCCCTTTTTTTATCCAAAAATAATATGTCTGTATGCTTGTAAGTTTTCTTTTTTAATTTTTTTAAACTTTCTAAGTTGTGAATTTCGGAAAAATTGATTTTATTTAGTTGAAAATTAAAAATATTATTAGACAATACTTTTTTTTATACAGCTGTTCAATCCATTATAGACTTTTTTTTTTACAACGAAAATTCAAATATTTCAATATAACAACTTCTACTATGCATCAAAATGAGGGATATTGACAACAACCTGCTTTAAATTGAGTGTGATGAGTATACCTAACACTAAAGTGTTATCACAAACATTTTTGTATGATAAACCGCTCTTATAATAGTATAAGCCAACTGGCATACAATAAGTAAATATCAATGTGATAAGGTAAAAACTATCTCCTGAAGCACATTTTATTTTTTGTTCGTTTCAAAACTATTTGTAGGATTTATCCAAACTGAAAATTTCATTTATTTTCTGTTAAACTATACAAGGTATCCACTCTCATCTGTGTCCAATGGCTAATTCCTAAACGGTTAGGCATAGACATATAGTTCCAATTACAAAAATGTTTTAAATAATGAAAAGAAGTATTTTAAAAGCTATTTGGATCAATAAAAACATTTCTTAACAAAAAATATGGAAGTTAAATTTTTATACGGTCCCCTCGGTCCTATAAGTTATATTGAGTAAAAATATCCTATTACACTAAGAAGTAAAACAAAAAAATTCCCATTCTTGTACGATTAAAACTGACCGAGTAATAGCTGTTTATAGTTGAAACATATTTTTTGCTGCTTAACAGGGGTCATTCACAAATTTACTAGAAATATAAATAATCGTCAGCTATAAAAAAGTAATAGTTAAGAATAAAATTAGTATTACAATATAACTTTGAAATCTGTTTTCATTCTGACATATTAAATAAAACGCTAAAATATTTACTATAAATGTAAGTTTAAAAAAATAACAGAGTTTTTGTTAAATAAAATGGTGAAAAGCAACAGTCGCAATTCATTATAAAATAATATATATATTTTTTAAATGCTGTAAGATTATCTAACCTAAATCTTAATGAATAAAAATTATTATTATCTTTAAACTTGTTCCAAGTGACTCGCTTTGGCTGCAATGCAGAAATGTACACGCCAAATAATCCTTTTAATACTTTAAGCACTTTGTGAACGATCCCGCGAAGTATGGCCCAATTCATCTGTGTTCAGATGCAGAAATTTGGCATAAGTCGCGCGATTCAAAGTTTCATAATTAGGTCAATTTTAGTCTTAGATGAATTGGGCTTTTTGTTTTTGTCTTACTTGTTAGTGTAATAGGAAAATTTTACTAAATATCACTTATAGGACCGGGAGACCTCATAAAAATTTTAATTTCGTAACTTTTTAAGAAATCTTTTTATTCATCAAAACGACTTTAAAGATAATTTTTACCTCATTTAAAACATGTTTGTAATTGAAACTACAAGACAAACTATTTATAAATTAGCCACTGGACAGCGTTGAGAGTGGACACACTGTATTATCTAAGAAGCTGCTTAAAACTCAGAAAAAAACTTCTAATACTTTAGATGAAGTTAAAATAACATGCTCAGTTTAGTAGAGAAATTTACTAAAATTCTTTCTCGAAAATAAGGCACGGCTTTATATAAATTTTTGCACTAAAAAGAAGCAATAGCTTAAGATACACATACATTTTTAACGTCTGAATTAAAATATTTAAAATAATTTTGTCACACTAGACAGACTTGACTTCACTAAAACAGAGAAATGAAAAAAAAAAATGTAAAAACATTGAACTAAAACCAAAAATATATACAAAAATAGACGTTTCACCGTGCAACGCACAGCTTCATCAGTACACACATGAGCAATAACAGAATATCAAAACATCTCCTGGACACAGTCAAAGATAAAGTTATTTTTTCAGAAACACAAAATATTCCTTTTGGATCGTACCAGATTTGTTGAGCGTGCATGTGTATAGTCTAGTAAACCAGTTTTCAATGAATAATCTATATTGATAAACGTTACAATTATGTTTAAAAATCAATGAATTTTTTAAGGATGGGGTGTGGTCTATTTGAAAGGCATGCTGTACTAATTTAGAATTTAATTTTCCATTTTTAAAAACGCTGACATGCTCTTTAAGTTTGATCTTCATCGATTTAATATATATTTAGTAATTAATTAATAATAATTAAGAAAACTCTGAATAACGAGGTCGCTGGTAGACATTTAAACATTTAATAAATACGTTACAAACACAGCACAAAACTTACATACGCAGGTCACATGACTACACAAAAGTAAACAGAAGAGAATTCTCTGGAAAAGAATTGTGGGAAGAAAGAAAGTTTTGATGCTGCCATCTAGATTTAATCAACTGAAATACAAACATGACAGCTCTCCCCCACTTAATATTTGAATCTGTCAGGAGGTCTTCTGTATCGACCGGATCGTTTCAGTACCTGTGGAGAAGGAGAAGAAGAATTAGATTTAAGTTCAGCAGCATCAACTATTGAACTAGTGGGTACAGAAGGTTTTGGAGAATCAGGATGAAAGTCAGTTGGTGTAGGACCTGGAGTACATGGCTCATGAGAATCAATTGGTTGTGGAGCTTCGATACTAGGCTGTATTGGTGGAAAATCACCTTTGTTTCACAATTGCATTTTCACTTCTGAAATTCCCTGTATCACGTTCTTCAGAATTTGTATCATTAACTAAAGAAATCTCTGAACCTACATTAGTTATTTGATCAACATGCCTTTTCCAGATATTCGAACCAACTTGAACTCTATAATGTAATTTTCCCTCTCTTGCTATTATACGACCAATTTTCCACTTGGCTTCTGGAGTATAATTTCTTACAGCTACTTTCCTACTTTCTGGTTAATTTCAAATTCTTTTATTTTAACTTTGGACTTTTTCGCATCCTGTTTATCATGAACGAAATTTGTAACATTTGGCACTATCAAATCTATTTTTGTCCTTATATGACGTTTTAAAAATAGAGATGCAGGACTCTCCCCCGTTGTAACATGAGGCATCTTCCTATATTGCAAAAGGAAGCTATTTAATTTCATTTGTAAAGTACCAGGATCGGAAGCTAAGGCTTTTAATCCACGTTTAAGAATTTGCACATATCTCTCCGCCTGTCCATTTGTAGCTGGATGGTATGGAGCACTGAACTTATGTTTTACACCATGATTTCTCAAAAATGTCTCAAATTCTTCAGATGTAAACTGTTTACCATTATCTGATACTAAAGAAACTGGAAAACCGTATCGTGCAAAAAGTGAAGAGAGACAAGTAATGGTATTTTCTGAACTTGTACTAGAACAATAAAAACTTCTGGCCATTTGCATGACCATATATGGTCATCAACCACTAAAAGAAGCATTTTTACCATAACAGGGCCAAAATAATCGATATGAATTCTTTGCCATGGAGTAGTAGGCCATTCCCAATGATGTGTATCAACTTTGGGAGGATTATTTTTCAAATTTACACAAGTAGTGCAATTTCGTGCAAGATCTTCAATATCTTGGTCTATACCTGGCCACCATACAAAACTACGAGCTAAAGACTTCATCTTAACTATACCAAAATGACCAAAGTGTAATTCTTTTAAGATTTGGTTTCTATGAATTTCAGGGATAACTACCCTACATTCTTTTAAAATAAAACTGTGTTGAAGAGTGAATTCTTCTTGTTTACCACAAAAAAGTAAATTTTTATGAATTTCAGAACCAGAAATGAGGTGATGAAAAATTTGACGTAAAAGGGGATCAGATTTTGTAGCTGAAGCAATAGATTTCGAAGTTAATGATAAGATAGAGAGTTGATTAATTTGAAGCAGTTCAGATTCATCAATTGCATTATTCGAATTTAATTGTTGAGGTAAATCTTCACTACGTAAAGGAAGTCGTGAAAGAGCATCAACATTTCCGTAATCAGTAGTTTTTTTTTTTTTTTTTTTTTTTTTTTTTTTATAACGGATATCATATTGGAACGTTTGTAAGTAAATTGCGTATCGTTGCATTCGAGCAGCCGATAAAACAGGGATACTTTTAGAAGGAGAAAAAATAGACACTAAAGTTTTACTGTCAGTAAATAAGGTAAACCTGTTGCCATACAAATATTGAAAAAATTTCTTCACACCAAATATAATCGCTAATGCTTCTTTATCAACTTGACTATACCGTTTTTCTGCAGTAGTCAAAGTTCTGGACGCAAACCCAATAGGCTTTTCAGTGTTATCTGGCATCATATGCGAAAGAACTGCAGAGATACCATAAGGAGAAGCATCAGTAGCTAAAACTAAAGGTAACTTAGGATTAAAGTGAGTAAGAACCCTGTCAGAAGTAATTTCTTTTTTTTATACTTTTAAATGCTTGTTCACACTTATAAGACCAATGAAATTTAACATTCTTCTTAAGCAAATTATTCAAAGGATTTGCAATAGTAGATAAGTTTGGTACGAACTTAGCATAATATGTAACTAAGCCTAGAAAAGCTTTAACCTGAGATACATTTACTGGTCTTGGAGCATTTAAAATTGCTTCAATTTTATCTTGTGTTTTATGAATACCATGTTTATCAACTTTATAACCACAGTAAGTAATCTCATCTGCCATAAAGAATGATTTTTCTTTATTTATCCTAATGTTATATTCCCTTAATCTTTCTAATACTTGCTTCAATCTTTCTAAATGAATTTCATCTGTTTCACCTGTAACCCCAATATCATCTATAAAAATTGTAACTCCCTCAATTCCTCTTAAAATTTGCTCAATTTTTCTTTGCCATATAGCAGGAGAACTAGCAAGACCCATGGGTAACTTAAGGAATTGGAATAATCCTTTTGGTGTATTTATGGTCAATAATACTTGTGATTGTTCATCTACAGGTAACTGAAGATAAGCTTGATTTAAATTAATTTTTGTAAAATGTACACCGCCACCTAATGTAGCTAACATATCTTCTATTTTAGGTAAAGGATATTTTTCAACTTTCAGAAATTTATTTAATGTTACTTTAAAATCACCACATAAACGAATTTTCCCATTAGGCTTAACCACTGGAACTATAGGAGTTGCCCACTTGCTGTTTGTAACTGGTTTAATAATACCTGCGTCTTGTAATCTTTGTAATTCGTCCTTGACTGCTACACGTAGTGCATAAGTGACAGTCCTAGCTTTGCAAAATATGGGTGTAGCATCTTTTTCAAGATAAAGTTCTGCCTGTAAGCCTTTTATCTCCCCAGCCTTATCAGTAAATAAATCAGAAAATTCCTGTAGCAAACCTTGTAATTTATCAGAATACTTTACAACTTCATTCACATATACTGATTTTAAATTATGTGGAAAAATATCAAATTCAGGTACCCAATCTCTACCAAATAATAATGGAAAATTATCTTCTTTTATCAAATACAACTTTACCTTTCTAGTTTTATTTTCATAAGTAACATTTACTTCAACATAACCTACAGGTTTGAAAATTTCACCAGTTGCAGTTTTTAACTGAACATCTGGAGGAAAAATTTTATGATCAGGAAAAATTCTGCGAAATCTTTTTAAAGGAACAGCAGAAATTCCGGATCCAGTATCTAATTCCATATCAGCTCTAGCCTTGTTTTCAATGAAAACAGACAACTTAATTGGATTAGAGCCTTTATCATACTTAACAGATAAAACATTTACAGTATTTAAAGAATTAACCTGTTTTTGAGAATTTGTACTTCTGCATACCTTGCTTAAATGGACTTTTTTTTCTACAAAAATTGCAAGTAACATTTATAAATCTGCATGAATTTGTTAAATGAGAGGCATTTCCACATCGATAGCATTTTAACTTATTTTTATTCATGTCAGAATGTGTATTATTTACATGATTGTTGACATTCTGTTTTTGAGAACAATTTTGTAATTTCTTGTTTTGTATATTTTTCGTACTGTAAATTTTATTTACATTGAAATTTTTATGCTTAATTTCAGCAATTTCAATATCGACATTATATAAAGCTAAAGCTTTTTCGAAATTTAAATCATCAACTTGAGTAATCAATTTATTCTGAATATTTTCATATTTCAGACCGCGCAAAAACTGTTCCAGCAAATTTTCATTTACAGTAACACCAGTAAATGCACAAAAGGTCGTAGCCTTTTTTAATCTAGCAGCAAAATCTTGAATTGATTCATTTTCATTTTGAAAACATTTTCTAAATTTAATTCTCTCAATGAATTTATTGGGGGCGGGGCTTAAGTGTTTAATCAGAATGTCAACAATTTCATTATATTTTAAAGTTTCGCAATTCTTAGGTAAGCATAAATCACATTGTGTTTGTCCGTCTGGATACGGCCGGACAGGGCTGTACTCACTAACGAGCCCCAACGTGTCGGGGAACATACCGGGAGAGACGTTAAGCTCTAAGGGGCAGGCCTAGCCGGCCCTGAGCAGTCTCTCTTAGGCTGCCAAACCATATAATTTTGGTCCTATCAATGCTAAAATAGCAGGAACTTTCTTCTGCTCTGTTATATCATGCAGAATGAAATTTTGTTCCAGTCGTTTCACGTACGTTGTGAAAGACTCAACTTTTTCATCAAATTCTTTAAAGTAGGAAAACATTTTACTTTATTTAAACGTAGCAAAAGCGTAAAAATGTAAAAGTAAATGTAATATCACTTACCATCGCCGTAAATACTGTAGAAGACTTTGAAGTATTAATATATGACATTACACAGAACATATGCAGTGCTTGAAATCAAAACATGAGCCATTTTCATTCGACTCCCTTATTTTCAGTGAACTTTTTCCGGTTAAAGTACCACTTTTATTTTCCAACGTCGCCATTTTTAATATATATTTAGTAATTAATTAATAATAATTAAGAAAACTCTGAATAACGAGGTCGGTGGTAGACATTTAAACATTTAATAAATACGTTACAAACACAGCACAACACTTACATACGCAGGTCACATGACTACACGAAAGTAAACAGAAGAGAATTCTCTGGAAAAGAATTGTCGGAAGAAAGAAAGTTTTGATGCTTCCATCTAGATTTAATCAACTGAAATACAAACATGACAATCGATCTACCAGTTTCACGTATATATATGTTGTCACAGTCGCTACATGAAATCTTGTAAACAACACCGGTTAATTTTATTATATCATATTTATATTTGCTGATATTTAAAAAAGAACTCAATTTATTTATTGGTTTAAAAGAAACCCCAATGTTAAAAGTTTTAAAAACAGATGAAACTTTCTCCGAAACAGCATCGTAATAGGGTAAAGAAACAAAAATATTAAGTTTAAACAGTTGAAAAGGGGAAGGGTTTGAATTTATAAACTCCAAAGTTTTCTTGAAAATATTTCTAATTAGATTTTTTGGGTGATTTGTGGCTAATAGGACAATTTGATTCAAAATGTGTATACTGACCCGTTGAAATTTGTTTTCTGTAAACTGAAGTTGAAATTAATTGAAAAATAATTTCATTTTTTCTTTGAACAAGGATGTCCAAAAATGTTAACTTACCATTAACCTCATGCTCAAGAGTAAATTTTAAAAGTTCTGCAATTAAGTTGGTTACAAAATATCTGTTATAAAAACTTTAGCATTTATAGCCGTTAAGTATTCTAGTAGTAATGAAATCCTTGAAACTGAAAGAAATAAAATACACGAAGATCTTAAGAATAACGGTTACCCAAAAAATCTAATTAGACATATTTCAAGAAAACTTTGGAGTTTATAAATTCAACCCCTCCCCCTTTTAAACGGTTTCACCCTACCATATTACGACACTGTTTCGGAGAAAGATTCATCTTTTTTTAAATCTTTTAACATCGGGGTTTCTTTTAAACCAATAAATAAATTGAGTTCTTTTTTAAATAGCCGCAAATATAAATATGACAACAAAGTTAACTGGAGTTGTTATCACGATTTCATGTAGCGACTGTGACAACGCATATATAGGTAAAACTGGTAGATTGATAATGATGAAACTTAAAGTTCATGTCAGCACTTTTAAAAATGGAAAATTAAACTCTAAATTAGTACAGCATGCCTTTGAAATAGACCACACTCCAGCTTTCAAAAATTCATTGATTTCGAATAATAATGTCAACGCTTATCATTATAGATTATTCATGGAAAACTGGTTTACTAGACTATACCCATACACGCTCAAAGAATCTGGTACGATTTGAAGGAATATTTTGTGTTTCTGAAAAGATAACTTTAACTTTGACTGTGCCCAGGACATGTTTTGATATTCTGTTATTGCTGATGTGTGTGCTGATGAGGCTGTGCGTTGCGCGGCGAAACGTCTATTTTTATATATGTTTTTGTTTTTAATTAAATGTTTATATATATATATATTTATTTAATTTCTCTGTTTTAATGTAGTCAAGTCTGTTTAGTGTATCAAAATTAGTTTTTGAAATAGCTTATTTTCGAGGAACATTTAGTCGTTGAGCCAGAAGCCAAAATTAGTGATTTTGGTTTCATCTCTGAGGACTTGATGATATATACCTTTTTGGATTCACAATGATCCAAGGAGTTCATTTTATGATGATACTATGAAATTTGTGGTAGCTTATAGACGCCATATTGAAAACATGAGCGCCATCTATCGCACACAGATACATATGATTTTTTTTTGCCAGTATCACATAATTAAAGAGATTTCAATGAAAAAATGGAAAGAACAAATATTGTTAAACATAAAACGTTATACAAATTATATATTTATTAAGATTTTATTTTAATATGATGCTTATCTTTACATTTAACTTTATGTTTATTAACATTTTCAGTGGGATAAACATCTCGTTTCACATTTTAATGCATATTATTTTCGTATGGTAAAACACAGCAATTCAAGAAAAATTTAATACTGGTGAAACTATTGTACTTAGTATGTTAAGAATTAACCCCTTCGGGACCACGGGTGCATATATGCACCTTCGGAAACGTGTTTACATCGCTTGTTTTTGATACCACTAAAAAAGAAAAGTAAAAATTTCCTTATTTAAGTTATTTTCTTGATTGCTAAGCTAAATTTAATTGTTTGACAAAAAGGGGTGTCAAACGAATAATATTCATGTGAAAGATGCTGGTCCCAAACGGATTAATAAATAACAGAAATTTTAGTCTTCTTCACAGCTATCATCATCATCGGTTGACATTCCTGTGTCCAAATAACTTCCATCGTCATTAGAGCAGTTCTATATTTTGCATATGCTTGTATATTTGAGGTTATTAAAATATATGCATATGATGGTGAGACACATGCTCTTGAACAAGAACATGACATCAGTTCCAAAATAGATTCAGGAGCAGGAGAACTGCCATTCCACTGGATCTCTAGATAGCCTTTTCCTTCACTATCTGTTCCAAAAATCCAACTATATTTATCTGGGAATGTAAGATCAGGATCAGCCTGTATGCACTTCATCCAAACAACACCGTGGCAAATAGATTGCATTACCTATAGGTAGAGCGTTATTTCTGCATGGCAGAAGGTGATGCAATTCCACAGACTCCTTTTTTACAGCAAAAGTATATAGAAAATAGCGCAATTCATTGATATCTGAGTATTTGTGCTTTCATAATAGAGATGGCAAACTTACGGCTCAAGCTGTTTCTTTGTTTTATCTGACAGTGCCTTAAGCGCATTTCGAAATTCAGTGTTCTGAATCATCATTTTACCTTGCTTGCAAAGGCACTTACTGTATCGCATTCGACAGTTAATGCCTTACATACCGCTTTACCTAAAAGTCCATGCATCTCACTCAAGTTGTAGTACTTTACTTTACCCTGTCATTGGATCCACATTTTACAAATATTAACCCTTTCTAGTTCTTCAAATCGTTTTCTAAAGAAAACAGTGTGAACAGAGCATAATAATAATATTTCTAAATCCAGACGCTAAAGCCATGGTGTGCGCAAAATAAAAGTCGGGTGTAACCTCTTCTTGCAAGCAGGTCAACTTAGTGTATTCTTCAACTAGTTATTTCGTGAATATATAGCATTTTCTCCGTAGATAACGTACATAATTTGTGTAATCAACTATTTCAGATAATGTTCATTTTGCCATTCTTGAGAAATGAAATGTATAAGTTCTTTCTAGTTCTCCTCATCGGACAGAAACTGCTTCCATTTTTGTACTGGATGTCCAGGAGTACATGATCTTTATAGCATTACCAACAGTTCATATTTTTCGTTCATTTCTTTTTATTGACACCTGCCTGTATGTATCAAATAAAACATCTATTCTTTGAGAGGATGTAAAATCTTGTATTATTTTAGAAAACAGATTCTTTGCTAGTTGTCAAAATGATTGTAGTTCCTGCATTAGCTTTGAACAAAGCACATTCCGTCAATGATATTAACAATACCATCATTTGCATTCTTTCAGCAGTCACAATTTTGTCATAACATCCATCAGTTTGATTTTTCAGTTTTTCGCATTAAACCACCAAGTGTTGTTAAGGTAAGTCAGAAAATGTCTTTAGCTTCTTTATCTTTGGAGGTTTGAAAAACACGTCTGGCTTTGAGTCTTCAGACAGATATTCTCTCTTGAAAGTTTGGTAAGCTTCTTCGCACATCTTATGAGCTTTGACCATGTCTTCGACAATTTCTAGATTTGTCATTGCTCCAGTTGATTCTATTACCATGTCTAGATTTATCCATTCATTGGTAATCATGTTCTGTAAATATGAGACATCACGTTCGTTTTTCTGGATCCTGCTATAAGACAGATCTGGATGTAGAACTAATTTTGGTTCTTTCACGAATCATGTGAAGAAATGCTGCCCTGATATCAAAAATATATTTCGACTGTGGCAGGTCTTTGACTGAACTTCGTTGTACCTTTTGACACCTGCATGTCTTTACTTATTGTCTCTTCAATCGCCTAATTCATTTAATAGCATGCAAAAACAAGAAAATCTTTCAATCACCCTGTTTATCGGCGGCCATTTTCCAATATGGCGTCCCTTAGCTACTATGTTTTTGAATGTATCATGGATAAATGTCATTCTGATGTTGTGGTGAATCCAAAAATGTGTGATTTACCAAGTCCGCTGACATGAAACCACTCGAACCCCTGACTCAACGACGGCGGCCATTTTCCAATATGGCGTCCATAAGCTACCCTGGTTTCGAAAGTATCATGGATAAATGAGGTGCTGTTGTTGCGGTGAATCCAAAAATATATAGTTTACCAAGTCCGCTGACATGAAACCACACGAGCCCCTGGCTCAACGACTAATTGTTAAAATTCAAAATTTACTTCATACCCAAATGGATTAGATATGTAATTAAAAATTCGCACAAAAATGTCGAGTTTGTTGTGTTTTGGCCATCACAAAACTTTCTTCTACATAAATAAAATAGGATAAAATTAAAATTAAATGGCAATCTATTCGTTCTTGAAATATACCTATAGAGGAAATCGTGAAAAACAGAGAAAAGCATCGATACCTGTTGGGCAATATATACCCAACCTAATAAGGATCTATTTATGTCAATGTCTAACAGAATGCAAAGTTTTATAATACATCGCCCTCAACATTTATGTCACATACAGATAGACAGACATGCACATACATTTAAAAAAAAAAAGTTAAATCATGTTCACCTTCTAAAACGTATAAATCCTTCGAAAAACGGAAGTCGATTTTTTTCGCGAATTCAATACTCCATCCTTGTAAAAATAATAGAAAGTGAAAAAAACCATACTTTTAACAACAAATTTTCGTCAATTACAAAAATACATTTAAATTACTAACTAATTTCAAAAGTGTTTCTATAAGTTTTTTTTACATTTATCTTTATATATATATATATATTCAGAACTAGTGATGGGCGATTCTCGAGAATTCGACAATCGAGAAAAATCGTCATCGTAAAAAATCACAATCGATACAGCCATCGATTAATTCATAGAATCTACAATCTAGATGTTTTATAATCGATTATAACGAGAAAAGCTAAAAACAGTTATTGGAAAACTTAGCTATTATTCTGGACGACAATTTCATAGTAGTGATAGGGCTTAGTGATGGGCGATTCTCGAAAATTTACCAATCGAAAAAAATCGTTATCGTAAAATACATAATCGATGCAGTCATCGATTACTTTCGAGAATCTACAAAGGAGATGTTCTAGAATCGATTATTGAAATCATTGTTTTTACATATATATAAGGCAGATTTTATTAAATATAGGGTAACTGAAAACAGATGGAATAAAAAAACAACAAACCAAAGGGAAACTATAAAGGAGCCATAAGACTGGAAAAGTCTTGTAAGGGCGCACCCTGGTTGAAAAAAGCTGAAAAAACGCGAGTAGCTATGAAGCGGTAAGGGGAGTTTAAGTATCAAAAATTAGAATTTTTCGGCAATTAGCACCAAAATGGCCAAAGAAATAAGAATCAAAAGCACCCCCTAGTGGCAGAAATATGAACTAAACGATGATAAAAGGGATCAAAATTTTTTATTGATTTTTCTACGTCATTTGAGATTGGATCTTTAATTTCCCCATTTTTATAAAGTCTTCGACTGGAATACATTAAACGAACTCCCGCGGGGAGCAAAGTAGGGGGGAGGGGCAAGGAAAGTGCATAATATGAATAAGTGGTCACAGGACTTTCCAACGATATGGCACATGAGGGGTGTCGGCTAAATTTAGTAAAGTGCCCCCACTCGGGGGCAACGTAAGGGGAGGGGCGCGGGCGATATATAAAATGAAATAGTAGTCACAGAGCTTTCCAATGATATATCACATGAGGGGGGTGTCAGCAAAAGATAGAAAAGAGTCCCAACTCCCAGGATTCCAATTATCCTGCACCCCCTCCCCCCCCCCCCCCCCCGAAATATACCCTGTCCATCCTTCTCTTTGAAATTTTCATATATTAAAACTTATTTATTGGAGGGCTCCGTAAAAAAAATCCGATCTAAAATGTTTAAATACGCTATGATTTCAAAAAAGTTCGAAAAGTGCCTCTCTCGGGGCGCCAAACTAAGGAAGGAAGAAGAAAGGTTCATAAAATGAAAGAGTAACTTTGCGATGATAACCGAAAACTTTCCGATGATAGATCAAATGACTGGTCCAAAAAAAGTTTGAAATCTACCCCTCCCACGTGGATTCCCTCTTTTATCCTAGAATATACCCGGAAATCACGCAGCCCCACTTTTAAAATTTTATATTTAATAAATAATATTTATCGGAGAGCTCCATTAAAAAACCTCATTTAATGATATTTATTGTAGAAATCTCTACAATTAAAAAAAAAGTCACCCCCGCACCGCTCACCCCCCCGAACCCCTTCCGGAATTCAACTCTGGGAGGAGAAAGGCTCATAATATGAAAGAGTGGTGAAAGGACTTTCCGATGATATGTCAAGGAGAGGTTTGGTAAAACTTTGAAAATTACCCCCCCCCTCCCCCCTTTGTCCGCTCTCGAGCCCACCAGAATTCACTCACCTTCCTCTATGAACTTTTTGTATTTAATAAATAGTATTTATCTGAGTCTCCAGGTATGGGGCAGCTTGGCAGAGCTAAAATAAGAGAAACATTGAAAATTCGGGGCAAAATGACACTAAATTTAACAGTAAAGTTTGAAACTAGGACTATACAGAACTGAATACATAAACCACTATGCTTCATAACGCACATCGGTTAATAGCAATAAAATGATAAGTGCCAGTTAAACTGATGGCATTGAGCTCACAGGTTATTAACACTAACTGTATATTATACTCTTATTTCAAAGAATAATGTCCCTCAAAAAATAAATGAAGGGAAATATCCCCCCGTTTGCCCCTTTTATACTTAACCAATGAACCTCCAAATCTAATCAGGGAAACTCCTTAACTATAATAAATCAGTATATCAAATTTGAAGCAAATCAGATAATTCTGCATGAAAAAAAGAAACATATCGCTAAATTAAGGGTGGTCTAACCCCTTTAACCCTTTTATACTTAACTAATGAACCTCCAAATCTAATCAGGAAAGCTCCTTATCAGAACAAACATAGAAAAAAAATTAAAGTAAATTGAATAATTCTCCATGAAAATCCATTTATCTAATTTAAGGGGAGGGGACTTGCCCCCTTTTCGCCCTTGTATACTTAACCAATGAACCTCCAAATCTAATGAAGGAAACGCCATATCGGAATAAATCGGTATATTAAATTTGAAGCAAATCCAATAATTCTGCATGAAAAACCCTTTTATCTAAATTAAGGGGAGACTAGCCCCTCCCTTTTATACTTAACCCATAAACCTCCAAATCTAATCAAGGCAGCTTCTTAACATAATAAACCGGTATCCCAAATTTGGAGCAAATCGAATAATTCTGCATGAAAAACCCATTTATCTAAATTAAGGAGGGGGTCTACCCCCCTTTCCCCCCTTTATACTTAACTAATGAACCTCCAAGTTTAATCAGGGAAGCTCCTTAACATAATAAACCGGTATACCAAATTTGGAACAAATCGAGTAATTCTGCATGAAACACCCATTTATCTAAATTAAGTGGGGGACCAGCCCCCCTTCTCCCCCTTTATCCTTAACCAATGAACTTCCAAGTTTAATCAGGGAAGCTCCTTAACATAATAAACCGGTATACCAAATTTGGAGCAAATCAAATAATTCTGCATGAAAAGCCCATTTATCTAAATTAAGGGGAGGGGGGGCAGCCCCCTTCTCCCCCTTTATACTTAACCCGTAAACCTCCAAATCTAATCAAGGCAACTTCTTAACGTAATAAATCGGTATACCAAATTTGGAACAAATCGAATAATTCTGCATGAAAAACCCATTTATCTAAATTAAGGGGGGGGGGGTGGCGGACCATCCCCCCTTCTCCCCCTTTATCCTTAACCAATGAACTTCTAAGTTTAATCAGGGAAGCTCCTTAACATAATAAACCGGTATACCAAATTATGAGCAAATCAAATAATTCTGCATGAAAAGCCCATTTATCTAAATTAAGGGGGGGGGGGTCTAGCCCCCTTCTCCCCCTTTATACTTAACCCGTAAACTTCCAAATCTAATCAAGGCAACTTCTTAACATAATGAACCGGTATACCAAACTTGGAGCAAATCGAATAATTCTGCATGAAAAACCCATTTATCTAAATTAAGGAGGGGGTCTACCCCCCTTTCCCTCCTTCATACTTAACTAATGAACCTCCAAGTTTAATCAGGGAGGCTCCTTAACATAATAAACCGGTATACGAAATTTGGAGCAAATCGAAGAATTCTGCATGAAAAACCTATTTATCTAAATTAAGGAGGGGGGGGGGACCAGCCCCCCTTCTCTCCCTTTATCCTTAACCAATGAACCGTCAAAACTAAACAGCGGAACGCCTTATCAGAATGAACATAAAAAAAAATTGAAGCAAATCGTACATTTTAACGTACATCTCGATGATTTTTCCAGCATTTCGACACTTCCAGATGGGAATCTGCTCGATGGTTGGTTCTCTCGCGGTTTTAAACCTTTCGGTATGGGAAGTCTCTCGAGAGTTTCCTCTCGCCCTTTTCAACCTTTCCCGATGGGAAGCCTCTCGCTTGTTACTCTCGTCCTTTTCGAAATCTCCCAATGAAAAGCCTTTCGAGGATTTCTCTCGCACTTTTCAACATTTCGCTATGAGAAGCTTTTCGAGGATTTCTCTCGTCCTCGGCAGAGAAGAAAAGTAAGAAAATTTATCGAGAGTACCAAGGGACGAGATAGAGAAAAAGGCATGACAATGAGCTGTGAAATGAAGCCCTAATTTTCAAAGTTTCTCTTATTTTAGCCCTACCAAGATGTCACATACCTGGAACCCTCCGATAAAAATTATTTATTAAATATAAAATTTTCAAAGAGGAAGGTGGGTCGGGTGACTTCGAGGGAGGAGGACGTGAGAGTGGACTCATGGGGTGCAATTTTAAAAATTTTACCGAACCCTTCCTGTGGCATATAATCGAAAAGCCCTTTGACCACTCTTTCATACTATGAACCTTTCTTCGCCCAAAGGGGGGTGGGGAAGGGGCGAACAAATTTTTAAAACCGTAGCCGATTTCTATAATAAATTTAAATATCACTTTAAATATGGGTTTTTTATGCAGTCTTCCGGTAAATATTATTTATTGAACATAAAAATTTTAAAATGGCGGCTGTGTGAATTCCGGGGTGAAAGAGTGGGCCCACGGGGGCAGAGAGGGGGAGCAATTTTCAAACTTTTTTTGGACCAGTCATGTGATATGTCATCGGTAAGCTCTCGGATGACTCTTTCATATTATGAGACTTTCTTCCTCCCCTCCCCAATTTGGCCCCCACTGCGAGGGTAGTTTTTTCCGCTTTTATCATTTTAGATCGGATTTTTTTATGGAGCCCTCCGATAAATATTATTTATAATATATGAAATTTCAGGACACTTTTCCAAATTTAGCCAAGACCCCTCATGTAACATATCGTTAGAAAGGTTTGTGACTACTTATTAGTGCTATGCACTTCCGGTGGCCGCCCCCCCCACTTTGCCCCCCCCCCCGGAGGACACTTTTCCAAATTTAGTCAGAACCCCTCTTATGAGATATCGTTGAAAAGGTCTGTGACTACTTATTGATGTTATGCACTTCCGGTGACAGTCCCCCACTCTTTGCCCCCCTGGGGGACACTTTTTCAAATTTAGTCAAGACCCCTCGTGTGAGATATCATTGGAAAGGTCTGTGACTACTTATTGATGTTATGTACCTATGGTGTCCCCACCACCACTTTGCCCCCCCCCCCCGGGGGCATTTTTCCAAATGTAGCCAAGACCCCTCATGTGACATATCGTTGGAAAGGTCTGTGACTATTTATTGATATTATGCACCTCCGGTGACAGTCTCCCCCAATTTGAACCCCCCCCCACCGTGGGACACTTTTCCAAATTTAGCCAAGACCCCACATGTGAGATATCGTTGGAAAGGTCTGTGACTACTTATTGATGTAATGCACCTCCGGTGACCGCCCCCCCCCCACTTTTCCCCCACGGGGGTGTTTTTCTAAATTTAGCCGAGACCCCTCATGTGACATATTGTTGGAAAGGCTTATGACCACTTACTCATGTTATCCACCTCCCGCACCCCTCCCCCCCTTTCCCACACGGGGAGGGCATTTTTATAAATTCAGATCCAGACTTCTCATGTGACATATGGTTGGAAAGGCCTAAAGACCTGTGACGACTTAATCATATTATGCAGCTGCTGTGCCCCTCCGCTCGCTTTGACCCCTCCCCCAAGAGATCTGGTCCGGCGTTCATTCGTTTCGATATTATATTTTTTACAAGATTTTGTAGTGCGTGCACACCACACCCGCCTGCTATCATATATCAGTGCTTTATATAGCGGGTAACCTGTTCGTGATTTCATATTACAAGATTACGTATAAATTAGGGGCCCCAATTAAAGGAGGGGCCCGCTAGCGGTCGAAGTCACCTAGTCTTTATTAACATCGTCTCATTCCAGTTCACCCGCAGACTATTCTTGATAAATGTATGACGTATATAATACATAATATATGATTTATAAAAGAAATTTGCAAACTGTAGTCATCGAGAAAAAATTTATACAATCGAAAAATATCGAGATGTCCATACAATCGAGAAAATCGAGAAAAACATCTCGTTATCGCCCATCACTATTCAGAACAGTTACAACTAGATGTAATACATATAATAATTATGCTAACAATATTTTATTAAAAATCCTGAGTCAAGTTTATAATCTAACAACAGAAACAGATAATAAACATTCTATAAAAAATAGTTATCAATTGGTTAATGTACTTAAAGACATTAAATGTATAAAAAATATACGTACATATGATTTCAAAGATCTATTTAATAATATAAATCTAAAAGAGCTGCATAATATAATTAATACGCTATTTAAAACATATAAAAATAAATTAACTCTTCCTACATATATGGATATAAAATACACTGCTCAAAACAATTAAAGGATATTTGAAGTTTTATATAAAATAAAGATATAAACTAAATTTTTTTTGCCGAAAATAGAAGAAGAGAATCACAAATGCAAATTTTTCTAGTTTTCAAACTGTGGAGTATGCAAATTTTGAGTTCGACGTCAAAAACGTCGCTTCAGCGGCAGCGAATGAAATTTGACTTTCAACTGGATAAAAGAGAATGAAGACAAGGATGATCGGCATTCAGTGATTGCTTTATTTCGATGAGTACGATGTCTCAGCGAAGTCATTTGACAGATTCAGAAGCTTTGAGAATTGTTGGTAGGTTAGAAGGGGGCCAAACTCAAGCCGAAGTAGCGCAACCCATTGGAGTGTCACAAAGTGTCATTTCCAGGATCTGGAACCGTTTTTTGGAGAGTGGATATGTAGGCCGAAAACCAGGGCAAGGTCGTAGACGGGCAACAACGCCGAATGAAGATCGGTATTTAGCGTTAACAGCTCGGAGACACCGAACCATGAACGCTACTCTTCTCCAACAACACCTTCGCTCGGCTACAGGCACCACGATTTCAACTCAGACTGTCCGAAATCGGCTCCATGCTGTAGGCCTCTATGCTCGCCGACCGATGGTATGTGCTAGATTAACATCAAGGCATCGTCGCGACCGCAGGGAGTGGGCAACCGAGCATGTCAACTGGAGGAGAAATGAATGGAGCAATATTCTGTTTTCTGACGAGTCCCGTTTTTCTGTGCATCCGGATAATAGGCATATTTTCATCTGGAGGGACCGTGGCAGTAGGAATAATCCTGCGTTCGTGCACGAAAGTGTCAGATTTGGCGGTGGAGGAGTGTTGGTGTATGGTGGCATCTCCATTGACGGGCGCACTGACCTCTACACCATTCGAGATTTAGCTCTGATTGGTCGCCGATATAGGGATGAGATCCTCAGACCTATTGTAGTCCCTTACGCTGCAGCAATCGGAGATAACTTCATTTTAATGGACGATAACTGCAGGCCACATCGTGGAAACCTGGTGGAGGATTTCCTTTTCGAGGAAGGAATCGTTCGAATGGAATGGCCAGTGTGTTCTCCAGACATGAATCCAATCGAGTACGTTTGGGACGCTCTAGGAAGACGAGTTTCTGGCCGCCAACAACCCCCACAAACTCTCCAAGAACTGGAAAGAGCTCTTCTGGAAGAGTGGGGCAGAATACCCCAACTCGTCATTAATAGCCTCATTGAGTCCATGCCTCAAATGTGTTCAACGTTGCTGGCCGCCGTGGAAACCATACGCCCTTTTGAAAATGATTTTCTTTGAAGAAAATACCTTTTCTTATTCTTTTTTTCTCATATGCACAAATTGTGTTTTTTTCCTTTAGTACACAAATGCGCAATAAAATGCATTTTTTTCTGCCAAACATGTGTAATTTATTCTCATATAACCTACTATGATGTCGACCATGTATCAATCAGCTAAACAGTTTACCAGATACAAAATACACGTAAAACTGCAATATCCTTTAATTGTTTTGAGCAGTGTATTTTCGCACTTTAACTAATTTTATAATATACAATAATAATACAATAATAATAGATAATATCATTTATCTACAAATCGAAGGAATACCACTAGGCGGATCTACATCCAGTTTGACGTCTGATTTATATTTACATCAATATAAACGTAATTTCACTAATGATAATATACTAATGTATCGCTATATTCATGACATTATTTTAATTGACATTAAACAATCAAATATTTTTCAATATCCAGTTGATTATCCAACTAATTTAGAATTGACAGAAAACTTTTTAACCAATAATACTATTAACTTTTCAGATCTAAAAATCATAATCACGCAAAACAAAACAATTACTGATCTTTATGACAAACGTAAAGACTTTGCGATTCAAAGTTAATACATTTACTCATTTTAAATCCTGTCTACATATTTCAGTTAACCGTAATATACTAATTAATCATTTGTATAGAATCAAAAGTTTATGTTCATCATATCTTATCAATAAAAACATTAAACAATTAATATTTGATGCATTAAATCATGAATTTCCTAAGAAATTCATATTCCTTAATCTACAATTAATTAATTATCTAAACAACGGACAGTGGGGAGGTTTCTTGTATGTTACTATTAACATTTTGCGTATAAAAAAAAAATATATAAAAAAAATTTTAAAAATTAAAAATACAAAATATATTTTAAAAAATTAAATAGGTTGGATGGGTGGGCAGATGTTAAATTATGGAGGAGGGTGGAATTGTCTGGATAATTTATACGCAAATGTTTATTTAATATATATTAAAAGTGGGGAATGGAACGTTGAATTTATGAATTTCTACGTTTATTTTGGTCCTTATGAAGTTGCTGTCCTTGGTACTGTATAAAAATAAAAATATTTATATTATATTAATTTACACCAATTTAAGTCACTTTTATTGATTTACTTCAATATATTTCGAATTGTAATGGTGGACGCTAATACAGTTTATGATATATGTATATATCAGTATGTAGAATTATTGAAATCTGTTGGTATATAACCCCCCCCTTCAGTAAAGTAACATTTTAAAATTTAAAACATTAAATTTATTAAGTGATTAATAGAAACAAACTTTTATATTATTATAATTGTAACTTATTTGAAATTATTATTAATTTACGTAATTTTAACTAAAAAAATTAAAAATAATTATAACACATTATATTAAAGATGATAAATGATTATTATGGATATTCTGTTGAGCTGTTTTAGAATGACATTGTTGTGCTGTTTTAAAGTGATTTAATAGGTTCAAATATAAGCAATATTTTAAATAAGCAATTTTTCTACAGTTATATTTGGTAATCTCCAATAGATGACACCACTATAAACTATTTCTACTTATTTTAAACGTGATAGTATTCATATATAAACATTATTAACTTTTTAATTTTATGAAGTTCCGCTAGATGGCAGCATTAAATAATTATTAATTCAGTTCTAAATATTAATGTTGCCATCCTTTATTATATTATAATATATCTCATAATTATTACCTGTTTAATTTTAAACATATACTTCTTTATGTACTTTTTGTAATAATTTATTCCAGGATCATTAAAATAGCATATAATATTTTTATTATATAGACTATATTTTAATTATAATTATTATATTTATAAAAATGTGAATATTTTCTGCAAGCTGTGATGATTTGCAACCGTAAGGATTCGATTTTAACTGCACCAATTAATTAGGCGTGATTTATGCTGTGCTAAAATTGGTTACATGTTTGAGTTGTAATATGGTCAGAGCAATTCTCTTGCTAGGTATGTCTTTAAATTTAAATCTTACAATTTGTTCATATTGTTCAATATTACGGATATTGCATTGATTATTTTTTTAATTCAATTTATACGGCATGATAAATTTATACTATTTGATGTATGGTCGATTGGGTACATAATGGAATTCAATTTTTAGCTTATTGCTGGATTCTATTACAGAAATCGACTATGTTTTTGCTTATACACTGGTTTCCAAAAATTATGGAAAAACAACAAAAGTTGCGATTACTCAAAATCTTACAAGTAGATTTTAATAAAACTCAGACACAATTTACAACACATAATAAGGTATAAAATAAAAGTAAAAGAAATTACCAGACGATTGTGGTGTTTCAGAAATTAATACAATTATAAAATAAACAAAATAAATGTCTCAGTTTGGTATAGGAAAAGTACCTTTAATATGGAGTATGATCACTCCTATAAGCAATACAGAACATACAGTGAAGTCAAATACTGTCAATTATGCGATCGATAAGTTTGCTGGGAAGTGCGAGCCATTTCTCTTGTAAAGCAGTTGTAAGCATGACAAGGGTCTGAGGAGGGAGATTGAGAGCAGAGAGACATCTTCTTAAAGCATCACAAAGATGCTCAATGGGATTCAAGTTCAGTGACCGCGCTGGCCATTCCATGCGCTGAATTGTTTGGTGCTGAAGATAATCTTCTACGATGCGAATCCTGTGCGGTCTAGCGTTATCGTCCTGTAACAGGAAATCTTTGCCTATTGCACCGGCATAAGGGTGCCCATGAGCATCAAGAATGTCATCTCTATAGGCATGAGCAGTCACAGTTCCACGTGGAAAGACAAGGGGGTCTGTACGTCCGTCCAAAGAGATACCATCCCAGGGGTGCCATTTCAGAACTTTCTTGGGGGGGGGGGCAAACATTTTTTGAGGGATTCTATATAGCTAAGGGTAGGATCCAGGGGGTCACCCCCCTCGTATGAGAAACTTTTACTGACTTATGCTTACAATAACAGTAAAAACTTCGAATACGGAAACTCAGAACCAATAAAATATTTCGTTTTAAACAGGTTTCCGTCTTAGAAGGTAAAATTTGAATATATTGGACATGATTTTTTTTTCTTTTTAGACAGAATTCTATTATAGACAGGTTTCATTTTTACAAGTATCCTCACTGACTGTTAAACCATCTGCTCTATAGATCTGCTCTATAGTATAACTCTAAAAAGAGATATATTAGAGTAAAACTTGTGAAAACGAAACCTGCCTATAACAGATTTCTTTCTAGAAGTGGAAAAAATCAAATTTCGTTGAAAAAACATCTTACAATTATACTTGCTAAGACGGAGACCTGTTTAAATGGAGCTTTTTTCTAGTCCCTTTCGAAATTTTACTTACAGGGAAGCCATTTCATGAGTCTCCTAACGAAGAAGGAAATTTTTTCTTTGAGGAACAGGGAACGTGGAAAACTGCACAACTTGCAGAACTGTACAAATCACACAGAAAGAAAATCCCGCACAATATAAAATGCTCTACGTGATTTTGTCTCCATAACTTCTTTCACAAGCATGTGATTATTCCACAATTTTTTTTTAATTTTCGTGAAAGTCGCAATTTTTCGCTCTTTCAAAACCCGCAAAATCAATTCGTCAATGGGTTGCAGGAAAAAATCGTGAATCTTGGAAATTTTCAAAAAAAAAGTCTCCAAAATGTTCGCTTAAAAATCGCTAAGTTCTTCAAACGACCGTGGAAAATATCGCGAGATCGCGAAAAGAAATACAGATTTCGTCAAACGATTGCACAAACAGAAATCCTGAATATCGTAAAAGGATTGCGAAGAAAATCGCGAATTTCATAAAAGAATTACGCAAAAAATCGCGAATGTCGTCAAAAGATTGCGCAAAAAATCACAAAAATTTAGTCGAACAAACGCGCAATAAAATCGAGGAGAAATTCGTCAAATGATCGCGTAATAAGATCCAACTCGCACAAAAAATTCTCAACCCTCGCACAAAAAATTCACAAACATTATTAGTCGGTGGCAGAAACAAAATCACGAATTTCAATATATGATAGTAATAAGGAATTGCGAATTTTGTGAAAAAAATCACGAAAACAAATATCGAATTTCATCAGTTGGTCGCGGAAAAATATTGTGAATTTTGGCAAGTGCTCGCGCTAAAAAAATCCATTTCGTATAAAAAAAATCGTGAATCGATCGTGTAAAAAATCGCAAATTTCGTCAGATGATCGCGAAAAAAAATCATGAAATTCAATCAGTCATGAGATAATCAGCCAACGAACGTCATGAATAGGTCACGAAATTTGCAAATTTTCTGATGTATAAGTATAAGAAAATTTTCGTTAGCGATTTTCTGCAAGTAAAGGTGTTAATTGTTTCGGATTGTGTTTTCACAATTATGAGATGATTTCATGTTAATCCGATTTTTCAAAGAAAAATCAAAGAACAGGAATTTTTTCTAAATATTTTTCAGATAAAAAAAACTACATATTTGAACATTAATGAATACTATGTATACATCTTCATTTTTCTACAGAAAAAGTTAAAATTTATATTCATATAAAAAACACAAATAAATGCACATGAATTACTTTCATGTGCACGCATATAATTTAAAGTTATTTAAAATACGTTAGAAAAACCCTGAACGTTTTCAGTCTTCACAAGACCATCATCAGTAGGATTTAAATGTTATTTTCTTTGCGCTTATTCGAGAATTGGCTAGAAGAAAATCATTGTGATTGCTGTGTCAATGATTTTGACAAGTTTTTCCATGATCAATTTGCACACAGCTGAGAAGCAACTGATAAAAAAATTCTCACATGTATTTTTAAAATTAACCAAAGTACTCATTAAAGATATATGTCTCACCTTGAGGTAGTTCGAATAGTAAGGCTTTAGGAATTTTTTTTGATAATTATTAATTTCTATGCATAAGCATTTATTTAATACATATGTTTTTTGCAATCAAATCTGATAAGTTATTTTAGAGTTTGAGCAATATTCTAATGTTTGTTAGGGATGCACCGAATATTCGGTATCTATTCGGTATTTGGCCATACTACCGAATAATCGGTTAGGCCGAATATCAAACTATTCGGTTTTCCGAATATTCGGTTTGGCCGAATATCAAACTATTCGCCCAAACCGAATGCTTAAAAAACCTCTTAAAAATATTTTTTTTTTTAAATGTTACACAACTTCTACTTTTAACTGTCAATTAATAAAGATATTCAGAATAATTAGAACCTTTTAATAAAAGAGAATGATATTATATTATTTATTTGCTGTTTTAAAAATGTCATTTAAAAAAATTAACCATTAAAAACAGGTCATATGGGAAATATTAAATGTAGAAATGCAAGTTACTGAGCTTTGTCTGCTAAATTATCCGTTTCTTTCTTTTTCGCAAACAGGGTGTTTCTAACCAAAATGGAAGAAATTTTCAGGGGTAATAATAGGCATCAAAACAGGCAATTTTTTGTCCAGTAATCAGGATCGCAATTCACTTATTCAGTCAAAAATACAGCGTATCCCCACGTCAAACTTTAATTTTCTTTTGTTACTTTAACAATAATGAAGGCATTGTAATTATTTTGTCAACAGTGTTACTTTAATTTCTGTGAAATATGATAACATGACGAGAAATGCTGGAAATAGCAACCATTCATATCTAAACAGCACTGAGCTAGACATTATTTTATTAAGAATGCATCTAACAATACTTATACTGTACCACTGGCCAAAATCCAGTCTCTTCGAAGGATATTGTCACATTCTATACACGCAAATTAATGCGATGCAAATTTCGCTAAAATATCTTTATTTTTATACAGTTATAAATGAAAATTCTGCTACGGCTTGTACACCTTTCATTTTTGATGAAAGAAGTGGAATGATTTGTTGCTTCTTGTTCAATATAAGATAATTATTTTCATTTGTTTGAATAATTGAAGAAGGCATGGAATTTAAATTTTGTTATGTAAAATTTTTTAAATCATCCTCTTCTTAAATAATAACTCAAAACAAACTTTTTTAGTACAAAATTTACAGTCTTGTTTATCAAAATGGAAGTATCTGTGCTAAATATTAATTATATAAAACTGTTTAAAATTTAACTTTTTAACGTTAAACACTGAGATATAAAAGTATTTGACCAGCCGAATAGATACTATTCGGCTGGCCTAGTATTTGGTATTCGGCTGGCCGAATATTCGGTATTCGATTTACCTGCAGGTCAAATATTTGGCATTCAGCCAAAATCACTATTGGGTGCATCCCTGCATTTGATGGTTGATAAATTTTCTGAAATATCAAATTCCTTGAGGGGAGGGGCTATTGCCCCCCCCAGCCCCCTCAAATGGCGCCCCTGACACAGACACAGCCTCCTCCATACGAATATCTTTTAAGAATGTTTAATGGATGATAGCGTGTTCGCTGTTCTCTCCAAATCAAACGATGCCTACTATCACTTTGGATGCTAAACTGGAACTTATTTGTGACGAGAACACGCCACCATTGATCAGCCGTCCAGTGGACATGTTGACGTGCCCAACTTAAACGTTCCCTCCGGAGACACTAGGTGAGCGGCACACAAATATCCGGTTGCATCGCGTACAGACCACCTTCATGAAGCTTTCTACGCATAGTAGACATTGATATCAACCTTCCAGTGACTATAGCAAGGACGGATTTGAGATGAAAGGGGGTTGCTGTTCTATTCCTTCGTACACATAACCGCAAATATCGGCCATCGGTGCTTGTCGTAGCTCTCGCTCGTCCTTCGCTGAACCTTCTGGAGGCCGAAAATGTGGTTTGAAAGTGTTGCCAAAGCCTATGAGCAACAGAAAGATTCACATTTAGCGATCAGGACACCTAGGTCTAACTGGCTAACATCCAATCTTCCAATAGCTCTATATCGCAGTTATGCGGAGAAATGATACCTCGAGGTCATACTAATAAATTGGCTATCTCAGTTTTATTATATCATAATCACAGCGACACCAGCAGCCGTACTCTCTAGCATGCATTTTTATGCTATGCACAGATGACGCAATCCGATTGCAGCGCTACTAATTTGCATTTTGTAATTATAAACAGCATCTTTTAGTTAACAACATATCTAAATTTCATACGGATAGGTTAATTTTTGAACGAGTTATCGCTCTTTTTGTGATTTTTCCTTAATTTTTGGAAACCAGTGTATATGTATTTTATGTACCCTTGAAAATGTGAAATGCTATATAAGCTTCCGGCTACATCCATCCATTTGATCTATTGTTTGTTTACGATACGTCTTTTAATGGTTCAACCTTATTTCGCTGGTTATTTGTATCTTTTGTCTTTAATAGGATATTTTATCATAATTTGGTGGTTTTCCATATGTTTTATACGGATTAATCGTCCGCAATGTGCTATTGAGCTTGAGCTAGTGGTATTGTGCTTGATTCTGTATTACAAGTTAAAGGTTCCACATTTATTTTGTATAATGTCAAGGTTATGAATTGTAGCTAAATTTATTAATTTAATTTTAGTAATTGGAAATAGATGATGATTTGTAATTATATAATGGTTATATATATATATATACAGATATATATATATATATATATATATATTTATTTATTTACTAAACATATTGAATTTTTTAGACGCATTAATGATTGCCAGAATGTTTTATTTACTCAATAGTTCATTAATATTCATTTAGTTTAATTTGAATTAATTTGAAAAAATAAATAAATTAAAGTATATTATACTAATTCTATGCGCCACTCTTTATAGGATTAAATTGATTTAGAGACTTCTCCTTAAAGATATTCTTGGCACTTTACTATTGCCCATTATTTGATAAATCATATATTCATATGATTTATCAAATGATAAGGCAAGAAACCGTAAGAAGAAACCGTAAGGCAAGAAACCGTAAGGCAAGAAACCGTAAAGGCAAGAAAACTGACATTCACATAAAAAATTCATCAAAGTTCACAAGTGCTTATAATATGCTTGAAATGAAAGACTAAAAATTTAGAAAAGATGAGCTTAAAACTCGAAATTTCTACATTAAATGAACGTTGAACTTTCGGTACATAGAAAAGGGATAAAAAGAAAAAGAAGAAAATATACTAGCAAAAAAGTTTCCGTAATTTATCCGGGTTTTTTTATTTTCTCTTTTTACAAAATTGCCGTTTTGGTATTTCTCCGTTTTTCTAAAGGCAATTTTCTTTTATTCAAGACGAGAATGAATATAAGTTTTGAATACTATTTATCATATGCGCGTCATTTATCATATGACATTTTATGCAAATTATCAGGTATTAAAATTTTACCGGTATTAAAAGTATTAAAATTAGGTGTTACGATAGGAGCTTCACATCAACCTAATATCATGGGTACTTTTCAACTGTAGATGTGTGCAATATACCTTGCGCTAGCTAGTCACACACAAGGGGTTGCTTACACAGTTTTCATTTATTTCTTTTCTCATCTCATAAAGAAGAATTCTCAGCACGGTATTTCAGCTTTTTTTTTTTTTTTTTTTTTTTTTTTTTTTTTTTTTTGTTATTATCTTTTTTACAGCAGACGTTCTGTTTATTACAAATCACACGTAAATTCTTATAAAATAATATAGAGGTATATTCAATACAATTTTTAATTCTTCACTAGAACAAAATTGAATAAAAATATTTTTTTAAAGAACGTGATTTTATATTTGTGTTCAAACGTTGAAAATATTTTGTTATCAAACATCTGAATGTCACAAAATAAGAAAAGTAAAAGCATGTGGCGTCAATAAAAAAATTCAAATTACTAGCTGACCGGCCGGCGTTGCCCGGGCCCGTAATAATATTCTTAAATTAATCTGAAATTTTTATTGCAGGTCCGTACAAAGGGGGTTGTGGGTGGAAACGGTGCAAATTACCTGGGCTCGACTCTTGTTCAGTTCTACAGTTGTGTAAATTCACAGGTTAAGTTTTTTTAATTTTTATATGTCTCATACTTTTTTTATTCCAAGTTAATTGATGAATTCAAATGAAATTTAATTATATTTTCAATAATTTAATTTTTTAATTAAAATCTTTAGATGAAAAAGCAATTACAAATACAACATAAACTGTAATACTGAAAAAGAAATAATAAAATTGTAAGCAAATATTACTATATAGATTTTTTTTAAAGTACCATCCAGCAAATTTATTTTCTAATAGAGTAAAGCCTTGGAACGGAATCCAGCAATAAACAACAAAAAAAAAAGTTCCAGCTCCTCTCTCTCCTAAAAAATGCTATTATGCTTTGTTCAATTTAAATAACCTGCATAAAACGGGGATTTATCACTTATCACTGGTCGTTTTCGTTTCCGTCTAAGCAGGTTTTATTGTATCTTACTTCTGGTGGGTCCGTAATAATATTATTAAATGAAGGGGGTAAACAAAATTACTTTAACGTCATGATAATATTTTGTACATTTCTTGCTGCTGATTAATTCGCATTTCCAATACAGTGCTTTAAAGAAATTGCGCGTTTTACTCAAAGTCCCACAGTTATGCCCCGGAACGTTTAAATCAGTAATTTGGATTTCAGAAGCAACGCATGTATGCTACGGTTATTAAGCCTATTTTAGCGATCGCTTATGCTCTGTGTTTAACGGTGCTCTCCATCCAAACTATTTCGATTTTCTGTTCTTAATTCGGCTTCTTCACTTTCAAGCATTCGCCGAGATCTTTTACGGACATTTCAAATGATATTTTAAAGCTCTGTAATTGCAGCGAAAGAGTGAAACATCATGGAGCTCTTTCCTCCACGGCGAAATGTAAATAAACCCGATCACCCTAAATCCTGCCAAAGGACCTTTACGAATGAGATGCGTTTCTCTGTCGTTACCATTAGACACTCACAAATAACTCCGATTTCTGTGGCACATACGTTAGTTTAATATATATATAGAAATTTGAATTTAAACTGCACTATTAATACATTTTAATTTTAATGAATATTTAGATTTTTTTTTCTTAAAGTCTCATATACGTATAAGAATGCAATTGAAAAAAGAAAACCCCATGAAATTCGTTAAAAGAAAATTCAAATATGAATATAAAAAAAAGAAAAGAAATATTGATATTTTTAAAATATAACTCTATGCATTTGATAAAACGTAATTAGCAAGATTCGATAGCCTATTATCAAAGTTATTTTGTTAATAGAATTTTAGATTTAAAAAAAATATTTTTTGATCATTAAAAGTATTTTTCTGGTTCCAAGAAATAAGTTGCAACTTTTGATTGCATTAGCAAGACTAGAAAATTTTTTTATCACATTTTCTATTTTTAAATTAAAGATTAAACAATTAAAATTCAAGGTATAAAATTTTAAGTGCGGATAATACGATGAAGCGTGTTATACACCAGATTATGTTCAGTTATCACCAGCTAGAATCATTCATTCAAATTTTATTCAAGATAGATAAATTTTATTAAAATGTTCTTCATTAATATGTTTATACATTTTGAGAAAAACATTTTTATAATCAATTTTAAAAGTCATATGCTGCTATTCATTAGAAAATTTAAGATTTATCTAATCAAAATAGATATAACAAATTCCCGCTAAAATACTTAAATATACGTGGAGAATTTCTTAGAAACATTTTTGACAACCACCTCTTACACAATTATATCTCGAACAGAGAATAATTCTTTTTATGCCGAATTATCATTGTATATCATTTTTTATTCATTCAGTTTTCAATGACCACTTTTTTTAGTAAACAGTATTATAATTTTATGAAAGAAAAGATGTATTGGAATCAATTCCGATTGGAGTCACGTCAGAGAAGATGAAGATAACATTTTCTTTTCCAAGTTTTCTATAAATATTTAAAGATCGTTAAAATGATGAAATATCCCTCTAGAAAGATTTTCTTAAAAATATTTTTAACATGAATAGTTTATACATTTTCTAATACAACAACTTAAGCCCTTCATATTTATTATCGATTGTCTCCAAATAACTCAAGACATTATTTTTGTGAAATATTTATTATATTTACAAATTCATAAAAAGATAGTACATTCTAATATTAACTGCTGTTCGTGAAAAAAAAATTAAACTGCATTTTTAATCCAGGCAGCTCATATACTCGTGCTCTTTATAATGCATTAAAGTATTCGGAAAGTTTTTTTGTTTTCTTGTAGAATTATTGGTTACTAGTTACTGCCATTTCTCGCTCATTAAATATTTACTATACATTTGTTTAGAAAATAACATATTCGATTTTCAAATTTGCATAATTATTTTTATTAGATTAAATTACATTAGCTGCTTCATTAATAATACTTTGACCACATTTTTTCTGTTCCAAATTTTAGACAATGATCTTAAGACTGTTCTAATTTTTATATATCTTCTCAGAAACATTTCCTTAAAGATATTTTTCACATTTATCTCCCCCCCCCTTTTTTTCTAATATAATAGCTTAAAGTTTTGCGGCCTATTATAGTTTTCTGCATTTTTTATTCATTAAATATTTATTCAATACTTCATTTTAATAAATATACATATATATTAGTTTTTAAAAATAACAAAAAGAAGTATAATATAATTTCCATGTCTATATTCGTTACACAATTTAAATCGTATTTCTAATCCAGATACTTCAGAATATTTGTGCCATATAATTTATGAAAATTTAATGCCTTAATTTAAACTAAAGGTTTAAAAATATTTAAAGATATTCCCGGTATTGCTCCTTTCTTTTGATTCAATAGCATATAATAGCCTAAAGATTTCTGGCGCATTATCGGTTTGAAGCTTCTTGTTCATTTATTGCTATTTATTCAAGAGCATATTTCAATAATGTTTATTCTGTTGTAATATCCTAAAGATTTCTTGTATGCTGTCGGTTCCTAGCATATTGTTTATTTATTAGTATTTATTCAAGAGCATATTTCCATGACTATTTATTCAGATATTATTCAAGCAAAAAAAATATTAGTCAGATTTATATAAGATTTTTTTAATCAACAACGTGTTCTACTTTGCATTAAAAAAATTAATATTTAATGGGGTTTTCTTGTGAGCAGAAAACTTGATTGATAGAGATTAAAATCAACATTTAAGAAATACGAACTTTTAATTGCCGCATACTTTTATTTATTTTTTCTAAATATTCTTACTCAATTTTCCGTTGTGATTTTATCACTTTATATATTGTCGTAAAAGGTTTTCCTTTATAATTAATTAAAATTATACAGGGTGTTTATTATGCATTTTTAAAAACATTCCTGCCACAGAGTCTAGCATTTTAATTATTATTATATTTTTTTTTTCAAATGCCAAATTTATCCAAGGCGCACATCTTTTACAATCAAGTATATGAAATGATTTTTAAGGATTTAATACATGATTATACAGTAACACAATGTTCAGTTTTATATTAACAATCTTTCCTGATCATTTAAAAATATATTTTTTGAAATATTAACCCTTTAGTGCGCAGCTTTACATATATTCAAACAACGCAGTTTTGAATTTAATAGATTTTTTTTTTAATTCGCATATACCTAATTCACACCATAAAATTAAAAGAACAATATTTGCTTTAATTATAAAACAGACATCCCGTATTTAATATCATAGTAGTTCTTGCAAGTACAGCTATACCTATATTTTAATATAGTACAGCTATACCTATAGCTAAATATAACTATAACTTCCTTTTCAAGTTCTTAAACTTTACCTTTTTTTAATCTCTATAATTAAACCACTTATGCTAGTACCTATCTTTAATATTTTTTGATTTAATAATGTAGTTTTAAACAACTGCACCTTCTCTTTTTCCCAATGGCTCATTAATTTGTAAGACATCATATCTACAGACTGGGTATTAAGTTGCCTGACAACTAGGAAACCCCTCACAACGCTGCTCTAAGTCAGATTCAGGTGTAAAGTCAGATTATCTGAACTGCGTAATTTATAGAACGTATTCTATTATGGGAATTAAAAGGTTAAAGGTTAAGTTTTATAAAATAAATAATTATATAAAATAAGGTATTTAGAGACATACTTATTAAAGTATTTACTAATTTGCATTATTTTAGCGTAAAACAGCCATACAGCAGTAGTTTTTACTTCTATTTCAAATGTACAACAGAAGAAAAGATTGACATATTATATGAAAAATATATCTCTGATTTTTTTCATTATTTTTCCTGTGCAACAAACCTTTCAAAGAATCATACATAATTTTTTTCGAAACAAAATAAAGAATTGCGCATTTAAGGGTTAAGCTGCTTTTTTATGCATACTTTATTATTGAATATAATTTTTCATATATCCAATTTTATGATCATCACGTTATTTCAAAGAAGTTAATTTTTTTCTTATAAACTTTTGTTATCAGTTCACAATATTTTCTATGACATTAACACTACATAATTATACCAGATTCAGTTTTATCTCTTCTTTTTCTTTCACCATAAAAGACTGTACCAAGGACATATGTATATGTCAAGCAAGTTCCGTCATACATTGTGTACCTAAGGAAATTGAATTTTGTGTCATACTTTGTACAAATATTGTTTCTGAATGATATTTTCACGAGGTAATATTCTTTTGCCAATTACGAAGTTAAAAATTGTGCAAAAAAGGAATAAAATGGTATACGCATTATTTATCATTTATTTAGATATTTAAAATACACAAAATAATTGTAATAATTTATTTTTTGGAACAAGAAAGTCAAAATTAGCATTTCTGTTATAATAAAGTAGCAAAATTAGCTTGGTATGTGAATATTTTGTATTGTCGTTTAAACAATAAATTAATTTAAAAGTAAAAAAAAAAAGAATAATCAACATAAAATAAACAAATACACGATGCATATGAAGTTTGGACATAGTATCATGAAAACATCTGTAGAGGTTACATGAAATTCCGTAATTTTTGTTAAGGCGCTTCTGAAAAAAGAAATATTTTTCCCCCGCTTAAAAACGCGAAGCTTTCTGATACATTATCTGAGTCATTTTTAAGCATAAAAGTATGATATTTGCAATTGTAAAATGACTTTTAATCGAACAGTTTTTTCGATAGATGAATGACAACCAGTTTTTTTCTTCCCTGTCCTGTCGCGTCCGGTAATTTGGTTGAAAACGCCAACTTTGACTGCATTTTCCAAACAAATCTTCTATCTTTAGTGAAAAATAATAAAAGCAGTTCGATTACATAGATTCTGAATAAGAGCAACTACTAGTTTGATACGTTTGCGAGCTAAAATGAATTAAAAAATAATGTGGCCAATTTCTGTCATAAATTAGCCAATTTGTATGTGAGAACAGCGTTTAACAGAAACAATAAAGAAAAATTCACACTTGTTAAGGATGGAGTATGATTTATTTTAAACAAGTGTGCACTGTAAAAAAAAAAAAAAAAAAAAAAAAAAAAAAATGTAGTTCTACAGATTAATGTTACATGCTTACTAAACTTTCATCTGTAACTGTACAAATAAAGCTGTAAATCTACAAAACTAGTTTTTGTAAAGCTACAGATATCTGTAATTTTACAAATGAATCTGCTAAAATTACAGTGATCTTACTGAAATTTTATCTGTAACCCTGGTTGCAGTTACATGAAAAGTTCTAGGCATCCCAGTTTCCTAAAAAAATCTTAGCAACCTTACAGATTGTTTGATTTTCGGCGCAAAAGTTTGTCTGTTGCATGAATTTTTGTAGTTGCCGTTACATAAAAAGTTCTAGGAATCCCAGTTTCCTAGAAAAACTTTAGTAACTTTAGAGTTTTTTTTTTTTTTTACAGTGTAGTTTCCAAGATTTATAGAGTACTTCATTTGTAGTCTACAATTTTGACCTCATACTATAATCATTGTAAATTCATGTTTATTCAAAATATTTAAAATAATATTAACTTTTCTAATTAAGCTATTTTACTCAAAATAATATTTTGAATGTTATAGAATAAAATGTGTATTTCATAATATAATATAACGCCACATGCTTTTATGTAACCTTTAAGAATTGTATTACATGTAAAAAAAACTATAATGTTAGTAAGAATGTGCTGGGAAACTTGGATTCCGAGAATTTTTTATACAACGGCAACAACAAAAATTCTTGTAACAGATACACTTTTGCATAGTAAATCAAAAAATCTGTAAGGTTACTAAGACTTTTTTAGGAAACTGGGATTCCTAGAACTTTTTATGTAACTACAACCCGGGTTACAGATAAAATTTTAGTAAGATTAGTGTAATTTTAGTAAATTCTTTTGTAAAGCTACAGATCGCTGTAGCTTTACAAAAACTAGTTTTGTAGATTTACATTTGGTTTGTCCAGTGTACATATAAAAATTTTTTAAGCATACAGATTTTTGTAACTTGACATCTGTAGAATTACAGATTTTTTTTTTTTTTTTTTTTTTTTTTTTTTTTTTTTTTTTACAGTGTACAAAATCTGAATCAATAAAATAGAAAAATAAGAGCCAGAGATATCTAAGAGTAAGACACAACGGTAAAAAAATATGCAGTTCTACAGATTAATGTTACAGGCTTATTAAACTTTCATCTGTAACTTTACAAAAAAAGTTGCAAATCTACAAAACTAGTTTTTGTAAAGCTACAGATATCTGTAACTTTACAAATGAATCTGCTAAAATTACAGTGATCTTACTGACATTTTATCTGTAACCCTGTTGCAATTACGTGAAAAGTTCTAGGCATCCCAGTTTCCTAAAAAATTCTTAGCAGCCTTACAGATTGTTTGATTTTAGGCGCAAAAGTTTGTCTGTTGCGTGAATTTTTGTTGTTGCCGTTACATAAAAAGTTCTAGGAATCCCACTTTCCTAGAAAAACTTTAGTAACTTTACAGATTTTTTTTTGCAGTGTAGTTTCCAAGATTTATAGAGTGCTTCATTTGTAGTCTACAATTATGACTTCATACTATAATCACTGTAAACGTATATTTTATTCAAAATATTTCAAATAATATTAACCTTACTAATTAAGTTATTTTACTCAAATTAATAGTTTGAATGTTATAGAATAAAATGTGTATTTCATAATATAATGTAACGACACATGCTTTTATGTAACCTTTAAGCATTGTATTACACTGTAAAAAAAAAAAAAAAAAAAAAAAAAAAAAAAAACTATAAGGTTACTAACAATTTGCTGGGAAACTCGGATTCTTAGAACTTTTTATATAACGGCAACAACAAAAATTCTTGTAACAGATACACTTTTGCAGAGTAAATCAAAAAATCTGTAAGGTTACTAAGACTTTTTTAGGAAACTGGATTCCTAGAACTTTTTATGTAACAGGCTTAACCCGGGTTACAGATAACATTTTAGTACGATTACTGTAATTTTAGTAAATTCTTTTGTAAAGCTACAGATCGCTGTACCTTTACAAAAACTAGTTTTGTAGATTTACACTTGGTTTGTACAGTGTACAGATAAAATTTTTGTAAGCATACAGATTTTTGTAACTTGACATCTGTAGAATTACAGATTTTTTTTCTTACAGTGTACAAAATCTGAATCAATAAAATAGAAAAATAAGAGCCAGAGATATCTAAAAGTAAGACACATCGGTTCTTTCGCTTAAATTTATGTTATCAAAGATTATTTTATTGTTAAATTTATTAATTTGGCTTAAATTAACAATTTTAAAGAATTAACAAATTTTCTGGGAAACTAGTTAAATTGATTTCCAATAAAAAATTGCTGGCATTAGAAAAAAAAAAAAAAAAAAAAAAAAAAAAAAAAAAAAAAACGAGAGAGGAGATAATAAATTTAATGGAAGCAAAATTGACTTAGAAAAACTGAAATGTCTTTTATTCGGTTTGTTTTAACTTTACGTACACTGAAGTAATTTATAAATACATGTGCTAACAATATGTTTTTACATCTCTCTTTACTAAAGTTTTTTACCGAATTAGATTTTAAACCTTTTTAATTACCAAATGTATTGAAATATATAAGAATATTTTACAGTTATAGAAAGTTATCAAATTATGTTAGTTTTATAAATTTCGTTATGATAAAATATTTATAATGTTATATACCAAAATTTCATAAATTTCTTATTTAATTAAACTTTTGAAGTTTTATAAATATGTTCATGAATACAATCTTGGTAATATTATTTGTATTTTATTTATTTTACTTTTTTTATGCTTGATAGAATTTAAGATGAATTTCTTTATAAGTAATGTATAATTTAGAATTTGTTGAGGTAGGCTAAAGTGCATGAGATTAGATTTAGAAAGATCTTTTGCTAATACGAATTACAGCTGGAAAAGTAGACAGTTGTTTATAACATACAATCACTGCATTGACAGTTAGAAAAAGAAAAGCTGATTCTACCGAGCATATATTTTTGTCATTTTATTTTCCGTAAAGAACGTGGCAAGAGTAATGGTTCCCTTCATCATAATGCTATTAAATTCTTTTATTGGATTTAACTGAAAAATCTTATTTTCGATTAGACTAAAAGTATATTTTTTTCAATGGATATGTATAAGTAACTGTGCATTATTATGACAATTTTCACCTTATTAATACTTTGTAATTCGATCTCGTGCTTTCCAAGAAAAATGTTCAAATTACCCGATTGTAGGATGGAAAAGACTTATGCTATCATCTGAGAGAAAATATTCTTTTAACAATTGAGAAAAAATCGTTTTTGCAATTTTAATTTTTTAAACATGTTACAAAAATATCACAGCTTAAAATTAATAATATTAAAACGTATTAATCTGAACAGCCAAATATACTTTGCTAATATCATAAATAAAAGTATAATCATATATATAAAGCTATGTAAATTGAAACACATAGTGCGCTAAAATATTTCATTAAAAAATATATATTTTGGAAAAATAAAGCAACTGGATAAATGATGTTTCTTTTATTTTTTTACTTTTATGTTTTTTATCCTATCTCTCAATTTCGAATAACAATTCAGTACATTTCCTGCTGAATGCTTGATATCAATAAAAAATTGAAACTTTAATTGCTGAATTTTTTATTGAACTTGGCTAAGAGGAGTAAAACCAACAGAGTGAAAAAGTGCCCAAGCCTGGATTCGAACCAGGGTCATTGACATTACGCGTCAAAGATCTACCGCTTACCAACCTGGACGATATACAGCTGACACCTCTCACTCTTATATGTTGAGAGGCTACACCCGCAGCACATGATAGAATATTTTCATGAACATCCAAATCTGTGAAAAAAAAAAAAAAAAAAAAAAAAAAACCGGAACGAAAGGGAATTCAGCGTCGATGAAACTGTATATACATATAATTTTGAGGAAATTGATAGAAATTTTCACACGCCTATTTTTTGTTATTTGAAATTTTAATTGCTGATTTTTTTATTAATCTTGACTTATAGGCATAAGACGAACAGAGTTAAAAAGTGCCCAAGCCTGGATTCGAACCAGGGTCATTGATATTACGCGTCAAAGATCTACCGCTTACCAACCTGGACGATATCCAGCTGACACATCTCACTCTTATATGTTGAGAGGCTACACCCGCAGCACATGATGGAATATTTTCATGAGCATCCAAATCTGTAAAAAAAAAAAAAAAAAAAAAAAAAAAAAAAAAAACGGAACGAAAGGGAATTCAGTCTTGATGAAACTGTATATGCATATATAATTTTGAGGAAATTTATAGAAATTTTCACATGCCTATTTTTTTGTTATTTGAAATTTTAATTGCTGAATTTTTTATTCATGTTGACTAATAGGCGTAAAACGAACAGAGTTCAAAAGTGTCCAAGCCTGGATTCAAACCAGGGTCATTGACAGTACGCATCAATGCTCTACCACTGAGCTACCTGGATACCTATGCCAACGGATAAGAATAAGAAGTGCTAAGCTGGATATAGTCCAGGTAACTCAGTGATAGAGCACTGACTGCGTAATGTCAATGATCCTGGTTCGAATCCAGGCTTGGACACTTTTTAACTCTGTTCATTTTACTCCTCTTAGCCAAGTTGAATAAAAAATTCAGTAGTTAAAATTACAAATAACTAAAAATAGGCGTGTGAAAGTCTCTACAAATTTCCATAAAGTTATATATAATTACAGCATTATGATCGTAGACTAATTATGACACGCTACAACTGTAGATTATTACATGTTGAAAATAGGCAGTAGAAAAATCAGTCGTATAATATCACCAACTAGAATGATTAAAGTGCAGTCGTACCTTCATGGATGTGATTCCTTAGGTGTTTTCCGTGCAGAATGGAAGAAGCCGTAAGATTAAATCAAAAGAATTATTAGTTACAGGTAGATTATTCCAACTCCACTAGTATTACAGTTACACATTTTCTAGTAGTGTCATACTTCAAAATAGTTTAAGATGTTAAACTGATCAGAAACAACGTCACGAATAAATGAAAAACACTCTCCAAGTGACGCAGGTTTTTTAAGCAACACAAAATCGTACAAAATCTTCTCTAGAAGTCAATGTAATCGTATAAATATTAGAAAAGCGAGTGCGACTACATGGCTCCGAGCCGATCTACCGAAGAGAGGTAGGAGCAGAACAGAAATCCGCGCAGGCGATAGGATTAAAGATCTCGGGAGGAGGCGTGGAAGTATAACGTGGACACAGGATTCTTTACCTAGCGGCGGAGGTTTTAAAAAGAAAACAGGTTAGCGCTAAGACTCATAGGAAATCTAATGAATATAATAAAAAAATAAAATGGTATTCCTAAACCTTCGAAAGAAAAAAGAATTTAATGTCCCAAAATATGAAAGAATAAAGTAATTGAGTGGGTTTTACAAAGAAGTATAGCTATTAACAGATTAAGATTACTTGAATAAGAAATAAAAGAATGGGTTGGATTAAAGGCATGAGATTAAAATATAAAGGATATTTAAGATATTATTAAAAGACGGGTAAAAAGGTAGATATTATAAGAATTCGGAATAAATTAACTAAGGTAAAAGGGCGAAAATTTTTATTATTACATGTATACTGAATTAAAATGGCCAAAGCATTTATTACATACATTAGTCACTTTTTAATAGGATGTGGGAATTTCATCATCTCACCCAGTGTCCTATTCCGAATCAGTTATTTGTTCTGTCTGTCTGCTTGTATTTGTTTCGATAAATTCTTTTTCACTTCAATAACCCTAAATTTTGAAATAATTATCTACTGTGTTATGCGCAGAAAATGTTGCATGTTCGCAATTGAATTTTTCTTTGAAGTTGAAAAATTCTGGCATGATATTGTCAAAATTTTCTGAACGATGCGTTTCTTGCACGTCTGCAAATCTGTCATGGTGAAAGTATTATTTTTTTCCTGTTTCACAATATTCCATGTAGCAAAAATATCATTAGGCTTTCCTGTGATGCACATATACAGTGTGTCTACGTATAACCTGGCCGCCCTTTATTTCCGCAACTGTTGGTCCTAGATGCATACTTCCAATTACAAAATTGTTTAAATAAGGTAAAGAATTATTTTTAAAGCGATTTGGGTCAAGAAAAACATTTATTAACAAACTACGAAATTTAAATTTTTATACGGTCCCCCGGTCCTATAAGTGGTATTTAATAAAAATTTACTGTGACACTAACAAGTAAGACAAAAAAAAAATCCCATTCATCTGACATTAAAATTGACCGAGTTATGAAACTTTGAAATTCATGACTTATACCACTTTTTTGCAACTCAAAACAGATGATTTCTGCCATACTTTCAGGGGTCGTATATAAATTACTTAAACTTATTTCAAGGTATCTGCGCTTTGAAAGAAATCGTACAAGTATTACGATTAACTTTTATTAGTTAAGTTTCAGATTAGTTACAATAATTGTATTTTAACATAGGTTGTATTTTGTTAGGATTTGAAGCAATGACTTTCTTTTAACAAAAATTATGTTATTTTCATAAGGTTTTATTTAACTTGCAACGATCATCATTCCAGTTTAAATTTTATACTCAAACATTAACTCACTTTCAAATGTCCGATCGAAGTTAAATTTTACATACTGACTTAAATCAGATGACAATGCTATATTAATATGATTTTCGACACTTACCATCTTATACATCTTTATATTAGAGGATAACACAAAAAAATTCGGATCGATTACCATCAACAAGTTTAGGAAAGAGTTTTAGATTAGCTGACATAAGCATGCGATGGTTGTGTTTTTTAACTTTTATAATTACGTTTTATATATTTTTTAACGCTGAATAAAAAAATTACCTTCACGTTTAACCATCATGTCATGATTTTTCTCAAATCGTAAATTTCAAGATTAAAAAATAGCAAAAAATCTAATACTATAAAAGAGATATAAGACTTTTTAATTCAGTTTAATTTTATTTAATTCAATAATTTATTCATTTTTTGGCTTATACTGGGTTTCTTAGAGCTAAATAGCTTAGGGGTCCGATGAGGTTCGAAAAGGAGGGGAATTTTAACTTTAAGCTTTTAAACTTTGAAATTTGCGATTTGAAAAAACTCCTTAAGCGATTGTTTAAAATGAAGGTCATTTTGGGATTCAGCAATAAAAAATACATGAGAATCAATTTTCAAAAGCTAAAAAACATGGCACAACCCAAAATTTGAAAGACAGTGTAATCTAACAGCATTTTTAAAATATGCATCATTTCGTAAAGAATTGAGGCTGTTTTTCATTCGTTTATTTAACAGAAATTCTGGGTTTTTTTTTTTTATTATTATATGTTTATTACAAATTGTATATTTTGTAGTAATATTTCAGAATGATTAAAAATTTCAAATTTATATTGCAATGTCAATTTTACTCTCAACCATTTTTGAAATATATCTGACGGAATTATATTTCTACTAAATTTGTGAATGACACCTAATTTGCAGCAAAATGTATACTCCAACTTTAAACAGCTATTACTCGGTCATTTTTAATCGCAGAATAACGGGACTTTTTTTTTGTCTTACTTGTCAGTGTCACAGGAAAATTTTACTAAACAAAACTTATAGACCGGAGGACCCTATAAAAAATTAAATTTCGTAATTTTTTAATAAATGTTTTTCTTGACCAAATCGCTTTAAAAATAATTCTTTACCTTATGTAAACCATTTTTGTAATTGGAAGTATTCATCTAGGACCACCGGTTGCGAAAATAAAGGTCGATCAGGTTATACGTGAACACACTGTATTCTTGTTTTTTTCTTTTACCCAATAAGTATGCCCGCACATATAAGTTTTAGCTCGTATTTAGTACGTATAGGTACTTATTTCATTGCGGTTTAATCCAAAATTTTCTTACTGAAATTTTCTCTTTATTTAATCTCATATTTTCTGCCATTAAATAAAGCTTTCTGTAAGGAAATACTGAAATACACTACTTTAGTGCATGATGTGTAAAAATGTAACCACTGAGGTTGTAACGACAAACTGAACGTAATTTATTAAATGTGTAAAATAATTTTAACTTTGAAAAGCAGCTGACATATGTGCATTTTATTGTAAAAAAGAAAAAAAAAACCTCCTTTTTTCCAAAAAAATAAAATAACTCTCGGCATTTGGGTCTTGATGTAACGAAAACACGCACTCCTGAGAAGGTTAATGGCCGATAATAGTGTATCATTAAAATTTTCGTGTTTGTAAATACGACAAGAAAAAGCGATTTATACTAGCAACGTTTTTTTCTTTTTTATAAAAGGGAAAAAAATAATAAACTTTTTTAGTTTAAATTAACGAATTCCTTTTAACATTTATTCTAAGGAAAACGTTTCGGAACTTTATGATTAGTTGGATTTAGCCGAAAGTTCGAGGTATCGTATGTATGTATTATTATAATTATTTCATTATTGTCACCAGAATTGTTTTGAAAAGTAAGTAGTACTAGTTATTATTTTTAATTACATTTTACGATAATTAGACTATAATTTATTTGCTTTAAATCTGAAATCCTCTTATATTTAAAAAGTAACAATAAAAATAATACACAGTAATCAACTTAGAACAACGTTTGAATAGAATTTTCAGATAAATTAAAACGTTATATCTTTGAAACGATTGCACGACTGATTCATTCACATACGCTTTTTTATAGAACCAAGCTAGGGTATTCGCAGACAGACTCTTATTATAACCCCACAGTAAATAATATTTACAATGATTTATAATTGGCGTCTGCTTAGTATATTGTATAGCGCAAATATTCACTACAATTTAGCACTAACCACTAAATTGGTATTAACTTCAGCAATAACGACTATTAGGATTATAGTCAATTATTTGAAATATTTAGAGTAGCTATTATTATTTTTTTTTCAAAAATATTGTGTTATATAAACCTTATATAAAGATAATTTTTTTACGGTCATAGTTGTTTCTTATATTCTGCAAACACATTAAAAATTAAGCTTTGCTATATTATGAAAATTAAAAGTTGTAAAGCTGAAAATAATGCAGTCAAAAAATAAAAAGTCGTCTGCGGTCAAACTTTGCATGACAATAAAAATTACATCTACTTCTTTTATTTCCCAATGGCAAAACAACAGAATGCTAAACAAGAAAAATTCGCTTCAAAATATTTTAAACATTCTTTACTGAAGCTAACTTAAACCATTTTTTCTTTTACAAAGTATGCCTAAGTACTATAAATGAAATGTTAATAATATATAATAATAAGAAAATAAACATCTTGAGTTCTTGACAATTTTAAATAAATCTTTTTCTTCAAGCCTCCAATGAAAAATTCCTTTTCCAGATTTTTAAAATGTAAAAGACAATTAAAAACCTTGTTGTAAAGAAACACGCAAAAGTTTGAGAACTGATAGTATCATCTTTTGTTGCTGATAAACAAAGCTGAAATAATATCCTTTGACCGTCTAAAAATAGAAAAGTATACTCTTTCCAACTAGCTAAATTTATCGTTTCAAAGAAAATAATAGGAAAGAAAATAAAATTTATGCCGAAGTTACAAGAGATAAAAATCGCTGTTACAACTATGTGCTCTGCAAAATTTAAGATTTTGTGAGCGGATTACAAGATATAGAATTACTTTTTTGACAAAAAGATTTTTTGATAATTGAAATCAATAACGCGTATAACATACTTGTTTATCGATGAAAATTTTAATCCATACTTAAAATAAACATTTCATTCTTTTTTTTAATTTATAATTGTACTAAATATCCATGTTATAATTGTTTCTTTCAATTTGGGAATATGAGTTCGTGGACGGACTTTTACACAAAAATGTTTTAACTGCTTATTAGCTATGCTTAATTTTTAACTATTACTTAGAGCACTTTTTTGCATTTTTCTTGGTATATATGTATATAAATACATATGCATACATATATTATATATTATATATTTCAAAAAATAAATTGTCATAAAAAATCATAATTCTTATTATTGTGTAAAAAATTGCCTGTAAAAATTGCCCAAATTGCTTTAAAAAATACAGTAGTTGCGTAAAATTAACAGCACATTGTGCTGTTAATTTTACGACACTACTGTATTTTCCATGTTTATATAGTCAGGAAACCAAAGAAAGATACAGCACATTCACTGTTATCGAGTTTGTTCTGGCAAATTTACAATGGGGTTTTTTTTACAGTGTGAAGAAATGTACATTTTCATCTAAAAAATTACCATAATAAGCAGTTCATCAAAATTTCAAAATATCATTGCATAACACCATGTTCTATTTAACGCTTCTAATTTCCAACACCTTCGAAGAATTTTATATGCTTAAAAATATTTATGTAATTAAAAAATAAACAAGCGGTAATGACAGAGCATAGCTCGGTCAAAATTAGCTTTATGTTCAACTCGATGGAATATTCTCACTGTATCATTCCTCTGTATTATTGCTATAATGCATGATGTATTATAACAGTATTACTTACAAAAACAATCAATATGAGAAGTATGTAGTATGTAGTGCATACTTCTAAAGTTTACACTATTTACACATTTACAACTAAAGAATATCCATTCCACATTACATTTTTTGCTCAACTCTGATTGGTTTAACCATGTATCTCAAGTCCTATTAAGAATTTCTAAAAAATTCTTTCACATTCTGAAGGCTTATGTTTTCGACAAAAATAGCCAAATTTGACGACATTCTTGCATTTGGCGCCGAGTATGTATTTTGGCATTCGTAAACTTGAAAATCGATTTTTCGTCCAAATGTTGTCAATATTTCGCCAACTTCGCGGTTTCGTGACCGTGAAACGTAGTGACCCAAAATGATGCACTAATCAAATCTGCTCGAACATGTGACTTGGCTCAATGGTCTGGTAAACAAAAAAGGTAGGATACAAAGTTTAGTCACAATCCCTTAAGGCGTTTTATAGATAAAATTTGCTTGACCCGCAGTGATTCCAAAATGACTCACTAACCTAATTTTCTCAAACATGTGACAAAGCCGCATGGTCTTCTCGAGCCCGAAAATGAAAGAATACAAACTTTAATCAAAATCGTTAGAGCCGTTTTCTAGAAAAAATTAGCTTGATCCGTAACGACCCAAAAAGGACCCACTGATCGAAATTTCTCAAACATGTGACCTAGCTCAACGGTCCTTGAACCCGGAAGAGGCACAATACAAAATTTTGTCAAAATTGTTTCAGACGTTTTTTAGATACAATTAACTTGACCCTGACCCATTATGATCCAAAATTACCCACTAATGGAATGTTCTTGAACATGCGACCTACTTCAATGCTCTTCTTCAGCCCGAAAACGATTGAATACAAAATTTAGTCAAAATCGTCCGAGCCGTTTTTTAGATAAAATTAGCTTGACACGCAGTGACCCCAAAATGACCCACTAACCTAATTTTCTTGAACATGTGACCTAGCCCAGTGGTCTTTTCAAGACCGAAAACAATCTATCATAAAATTCAGTCAAAATCGTTAAGCTTTTTTTAGATAAAATTAGCTTGACCCATAGTGACCCAAATATGACCCACTAATAGAAATTTCTCGAGCATGTGACCTAGTCCAATTGTCTTCTCGTGCCCGAAAACGGTTGGCTATAAAATTTAGTTAAAATCGTTTGAGCCGTTTTTTAGATATAATTAAATTGAACCTGATCCATTATGACCCAAAATAGACCCAGTAATCGAATTTTCTCGAGCATGCGACGTAACTCAATGGCCTTTTCGATCCCGAAAAGATAGAATACAAAATTTAATCAAAATCATTAGAGCCGTTTTCTAGACAAAATTAGCTTGACCCACAGTGAACCCAAAAATGACCCACTAATCGAAATTTCTCGAACATATGGTCTAGCCCAATGATCTTCTCGTGCTCTGAAACGGTAGAATACAAAATTATGTTAAAATCATTTGAGCCGTTTTTCAGATACAATTAGCTTGAGAATAATACCATTGTGACCCAAAATGATCCACTAATCGAATGTTCTTGATCATGCGACCTAGCCTAATGGTATTCTTGTGTCCGAAAATGGTAAAATTCAAAATTTCGTCAAAATCGTTAGAGCCGTTTTCCATATAAAATTACCTTGACCCACAGTGACACAAAAATGACCCACTAATCGAATTTTCTCGAACATGTGACTTAAAGCAATGGCCTTCTCGTAATCCAAAACGATACATTACAAAATTTAGTCAAAATCGTTAGAGCCGTTTTTAGATGAAATAGGCTTGACCCATAGTGACCCAAATATGACGCATTAATTGAAATTTCTCAAACATGAGACCTTGCCCAATAGTATTCTCGTGCCCAAAAACGGTTAGATATAAAATTTAATTAAAATCGCTTGAGCCGTTTTTTAGATATAATTAGCTTGACCCTGACCCAGTATGACCCAAAATGACCCTCTAATCGAATTTTCTCGAACATGTGACCTAGCCCAATGGTTTTCTGGTGCTTGAAAATGGTAAAATATAAAATTTAGTCAAAATCGTTGGAGCCGTTTTTAAGATAAAATTTACATACACACACACACACATACAGACACAATTTTTGCTCGTATTATAGTATAAAATAGATTGTAGGATGTTGAATATTATGCAAAAGAAGATTAAAAGACAATGACTTGCAGATCTGAAGTTAAGATTCCTGATCTGCAGATTTACCAGTTATTTTACTAATGAAAATGGCATTAAAAATTTCAGTGCAAACTTGCGGTTGCATCGTCTAATGTTTTCTTAAACTAGTCTAGTACTTACACTCTTTTTCTGCATTTTTAGTAGATTTTCTTAATTTGTTCTTCATGAATATTTTCCATTAATCTAGCTATCTAAACAGTTACACAAAATTTGGAAGAATTACTGGTAAGAGAGAATTTTTTAAACGATTTTTTATATTTCAATTTTTTACCTGCATCAATGGTGAAATTTGTACTTTGTAAACCAAAGTCATATATTGCATTTTGTCGGACATACTTCTTTGAAGATTCCGTTTGAATTTTATGAAACAAATTACTTATTTATGGACAATACTGGTTAGTGTTAACTATATCCTTCAAGTATATTTGAGTCCAATAAAGTTAATAATAATTCAAGCAATCTCTACTTAATAAGATATTTGTTTTTGTTTGTATTTTACACCACTCTCATTGTATTTGATACAAAATCTTCAGTTAATGGAATGCATGCATTGCATCGAATCGAATTTGAAGAGAATTGTTAGATTTCTATCATATTTTCTTTTTGTTCTCTCTTCCGACTGCAAATTATTTTGAGTATACGTGTTTTTAAAAATATTCTTTTATTGTTTTGTCTAAAATTTGCAATCATAATATTTTAAGAAATTATTTATTAGAAATAATTAATGATAACGACCTCGCGATTCCAATTAGCGGCACGCGGAGCTCTTTAGAAAAAATAATTTATTCTATAATAAGATTTTTCCTGGACTAACGAAAAATGCTTAATTGAAGCGAAAAAAAATTCTTACAAATGCAGTGATGTCTTTTTATTAGTAGAACTACATAACGTATTTTTCTATTCATTCGATCCCATGTTTTTATAAATTTTTGCTACGTCGGGGTTTTGCTAAGTAGCATTTGGCTTGCCACTTAAGTTTGTATGATCATTTGTAGCTCACAATTCCGTGTTAATTATTAAATCTTTCTGTAGACAAATTATACAAAAGCGTTGATTAAATTACAGTTTCCGCAGACAGTATAATAAGATTTAGCGAAAACAAAGTCTAGTCGTGTAACGTAATTCGATGTCGACTAAAGCAGCAAAAACTATGGAAAAATCGAAGAGATCAGAAACATTATTCGAAATAATCTGGCCTGAAATAGAAATAAATATACAATACAAGTAATGGTTGTTTCAGTGGTACCAGTAATGATACCGTCGTGAAGTAATAGTCATACTTAACAAAATTTAAATTTTTCCGCATAACATTTTTAAATAGTGATCCATTAAAAATTAATACAGATTATGTATTTAAATGCAAATTAAATCAATTTAAAATTGTATTTTGTCAAAATTTCAGTCAAAATATTTATCCTTATTTTATGTTTTGTCAGTAGCAAAAACTTAATAACAACAACAAATAATGCATAATGGATTTCAAATTTGAATGATTTGAAAACTTCCTTTCTTCCTTTATGTAAAAGAATATCGTTTAAAATTACGCCTGTATTGATTGATAATTTAATTTTAATTGTTCTAAAAAAGCTAAATGTAGTAATTCTAGTACACCAAATACTTCGCTTAATAGAATCATTTATCTTGCCGTCCCACTATCCTGCTATCCTTTAAAGTGGCTTCGCCAGGTATTCAGCGATGTGATACGAATTAAGAACGCAATTTAATCAATAGTAGTATGTGCTGGGGAGAAAAATTCTATCAATTTTGTCTTTTAAATAATAATTAAAAGAATCTTCACAAATATTATTCAATTATTAGCAAATATTATCTCAAAGCAATAAAGAGAAAGTTTTGAGAATATACAGTAAACATTTTTCTAGTAAAAGATACATTAGACATAAGATTATTTTCTATTTTTATGAATAAACTTAAACAATTTAAATATACTAGATACATAACTAAAATATTTAAAATATTTTATCAATTTTCCACATACTTTATAAAGAAATTTAGACATTTTATTCCACCTAGAAATTTAGTAACTGATATTTCAATGTTAGAATGAGAATATTTTGTAAATATAAAATCTATATATTTTCAATTTAAAAAATTAGATTTCAAACTTATATTGCAATCAACAATAAAGGGAATGTTTTGAAAAAAAAAATTGATTTCAAACTTCTTTTTAGAATGTAATGTCACGACAACCGATAATAGAACCAATCTCTCTAGAATTTTTTATACGAAGTTTATTAAACATAAAATGCTATCTACAAAATATTTACACTTGCAGAGAACTATGTACACTGTTACTATTATTTAAGAACCACAATCCTTCCACAAAACCACACATATTACTTCTCAAAATGAAACCAATATTTACTCAGATGCATTCCCGGCATCCTACAAAATTAATACAGATTATGTATTTAAATGCAAATTAAATCAATCGTGGATTGAATAGGAATATCACTTTAATATTCTTGGTGCTAGAAAAGGGTCTCATGTTGATATTTACCTCTTAACCATAATCTTAAACAACCGCTAACTCCCTGCTCATCTTTTCACTTCCATTCATTCCAAGTTCAAGAGTCAGTCTCTTCACTTCAGTTTACTTACATTTTTAAAAAAAGGTTGGAAGGAGGTCGGTTGCATGACAATGATCAAAGATAATGTTTTGAAAAAATAAGATTTCAAACTTCGATTTCAAACACCAATAAAGAAAATGTTTTTTTTTAATTAAATTTTTAACTTCTATTTCATACGCCAATAAATATTGTTTGGTAATAACACAGTATAATATGCAAGGTGTCCGAAAAAGATCCACACAACTTCAAAATTTTATTTAAAAAAAAAGAACAGGCTTACAACAAAATTAGTTGCAACAATAGACAGAATAACTCAAAAAGTTTTTTCTGCTGCCGAGGTAAATCTCAACATGAGACCCTTTTCTAGCACCAAGAATATTAAGGCGATATTCCAATTCAATCCACGAATGTTTTAGCAAGTTAACTTCAACAGTAGATACAGCTATTTGAATATTTTGTTGCAGTTCCATTAATGAATTTTGTAGGGCTCGTGGAAAATATTTGCCGTACTCTTTCCGCACATTCTTCACTAGCACTAGAGCGACCATTTTAACCCTTTGTGTACTGAACTATGAATTCATGAAAAGTTTATCTTCTAAAGCCTTTTTCATGAATTTTTGAAACTACATTAGAAGATTTACATAATCATTTAATAAATTTTTGATGGATTTTAGAAGGATTAATTAAACTTGAATTTATATAGGGATTTTGTGCAATTTATAACCCTACTAAAATCTTTTATTTCAAATATTTTTCTTAGCATTTTGTAGAATTGGGAAATGTACAAATACAATTTTCTTACAATAGAAATATAGAAGTAGTTTCGAATTGAAAAATTATCCCCCTCCCCTCCCCCCAACGCCAAGAAAGCTGAAAAGATGCAAAGGCAAAAGAAATCATCCTTTAAAAATATTTTTGTTTTGTGTAACCAATAATGTTTAAAGTAATGCATCTGTAACTCCTTCTAAACTATAGTACTACTAATCGATGTACTAAATGAATTTTATTACAAGTTATTTTAATGGTACTTATAAGTACCGTCAGTAGATAAAGGGTTAAATAACTGAATTTTTTTAATAATCGCTTAGGTGCAGCGACATCAACATACTGTAGAAAAAAAATGAGTTATTCAATCTATTATTGTAACTAGATTTGCTGTAGACCTATCTTTTTTTTAAATAAAATTATGAAGTTTTTCGGATCTTTTTGAGACACCCTGTATTTCTGTCAAGAAATATCTTACACATAAGCTTATATATTTTTTTCTTTTTATGAATATATTAGAAATATTTAAATATACTCAGTACATAACTAAAATATTCTAAACATAACTAAATCTTTTGTAGATTTCTCACTCACTTTATAAAGAAATTTACTAATTTTATGCTGATATTTCAAAACTACGAGGAGACTTATTTTGTAAGTATAAAGTCAATGTATTTTCCATTTAAAAAATTAGATTTCAAACTTCTATCCCAAACACAGATACTGGAGCTTACTAGAGTTATATTTTATTCATATATAGATTTAAATATTTCGTAAAAATACAATCTCTTCCAGTTCGAGCGATCCAACCGAAAGTTTCTATTTAGCTTGTCACCATTATTTCGAAAATAATTTTACTAACTTACTACACAATTTGAAAGGTCTGAAGCTAATCGAAAATCCTTTTGCAAGTTTTAACTTTCGTCAAATTTTCTCATGAATGGAGTCTGAAATGCCTATTTTCTAAAACGTGTGCATTAAATTTGTTCTACTTAGTTTGTTATTTATAAAATAAATATTTTGCCTATGGAAAAGTAATTTTTAAGACAAAAATTAATCAGAGCAATTTCGTAAATGTGTCAAAAAGTATGGTTGCAAAAATATCTTTGACAGATAAGGCTAAATTTTTATTTTCTCTAAAGCTGTAAAATTAATTTTTATTTTTACACTGTAAAATAAAAAATCCATAAAGATAGAGTTGCAGCATTATTGTGCGTCACGTATATTCTTAAATCCATATTCTTTAATTTAGTGACACATTCACGAAATCATATAATCAAAGAAAAAATGTCCCTAAAAATACGGAAATTGTTCTGGCAATTAACGGATTTTTTGTCTCACAGTGTATGACACAACATAATATTTTTGTAGTAACCCTTTACTGTTAATTGCATTCACTTTAAAGACAATTGTTGGCAATATCGCACATTTAGAAGCACAAAGGACGACGGTAATATACTAAAAAATTTTCGGTGGCCCTTTAAAAGAAAAAGTATATACAGGGTGACGAAAAATGAAGGGGACTAATAGGCAAGCAAAGATAAATTGTTGTAATGAATTTAATTGGAAAATAAAAGTATAGCGTGAAAGTACAAATATACAAGTGTTATCTGACAAAAAAACAAAGGTCTTCCAATATCGAAATTGTTACTAGAAGTGCTGTTATTCAAAATGGCGACATCCCCGCACGAGACACTTACTGAGTGTTAGAATACGTAAACACTTCATCTTCTGTCGTTGTTCAAAGACACTTCCGAATCAATTTTTTTAAAGAACCATTGCATCGTCACAACATCAAAGTGGGTGAAGCAGTTTGAGGAGACGAGCTGCTTATGCAAAGGAAAAGGCAGCGGACGACTACCTCAAAAACGAAGTGGTGAAAATCATTCGTGAAGCGTTTGTACGAAGTTCCACAAAATCAGCAAGTTGTGTCAGGGCAGAACTGAATGTGTCTCAAGCAATAGTGTGACGTATGTTACGCAAACATCTGCAATTGAAGGAGTTCACTTTTCAGATGGGACAGACTTTAAAAATTACCGACAGGCTGTTGTGTAGAGCACTCTGCGTGGATTTGCCAGCAGTGTTCGAGGTTGATGGTTTCGCGAACGGTTTCTCGTTTACAGATGAAGCCACCTTTCACTCATATTGCTAAATTAATAGACATAATTTGCGATTTTGGGGCGCAGAATAACCGCATGTGATACTCGCACATGAACGTGATTCTCCGAAGGTAAATTGTTTTCTGCGCCTTTACCAACAGCAGTGTGTTTGGGTCGTTTTTCTTCGCGGAATGCATAATTATGGTATTTATATACAAAGACCTGTTCTTTAAGTGGTTATTACCTCAGTTAGACGAAGCGGTTCTTGACTTCATTCTCCAGTAAGATGTTGCTCCACTTCACTGGCATAACGACGTATGTGAATACTTCAACAATCACTAATTATCTAACCCGTCGTTCGTTCAGACGTGCAAGATCAAATGCTGTGCCATCACTTTCCCCCCGCCCTTCCCCCCCCCCGATCTAACGTCGCGCCATGAGATTTATTCCTTTCGAAATACGTGGAGGACAAGGTGCTCTTGCTCCAATTACTTAGGCCTTACAGCAATTAAAGCAGCGGATAAGTGATGTGTTTTTGACTCAATAACACCGGATATGCTAACAAAAGGGTAGCAGAAATTGGAGTACCGCATAGATATTTGCCGTATCACCGGAGGGGCCCACATCGAACACCTTTCAAAAGTTGTATAATAATTTCGCGTTAAATTTGTATTTCAAAAATAAACCCATTACAACAGTCGCAGGTATTTTTCTTTTTGTCCAATTCATTTTGAATCACCCTGTACAATACGACTATTTTTAGGTAGCTTTCATTACAAAAAGCTACCTATAGCAGCCGTTCGGAGGAAAGCGATTTCAAAAAAATTTGGTATATTTTCATCGATCATGACCCCCAGACCCCGAAACCACCCTCCGTTCAAAATTTATATATATATGTGACCTTTGTCACACTGTGACTCTCGTATTTATGAACCGATTTGGATGTAATTCGGTTTGTACATAGTACATACAAATGTATCGACCGAGTTCGTTGGCCAGCTTCATCCACCATTTTGTTTAAAAATGGCGGCCATTTAAAATTTTTTTTTTAATTTAAAATTTGAAATGTGGTACGAAAAAATTGAAAATGGAAAAATATTTTTTTCCTTATGTATTTGACCTTTATACAAAGATTCCGGAGCAGTTTTTGTTTCGTCTATATCTTAAAAAATGGCTGAGTTATAGCATTTTGAATTTCTAGCGTGGCTGACATTTTGAAACGTCCTGAATTTTGTCAGGCGATAAAAGGCGTATTTATGAACCGATTTGGATGTAACTTCGTTTATACATAGTACATACCAATGTCTCGACCGAGTTCGTTGGCCAACTTCCTCCGCATCCTTGTTTAAAAATGGCGGCCATTTAAATTTTTAAGAAAAATTTAAATTTGAAATGTGGTATCAAAAAATTGAAAATTGAAAAAATATTTTTTCTTATGTGTTTGACATTGATACAAAGATTCGGGAGCAGTTTTTGTTTTGTCTATATCTTAAAAAATGGCTGAGTTATAGCATTTTGAATTTCTAGCATGGCTGACATTTTGAAACGTCCTGATTTTTGTCACGTGATAACAGGCGTATTTATGAACCGATTTGGATGTACATTGGTGTGTACATAGTACATATAAATATCTTGACCGAGTTCGTTGGCCAGCTTCATCCGCAATCTTGTTTCAAAATGGCGGCCATTTAAAAAAAATTTAAAAATTTAAAATTTAAAATGAGATATCAAAAAATTGGAAAATGAAAAAGATTTTTTTCGTATGTGTTTTACCTTTATACAAAGATTCCGGAACAGTTTTTGTTTCGTCTATATCTAAAACAATGGCTGAGTTATAGCATTTTGAATTTCTATTGTGGCTGACATTTTAAAACGACCTGATTTTTGTCACGCGATAACAGGCGTATTTATGAACCGATTTGGATGTAACTTGATCTATACATAGTACATGCCAATGTCTCGACCGAGTTCGTTGGCCAGCTTCATTCGCCTTCTTGTTTCAAAAGAGTTGCCATTTAAAAAAAGAATTAAATTTAAAATTTAAAATGAGGTATTAAAAAATTGGAAAATGAAAAAGATATTTTATTGTGTTTGGCTTTGATACAAAGATTCCGTAGCAGATTTTGTTTCTGAAAATTTGTTATTTTGTTAATATCTTAAAAAATGGTTGAATTATAGCACTTTGAATTTCTAGCATAGCTAACATTTTGAAACGATCTTGTATTTGTCACGCGATAACACACGTATTCGCCTATTTCGATGTAAGAAGGCATGTGGATAGTATGCATCAATATCTCGACCAAGTTCGCTGGCCAGTTTTATCAGCCATCTTGTTTCAAAATGGCGGTCATTAAATTAAAAAAAATTATATTAAAAGTGAGGTGCAAAAAAATTAGAAATTGAAAAAGGTTTCTTTCTTAAGTATTTGACTTTGATATAAGGATTCAGGAGCATTTTTTGTTTGTCTTTATCTTAAAAAATTGCTCAGATATAGCAGTTTCAATTTCTAATATGGGTGACATTTTGAAAAATCTGATTTTTTGCCTGCTACAGCACTCGTATATATCAACCGATTCCGATATGAGTGAGCATGTGCACAGCCATTACTAAGGTCTCGACCAAGTTCACTGGTTAGCGTCATCCACCATGTTGTCTTAAAATGGCAGGCACTTTAAGAAATCGCCGAATTTGGCAGCCAAATATAAGTTACTTTAAATAAAAGCAGCTTGGATAAAGCTGACTAATTTCGCGAAATTCTCATTCTTAATGATTTAGTATTGATAAAAATTAGTATTGAATCTCCTATATTCGGTTTCCATTAAATTGAGCTTCGTGTGTTTGAATAATATAAGTTGGCTTTTTTAAAATAAGGAATATGAAAGCTACTTCTTCCTCCCGGCACTGGCCGGAAGGACTTTTAAAACATGAATTAGCATTGTGTACAGCCTGAAAAAGAAAAAAAAATCCACTACAGTCCACACATTTTAATCACTAACTTTTCGCAGAAACAAAAACAAACAGAAATAGCCATTCAATTGGAAATTATTACTTCTTGCAGTTTTTTAAAGTAATAATAGGCTTAGAGGGTCGACTTCATCGTAAATTGTACCAAAATTGGGAAATATGATCAATATTCAATATGAATAGCTAATTTTTACTTCATATTTGAACTTTTGGGTAAATTTTACCATAAGGCATCAATGGAAACTCATTTGGTCAAGTAGTTTAGGAATTATGAAGGTTTAAAGTTTGGTACTATTAAAGATAAATTCATTAGTAGTCTTGGCAAAAAAATTGTTATAAGGTACCGTAAAACGGGGTTAATCGGAAAATTTTTCAACTTTAACGTAAGAAAAGGCAACTACCGATTTTTTATTTCTTTAATTTTTGGACTAGAAACTTGGGTCTTGGTTTGTTCTTGAAATTTGAAGCAAAAACAAAACATTTTTTATAGTTCTTATGTATATTTTTTATTCTTTTAATGATGCACCGATTCACCTCGCAGGTAGGGGTGAATCGGAGCAAATGTTATAATCTTTATTTATTCAGTTTGATACTTTAATAGGGTTAATAAAAACAGGTAATAATGATAAGCGATGAATAGGAACACGTAGTTACTATCAAGTAAATCCTTTATTTAATATAAAAGTAAAGGTATGACGTTTCAGAAATTAGAAAACAACTTTGAACTCAGGAAAGATTAAAATTTATTCTAAGAAAATGTATTTGAATTGAGAAAGATCAAATTTAATACAAATTCAATTCACTCATGTCATTCACAAAAGTTATCATATCCTTGAAACGAGCAGATGTTTGAATGCTGTCTTTTAGCTGAAGTTTCTTTATGACATCGTCTGGAAGAAATGCTGCCTCCTCTTCTACCGTTCCTTGAAATCTCCAAGTATAGGGGGCCGTTTTGTAAAATTTTCCCACATAACCATCATCTTCTGGGTACAGGACTTTGGTCACATAGAGTCTGTATGCTTTTTTCCATGCACTTTAACGACAAGGAAATCTCATGGAGAAAATTTGTTCGAAAGTTGGGAATTTTCTGGGATTCCAAAATCTGGGTCTTACTACAATACATATTCATACGTATGTTTTCAGATATGACATGAAAATATTACTTATTGCAGAATAAACCATGACAGTAATCTGCTGTGTGAATCGGAATAACAACAGAAATGTGTTCCGATTCACCCCGTAAATCTTAAGGCTATGATGTTAAAAGACATTTTTCACTTTTTCATTATGTAGTTTTAGAAATACATAAAATCTAATATAGCATATCGTTTATAGGTCTATCCTTAATTTAAAAAAAAACACTACTCCTAGGTTTAGAATACGAAAAAGTCTGTAGTTACATACAAAGTTTTGCAGATGTTGAAAATAGGAGGTTTTTGAGGATCCAATTGCAGTTTTTTTTATATAACTGAGTAGTGTTGCCAGCATGACAAAACTGAATTTCCCAACATTTCATGATATTACCTTCTTAAAAAAAATTGACGACTAATAATATCCTCACGTATATTTATTTTGAATTTATTTGCGTGACCGGGAAGTTTCGTTCCTGTTCACCCCGTTTTACGGTACATTTTAAAGCATAACTCAAGAACTACTTGACGAAATGAGCTGCACTTTTAAATTCTTATAGTTGAAGCTTATAGAAATCGATTTCTGTTTTAAAAAAGTTATATATTCATAATTCTCTTGAAAAATTAGGTCGAAAAATATATTTTTAAAACTTAATTTCTAAAAAAACTTGTATCCGTATGACTTTTTTAACAGAGATCAATTTTTAGGAGCTTCAACTATGCAAATTCGAAATTACAGCTTATTTCAACAAGAAGTGTTTGAGTTATGCTTCAAAAACTGCTTACATTACAATAAGTTTTGTTATGATTAGAAGTGAATTTAACATTAGGTATCCAAACTTTAAATTTTCTTAAATCCAAAACAATTCGACTGAATTACTTCCCGTTTGGTGTCTACTGTAAAAAATTCATGAAGTTTATTTTGTTTTATAAATCAAGAAAGTGTATAAACAGACAACCATAACATTTTTAGACCTTTATAAAACGAGCAAATCAGAAAACTTTGGAAGCTATCAAAGCTGTGGTAAATAACGCTCAATAAAGTTAATGGCGAATGGAATCAACAGTTTTGGCAGTTCGTAGCGGAATGCTCATAAGTAGAACAGCCACATAGAATTGCATTACGAGAAAAACTCTTCGTTGTGTTCTGTTTTGGTGCAATATCGGCAAAATATTTATCAATTAAAGTTTAATTATATAGAATTCATGAACGTATCTACAACATTCATTCCCAATAAAGCCACTTTAAAGTCTCTTTTGTTCAGAACTATCCTGACCAATATTAAACAGCGACAAGAATATGCATGGTTTACTATTGTAAAAATATGTATAACTGTTGCACCTAACAACATTTAAATAATTCTGATATGACACAGCTCATTGTGATATGAAATATTAAGGTGTCCTTTTTTGGCAGAGATACCTTAATCAAATCTCTTAAACGTCTTGTCTACGTATCATACATAAGGAACTACAATATGGGCGAAATATTTTAAATTACAAAATAATAGGCGTACAATCTATAAAAGAAAAATTCTCTTTCGTTCCTACAAATTTCGAATGAGAATAATATAATTAGAAATTTTCAGAGACAATTTTCTTTGTATCACTATGGCCAGGCCCTTACAGGGGGTAGATAGAGCCAGTACAAATTATCAGGGACCGGCTCTTCTAGGGGTCCCGCTTTCGGTCCTGGTTTTTAAAAAATACCATAAAAGTAGGCTCGTACTTTATTTAAAAATTTTGAATGAAAATGACTAACAAATAATGAAATTTAAAACTCAGAATTTGCATGAATGCCTTCATGGGCCAGCCAGGGGAGTCGGTCTCCCTACTCCTACTCCTTTGCACCTACTCCTTTGTATGTATCAAACATTTGAAAGTTCATTTTAACATCAAGAAAGTTTAGAAATGGCGCCTCTGTTTTAATGATTTACAGACGCGCGAACAGGAATCAGGTGGAAAGTTGAGTAAAGTCACGTATGTTAAGGATTCGCATTTTATTTCTTTCATACGTTAAGCTTTTTCATTCAAATGAATTGATGAATTCCATTAAAATTTAATTATATTTTCAAAATGTTAATAAATTATTATTCAAAATCTTTAGATGAAAAAGTGTTACATCTTAAACTGTAATACTGTGAAAGAAAAATAATAAAATTGTAAGAAAATACTATATGGGTCATTCTCCGAAAAGTGGCTGTTTTTTTTTTTTTTTTTTTTTTTTTTTTTTTTTTTTTTTTTTTTTAACTGAGCCGCAATGAAATTGCCTCAAAAATCTAAAAATTTAACCTGCAAGTAACTTACTGCTATATTTATCAAAAAATACTATGAACCAAACTGCACCTGATAGATCTTCTGATATTTTAATTATTTTAATATTTGAAAAAATGAGGGAATGATGCTGTGTATGAGGGAATGACAATTCACCATTAAAATTGACTCTTTTCTTATAACAAACTAGTTTTGATGTAATTATTAGTAGATAAGAATAAAACATATTATTTTCAAAATGGTTTATTTGATTATGGTGGCATTTTTATCCATAAAAAATCACATATAATATTATTTATCAAATTTATACTGGCTTGCTCTGCTATTGCGAGGAGTAGGCCGAGGCAGTTTTGGATGCCTAGAAACAATTCTTGTGTGTGATACATTAATAAATGATTTTTTTTTTTTTTTTTTTTGGGGGGGGGGGTGTGACTGGAATACAATTTTAATTCTTGCTATATGTTGGCTGTTGCACATCATCTGTATCTATAGCCTGCTCACTGCAATTCTTCTGTCGATAATTTTTGTAATCTTTTCCCAATGTTTTCTTTTTTGACGAATTCAAGTGGAGTCATTTTATTTACTGGTTTGACACCCCATTTCTCAATTTTTTAAAAATATTTTACTCTCTATTTTTCTCTTAATTGTGCACTTGATCTGATGTGATTTTTAACTTCTGATTCTATCATACTTTTTTTTCAGCCTTAATTCTTCATTAGATAATTTCCCCAATCGTATTTTTATTCTTTAAAAAAGAAAGAATAAAAATAATTAGAAGTCATTCTGCCAATAAATATTTTTTTTATTCTATTTCTATTGAAAAATAAAGATAAAGCATTAACATTTATCAGAGTTGATGTTTATTTGAATTAGTAAATTTTTTATTAATTATCTATTCTTATTAATTATCTAATTTCTTATTATTTCTTATTATCTTATTAGTCAATTTTTATTTTATTATTTTTTTTAGTTCTCCCCAGTAAAATAATAAAAATTAAAAATAGATGATCTTTACTTAGTCTAATTAAAAATCTTATGAGTTTTTTAACGTGTATTTTATTGCATTAGATTTTCTTATTTTACTGTTTAATACATACGTAAATGGATTCAAATCATTCCCTCATATATTAAAATTATGAGGGAATGATTGTGAGACAATGATGAAATACTTCTGAAAACCATGTCGTGCAAAAATGATTAGTCTAAGGTATATTTTCAGTTACTAAATATCTTTTGAAACACATTTCTAATAATGTAAGAACGTAAAAAGACATTTCATTAGTTTCTATTAAATTTATAATAGATGAGGGAATGGCAGGTAATAAAAATACTTACTTGAAATCTAGTATTTGAACGCCATGTGCTAGCTATTCCGGAATGTTTCTGAGCAAACAACAACACAGCTGCTTCACTTTACTCATGTACAAACTGTACTAGACCTATATAATGCATGTGCTGCTTTCTACTAAGTAAATAGGTGCAAATTTATAGTTATGTGATGGAATGATGACACATACTAGGGACATCATTAAAAAGCGCCCTAATTCTTTCATTACATAAAATATAAATATAATTAAATGGCTAAATATTTATTTAAGTATATTTAATGGATTTTAAAATAAAATCCTTATAATCATACATGCCACAATGGCAGAGAGAGCATTTTCTTTTCTACATGTGTGAATGGCGACATAGTGAGGGAATGATATTTGCATTGAAAAACTATCTAAAATATTATATTTCAGTTTCAATAAGCAAATAATAACAGTTTATATGTACAACTTATTAATACTGATAGTTTAAATTACCTTTTCTTTTGCAATTTTAAAAATACGTCTTCAAGATCCCTGGTACATAAAATTGCCACTTTTCAGAGAATGACTCATATACATTTGTATAAAAGGTATTATACAGCAAATTGATTTTCTAATAGAGTCAAGCCTAGTTATAACGGAATCCTGCTATAAACAGAAAAAATACATACTCCAGCCGCCTAAAAAAAATTATGCAGTTATACCTTCTAAGTCGAAAACAACCTACTATATAAAACAGAATTTTTCTCTAGTCGTTTGCGTTTCCGTCTAAGCAGATTTTAAGGAATCATACATATGCTGGTGTGTCCGTATTGGAATTGTTACGGAGGCCCGTGGTCTTTTTGTGTGGCCTTCATTGTGGTATGTAGTTGGAAATAATTATATACTTTGTTTGTTTGTTTGATTAGCGTTGCATGTTTTCTTTTATAAACAGCATTCATAGCATTTAAATTTAGTTTAAAGAGACACAGATATGAATGTCATAGATTACATTATATTACTAATACTTGTTTAAAATATCACTTAATGATGTTAAAATATTTAAAGCGGAATAAAATAGCTGTATGTCATTGAAGCTTGCTGCAATTCATTTCTGTACTACAAATGGTATGCATATCTTTCGTAATTAATTTATAAGGACAATAAAACAATTCTAATATATTATTGTTAATAAGCGGATTCTTTGAAGTATCTTTCAGCCAAATTAAACTATTTTTAAATAAACAAAATTGATGTGTTTGAATAAAGTTTATTGCAGTATGTTCACGTAAAATAGTGCACATAACCAGCTATCTGTTTTCGATAATTCACATGTGTAGATTTTAATATCAATATATATTTAAATTCATGGATATGTATACAGAGTATATAATACTTAGAAACGTCTTAAAAAATATTTTCTTATATCATCATATTTAGTTGGTTATTAGTCGAAGTACAGTCGGCCAAAAAAAGGAGCACCCTAGGCAATTAATTGCCCAGTTGTCTCAGAAAAAGAACTAAAATAACCATTTGATTAGGAATTAAGTCTTCTTTCAACTTATGTTTAAAAAAAGCTTTGGAGGAAATCTCCATATACAAATTGTAAAAGCGTAAAACATTCCTATACAAACAACCAACTTTGCCATCGTATTTGAATACTTCGAAAAAACTTCACCTATGAATACCTAATGGGTTGTCATTCAGTACAGTACTTTAGGAATTATGCATATGTAAAGTTTTAATTTCGTAATGTAAAATTCATTTTTAAAGTTCTGAAACAAATTGCAATGCATTTCTTCAAGCTTAATTGAAAATATATGTCACAGAATGATCTAAAGTTTAGGATTCTGATATTTGAAGCTTCTGGTAATAAATTTCAGTCAATTTTTACATACTTTTCGGATGTTAATTTTTTGACACATAACTTATGAAATTAATATTCGGAAAAATCATATACTGTAAGTTATAAACATTTCTACCGATAAAAAATTCTATAAACGCATAAATCCAATATTACATTTTAATTCGCGAAATAATTTTTGAGTTTTGCTTAAAAAATACACGCATTGCAGCTTATTTTACAACTACTAAAAATTATTTAAACATTAGAACAATATTAATGTGAAAATAAAAAAATCACAAGTTTTCTTAATGGTGTATACAGAATGTTGTAAAGTTAAAAGCTAAACGAACATCAAATAAAAATTACAACAATTGACGTTTCGGTCGTCATCTATGCTCATCTTCAGGAAAGAGTTTTTACATTGCTTTTAAAGTTTTAATGAACAGAGCCAAGCCGTCTTGAATTTGAAAAGTTCGTTAGATTCCCAATCGCTTATCGCTTGACGTAATCATAGGAACAGAATATGCAGTGACGGTATCTATCAGACAAAAACTGAGAAAAAGTATGGACGAATTATATTCAGTTTTCGTCTGATAGATGCCTCCACTGCATATTCTGTTCTTATGATTAGTTGAAGAGATAATTGATTGGGAGCCTAATGAACATTTCAAATTCAAGACGGCTTGACTCTGTTCATTAAAACTTTAAAAGCAATGTAGCTACTCTTTCCTGAAGATGGTCACAGATGATGACTAACTTCGATTGTTATAATTTTAATTTAACATTTGTTTAGTTTTTATCTTTACAACATTCTGATTACACCATGTAGTAAACATGTGATTTATATTATTTTCAAGTTAATATTGCAAATTTTTCCTTAAATGTCCAGCTTATTTATTAAACATTAGAAGTTGTAAAAACAATTACATTTGCATAATTTCTAAACTACTTTACCGATTGTCTTCCCGACTAGTATTCCAAGGTAAATTTGCCCGAAAAATCCAAATATGATATCAAAATTAGTTATTCTTATTAAATTTTTTAAAGTTTGTTGCAATTTCGAAATAGAAAATACAACATAATAACGATTTATTTAAAGCGAGTTTGAAAGCGTCTCAGAAAAACTGATCTTACATTAGGTGATTATTATTTTTATTTTTTTCCCGAATATTTCTTATGAAAATGAAAGTTCTCTGTGTTATAGTAGTAATTCTAATTCATTAAAATGATGGTATAACATTATTTTAAAAGCACTTTTATAGTAAACTTGCCGAATTACATATACGATACGGAATAACTGCTCATTACGTACAATTTCGTTTGCGGAAGTATAGCGAATGAGTTTTATCGAATGAAATTTTATCGGTTTATTAAAATATTGCTTATACGCAATTACTGTTTGTGGCTTCAAGAAAGAAAAATGCATTAGAAAAAAAAATTATATCAACTATTATAGTCAGTTGAAAACAGGGCATGGAGTTGTAAAGGAGAAAAACCCAGACATTTTAATTTAACACGTTCACGCCGGCGCGGTGGGTCACACTCGACTGTCTCAGAGTTCTCAAGTCTCTGGCTTTTTGCACACCACGGTTATTTTAGAGAAAATGTTGTTCCTTTAAATCGCCCAAATGTTCTAATTAAATAAAACAACATTTTCTGTATTAAAATACTGGTATCCAAAAAGTCGGAGACTTGTCAGCTTTGAAACAGTCCAGTGTGACCTACCGCGCCGGCGTGAACGTGTTAAAGATTGGCCGGATGTACTAATGACCGTACATCACATCAATATGCAGAACCCATTCACACAAGCTCTCATTCTAAAGAAATTAACTGCAAAAGATTACATATTAATATGTTTTTATTTTAAATCTGTAAGAAATAGTCCAAAACATTATTCCGTCTTCCTTTGTTTGTGAAATATGATTAATAAATGTCGCTACTTGCTGACCATTGTTTTATCAAACTTCAAAAGACTAATAGGCATTACATTGATAAACTGATTTTACGTTGCATTTCGATTCCACTGCAATAGATGGCAGCACTACGGATTTCACAGATGGTTCTTTTAATGAACTCCAACACTAAAGAAAGAAAATCTGCAAGATCATCAATTTCTTTTGTATAATTAAACTCCGAACTAAAGACCGTCGATTAACTTCTATAGACCCTTTTTAGATATATTATTTATATTATATATTATAAATATATTATATATAAAGTAATTGCTGATTGCTGAAATAAGAAATACGTTAAGAATATAACGAAATATTATATAGATATTATATTGTGTGTCATATTGATAAATTAATATATATATATATATATATATATCGATAACAAACATAAATAATTGAAAAATAAGGTAGCATTTAACATTTAAATATGGCTACTTCTACGAAAGATATCTCCCTAGTAGAAAAGCTCAACAATTATGACCTATGGGCCTTCCGCATAGAAATGTTTCTCACCAGGGATGACTTATTCAGTTATGTCGCCCAGGACCCCCCCCCCCCCCCCGTCAACTCCCGATGATAATTGGTGAAAAAATGACGCTAAAACGAGAGCAACGATAAATCTATGCATTGATGATACTCAGATTGTCCACATTAAGCGTTTGAGAACAGCCAAGGCAATCTGGGACACGTTAAAGTCGGTGCATCAAAGGTCAACTTTATCATCTAAACTATTTTTATTAAGAAGATTATATTCACAAAATCTATACGATGGTGGTGACATGAATAAACACATTAATGGCATATTGACCATAAGAGATAAATTATATGTCATTGGGGAGGAAATACTGGAGAATCACATTGTTGTACTTTTATTGTGCAGTTTACCCAAATCTTATGACCCCTTAATTATAGGCCTTGAAGTCCGGAATGAGAGTGATTTGACCCTCGAATTCGTAAAAACCAAGTTGTCTGATGAATATAGACACATATGTGAAAGTAAAGAAACAAACCCTAACACGCGCGAAAAGGCTTATAAGATAACAAATAAACCGAACAAAACTAAAAATACTGTGGATTCTCCAAACGTGTGAACCACACTACAGCCGAGTGTTACCATTTAAAAAATAAAAACCAGCATAACAATTACACAATAAATGACTGGAACAAAAATAAAACATTCAACAACTCTAATAACTACAGAAATAATGCAATTAGTCACAAAAATGCCCAAAACAACCATAGAGAAACCTCAAATTTTTGCTTTGGGAGCAAAGCTGAAACTAATGACAATTTAAAAAGCTTGATTCTCTCTCCCCCCCCCCCCCCCAGCGATAATAAATCACCAGAAGAAGAAATTCCTGAAAATGAACCAGTCTCTGCGAACAGAGCACAAACATCGACAGAAAATAAATACATCATAGACTTTGGATGTACAAGGCATATCGTGGCGACAAAACAACATCTACACAACTTTATGCCAGGAAACTTTGGCGAAATAATAATAGCGAATGGAAAGCGGCTATGCTCACAAGGTCTGGGAGACGTAAACATAAATACAGGCTCACAAAATTCCTTAAACCTTAAAAACGTATTATACTGTCTCGAATTCCAGAGCAATCTTTTATCAGTCAAAAGGGCCAGAGAAAATGATATTAAGGAGATATTTGAAAAACAGAAATGCTCGTTCATTAAAGATAACCAAACAATTTTGACAGCAATTTTGAATTAAACGATAATTTATATGAGATGACGATAATTTATATGATACGATAATTTATATGATACCCAAAGATGACTACGAATATAGCATACAAACACAAACATCTTGCGACAATAAGAACTGCATATCCATTTGGCACAAGAGGCTGGGACGCAAAAATTTCGAAGCAATAAAATATCTCACTAAACATAAACTAGCCGAGGGCATAGAAATACATGACTGCAAAGATGAAACGGTTTGTACAAAATGTATTGAGAGCCAACTATTAATTGCACCCTACCCTAAAACAGCTACTAACAGATCTAAGTAAATATTAAATCTGATCCATACAGATTTATGCGGGCCTATGCGAACAGAAACACTTAGTGTAAAAATATATTTTATAACTTTTACTGACGACTATATTCGATTCACTATGATATATTTGATTTCACATAAATCAGAAGCAATAACAAAACTTAAAGAATTCATAACCCTAACCAAAAATGAATTCGGAAAAATTATAAAAGCAGTTAGATCCGATAACGCTAAGGAATACCTAGAAGATAGCTTTGAAAATTACCTGACGGAAAACGGTATAGAATATCAGTTAAGCGTCCAATATTGTAGCCAGCAGAACGGCGTCGCAGAGCGCGGGATAGGACGATAGTCGAGATGGGGCGCACCATGTTATCCGACGCGAACTTACCGAAACACTTTTGTGGAGAGGCCGTACTTACAGCGAAGTACCTTATAAATCGGTTGCTACCAAGGCAAACGAGAACAATAGAACGCCTTGCGAGCTATGGAATAACAGGAAACCAAATCTATCTAACATACGAACTTTCCGATGTAAGGCATATGCCTACGTCGAAAAATCGATTAGATCCAAATTTGACAAAAAGGCCGTTGAAGGTGTTCTATTGGGGTACGATAACCGAAGTAAGGGGTACAGAGTACACACAGGGGAAAACAACGTGATAATATCGCGAATCGTAAAATTCTTTGAGAACGGAGTAAACGAAATTGACGAAAACATAAATAACACGCAAACACCCGCTGAAACCGCAGAAACGGAACTAAATAATCAGGAGAAAAATCAAAACAAAGCTCCGCAGCAAAACACCGGTGAACCGCGGAGATCACTAAGAAGCAACAGGGGTGTCCCCCTGACCGTTTCGGGATAAGCGCGAATATCTCTAAAGTACAAGATTCGAAAAACTGGGAAGACATAAAGAACATCAGAGATGCCAAAATTAAAAACAAATGAATAGAGGCGGGAATGAAGAAATTAGGTCGCTAAAGAAAAATGATACTTGGGAAATGGCGAAACCGACACCAGAAAAACCTACCATAGGCTACAAATGGACGTTTAAGACAAAATATAATGCCCGCGGCGAAATGGAGAGATGCAAGGCGCAACTCGTCGCAAAGGGATACTCGCAAAAATACGGAAGCGACTACGACGAAACATATGCACCTGTGGCAGCGCACACACGATCAGAAGCTTCTTAAATGCCGCCGTATATAAAAATTTAGATATTACTCACCTCGACGTAAAAACAGCATTTTGACACTGGAGACGAGGAGGTCCTCATGACACAACCGGAAGGATATGTCGTAGAGGGGGAGGAAGAAAAAGGATGCAAACTAAAGAAGGCAATATATGGCCTAAAACAAGCCGCGAGAGCTTGGTACATAAGAATCAATAAGGCGTTAAGAAATTTAAATTTTAAAGAATGCGATTCAGATCAGTGCCTGTATAAGAGAAATGAAAAGAGGGACATTTCTTATGTAATCGTTTATGTACACGAGATTTTAGTCGCTGCAAGTGAAGAAATTACGCGCAATATTCACGCGGAATTATCTAAGGAGTACGAAATTAAAATCTGGGCAAGGTATAACAATTTCTCGGATCCGCATCAAAATGTTAGACAACGGAAACCTTGAGTTAGATCAGGAGCATAAAATTGACGAAATAGCAGAAAAATTTAAATTATCTAACTCCAAACCAACCCACATATACACCTATGTGCACAAACTACTTTAACATAGACCCACACAATGAACCACTGAGGACAACACACATTATAGGCAGGCAGTGGGAGCACTCTTATACATCGCGACGTTGACCAGGCTGGACATAGCCGCCACAGTCAACATTCTGGGAAGAAGAAACGAATTTCCTAGAAAGGCGGACTGGAAAGCAGTAGAGAAGGTGATTAGATATCTGCGTATTACAAACAGTTTAAATTAACCATAAATAAAGAATAACCACCGGTACTAACCGTATATTGTGACTCGAATTGGGCAGGCGACCGAGAAGATGGAAAGTCCACTACCAGAAACGTGCTGAAACTAGGAAGTAATCTCCTGTTCTGGACATTGAAGAACCAGAATTGTGTTGTATAGTCCACTGCGGAAGCGGAGTATACCTCTGTTTCTAACGCAACTCAAGAGATCCAATGGATACTGAATTTGTTAAAGGACTTAGAGCTACACCAAAACTTACCGATTGTAATATATGAAGACAATACCGACTGCATAAAACTGAGTGAAAACGACAGACACCAATCTCGCGGTAAACACGTTGACATCAAATATTGTAACGTGAGACACCTAAAGGAAAGGGGTGTCATAACATTAGTACACTGTCCTTCCAAAAGAATGATCGTCGACATCTTTACAAAGCCGATCCCCAAGCATCACTTTGAGGATATGAGAAGTCAACTTCAACTTTTACCCCCATAAGGCTCAGGCAAAAAGGGGGAATGTAAGAAATAGTCCAAAACATTATTTCGTCCTCGCTTGTTTGTGAAAATGCTTATAGATGTCGCCACTTGGTGACCAATGTTTTATCAAGCTTCAAAAGACTAATAGACATTACCTTGATAAATTGATTTTACGTTGTACTTCGATTCCACTGCAATAGATGGCAGCACTACGGATTTCACAGATTGTTCTTTTAATGAACTCCTACACTAAAGAAAGAAAATCTGCAACATCATCAATTTCTTTTGTATAATTAAACTCCGAACTAAAGACCATCGATTAACTTTTATAGACCCTTTTTAGATGGGTGTTGGTCTTTGAACCAGAAAGGACGCATTTTAACTGTCCTTGTTTTACATTCATTTAGGAAGCATAATTCGCTCCTATGAAATGTATACTCATAATTACTTTGCTAAACGTCTTATTATGTATATTTAAATCATTTAATCAAGATATTGTGCACTTTAATAATCTCTGTTCACATAAAGCCTAGATTGAGAAGACCTGCTACCAACTCTTCAATTCTTCATTCAAACCAACATACACGAGTTTCTAATAAAATAATTATTTCAGCATTCTCGTGAAAAAGCAGCGTGTCTCTGTAGAAGCAGCTATTATGATACTCATAGGTAAGAATAATTTTAATTTTCTCTTACCAGTTATGAAGTAATATTTATTTAAAAAGAAATAATAAAACGGTCTATGAACTCACGTAAACTTATAACACAAAAACAGTTCATCTGGGGGTGATCCGACCAAAGCCATATATCCATATATCAGGTGAGTTGCGTGTAGAATGCTGGATTACAAATTCCTTTCGTGTCAACATCCTACGAAATCAGAACCAATTTGAGAGTTCCATGAGGGCCAGAAAATTTGCCGTTACATGAAAATCAATGGGGATTTTTAAATTATTGACAAGAAATAGAATGGGGACTATGTCGCCAATTTATCCTCCATTAATCTCATAACCACATGTGGGAATGACAAAGATTGTTTATATTACAACAGGAAAGAAATTACATTTGCATTAAATTTATTGACTACATATAATGATAAAAATATGTGATCTCTTGTTAATATATATAGCAGCTTTAAATTTTGTCAAATGAGATGACAAAGTAATTATCATAAATCTTTGATATATATAAAGTCCGTTGGATGCGAAAATGAAAACGATTCAATCCGTTTAATTTTTTATTATTTATTTCCTCGTAAAAGAAAAGAAAAATTACGACAGCAGAAATAAACATGATAAAATGTATTTCGCCCTGATAAAGAAATACGTTACATTTGAAAGAATAAAACTGTTATGACTTTTTGAATAATAAGAAAGAAAGAGATAAAATTTAATTGGAATATTAGATTAAAAGAACAATATATGATGCTTCATCATGGGAGTGACCCGAGAAGTTTTTAAGTTAGCCAGTAATTTGAATTTTGTTCCAACATATATGCGTATCAAAGTGCGAGAAAATCGGTCAAAATTCGTAGATTTTTATAAGGAGCATATTCCCAAACAATGGTTTTTATATACAAAGATAGATTACTTAATGTGAAAACCAATGAGCAGCTGGTCAATTTTTAATTAAGTGTATGGTACTTATGATCTTTGATTATGCCTTAAAGACATAATTTTTGTCAATTTTTTTTAAAGACTTACTTAACTCAATCTGCTTTTTGTATGTAAAGATGGAGTTTTATAATCGAATTTCGTAACCGATGCGTTTCCTTATATGCTAGAATCATAATAATTACGTTCACAGGTGTGCTTCCGACAGCAATATATAGTGCGTCTCAAAAGTATATGGACAGGCGATTTTTTGAAAAAAACAGTTCAAAAAATGAAGCCATAATCACGAAAAAAATAATAAGCATATGGAATTATAATACAAGTTTATGACAACAAAGAAATGCAGTATAGATTATACAGAATTTTGGTAAAAAAATAAAAATAAAAATAGGCTGTCTCAAAAATATATGAACTTTTCGAGTTTTTTGCATTTAAATTCGAATTTTGGATCCGTTCCTTTGAATTATTTTGAAAACTATATCAAGTAAGCTTCAAACTAGTGTTTGGAGAATGGTGTGGCTGTAAAGAGAACCAATTCTGCTCTACGCTTTGCTTTAATTCCTGAATAATAGAAAATTGACGACCATGAGCAAATACATCTTGTACAAGTACTCCCCAAAGGTTTTTAATTGGATTTAGGTCTGGCTGATAGCTGGCCAGTCTATAACAGTTACTTGATTCTGCGTAAACCAAGCTGTTGTTAAATGACAGATGTGAATTGACGCATTGTCCTCTTGGAATTTTCAGTTATCCCTTCCAAAAATGTTTTCAAATGGAAGCAGATTGCTTTTAAGTTCATTTTAATAATCCTCAGAGAACTGTTGACCATTAAGAGAAGCAATTTCCGTTGTTCCATTGAAACAAATCGCGCCCCACACCCTGAGAGAATCCCCTCCTTGTTGTCAACTAATGATCTCCCGAGATTCTCGTCGCAGATCATGCCGATGGTATGCCCAGCCATCAGGGCCATCCAAATTGGTTTTGTTTTCGTCACTGAAGAAACACTTAACAATTCATCTTCCCAAGGCTTGTGTTTTTTAGTTCTAAGAACGCGTGCATTTCTATTGTGCACTTTCAACATAGATTCCGCGCACATTCTGCGATATTTATGAATTTTGCTTGCCCATATGCAACGGTAAACAGTAGATCTCGTAATACGAAAAGCTAAAGTCTTCGAAATTTCACGAACAAACTTCCTTTGGATTGAAACTGCTCGAAAAATCTATGTGTCTTGTCGTATAGAGTTACATTTTTGGTCAACCTGAACGTTGTTTTGCAGTCGCATTGTCACTTTTTGATAAAATTTCATAAATTCCGGATCTGTTACTCTTTATTTGTTTAGCAATATCAGAAATTTTAACATTTGAGTCTTTAAACGCCAAATTTTAGCTATATCAGCAGCAGAGAATTGAACGTTGCGAGGCATTTTCCTACTATTCGATAATTGAAGAATTAGCAGTGATTTTATATTTTGCAGTGGGTACTTCACATGTACAGAACGCAGAAAATGCAAATTTTTTTGATACGGTGGAAATAAAAGCAATTCTCTTCATTGTCCATATATTTTTGGGACAGCTTATTTTGAATTTAATTTTTTTACAAAAATTCTGTAAAACCTATACTGTATTTCGTTGTTGTAACAAACATATATTATGATTCTATATGCTTATTATTTTTTTCGCGATTATGGCTTCGTATTTTGAGCTGCTATTTCAAAAAATCGCTTGTCCATATACTTATGAGATACACTATATTATTTTAATATTTTTATTATCTCATTTTAAATAAATTAATTTTAAGGCATTTTTCTTTTAGACTGCCACATTCAATAAATCGCCAAATATTTCCTGTGTAACTAGAACAATTGCATACGAATTGAATCAATAATGATTTAATTATTGTCTAATAAACGCTTGCCACAATACGCAAAATGATCCTAAAAGTGCAACAATGAAACAATTTAAAAGCTAAATCGTATAAAATAAATTATAAATGAAAAGAGTAATATTGTTTTAAAAAAATGCTATCATAAATTAGTATTTCAGTATTAATTTACGATTATCGTTCAGAAATCAATTTAGAACTCCTAAAAAGATAATTTAAATAGTGTTTAATATTTAATTCCGCGTTGCTTTATTTTAAAAAAGAAACAGAAGACAAATTATATAGTTTTAATAACTTCACTTGATTTCGTTTTCTATGTTTCTTCGTCTAAAAAATAGCAGTGAATTTTTCAATTTTCAAGAGCACGCCAAATTAATGTATTGTAACCGAAAATTTTCGAAATAAACATGAATTGCAGTAAAAAAAAATTGTCGTAATTTTCAAGATGAACATTGAATGCTTATAAAAGAGTGTTTAAGAAACCTATTATTCCTTTTATTTTATTTTATGTGTAATCTCCACTGTGTTGAATTAAATGGTCATCGGCCGCACAGTTTAAAAAAAGTATAGTCCCAAAGTGTTGTGTTGTGTTGTTTTTATGACTGCGGATTATGTGCACGAGATTTATAGGCCTGAGGGGAAGTTCCCTCCGTGGGGGTTTTTTGAGGAAACCTAACCTGTATTTAAGTAAAGATATCCAAAGTTCAAAGAAAACCACGGAAAACTTCGAACGATTAGGCCGACGGGCGTGAACCAGGAACCTCCAGTCTACCAGCTTCTAGAGCAGAACCTCTCGGCGACTGGTGGGGCATATAGTCTCAAAGATTCCGCTGGAGGGGACGCATAAATACTTCGTACGTTTATTTTAATAACTTCATGTGCCAGCATCATTTACTTACTTAATTCTTATTCAAGATATTTTAGAAATATTGCATTATGGTTATGAATTTGCGAAACGAAAAAAGTATATATAATTTTTATTTATGCGGGAATAATAGTAGGGTTTGAAATGTCGTAAAATGTGGCTCCGGCTCGATTGACGTTCCAAGTTTGATATTTTTGTTGTATTCTGTAGGTTTTGATATGTAAATTCCAAATACCTTAGGTGCCATTTTTTATACACACTAGGGGGCTCGGCCCCCTACGAGCTACGCTCGCCAACCCCCGTCCAGACACCGCAGACTCTAAATGCATGCTAATTATATCGGCTTTAAAAAGATTTCGAAAGATTGAATTATAATTTAAAAACAGTGGCGATCTCCCTATAAACGAATTTCTATTCATTTCTCTTTGATTGGGGAATTTTAACGCCAAATCCGCTGCGGTACTACTTGATTATCCCGTCGACCAATTTCGCCAAATTATATAAATCGCCAAACCTCTCGCCAAATTATACAAATTGACGTAATATTTATTTTAAATAACGAAAGAACAAATACATTAGTACAACATTAATAAAAATACAAATAAAACGTCGAAATAAAAATAACTTGTTGACGTAGACACGTGTAACAACATTTCAAAATAAGCTAATGTAAAAGGAATTAAGTAAACAGAGTCTTTTTCTCCTGGTATTTTTTAACAAACCGAAAAGAAAGTTCTTTTAAATGAGACATTTTAAATTAATCGTTTTTAGTCTAACGTAATTTTTACCAAGCTATTCTTTCTCTTTTAAATATTCACGTGAAAATTCTTTTGTTAGAAATGAAATATTATTAGCGCTTTCCTAACAAAAATAGTTGAAAAGTATCCTCTCAAAATATCAAATAAATGTCCAGCGCAATTTTTAAATTTAAACCGTTTTGCAATATTATTTTGTGTTCATTTTATGTAATAACTGTAATGTGACGTAAATATGACGTAATTTCTCCTATTTAAGACTTCTAACGCATGTTAATAAATTTATTATTTTACAAATTCCTTTCTCTCTTAAAATTCACGTGTAATTATAGTTTTTATGACGTAATTTTTAATAAGTTCCTGGTTTTTGTACGTAATTATTTAATTCTAATTACAAATGTTTTTTTTCTGTTTATAATAGTCACGTGTAAATAAATTTTTAATTTATTTACACGTATAAATATTTTTTTTAAAGCAAACATTATTGCTTCCGCTGTTTATACAGTTGGCAACAGTTTAAATTAATATCACTTTCTAAAATCTGTAAAAAATATCTCTAGAAATGCTGAAAATTTGAATTTAAAATAGAAATAAAACCTCAAAAAATGAGTCAAAATAAAAAAAATTAATGCAATCTGCACTCCGGCAAATTCTAACGCATAAAATGATCTAAAAATGATTACACTGCCATGTACAGTGTTTGCTGCTATAAAACTTTTTTAGTGGAACGATTTTGTCCAACTTTAGCATTAAATATCTCTTAAAATAATTCTTCGATTTGAAAACTGTCTACTTCAGCGTGTTTATCAAACATTTCTCTATAAAACCACCGATTTTCATATTTTTGTATGCATTATTTTTCTTAATATTAACGAAGAAAGACCTCCAGTCACAAAAAATTCAAAACCGGCGGCGGCGGCGGCGGCGGTGACAGCGGTAGCTACTTCTTTTTAGAATAGAGAGATTTTTGGGTGTGATTTTCAAGATGGCGTCCAAGATGGCTACCATTTACTGACTTCTTTAATATTTGAGGCATATTATTGACCAGTATGTCAAATTACATGTTTTCAGGGTCAAGAAATACAAATATATAATAAAATTAGGAGTAAATTGAGTTTTTCAAGTGTTTTAAGCGATAAGATGAAAATAAAGCACAAAAATATGAAAGATATTAGATATAGTAGCGTTTTATTAACCAGTTATACACAACCAAAGTATTTAAATGAAATAACATAAATTATTGAAGATATTGAACAAAATTATTAAAAACAGCATTTATATCTATATACGGTACTGGGATGTTATGTATCCTCTTCTGAATCACTGCTATCGCTGTGATGATATTGATAGTACTTTCTATTGTTGCAGTCACTGCATTTGCAAAGGGCAGTACAAACCAGATAATTCTTTAAGCAAGATCATTTCCCAAATGTACATGTTCTCTTACACTCACATTTCATAAGTTCAATAACTCCTTTAGGCGCAGTTAACTCCAGGCATTTGACTGGAGAAATTACTCCTTCGCCATTTTCTCCCCAACAATTGCCAATAAGTCGAAGTAGGTCCAGGATTTCTGTAGCCCTTTCCAATGGTGCAAATTAAGTTGGATCTGAGAATATGTGGCTTCAGTGCTCCAAGGGTTGGTGGTAATTTCTCCCCCTCGAAACTTTTAGTTCTGAAAAGGTGTCATCTTAACTCTGAAATCCTAATCCCTCTCCTCTGAAAATAGTAATTTTTAAATTACTATTTTCCAAATAAGCCAAGTTCATGATTTTTTCAAACAACGACAGTTTGGATAATGGATCAACATTAGGTTCTTCAAGTTTTTGAAAAGCTGTTATAATATCATCATCACACTGAAGATTGATACACTCTTATCTACTTCTGCTTTGAAATGCCTACAAATTTTCCTCCCCAGCCTCCACCAGTATATGAATGTAAACCTAGTAAACCTTTGCTTTTATGAGCACCTATCGCTCGACATCTTTCATTAATATTAATTTTTCTGTGTTTGTTGCCTCGACCAGTAACAAAATTTATTTCACTGTTTACTAGATGACTTGAAACCAAATCAATCAGCAATATGAAAATGTCAGTATCTGGCGAAAATACATCGATCTCATAATTATCATGATGGTTCACTGTATCAAGCACATGAAGAGGTATAATGGTGTCTGCTTCTTTATGTGTATGATCACATAATTCTGAATCGAAAACATTCGCGTGGTGCCTTATTGCCAAAAACGACAACAATTTTCTTCTTACTAGCAGCAAAAACCTCTAGTAATTTATTCCCGAAATACGCAGTCTGCTGTGATTTTGTTTCATTGTGTGAAAGAAACGTCTTTAATGACACCAACGTTATATTGGTACTATTTGTAATAGCAAATGTAATAGGTTCTGTCGCCCCCAATCTTTTCTTACGAGTTTGCTGCTTCAATGAATGCTCATGCTCAAGGTATTGGTCAAATATTATTCTCCCTTCAGTATATCCGCTTGTCATTTTCATAATGATCTCGGTCAAAGCATTTGCGATGTCTTCACAGGTTTTCATGGCAGGTGCCGTTTTTACTGATTGTACGATTGCCATTCCATCTTATAATACAAACTTTTTCTATCGGAGAAGTAATCGAGGATTCTAATGATTCAAGTATGGGTGATCGATTATATTGCTCTATTTCTGCAATAAATTAACTTTTGTCAGATGGAATATGAAGATATCCATCAGAAGAAAATAATGATTTGGTATTACAGAAAACTCGTAGTTTCCAATTGCATCTTTTAGGTTTGTAGACATTTGAGGTCTTGATTACATAACAACAAGAAGTTGCCGATCTTCTCGAATTAGTCTATCTCTTACGAATTCTTTGAATTCTAATTGGCCTTTTTGGTCACAATTCAGAATATCATCCTTAGCAGATTCTGGAACTTTCATAGAGGATGCAATTTTCATTAGTGTGGTATTATCTTGGAAAGAGTTTCCTGCACAATGATCTCGAATACTCTCCTTGGCGATGGCTGCATTGTGAAAAATTCTTAGTGACATGGAAGTCTAAAGTTGATAGTGTTTCCTGGGCTGCTTAGAGACTTTATTTGGACAGTACTTTTCAAAGAAACTTGAAACAATGCGTAATACCTCTGGTGTACACAAGAAATACCTTTCAAGTACGTTTTCATTCTGAGTTAAACGAATAACTTCACCAATGTTCTTCAGTTCTTTGATTTTCTGTTCCAAGTTCTGGTCTGAAAATAGTTTCGTAAACGGCACATAGGTTTTGGATACTGCAAAACAACCAGATTCAAGAGCATTACATACTACTGGATATGTTGTTTTAAGGTCCTTCATCTGTGCTATGTATACTGGAATGAGTCTGATGCGAGATGCAATGCCCAATCTCCTTGACGAGTGGCACGGATGAAACGTAGCAAAGATCTAAATTGATAAGAATTTTGCCATATCACTTCTGCAATGTGTAATATGTGGAAGACAATTCTTTTCAACTACTACTTTGATCTCTTCAAACAAAGTTGTAGCTCCAACTTCACAATTGTACAATTTCTCACGTAGTGAGTTACATTTTTCTTACAGGGAAATAATCTGTGTAGAATGGGGCAGTGTTTCAAAGAAAAGGTCGTAGCATGCCAAAACAATAGTCATGTGAAAATCTATGCCTCTAGTATATTAGTAATTTTGTAGTAAATTTACAAATAAACATTAAATAACACAATTTATGCCTATTTTGATTGTAGATTTGCATTGTTTGACCCCAAAAACATATAATTTGATATACTGGTTAATAATATCCCACAAATATTTAAAAAAGTCAGTAAATGGCAGCCATCTTGGACGTTATCTTGAAAATCACCTCAAAAATGTGTAAGAAAAAAATGGCATCTAACATATTTGGAATCTACATTTCAAAAGCTACAAAATAAAAAAAAAATATCAAACTTGGCACAAAAATCGAGCTGGAAAACATTTCAGACCCTACTATAACGCTAATAACGGCATTAAAAATATGTCTGTCTTTGACAATTTTTAAAATGTGTCACTGTTATGATCATTTTTCATTTATTGCTTATAAATAGAAAAAAATGACAAAACTAAGAAAGGAAGCTGATGTAGTATCTCTGTCAGTATATTTTCGTTCAAACCAGCACGACATATGTATGCTTGTTTCAGTTTTTCCCTTGATTTTCTATGAGCATAAAACCATGTAATAAGAACATCTGTATATGTCAAACATGATTCGATTGTATTATGTACATAGGAAAGTTGAATAATACGTCATGTGTTAGTATGATATGATATTTCTCTGTCAAATAAGATAAATTATGTAGCGTGTATTTAAGACAAAAGTATGTTACGTCATACTAATATCATTTATCAATCATTTAATCTTTTAAATTACAGTTATTACTATTATTATTTATTTAATTATTTCTTTAATTGTTAAACATGAATATAGAAATTCTCATCTTTATTCTGTCAGTACCACCGTTATATTTGAGTATTACATTAAGTCTCATCAACTAAACAATAAATGTTTTAAGGGTATGGCAAGAAGTAGAATTAATAAACATGCAAGCACAATGCACGGATTTATGAAAGTTTGAAGATTGCATAAAAAATCGAATAAAAATAAATTTAAATTAATAAAAACAAAATTTACAAAGTATTTTGACATTTTTTAACGACATTGTGCTGCTTAATTCAGATAGCGGTCAAACCATTGTCTCTAAAAAATGCAGACTATCCGTTATTATGTAATAATTTTAATGTTGTGATCGCTTATGGAAGTTTAGAGTAGGTTTTCTTTTAATTGTTACTGAAAATATTAAATAATGCCTCATCGCAATTTTATCTAAGAACCACAGTAAAAAAATGCACATTTTTATGAAACTTCAAAAGATTTATTAATTTCAGCCACTCCAACACGTAAATAAAACCTTCCGTTAAAGAAATTTTAATTTACAAGCATCATGTTTCAGAATTTATCTAAACAAGTTCATTTCAAAAAGCTGAATAGCCACATCTAAATAACCGGAATTATAGGATAGGAAAAAAGGTTGACTTATTCTACTTTTCCGTATCATTTAAAGTGCTCTGTTTCTCTAAAATTAGGGGCTATATGCAAAATAACTTCTTTCAGTTGAGCATATCTCAAGAAAACGGAAAAACGTGCAAAGAAAATAAATTTCAATAAAGCACTATGCAGGCACAGAGGATGTAAATATACAAAAGTACACTGGATGATCATATCACTAGAGCTACCTACAGTAATAATTTCTCATTTTATTAATTTATAAATGAAAATTTACTGATTTATTTATTGTTATGCAATCGAATAACATTTTTCATTTATATACAGCAAGATATTTAACTGGTGCATCTAAGATTTTCAAAACATACTGCCCAATGTAGTGAACATAGAGGAAAACCACTTTTTTATAGAAAATTCTAATTTATTTTTAAAAAATTTCATTGTCGACTAAAATTCTTTTTATAATAGTGTATAACCTCCGTCAAAAATAACGGATTGTGAATGATAAATTTCCAAAAAAAAAAAAAAAAAAAAAATGCCTTATGCATTTTGTTAATCAAAAAGTATTATCCATTGATTTTTGATGATTAGAACAAAGATATTATGTAAACTACAGTTTAAATCATATTTTTAATATTTCAGCATGGAACAGGAAAAGATCAAAGTTGCATTGCATTTGTAACACATGTTTATGTATATATATATATACACACACACACACATATATGTATAGGGATATTACATATATGTGCATTACATGTATAGGGACACATATATGTGTCCTATAATTCTCACAATCTTTTGACTTTTGGGGGGAAAATCTGGCGAAATTAAACTTGCTAAAATAACATTTTAATTTGATAGACGAATGCCTTAATGATTTAAAATAAAAAAAAAATGGTCAGCAGCGAAAATTTTTTTATTTAACTGAGGTTTAGGTTAAACTTGCGAGTTTAATTTTCCTAACCATTTTACCCCTATAACTTATTATTTTCTTCTAAATTTTTACTTATAATGAATTTGCATAGTACCCACAGGACATTCAAATAAGAAATAATAGAAATGTAGTACTTTAATACAGAATTTTTGTATAACATTATCTTAAACGGATGTTAAAAAAGGGAAGGTAAGGTAAAAAAAAGGGACAAAATGGTAAAAAAAGATACAGTAAGGATGGAACGGTAAGGAAATTTACCACCAATTTTTAGGAAAATCATGTTAAGACTAAGTGATAGCCACAATGTTCATTGATTTTTCGAAACAGTTGTTAGCATTGGATTAAGTTTTTTTTTATTTATTTATTTACCTCGAAAAGTGCAGGAATAAACCTTGGGGACGGTAAACTACCAATAAAGCCACGGTGCTTGAAATTGATATTTAAATGCTGATTTATATTCTGCAGTAAATTTCCTGTCAAAGAATATAAAATATTCTTTCTCTAGTATACTTCTGCATGAGCAAAAACTTGAAAAAAATTCTGTCGCTGCATCTGAAGTGATTTTCTGTATAACTTTAGAAGAGGGATGGTAAAAAATCTAAAACCCAGGGCCAGAGTTAAAAAAATAATATCAACCCTAAAAATGTGTGCAGGTTAATTTTTAGCTACATATTTATATAAAACAATAGTTCCAGTTTCAGAAAAAAATTAAATTGAATTATTTTTATTGAAACAATTTTATCCAGACAGCTCTAAACTTCAAAATTAGCATCAGGGACACGGGACGGTAGATGCGTTTTCCAGGTGTTTGGACCCACAACATTGTCCAAAACTTATTTATTTCGTTAATATTGTTGTGCAATCATGCAATGGGATGTTCCCAAGTATATGAAATAAAAAAAAAACACAAAAAAGTGTATTGAATAAAAAATTATTATTCAGGGACATGAAAGTTAAAAGATTGTGAGAATGCCCCATATATATATATATATATATATATATATATATAAATTATTAAAGGAAAAATTACGCTTAGTTCTATAAAACTTAATAATGATATGAATGTTTTACATATTCATTTTGCATGTGTAATTAATGTATTTTTTGCTCATATTTGTACATTTTAGTTTTAAAATATCAAAACACTAAAATATTTTCTAAAATTTCACATTTTATAATATCATAAATACTTTATCCCCCCCCCCACACCCTCTCAAACAATTATAACATAAAAAAATTTACTAATGGCATAATTTTTAATTAAAAAAATATTTAATTAATTTATCCCAAATAACATTCATCAAAGAAAAAATTATAAGCAAACAACATTAAAAATAATATAAAATAATCTCTGAATTTTAACATTTTCATATTTCAAATCTGGCTGCCATAATTGTAAATATGTATAAAAAAAACAATATAACATTAAACATTTTTAGTTTCTAATGTGAATTAAATTTAAAAAAATCCATCATTAAGCAAGGTAAATAAATTGTATTTTTTAAACAGATTATTAAAATATCAATTTTCTCCTGTTGTATAAAAAAAATTAAATGCTTGAAAAACGTAAATATTCAGTAAAAAATATATGGGTAAATAAGATATTTTAAAGTTATTTCGCATAAATATGTATTAATAAATGCGTATAATCTGTAAAAATATGAATTTAAAGATAATAGATGGCGCCATGCCTAGACTTAAATTGCTAGGATTTTATGTATGAACATTGGCGTTTTCTAAATTTTAAAACTAAAAAACAAATTTGAGTTACAAATAACTTAACTACATGTATGCAAATAATACCTATTATATCAATGTATCCAAATCAAGGGATGAAAACTTCAGAAGAAATTATTTATTTTATAATGATTTTTTAATATAACTTCGTAACATTAGCTGCTTGGCCTCATGCAGCCAGTGGCGTAGCTACGGGGGGGGGGGGGGGGGGCAAAGGGGCGTCCTCCCCGGGCGCCGAGGCCAAGGGGCGCTAAATTGAGAGAGGTTTACACCGAAATTATCTCGCATATTTTGGCAAGAAACAAAAATTGTTGATTTTTTTATTTTTTTATGTGAATGTTTTCTTTAGTAAGATATTTTGTTATATCCAAATAATGAAGAAAGAGGGATAACTAGGGATAACTCAACACACTTGGTACCAGGCTACTTTCATGAGCACTTTTAGTGTAAATCACATGCAACGATTTTTGGCTACCAGTATTTTAGAACGGAAAAATTGGACTTATTTTATCGGAGATATCTCATTAATTCAATAAGACCAAGCAAACTTTTCGAAAATAACAGTGGCAATAAGCATAGCAGTTATCAGCAATTTGACTTACACTAGAAAAAACCATAGAACTAGCCACCTAAGATAGTTATGTTCCTAAATTTAGGCGCGTAATCATTAAATAGGGGCGCCAAATTTAGAGAAGCTTTAAACCGAAATTATTTCACATATTTTGTAAATAAATAAGAATTGTTAATCCTTTTTTTTGTGTGTGTGTGTGTGTCTGAATGTTTTGAAGGAATTCGGTGAAGGTGCGGGGAATGGAGAGATCCATAATTGCCAATCGCTGATGGAGGTTTTTAACTGTCTAGCCTCCAGTAAATAAATCAAAAAGCCTATTGACGACTTGGAGTCACATTTCTGGCATCAAAAGAACATTTTTCATATCTAGCTGACCCGCCCGTTGATTTTTCCAAACTAACAGCGAATGATTAAAACCTCTATTCAAATAATAAAAAAAAAAGAATCTCTCAAAATGAACCTCTGAGGTGGGTCTCCCCTGTTTTCGGAAGTGCCGGCCGGGCGTGCTACGCACGCATCTCCAACCATTGAAAACTTCCATTCAAATTTCTCTTTTTCAAAATGAATCTCCGGAACGGATCCCCGCTGCCTATGTCTCCGTATAGAAGGTGTGCAAGAACATCTGAAGATAATCGTAAGATGAGTTGAAAGAAAAAAATTTCCGTTGAAATCGGGCCCATGAAACCTTATATAAAAATGCCCCTGGTGGTGGAAGGTAGAACTTAAAACTGTAAGACAATCGGTATTCAAGTTGAATGAGAAAAACTGAAAGGTGGAGCTAAAAGCGGCAAGAAAATCGTTAGCTAATTCGAATGAATCAATCGCCATTGAAATCTAGCCCATAGAATCAGACAAAAAGAGGCTTAAAAGTTGGATGATGGTGATAAAATAAATTTATATTTTGGAAAATTATTAGTTTAAAAATTAAATAAAGGAGAGAAATCCTTGTGGATGAACTCTTAACTCATACTGGTCTCTTGCCATATAACTCACTAATAATCTCCGATTAAATTGATAAAATACTATTTTAAAATATGTTTTTAGAATTCGACAACGTTTAATAATTAAATCGATTGTCTACATGTCATATAATCTCTGATCCATCGATTTTCGGAAATTAGTAGAGGGGTCGGCCGGAAAAGGTATATATTTAGTTCATTTTTTAATGAATGTTTGTCCCTTTATGGCTCTCTCCGAAATTTTGTACTGTCGCCGTCAATTTCTTGAAAAATTAAAAAAAAAATACCGATCGATTTTCAAAGATTTTACAAAAATACTTTTTTACATGTGCTCTAAAATTTTCAAATCGAGATCTTAATTAGTTTTTTAATTTTCCCCGATTAGTGAACATTCTCAATTTCTTTTATTTTGACTGTGGTATCAGGTTCCGATGTGAGCGCGATTTTTGCCAATTTTGTGAAAACAAATTTCATTTTTGATGAGCTTTTAATTAATAGTCTCTGTTAATTATCAAAAAACAAGAATCCCGAATGGATGAGGACTTGCCTTGTACTACCCTCACTCAAAGTTTCAGACTTGTACGCGGGGTAAATATTTCTAGCCATCTTTTAGCTGGATTTAGCTGAAAGAACAAAACATTTTTTTTTGTTTATTGGAAATTCCACGTTTTCCGTTGAATTGGCATCGAGAAAACCAAATAATAAAATGTTGGTGACCTACCCAAAATTTTCCCTTAATAAGCCATATAAAAAACAAAGTAGGACTATTCAGTTTTCCTAGTACGACCAGTACAAATGGCTGTTAAATTCAGCGCATATGCAGTAGAGAAAACAACATATATCTATGTAAATAATAACTGGGAGATTAATGAATTTTACATGTGTTTAATTCACTCGTTCGAACAAGCATGCTGAAAATAAACTTTGCACGTATACTCTTATACCAACTATAGTCTTAGAGATGGCAAACGTCGGAAGCATGAGTATGATAGAGCTGCCAATGAGGCAGGCCTATTTTTTATTCATAATGCTACCACTATTTTTGAATAGTAATATTTGTTTTATATATTCCGTCAGTAAATATGTGCAACATTTCTTTTCAGAATGTGGTAGCCATCTGAATAAAAATCTGCTTATCTGGTAAAACTTATGTATATAGACAGATATAACTCAATTTTAAATCCAAGAAATAGCGGATTCAAAGATAAATATTCGGAATCAATTTAGAAAATTCAATTAAATTTCGTAGATTTGTTTAATAAAAAGTAATGTCGAGTGTTTTTTCTAATGGTTTGCAATAGTAATTAATATTACCTACTTTGTTTTATGTGGCCCGCGGCTTTGTATTTAATGGTCAATTTGGACCGTGGCGGTAAATGAGTTTGACATGCCTGTCGTTAAACATTTAGTTTAATTTTTTAATTAGCTCTTGATTGACATATGGTAAAGACCAGCAAAATTCCCAGGATCTGTAACGTACAAGGCTTTAGCCACAAACAAAGGAGACTTGACCAAACTTCAGTATTTTCCATCTTAAGTTACACTCTGATTTTAATGGTGAACGTAATAAGTGTTGTGCTGGGAAACAAAGTTCAAGGGGTAAAACGGATTTTAGGATATAAGTTTTAAAGATAAAAGAACCTAATCATTTTAAGATAAAGTTTTGAAATTTAATTTAAAATTTGAATTTTAAAAGGATTTTAACTCTTATGCCTTTGATCTATATATAGTATGTATATCTCTACATAAATATCTGATCATTGTCATGCGACTGCACTTGTGTTTATAAACTGATTTGGATGTGATCGAGCATATGCAATGGTTTATTAAGATCTCGACCAAATTCGTTGGACATCTTGATCCGCCATAAGGATTCAAGACCATTTTTTGTTTTCCCTTCTATCCTAAAAAATGGATGAGTATAGCAATTTGAAATTATTGAGTGGCTGCAGTTTTGAATCAGGAGATTTTATTACCATAATCGGACGTAATTTAGGAGATTTAGCAAATGTGTTTTTTTGCAAATTTATTTTCTTTGTCGCTACTCCCATACGCTTAAAATAACATAGTATGCGTGAACGTTACACTAAGTTTTTGAAATTTCCATTCAAATTCAGTATTCACGAAAACTAGTAATATTCTCTAATCGAGTTTCGCACATTTTAGTTTCGTGTGTTTAAGTAAAATTAGCTGAATCCTTAAAAACAAGTAAAAGTTAAGCTGCCTTTTCCTCCCGATAGAAGCCAAAAAGACATTTTCTTTACGTCTTCGGTAAAAAATAATGTGGTTATTTTTAAATTTATAGAGGGGCGGGGTGCAAAATTTCTGATTGCCCAAAACGCCAAAAAACGTAGCTACGCCACTGCATGCAGCCAGAGCAGACAAAATCAGATTTACTGATAATAGATGGCGCTAAGCCTAGATTTAAATTGCTAGGATTTTGTGTATGAACATTGGCGTTTTCTAAATTTAAAAAATAAAGAACAAAAATTTGAGCTACAAATAACTTAATTACATTTATGGGAATAATGCCTCTTATATGAATGTATCCAAATCAAGGCATGAAGACTTCAGAAAAAAATATCTATTAGCGATTCGTCCTCATCTAGCCAGAGCAGACAAAATCAGAAGAATCGCGTGATCACTTCGGTAGCGTACAGTTATTTTTTTTTATTTAGAACGTAATTGGATAGTTTTTGAAGGTTTTAAACAAAGTTAAAATATTTAAAGGTTTTTTATATACTTTTATAAATATATTAAGAGTAGCTTTTACGTTAATCTGTATTTTTTTATGAAGCTTTCAAAGAGTCATTTATTTTTTTGTAGATTTGCTGGAGTTTGTTTGAATGGCAACAGTGGCGCTTGTTTAGATCTGGTTTCTATGTTTATAATAGCTTAACTTTAATTTAGAACTTAATACATTATAAATAGATATGATATACATGTTTTATGTGAAAATATGCTGAACAGACATGATTTCAAGCAGAAGAAATTATCATTTAGCTGTCATATGTTAGCATACGTTTTTCATTAAGCCTAACATGGCGTTTAGCTACGGTCGATTCGCATATCAGAGTGGCTCGTACCGGCATGGTTACCAACAATTTCCTGCACTCAGATTTTATTATTTTCATATGAAAAATATCACTTACGTATTGAAATAGGGTTTTGAAATTTATTAAAACTCTAGTTTAGAATTAGCCGCATGTGTTTGGCTAATAGTCGAAGAAATAGATGCTGCCATAGATTTCACTAGCTACATTTTTTTATTTTGATTATTTCAGTGTTTAACAGAATAGTTCGTTTTCTTAAGTTTGTGTTTTATTTACATTGTTTTATTTGTGTATTTATAATGATGAAGGTTTCATTTCTTTTTGGAATATTAGCCGGAAACAAATGCTAAACTATTTGTTTTAAGTGAAAACGCGTTAACAATCTGTAATCGGGCTACTTTCAACAGAGGTAAATTTAAAAAAAATCATACATGAAAATTATTTTTAGGACCATAAAAATTCAGTAAATGGTGATACAGTTTTAAAACAAATTAGTACATTTTCTTCTATCCGACGGTGTAAAAATTGACATTATGCGATTTTTAGCTGAAATTAACGTTGCAAAAAAAGGAAAATGAATTGCTTAGATCATTGATAACATCTATATGACATCAGCGTTAGTCATAGACAAGTTTTTACTTTATAATATAGTTTTTTTTACTTTTCTATGAAAATATGTTATGAGTAATAATAATTGAACGGATGCAATTCCGACTGTCTCTATTTTCTGTGCTTCTAAAATATCAAGGTAAATTTAAAACAACCCCATACAGAAATATTTTTATCAGAAATACAGAAAAAATCAGACAGACATTGATACTACACCTGTGAGAATATAAATCTGTTAATTAAGTAATAAGGCATTAAGGGCGGGATTCAAAGTCAACATCAAATAACAGTCATACATTAGGAATTTGTTGTGGGTTTCAATAGCAACATAAATTGTTACATATGAGTTTGAAATATATTCAGTGTTGTTTGGAGAGCATTTCATCAACTTTTAAAAAGAGAAAATAAAATCATACAGTAGAATCCCGCTAATCCGAACTAATTGGGGCCGTTGCCTGTTCAGATTATAAAGAATTACTCGAAATTAGGGATTACCCGCAATTCCGATAAAAATAGAAAAGAAAAAGTTGTCTGCTAAAAAAAATGCAAGTTATAATTACTTATAAGTCCAGCAAATATCCTTTAATTCGGCATCTTAAGGTACGGCAGGCTGCATAATCCGGCACGGAAAAAATAGTATTCCTTATTTAACCACTCCTTATGTTTATAATAATCCAATCGAACTTCGGAATGAGGAATTACATAACAACCCATTATAAACGATTCAAAATACTGAAACTATAAATAACTCAGTCACCACGTCGACGAGGGGGGGGGGGGGACATTTCTGTAGATAATTTGAAAAATCAAACTATTGAAAGAAAAAATGAATTTTTTTCACCTGAATTAAATACTTTTTACATTTTATAAAAGAATTTTATAGTGACTGAAAAACAAACTGATATTCGAGATTATTTTTAAGATGGTTTCTACGAGTAGCCCTACAGTGCACGTTTTAATTTTATATTCGCGTACATATGCTGCACTTTTACATTGAGTAGTTTTTTTTATTCTATTCAAGCTGTTTAAAGAATACAAAACATTCTTTGCTGCCATTTTTTGTTTAATTATAACTTCTACACGTTTTTCCCGAAATTCATCCCGTAATCCAGAAAAATTCGTAGTAAAAAGTACTTTTTTGTTTTTAGTACAATATTTCAATCTTTTCAATTAATCTGTACAATTATAATGTTAAAAAATAAAATCGGTTCGGATTAAACAAAATTTCGGATTACCGGGTTTTGCATAAACGAGGTTCTTCTGTACTTGGGAGAAAAATGCTTTTAAAGTTTGCTTTAACGTCATCAGTTACAGCGGCATAGTTGCCTCTGTAAAAAACATCTTAATACTTTAAATCTGTGATTCCCAAACCATGAGTTCCCCACTTCTTCGTCGCAGTACGATCCAGCAGGTCATCAAAAATGTACAATTAATTTAAAATGCTACAACGATATAATAAAATCACTATATTACAGTAATAAAATAAAATATCGTGAAAAGAAACCGATGTTTCAATGAAAAGACCAAATTTTGTTACATTTTGTATAGAGAATCAAACTAAATCTAAGTAAAGTTCCCAAAAGGAAGAAGAAAAGAAAATATTAAACAAGGATACTTCGCTTGAAATCCTTTTAAATATTTGTAATTATGATTTACTTAATTTCTTTCTTTCTTTAGAAATCTAAATAAATATTGTATTTCAAAACAACAGTATAAATGAAAAGATAGCGATATGAAAGCAGACGTTTTGCTTCAAGCCAATTATTGTTAATATGTTTTCTCCAGAAACCGATCAAATATTCTTTTTTTCTTCTTTGTTTAAGAAGAGAAAAAATTTAAATGGAAATTTTAACCTGCTGGTAAAAAATATACTAAACTTTGAGGGTTGTTAATATTTTCTTTTGTGTTGCTAAAACAAGCTGAAATAAACTCCTTGAGCACTAAAGTAGAAAAGTATATTCTTTCCAACAACCTAATTTATAGTTTGGAGAGAAAATTTGGTAATAAAATAGAATTCATGCAATTTTCGAAGATAAATATCGGTTATACGTCTAGATGAGATATAAATTTTAAGATCTTGTTAGTAGATTTCAAGACGTAGTCATATGAGATATTTTTAGCTAGTAACGGATGGTGCAATAATATAATAAAAATAATATGTTACAATTTTAAAGTAAAATGTCAGTGCCATAACTATCTCAGTGAAAATACGGTGTTTTATTACCTTTTGTGTAGCTATGTAGCATTGGGGCTAAAATTAACACTAGATTTGCAGGAATTCAACTACATTTTTCGTAATAACTTTCGTTTGTCTTAAACAGATACACGAAATTGAAGACCCGGTGAAGCAAATAGTCTAGGTCAGGTATATATATGGGCTTTGTAATACCTACAAGTTCATATTTCTGTAAAATAAATTATATTTTCGAATGACTTTAAGCATAAAATTGTAAACACGTCAACTTGATTAGTTGCGCAAATCTTGTGATAAAAAAATTTAGTCACTGGCTTTGGATTTACCTTAGAAATTTGGCTAATCATTAGTAAAAAAAGTATAACTGTAACGCTCGAACAATACGCACTCCATCATATTTGTTCTCCTTTTCTTTTTTTTTCTTTTCCTTCAAAAGAACTGACAAGCTGAGTAAGTTAGATTTTTCGAGAGGGAAGAATGTTTACAAAGTGGTTGCCGACAAGGCATTTGTGCTATGCCGTATTTTAAATTAACTGAGTTATTTTGTAAATAGTAACATGTAAATAGGATGTAAATATTAAAACTTATTAATCTATGATAAGTTATCCAGTTTTATTTCGTAACATAAGAATAGTTTCCACCCCGGATTCTAAATAATATGTTACAGAAGTGGCTCCCCAACGTCTGGCACGAATAGAAGCAAGATATGAAGATAAGTATTATTTTAAATTGACTTAAACTGTTTTAATAAGAATATTTAGATACTAAAGTACAAAAATTTATACAAAAGTACTTTTCATTCATCCGGAATCTGTGGATTTTTGAAAATTGTATTTGATTCGTCCAGAATCGAAATATTTTGGAATTGTTCTATTCAGCCTGAATATTATTTTCCTAGAATTGAAATACGAAAAGTCGTCTGCAGCTTCAAGTATTTTAGTATCTGAATTAAATGAAGATATTCATAAGAGAAATAATTCTAATAATTATTTTTGAAAAATAAAAATCGTTTGCTTTATTTTATACATTTATATAGTTGCACTGAGCTATTTATTATGAAGTTGTTATTGTAAATGAGTGCTTGGCATTATTTAATTATTATATGATTGATATTATTGTGTAAAGAAAAAAAAAAAAAGGCAAATAGTTGGTGTTATTATATTGTATGTTATTTATGTTCTATATATGTTAAAAATTACGTATTTTGCTAAGAGTTATTCGTAACACGAATTAAGTTTAAGTTAGCTAAAACATATTTAGTTCAAATGATGGCGTTTCTTTCAAAGGGTAAGAAAATTGATTTAATCACATTAGCTTCAGAATTAAAAGTAGAAGTAAGTAGCGATGATAAAGTCCTCGAATTACGTGATAAAATTGTAAATAGTGAGGCATTTAAAGATAACATAGATTTTGTACAGGGAATTTATGAAAATATCGTAGAAGAAAGAAAGACTCTTGAGGAAGAGAAACGTTTAGCCGAAGAAAGAGAATTTGAGCTACACAAGCTCAGGTTAGAAGCAGGAACAAGAGATGTTGTTGCAAATACAAGCAACCCTCTAGAAACTTCTTCAATACCCGTTGACTTGAAAAAGGTTTTACCCGATTTCAATCCTGAAAAGGATGATATGAATTTATTTTTAATAACTTTTGAGAGGCAAATGAAACTTTTAAAGGTTTCTAAAGAACTGTGGATCACGTATTTAATTGGAGTCCTTCCAAATGAAATCGGTAAATTAATAGCGCGTGAACCGGAAGAAAAATTTGAGGATTATTCTTATATTAAAGATATATTGTTGCAGAGGTTCAAGTTAACTGCAGAAAGGTTTAGAGTTTTGTTTAGTCGACATCCAAAGCGAACCGATATTAGCTGGAAAGAATATTATTTTGAAATTAGAAGCTATTTTGAGGGATGGCTATCTGAATTAAATATAAATTCCTTTGAAAAATTATCGAAATTAATTATTGCTGACCAATTAAAGAAAAAAGGTTTCCCCTGATTGTAAAGAACATTATTTAGATCAATGGGAGAATTTAACAGATCCTGTTGAATTAGCTGAAAAGTTAGATTTATATGATAATTTGAGGTCACACAAAGTAGAAATAAAGAGATCAAATAAAATCAGTGAGGTCGAGAATTCTAATCGCTTTGAAAAAACGCCTTTAGATTTTAAAAGAAATGATTTTGGTAAAATTGGCAATCAAAAAGAGTCCAAGAGAAATAAAATTAATTACCCTTCAAATTTAAATCGACCAATGTTAAGTTGCTATGGTTGTGGAAACCAGGGAGTTATTAAATCCAAGTGTCCAACCTGTTCTCCGAAAAATGTATCGGTGCACTTTCAATCACTAGAATTTCGTACATGTAATATGCAAACATCACCAACATTATTGGTAAAAATAAGCATAAATGGTCTCTCTGGCACAGCTTGTGCTGACACTGGCGCAACACATTGCGTTGCGGGTGAAGGTTTGTATTCTTTATTAAAAGACCAAGGTGTGAAGTTTGAAAAAACTCAAATGATCGTAGTCTTAGCGGATGGGCTACAAAACACTACCGAAGTTTATAAAACAGAAGTTCGAGTTAAAATTGAAGGTCGCGACATTAAAACAACACTTTATGCTCTGCCGAATGCCAGAAATAATCGTACAATTTTAGGAATCGATTTTTTACGCAAAGCAAAAATTGTTTTGGATGTAGTAAATCAAGAATGGTTCTTTGCTGATAGATGTAGGTGGAAATATAGATTCGCTGAAGATACACATAGGCCTCCCAGTGAATTAGCGATAAAATCCGTTGAATTAGACACCGTTTTTCTTAAAGAAGATGAAGGTAGACATCTCACTTCAGAGCAACAAGTTAGGTTGAATGAACTGCTTGAAAAATTTACTAGTAGCTTTCAACTAGGGGAAGAGACTACACCTAAAGTTAAACATTATATTGATACAGGATCACGGATGGGCATAATTTTATCTGATGAAATTGGTAATCCTGCACATGATAGAAAAGGCTATGTAAAAGATTGCCGTAGGAATTTCGATTATAGGGGTAAGAACAGAAATTTTAATAGACCAATTGTTAACAGAAGCAATAATAGATATGGTCAAAAATATGTTAAACAGTCATTTAACCATGGAAATTACAATAAAAATAATTATGAGAAACCTGGTTCAGAGAATTCTTACCAAGATGAATCAGAGATTCCTCAAAATTTTGAGACTAAAGATTCTTTAATATCTCAAGTTATGACAGAAAGTGAAGGTTTGATGAATAGTTCATCGGATATGGTTGAACCTAATGATGCATTTGAAATGCTAGAAAGTGCTTCACCTACTTCAAAAGCAAAGTATAGTCCAAATTTTTCTCCTAGGTACAAAAATAGAGGCTACTATAATGGTCGAAATAATTATAATTATGATGGTCGACGATCAGGTAGAGGTAGCTATCAGGAGCAAAGAAATTCCCAACCATCACACAGGTATGGTGCACGGCGAACTGCAGATTCGTCTAGAACTGATGATCAGGATAATTACAAATTGGATTATAGGTCTGGAGGTTGCAGACATGATAATGGGTACTATGGAAATCAAAGATCTCCTACTTTTATACCACTGCCACTAAAGAAAACCCCTTTTCTTCCTTAGGAAATTACCATATATCAGCTTTGTGTCCTTACACGCAAGATGATGGTGGATCTTCTAAAGGCCTTATTCGGCCTAGAGGCAGACCCGGGAAACATCAGACGCCCAGCCAGCAAATATTTACGAAAGGACCACAAAACACGAGAGCCATAGAGGATTTTAGGCACCAGAAAGCATCCCGAAGGAATCCACCCAGGAAATGCACACTGCATCTGAGGGACCAGTAATGCAGTGTGAGGGGAAGAGTGTAACGCTCGAACAATACGCACTCCATCATATTTGTTCTCCTTTTCTTTTTTTTCTTTTCCTTCAAAAGAACTGACAAGCTGAGTAAATTAGTTTTTTCGAGAGGGAAGAATGTTTACAAAGTGGTTGCCGACAAGGCATTTGTGCTATGCCGTATTTTAAATTAACTGAGTTATTTTGTAAATAGTAACATGTAAATAGGATGTAAATATTAAAACTTATTAATCTATGATAAGTTATCCAGTTTTATTTCGTAACATAAGAATAGTTTCCACCCCGGATTCTGAATAATATGTTACATAACCAAATAAAAATTATGATAATAACAGATTCGTCATGAAAATCTAAAGAGCAGATCTAAATTGCATTATCGGTTATAAAAATTAATAAAACAAGTTTATTACAGATGCTTTGAAAAGCCAAGGGAAAAATTCTGGCTCGACTTTTTTCAAAATGGTTGTATGAAATAAAACCCGTACTAACTCGGAAATCATGGTAGCATGTTTGTGAGTTAAGTGCAAACAATAAATAAATAAAATTACAAAAGTAACGTGAATATGTTCAGAAAAAAATTTAACCTTGAATAATAAGTAAAATGGAAAAAATTCAATCATTCAATAACATCATTGAGAGTGTCGATGGAAGAGAAAAAAAAAAAAAAAAAAAAAAACAAGCATCGCAAATTAGCTATTACAATTTTCATTCCTCGCTAAATGAAATATTTTGCGTGATTTAGCGTAATGGTGACGGGCAGCAAAAATCTTGGACACGAAAAAGATTATGTTGTTGATGTAAAACAATACGGTAAATCTCATTGATTTTTGAAGCGTTTTTATTTAAACAGATTCATTAAGAAACATGTTTTTATTTACTTTGTAAAATGTTTTTATTACAACACTTTCACATTAGTATTGCCTATTTATATTGTTGAGTGTATGTTTTATGTCAAGGTTTATCTATTCCTTAGTATAGATTAGCCAAAATTCCCTCTCTTTCGCTATATATATCATATGGTTCACTAGATGGATATATTAGATTTAAAGTTTTAAGGTAGGTCGGGTCACAATAAAGTTTTGGAACCGAAGCTTTAAATTATACAATCATAAGGTTAATAAATCTCTGTGATTAATTTATTTCAAACGTTTTCATTATCGAATTTAATTATATCTTTAAAAACAATAAAGGAGAAGACATATCTGAGAGACACCAAATGTCTAAATTACCAGAGATTTTTTTTTTATTTCCAAACTCATTAATTTCATTTAAAATAACACCAAATAAATTTCCTTGGAAACTTTCACTAGTTACATTGATTTTTAATAATATATGAATGGCATTAAAAAACGAAAAGAAATTAGCAAAAGAGAATAAAAAGTGGCGCTTTTATCTAGCTGAACCTTTCAAATGGATTATTTTAAAATTTAGTTCACACTCAATGAATTTTTTTTCTTTTTACAATTAACTCTTTATAATGCTTTCATTCGAATAATTTTGCTGAATAACTTCATTCAACCTTCCTAAATATTTTTATTTTCTGAACAATAAAAGAAACTATACATAATTATATTGATTTTTTAATTTTGTTATTATAATTTCTTTTATAAATTTTTAAATTAAAATATAGTAAGTATTTTGAATTTTACGGACATTTATCTGTCATTGTATTATTATTATCGTATTTGTATTATTATTATTGTAATTTATATGTCATTTTGCATAATTTGTGGTTGCTTGGTAGTTCAAATAAATATTTTTGTAAGAAATGTAAATTAGAATACATTAACTGTAAGCTAGTTTTTATTAGTTTTAGGGCAATAACGAGACTCAGTCACAATTATTAGCACTTTTTTACTAAAAGTCACCGAACACATTCAATTTTCGACGTTTTGAAGTATATCTAGAAAAATACTTGATTAATTTGTCTGGAACTTCAGGTGTGCTATTAACACCTAATAATTTTTAGAGAAAGTTTTATCACAATTAGTGGACAAATAACAAATTTAATTAAAAGCATTAATGTTTGCTTTTACCCTATAAATAAAACGCTCGACATTATCTGTAGCTATAACAAAAAGACCATGTGGATCATGTACAGCATATGTGTTCACGTGCGTAAGAATAGCATGTATAGCCATGGCGATATAAATGTTTCATTAAAAATTTCAAGATATTTCCGGATGTTTTTTGTTTATAGCATGCATAGTTTTCAATCAAATGTAACGCCACTTTCAGAAAACTCGACAAAGCACGGTAGAAATAACTTATTAAAATTAGAATATAAATAAACCCATTTATGCCTAATTTTTGTTTTATCAAATTTGTTGGTAAAACTACTTTAAATTTTTGCAAAATGACCTGGAAAAACACTAAAAACAAATACGCTAAAATATTTTTGTATTTATTTAATAAAATGTAAACGTACTAAATATGGGAATATTCATATGTGTAAAAATGCATAATTATATGTTTTGTCTAAATTTATATAAATTAAGCTTTTCAGTTGCATATTATATACTGTAATTAGCCTTTTTATGAACTATTAAAGAATATATTTATTTCTTTACAGAGACTAATAACTTTATAATTATTAGTTATAATAAATTAAAAATAAGCGTATTCGAGGATAAAAAACAATTTATTTCAAAAGCATCTTGAAATGAACTTTACATAAAGTAACTGTATCCTAAATGGATAATAGAAATATGTACCCATTTCCGCTTAGCGCCCTATATTCTGTGCGTTACAAACATTCATAAAAAGTAGGCTTGAACGTATAATTTCGAAATTTAAAAAAAGACACATTTCAAAGAAGTCTACAAGCTAAGATTATGACTTATTTATTTGGATCCTTGGTCCAAAAAATACAAATAAACTTACTTTTTACATTTTGCTATCTTGAAAAATCTATAAACACCGAAAAAAGGCCTTCATTTAAGAAAATGGATGTCAATCTTATGTTATCACGTCTCGGTAGTATATAAAAACATTTATAGACAATTACTTCATACAATTTTCATATTGTAAATAAGAAGAAAACTATAAAATTTATTAAAATTCTAAACGTCCCAAAAATGGGACGCTAGGCATAAATGGGTTAAATATTTCATGCAATATGAGCATTTGTATTTTGCAAGAGGACAATTAGGGGACCAATAACAAATCGAATTAAAAGTAATTAATCTTTAATTTCATCCTGTAAAATAAAATGCTCGAAATTACGTGTATATCTGTAAAAAAGATCGTGTAGATCTTATACACCATTTGTGTTCACTTGTGAAAGAATACCACGTATTGTAACCATGGTGATATAAATGTATCATTAAAAATTTCAAATATTTCCGTATGTTTTTTGTATATGGCATGCATGGTTTTTAACCAAATTAAACGCCACTTTATGGGAACCTGACAAAAAACGATAAAGATAACTTATTAAATGTCGAATATGAATATATTAATTATTTGATGAAATATGAGAATTTGCATGAAATAATTTTAACTGTGCATACGCCAATGATAAATCTTTTTCCCCCCATAAAATAGTGTATAACTATGTAGGGCAAATTCTATAAAAAGGTCAATCGAATATCGTGAAAATTGAGACTTCTGTGTCCTCTGACTTTTGGACATATAATATACCTTCCCATAGAACCCTTGTAGAAAACATTCAACAGTTATCTTTCAAACTGGTTTGAAGTCCGATAAATAAATCTTATTTATTTTAGAAAAGCAAGTACAGTAGAGCAACGATTATCGAAACTCCAATTAACCAAACTTCCAATTATCCGAACAGCCTATTTCTCCCAAAAAAATTTTTAACCGAACTCTCAATTATCCATTGGCTTGGGGAAATATTTTAAATAAAAAAAACTGATAGTGGATCAGAAAATGAGGAATGTAAAACAATAAAGGAGATGGGAAGAATCTTAAGCTATGAAGAAAATGAAATTAACTTGTGGTTAAATAATGATTTGCATGACCCTGGCTATCCGATTTTAAAGGATGATGAGATTGTGAATGAGATTCATGATGAAAAAGAAATTGAAGAAAATGTAAACGAGTGCTCTGAAAATAACCCAGGTCCATCACATAACGTAGCTTTTGAATGTTTGGTAACAGCAAGAAATGTCTCGAATGGCAGAAGAACGTTGATCCTATTCAACTAACCTGTTTAAGAAGAATTAGAGATATGGCAGCATTGAAAAGAATGTCTTCGTTGAAGCAAGCAACAATCAAAAGCTTTTTTGCTTAAATTATAATCTCTGGAATTCAGAAAATGATAAAAAGAGAAAAAAAATCTAACGATAAAAAAGAAAAAAGAAACATGCCAGCACTAACTGGTGCTGCCAGTCCTAAGCTTAGATAACGGGTGAAAGCTTTAGTGTAGTCAGAAACATCCCTAAAATTGTTTATCCATTTACTTTTCCGAACTAGGGTAGGTCCCGACTTGTTCCGATAATCGACGCTCTACTGTATTCCAAATTTCTTCATTCTCTAAAATCTGACAATAGTCGGATTGTTTTTTTATGTATTTTAAATTAGTCACATTTTTAAATTAGTCTTTTATAAATTTATTCATAAAATATATTTGTAATGATCAAATCACTACGAAAATTTAATATGTCATTCAGTAGCCATTAAACTACAAAGTTGTTTTTTCGTCACTTTTACTTAAGTAAGTCTTTTTATTGTATACCCAAATTAAGATATTCAAAATATTTGTCCGTTGACCTTAATAGGCGAACTAGTATTCGAATCACTGAAAAAATGTTTTTTAAATTGCCATTGGTCTATTATAATATAGCAAATCGTTGTAGGAAAGAATATCACGTATTATAAAATGAGGATTATACGATATACTTAAAATCAAATTTTGGAAAACGCTAATAAGAACAACTGTTTGCTAATAAATTTGCTGTGATATTTCGAAAATACCTTTAAAGTGTAGCTGCTTTTTTGTTCGATATATATATATATATATATATATTAATTGGAATTAAACAGATCAAAAGTTGAAGAAACTTTTGATAACCCAGATTTGAAAGTATGATTTGAAGAAAATGTTTAAATAACTTCTTGTTCTTTATCTCTCAAATAGAAATGTATACAGATTTGAAAGTATAATTTGAAGAAAATGTTTAAATAACTTCTTGTTCTTTATCTGTCAAATAGAAATGTATCTTTTTTTCTAAAGTGTTAAAAAAAAAAGAAAATATTAAAGAAGAAGACTTCACATACAATGGCTTTAAATATTTGTGGCAATAGCGTACCTGGATCTTTTCTTCTTTAGAAATCTAAACAAATATTGTATTCGAAAATAAAAATGTAAGTCAAAATATAACGATACAAAAGTAGAAGACTTGAGTTCCAGCCAATTTTAATCACACCTTCTTCTTCAAGAATACGATCAAATATTCTCTTTCATTTTTCTGTTACATTTTTTAAGAGGAGAAGAAATGTAAAATGTAACTTTAACTTTCTAGTAAAAAATACACAAAAGTTTGAGAGTTGGGAACATTTTTGTGTGTGTGTAACTAAAACACGCTGAAACAATACTCTTTAACCATCTAAAATAGACAAGTATACTCTTTCAACAACCTAATTTATAGTTTGAAAACAAATAATAAGCAACAAAATAAAATGTTCGCAGTTGTCAACACGCGTAGATGTGATCTAAAGCTTAAGATCTTTTTTTTTAGATTTCAAGACATGAGAGCAAAGCAATATAAAGTTTAAAATAGAATTATATTTGAAAGCATACTTTTATGGAATAATGGTGGCTTACCCGCAACACATATATTTATTCCTCTCGAGATTTTAAAGAAATTTGAGAAAAAAATTTACAATAAAATGAAAAGAGGTGTGTAGATAAGGCTCATTTTTGTCCCCGCCCCACGCCGATAGCATGTCAATTTTTTTTTTCCTTTTTCCAAGATGTTTTGACTGTTTTAATATAATTTAGGATGTGTATTTACAAACTCTCTAATTGAGTTTTGTTTGAAGATTGCTTAAATGTGCTATAAATTTTCAGAAAAAAAGATTTATTTATGACATTTTACTATATATATGTATATGTGTGTGTGTGTTACATTATTAGATCTAATTGCGCGATTTCCTTATTTTATTCTAAATTACTACTTTATATTCACTAAATACTTATCCTTAAATAATCTCTATCGTTAACTCTGTTAAATTCCCTTTAATTTAATGTCTCACTTGAATTGCTTAACACTAGAACGGCGGGAAATTTTACTCAAGTTTCATAAAAATATTTCAAATCAGAATTTTTACTTAAAACTATTTAACTTATTTATTTAAGTTATTTTTGTGCAGCCTATATTAATGTTAAATTATAAAAAATTTTCTGGTTCGAATCGACATCTATTCGTTTGGCAAGGGTCAAAATGACCCCTCGCCGCCGTTCTAGTGTTAAATATTACGCTTTTAGTATTCTTAAATTAAATGTTCCATTTCCGCGCTTTTTTCTTTCTAGAATATTCTTTTAGCTTCCATTTTTACTTTCCCTCGCATTTCTGAGGTTATCCTTTTTCCCTTCAAATTCATCCGCTGGCTCTGTCAGCACTTTTTTCATAACGTGATATTCTTAATTATTCATTGGTTGAGAGGGCGATCTATGTCATATTTGTATTCTTACACTTGAGGAACAAAAAGTCGATACTCGCTGTGTTTCAGCAGAATTTCTCGTATTTCTACTTTGATAACTTCCCCTGGTCGCCGTCTGATATTTTCTATTATCTATAATTTGCTTACCCATAATTAAATACTACGTAGCGATGACTTGATTAAAATGAATTGGTGGAAACTGCACCGCCGAAAGCTCTTTCAATAAAATCATGAGTTAAATTATGCATTATCTCAATCATTCCGGAAAAACCTACACTGGATAAATGTGTTACCTGGCCTTGATTGCGCATTGATACACATGTACTATCCCATACATGGCTGTCTTGCACTGTTCTATTCACTTTTTTGCTTGCTCCCCTAATTTTTCTGAGCAGTGTATATATATAAATTATTTTCTTCATTGATGCTAAGCCCACATATCACCATCTTAGTTTTATTTTTATGAGTCAATTTGTGAATCAAAAAGTAAAATATAACTTCCTGAGTCCCAAGAAAATTTGAAACACTTTGTCTTGTCTTCAATTTATTCTCATGAAAAGGATTAAAAAATACCATATTTAAAGATTTTTTTTTTTTTTCAATTTATTAAGGACCATTTTAATGGATGTTGAGGCCTTAAATATGATGAAATGTAAACACAATTCAATTCAACTTTTCACATGTAAAGTGATACTGAAAATCACTAACTTAACTAAATAAAAACTTTTAATGTACAAAAACATATTGCAACTTGTGCATCTAAATTTAGTTTTGTTTTGAATATATATAATTATTAATGTAATTTTTAAAATAATCATGTGCTTTAAAAATTTTATCTGATTTTATGCTTCTTGTCGTAGATGTTGCTAAATATTAGGAGGATCTAGAATGCTTGATGCAAACCTAAAAGGAAACATGATTAAAATCAGATTTCATTATGCTTGTGAAAGTAAAATATTCTTAATTGTATTAATTTAAATTCTTTGTTTATATGTATGAATTTCTAACAAAAGAAAAAGTTAGCCATATATTTATCTAGATTTATATAATAAAACAAATATATCTACATCTATACTAATCTATACTTCTATACTTAATATTATAAAGAGGTAAAAATTGTTTATTTGTAGGAGGTAAGCTCTGGAACTATATCGAACCGATTCCTAAAGTAATGGTATCAAAATGATGGTGTTAGTCCAACTTAGAACATAGGCTATATCTTATGTCCGTGCTACTGGCCAAAAGGCGGTGCAGAAGCAAAAAACGTTCTAAAAATGCGATTTTTGTGTTACTGAAGGGCCTAGAAACATAAAATTTGGAATGGTAGTTACTTATAAGATACTAATGATCTCTGAGGACATTTCTTACAAAAATCGAAATTAAAAAGGGGTGAAAAGGCGCGAAAAGCGTTCTAAAAAACGTTCTAAATGGCGATTTTGACGCAATTTCAGAAAGTACCAAGCTGATTTCAAAAATAATGGTGTCAAAATGATGATGATAACACTTGCTCTAACATAGGCTACATTTTATGTCGGTGCCACTACCCCTAAAGGGGGTCAGGGGCAAAAATACGTTCGAAATTGCGATTTTTGTGTTACTGAAAGACCTAGAAATATGAAATTTGGAATGGTAATTATTTATAAGATACAAATTATCTCTAAGGACATTTCTTAAAAACATCGAAATTAAAAAGGGGAGAAAAAGCGCGAAAAGAGTTCTAAAAAACGTTCTAAATGGCAATTTCTACGCAATCTCAGAAAGTACCTAACCTATTTCAAAGGTAATGGTTGGAAATTGATGATGACAGCCCTTGCTCCAATATAGGAACTATTTCATGTCGGCATCACTACCACCTTGCTGTTGCATTTGAAAAAAAGTTCTAAATTGTGATTTTTGTGATACTGAAGGGGCTAGCAACTTGAAATTTGGCATGGTACTTATGATGTAAATACTCTCTGAGAAGAGTACCTTAAAAATTTGAAATTTAAAAGGGGTGAAAACCAACGAAAAGCGTACTAAAACTTTCTAAATAGCGATTTCTACGCAATCTCAGGAAATACAAAGCCGATTTAAAAAATATTGGTGCCAAAATGACGGTGACAACGCTTGCTCCAAGATAGGCTATATTTTATGTCGGTGCCACTACCCCAAAGGGGGTGCAGGAGAAAAAAACGTTCTAAAAATGGGATTTATGTGTTACTGAAGGGCTTAGAAATATGAAATTTGAAATATTAGCTACTTATTAAATATTAAGGATTTCTAAGAACAGTTCTTAAACAATTCGAAATTTAAAAGGGGTTGTGATACTGAAGGGGCTAGCAACTTGAAATTTGGCATGGTACTTATGATGTAAATACTCTCTGAGAAGAGTACCTTAAAAATTTGAAAATTAAAAGGGGTGAAAACCAACGAAAAGCGTACTAAAAACTTTCTAAATAGCGATTTCTACGCAATCTCAGGAAATACAAAGCCGATTTAAAAAATATTGGTGCCAAAATGACGGTGACAACGCTTGCTCCAAGATAGGCTATATTTTATGTCGGTGCCACTACCCCAAAGGGGGTGCAGGAGCAAAAAACGTTCTAAAAATGGGATTTATGTGTTACTGAAGGGCTTAGAAATATGAAATTTGAAATATTAGCTACTTATTAAATATTAAGGATTTCTAATAACAGTTCTTAAACAATTCGAAATTTAAAAGGGGTTGTGATACTGAAGGGGCTAGCAACTTGAAATTCGGCATGGTACTTATGATGTAAATACTCTCTGAGAAGAGTTCCTTAAAAATTTGAAATTTAAAAGGGGTGAAAACCAACGAAAAGCGTACTAAAAACGTTCTAAATAGCGATTTCTACGCAATCTCAGGAAATATAAAACGGTTTCAGAAGTAATTGTTTCAAACTGATGGTGACAGTCCCCGCTCCATCATAGCCTATATTTTACGTTATTGTCTCTATCACATGAGAGTTACAAGATCAAAAAATCTTCTAAATTGCGTTTTTTTGTATTACTGAGGGGTTCTAACATTTTAAATTTGGAATGGTAATTATTTCAAAGATGCAAATGCTTTCTAAGAATTGTCGAAAGAAAATTCCAAATTTAAAAGGATGAAGTGAGCGAAAAGCGTTCTATAAGCGTTCTAAATTACGATTTTCATGCAATCGTATGAAATACGAAACGATTTCAAACATAATGGTTGCAAATTGATGGTGATAGAACCTGCTCAAACATAAGCTATATTTTATGTCGAGGGTTGCAGGATCAGAAAAAAACTTTCTAAATTGCGATTTATGCGGTACTGAAGAGGCTAGAAACTGTAAATACAACACGGTAGTTACTCATAAAATATAAATGTCCTCTAAGAACAGTCGAAAATAAATTCGAAATTAAAAAGGGGTGAAGCGAAGGGAAGGAACAAAAATCATTCTAGAAGAGCCCTAAATTACGATTTCTATGGAATCTCAGGAAATAATAAAACGATTACAGAAGTTACTGGTTGCGAATCAAGAGTGATAGTCCCTGATCCTATACGGGCTATATTTTATACCGGTGTCATTACCACCTGATTGGCAGGAACAACAAGAAAGCCTTTAAAAACATCTAAATTCCGTTTTCTATAGAATATTAGGAAATACAAACCGATTTCAAGGTTAATGTTGTCAGATTAATGGTGACAGTCTCTGTTTCAACATTTTTCGATACATTCTATTTCCTCTGTTTCGACATTTTATGTTGATGCCACTAACACCAGAAATATGGTAGACTGTTAGACAAGTAGCTTGGAATTTGACATGATGGTTAATTTTAAGAAATAAATGTATTAAGATGGTTTCTAAAAAGTTCAAAACTTCAAATGAATACTGAAATGAGCGTATGAAATGAGCATGAAAGTCTCAAAATACTTTCTAAATTATCATTTATTTGGAATTAGTTTAACTCTTCTTATTAATTAAAATTTCATTTTTGTCTATTGCACTTTTATAATGAAGTTTAGTCAAATTGTGGCTTAATTTGTAATTTTTGAATTATTTCAAAAGTGTTCTTCTAATAAAAAATAGTCATGCAAATATCACTTGGCATATTTCAACTATTACGCGAGCAAAGCCGCGGGGTTTGCTAGTAATTAATAAATTGAACTTACTTCAAAGATCTCTTCCAAATCAAAGCCGGCTTTTGATATTTCGCTATTTCACTTCGTTAGTTTGGCTAACTGAACTATCAAGAAAATTACTGACTGATTCTTTAGTAGCCTCATTTTTAGCTTCAGAACAGACCCTTCTGACAGACCCATCATAAATTTTATTAACAATAAAATCTTCATCAGTAGAATCACTAAAATCAATATCAGAGTCATATCTATTTGCTACTAGTTCTAATGTTTCTAATGTCTTTAATCTTTTGTCTAATATCCTTATGTCGAATACCTTTAATCTTTTGTTTTTGTTTTCTTTTAAGGAGACAGTTTAGCTCAAAATTGGTCAAAAATCGATTTCCTTTTTTTAATATTAAATGAAAGCCTGTTTAATTTTTAATAGTACGACACCTCATTTTTACCCATACGGTAATTATATCGCGAGATATTGTAACTTTTGTTAAAAACTCCAGCACAAATACCCACACAAATGAAAACTTTAAATGGTTTTTTCTTCATGTTCATATTTTCGTCACTTTCCTGTTTTAAAAATGCTAAACTTTTTTTTTTTTTTTTGGATTTGAGATAGAGATTTAAACTTTTTTGTATATGTACTAGGGGGCTCGGCCCCCTACGAGCTACGCTCGCCAACCCCCGTCCAGACACCGCAGACTCTAAATGCACGCTAATTTGATCGGCTTTAAAAAGATTTCGAAAGATTGAATTATAATTTAAAAAACAGTGGCGATCTCCCTATAAACGAATTTCTATTCATTTCTCTTTGATTGGGGAATTTTAACGCCAAATCCGCTGCGGTACTACTTGATTATCCTGTCGACCAATTTCGCCAAATTATATAAATCGCCAAATTACACAAATTGATATAATTTTTATTTTAAATAACGAAAGAACAAATAAATTCGTACAACATTAATAAAAACACAAATAAAACGTCGAAATAAAAATAACTTGATGACGTATACACGTGTAACAACATTTCAAAATAAGCTAAAGTAAAAGGAATTAAGTAAAGAGAGTCTTTGTCTCCTGGTATTTTTTAACAAAGCGAAAAGAAAGTTCTTTTAAATGAGACATTTTAAATTAATTCGCAAAATATCAAATAAATGTCTAGCGCAATTTCTAAATTTAAACTTTTTTGCAATATTATTTTGTGTTCATTTTATGTAATAACTATAATGTGACGTAAATATGACGTAATTTCTCCTAAGACTTCTAACGCATGTTAATGAATTTATTATTTTACAATATCCTTTCCCTTTTAAAATTCACGTGTATACTTTTTATGACGTAATTTTTAATAAGTTCCTGCTTTTTATACGTAATTATTTAATTCTAATTTGAAAGTTTTTTTCCTGTTTATAATAGTCACGTGTAAATAAATTTTTAATTTGAAGCAAACATTATTGCTTGCGCTTTTTATACAGTTGGCAACAGTTTAAATTAGTACAATTTTCTGAAATCTGTAAAAAATATCTCTAGAAATGCTGAAAATTTGAATTTAAAATAGAAATAAAACCTGAAAAAATGAGTCAAAATAAAAAAATGAATGCAATCTGCACTCCGGCAAATTCTAACGCATAAAATGATCTGAAAATGATTACACTGCCATGTATAGTTTTTGCTGCTATAAAACTTTTTTAAAGGAACGATTTTGTCCAACTTTAGCATTAAATAACTCTTAAAATAATTCTTCGATTTGAAAACTGTCTGCATCAGCGTGTTTATCAAACATTTCTGTATAAAACCGCCGATTTTCATATTTTTGTATGCATTATTTTTGTTAATATTAACGAAGAAAGGCCTCCAGTCACAAAAAAATCAAAACCGGCGGCGGCGGCGGCGGCGGCGGTGACAGCGGTAGTTACTTTTTTTTAGAATAGAGAGATATTATATATGGGATAAATCTGCGCATGGAATTAGCCTTCAGGTTTTTAGTTATTTAAAAAAATAAATAAATAAAAGTATATATGAAGATGTGTTAGGTTTCATCGTTTTCCACTATATCAGTAAAAAGTTATATTAAATGAAATATTAGATGTATGTAAAAATCCATGCACAGTTTTGTGTAATACACATCTGAAAATCTTAAAAAAAACAATGGACAAAAATATCAATAATTAAAAAAAGTGGTAGGGATTTTTAAAAATGCATTTTTTTTAAATATTTTAATTAAATATGCAGTTACTTGTTTTTTCAAAGTTCACTTTTAGTTGAACATTGAAATGACCATTAAATGAAATGACCAGTGAATTAACCATTTGAACCATATTTTTAGAAATAAACAAAATTGTTGAAAAGATAAACTGTTAATTCATACAAAGTTATATATGATTGATTTACGTGGTTCATTTTGTCATAATGTATCCTTTACGTACTAAATTAACTTTTAAAAATAACCACAATATTAGAATTTTCATGAATTTGGGATAATTAGTTAATCTAATCTAATTTATTAAAGTGTAAACCCCACTCTAATGCTTAAGTAAAGCATCGGTCACTTTGAAATAACTCGACGAATAATGTGTGTATTTCATACAAATGTTTGCTCGATATGATATATCGTAAAAGCCCAGATATAATGCTCATGTATATTTTGAATTAAACTGCTTTTGAAATGTTGATTATTGAATAACAGTGCAATCAATAAACATTTCCAAATAGAAACTTAAGTTCGTTCCCATTAGCACAGTAGAAAACCTCTAAAGAAATTTCAATTTACATCCGACCACTACTTGTCTAGTTAAAATCATGTACGTAAAATCATTAACTATCATCACTAACTATCAAGAAATTATACCTTAGATTAAAGTTAAAAATTAATTTTAATCTATTTTGACAAAGCTGTACAAAGATTTCAAAAATCAATTGTACCAAAGATTACAAAAATTAAATGCCACTACTTTAAAAAAAAATCTTCCACTTATTAAATCGCATAGTTCTGCAATTATATCAATGGTACCAACTTAAAAATATATATATTGGTGTTAAAACTCTGTGATCCTTGGCAATAAGAAACAAAATAAATAGCATGTTTATAGATTTCAAATGAGAATCATTACCCTCGTTAACAAAAGGGTGTTTTATTATTTAGAAATAACATACTGTTATTTCAAAGGTTATTGTGATGTCGAAGTTTTTCTAAAGAAATGTTTATTCACAATAATGGATAACTGTTTTTCGATATTGCGTTATACAGATTCAAATCCTTATTTTTTAAACGTAGCTATCGGCATTTCCCCCCTTCCTTTTATGTAAATTATACAAGTTCTTTCATATAGTTTCTGGCAGACATAGGAGAAAATGTCACGAATTTTATGTGAAGTAAAAATTAGGAGTAAAAGTATTTCGATATAGAAAACGGATGAAATAGAAAGTATTGGATTTTCGATAAACTCATATTTACGTTAAGTCACATGCAGTCATAATTATTAAACGATACGTATATCGGTTTTGTTAGATAATACTTTTTTCAGCGTTCTATTTTTTGAAATTTTTGCTTATTTGTTTTTCACAGCGGTACATACAGATAGGGAAAACCACCGTGTGTTTATAAAAAATTCCCTTCTGTTTCCATATATCCTATTTTGGGAAAAAAACGAAACAAAACAAGAACTATATATTAAATGCATGTGTTTAAGGTGTTTGGATTCCGAATAATATTATAAATGTAATTGCATAATTTAAATTTAGTATATTAAAATTAAGAAATGTAATTCTAAACAGATGCTTTAAAACAGAATATAGAATTTGAAATGTAATAATTTCAAAAATTCTTTATGGAAAAATTACTATAGAATCGCTAAAGTTAATATAATTGAATGCATTTTTATTTCGTTATATTTTCATTTTAATATATATCACTTTTGTTTTTTTTTAAGATTATGGATCTATATAAACTTTTATAGATAAAATCTTTTAATTTCAAGTTTTTATTTAGAAAAATTAATAAATTTAATCATTAATAATGGAGATTCTATACTTCATGTTTAAAATTATATATAAAATTAAATTAATATTTTTGTAGCAGGTTTTTGCTGTTCTGAAAAGTATTTTATTGTTTTAGTTCAAAAATATTTATTTAACACACTAGTAGAAAAACCTTAAGTTTTAAAAAAAAATCCCTGCCTTCTCGGCCTACAGGTGGAGGTAGATTTCGAAGTTAAGTATATTAATTTCACCAACAAACACTAAATCATAATTAGAGATAAATCCACTTTAACAATTTTATTTGGCCGCTTTGACGAGTTTTTACTTAATTTTTAAATAACTGCTGGTTTTATCAGAATCATGTTAAGACGGTATTCAATAAAATACTTTTCCATGCTCAACAACTCGAAAATTTCTGGCATACTTTCAGATTCATTTTTAATAGAAAAAAATATGAAACTTGCTGGCGTAATTTTTGAAGAGATTTATAAGCGATCTGTGTTTTTATTTTTCGTTCAATTAATTAAAACTTGTTTTATAAACAATTATTTTCTAAGTAGGATAATATTTTTCGTTTCCAACACAATCGCTTCTGAAAATTCGGTTCAAAATGCCCACTTTGACATCATTTTTTGAAATATATTCTGCCTCTATCAAAAATCAATCATTACGGTATATTATATAGTTTCTAAATAAGAGAATCTATGAATTGGATGCGTTTGAGAGTAAAAATGAATTTAAAAAAATCCCTGCCGGCCCGGCCTACAGGCAGAGGTAAATTTCGAAGTCAAATATACTAATTTCACAAACAAAAACTAAATCATGATTAGAGATAAATCCACTTTAGCAATTTTATCTGGCCGCTTTTGATGAGTTTTCATTTCATTTTTATATAATAGCTGGTTTTATCAGAATCATGTTAGGGCAGTATTAAAAAAAAAATACTTTTCCATGCTCAACTACTCGAAATTTTCTGGCATAATTCCAGATTAACTTTTAATAAAAAAATACATATATATGAAACTTGCTGACGTGATTTTTGAAAAGATTTATAAGCGACCTGTGTTTTTATTTTTTGTTCGATTAATTAAAAATTGATATATAAACAATTATTTTCTCAGAAGGACAATATTTTTCGTTTCTAACACAATCGCTTCGGGAAATTCCGTTCAAAATGCCCACTTTGACATCATTTTTAAAAATATATTCTGCCTCTATCAAAAATTCGATCATTATGGTACATTATATAGTTTCTGAATAAGCGAATATAGCAATTAAATGCGTTTGAGAGCAAAAATGAATTTAAAAATGAGTCAGAAAATAAGCAGTTTGGATTTGAGTGCATACTTAATACAATGATTTTTCCACCGCAATCCGCTTCGATAAATTCGGTTAAAAATGCCCTTTTTAACAGCATTTTAAAAAATATATTCCGCCTCTATCAAAATATCGACCATTACGGTACATTATACAGTTTCTGAGTAAGAAAACGTACCAAATGGAGGCCTTTGAGAGCAAAAGTGAATTGTAAAATGAGTCAGAAAATAAGCAGTTTGGATTTGAATACACCCTTACTAAAATGATTTTTTTCTTCAACCGCTATGTATTTTTAATTTGTTTTTGCTGTAAGAATTGGTCCTATCCAAAACTTGTCTATATAGATGTTGTAGACAATATTAAGAAAATGTATGATAAATTCATGGGGATTTTATATCTTTTGAATTGACGGAGTTATGGATTTTTTTCTTCTTCAAACCCCCTTTTTGTTTTCGTTTTTAATTTTTTTTGCGGTACGAATTGGTCCTATCAAAAACTTGTGAATATAAAAGTTGTAGACAATGTTAAGGAGATTTATAATAAAATTAATTGGATTTGATATCTTGAAAATTGACAAAGTTATGAATTTTTTTCTCCCAAAAACCCTATTTTTGCGCCTCTTGAGTCCATTTTTAACTTTATCAAAAATCTGTGATACATAAATTTTTGGCCCTATATTTAGAACTAATAAAAACTTTAAACTGATTTGATATGTACAAAAATTAAGAAGTTATAGGGGGTTTCCTGTTTTCACAAAACCCCTCCCTATTTCCATCCCCTTGGTCCGATTTTGCCCATTAACGAACTTGACCGAGATTTTATGCCCATTGATTTTATGTATGAGTTTGGAAAAGATTGGTGCAGAATTATGAAAGTTATCGTGTCCAGAAGAAAGTGTTATATATATATAGATAGATAGATAGATAGATAGAGATATAGATATAGATAGATAAAGTTTTTTACTGAGGGTGGTTTTGGGTTCTAGGGGTCATGATCGGTGTAGATCTGCTTAAATTTTTTAGAAATTCCAACATAGGAACGATCCCAATAGGTAGTATTTCATACGAAATCTACCTAAAATGAGTCAGAAAATAAGCAGTTTGGATTTGAATACACCTTTAATACGATGATTTTTTTTATTCAATCGCTATGCATTTTTATTTGTTTATTATTTTTTTTTTTTTGCTGTAAGAATTGGTCCTATCAGAAACTTCTCAATATAAAAGTTGTAGATAATATTAAGAAGATTTATAATAAATTTAATTGGATTTGATATCTTGATAATTGACGAAGTTATCAATTTTTTTCTCCCTAAAACCTTATTTTTGTGCCCCTTCAGCCCATTTTAGTTTTATCAAAAATCTGTGATGCATAAATTTTTGGCGCAATTTTTAGAAGTAATAAAAATTTTAAACTGATTTGATATGTACAAAAATTAAGAAGTTATGTGTTTTTTTTTTCGGTTTTCACAAAAGCCTTCCCTATTTCCGACCCCTTGGTCCAATTTTGCCCATTAACGAACTCGACCGAGATTTTATACCCTTTGATTTTATGTATCAGTTTGGAAGAGATTTGTGCAGAATTATGGAAGTTATCGTGTCCAGAAGAAGATGATATATATATATATGTATAAGTTTTTTACTGGGGGTGGTTTTGGGGTTCTAGGGGTCATGATCGGTGTAGATCTGCAAAATTTTTTCGGAAATTCCAACATAGGGGAGAATGTAATAGGTAGTATTTCATACGAAATCTACCTAAAAATAGCTACCGTGCGTTAATATTATTAAATAATATTATGACAAATATATTTTTGATATAGATAATGCACCCAAAAAATCAAAGAAATTAAATTAAAAAATTACTGTATACATAAATCAGGAGTTATAAGAAAACGCTGTACTGATAATAAGAAAATGATATAAAAAGAAAATTTCAAATAAATTTTTGCCGAAAAGATAAAAATAAATAAAACCCAATAAAAAGTTTGCTGTTTAACGCATTCATTGTTTTTTCTAAATTTTCTCATACGGAAAGATAACTCAAAGGTTATAATTGCAGCACCTACGTATACGGTTTAGATCACCGTATGTAACCTTCAAGATATAGAGACAAATTAAACACCCAAATTCTAGTAAAAAGTATCCGTAGGACATTGCTTGCTATTCATGGGAATTCGAACTCCTGAACTTCTCTTCCATTTTATGTCCATTTACATGTCATATACGCTTCAGAGTTTCAATGATAGAGCATCGAATTGGAGTGCTTCGGTACCCCGAACACATGGCTGTCTCTAGGTTGCCAGTCTCACAAATACTGATGCGCTTCCATACTGCTTCACTCATGAAATTATTTTCCAGAATTTTCTCATAGCTTTCTTTATATATTAAAAATAAATTATCTTATAGATCAAATAATTAACTGCATCAAAATAACAGAAAATAGCCAACATATCTTTCAAAATGTGCTTTCTATATTAATACATGGAAATTATCCCAGAGAGAAATATTCGCCTTGCATACAATATTTCAAATGAAAATCGAATTTCAAAGTAATTGTTTAAAAGGCGCAAAGGCCAACATTGTGAAAAAGATTCCATGCCGGGAATCGAACCCGGGCCATCAGTATAGCGCACTGACGTTGTACCGAAAACAACATGGAACCTGATGGCCCGGGTTCGATGCCCGACATAGAATCTTTTCACTATGTTGGCCTTTGCGCCTCTTAAGCAATTACTTTGAAATTCGATTTTCATTTGAAATATTGTATGCAAGGCGAATATTTCTCTCTGGTATAATTTCCATGTATTAATATAGTTTCTATCGATGCTGGATTTAATTAAGTTTCGTGTTTGCCCTATGTCGGTGGCTCACGATAAATATTCCATCTTGTGCTGCGTTTGTAGCCTTGCCAACATGTAATAGGGAGAAATTTTCCAGGCTGGGTATCGTTCAATTTGGTTTAGTCGGTAGAACGTCAGTGCGCTATACTGATGGTCCGGGTTCGATTCCCGGCATGGAATCTTTTTCACTATGTTGGCCTTTGCGCCTCTTAAGCAATTACTTTGAAATTCGATTTTCATTTGAAATATGTGCTTTCTATTCCGAATATATCAGAACGATATTTCAAGCTATTCTTAGAGAATCTGCATTCTAGCATTAATGGACTAATGTTATAAAATGAGTCGGTGTTCCTTAAAATGTTAACTGTAAATATTTGTTGCACAAATATTGTACAAATGTTCACTGTAAATATTTGTTGTACAAATGTTCTCTGTAAATATTTATATATATAGGGTGCCCCATAAAGATTGAAATGCACTTTGCTATTTTACCTGTTGGCGATAGGTAGACTATACATATTCATAAAGGGTCTAATATAAGATAAGGATTACGGTTTACTGCTCAAATATTCCTGCCATAAATTTTCAAAAAGTTGCACATTTTAATAACACGTTTTTAGTGTTGGAAAGAACTGAAATTTCATAAATTCAGAATATCATAACCTAGTGAGATTTGATCGTAGAAGAATGGGCGTTTTACTGTTGTACTTATCATAGCATGAAAAAATGTTTTCTAAGTATAACTTATGGAGTATATAGGGGATACATACACATACACTATCATATAAATGTATAACTGTGTGAGTAAGTGTACTATGCATTAAAAAATTATATATGGAACGTAAAAGCCTCAAAATTCATAGGTTAGTTGCTCTCTCTATGGCGCATAAAGACCTTTTTTTTAGTATTTTCAGCTCTTGGCCACTCATAATTTAAACTACAAAAATAGCAAGTAAAAATTAAATTTAAGAAATCAAAAAACCCGACTGCGTAAAAGCGAACTAATTAATTATTTCTCATCAATGTGAAACTATTTTTTATATTGCTTACCTATTTTTTTATTTATTTGTATTGGTAATTTTTAAGTTGTGTTCAATTGTTAGTTCCTATCTATAAACACTGTTTTGATGAGGCTGACAGATGTCTATGAAGGTTAGAGTTGCAGTAAATCTAGAAATCCTACCTACACGACTTTCAGGCTGTGTAATATTTAAACGGAACTTCTGACTGTAAAATAGTCAATGAAACATCGTCTTCATTTTGAAAAAACTATCCAATGATATGCCACTCGATATGGTGCGTAAAAATTTTTTTTTCGTCTCTACTGCCATTTTGTATTTTCCGGCCGCCATTTTGAATTTATGAAACCAAAATATGGCCTATAACCATCGGACGATTAAGATGAATCGATATAGACCTCATTCATTAAAATCTATCCAGCCGTTGGGATGTTTCGAGGGTATAAAAAATCCACATACCCAGATACGCGTAAAACACATAACCCTTCTTGGCAATCGGGTGATAAAAGGGCAGTAGCCATACTACACGCCTAATTTTAAATATAAACTAGCAAATATTTTCCTTCTGCTATATTGTTATTTTTAGGTGGGATTTCAATACAATGCATTTTTAAAATATACACTAAAAATTGTGAAAGAAAATATTATTTAAAAATCAAAATTCTAGACTCCTTTGCTATCTAATGTAAGATTTGAATCTATTAGGCTTAGTTATTAGTTAGTCTATTAGTTTTATTCATTTTTTGGTCGTTATGTTTTAAATGATTTTTATTTATTAATAGTTTGTAAAAATGCATTATTTCTCAAATTTTTAATGAAAATTTTAAATTGAACCTTATTTATGAGTTCATATTATTTAGAATATCCCAAACTTCTAGGCAAATTTTGAAAGAGCGAAAGCTAAAAGAAAATCCTTTCATAAACTTTTCCTGTCTCGGAACTTTAATCTTAAATGACAATGAAATCCATTATACACGAACCTTGTACTTTAAAAGTTTAGTTTAAATTTTATGAAACAAAATACGTAAATTCATTGGCTATTTTTAATACATTAAAGCATTTCCTTTGTGATATTCTGTGGCGGTATATTCATCAAGCATGACATTTTATCAGTAAACAATTTCGAAAATAAAATAAGAAATTCCCTACATATTAAATAAAGAAAATAATCTTCAAAATTATTATTCAAGTTGGAGGAAGATAATGTCTAATATTATTTGAAACTTAGAATGCTAATGCTACGCTAACACATAATCTTTCATAATTGTCATAAAAATGTAACATTTAATGAATTCTATATCAAATTCATATTTAACCATTTTACCCATCATCATATTTAAAGTAAATATTTTCTTTTTCTTTTCTGAATACGCTTACCTCCATAGATAGTGACTAATATTTCTTTAAAAATTTTTCTATGATACTAATATTCACATATTAATTTTAAAATAAGTACATCTTTAGCTTTTTATTTTATATTTTCTTGAGTATACGAAACATTAACAAATATTTCTATCGATTGATTTGAAAAAAAAATCAGGCGGACGATGTTGAATCTTTCAAGAATACAACTCCAAATAGTAATCAATGATGTTAATTAAGTGATGTTGGTTTCTATTTACTATATTTTCGCCCGATTTTTTTAATGGCGTGCTTACACTAGTGTACAATCGTGGAAAAGAAAAAGTAAACACCCCTTACTAACTCTGTAAAAAATTATCGTAAAAGAAAGTTACTGGTACCAAACGATTGGTAATAAAGTCTACTTTTAAATTATGTATATAAAATTTTCTTAGGGGGCCATCTACATATTAAAACGAACCATAATTTTGTTTTTGTTTTTTTTTTCAATAGAAGTACACAATTCTGACAAAATAAATGAACACTGCATCTTTCAGTTAACCTAAAATAAAATTTTTATGCAGTTTCCGAGGAATTAGTTATTTTAAAACGAGCATATTTTAGGGGCTGTATCCAAATTGAAGTTCGGTACTCGATTGTTGACCAGGGAGCCTCCTTCTTGATCAAGACATCTTAAGCGCCACTAAAGCGGTCATTGAAGACTGCTAGATTACAGGATAGCATAAGAAATTTCAAAATATCTAGTCACTTCTATCATAGACAAACCTTCATTTTGCCGTTTTTTAAGCATAATTTGAAAACTACTTGGAAGAAAAATAAGAAATTTTGGATTTCCATAAAGGAGAACTTGATAAATCTAAATCCATCAAAAAATTGTAGGTTGCAATTCATATTTTTTTCGAATATCAATGTCATAATTTATAATTCATATCATAAAATTATAAAAATTGCAAATTCAGCATATTTATCTATGGATATTTTAGTATTATTGCTACACAAAAAATTGGCACATTAGGAGTATAATTTCAAGAGATATTAATAAAAATATGAAAATGTAATTTAACATTAAAAACATTAACTTTTGAATGTTCATAATTCAAAAATATATTCAAATAACTTGAAATTTAGTGTCTAGGCATAGTTTGAACCGAAGATTTTAAATATCGTGTTAAATTGGGTATTGCCGTTGAAAAAAATAAACTTTGGATTCGTTTTAATATGTAGATGGCCCCCTAAGCAAATTTTTTATACATCATTTGAAAGTAGATTTTATTTCCAATCGTTCGGTACCAGAAACTTTCTTCTACGATAATTTGTTGAGGAGGTAGTAGGGTGTTTACTTTTTTTTCCACGGCTGTACAAAATTACACCAGTTATATCAGTTTAAATTACACCATTATATAAGGTAAATCACTCCATAAAGGCAGCATGTTGCCACCCATTTTATGGGGTAACGTTACATAAATTTTTACAGTGCAAATAGTTTCAATTATTTCACTAAAATACATTCTTTACAGTTTATTTACAGAGTGTCCACTCTTAACGGTGTCCAATCCTTAACCGTTAGTCATAGACATATAGTTATGTATAGATATAAGTTTATTCCGTAACAATTTCGCTGATTCTTATCAAGCAAATAAATTATCTAAAGGCAATGAACTATTGTTATCTTTTCATTCCTTTAAAGTATGCGAATATCTGATATTTAGTGACAGTATATTGATTATGCATGCAATTTAATCACTAGTAAGTGCTGAAAAAATTGCCAGAAATTTCCAATTCATTAAAGGGTTCGATTTTTTCTGAAATATTACTCAATCTTTGGAAGATTTTCACTGTCATCACTTTGAATCCTTAAATAAAAATATTTTGTAACTATACAAACAATAAAATTTCAGTCACATCTCGTTGCACCTAAGATCTTTTTCCGTTTCTTAATAAAGTCTTGTAAATATCATAATTAAATTATACAAAAATTACAGAATTACACAGAAATTATAAAATACAGAAAAAATGGCGAAATGTAGTAGAAACCATATAGTGTAATTGGAATATAAATATATTAAATATTTTATGAAATATGAACTGTTGTATGAAATAATTTTTATCTGCGCATGCGCGAAAGATAACAAAGTTTTTTTTATATAATTTAATAGTCAACTCTATGGTGCAACTCATAAAATAAATCCAGTCAAATATCGTAAAATTCTGCAAAATATCATCGATGCAGAGTGTTGATTTTTAGTTGTTCTCTAAAAGCAGCTGAATGATAAAGGATTTTTTACAAATTGTAATTTTTTATTAACTGATTTTCAGACATAAAAGTTAGTAATTAAAAAATATCAGCGAGTAGATATGAAACAAATGCTTCCATTTGATACCTCTTTTTATCATGGAATAGGCTCGTTCTGGTGGTTATCAAAATAGAACTAAAGCATCAATAAAAAATTAAAATTAAGAAAAAATAAAAAATAAAATTGACAATTTGTGGAAAATCCCTTATCATAATATCCCTGATCCCTGCATTATAATATATCTATTGTCTTTTTGTTTTCTTACTCTTAATGAAGCATGCATAAATGCATATTGATGAAAATCTAACAGCAAATAAAATAGTGTTAACGGTGGAAAGATAACGTTTAAATATTCAAACATTAAACTTCGTTGTTAGATAAGATGCTGAAAAAATTAAATTATTTAAGAATACACGGATCACAGTTTCTTGGTAAATTAAATGGATTTCGCGGTATTGAATTTTCTGAACGCATTACTGATGAAAAGCAAATGAAATATTATTACCGGCGCAAAGAACACGTTTAAATATTTAAAGATTAAACTCTGTAATCTAAAACTATTTTGTAATCTAAAATAATTTTGTATCTAACTGTTGTAAGATAAGGTACTACAAAAATTAATGTATTTAAGAGTACACGAGTCGAAATAGTTTTCTAGTAAATGAACTCGATTTCACCGTTTTAAATATTCTGTTAAACGATAATGAAAAGAATATAAACTTAAACTTACACTATGTGTAAAATTACTTAAAAGATGAGAAAATATTAAAAAAGATGTTAAATTATTTTAATATCTTAGTACTTTCAACTATAAAAAACATAGTCTTCATCAGAGAAATATAAGCAATACAATTGTTATTAAAGTCTAATTTTCAAAATCCACGTAGATGGTGACGAAAGGAGTGAAATTGGAAGTTAATTTTTAGATCTGGAAAACATTGGGAAAATAAAACATGGATACAGGGAAGTGGAATATTACTCTTTTTATGATTATTTAAGCAAACTGAGCCAAATTCTGGGTATGTTGTAGGATAAAACGTCATTACTGATAATAAGAATATAGTTACTGATAAAAAGAATATAGTTTTCTTAATCAGAAATATGGTTACTCTGTCATTCTTTATTTAAATACGAACATAAACCGATATTTATATACAATTGAAAAACATATTGGACACATAGTTCTTATTTGTTAGAGTAATCATTTATAAAAGATTACTGAATTTATAAGTGTTACTTTTAATTTGAAATATTGAACATTTTCGTATTGCTAAGTAGAGATTTAAATATAAAAGTTTAATTATAAAAATACTGATAACAAAAAAATTAATTTTCTTCATATTTGAAATTAGTCCGTATGCAGTGGCGAATTCCTTCGGTTTATACAGTAATGGCTCCAACCAAATTCATCAAGATTTTTTATAGTGATCATATAACTGTAAGGTATTCATTTTTTTTTTCGTTATACCCGATTACTTAAGATTTCATACGCTATCCAAGAAGAAACCATACTTGTATTGTAAAGGCTTTACAGATATATATAGTGCAGTTACTTTAAGTTTTAAATATTTTGTAACCTTTTTAAATTTTTCAAAAATTGCTTTTTTTAAATACTTTTTTACATTGGGCAATGTAACATCTCACGATATATCCTTATAACACAATATGGCATAACACATCATTTCAATTTAGTAATAAAATAAATGATTAAATGGACATTTGCCTAGATGAAAAGTAAGATTATAATATTAAAAAATTATGGAAATAATTAATATTTTTTTAATTAAAGGAAGTTACATACATATTAAGGAAATTTAGTACGTGAATTTACGAAAGTCTTACAAACAAAGTAAGAAAAGTATAATTTGTTTCTACCCTCTTGTTCCATAACCTATTGCAGTAATAATTCATTATACGAATTTGTAGATTTAAAACCGACTACACCATCTATTAGAAGAAGGTTTCAGCTTTAAGAACATATTTTTCGTTTGTAGGTTCCTCTAACATTGAGCCCTGGAGGGGCGTTGAAATAAGAGGGAAAAACTTTTTTCGGAAAAGCAACCCTTTTTTAAACAAACATTTCAAAGGGTTAATAGAGGTTTTTTTTTAAATTAATTACGGCATTTGAGACGTAAGAGTACGATCATTCAGAATATATCTTCCGTTTTTAACTTTACTAAGGGGTTTGGCCGATGTAAGTTAATAAATAATCGCAAAATGGACCCCGAAATTCCTTCTTTTCGAACTTCATTTTCAACCAATGCTTAAATAAGGCTTTTGAGCGTGCGCCAGCGCTTTTTCCATCTCGCAAGGACCTAGCTGAGTTTTTAATGAGAGTGAGTTGCGATTTTTAATTAATAATTCAACAAATTATTAGAATTTTAAAATACTTAGTCTCAGGTGCATCTGGAGACTCTTTGGACTAGCTTCACAAAAATTTTCAGCCTCGTAATTCCCGTAGATTTTGCTACCCATTGCACACAGACAGAGCGAAACTTTCTTTTATTAGTATAGATACCGCTGACCAGGCCTCTGCCTTCCGGGTGACAAATATGAATAACATCTGAATAGCAAGAAGAACCTTATCAAAAGCAAATGTTTTTGTAAAACTGTTAACATAAATATGTTTTATTTAAAATTATTAAATTTTTATCTAATAGCTAATAAATGCTTTGTGATATCGAAATATAGTGATGTTTTAAGAACAATGCAGTTTAGTTTAGAGATATAGAAAAGCAAGTAAAAAGAGATAATTAAAGAAATTTGGCGACGCAAAAATGGAGATTGGAAAAGAACATGTGCTAGCATAAATTGACAATTATGATTTAAAAAAGCCTCAGAGGCCTGGATGACTTTAAATGTAATGAGAACTCGAAACTCATTATAGAACGAAACTTGGTATGATTATTATTAGCGTTTAAAGGTCATATTTTGAGGAGCCCTTCAAGGAGAATAGGGATGACTTTAAAGATTCTCAGGTGTATTTAGATACCAAAATGCTGGATTTCAAATCTCAAATGCAAAGCTCGAAAAATAACTCAGTGAGGGAACAAGTGGTATATCGACCGGACCTTGTAAAGTATAATTTTAAACTGCTAAAATGTTGGTAAAAGCATTGTAAGGGTGTTAAGTATAAAAAAATAAAAGAAAAAGAAATAGAGTTTAAATAGTTTTAAAGAGAGAAGTGTTTAATGTAAATTGAATTTAAAAGGAAGAAGCTCGTGAACTAAGTGGGAAAATAAAATGTAGTACATTGCAATAAAAGAAAAATACATGATGGATAACAAATAATGCATTTAAAGCAGTCCTCACCTGAACTTAACAGTTGTATCATCCAACTAAAAACCCTTATTGTAACTTATAAATGCAGAAGTGCCAAAATAATTTCTTGAAGATTATTTTATCAATCATAATATTTAATTTATAATATTTATTTGCTTAATTCTATTGATTCTTTGTCACATTAAACTTTATACTAAATCAATACATCATATTCAATACTCAATGAATACACATATTCATTTTAAATCTATATTTTATTCAAATTATGAATTTAAGAAAAGGGGAGTGGGGAGGGGAGACTAAGTGCACTAGTACAAAAACAATACATATGACAAGATATCAATTTTAATTTAATATTTCCCTGAATTGAAATAGATAACCAATACTATAATGACATATTTAATTCAAAAACTCTAAAGGAGTATGTATATATGTCGAAAAATGAACATATCTTGAATTGGTTTTGACTTGAAGGATGATAAATTAAAATCTGCTTTAAATAAGTAAAAGAACACATAGAGAGTCCAAGATATATGTATATCAAAAATCGTTCCTGGAAATTAAACAGTTCATCTTAATGCGTCGATAACAGTTGGAATGTTCAAAAGTTATTGCAATATTCAAAAGTAATTAACACAACACGAGAAATACAATAGAGTCAGCATACCTCAATATCTCTTTTCGTAAGGGAATAAGGTGGGAGACCATTTATCTCTCATGCAGAAATTCACAATATAACTTGTTGATCTTATCAATTACGTTCTCAAAAGATTTTGAAGCTGTAAACAAGTGGAAGAGAGAGGAAATTCTCGAGTTGTATATAGATGAATATTACTCATTTGTGGTTGAGAGATGTGTCAACCTTTCGAAGTATCTCCTCAGATGAGAACCATCATTACATCAATCTTTGATGACTAACGCCTTTTATCTTTTTAACGTACTTCGACTGCTGACAAGTTAGCACTGTTCCACGGATTATCACTTGTAGAATATCTCTTGAATAAATTACAAAATATCTAAAATGCTAAACTTTTTATAGTTTTAAAAGAGTTTAAAAATATAAGGATTAAATTATTTGAACAGAATAGACCTTCCCCCGGTATACTGATTTCAGAGACACAATACGCCGAAGTGGGTATCTGTCCTATTCGCACGGAGTTTCGACGCCAAGAGAAAGAGAGACGCTCGGAATGACGCTCACATCAATTTCCGTTGGGCGCGAAAGTAGCTGATTGGCTGTTTGATTTGTTGCCACACAGAATGCTAAAAGATTTAAATAAAAGACCGTTATGTTAAAAATTTGAATTTAATATTGGAAAATTATTATAAAAATATTTATTTTTGCTGAAAGTATTAAATTTAAGATTTATTATTTTATTATTGATATTTATTAACGATCTTTTCTGTAGAATAAATTTAATTGTTTTAAAGTAAAATTTAACGTAAAACGAATTTTGAACGATTAATATTAATTAACTAATTAAATATTTTAAAGTAACTAATTAAATATTTTAAAGTTTCTATTACCTAACAAAGGGTATTAACTCACTTTATCCGGAGAACTAATATCCCAAGAAATAAACGAAGTAAATTTAATACCACTATTTAAAAAGGGGAACAAAAAATCTGCAGCCACTACAGAGAAATGTCTGTTACAAGCCCACTAATGAAACTATTCGGAAGAATTTTAAGAAATAGACTAGAAGACTGATATGAAGGAATTAAAGAACAAAGTTGCTTTTTATCAGGTGGATATTGCGTCAACCACATTTATACACTAAGAAAAGTTCTGAAAAACAGAGAAATAATGGCAGAACAACAAAACTTATATTTGTGGATCTTACAAAATCATATGTGACAGCATACCTAGAAGTTTACATTGGAAAGTGGTTAAACTAGGAAATATAAATGAAAAGCTTATCAACATCATTAAAGGAATTTATTATAGAAACTTCTGCATAATTAAAATTTGAAATAAGTTGCCTGCAACTTTCATCACTAATAAAATCCTTCTGCAAGGCAGTGATCTCTCACCAACTTTATTTAAAATACGGATTGATATCTGCCTCAGAGAATGACAGAGAAGTGTCCTAAAATGGCTTAAAACTAAATTAAAGTAATTATATCCATCATTTATTATTTGCGGATGATCAGGTCATCATAGCAGAAGATGTTGACACCACAGATGTTTCGCAAAGTATAGGATACTTATGATGAATGGGTATTCAAGAAAAATGCGAGTAAAACTGAGCACTTAACGACAAGTCTGAAAGCTGATATTTTATTGGATGATACAAATATAAAAAAAAGTTGAGGAATTTAAATATCTTAAATCTATCGTTTATCAAAATTGATCCTGACAATGAGACGACGAAAAGTGAATTGGAGAAAAACACAAAAGCAATACCAATGAGAAATTATGTTCTGTGCAGTAATAATATACTCCCCAAATTAAAAGAGTAATTTATAGTGCAATCGTGCAAATTATTTTACTATATGGCTCAGAGACATGAACCTTAAATCACTCACTAAAATAGAAAATGCTTTCTACCGAAATGAACTTTTAGCAAAAATGAGCAAGAACATGAAGGCTGGAAAAATTCAATTTGAGAATACGTGAAATACTGGAAGTTAAACATGAAGTTGTGCAGACGATCATACATAATAGATCTTAGATGGTATCGGTATGTTTGCAGAATGAAAGAAGATCGCCTAAATCCTTTTAGAACGGATTTTGAAAGAAATACGAAGAGGCGGGGTTGGGGGGGGGGGGACCAAAAGTGACTTGGAAAAATTCTTTTGAAAAATGATTGAAGACAGATTAAGTTTTTAGCCTGGGCAGGAAGAAATGAAAAAAAAATCTCCAGAATACTTTAATTTGCCGAAGAAATCCACTGCTTAGGGAAAATTTCTCAGGATGATGAACAACAATCTGGGCTTCCACAGTGACAAAATAGTGACTACACATAAAAATAATTGTCTGAGCGAAGCGAAGGCTAATACTCAGCGAAATATTACTGTCCGGACACATTACTACTACGATGGATATTAACGCCATGTCCTACTAAAAAAAAAAGCCTAATAAAAACCTTTCGTCAAGCATAACTCAAAAAATATTTGTCGGATTTCGTTTCTGATTGCACCAGAAGGTACCTATGATGGTCGCCTACTAAATGCACCTACTATGAAAAATAAGTTCCAAACCGTTTAAAAATTATATAGAAAAAACTGATAAAATAGCACAATTTATCTGCATACGTCACAAAAATTTGGTGTGCGTCACTTTCCTCGGTTGATGTTTTCGTAGACAACTGGTTTGATTACATGGAGCAAATAAAAAAAAATACGCACGCAGTAATATCGAATAGATCAGTTTCAACCACGCGATCACAAACCTTGCAACAACCCGTGGCAACCAGTTTTGGTGGGCAAACAAATAATAATACAGTACTCCGTACCACGGTGACCGTTTTTAGCCTGTTGTATGACATACAATTGTAGATGATTGAAACAAAAGACATGAGTGTTTATTGCTCCGGGAGGTTAACTTTCTCTGGATGTCTGTCTGTCTATCATACAGCATGCAATTTTCTTGTAAAGGATGATATTATTATGCAGTAAAACCTCCGTAACGGACACACCCGATTAGTGGACACCTCTATTTAGTGGGCATTTTTTCGATTACCGACCCTTAAATAACTGTACATTTTTTACTCTCAGTAGCGGACACCTCCACATAGAGGACAAATTCCACCCTCCCGAGGTGTTAGCTTTTCAGAGGTTTTACTGGTAAAACCTCCATAGCGGACACACCCGATTAGCGGATACCCCTATTTAGCGGACATTTTTTCGTTTACCAACTCTTAACTGTACATGTTTTACTCTCAGTAGCAGTCACTTCTAAATAGAGGACAAATTCTGCATTCTCGGGGTGTCCGCTATTCAGAGGTTTTACTGTATATAATTTTGATAATTATTTTACAGGGCCACACAGAAGAATAAGAATATATGAAACGAATATAAACTAAATTCGGGATTGGTAGATCGCTGATGGTAATGTAATTTTAGGATGTTGTTACAGTCATCCGTAGCATGTTTTTAGAGTTTCGTTCATCTAACGAAACACTACCTGTCAGACTCCTTTGTCTGTCTGTCTGTCCGTCTGTCACAGAGCTCGTTCTCAGAAACTATATATATCGGAGACTTGAGAATTTGTACATTTATAGCTGAACACCACACATGAAACGGCAAATAATAAAATTTTGAAAATGTCTAATATTTAACCCTCTGGGCTCTAACTTATGTATATTAAACAATTTTTCTAACTCAGCCCCTAATTAAGTTGGAGACATGAAATTTTGCATACTTATAGCTGAAATCCTCACATCAAACGACAAATAATAAAATTTTGAAAAGGTCTGATATTTAACCCTCTGGGCTCTAACTTATGTATTTTAAGCAATTTTTCTAACTCATCCCCTAACTAAGTTGGAGACTTGAAAGTTTGCATACTTATAGCTGAACACTTGCAACAACACGATAAATCAAAATTTCGAAAAAGTCATATTTAACCCTCCAGTCTCTAACTTTTGTATTTTAAGCAATTTTTCTAACTCAACCCCTAATTAAGTTGGAGACATCAAATTTTGCATACTTATAGCTGAACACTTGCGATAACACGATAAATCATAAAATTTTGAAAAAGTCATATTTAACCCTCCAGTCTCTAACTTTTGTATTTTAAGCAATTTTTCTAACTCATCCCCTAACTAAGTTGGAGACTTGAAAGTTTCCATACTTATAGCTGAACACTTGCAACAACACGATAAATCATAAAATTTTGAAAAAGTCATATTTAACCCTCCGATCTCTAACTTCTGTATTTTAAACAATTTTTCTAACTCAGCCCCTAATTAAGTTGGAGACATGACATTTTGCATACTTATAGCTGAACACCTCACATCAAACGACAAATGATAAAATTTTGAAAAAATCTAATATTTAACCTCTAATATTTTGTCTCGCGCAATTTTTAAATTTAAACTGTTTTGCAATACTATTTTTTGTTCATTTTCCATAATAAGTGTAATGTGACGTAATTTCTTCTATTTCAGACTTCTAACGCATGTTAATGAATTTATTTACAATATCCTTTCTCTTTTAAAATTCACATGTAAATATAGTTTTTATGGCGTAATTTTCAATAAGTGCCTGCTTTTTATACCTAATTATTTAATTCTAATTTGAAGGTTTTTTCTGTTTATAATAGTAACGTGTAAATAATTGTTTTTTTTTTTTTGAAGCAAACATTATTGTTTGCGCTGTTTATACAGTTGGCAACAGTTGAAATTAATACCATTTTCTAAAATATGTAAAAAATATCTGTCAAGATGCTGAATATTTGAATTTAAAATAGAAATAAAACCTCGAAAAATGAAGCAAATTAAAAAAAATTAATGAAATCTGCACACCGGGATCTTCCATTGAATAAAATGATCTAAAAATGATTAAATTCCCATGTATAGCTTTTGCTCCTATAATTTTTTTTTTTAAATGGAACGATTTTGTCCAACTTTTGCGTAATATCTCATTGCTCAGAAAAGTTGTATCTAACACTGGCATGAAAATGATAATTTTTATCTGTCCATCCCCCTGTCAAAAATACAGACGTACCCCAAGTTGGACTCAGATTTTCATTCATACCGTGACAATGATGAAAATAGGTAATAAAATGTTCCACAAAGTTGTTTTGTTTTATTGGAAATGTGTCAGTAGCACGAAAAGTGCTGAAAGCGTTTTCCATCCTCATCCAACAACGCTTAGCAACTTAATCCAAGCTTAGAAATGTTGCTGAGCAAGGACATCATTGGCGGGATCACTGTGGCTATTTAGCATGTATATGATACAAAACAATATATGTATATTAAAATTACCCTTGTAACAACTTCACTATTTTAAAAGTTATGGAGAAAACGAGACCTCATCTTGGAGAGAGAACACTATAATAGTCACTAAAAATTAATACCGCGGCCTGGTTTCAAGGCAAATGTTGTTTGTTTCGCTGTGTACTATCACCTCTCTTTTTATGATAGATGTCTTGAATAACTTGCATATTTATTGATAGAAAAACTTCAGAGACATGCATCAAGGGAACAAATCATTTTGTAAAAGACTGTTTTTCATCCGAACACCATTGAAGCAGCTTTCTCTTGGCCAGGATACTTTGAATATGATAAATTGACTTGTGACATTGAAGAATTGCTATACTACATAGAAAGAAAGTAGTTAAAATGCCGTAGTTCCTGAAGAGAATACTGTATTTAATAAAACACCAAGTTCTGTTAATTTGTAGTTTTCATTGTCCCTATATTCAACGAATAACACTATGTAACAATGATATTGCTTCTGAAGAGAAAATGTACAATTCTGTATAAAATTAACTCACCGCACTGAAAAAATTTTATTTGCTCTTATTTCTTAAATACACATATGGGTAGTTCTGAAATTAAGTGGAAATTTGAGTCCCAATCAATTTTTTTGTACTTTTATGCAAATAATTGTTCAACTAAATAGATAATCTATGAAGGCACATCTAAAACTTGTAATAAAATATACTTTAGAGTGAATTTGAAATTTAAAACTATTTTAATAAAATTAAAATCATGCCAAATGTCACCTCCATGGTATGTCCCTCCATGCCTGTTTTTACTTTACAACATGAATATATCCCATAAGATAAACGAAAAGAACCGTATAAAATGTATTAAGTTAAAAAATGGATGTACTTTACTTACTTTTTAAAAGAAAATTCTGAAAATTTATATATAAAAAAAAATACAGATCAAGACACATCAGTCCCCAGAATTAGAGCTACTTCCATGACATATCAGTTATAGTTATATAAAAATGTACTAGATGGCAGCATAATCTAGAACTTGGAATACAAATTAACTCCAGGCAGTTACTTATTGGATGGAATATTTCTAAAGCAAGGTAAGTTGTTACTTCATCTAGTTTTAATTAAAAAACTGTTAGTTACCATAGTGTACTTTAATTGGGTGTCAACTCCATGGCCCCATTAGTTTTGTCAGTTTTAAAAATAGCAGAATTCTGTTGATAAGTAGCGTTAAATTGCTTTATTTAATTTTGTATCCAAGTAGCATTATGTTCATGTTGTGCATAGTTTAGAAAATATTAGGCCTAATCTCAGATATGTCACCTCCATGGATGTCACCTCCATGCCATTGTTGTATCATGGAGGTGTTACTGATCTATGGATGTGACATTTATTGATGTAAACAATATTTTAAATGTGCTTAAAATATATTTTTAATTATTGAACCCATATTTTTATTTTAGGGATAACGTTTAATAAAAATATTTTTTTGAAACTGAAAATTTTTAATTCTAAAATATTTAATTTTGTATAAGTTTGCTTTTTCAATGCCGTATTATATCTTTTAATACAAGTTAAATTTCAGGTTTAATTAAACTTTATTTTAAAGCCTCTTATTAAATTTCCTGATCTCCTAAACAAAAAACTAAATTTAAATTTTCAGTTTTTCTATGCTAGCAAATTTGATAAATAAATAAAAAAAATTGTTTAATATTTAGTATATTTAAATAATATGGCCACACTAGAGTACTCTGCAATCGTATATTTAAAGTGCTGTATTTTCTATTTAACTAAAAATCTATTTATTTTTATCTAATTACACGTTAATATTTTTCAATATTTTTTAGTTATCGCTCGGGCAAAAAGCAAAAACAATTCTGTAGAGAAGAAAAGAAAACTCAGAAGAGAAGCAGAGCAGAAAAATGGGATAAAATTAAAGAAAATCCAGAATTGTATGAAGAATGTAAGAAAAAAAGAGCTCAAAATGTATTACAAGAAGAAAAAAGAAGGAAAAATAAAAGCTATTTGTCAATTGAGTGAACGACAGAAGTGTGCACGAAGAAAGAATTTGGTACAAAAGACAAAGAAAAGTCGAGAGCAGGAAGCAAATAAAGAAAAATTACAGCAAGTTCTTTTAAATTCTGCTACACCAGAAACAGATGATGATTCGGAAATTATAAACAATCCTATTGCGAATGTTAAAGATGTGATAGGAACAGCAGGTGCCAATCGGGTAAAAAGTGGTCGAAAAATTGCCAACAGAAACAAAACAAAGGCATACTAAAGAATAAAATTGCTTGAAAAAGAGCTTAAAAATGTTATGAAAAGTTGAAATATAAAAGAAAAAAAGATTATTATAGGAAAAGATATCAACGCATCATAACGAAAAAATTTAAACAGTCTAAAAGAGAAGGTACAGAAAATATTGAAAGGTTAAAACGTTTCTCCTAAAGTTAGAAAATGCCTGGAATTCAGTTCAGTATTGACCACTCAAATCGAGAAAAAATTTGAAAAAGATTAGAAGTCTCAAAAGTCAAAGAAAGCCTCTGGACTTGTCCTTTCTGAAAAAATAATAAAGAAGTACCGCAGTATGCACAAGATTTCACTTAGGTCCTGTTAATCTGTATTTAGCAAATGTGACCTCAGTTTAAGATTACGTGGAAGTTAAATTTATGCAAAGATGTTCCGGATCCAAGAACAAAATTGTTTTTAGTAAGAAGCAAGAAGCAATCATAAAATATGACAAATTTGTGTGGTTTAACACGTTCACGCCGGCGCGGTGGGTCACACTCGACTGTCTCCGGCTTTTTGCCACCATTATTATTTTAGAGAAAATGTTGTTCCTTTAAACCGCCAAATTGCTCTAATTAAATAAAACAACATTTTCTGTATTCAAATACTGGTATCCAAAAGGCCGGAGACTTGCCAGCTCTGAGACAGTCGGGTGTGACCCACCGCGCCGTCGTAAACGTGTTAAGCAGCGGAAAGTGAAGAATTGGTTACAACGTATCTTTGGTTTAATCCCTCAAAACTGCAATATTATTTAATAAAAAAAAATTAAATTTGAGTTTTGTTCTTTTTTAACATGTTACTCAAGTAGTGTTCTTTACCTATATTGTAATCCAGTTTTTGTTTTGATGTGCTATTTGACTCTCTGTATTTCATTGAAATAACATATTATGCTCTTAAACAATAAAACAAACTAATATCGCAACCATAAATGTTATCCAATCTAGTAAATAGACAATAAAACTGGTATTCATCATTACTGTTAAAGGTTGTCACCTCCATGGAATAATGTGTCACCTCCATGTTTATATGAAAAAGGAAATTTAATTTTAAATTAAAAAAAAATTTAACCTTGACCTCGGATCATGATTTATTTATCTTTAAAACCTTAAGAAAATGTTGGAAACACAACTTAAACTTAAAAATTTAAACTTTTATTTTTTACAAATTACCAGAGTGAAATTTCCACTTAATTTCAGAACTAGCCATATGGAAAGATAAAAAAATTTAAAACATATATTATTTGATATAACTATTCAAACAATATAGATACACTAGAGCCTCGATAATCCGAAGTAGTTGGGACCGAACCTCTTTCGGAAAATCGAAATTTTCGGATAATCGAGAATGTTTCAATTTCAAGATTAAGGAGAAACATATGCAATATTTCTTATTATAGTAAAAAGTGCTTAATAAAAATTAAGCAATAGCAAAATAGAAACAGGAATAAATTACGTGAATTTTAATTTTAAAATTAAGTACCTTTTACATATATCACAAGGGTTTGAAAAAATGTTTTGCTTGTTACAGTTTCAATTGCCTTCGCTTTGAAGCTCTATCACGGAGTTTTTAAATATTATTAGTTCATCAGTATCACAGTCTTTCTGCTGCTCCAGCCATACCAAACATTTTGTAAAACATTCAAAAGCTTCAGAATGGCCAATTTGGTAGTTTCCTTCGTTCCACTCCGTTGCTTACAGGAGCTCAAGTTAATTTCAGACGATCTCTAAGAAAGGGGATCGAAAATATTTATATATACTCGTAGTTCGGAAAGAACCGCTTGCTCACAAGGAATATCATAGTTTTAAAAAATCTTTTAAAAGGGATTTTGCACACAAGGAATGTGATTTTAAAAAAAGCTTTAAAAATGGATTTCGGTTAACCGAGAGTTTCGGTTAAGAGAGTTTGTATAAAATAGGTTCTACTGTATATTAATTATGATTTTTTTCAACAGAAATCTCTTTCTAGACGCTTCAAATATGTGAATCCAAAATTTTAGCGCATTCAGTCTTGAGTTATGCTTCGAAAACTTGAAAGACCCAATTGTACATCAAAATTGATCGTTTATGTTCAACATTTCACATTCTGTTACACTTTCAATATGGGAAAGACCCCGTATGTTTATTTTTTTTACATAAATATAAAGAAGCCACAATTTCCAGTTAAACGGCTGTTTTCGTTTTTCTCTGCGACAAATTGGTGGTTTGTGACGCAGACAATGCAGAGTGGCTGTTATTAAACTGACAGTACTCAGAGTATTCTGTAGCGCAATCTAATTGACAGAAAGACGTCAAATTTTGTGCGAATATTTAACAAGGCAAGGGACGGAGGAATCCCCGAAAAAATAGTTCCAACAGTCACCGCTAGGGGAATATGTGTCGCTGTGTAATAGAAAAGAGAGTTTTAAAAAATGCAAAATCAATACTGAAATAAAATTACATTTAAAATAGCACATTTAATAATTTATTTCATGCTCAATATGGCAATACTTTTAAAAAAGCTAAAGTTTTATATAAACACTGATAACGGCTCTTTATCTGCAATCTCACTTACTGCACAGCAGCAGATGAAGAAGTTCTTTATTTAAATTTCACGTTAAATCCTTTGGCACAGGATGCCACCTTGTTGGGCATTTACAGGCAATGTGTTACTGTTAGAAACCATTTGATTGAAAGTTATGTGCAATTATGTCTCCTTCTTTAGTCGAGAGTGCGTTACTTGTCAAATTCTTTTACCTCAACCTGTGCAACGCGTCAGCCACTCTTCATGCTTTTACAGTGGTTTTCATAATGATATGTACAGTCGTGGAAGAAAAAGTAAACACCCAGACGAAAGTTACTGGTACCGAACGATTGGAAATAAAGTCTACATTTATATGATGTATATAAAATTTGCTTAGGGTACCATCTACATATTAAAACGAATCCAAACTTCATCTTTTTTTCAATGACAATACCCAATTTTAATGAAATAGTTAAAATCTTTGGTTCAAACTATACATAGACACCAAATTTCAAGTCATTTGAATTATAAATATTCAAAATTTAGTGCTTGTAATGTTAAATTACATTTTCATATTTTTATTTATAACTTCTGAAATTATGATCCTAACGTTCTATTTTTTTGTGTAGAAATAATACTAATAATAATACTAATAATAACCAAACATAAATACGTTGAATTTGCAATTTTTTTAATTTTCTGATATGAATTATGAAATTAATATTAAAAAAATTATGAATCGCAACCTACAATTTTTTGATGGATTCAGATTTATTAAGTCCTGCTTTATGGAAATCCAAAATTTCACATTTTTCTTCCAAGTAGTTTTCAAATTATACTTAAAAAACGGCGAAATGATGGTTTAAGGAGCCGTCTGTGATAGAAGTGACTAAATATTTTGAACTTTCTTATGCTATCCTGCAATCTAACAGGCTTAATTGACTCCTTAAGGTGCCTTGATCAAGAAGGGAGTTCTCTCGGTTAACAATCGTGAACCGAACTTCACTTTGGGTAAAGCCCTTAATATAAGCTCGTTTTAAAATAATTAATTTCTCGGAAACTTATGGTATGAATTACATAAAAATTTGTTTTTAGACAAATTGAAAGGCGTAGAGTTCATTCATGCTGTCAGAATTGTGTACTGCAATTGAAAAAAACAAAATTATGGTTCGTTTTAATATGTAGATGGCACACTAAGCAAATTTTATATACATCATTTATATATAGACTTTATTTCCAATCGTTCGGTACCAGTAACTTTCTTCTACCATAATTTGTTGAGGAGTTAGTAGGGGGTGCTTACTTTTTTTCCACGACTGTACACTCAGTTTTTCAAGCATAAAAAAGAAGAAAATGTTACAAATCAAACTGAAGTCTAATCAATGTTACAAATAGAACAAATCGTTTTATTTTATAACAAAATATAATTGAAACAGCGATTTATCCATAAAATAAACTGCACTTTTCCATTTTGATGTGTTTCATAATGATATAAACATTGCCCAAAAGTATAGATTAATAGCGATAGCCAGTGTATGCACCAGATCTTCTAATTAATGTAAAAAACGCTATCGGGCATGGAGTGGATCAAGCTTTTTAATATATTTTGATTGACTTTATTCCAGGGGAAGATGATAGCAGATTTTAATTCTGAAAGTGTGGCATATTGTTTTCCATTTGCGTAAACAGATCTAACCGGTATTCTCCATTGATTTTCCATTGGATTTAAATAAGGACAAACAGATGGCCATGGAATTACATGTACACCATTATGAAGAAACCATTCCCAAATGCTCTTTGCCGTGTGAATAGATGCACTGTCTTGTTAGAACATCCAGAAAGGTCCGCCAATTTACTCAGCAAACGGCAGAAAGTTTTCTTCAAATAGATATTAATAGGTTAATACTCTCATTCTGCCAGAGGGAAACGCAACGTTTATCTTACCATGGAATCCAAACGCAGCCCAAACCATGAGTGAACTTCCACCCTGCTGCCGTTTTGAAAACGCTTCTGGTTCCTTGCGCAGATCGTTCCACTAATAATAAAAAACGTCCGGACCATCCAAATTGAATTTTGTTCATCGGAAAATATTACACTTTCACATTCTAACTTCCAAGGCATGTGATGTTTTGCCCAATCCAGGCGATTCTGATGATGCATTTGGGTCATACGTATTTGGGGCTTTCTTTTATTATACTTCATCATCTTAGAGCTCTTGACTACTCTGGACAAGGTACTTTTTGATACTGCTATCAGTGGATCTCTTGAAAGTTCGCCTAAAGTTCTTTACCATTGCACATTCTTTTTATAATAGCTCAGTTTTCCCTTTTGGCCAGCTTTGACAGAAGTCCTGGAGACTTCTTTTCCCCACAATCATATTTTAATCAAAGAAAATTTAATATAATACCTGAAGATCTTTCATTTTTTTTTGCGATAGCTCTGTCCTTGATCCTTAAAAGCCTCAATTTCCCCTTTATCAAAACCACTTAAACCTCTTTTACGACCCACACTAGAATTAATTTTGCGATCAGGTTTGGAAATTTCCTAGTCTGCCAATATCCTTATACGCTAAACTAACTTGAATATTTTGGTTTCTTCTTCTCGGAGTGGCATTCAAGTTTCCTGTACAGTTTCCGTGCTCTTTTAGGGATAATTTCGATCAATGTTCATATCATTGTGCAACACTATTTTTTTAGATAATTCATATTTTCAATGAATTTAAAGTTTTATATTTCTTTTACAGCTATGTATTATGTAAAATTACCTTATTTGTCTCAAGAATTCTGTTTTCTGATAACTAGTTATGAATTTTTGCCAGCATATCGCAAAATTACTATGTGTTCATATCATTGTGAAAAGCAGTGTAGAAAGCACAAAAAAAATGCGCAAAGGTGACGGTTTTTTGTCAGTTAATAAATTTGAAAGCGATGGTTGCAAAGTTTAAGAAAACATGTTCTCTGAAAGTTCAGTCAGCCAGGACGAAAACCCGTACCTCAGGATACTATCGAATAGGTTGCAACGGTGATAGTCGACACAGCAGAAGACAATATCATTGCCACTTCCAGCGATCGGAGGGTAGATCGGAATCCTGTTACGCCTTATAGTACGGTACGGAAAATGTTATGAAAGAATACTTACTTTTATCCATGCAAAATCAGCCGTGTACAACAGTTACGTCACACCGACCAGGATAAGCGATTTACTTTTGCTCTCACCTTTCTTGCCAGAAAGGAGGCGGATGATAATTGGCCGTGAAAAATCTCATGGGCAGACGAGGCTCACTTTTACCTGAATGTAACTGTAAATACACAGAATTGCCGAATTTGGGATAACCATTCACAAAATGCATTCAAAGAAATTCCATTACATTCACCAAAGATAACTGTTTGGTGTGGTTTCGCATCGGAAATGATCTTAGGTCCATTCTTCTATGAGAACATTACTGCGACAGGATCACTATCCTGTTCTGTTACCGGAGAGAAATATCACTAAATGTTAAACAATTTTGTCATTCCGGCACTTCTCTAAAGACAATGCCTGGATTAAATGATTTTCATGCAATATGGAGCTCCTCCACACACCCCTTCGCGGGAGCAGCAGCTACTACGACAGAAATTCATAATAGAAAGAGTTATTAGCTTCTGCATGGCCACCTTTGTCCCCTGATCTTACGCCATGCGACTTCTGGCTATGGGGTTACCTAAAGTCCAAGGTATATCATGCAGTTGTCCTGGACCTGGCTATGCTGAAGGTTAACGTAACACGGAGTGTACGGGAAATTCCTGCAAATGTCTTACTTTCAGCTGTTGTGCATGCTGTGCACAGAATGCAACATGTGGTCAAAAAAAAAAAAAACGACGGCCACATTGAACCTGATTTGAAAGTGCTAAATAAAAGGTTACTTTTATTTAAGTATTGATTTTGCATTTTTTAAAACTCTCTTTTTTATTACACAGTGACACATATTTCCCAGTGGTGACTTTTGAAGCTATTTTTTTTCACTTCATTCTCCGTCTTGTTTTATCTTCCCACAAAATTTGGCGCCATTCTCTCAATTAGATTGCGCTACAGAATACTGAATATTGTCAGTTTATTTATGGCCACCTTGTACATAGACATATAGAGGAAGATGTACATGTAGTTGAATATATATATTTTCTAATGTAGTCATTTTTAGTCATATTCATGTTTAGCGCATCGATTTCATTAGGATCCAAAAATTTTTATATCGGAAGAATTAACTTCACTTGCTGTTTTTGCGCAATGTAATTAATCTAAAGTTACATAACTCACAAGCCAACATTGGGAAGTAGACCTCTTGGGAACACTGTGTTTCTTATGGTTCTGTAAGGATGCCTAATATCTGCACGTAAAATCAGTGGTGTTAAAATACCTTTTGCTTGGACAGCGGTAGATGGGGGCGAGATTTCAAGCCAGGACTCCCCATTCAAGTAAGTATAAAAATGTGGAGGAAAACTTAGTGGAAAAATCAAACTTCCACGCCTGCGTTGCTTTTTAAGTGAAGAAACCCAGAAGCTCTGGAGTCTAGTTTGCTGTTTCTGCCACGAAACAATAACAACAACAAAGACGGCGACGGCCACTACAATAAAAGAAAAACTTAAAAATAGTTTATTACGAAATAGCTGCATAAACTAGGATAGACGTTTTGTTTCACAATAAGCGAACGGAGGAAGCTACAGAATTGTTTATATTATTTTCATTGTTTTTGTTAATTGAAAACTTTTAAAACTTTATCATCTGTTATTTATGGTCTATAAAAGTCTTTTCGTTTTTTTCCGTTATTTTCCTTCTATCATTTTTTATCTCTTGACATCTTACAAAAAGTTCTTGTTCAAACATTAACACTACTCTCAATAAATGATCCTCATGACTTAAGTATACTTTAATAAGAAGTACTTATATCGATTTACAATGAAAGATCTTTCTTTTTCTCCACTTATTTTTACTACAGATTTATTTTCTATTTTCATTGTTCTTGTTAATTATTAACTGTTAAAATTTTATCATCTGTTATTTATATCCATTAAAACTAATTCGTTTTTATTTGACATATTTTAAACAGTTTTACTATTAAAATAAACACTACTCTCAATAAACGATCCACGTGACTTAAGTACACTTTTTAAAAAAATTATATCGATTTACACTAAACTTTTTTCCCACTCATTTTTATTTCCTCAAATAGTTACATTTGCTGAAGTATACGATGGCTGAAAAATCGATAAAGGCTGTTTTGTGGAATAGTCATTTAATAAATCACTTTTATAAATCAGTGATTGATCATTTTGAATCTCAGAGGATCTTTTATTCGGCTGTCGCGAGCATTTCCTTTTCGGAAAGATAAGGAAAATGCAATATTTAATATTTTCTTTTATACAAGAAAAATTGGAAAATAATATTACCGGGCATATATTTTAATGTCTGAATGTGATTTTAGAATGTTATATCTAAAATTATATATATTAAAATAATATTTTTATTTTGCTTGAAACTTTTCAATAAAATCGGAGAATTTACAATAAACTATATTTAAAAGGAAATCATTTGTTCAAAACTTCTAAAACAAGCAATTAAAGTTTCAGATTGGTTAGTTTAATAATTAATTTTAAAGATTACTTGCAATTATTCAAATATCTTTTATACGTTACGTATTAGCAGTTTTTAATACAATGATAATTTTTTCAAACATTAATTTTATGTACCTTCCGGCATATTGGTAGATATTTTTAAACGATTATTGGGAACCGCGAATCTTTCAAAAGAAATTCTCATGCATTACAAATACTAATCTTTTTCTGATATTAAATTCTAAATACACAAATCTCAAATATAAAGCCTTAACAAGCGATTTTTTTTCTGCATTCCTTATATGAAATCCACACGAAATTTGTCAATAAATTTCTGATATATGCAGAAAGCAAGACTACAAATCACGTACGATAAATTTTTGTTAAGTATGAAATGATTTCGATACGGAAAACCAATGAAATATATTTTATTGATCATTTTGATAGTAGGATATTTATTTTAAGTCATACTCTGTCAAAAATAACGAGCAATAACAAATTTTTACTCCATATATTTGACTTTTTATAGTTTATTTAAACTTTTTTTTTTACTTTATTTAAACTTTATTGTTTATTTAAACTTTTACTTTACAATTTTTACCGAAACTTAAAGACAGATTGATAAAATCATTTTAAAACGCAGGTTATTCCTTAATTCCGTTGCATCTGAAATATCTTGTGAAGCAAGTTAGCTGCAGCCGTGAATGTGGTGTCTAGGTTTAGCGAAATGAATGTGCACTACACCAGGGCTGTCCAAAACGCCGCCCGTGGGCGCCATGGTGCTCTTTGAAGGTTTTCTTGACACTTTTTCGTATGTCACTAAGTTTTTTATGTTATCTCTTCAAATGCTTTTTACATAGAATTCATGAATCATACAGACCTTATGTCTATCACAATTAAATACATGTTCAACGTATAAGACGCCTGTGACATATAAGACTAAAATTTATGTTGGAAAAAAGTTATCATAGTATTCAGAATTGTTAATACATAACGTATAAAATATATTTGAATAATGGCATGTAATCTTTAAAATTAATTATTAAGCTAACAAATTTTAAACTTTAATTCTCTGCTTTAAAAAATTTATACAAATGATTTCCTTTTAAAATAATTCAGCAGAACTCAGGCGTGATTACAACAGCAGAAAACTTCATCAATATTTTCGCACAATAATTCTGCATTTCAATAAGGCGATGATTAATATACAAAAAATACTGATGGAAGTTGCCCCCTGCGATAATCATACTCTGCTAACTACAACAGTGAGATAATATTATTGCATGGTTTGAGTCATGTTAATAATGGCGCCCTTTGCTGTCTTTAACTAGGTGAGGGGCGCCCCTTCTTACTGAAAGGTTGGACAGGCCTGTACTAGACGATGAAGTTCCTCGCAACTTAGTGATAAAATTTGAAGTTCCGGACCGGATCTGGAAAATTATAGTTTCGAACATTTTGAAGCATGTACAGACCAAAATATTTGTCACTGATGCGAAGACCTTCTATTTATGAAAAACTTAAATTTGATCCGAAAGCAAAATGCGAATTTTCTTAAACGTATGCAAATGCATATTTATGGAATTAGAACACGACCACAAGCACATATGAAGAAAATAACTATCCCGTAGTACAAGATAGAAAACTAACAGAACCAGCTGTTACTTTTTGAAGCTACGAATTTTTATCTGCAAACGCGAATGTTTGAAATTTTAAATGAATTTCTCGTCTGCCATTATTTATTTTTCTGAAACAAAATATCTTGGATTGGTTTCGTACAGTTTCATTTCTGCAGGCGACTATTTATTATATCAGCATGCACAAAGTGTCTTTTCTTAGTAAATCGATAATGCTCTACAATTTTGTCGTTGAAATTTCCGTGTACAATACCAAATATTGTGGTACCATCCAAATACAATTTTCGAGATATGATTTCGAATTTTATCTTCCATTTACCGCTAAGAAACACTACCTGTTATTTCATTATGTATTCCAATCCTCTTTTATTAATACAGTAAAATATGTAGGACACAGTATAAATGTTTCAGACATCTACACACCGCATTCATGTCTGCAGATAACCCGGTTCACCAATTATTTGAGATGACATGAACTTGAGGAGCCACCCTGTATATTGTGCTACCATTTATGTTAGATACATTCTGTTTTCTTATAATTGCAAAGAGAAGTTCTATACATAATAATTATTCTCCATGCGTCATATTTTAGATTCAACCTTTGGGTCGTGTATAGCTTTAAATTTATCTCTAAAATGTTTATCGCAATATGGTGATAGCAGCAGATCTCTGCCCCCTAGATATTTGAGAAAGACTTGACACGCGTCACGAAAACGTCACACGAACCAGGCAAAACAAAGAAAAATAATCATTCATTGGCGAAAGTTAGTTGGCGAACGTATTGGCGAAGCCACGAGCCAATGAATGATTATGTTTTTTTTTTTTTTGTTTTGCCTGCTTTGTGTGACGTTTTCGTGACTCGTGTCAAGATTTTCTCACATACCTAAGGGGACCTTGAATAGACCCGCTTTCGCACTGCAATCTTTGAAATTACTTGCTGATACTTTTGCATTGAATTATAATTAACTAGAATTTTTATAATCAAGCAACATGTTTTAACAAAAAATGAGTGTACTAAGTCAAAAATCCGTTCAAAACTTTTCATATAATACTCCATTCACCGTTCTACGCTTTGTATGTACATAGAAAAAGGTATGTTGATATGAGAAATGATATGTCTGCTGATGCTTAACCTAAAAGTATAACGAAAATTCAGTATGCACTGTCAGAAGTGGGCAAAAAGTCCTTTTGAAAGATGCCTCATTCATTGTTATACGCAACATATTAGTTAAATTCGTTATATAATGTCAGATATGGGAAAAAATCCTATCCAATAATATCTCATTCATCATTATACGCTACATATTAGTTCAGAAAAAGAATAAAAGGATGTTGACAATAGAAATGATGTATATGATTTTTGTACCGTCAATGTCAACAAAATATATCATGCTGGCTGTACACAATCACAGCAAAGAAATTATTAGACTCGGAATAATGTCTTCTTTCAGAATATGAATGCAATTTTTGAAATAGGGCTCGTCTACATTTTACAAATCGCAAAAGAATTCGATTTTCATATGGTAACTCCCACCTTTGGCATTTTATTGGATCTCTATGCATCACATCAGCCCTGCAAAATATATACTTTATGTATTTTTATTAAATATTCATAGGGTTAAAAGAGGTAAAAATTTTATGATAAAACCGTTAAATTTATATGAAAATCTTTAGTTTATACCTTCAGTAAAAAGCCATCATTTTTTTTCAGTAAAATACATAGAATGAAACGAAATAGTCAAGGTTTTACATATAAGTAGAATTTTTATTATGAAAACTATTAATAACATAAATTTAAAACGTATGAATTGTGACTCAAATTTTTACATAAACAGATGGGCACCACCGTCAAAAACGTAGATAAATAAATTTACAGTTTACTTCAATCATTACTCATCGAGATATAGTGAAATCTCACTTTTCGAAAATTTAAAAGTGCTATTATGTTGCTGTTCACTCGCTTATAAGAAAATCAAAAACAGCAAGAAAATTCCTGTGAAAGATTCTTTTAAATGCCTATTTATTTTTCATCTCCTTTTTATTGCTATTTTATTTATTTATTTATTATAGAACACTTTTACCATTTTACTGGTGTCATTCAAGAAATTTTTCTGTTAGATCGTATATTATAATTTTTCTAAGTTTATGTATGTATTCATAATATAGTAGGTCTACCGGAAAGTTCTGTACGATAATGTTATTTTATGCCCACTTTTTTTAAAATTCAGATTTCTTCATTGGCACCACTTTTTTGAAATGGTAAAATTCCCATTGTTTTAACACTTTACATTCAAGTGAAAATAATTGGAATTTTACCATTTCAAAAAAGTGGTGCCAATGAAGAAGTCTGAATTTTAAAAAAGTAAGCGTGAAATAACATTAACGGACAGAACTTTCCGGTAGATCTAATACTTTCTTTAATATCTCTATGAAAATTTCATTAAATATATATAAATTATATGTCTTTCCGGGCTGCCTTGTTCTATACAAATTAAATATAATTTGAAAAGTAAGTGTTACCTTTAAAAAAAGAAGCAAGTTCAAAGTTGGTGCAATTTTCAATATTTAGGCTACATGTATTTCAAAAATTGTATTCATTTTCTGAAAGAACATATCGCTCCCCCGCAAGAAAAGTGACACATCTCGACAACAGTAAGTTTCACAGGAGAGGCAAAAGAAAATTTGTATGATTTTGCTGTAACATCAAGTTACAGAACTTTGCACATCATGCAGGAGTAAAACGTGCATAAAAGCGTAAAACCCTTAAGAATTAAGACGTGGGATGAGATTTGGAGGGTTGGGTAATTTTTACCTCCCCACACAATCCACCTCTCTTCTTTGGTCACAAATGGACCTATACGCACCTATTACAGACCTGTTCATGAAATAAAACGCAAAATGAATTTTTGCGAGATGTGTCACTTTTCTTGTGGGTGAACGATATTATTAATGCTAAACATAACTTTGTTGTGATCTTATCGTAAACAATCTCCAAATTAACGGAAGTGCATCATTTTATTTTATCTTACTTTATTTTATTTCATTTATTTATTTGTTTATTTATTTTTTGGCATGGGCTATATGTTTCATAATTAACGATACAAAATAGATTTTTTTCTTTATACTTATAACATTTTTAAAAAATTAAAAGAAAAAACTCATTAAGCAAGGCTTGAAAATATAGTAAAGATTTTTTATACTTAAACTTTATTCAAATAATTAGGAATTTACTTAAACACATTGGAAAGTAATTTGATTTCAAATAGATTTTTTAAATTAAAACAATTTATTAATATAAAAGTTTATTCAATATCTTAACTTCGAGTCAAATGAGTGCACTATATTATAAAATATATATTTGATGTCACTGCGCAGTTTCAAACTAAACGAATTATAGCTGCGTGAATATTAAGGAAAAGACTAATAAAACAACCTTAAAAAAGAAAAAAAAGTGTTTAATTAATAATAATATGTTAATATATAATAACTTCTAAATCATAAATACATATCCGTTACAGCGCGTTTTGTGAAACATGAAACTGAATATAGATTTTTTCATAACCTTAAAGCATTGCCAAGCATTCCTCATGTATCAACGTAAGAAATCATCAGTGAAGTTATTTTTTTAACTTCGAGTCAAATGAGTGCATTTATATTATATGTTTGACGCCCCTTCGCAGTTTCAAACTAAACGAACTAAAGCTGAGTGAGTGTTAATGAAATTTCAAATAAAATATCATGGAAAAAATGCATTTAAATAATGATAATACGTTAATTTATAATGACTTCTAAATCAAAAATACTTATATGTTACAACGAGTTTTGTTAAACATGAAACTGAGTATTGATTTTTACATATTCTTAAAGCATTGTTATGCATTCCTCATCTATTAACATAGATAAATAAATTTTTAATTATAATTTTTATGTGACAAAATCATTTCAGGTGTAATGGATAAAACTTCAAGTATGAAATTAGAAACTACACAGTAAAGTTGTATGCAATTAACATTATTTCCAAGCATGTCAAAGTTAAATCCAATCATTACTTTTTAGCCCCCGATATGCTATTTCTTTCGGCCAACAACTAAAGTATCGTCTCTAAAACATAACTTTACGGTACAATAAGCCAGCCGTAACACAAAGCAGATATATCATTGAACGGGATAATCTCTACTTCAATTTTTTAAACTTCTAAGCATTACACATTTTCAATTTTTATACCGTCGTATAGGAAAAAAAAACTTTTAAATGCAATTTGTTTAAAAATTTCATCTCAATTTATTTTTGAGACATTAATTTTTTTGTAGTTTTTAAGGAAATGTTTTTAATGTTGGCAACTGAAATACTCCATTTCTGTAAAAAGTAAAGGAAAAATAGTTGGAAAAGAGTAATTATATCTTTATGTTGCCATTTTCCCATAATAACAGAAAAAAATAATTAAAATACGTGTTATTTTGAAAAAATATTAATGAATGATTTTCGATAAAACATGGAGCTATTATAAACTATATTTAATTTTAAGTATCGATGTAAGTAATATTACAAACAAATCAAGGCAATTAGAATTATTAGATAGTCGACTTTTTTTTTTTTTTTTTTGGTCTAGATTCTTGAATGACGACATCGCTTTTTTCCGGAATTGTGTATTATTCTGCGATAGTGACGTCATATGCATCCTTTTCGAGGCTAACGAGAAAGACAGGCTTCTGCGGTGGGTCCGATTCTTCTTTTTTTACAGACCGCTGGAGTCACTTGATGCTCTTTTCGCACACCTTCATTGGTGCATTCGAGCATCACGTGACTCCAGCGGTCTGTAAAAAAAGAAGAATCGGACCCACCGCGGTAGCCTGTCTTTTTCGTTAGCCTCGCATCCTTTTCTATAGATGTTGTTATAAGACTGGGTTGTAAATGTAGAATTCTTCAGCGGATACGAATGGCATCATCTGGATAAAATTAAAGTGTATGATTTAAGTCTTAAAACTGAAATATGTTTTGTACTATCTATATTTATATAAATATTTTTTTTCATCGGGTGTGACACTAAATTCTGAAAAAGCAGAATTCCTGTTTTCTAGATATTATTATTATTTAATGATTATTATTATTTTTATTATTATGGAGGGTGTTATTACAGTCACGTTTATATTTACTGCAATCATTGGAATGCTATCAAATCGTTTGCTTTATTAATATTAAATCATATTATGTATAGTACAATTTAAAAACTCTTAATACCCTGGACCAAAGGCTTTGCTATCATTAGCGAAGGTGAAGTCAGAAAATCATTAATGAAAAATTTATTATCTCTATATGGAGCAAAAAAACTGCATGCAAATGGTACCCATTTGCTTTTGACAAAATTCAATATTTTTTCTTTCTGAAATCATTTGGTGAGATGTGCTATATTGTTTTGTGACCTATTGATGAAATTAGCTATTTATATTCTTCCTTTTTTTAGGCAGTATAATATTATTCGTACTAAGAAATGTAGAATAATGGGAAAAAATAACTTATTGCCCCTGAATTTTTAAAAGTCTTACAACTTTATTCAAATTATGCAGAAACATGTAACAATTTTCGTTTTTACCAAATGCTGAAAAATGTTATTGAAGAGAAAGGTTATTCAATATCGAAAGATTTATTGGAAAAAGTTCAACCTAATTCTGAAAACGATATTTAGCCAGATCATGCTTTCTTTTACTTATCGAATATTGATCAATGCATGATACTTAAAAGCTGATAGCAAATATTATAAGATTATCGGAGGAGATATTGTCTTTAATTATTGAAACTTTTGCCACTATCTAGAGAAAAAGTGCTATAAAAGTTAATTTATTTAAAAATGTTTACCGAAGTAGTTTTGAAGAAAACAAAATGGATTTGTGACATGTAGCGTATTGAAATTTCAGTTAGAAAATAACAAAATGTAACTTTTAAAAAATCAGAAACAATTATCCATCTAATATTATTATTTTTTTTTGACATTATAGTTGAATCTTTATTTATATTGAAAAATAAAACGCTGCGATGGATTAATCGTTCGTCAGCATAAATATTTATTAGAAATTACTGCATTATTAATTGTGTTTTCATTATAAAGTTCGGCATTTTTCATGCTTTTGATGAAATAAATTTTAATAAATAAAAATTTTCCGAATTTACCTAATTTTTGATTACGTATTTAAAGTATCATCATTTATTACTAATATAAATTCAAAATAAAATTATTTTTTACTTCTGAATTATTTGTTACTATCTGAGTGGAAACCCCACATGTTTTGCTTTTGTATTACATAGTCCAGGCAATAGGGAATTTTACCTAGCAAAATTAATGGTAGTTCTGGAAATCGGCTTACATTATGATTTTTTGGGTCGCTGAATCCGAATTTGTAACTTCCCACCAAAATTTTCCCCGGCAACCCCCCCCCCCCCCAAAAAAAAAAAAAAAAAAAAATTTTGGTAAAAAGTCCCCAAAAAAAAGTTTTTATTAAAAAAATCAATGTTTTTATTATTTTACGGGAAAAGTATCTAGAAATTCAGAAAGCAGACAAAATTTGCAACAAATTAGATAGATGACATTATGACTTAGGATGAAGGGGAAGGGGAGATCTGCCTTGGAACATGCGTGCGGTTCTGCGTGGACTAAGTTGCGCAATTCCACTCAGTCAGTAAATCAGTATCAGGGACACTTGGACGGTATAGGGGTTTTCCTCGTATTTGGTCCCCAACATCGTCCAAAATTTATTTATCTCGTTAATATTGTTATGCAATCGTGCAGTGGGATGTTTCCCAGTATATGAAATAAAAAAAAAAAAAAAAAAACAAAATAAACAAAAAAAAAACAAAAAAAAAACATGAATATGTACTAAAATAAAAATTATTATTTAGGGACACAAAAGTCAGAAGATTGTGAGAATGCCCCATATGTGCTATTTTAAATAAATAAACCAGTCAGCTGGCTTTATCTCAGTGGAAAAATTGTCAGCTGATGCCCTGAAGTTTGTAACGCAGGAGCCATACAGGAACAACTATCACTTACTTAAATGCACCAGCTAACGAGTTTTCCCTCGGCATATTGTTAGCTGATTTTTTAATTACGTACAGGATCATGTTAACTATCAGCTTACGGATATTCTTCCCGGAGGAAATAACCTATCTTAAGTTATTTGACATTACGCTCCATGCTCTAACTGCAAGATATAATTTTATTGTGGTGTTTCATTTACATCAATATTCTTTATAGATAACTTAAAATTGATAAACATAGAAATATATAAATGATGAAATACTGTGATAAGCAAATTAATTAATTAATAATTTATTGAAACTTAAATATAGTACATATTATTTATTTTAAAGGGTTATTCAATTTAATTTTGTAATTTAATCATATTCATTTTCGCTTTGGCTCGTGGTGCTCTCATCTCTTGATTCACTGTCAGAGTCTCTGTCTGAACTATTTGCCACCATGTCTTCATTATCATCATCTGTACAAAAATACAAAGAAAAAAAATAAATATTTATGTTTAACGTAACATAATCGACATGATTAAAATCAAATAAAACATTGTACCCTTTTCGGGATGAACAGTTATTTGATCAATCGATTATGGTAAGTGAGGTCTTGAAAACCAATTGAATTCATATTTGTTGTTGATTTCTACCCAACCATAGTCTGACGGTTCATCTGTAGTTGGAACTTTTAGATGTGCCTGTGACCAAATTTGCGTGTATGTAAATTGATGCGTAATATGTAACATATTCGTAAAAAATGCTGATATAGTTCCGATTTGCATGGAGGTAGAGACGACGATGAGCTATCAATTCCTTTTTTGGGTAACTGGGACGAGTCATCATTGTCGAGGAATTTGTATGTTTTTTTTAACCGTTCCGTTTTCCTAACCGCTAAGGCTGTATCTCATCTTATGTGGGGATAAACGTAAACAAAGCGGTAAGAATAATATAACACGAGTTACTGCTATGAGCGCTGACGGCGGAATGTTAGAGCGGAGAGCATTTTCGCCGATCCCAACCGTTATATCTAAAATAAGAAATTGCGCATGCGTGTGGACGTTAACGGAAATACACTTACTAGAAAAATTCTACAGGGTTACCTAGTTTGCTATATGTCATCATGCTAAATTAGCGATTACTTTTTGACTTTCGAAAATAAAGAGAGAAAGATAAAATTAAAATAAAAACACAAGAAAAGTATTTAAAACGTTAAAATAAATATTTTATCAATAAAAAGGTAAATAAAATCAAAACTGAATAACTTACAACCATAAAGAGAGAAAAAAAGAAAAGAAAATTTTACTGTGCTGCCATTTATGTCCAGTGATTTAAACGGAATTCGTTATTCTGAATAGATAATTTTTAATTGTTTATAACTGAATTAATAAAACAGTTCCAAGAAGCTGTATTTAAAAAAGAAAGCCGTAGTAATAATATTTAATAAAAAAAATGTATTTAATAATTAGTAAAATTACATAAAAATGTAGAATAGCATGTAAAAAAATAATGCATTATTAAATTTGTAAAAATCATAAACTATTACATTTAAATTTAAATTTATATGTAAAGCTTAAAATAAATTAATAGTGTTTCTTTAAATATATACTATTTTGGCAGCAGATTTAAAAGAACATATTTTTAACTTTATGTTAAAAAAATAAATACATAAAGTAAAAATAAAAATAAGATAATCATTTTTCTTATTATTATTATAAAGAGTGAAAAGGAATAGTAGGAATAGGATATATTTTCAGCTACATTTTTATTAGTATACGTTTAAATTACTCAGCTCATTTGCAAAATTTAACTCTTTATCTGTTGAGTAATAAATAATCTCCTAATTGCGTTAGTATTAAATTCTTTAAAAAAAAATCACATGATGCTATTTCTAAAGCAATGTTGTTTGTCAATAAAAATGAAATAATAATGTAATTGACATAAGAAAATACAAAACAAATAAAAATAGAACATTAAATTGATGTTAGAGGTATTTTTATTTATCATAAGCCATTGGCTTGCTACAACATTTACAAAAAGTTTTTCTCAGCTGAAAAAAATGAAATAAATGTTGATACGATGATAATGTCACGCCTGATGATAAAAGCTCCAATCTGGTAACCGTCTGATTACGTACTTTCAATTTTTCTAACAGTAAGAGAATTTCAAACTAAGTCCACACGTATGCTCAGTTTCTTAATTTAGATAACGATTGGGATCGGCGAAAATGCTAGCTAAAACAGCGAATTATAAGGGGATGAGATTTTAAAAGTATCTATAAAGAATATTGATGTAAATGAAACATCACAATAAAATTATATCTTTCAGTAAGAGCATGAAGCGTAATGTCGAATAACTTAAGATAGGTTATTTCCTCCCTGATGAATATCCGTAAACTAATAGTTATTATGATCCTGTTCGCAAAAAAAAAAAAAAAAAAAAAAAAAAATCAACTAGCAACATGCCGAGGAAAAACTCATCAGCTGGTGCATTTCAATAAGTGATAGGTGCTGTTGTCTGGCTCCTGAGTTACACCCTTCAGAACATCAGCTGACAATTTTTCCACTGAGATATAGCCAGCTGACATGTTTATTTATTTAAAATAGCATATATACTGTCATCTGATAAATTTTCAATTGAGAGGAAATCATTGAATAAATATAAAGATATATTTTTTTATGTTTGTGTGACCATTTGACGTATTATCCACCTCTTTATAATAAGCTGAAATTTTTTTCTACAAGATATTGGATTAACTATCATTTCCTAAATTTTCAATCCAGAGGAAATGACTGATTTTTATTAATTTTTTTTTTTTACGTGCGTGAGAGGCTATCGCTGCTCAACCCACCTACGGAACCGCAGCTGACGTTCACGGAGTTTCATGATACAATTCTCTGAAACAATTTATAAGTTATGTGCCGAGAGGAACTTGGTCATGAAAATCTTTCGCTGGCTTGCGGACTAATGGGTGTGGCGGTGAAGAAATGCTGCCTTAGAACTAGGATATTTTATAGTTAAAAAAAAAAACTCCATAATTCACTTTAGATTTATAAAATTCAATATATAATTTAAAACTTTTATTTCGAATAGTAATTTTAAATCATTGTTATTGACATTTTGAGAAACAATACCTGTCGATATTATGCAATCACCTAGAATGTATACAAAATTCGCAGTAAATTAGTTCCTTGGGAGGTGAAAAATTAGATTCAATCCTTAAGCAAGATAAAGGACCCCCTATAAACATTACAACTCAACAGTCTGAAAGAAGTATTTGAAAAAATTATTTACCGTCAAGGGAATAACTTTACATAGATATGAATAATAAGAACATTCGTTATCCTTTTTATTTATAGTAATCACACTGGATAATAAAATATGAATGTATATTTTATTATCGAAAGTTTATGCATTGAAAGACAATAGAGTTTATAGCGTATTGTAAATTTATTAACAAAGGCCATCGTTGCTTCTGTCGAGATATGATTATTCGAACCTCACTAAGCATCTTTTATAAGTTTATTATATCAGCTTTAGCGCTTAAATTTACATAACTGTTGACGAAACATTCAAGTATGTACCCAAGCGACGGTTCATTCATTAATAAGAAAGCAAGTTTGATCTCTGTATTCTCAAACAATGTGTTCGTTTAAATACTTATTATTCAACAAATACTATTGGTAATCTCTATTCAAATATTTAAATTTATACAAAATATACATTATTTTATTGTTCATATCAATTTGGAAAGCATTCTTTATAAAATTGCTTACGTAGATAAATCAGTGTTATTCAAGTACAGTAAATTGTAGATACAATATTTTTGTATGGCTATACTACAGTGGATAATTAATTATTGTTTAAACCAATGGTTTCCACTTGTTCTTATTCATGAACTGTTAATTATCTATGTACACTTATTTCTTTAATTAACTAGTAAACTTAAAAAACTAGTCGGATGTGCCAATACCAATACTTTTGTCTTTCTTATAGATGCTAACTTTCCTAAAAATTCTTACACATGTTAATACTTCAGTGTCATTACTTCAATATTACATCAACTTTCATTTTCATCAAACTTTTTGCTTCATTTTACTAAGCAGGGTAAAAATGAGTTAATCTCTCAATCACAATATTTAATAAAATCAATATTTTTTATTATCCTGTTGTACAACAGTTACTTGAGAATTGCCGGGTTAGCTGGATGCGAATTGACCGTCGCTGCATGAACAGCCAATGTACAACAGAACTATGAAAAATCCAGAAAAATCACTGTTACTGTCACACAAGTTCACGTGAGAAATACTGGCCATAGCCAAAAAACATACACATGAAATCTTGTTCAATTCTATGCATAACTTCATACACTTTTCGATGTTTAAAAATCGCTATTACAGCGCCACCTTCCGGTAGAGTATTTCCAAACTCAATGACCGCCTTCTGACCATAGTAAAAAACATACACAAACAATTTCGTTCAATTCTGTACATAACTTCATACACTTTTCGATAATAAGAAGAGAACACGCGGACATACGGTCACACGGACATTTGTACAGACAAACAGACATTTTGTATAAACATCATTTTCTTGATCTCTGACCACTGAAACTTTTAAATCTGTCGAATACCGGAAGTCGAAAATTTTTCCATTACAGTACTTTCTTTTTTAGAAAGGAAAAAGTAACAAATGATGCTTTCGAAACATCTATTTACAAAACTTATGCATATCATTCCTTTTCATATAATTATTATTTTTTTATAATACGTATATCTTGGTATGTTTGTAACAAAAAAAGTTTCTTTTAATCTTAGATAAAACTTATTTACTCATAACACATTAAAACAAGATTTAAAAAAATTAAAATTATCCTAAATACAAACTGCTTTCGAAGCAGAATCAAAATGATAAAAAATTATCTGTTGTTTCACTTAACTTAAAACTTTATTTCATATTCTATTTGCAATATTTTACAGACACAAGATTTCGTCATATTACTATCTTATAGCTGTTAACTTTTCGTTTTTTTTTCCTTTCCAAGTCAAATAAACAAATTTTAATCCAGAATTTCTTTTAATAACATGGGTCTTGTTTATATCTGTTGCTTATTTGATTGCATATTTTAAGTAAAATTTATTTGAACATCCTTTCTCTATTCTATACTATCTTTCTGCTGCATTTATACTACATCTATTTTTTTCTGACTTGAGGATCTATTTTGTATTTCATTGTTATTTTCCAAAAAGCCTTTGATTCATCATATAACAAATTCAAAATATGACATCACATTATACTTATTTTAATAAAAAGTGTTTTATTATCATTTTTATTTCGTTTAGAAATAGCACATTTTGAAACACTTGATAAACTGCACTTTGAAACACTTGATACACTGGGTTTCATAATGATATGAACACCCAGTTTTTCAAGCATAAAAAAAAATAAAATGTTACAAAACAAACTGAGGTCTAATCTATGTTAGAAATAGAACAAATGACTTTATTTTATAACAAAATATAATTGAAACGGCGATTTATATATAAAATAAATTGCATTTTTCCATTTTGAGGTGTTTCATAATGATATGAACACTGGCCAAAAATATAGATTAATTTCCAGCGTATGCACCAGATCTTTTAATTAATGTAAAAACGTGATAAGGTATGGAGTGGGCCAAGCTTTTTAGTATATTTTAATTGATTTCTTTCCAGTGGAATATGGTAGCAGCCTTTAATTCTGAAATTGTGGCATATTGTTTTCCATTTGCGTAAACAACTCTAACCAGTAGGCTTCACTCATTTGCCACTGGATTTAAATCAGGAGTTAGATATGGGCATGGATAACATATATGGCCAACATGTACACCATTATTAAGAAACTATTCCCAAGTGCTGTTTGCTGGTTGGATGGATTCATTGTCTTGTTGCAACATCCAGAAAGGTCCACATATTTCCTCAGGAAATGGCAGCAAGTTTTCTTCAAGTAGATCTTGGTAGGTTTATGCACTCATTCCGCCAGAGGGAAACGCAACGTTGATCTTACCATGAAATCCAATCGCAGCCCAAATCATGAGTGAACCTCCACCCTGCTGCCTTTTTGAAAACGTTTCTGGTTTCTTGCGCAGATCGTGCCAATAATAAGAAAAACCGTCCGGACCATCCAAATTGAATTTTTTTCATTAGCCTAATCCAGGCAATTCTGCTGATGCATTTTAGTCATACGAGGTTAAGGTTTTCTTTTCTTGTACATCATCATCTTAGAGCTCTTGACTACTCTGGACAAGGTACCTTTTGACACTGCTGTCTGGATCTCTTGAAAGTTCCACCTAAAGTTGTTTTCCCATCGCTCATTCTTTTTATAATGGCTCTTTTTTCCCTTTTGGACAACTTTGGTGGACTTATTTGCTCCATAATCCTCTTTTAATCGAAGAAAATTTAATGTTACACGTAGAGATCTTTTCAATTTTTTTGTGATAGTTCCGGCCAAATATCCTCAATCCCTAAAAGCTACAATTTTCCCTTTCTCAAAACCACTTAAAGTGCTTTTACGAACCATACTTCTAGAATTCACCTTTGCGATCAAGTCTGAAAATTTCTGATCTGCGAAGTATTTTTATATGCTAAACTAATTTGCATATTTCGGTATCTTCTTCTCGGAGTGACATTGAATATTCCTGTACAACTTCAAATGCTCGTTTAGTGATAATTTCTATCAATGTTCATATCATTTTGCAACATATTTTTTTTATATAATTCATATTTTCAATGAATTTAAAGTTTGATATTCCTTTTTCAGCTATGTACTATGTAAAATTACTATATTTGTCTCGAGAATGGAGTTTTTCGATAATTATTTGTGAATTTTTCCCAGGATATCACAAAATTACTAGGCGTTCATATGATTATGAAACCCTGTGTATATTGTAAAAACAAATGAACAGACTAAGAAAAATTCAGTAAGAAATAATCATAATGATTTACAGTTGCGTCTTTTTTTTTTAATTTTTCCCTCCTCCTATTGTTATCAATTATTCTCGATAATATAATATTTTCAATCTAATGGTATGTTTTTGAAAGTTGACTTAAGATAAGATGAGAACTTTGATAAATCATTGTTGGGTTATTTCGGGCTGATTTTTTATAGGACTGTCTAATATAGTTATATGGAAGTTACATTGAATTTTATCCATTTATAAAAAAAAAAGTTTGATAGATAACATTTACGATAATGATCACAAAATATTGGGTATTGCTTATGTAAATTTATTCAATATGAAAATCTCATAATTTTAATTATTACCAACATCAGAAAATAAAACACAATTTTAATAAATATTAGAAAAAAATCCACAAGTGAAGAACATTTTGAAACTATTCAGAAAATTTGTTTGTAATGCAGAATACTCGAAAAATATGTTACAAATAGAAATGTTAATAATTTATTATGGATTCCTGAGTAATTTTTGACAGAAATATGGGCAACTTCTATTAATGTTAGTAAGATGACATGAATTTGCAACTCATTGTAGTTACAACTTATATATACAAATATTATAAAGAAGTAAAGTTTGTGTGTTTGTTTCTTTGTTTGTAGGGGGTAATCTCTAGAAGAACTGAACCGATTTCAAAAGTAATGGTAGTAAATTGATGGGACCAGTCCCTGTTCCAACAAAGGCAATAATTTACATTGGTGGCAATACAGCCAGACGGGCACAGCAGTAAAAAACGGTATAAAATTGGGACTTTTGTGATGCTGAAAGGGCTAGAAACTTTGCATTTGGCATGGTAGTTGCTATTAAGATGTAAATGCTCTCAAAGAATTGCTTCTCTAAAATTTGAAATTTAAATAGAGGAAATGTGGGATAAACGTACTAAAAACATTCTAAAATACGATTTCTGTGGAATTGTTAAGGATAGACACTTGAAATTTTGCATGGCTGCTACTTTTAAAATGCAAATAAACGCAGTTTTTTTAATTGAAATTTAAAAGGTTGCAGGGGGGAGGGGGCGTTCTAAATTATTATTTTTGTGATACCGAACACTGCAAATAAAGGCGTCTTAAATTCAGACACATATGTGACTGAAAAAGTAATTCAGACACTTAAGTGTCTGAATATGTAATTTCAGACATCATAGGTGTCTGAATTTAAGACACTTAAGTGTCTTACTATGATCATGGTATAAACACTGTAAACTGAAATGTCTGAAATTCAGACACTTAAGTGTCTGAAAATGGAGTGTTCAATTTTCAGACGTTTTAAAGCGTCTTAATTTTTAAGACACGTGTATCCGTCTGAATTTAAGACAGTTCAAACGGCTGAATCGCATCCATCTTTGATCAACCTGCCTGTTCAGCAATAGGCAGCCGCTTTTTTCACTTTTTTGTAAGCTTTATACATTGTAAAAAGTATCCGTTAAAATATGGAAATTGTACTGTCTATTCAGACACCAATTTACGTTATTTATTTTAATGTAATTTTTTTTTCCTTACATTCCAGAAAATTTTCCTTTTTTTTTTTTTTTTTGCATATTTCTGTATTTAAAAAGTTCCATTTAAAAGATAAAATAAAACCTTCCTAGGACAAACCCGTATAATTCAATCCCCTTTTCAAAAATCACCTATATTAGACAGGATTTATTTATTTATATTCATACCAGTGTGTTATTTCCAAGAAATCATGAAATTTTTCATTTCAGCCACATTTCCGTTATACAGAGGTTTACTTCAGTTTTATTTACTGTTTATTGAGTTACAGTTAGCAAATAATTTTTAATAGTACTTTTAAAAATATACGATATAACCATGCTGAAAGCGAAAATTTGCCCAGTCTCATTCGATTCCTTCTTAAAAAGTTTGATTGCATAATAGTTGCGTTTCCTACTGTTATAGAAACCTGTTTAAAGAGGATCGCTTATAATTCGATAGGTAATTTATTCATCAAAAAATAGAAAACTTATTTCGATCACATATTTTCTGAATAACATCATCTGCCAATTTCATGATTTAAGAACAAAAATGAATTAAAATTTATACATTTCCAATTTGAAGTGGAAATTAAACCTTCAATTTTTGAAAATGAATAGTGGCGCCATCTCGTGTAGTCAAAGTAATCTCTCTGGAAATAAAACTACAGCGAAAACTCGATACATGACCTTAATAACTTTAGCGTATACCAGTTGTTCCCAACCTTTTTTTGGCCGTGCCCCACCTAGGCATCTCTAAAATCATGATGCCCCCCCCCCCTCCCTTCTATATTATATAAATATTGTCACATAAAAAATAAACTTCCATTTTCCCAGATGGATCCGAAAATAGCATTAACTCCATCATAAGTGATTTTACATTCTTTAACTTATCAAAATCATATTTTTTTAAATTACAAATATGCTTTTAACCTAACTCCATGAATGCAGTGATCCCATGGATCTTCGCATTTACATCGTTTTATTATCGCCAAGACTGTATGGATAACATAATTCACAAGTAGCATTTCCGGGTTCACACTTTTATCCAGTTTAAGTTACTACTTACCTTTCCTCCCATAACATACTTCTTTGATAGCGGATTTTTTTCCCATTATTATTATTTGGGCCCCATGTTTTCTCCAATTTAAAATTTTAAAATGCATATGTCATGAATTTCATATTCTGTATGTGGTCTGCAGAAGAGCGATAAGAATTTTACTTTCAACACTTTCCTTCCGTGATGCACACGGGGTTTTATTAATTTCATAAATGTAGCACCTCATTTTTATCATTCAAAACATTTTTTTTAGATTAAACATGCCCAAATAGTCAATTTTAGATATACTCTACAAAATTTCCCATGTAAAATTTCCCTCGTGGGGCATATTACACTATGAATAGATGTACAAGTTTTTTTTTTTCTAAAATAAATAGTAAAAAAAGAGGTGTAATTTACTAAAATAGTATTAGAGAAATTAGGTGATTCTTTATTATATAAAAGGTTTCTAATTATAGAAGATAATCCATATAATTATTTCGGTGTCAGTGTATTTTTGAACTTTTAAATGGGATCGTTTCGGAAATTAATTTTTATTTAGTTATTTTTAATTTTTTTCATCTATTATTTCTATTTTTAGACTAAGACACTACTTTCATTAGAAAAAAAATGACAGAAAATTTGTTAATAAGAAATCTGAAATTGCCCCCTTGAAAAGCCATATTGCACCCCTGTGGGGCGTACGCCCCACGTTGGGAACCACTGGCGTATACCCTCTGCCATACGTGTACCCTGTGTTTTTTTTTTTTTTTTTACGACTACAGCACTGTGTATAAAATGTTCAGAATGATACTAAATTGGAAAAAAAACTTACTGCTACTTAAGGGGACCGGGAAAGCAAAATTCAACCAAAAAATCGATTTTTACTTTTTTATATCATTAAATATCCAACGATGTGTCACACATATTTATATATGAAAAAATAAGTGTTGAAATTATTCATTTATTATTCATTATTTCATATTTCACGGCTTTTTCTCAAAATTTGGATTTTTCATGTTTATGTTTCTTTCTTTCAATATCTATTAAACTTAAGAACTCAGATTTTTTTTTAATACTTGTGTTATATTATATTGTATACTTTAACTCTGGGATTTAATGATTTGTTGAAAATTATTTATTTCAGGCAGTGAAATCTTACCAAAAATGCTAATTTAAAAGTGATTTTCAATAAATAATTAATAATTAATTTTGAGTTTCACGTAGAACGAAAATGGTCTGTTAAAATACGTAAAGTATGTTATTCTGTCTACTCTAAAAAATCTAGATCTCTATCTTTCACAATTTCTGAGAAAAAGGTACATAAAGTTGATGAATTTAACATGGTCTTTCAAGACTTTCCCGGTCTCCTTAAAAACATTGCTTGTGCTTGATGAATAACATTATTTTGAAAATTCTGCCGACGAAATCGTAGCCGAATGGTTAGCGCACTCTTCTCCTACGCAGAGGACTCTGGATCGAATCCCACCCGGGGTAAGTGGTAAAGTTTACTCTAGTTTGGAATGAATACTATATAATTCAGATGGCCTTTGGTTAGTGGTTGTATATAAAATATGGAGATTAGTTCTTGAAAAATTATATTTTATCTTTTAAATGGAAATTTTTAAATACAGAAATATGCAAAATAAATGGATTTTTTTTCTGGAATTTACATCAGAAAATTTCAATTAAAATATGTAAATTATACTGGAGTCTCGAGGGGCTACAGTTCCATATTGTTAGGGATATATATATATATATATATATATATTTTACAACGTATAATGCTTACGAAAGAAAAAAAAAGGTGAAAAAATGTTTGTCGAAGTGGTCAAACATGGATGCAATTCAGACATTTGAAGTGTTTGAAATTCAGACGCATACAAGTGTCTTAAAAATTAAGACACTTTAAAATGTCTGAAAATTGAACACTCCGTTTCAGACATTTAAATGTCTGAATTTAAGACATTTCAGTTTACAGTGAAGGGACTAGAAACTTGAAATTCGGCATGGCGGCCACTTTTACGAAACACAGTTAGACCTTGATATAAGTTGGTGGTGATTAGTTTTTCTTGTAAATCGCCCAACTGGTGACGTTGCTATTCTGCATTTTGGATGATTTCCGCAATAGCTCTATCTCAAGAACTAATGCACGGATTTTTATCAAACTTCATATTCAGTTACACATCGACATAAATTGTTGCTGATTAGGCTTTGGTGTATATCGCCCAACACGTGATGCTGCTCTGCACTATTTTTTTCGATTTCCGCAATAGCTATATCTCAAAAACTAATGCGCGGAATTTAATCAAACTTCATATTCTGTTACCCTTTCACATACGTAGTACCTTTAGAATCCTCATGAGGGGCATAGATTGCCATTTAACCACTTCACAGTTTGCCCCGAGATACATCCGGGGCAAACTGTGAAGTGGAAGAATATATATATATATATGTATCTATCTATCTATCTATATATATATATCACTTTCTTCTGCACGATAACTTTCGTAATTCTGCACCAATCTCTTCCAAACTGATACATAAAATCAATGGCCATAAAATCTCGGTCAAGTTCGTTAATGGGCAAAATCGGACCAAGGGGATGGAAATAGGGAGGGGTTTTGTGAAAACAGAAAACCCCCATAACTTCTTAATTTTTGTACATATCAAATCAGTTTAAAGTTTTTATTACTTCTAAAAATAGGGTCAAAAATTTATGTATCACAGATTTTTGATAAAGTTAAAAATGGGCTCAAGGGGCGCAAAAAATAGGGTTTTTGGGAGAAAAAAAAATCATAACTTCGTCAATTCTCAAGATATCAAATCCAATTAATTTTATTATAAATCTCCTTAACATTATCTACAACTTTTATACTCACTAGTTTTTGATAGGACCAATTCGTACCGCAAAAAAAAAAAAAATTAAAAACGAAAACAAAAAGGGGGTTTGAAGAAGAAAAAAATCCCTAACTCCGTCAATTCAAAAGATATAAAATTCCCATGAATTTATCATATATCTTCTTAATTTTGTCTACAACATCTATATAGACAAGTTTTGGATAGGACCAATTCTTACAGCAAAACAAATTAAAAATACATAGCGGGTGACGAAAAAAAATCATCTTAGTAAGGGTGTATTCAAATCCAAACTGCTTATTTTCTGACTCATTTTACAATTCATTTTTGCTCTCAAAGGCTTCCAATTGGTACGTTTTCTTACTCAGAATCTACATAAACTACCGTAATGGTCGATTGTTTGATAGAGGCAGAATATATATTTTTTTATATGCTGTTAAAAAGGGCACTTTGAATCGAATCTACCGAAGTGGATTGTGTTGGAAAAATCATTGTCACTCAAATCCGAACTGCTTATTTTCTGACTCATTTTTAAATTCATTTTTGCTTTCAAACGCATTTAATTGGTAGATTCGCTTATTCAGAAACTATATAATGTACTGCAATGATCGATTTTTGGATAGAGGCAGAATATATTTCAAAAAATGATGTCAAAGTGGCCATTTTGAACGGAATTTCCCGAAGCTATTGTGTTAGAAACGAAAAATATTGTTCTTCTGAGAAAATAATTGTTTATATATCAAGTTTTAATTAATTGAACAAAAAATAAAAACACAGGTCGCTTATAAATCTCTTCAAAAATCACGTCAGCAAGTTTCATATTTTTTTTTATATTAAAAATGAATCAGGAATTATGCCAGAAAATGTCGAGTTGTTGAGCATGGAAAAGTATTTTTTTGAATACCGCCCTAACATGATTCTTATAAAACCAGCTATTATATAAAAATGAAATAAAAACTCGTCAAAAGCGGCCAGATAAAATTGTTAAAGTGGATTTATCTCTAATCATGATTTAGTTTTTGTTTGTGAAATTAGTATATTTGACTTCGAAATCTACCTCTGCCTGTAGGCCGGGCCGGCAGGGATTTTTTTATATAAGAGCTGGTTTTATCAGAATCATATTACGGCAGTATTCAAGAAATATTTTTCCATGCTCAACAACTCGAAATTTTCTAACACATTTCCAGATTCATTTTAAAAGGAAAAACATGAAACTTGCTGACGTGATTCTTTAATAGAGACATAGATAGATTGAATAGATTCTTATAAGAGACATGTTTTTTTATTTTTCGCTCAATTAATTAGAACTTGATTTACAAACAATTGTTTTCTCAGTAGGACCCTCTTTTTCGTTTCCAACACAATCGCTTCCAGAAATTCGGTTCAAAAGGCCCACTTTGAAATCATGTTGTAAAATATATTCTGCCTCTATCAAAAATTTGGCTATTACGGCATATTATATACTTTCTGAATAAGAAAATGTACCAATTGGATGCGTTTGAAGGCAAAAATGACTTTAAAAACGAGTCAAAAAATAAGCAGTTTGGATTTGAGTACATCTTTAATACGATAATTTTTTCTTCAACCTATATGTATTTTCAATTTGTTTTTACCGTAAGAATTGGCCCTATTAGTCACTTGTCAATATAAAATTTGTAGACAATATTAAGAAGATATATAATAAATTCATGCGTATTTGATATCTTGTGAATTGACGAAGTTATGGATTTTTTTCTTCTTCACCCCCCCCCCCTTTTTTTGTTTTCGTTTTTATTTTATTTTTTGCAGTAAGAATTAGTACTATCAAATACTTGCCAATATAAAAGTTGTAGATAATATTAAGTCAATTTATAATAAATTTAATTGGATTTGATATCTTAAGAATTAACGAAGTTATGAATTTTTTTCGCCCCAAAGCCCTATGTTTTTCGCCCCTTGAGCCCATTTTTAGTTTTATTAAAAATCTGTTATACATAAATTTTTCACCCATTTTTTAGAATTAATAATAACTTTAAAGTCGATATGTATTATAATTAAGAAGTTATGGGGGTTTTTTGTTTTTCACTAAACCCTTCCCTATTTCCACCTCCTTGGTCCGATTTTGCCCATTAACGAACTTGACAGAGATTTTATGTATCAGTTTGGAAAATGTTTGTGTAGAATTATGGAAGTTATCGTGTCCATAAAAAAGTGATATATATAGAAATAGCTAGATAGATAGATAGACAATTTTTTTTACTGGGGCTGGTTTTAGGTTCTAAGGGTCATGATCGGTGTAGATCTGCAAAACTTTTTCCGAAATTCCAACATAGGTGAGACCTCAATAGGGACTATTTCATACGAAATCTACCTAAAAAAGAAAATATGCTGAAAATATTTTTAATCTATGTTAACTGAGATGCTCACAACCATAGTAGACCAAGTCCATTTAAAAAAAAAATGAAATAGTTTATTTAAAAGGTGCATCTGTTTTATCCAGTCTACAGTATACCAATTTTGTAAACAGATGACATATATGAAAAACTTACTTTCTTAGAAAGTATGTGAAAACAGACTTGGTTCATTGTGGGAGTGGATAAAACAGATTTTATGCACATTTTAAAAGGACCATCTCATTTTGTTTTCAAAGTAGACTTGTATAGCTATGCAAAAAAGTGTTTCGCTTGCAGCGTATTGTTGCTCCTGAAAGAAACACACTGTATTATTTAAATCCTTTAAAAGCGTTTTATTTATTCATTTTAATTTTCTTTTATTTCATATGTAGTTTTCCTTCGAGAACTGAAACTATCTCCGAAAAAAAAATACCCAAATGAATAAAAAAAATCTTATTTTACTTTAATAATAAATAGTGCCTATATTGATTTACAATAGTGGTTCTTTTTTCTCTTCCGCTTAGTTTTCCCCTCGGCTATTTCCATTCAACTACAGCTTTTTATTGATGATAAACCAATGATACTTAAAAAAAGTCATTTGATAAATCACTTTGATAAATCATTGATAGATCATTTTTGAACTATGAGAATCTCTTATCTGACTGTCTAGAGCATTTGAGTTTGAATAAAGAAAAGGAAGGAGTGATATCTTTCTCTGTAATCCCTGTTTCCGTTCCCTGTTTCCCTTTATAAAAGATGCAAAATATTTATACATTTTTTGTATAAAAATCCTCAATATAAAAACAAACTTATAAATTTCAAATACAGTTGCTATTAGAAATATTACGAAAAAGTAATATTTGAAAAATATCAGTATGACGGAATAAATTATATTTTTTTAAGGTATTCTGAATAATTCTGAGCATATCAAATTTATATACATCTCAGTCTTAAAAATATATTTGTTCTAGAAAATTATTCAGTAGGTTTTTAATATTTAATTAACATTTGTAAGTCGACTGCATATATTTCTTTGAGTGAGGCCATCCAATATTAAAACATCAGATTTGAGAGGAAAAAGTCGAATTGTGCCGATTTTTATTTTGATGAAATTTGGTATGTGATAGATGCTAATTTTATAAACTCCAAAACAGCTTTTTGTATCTCTTTTAAAAAAATTACTAGCCATTCAATTACACCCTCAATCCCTACTAAGTGAATCATTTCATTTATTTTGTATTTGGGGAAAGGAAGAACTGGTCAGTTTTTGTTTTAAAAATTTCTAAGGTATCTCGGTCTGAGTGCGTGGTGGTTCTATGATATGTATATGTTTCAAGATCTTGTGGTACGGTTTTGGATCCAGGCAACATCCAATTATAAAACGCAGATGATTTTTATTTTCCAAAATACTTACGTTTATAATTTTCAATATATTTCGTATTATTCGTATTTTTAGCATTTCGTGTTTTTAGATATAAATACAACTTAACTGAATCAATTGATGTTTTTTCTTCTTTTTCTTCATGGGTGCCAAGCGTTTATATAGATACAAGCGTTTTTGTGATAGTAGTTATAAAGAACTTCATATTTTCAAGATTTTAACAGAAGGATTTATCTGAATTAATTGATGCTATTCTGGTTTTCAAGTGTGCGAAGCGTTCATACACGTGTTATAGTAATAGATTTATTCTAATAATTTGACGAATTTTCTATTTTTCGAGATTCATATTTTTCATTCTTACAATGAGAGCATGTTACAACATATTAAAAAACTGCATAATTAGGCGATCGATTTTTAAAAGTGAAACTATTTAATTTAAAAATTAACTTAGATTTTCTATTTTAACGATCCTCTTCAATTTTCATTTTATTTTTATGTTTTTGTTACATTTCCTGATAGCTTCGATATTTAAACAATTATAAAATCCTATTAATCATATTTTATTTTATGCTTTCTAGAACACAAGTCAGCTGATTTGGGAATGATCTGATCGCGAATGAAACACGATTAGCGAATTTCTAAGTCCTAGCGTATACGTCTGACGTTTGCTAGCATTTTCCCACCTGCAAAATATATGAAATTATTCTCTTCAAATGTAGCAGAAAAGGGCATTATCTTGCAAATGGTCGGTAGAAGATTTTTTTTCCAACTTGTATATAGTGAACGTAGCATAAAAAACCGAATTTCCCGACAAAATTTCCTTCGAGAGAATTTTCTGTGGCCAAAAAACAACAAAATTTTGGGACTTTTTGGATTTTTTTAAAAAATCTCTCGAGACCCAATGTCGTAGCGTATTATTTGTTAATTACAATCTTGAAGAGGATACAATTCTCCACTACTTTCATATTTCGAGCTTTTTTATACACTTTACAGAAAGCGCAGCACGGCTTTAAAAAATAAGACTTTTTTTTTAATTTCCCTAAAAACCGTGAAAAACGTAGTTTTGTCCCTATTATTCAAATGTTCCCCACAGATATTATCATGCATGTTATCTTCTACATATTCGTAGCAGTAAATTATCTGTTACTTGCGGAACCTCTTCTTCATATTCATCGCAACAGACACATTTTATCTCCAATAAATCTATGTAATTTAACAAGAAGGCGAGAGTGTGGATGAATAGGATAATTTTCATATTTAGAAAGTAAATTTAAGTGTATACAATTGTTAATTTTAAAGCATTGCATTGTTTAAACGAATATTTCAATATTTAGTAACGTATTGACACGATAGTTTGTCTTTTGAAAAACGTCTTCGGTTTTAAAAAATACGATTTTTAACACTTTGAAAAGAGTTCATTTCCAAAAGTCACTTTTGCCTAATTCCGGTTTTTTCCATAGTATTTGCATTACTCACATTTTGTTTAAAAAACACTTTATACAATACTCTGAAATTTTAAAGCAGAATAGATTTAGATAGATTTTGATTTAGAAATTTTGAGATTCATGGAGGAAAGTAGTCTGTTTGAAAATAAAACATTTTCCCATAACGTTAAATTTGCATATGCTTATTTCTTGTTATAACCTAAAATTATTTTTGCTCTATTGATCTAAAATTTTAATACCCTAAACTAATATTTTAGTTGTTGTTCCAGTAAACTTTTGTGATACATTTAGGGGTAAAATATTCATTTTGAAAAACATAAATGAATGAATAAATAAATAAATAATCCCGTAGGATTTCTATGTGTAAAAAAAGGGGGATAGAAGAAAAACAATTCTTTTTACAACTGAATATGAATATTTTAGAATGAAAATTAATCATGTGTTTCGGTATTGTTATATTTATTACTCAAAAAGTCAATGCGTGTAAACTATAAGAACTATTTTTTGTTTTTATTTTTTAAATAGTAAATGACTCGTGTAGAAAATAAAACTGAGAACACATTCAGCTGTGAAATGCCCTCCATTATTGGGTTCGTTTGGAAAGAATTTCTCTTAAATATATAAATTAATTCAAAACTGATTTTAGGTGCTTTTAAAGGCCGGACTCTGCCGGTCCTCAGTTTAAAAATGTATAATAAATACAGACTTGATCGTATATAGCACGCCGATGTATGTTGCTAGAGGTAATAGGGATGCCAACTCGTATTTCGTTTAGATAGATTTTCATTTAAAATTAAAAGATCTTAAAAGACGAGGACTTACACTACTGACGGTTTGGGATCCTTTACATTAGGATCTTTTAGAAAGTTTTTCGGTTAAATATATAAAAACATTCAACATTGATTTTAGATATATTTAAAGTTATTATCACGGGCCTGGGCAAAAGCCTGGCGGATCAGCTAGTAATATGTAAATTATTTGATATTAAAATATTAAATATTAATAAATAATGTATCAGAATTATATTACTGTAGTAGTTGTCTTTGCGAAAAGCAGAGATGTTTAATGACCAAGTCAGGAATCTTTCAATAACCGAGTCATGGAATCTTTCATTAGAAAATAGAATTTCAGCTCATCAACAATACCAATTCAGGTACCAAATCAGCTCATGTCTCAGGTTGGTGAATTACAAATAATTTTTTAAATGATCTGGGAGGAACCTGTTTCTTTGGTTTTAATATCTTGGCCAGGTTAAAACAAATTTGCTGCCCCCGCCCCGGTTTATTAACTAACTTGGATAGGATGAAATTTCTCAATCTATAAACGTCAATTTTGTTTGAAAGTTTTGTTAAAATTTAAACAGTTTTAAATATATGAAGGTCTTTCAGCTGTATACTTTTAAAAGTAATACCTCTGAATTTTTGTAAACAATTAAAGAAAGGGTGGGGGATTTATTTATGATAAACATCATGGTATAATTCGAGAAGTGCTGGAAATTGGCAAAATTCATATTCAAATAACAAGTTAGACATTCCATTGTTCAAAATGCAGTTGACTATGGCGGTACACATATAGCGTTACTGACCAAAATTCAGTCACGTCCAATGATTTCATATTTCATACAAAGTAAAGTTAATGTGATGAAAATCTCGCAAAAATATCTTCATTATTATTAAAGTTATAAACGAAAATTCCAGTTCAGCTTATCATATGATATAAGTAGAAAAATATTGACAATATTTACTAAAACTAATCTTTTGAACCTTTTTATGAAAATAGTGATCTCAAATATTTTATTCATAGAATTTTTAAATTTTACAAGAGATATAAATAAATTATATCGTTCATCAATGAAATAATCTTTTGTCATTTTTATTGTAGATATTTTATAAGGTAAAAGTATTTGTTACATAAAAAAGATATTTATATTTGAGTCCCCGCATTGATATGGAACTTAAATACAATAATTGCTACCTTTAAAAGAGTTAAACATTAAATAATACGTTATCAATAATTGGTAAATAAAATATACTATTTTACTATAGCAAAAAATATGTATCTCGCGAAGTTTCATACCTATCCTATCGATACCATGAATATTATGTATGCATTATAAAAATAATTATTAAAATTAAACAAGAATATTTTTTATTAGTGAAACTATTATGCCAATAAGTTACTAAATATTGAAATATTCTTTTAAACAGTTCTTAAAATTAACAATTATATACACATAAAGATACTGTCAAAATATAAAAATTATCTTATTCATCCACACTCTCCCCTACTTGTTAAATTATAGATTTATTGAATGTAAAATATGTCTGTTGTGATTAAAATGATGAAGAGGGTGTACAAATAATAAATAATTTACTGTTACTAGTATGTAGAAGTTGACATATATGATAGTATCTGTGAGAAACATTTGACTAATCGTGAGAAAACTATGTTTTCTGTGGTTTTTAAGAAAATTGAAAAAAAAAATGTCTTATTTTTGAAATGCCGTACTGCGCTTAGAAGCTCAGTCATGACGATTTGCTTGGATACTGACTCCAAACAAACGGTTGCTATGTTGTATTTTCTATTTTGTTTGTATATTATAACTATATCGTATAGCTATATCTCACAGCTAAGTGTTTTTATATTTTATAGGTAGTAGAAACATTTCCTACGGTTTATATTTAATAAGAAATGAAACATAGCAACCGTGTGTTTGGTGTCAGTTTACAAGCAGAACGTCAATTGACGCCACACTGAAAGCGTTTATGTATAAAAAAGATATGTATAATGAGATGATAAATAAGTGTATAAAAAAGTTGTAAAGATAGAAGTTGTAGAGAATTTTCTCCTCTTTAAGACTATGATTAACAAATAACACGCTACGGCAAAGAGATATACCGTCTCCTCCCCCCACCCACGTAGACCGTAAAAAGGTTAAACTCCTCTGTATCACTAAAATTAATTTTGGGAATCAGACGTAAATTCACATAGCCATTTTTATTACTATAGGGATTCGCTTTTTGTAAAATTTAATTTAGGTCATATATCATATTTTTTATATTAGTTTATTGATAATTTTCATAATTAAAAATATGCTTTTGAATAAGCAATAATGTCCAAATTATGTTTGGGTCCCATCACTGTATTTCATTAAAAAAGAAATATTTCAATGAGACTAATATTTTTTTAAGATTAGAAAATGTAAATTAAATTTATTTTCATAGATTTAACATTAGCATTGTCAAATTTTGACCCATTCTAGTTATACGATGTTTTAAGAAAAATGTATAAACTGTACTTTTCCTGCAAGATTCGATCTAACGAACTTAAATAAAGTGTCAATTGTGGGTGCTAGTGTTACCATTTGCAAAGTTAACGTTGGTATATATCTTTTTTAATCTCTAGACGACCTCTTTTTCAAAGATTGTATTCAATTTCGAAATAAGACACAATTTCCTGTAGAATGCCCTATTTTTCCGTTCCTTTTAGACCATTGGTACATTGGTTAGTACATTGTATATTGTTAAATATTTTGCCTGTATCCGAAAGTAAAGATTAACTCAATATACATCTCGTTTTATCGTTGACCAGAGTAATGGGATAGTATCAATGTACATGTACATCGTATTAATGTACAGCCGCAGAAAAAATAATGCCTTCGAGAATCATTTCAAAACAGATTACGATTGAAGTCCGTGAATTTTTCATTTTTTGAAAGACTGCATTTCGAGATTTTTAATTCCAATAAATCTCCCCAATAATGAAGATCGTTCGTCACTGTTTAATATTGAGCTAAAATAAATTAGGTGTTTTAAAACATTAATACTTAGAACAGTTGTATTCATAAGTAAAATTTACTTTAAATATAAACCGCACTGTAGAAGAATCTCTGTAATAAAATGTACTATACTGAAACTTAATTAAATATAACAGTAAATAAAAATAAATTTCTACATAACGAAAATTTTATTTGAATATGTAATTACAATTTAATTAATGAAAATTTCTCGGACATTAAGAGTTTGAGCCTATAGTTAGGAGAAAAATTAAAACATGGGGAACATCTGGAAAATTTTTAAGAAGTTTGTAGATATAAGCATGAATTATTTTTTTTTAATTGTACCAATTCTTTGATTTTGTAAAAAGTCTTTGGTGAAAAAAACCCGTAATATTTTCAAATTTTTTCATTATCTTTTCCAATTTAGAACAAAAAGAACTATGTCGTCTCTTAAATTACTAATTAAAATTCTGAAATTATTTTTCCCTTTTTTTAACGTTTATCCTCAAACAGATGATTTTTTTTTACTAATACAGGCTTACGATGTCATATTTTTTCCTAATTATGCTAAGCTACATTTTTTATTTACTCTGTTCTTGTATTATCTGCTGGATCATCACAAAACTTTCACACTCACTATAGAAGCTTTAGATTTGTAAATGAATGTAGAAAACTCGTCTTCATAAGTGTAAGTATTTCCCATTATACAAAACTTGAAATTTGTGTTATTTATTAATTTAATGAATAAAAGCTTTTTAATTTTCTATTTTTACTTTATTCTATCTGTACAAGAAGAAAGTATTGGATTCGAGAAGAATTCGGCTTCCAGTTTTCGTCGGATTTATAAGTTTTAGAAGATTTTTAACTAGATTTGGCTCTTTTATTAAAAATGTCTGCAAGTCTGTGGCTCTGTGAGTCAGTCTATCTGTAGGTGACACAAATTTTGTAGTCACTCTATCTGAAAAACTAATGCACGCAATTTAATAAAACTTTAGATTCAGTTTTACATTGATATAAATTGTTGCTGATTAGTTTTTGGTGCAAATTGTCCAACATGTGGCGCTGCTAAGCTGCATTTTTCACAATATCTGCAATCTCTATCTTAAGAACTAATGAACGTAATTTAATGAAACTTTAGATTCAGTTATACATTGATATAAATTGGTGCTGATTAATTTTTGGTGTCAATTGACCAATAGGTGGCACTGCTAAGCTGCATTTTTCACGATTACCGCAATAGCTCTATCTGAAGAACCAATGAACGGATTTTCCTTAAACTTTAGGCTCAGTTGTACCTTGATATAAACTGATGCTGAATAGATAATGGTGTAAATTGCCGAACACGAGGCGCTGCTATGGTGTATTTTTCAAGATTTTTCTCGATATGTATATTTCAAAAACTAATTCACCGAATTTAATCGATCCTCATATTCTGTTACACTTTCATATAAATAGATCCTTATTAGGGTTGGGTGTATAATGCCCAACATGTGTCGCTTTTATGCTCTTTGGGTTGAGAATTTTGGCTGCAGACATCTAAGAGGGTGGGTGCTGAAATTCAATACCTTATTTGAAAAATTAAATGCTAATGCTTTTCAGATGCACACAATTCAACGAGCTTATATATTTACAATCCTCAAGATGGGCATAGATTGTTATTTAATTTTCGCACTGTGATACTGAATTTAAGTATTAGCATGTATAAGATAGAAGAAAGTTTTGAGATGGGCACATCCGACTAGATTACAAACAGAATACTATTATTTCTCTTGAAACAATATACTGTTTTGTATGGTTCTGTTAAATTTATTGGATCGACATTTATTACCAATTTGAAATGTAAATTCTCTTGCACAATTAACATTTACAAAGCAATTTTTCAGAAAATCTACTACGGAAATCGAGGACTATGTTTACCTTTTTTTAGAAAATTACTGTATTTAACATACAGTAAAACACTCGAAAAACATTTTATCAACAAAGAAATTTTCAAAAATATTTTCTCACCCTGAACCAAATCTTTATCTAGAGGAAAACTGAAAATGAAGTTTGCAGAATACTCAATAAAATATTTTCTTTTCTTTTCAGATTACCTTTGATACAATTTATTTTTCTCGGCTCTCAAAAGTTTTTCACATAAACAGGCGTTTAATGGAGCTAACTTTAAAAATCTAAAAGAAAAATAGAAGATTAATTTCTTGTCATCCTCTTAAAATGCTTGAGATGTTCTTTCAAAGTGGCTTATCCGATAGGAAACAGAATAAAACGGGAAACATGTTTGGTCTGTTTCAAAACATTTTTTAAAAGAAGCATATATTTTTATGTCCTTTGAGTTTGCATTAAATTCTGAAAAGAAAATTATTGTCGTTTTGAAGCTGAAAAGAAAAATATCCTAAGACTTTAAATATAGACGCATTTATGAAATTTATAACGCGGCATAGTGTAAAATAGAAAACTAAATGAAAAGAGTGCTTTTACGTGTAAAAAATACCTTATTATTACTCTTCTCCTTTTATAAGAAATACACTCTATATGGCCATTAATCACTGAACACTTCCAATTTTAGACATTGTGTCGAATATTTAAAAATATACTTGTCGGATTCTTCTGGAGCTTCAGGATTATAAAGAATCTGTTTGACCTCATAGTCATCAACGTTTGATAAGGAGGATAAATATGGGCCCAACAAAAATTTATAGAAAAATAATAATATTTGGGATAACCCTGTAAAATAAAATGTTCGAAATGGTCTATTGCTACAGCATAGAAATATGTGGAAATTGTACAATATGTTTATTTATTTGTGTAAGAATAGCACGTATGTTCATGGAGATAAAGCTTTTTTTTTAAGTTAAAAAAGTTCTTGCATGTTTTTTGCTTATATCAGGTAGGAGTTTCAACTAAATTTAACGTCAGTTTTAGAAAATTTGGCAGCATAAACAATATAGTGCAATTAGAATATAAATATATTAAACATTCGATGATGAAATATGAGCAGTTGAATGAAATTTTTTTAATCTGCGCATGCGCGAACGATAACAGTTTCTTTTTTATTATTTCATAGAAAATTGTAAGGAGCAATTCATATAAAAAAAATCAATCAAATATCCGAAAAATTCAGAACGATGCCGGAGATAATTAACTTACTTATTCAATAAAATTTTGTTTCATCTAGAATGTGATAAAAATATTTAATTGTACGAGAAGTTTTAGATACTCTTCGAACATATATGCTATAAAAGGAATTATATTTAAAAGAATGTCACACATAGAAAGATATATTCTCAACCATGTTAATGTCATAATTTATAAACTGACAATGATATATCTTTCACGAAGAAAATTAATTAATTATACATTTTGTAAATAAATATCACATATAGTTCACTAAAATGTCTCAGCATTTTTTCTGAGACATTTTGTAAAAAATTTCTGGTGAAAATAGTTATAAAATGTTTTCATAAACAAAATTTTAAATTAAATGTACCAGGAATTCAGTCTATGGAAACAGAGGTATCTAATGTGTATCATTGGAAAGTCAAACAACTTGGAATCAAAAATAGTACAAACAAAAATTGCTAGATATCAACTTTACTGCATATTCCGGGTAATTTGTTCATTTTTATTTTCATCGGTATGAAGTGGTTATTTACAAAAAATGAAATTTCAATAAGCGAGAATGAAAATTTATCCTTTCTCAATATTCCTGGATGCTGCAGATAAAAAACATAAAAAGCCCCTTTCTATAACTTTAATCTATGATGCGCAAGTTGTCTAAAGTATTTGCATTATTTGAACATTTCAAACACATAGAATAAATTAAAAAAATGTATTTACAAAACAAAATTAATACCAAATATTATTTTGTCATCAATTCAGGAAAAACACTTCTTAATTAGAAAACTTTTGTCATCGAAGCCATCCCAAAGGGATATCTAAACTATTTATATTTTTACTGTGCTTGTGTTACCATGGTAACAAAAGACTTCAACAACATTCTTCATACGGAGTATCAAATTACTTTTTCTTATATTACGCTAGGGATTGTGTACGTTTAGAAAACGACATATTTTGATGCGATATATTTTCACTGGGAGTTTGTTTTTATTACAATCATTATATAACCTCCTTTTTTGCTGATCTTCAGCTACTGTAAAGATTTGATCACTTTCATCAGAACTGCATAAGACACGAGGTAAATTTCTGAATTTTTTTCTGGTATATCACATCTTAGATATTGTTCAGAAAATTAGATGATATTAATATGACTGATAAATATCACATTTATAAAAATGAATTAACAACTCACCAACTTTTAAATATTAAATGAAAAATAAGATAAACATAGCTCAACAGCTACACAATGGAGAAAGCAATGTGTAACGCTAACTATTTTATTTTAACAACTAGGCAAATGCGCATGAAGTATGGCTCCTAAAAATGTTTAAGATAAAATTAATAATGTTGAAATAATTAAAGGTTTTTTCATATAATTTTTCAGAAAAAGATACGAAACAATCATTATTTTATTTGAGGGGTTCACAACCATAGTAGACCAAGTCCATTTTGAAAAAAAAGTGAGATAGTCCATTTATTTTGAAGGTGCATAAAACTGTTTTTTTTTTCACTCCCACGGTAAACCAAGTCTGTAAACAGATGATATACATGAGAAAGTATGTGAAAACAGACATGGTTTACTGTGGGAGTGGATAAAACAGATTTTATGCACCTTCTAAATGGACTATCTCATTTTTTTAATGGTCTACTATGGTTGTTAAACCCTCATTTACAGTTCATATAGTCAAACATGCTAACCTCTGGCTTTTTTAAAATCAAAATAGTGTACTTCGAACTAGAAATGTATTTAATGAGTGAAAATGTGTAGTTTTCAATTGCCTACCATATTTAATAGAAGGCACATTTAATTAAACAAATATTCTGGTTCAAAGTATGTTTTTTCTTTTAAAAAAAAGCCAGAGGTTGGCATGTATGTATAGTATATTTTCAAAGATTCCAAAAAATTTAAAAATGCACATACCCTAGAAACTGCTGTTTAGATTTCGGTTCAGACAAAATTTATAACTTTATGCGGTATCTTTTATCCGCAAGATAGTTTTATGTTACTGTGGTACAGAATAAAATGTAGCTTAATTATTATTGCAACGCATTATTTTTTGACAAAGTTTTAATAATTCTATTATTTTATTTTTCTTTGAAATATGTTTTAATCTGTTCATAAAATCAGAAATAGAAAAACATTAATTTAATTCAAAATACTGATAACTTTTATTTTTATATGTTGATACGCTCTACTATTGAGTACGGCATATCATAGAAAATGTGACCTACACGGGATTTTATTGTTATATGCTGTTTATTGCTCAAATATGGCCACCGCGTATTTAATATATAAAGGCCTCAAAACCATGGAAATAACGAAGCATAATTCTGCCCAAGATTCTCTGCGGATCAGCTGACCTTTGCTTACATTTCTATACTTCCCAAATACTGTGCAGCGTCAAACCCTCCATGGCCAGGTGGTTAAGAGCTACTCACTGAAAGCAAGCTAACGTTAAACAAGGTTAGAAAATATCTGTAATTTTTCATTAAAACAGTTTTTTTCTTTTTACAGAAAATCGGTGTTTTCTTTAAAACATTTTTTTCTGTAAAAAATACAATTTTTTCTGTACAATTTACAGATTTTTTTTTTTTTTTTTTTTTTTTTTTTTTTTTTTTTTTTTTTTTTTTACAGCGTAATAATTTTTTTGATTTGTTGTTGAATTGCTTATTTATTTACTTTTTGATGTGATACATTAACGGAGATTTTTACTTCTGCCAATCCTTTGAAATACCCTGTATTTATATAAAAACTAGAAGAGTCAGAATGGCGTGCCGTACTTGCTGAGTTGCAGCATTTGCCGCCCAAAATTATATCCCACGACTCCTGGCTTTGCCTCGCTTGCCATCTTGCTTGAAACTCAGTATTTATTCCACGTCTTCTTGCAATGGGACTTTCGTCTCCGTTTATTGCATTTAAAAATATCTATAACCTTCAATTTCTTATTTAAAAAATGTAAGACTTCAATTCCTAATAAATTTGTTATCTTATAGTAAAAAAGAAACATACGTTATAAGATTGAAAAATCAAATTTAAACCGTAAACATTCACTCGTGATGCCAATGCCCTTGAAAGAATATATTTTTTAGTGATAACAATGGAGTAATTCTCAAAAGACATTCACGGCTTTGAACAAAAAATTAAAATCGCCCGAATATAAAGATTCTAACAATATTGCATTTAATAAACACCTTCGCTTGTCTTAAATTGGCATTTTTAAAGAAAGTTTTAATGCAACATTCAGATCGCTATATTGCCAATGAACTCCATGGTTTATATTTTAATTAATCTCAAAGGAATGAATCGGAAACAATCATAATTGAGCATTGTTTTTGAAATCGTAAAATGATAGAAAAAAGCAGTAAAATGTTTTTAGTTTTGTATGTTTTATATTGCCATTGAGCAAAATTATTCCATCCATGGTCTATATTTTAATGAATCTCAAAGGAATGAATCACATATTGTTTACCATTGCTTATTGCTGGGTTATACGGTTTTCAGCGCACGATATACCGAAAAACATATATATTTCGATATAGCACATCACTCAAGTTGTTTTTGTTTTTCACAATCTTTCTAAAAAGGTTAATCTTACGTAGCTTTATTGAAAAAATTAAATCTCTGAAAATGAAAATTAAATGGCTGATTTTAACGAAAGATTATCGGGATCCGGATAAGGAAACTCCAGAAGTGTTATACACTTAGCGCTATTATAAATATATAATATGTATTCATAGGTGCCTAAAATCCTTGGACTTTCCAAGCAGTCTGACACCGACATTTAAAATTGAACATTTTCTACTTAATAATTCAAACACAGAATTTGTAATCGCCTTAGTTAATCGTAGGAAGTAATATTTTTCTGTGATTAAATAAAGCGAGAAGTTCTATTAAAAAGTTATGATAGGACTGTGCAGCCATAGACCATGGTATAGATATCGTTTGTTCATTCTTATACTTACCGAAGGCGTAACTCACTTGCTTGTCTATTGACTAGGGTGCTGGTTACTAGCAAAAGGTACCATAATTTAAACCAGACTCAGGCAGGGATGTTTGTAAGGTAGCGGATTCCCTATTTAAATGGAATTCCCGGTCTGCTTAGCCCTCGTATGAAAAATATTAATGTGGCGTTCGCAATCAGTCAACTTGTCAAAACACTTCCGTCCGTACAAGCTCAGTAGTTGAAGAAAGGTCACGGCAGAGGTATTGTGAAGATAACTTATCTAAGATAAATTAAAAACTACATGCCTTGATCAGACTTCGGGTTTGATGAAGAAATGTGGCGACTTCTAGTGAATTGCTTCATCAGCTTTAAGTAAATGGACTCGCCTTTATGGAATAAGTACAAAATTATATCGATACTTTCTTTCTAACATGTGCATGAGAAATATAGAATTTTTTTTTTTAATAATGGTGCGAATAAAATATAAAAATAGTCGCCAGTGGTAGTCCTGCATATGAAGCTTTCGTATATTAAATAAATGTACCATAAATAAATGTAATCGTAGATTGGAAATTATTAATATCAAAAGCGTTATTTCAAATGTATATTTTCATAACAAAATATTTTTTCTACCTTATATCTTCATTCTCTTTAAAATCTGTGCAAATTTTATTTATATTTATAATAATTTTCAATATTTTCTTAGCAATATGAATTATTTATATTTATCATTTTTAAGAATAAAACAAATCGTTACTGCATTATAATCTATTTTTGGTTAAGGTTTCTTTTAACCCTTTCAGGAGCGAAGCAATTCCATTGCTAAAGTGTTGGAATTAATGAATGACACCGGAATTTGAAAACAAATTTATTTGTAAAATAAGAAAAAGGGGCTATATTTCAGACACATAATAAAACGAAATATTTTTTTACTAAAATTCTGGTACCAATGTGGAATTTGGGAATTAAAATTCAGTGGTTTCATAAACATACCACCGCCGCTCAACGTGTTAAAAGCTTCTATATATTACATACATTTTTCGTTTCGTTAGTAAGTAATGAGCGATTAATGTAGCAAAATTATCTGTAAAATCTGTTCCGTTAACGAAATGCAATCACTATAGTAAATATCTAAATTCTAATTAATCTGCTGTAAGCATATTCTAATTCTAATGCTTAGATAAATAATGGATTCCCAATTTTCAAAAACGTCAATTATTGTTTCGATTATTTTGATAGGTATTAAAAAAAAAAAAAAAAGGTAAAATAATTTTTTAATAATTATTAACGGCATAACTAATCTAATAAGCTTATTATACATAAATAAGCTGAAAAATAAATATTTAAAAATGCTCAAGTAAAAAATCCATAACTGTTGAGAAATACAAAAGCAATATTATTATCTTCTAGCAATATTTAACCAATATTAGAGTAGTAAATTTACCGAAAACTCAATAACGGTGAAATAATTGGACTATTGAATTTTCTTCTAAAAAAGAAAAAAATACTGTTTTACGCCCTCTGCTATCAAGGACCTTTGATTTTTTCTATCAATCAAATGCAAATATTTACACAATACTAACATACTAATACTACAAATAGTCCTTCCATAAATTCTGAGGAACCCAGAATAAATAAATTTCCTTTCAATACATCATCGAATTCCGCAGTTAAAAATATGAATCCAAAAGTAGCGAACTAACAATAAACATATTTCACACCAGAATGTTTATTTATAATATTTTAGCTTTCTTATTTCACTTATATCTGTATAATTTACGTTGTACGGTACTATTTTATGAAAATATTTCTGCTTTGAATTCGAAATATTTTGATTTGGTACATTTAGTGTTAAATTCACTAGATAGGGTGACTGCGCCAGTAGTTGATACCCCTCCAGTAGTTGATCAAATGTTTGAAATATTGCGCTTTCAGGCGGAAATGAATTTTACACATGGCACTAGACAATATTTTTGCTTGAATGTTGGAGCACCTTTTGTCACATTGTTGACAGCTGCCTGCCGTAAGAGAAGCAATTTTATGATTTTTTTAAATAGAAAATGTAAAAATTTAGTTTTTGATTAGATTGAGATGATTACGATAAGTTAAAATAATCCACTTCCATCTTGTTTATTTCAAATAATAGTATTATATGAATTTTTGTTAATCACAGCTTAAGCATGATATTTTAAAGATTATTTTTTGAGTTTACGACTGATTTCTTCGATTGATCAACTACTGGCTAAATGGCAGTTAAAGAAACTATTTACTTATAATTTTGTTGCTATTTAATTTCAGCAGATTTCATTTTTGTCCATTATAGGACATTCATTAAGGGTTGTAGCAATCATGCAAGTTTACTTCTAAAACTTAAAAGGAAGGAACTATAATAAAAACTCCGTGGCACCGACCTTATTTGATCAACTACTGGCTCAGTCACCCTATCACGTGGATGTAAAAGGCATTCAGAACCAAACTAGATCAAGTCCATTTTTTGTTTAACAGAATTTGAGATGAATTTTTGGAAAGAAACTGTTTTAAATAGTTTAAATAATATCTGCCTAAAAGGCAATTTCAAAAATCCTTGTTATTTTATCTTAATTTTGATATTAATTATAAAACATACAGACAATTTTAACATAATGATGAGCAAAGACGCATGTTTGTGAAAACAAAATCGCTATAAAATAAAAAAAGAGAATTGTAGATCATATTTTTTTTCAAAAACGAAAGACTCAAGATTAAATTCTTCGAGATAATATAAAGATATTTTTTTAATAGAATTTTTCTTTATGTGTTATCAGCTTCCTAGGAATAATAATGAAAAACTACTCTTTCTCTTTTATGTACAGAGTATCAATATTTAACATAGTTTTTAAAGAGAGTAATTTAAATATAATGAATGTTTACTTTAAAAAATGTCATAAACGAAGTTAATATTGGGGTTTCATAAGAAGCCATAAATAAGTGTAGAAATGCAACAGAAAGATGATTAATAAAATCTTATATTTTAGAAAGGAATTTATTCAAACATTTCATTAACCCCTTGAGGGGATTTTAATTAAGATTTGCACCAGAAACACTTAATTAAATTTTACATTTATAACTTTTGTGGAAAACAGTTGAAAAATTGCTTTTCCTTGTTTTGAAACAATTTTTTTCGAAAATTCAGATGGGAATTCAACATTACAGAAACACAATTACGTGCCCTTGGAAGCGTTATGGGTAAGTAAATAGAGAACGATTATTATTTATTTTACTTTGTAACAGAAAAAAATATATTTTAAAACTTTTATATTTTAAGGTATTCCTTCTATGTTATAACCTATTATATACTCTTACAAGCCAGTTATACTTTTTAACACTTTCCAACATAGTTGAAAAAATTTTATGAATTCGGTTTGTATGGCCATCTGCCCGTGGTTTATCACCCGTAAATATAGTCTGTTTGACATGTAGAGTGTGACTTCGAAAATCCAGAAACTTAAAAAATCTGGCATCAAAGTCATCTTCCCCTCCTTTTTTTTACACTTCCAACTCACGGGGAAAAGAAAAACAACAATTCTTTGCGAATTAAAAACTTCCGAGATCGAAAGCGATGCATTAGCGGACAGCGAAATCGCTGACGCTGTGCTGTATAGAATCGCCAATAACGCTGCTAGCAGTTCAAGAGGAACAAAAACGATGAGCCGGCAGAAGAAAAGGTGTTACTAGTAAAATGCATAAATTTGGCTGGAAAATTAAATTAATATCTGCTTTAGAGAAGCAAGGTTGTATGTCAGAAATCGATATTCTTCCCTTATATAAAATCCAAGGAAATCTTATAAAAGAGAGGCCGAAAAAAATGAAACAAATAAAATTTACATCGGTGTTTCGGAAATTACACCAGAAAAAAAAGATTGTTTATTATTTTATTTAACATAGAAATTATTAAAGCAAGTTTTTTTTAAACATTTAATTTTCTTTTTTCCTCACAAATATATCATAAATGTATGGAGTTATGAATAAAGGCACCACTAATAATATCGGTCCATTTTATATTCGGTCGAGTCCATATGATGTTTTTTCAGCAATCCTGAACTTTAAAAATCCAGCTTAGTCTCGGTCCCAGATTTTCGAGGTTATACTATAATTTATATATGTGATTGAGGTTTACCATATCATGTTCAGTATTAAAAAGGAAATGTATTGCATTTATAGTTCATTTAGAGTAGGGATGCACAACCTGTGGCCCGCGGCCCAAAAGTGCCCGTTATGGGTTAACGTGTGGAACGCGAATTTCACCGATTAAAACTGGAAAAAATTGCAATTTTTGTCCATAGGTCGCAGGAAAGTATCGCGAATTTCGTAAATTTACTGCAAGAAAATTGACAATTTCGTCAGTCAGTTAAGAATTGCGAATTTCGTTGATCGGGCACGAAAAAATCGCGAATTTCATTGATAGGGTGCGAAAAATAGCAAATTTTGTCACTGAAGAGCGGAAAATCGCAGATTTCGCCGATTGGACACGGAAAAATCACAAATTTTGCCTATTGGACACGGACAAATTACGAGTTTTGTCGATCGGGCTCAGAAAAATTGCAAATTTCTTTGGTCGGGCACAGAAAAATCGCGAACTCTATCGATCAGGTGTGGAAACATATCGTACGTTTCGTTGATCGGGTGCGGAAAAATTGCCTGTTTTGTTGATGCGCAGAAAAATTGCAAATTTTGTTGATCGGCTGCATAAAAATCGCCTGTTTTGTCTGTTTATCGCGAGGAAAAATCGCAGATTTCGTTGATTGGACGCCAAAAATCACAAATTTCGTCGACCAGGCCCGGAAAAATCGCAAATTTCGTCAATTGTATATATTCTATAGATCATAAACAGGGCTGCACAAAAGAACTCGTGTGCATTTCTGCTTATTGTAGGAAATTTCTGTAATTTTGACATACTATGTAGCATATATGCAATTGGATAGATCGTATACAGAGCTGCACAAAAGATTTCGGATATTTTTTCGAGCATAGATGTAATGACTGAAACTGAGCTTTCAGATATGTTAGACGTTTTATAAATTGTTTATTTAAAACCACATATTTCCCCTAATTAATCGATGAAGTTTTGTTACAGTGTTCTGAATGTGTTGAAAAGTATTTGATAATCTATATTTGAGGCATGATTTTTTTCTCTTGTTTAATAAATGATAAAAATTCTATTTTGTTTTATCGATGTACGCCCGGAAGGAACACTAGAACACCCGGAAGGAGTCGAACCGACTCCGACCATATGATTAACACTAGAAAACCGGACATTTCACGCAAGTTTCGCAAAAATATTTGACACTAGAATTTTTATTTAAAATTATTTGACTGATTTATTTGACGTAAATCTGCGTGGCTTAATTTAACTTATTTTATGAAAGAAATCCTGGTTCCAGTTGACATTTAGTCATATGGTTGGAGTCGGATCGACTCCTTCCGGGCGTTCTAGTGTTAATGCAATATATATATATACTCAAAGTGTTTAATTTTGGTTGTATGTGCTTAGTTGAAAAAAAAATGGTTAAAACTGAAAAACTACATTAAATTATATACAGGTATAAGATTAGTTTGCGTAGAACAATAACTCTGGATTAGAATAGAATATAATAATAGTTATTTAATCTACTCGTGCGGGTGAGTAAAGGAAAGGCAGCGCGTCAAGCGCTGTTTCGAACGTGCAGTTCAAGAAGAGTCCCAAGAGCGTCTGATGAAACTGTACAAAAAATAAGGTCACAGTTTCAAAGGGGCAAGTAACCTTGGTTTTTCTCAGTAATACAATAAACAAATGAAAGTGTTTTTTCTTAATAACTGCAATGATTGATGTAATCAAATAGTGTTTTCTGGTGAGAACTTGTTCGGAACAAACACAAAGAGAGAGAAGGGGGTATTCTTATAACAGAACTTTTAATCTGCAAAATTATGTCCATGTATTTTCAATAAAATGGATATCACTAATTTTCTACATATTCAGCACCGTGAAACTATGAGATGCTTTAAACAATTCTGCATTTATCCTATACTCATTGAAGGTAAGCTATACATGGTTTAAAATTTCACCTACAATAATGCGCAGTTGGACGCAGAACGAATGTAACTTTTATTTCCATGTTTTAGAAAGCGTTTTGGACAATTTCACTATTGTACAACGCTAAAAAGAGTATAATCAATAATTTTCACTCATTAAATTTTACACGATTTTGATTTGTAATTTTTCCTGTCGTTTGGTTGCTTGAAGCGCGTCTCTAGGACCCTTCAGTGTGAATAAATATTGTATTGCGTGCTATAAAAATATCCTTTCACTAGAATGTTTCTCGAAAACCACATTCAAGCATACGACGCATTATTTTTTATGATTTTTAGGGTTCTGTACTTAAAAAGAAAAAAAGGAACGATTATAAGATCACTCCTGTGTCTGTCTGTCACAGCCATTTTACTCGTAAACTATGGAACGTGTAAAGTTCAAATTGGGGGAAGAAATAAAGAATATTTACGCACATATTTACACATAACTGCAATGATTGATGTAATCAAATAGTGTTTTTTGGTGAGAACTTGTTCAGAACAAACACAAACAGAGAGAAGGGGTATTCTTATAACAGAACTTTAATCTGCAAAATTATATGTCCATGTATTTTTAATAAAATGGATATCACTAATTTTCTACGTATTCAGCACCGTGAAACTATGAGATGCTTTAAACAATTCTGCATTTATCCTATACTCATTGAAGGTAAGCTATACATGGTTTAAAATTTCACCTACAATAATGCGCAGTTGGACGCAGAACGAATGTAACTTTTATTTCCATGTTTTAGCCTGCGTTTTGGACAATTTCACTATTGTACAACGCTGAAAAGAGTATAATCAATAATTTTCACTCATTAAATTTTAAACGATTTTGATTTGTAATTTTTCCTGACATTTGGTTTCTTGAAGCGCGTCTCTAGGCACTTTTAGTGTGAAGAAATAATGTATAGCGTGCTATAAAAATATCCTTTCACTAGAATGTTTCTCGAAAACCACATTCAAGCATACGACGCCATTATTTTTTATGATTTTTAGGGTTCTGTACTTAAAAAGTAAAAAAGGAACCATTATAAGATCACTCCTGTGTCTGTCTGTCACAGCCATTTTACTCGTAAATTATGGAACGTGTAAAGTTCAAATTGGGGGAAAAAATAAAGAATATTTACCCACAAATTTCCAGATTATTAAACATTCACAAATATATTTAGGAAAAATGTAGAGGGGCTAATTAAGTTACTTGAAAAAAAATATTTTTCTTGTATATCGAGGGGTATCTTGTGAAATAGGGGTGCACAACCTTTTTAAGAGAAGAGCCACTTACAAAAATGTCTAAGTTGTCCACACCGCTAACATGGAGAGAATTCTATTTTGAGGATATGATCTATGACCTATAATCAGATAAAAAATATGCTTTCGGAGGGGGGGAGGGGAGATTAATCCTTTTAGGTTTCCCTACCCAGTCAGAATGTTCAATTCAGTTGGTAAGGATAATCTCAACAGTGTTCACGCTTGTATATATAACAGATATACAGCTAGGATTATTTTCAAAAAGTGATAATATTCCTTGACTTCATTCAGACGAGTAAATTTTGTTTTATTAAAAGTGCTAAAAAGAAACATAGGCATGAAAGTGGCTAGTGCCGATCAACGAAATTTGAGATTTTCCCATGCCTGATCAACGAAATTCGTGAATTTTTCAGCATCCAATCAACGAAATTTGATTTTTCCTCGCCTGATCGTCAAAGATTGCAACTTTTGCGAAACCGATCGACAAAATTCGCGATTTTTGAGTAGCTGATCGACGAAATTCGAGATTTTAACACGAAATTTATGATTTTCCGCGCTTGATATACAAAATTTGCGATACTTTTTGTGCTCGACTAAAGAAATTCGCGATTTTTCTGTGCCCAATCGACGAAATTTGCGATTTTCTCGCCCTTTTCGATGAAATGCACGATTTTTCCGCACCTGATCAACAAAATTCGCAATTTTTAACTGACTGACGAATTGTTCCCGCAGCAAATTGACAAAAGCAGCCTATCAACGATTTTTTCAATTTTTTCGGACATCATCGACAAAATTCGCTATTTTACGGGCCCTATCAACGAAATTCGCGATTTTTATGCGCCTGATCGGCAAAATTCGCGAATTTTTTTGTTCCCGACCAAAGAATTTCGCTATTTTTGGAGCCCGATCGCAAAATACGCGATTTTTTGTACCCGATCAACGAAATTTGCGATTTTTCTGCACCTGATTGACGGAATTTGATATTTTTACGCGCCCGATCAACGATATTAGCGATTTTTTCCTCGCCGTAAACTGACGAAACTCATGATTGTTCCGCAGCCGATCAACGAAATTTTCAAATTTTCCGTGCATCATCGACGAAATTCGCGATTTTTTTCGTGTCCGATCAGCGAAGTTTGCGATTTTTCTGCGCCTGATCGGCAAAATTCGTTATTTTTTTCGTTCGCTTCCCAACCAATGAAATCTGTAATTTTTCGGAGCTCGACCGACAATACTCGCGATTTTTCCGTACCCGATTGACGAAATTTGCGATTTTTCCGGGCCTGGTCAACGAAATTTGTGATTTTTGGCGTCCGATCAACGAAATCTGTGATTTTTTCTCGCGATAAACAGACAAAACAGGCAATTTTTATGCAGCCGATCAACAAAATTTGCAATTTTTCTGCGCATCAACAAAATTTGCAATTTTTCTGCGCATCAACAAAACAGGCGATTTTTCCACGTCCGATCAACGGAACTTGCGATATGTTTCCACACCTGATCGACAGAATTCGCGATTTTTCTGTGCCCGACCAACGAAATTTGTGATTTTTCCGAGGCCGATCAACAAGACTCACGATTTTTCCGTGTCCAGTAGGCGAAATTTGTGATTTTTCTGTGTCCAATTGGCGAAATTTGCGATTTTTCCGTGTCTATTCGACGAAATATACGATTTTCCGCTCCTCAGTGACAAAATTCGCGATTTTTCTTGGCGCTATTAACAAAATGTGCGAATTTTCCACGTCTGATCGACAAAATTTGTTATTTTTCGTACCCGATCAACGAAATTCGCGATTTTCCCGAGCCTTATCGGCAGAATTCGCTATTTTCGCACCCTATCAACGAAATTCGCGATTTTTTCGTGCCCGATCAACGAAATTCGCAATTCTTAACTGACTGACGAAATTTTCAATTTTCCCGCGACAAATTTAGGAAATTCACTATATTTTTCTGCGACCTATGGATAAAAATTGCAATTTTTTCCAGTTATTAATTGGTGAAATTCGCGGGCCACACGTTAACCCATTGCAGGCCTCAGGTTGTGCATCCCTATTGAGAAAGCTTTCGTAACGCTGAACTCAAAAATATATTCTTTTAATTTTAGGTATTATATGTTCAGAAATATCGTCGAAAATGTAGTGCAAAAATATGTTCCCCCCTCTCTATTTTCAAATTTATTGAAACTATAATTATGAAAAAAAATAGGGGGAGTGGAGGTTAATTTAAACCTTGCAGGAAAATTATACAGATTACCCCAGGTCACATAGTTTTTCAGAAAATCGCATTTTTCTGTTACACACAAATTGCGATTTGCGGGCATTCAGCAAAGGTATTGAGGGTCGCTGCAGATACCTATCGTAGCAGAAGCATCAAAGCATTGCTGATAATTGTTTTCGAAAAAAATCGTTAGTAATTAGTCGAGACATTAACCCTTCAAAACAATGACGGTTTGGACATACATAATGACTGAAGCGGCGTACATTAAGTACAAACTTCTTTTAAAGCCTAGATAACAACTTTTAATGGCATATTTGTGTAATGCAATGCCCAGTAGCAATATAAAAGCAATAAACGTCAAGTTGTTTAAAACAGACTTATATAATTAGAATTACTATGAAAATCATACATAAATACTATGAGATTCACGACAAGTTTGCATTGAGTGGATCTCTCAATACGGTCCCCTTGTCTAGTTAAAAACCTATCTGGAAAAACGAGGCACAGCAGCGTTGTAATTTTGCGACCTCCTTTTGAAGTGTGCTTTGCACAATGCGAAGTTTAAACTGTGAACAATGGTTTTGTTTTAGAAACACTGTAAAAAGAAAAAAATTATTACTACGCTAAATGTAGTTATATGAAATGCCAAAGGAAGTTTAAATATGCACCACTTTTACTGTCAATACCGAATTTAGTTCAACAGAAACAGATTAGGATGAGGTTAAAAAAAAAAGAGTTATACAGAATAGCAATATTTCATATTATTTAGGCTTCATATCCCTTTGAACTTTTATGGTATACTCATTCATACTTTTCTAGTATATACAGACTAGGAGATCATCCCCATTAGATTATCCCCACTAGGAGATTATTTCCCCCAACACTGCACTGTATAATTTTTTAGAAAATCTTATTATACTTTTAGTAAACATTTTTTTTAATAATACAGTTAATAACTCATAAATTTATTTGTACGGAACTTTCTGGGCGCGAGTAATACTCGCGCTTGACCGTTTATTTAAAATATTATCAGATACGTTTATCTATACATTGTTTAGGAAATATTTAAATATTTGTATCATATCATTGCACCTGTAATCCAGTTTCATTAAACTTAGTAAAAATGCTTTGGAGAAAAGTTAAATACGTTTATTAAGTACATATAATGTTTATAATAAATCACTCTGTCATTTAATATTGTAATTAGTTCATGGTCACTAAGTCTCCTGAGGTTTTCCATAGAAATTCTGAATTAAAATGTATTCGTCAGTTTCTGCTGTGTTATATCATTATTTTATTACAAAAAAGGTGTGTGCCCGAACCATTTGCACTTGTTCAGAATGACAAATGTAGAAAGAGCAATGCGTATGTATAACCTAAATGTGCCGTTCCTATGGGAAAATATATTATTCAAAGCCCATAATTATCAACACACGCGACACGAATCCTACTTTGTGTTTAGTATCACGACATTAATAATAATTGTTCAACGGATATGTTAATTACTAAACTTTTTCAGGATCTAAAATTAAACCACGTTAAATTTTACTGATTGCAGTGACAGCAAAATTTTCCTAGATTTATTCAGTACTTTGATTTATACTAAACAGTCAGTGTAAAAAATTAAAAGAAAAAAAATGAAGTATTAGTTAACACGGAATGATCCTACTGTTCAACTGGGAAAAACATGCATCATTTTTTTATTATTATTATTTAAAGGCAAATTTCCATTTAGTTTGTCATTATGGATTTTCTATCAGATTCTGTGATAAACTTTTTCTATGCTAAAAAAATCAACGCAAGAAATTAAAGTAAAGCATACGCGCAGTTCCCACTTACAAAAGTTATACGAAACGAAAAATTAAATTGCTCTTTGGTGCTCCCCACATACTTTTTTTTTTCTTCAATGATTTCTCAAGAAAATTTAAATGTTACCAAAAATAGTTGGTTTTAATGCTATATATAGTTTTTAATTTATTCGTAGTTTTTTTTATCTTAATACTGTATATAAAAAATCGGAATATTAAACGAGGAATAACTTTTTTTTTAATTTTAATAATTCGCCTAACAAAAATTGTTGGGCGATTTAAACAAAACGTAAACAACGCCAATTTATTTCAAGGTATAACCGAATCTGAAGTTTGATAAAAATCGGTGAATTAGTTATTGAGATAGAGCGATTGCGGAAATCGTAAAAAATGCAACATAGCAGCGCCACCTGTTGAGCTATTTACACCAAAAAGTAATCAGCACAAATTTATATAATGGAATAATTAAATATAAATTTCTATTAAATTCCGTGAATTAGTTCTTGAAATAAAGCGCCCACAATATCTGTGTCACATACAGACACACAGACAGACAGAGTCACAGATAGACATTTTGTAAAAACATGTTTTTTGAGATTTCTGACTCTTAAAACGTGTAAATCCGTCGAAAACCGGAATTCAAAAATTTTCATGAATCCAATAGTTTCTTCTTGTAAAGATAAAAGAAAGTAAAAGTTAATATAATAAACAAAAAGCAAATGGTATTTATTGTAAGCCAGATGAAAAACTTTCTTGAGCCCTTTTAAAGAAAACAGTGATAATTCATTTTGATAACCTTTAATACTTTTAACAACTTTGCATGTATTTTATCCAATAGTTGAGTCAGTCTCAAGAAAAGGTGCATAATAGCAAGAAAAAAATCTATTTTATAAAATTATGTAAAAATCTTGAAAATTACACGCATGCTTTCATTTATGTTTAAGATATAACCTTATATTAGTGGTCAAGTTTTCTATTTTATTTTTCACAAACTTTTTGTTTTTTTATAAATTCGCACATGGCCATGAAGGTCATGGGAGGGGACATTCATATTTCAAAAATTGAATAATTATTGAGCGTAGTTGGTACACGTTTATTTTTTTTTTATAATTAAACTGTTAATGGTCATTCATAAAGAAAAAACAAAATTGAATAAAAAAATGTTTTAAACTTTTGAATTTAGAGAATTAGTCCGAGTGCTACACGACCAAAATAATGTGAAAACTGCAAATCATGATAAGAATATACCAATTGGTCAATATCTACTTTATATTAATTCAATGCATTCGGCATTGAATTAAGGCATCGCGTAAAGTCGTGGGAATTCAAGATGGCGGCTGTTATTCAAAATGACGTCATTTTCTGAATTTTTTTACTATCCATAATGTAAATGTGTGTTTCAGGTCGATTTCGATGTTTTTAACGTCAAACGTTTTGTTTTTAACACTTTCCGTCATAGATGAATGAGTTTCTGAATTCAGTTTGTCTGTTTGTTTATCTATCAGTCTGCTTGCCATTCCATGCTCTAACTCGCTTAAATATCGCCACTCGCTTAAATTCACTCAGATTGTCATGTAATTTTTATACGTTGTTGAAGTTTACAATAACATGTTCCGAATAAAAATTGAAGTGTATAGCTTTTATAGTCCGTTTACAGGACCCTCAAAAGAATTCCATTACGTTATTGTCTATTACTCCGGGTGCTACGGTTGAGAAAACTGCAAATCGTGAGTGAATATACCGATTGGTGAGTATCTACTTTATATTAATACAATCCATATAAGTGGGGGAGGCATCGCGTAAAGTCATTCAAAGGAATTCAAGGTGGCACGTGTTATTCAAAATGGCATCATTTTCTGGAATTCTTGCAATTTTCATACTATTTATGGTATAAAAGTGTGTTTGATGTATAATTCTGTGCTTTTAAGGTTAAAAATGTCATTTGTAATGCTTTCCAACATTGTTGAAAAGTATTTATGAATCCTGTTTATGTGGCCGTCTGTCTGGGCGCATTCTAATTAGCTTAAATATACTCGGATTTCCATGTAATTTAAATATTTTATTTATATGTGTGTTATTTATATATGTAATTTAAATATGTGTTATACAGCCAAAAGTTCTATATTGAAAATGAAGTGTGTAGCTTTTATAATTCGTTTACAGGCGCACTCAAAAGAATTCGATTACATTATGATCTATGGGAGAAAATCATTTTCAATGTGTTTTAATGGTGTTAAACTCTTTGAAACATATTGAAATTGATATACATTAGTGAGGTGCAGTACAATATACTTCCTGTGAAATATTATGTGCATAGCATTTATCGTTTATTTACAGGGGCTCAAAAAAGAAAACGGCTAAAGTACTATTTATAACTTATGTGCTTTTTATTTTCTTCTATCTTTACAAGATTAAAATATTGGATTCCTGAAAATTATCGACTTCCGGTTTTTGGTGGATTTACACGGTTTAGAGGTAAAAAATCAGCAAAAACCTATTTATAAGAAATGTCTACCAGTCCGTGTGTCGGCATTGTATCATCGAAAAGTGTATGAAGTTATGCATAGTATTGAACCAAAATTATTGAGTATATTTTTGGCTGTGGCAAGCAGGTCCTCTTTCAATTTAAAATATTCCGCCGGAAGGGGGTGCTGTAATAGCGATTTTGTGCCATTTTCATTATTGTACGATCAAAAAGTGTATAAAGTTATGTATAGAATTGAACCAATTTTTTGTGTATGTGTTTGGCCATGGCTAGCGGGTCCTCCTTCAATTTGGAAATATTCCGCCAAAAAGGGATGCTGTGATAGCGATTTTTGTATAATTTTCCCGATTTCTCGTAGTTGTATAACCTATCGGCATTTCGTGCAGCGACAGGAACTTGAGTCCTGCTAAGCCAACTATTCGCAAACAGGTGGTGTACAATAGAATAACAAAAAACTTTTGATTTTAATAAATATCATGATCGAGTTTAACTCGTTTTTAATCCTATTAATTGAATGAAGCAGAAATTTAAGATGAAAATCAATATTGGTACAGTATTTAACTAACAATATTGAAATATTAACATCTGTAACTGCTTTTTGAAATATTAAGATGCATGGGATATAAGAAAGTTTCGGAATTAGCACATCCAACTAGTTTAATTATAGTATGCTTTTTCAAATTTTACTAGGTATGAAAGAATTGCAAACTGTTATTATTACTAGTAAAGACTATTCTCTTAGGTAGGTGTGCAGCTTATAAATATACAATGTAATTCTGATGATTAGTCGCCCCCATTCAATGTGATCTAAAATTTCCTCTTATATTTCACTTTCTTAATCTTGCGATTCCTTACTGTACTTGCAGACTCTTTGAGGCGCTGACGATAAACCTGTGAATTAAAATGACGCCATCTTGAATACCTACGACTTTACCCGATGCCTCCCCTCTTATATGGATTGTATTAATATAGAGTAGGTGCTCACCAATCGGTACATTCTTCACACGATTTGCAGTTTTCGCAACCGTAGCACCCGGCCTAATTGACAATAACGTAATGGAATTCTTTTGAGCGTCCTATGAACGGACTATAAAAGCTATACATTTCAAATTTTATTCAGAACATGTTATTGTAAACTTCAATAACATATATAAATTACATGTCAATCTGAGTGAATTTAAGCGAGTAACGATATTTAAGCGAGTTAAAGCATGTAATGGCAAGCAGACTGACAGGCAAACAAACAGACAACTGATTCATAAACTTATTCAACTATGACGAAAAGTGTTAAAAACGAAAATTTTGACGTTAAAAACATCGAAATCGACCTGAAACACACATTTATATGATGGATAGTAAGAAAATTTAGAAAATGACGCCATTTTGAATAACAGCCGCCATCTTGAATTTCTACGACTTTCCTCAATGCTTCCCCCTCTTATATGGATTATATTAATATAAAGTATATACTCACCAATCGATATATTCTTCTCACGATTTTCAGTTTTCTCAATCGTAGCACCCGGACTAACAGACAAATACGTAATGGAATTCTTTTGAGGGTCCTGTAAACGGACTATAAAAGCTATACACTTCAGTTTTTATTCAGGACATGTTATTGTAAACTTAATAACGCATATAAACTACATGACAATCTGAGTTAATTTAAGCGAGTAGCGACATTTAAGCGAATTAGAGCATGGAATGGCAAGCAGACTGACAGACAAACTGAATTGATAAACTCATTCAACTATGACGGAAAGTGTTAAAAACAAAACATTTGACATTAAAACATCGAAATCGACGTGAAACATACATTTATATGATGGATAGTAAAAAAATTCAGAAAATGACGCCATTTCGAATAACATCCGCCATCTTGAATTCCCACGACTTTACGCGATGCCCCCCCCCCCCTCTGAAATACATTGTATTAATATAAAGCAGATACTTACCAATCGGTGTATTCTTCTCACGATATGCAGTTTTCTCAATCGTAGCACCCGGCTAAATGTTATTTTCCAAAAAACAATGCACATCAGGATTTCTTATTTTTCAATTTTCTGTTTGTATTTGTTATCTCCTTATACACTGTAAAAAAATAAATAAATAAATAAATAAAAAATAAATAAATAAATAAATAAATCCGTAATTCTACAGATCTAAAGTTACAGAAATCTGTATGCTTACTAAAATTTTATCTGTACACTGTACAAAAAAAAAAATGTAAACCTACAAAACTAGTTTTTGTAAAGCTATAGAAATCCGTAACTTTACAAAAGAATCTACTACAATTACAGTAATCTTAATAAATTTTCTCTGTAACCCGGGTTGTAGTTACATAAAAACTTTTCTCAGACATCTCAGTTTTCTAAAATATTCTTAGTAACCTTACAGATTTTTCGACTTACGGTGCAAAAGCACATAATTACATACATAATTACTGTTACATAAATTTTTGTTGTTGCCGTTACATAAAAAGTTCTAGGCTCCCAGTTTCCTAGAAAACTTTTAGTAACTTTACAGATTTCTTTTACAGAGTAATGCACACAATGTTTGATAAATTGACCGATAAACTAGACAATATCAGTAAAAATGGATATACTAAGTACATGGATGAGACAAAAATTAAGTTTTTAATTTTAATCTATTTTGATATCTTTGTTGCTAAAACGATGGTTTTCAGTTTATTTAGTGCAATATTAAAAATTCAATGCAATGTTAAAACTATCTAAAATTTGTCTTATAATTATAAATTAGCTTTTTATTAACTTATTTATGATGAGCAGGAAATATACACTGGGAACTTTGCCAAACTCCAAATAGAATTAATAAATTGGAAAAGATTCAATAACTTCACGACAAAACAAAAAACTTTATCAAAAAAAAAAAAAAAAAAAAAAAAAAAAAAAAAGGCTTATCTTTCTTCCAAACTACCTAATGATGATTTGGCATGTACTGTCTTCTATTTCATTTTTGTTTAATTTTTTTTTAGTCCACGGAGGTACTATTTTGGCCAGGGACAAAGTATATAAATTAATCACTTGGTAAAAATAAAGCCATTCTTAAAAAGTATTAACCCTTTCCGGCACGATTTTTTTTCAAGTTTGAGAACCAAATTATTTTTACTTTAATAATGTTAATCGTAGCTATTCATATAGATTTACTGAAGTTTAATGAATGCCTCGTTGTCTGAGATCTAACGAATGTACTTAGTTTGTATCCTATTCAATTCATATTTATATGGTAATAGATTAAGGAAGAGTTTTTGGAGACGTTTGGAAAATATCGTATTACAACAGGGTTTAACAGATATTACAACTTTCTAATGATTTTTGTGTTTTAACACACATGATTCGTTCAGAAAAGTAACTTATATTTTAAATTTAAAGAATGTATATATGTATAAAATAAAGTAATCGCCAACAGTGCAAAGACAATTAAGCAAACATTTATTACTATTGTTATTACTAAATATCAAAACATCAATGAAGTCATAATAAAAAAGACATAGCGATATACTATCGTTACTATATGTAGATAGTAACAAAAATAATTGTTAGACAAAATAATAATCAATGAAAAGACATGTACTATTATTAGTACACCAGAGCCGAAAGGGTTAAGTTAGAACTTAACTAAAGCCTTAATTAATTCTTATTTTTAAAAAATTGTAAAAGAAATTAATTGTTTAAATGCCAGTGAAATGAAATTGTGTTTTAGATGTATGGACATCCACGGTGTGGACTTTCGACTTATATTCATTAAAAACTGAAAGATAAATATTAAAATTATTTTGTCAAAATATTAAAATTATTATTGTATTATTTTTTTTTAATTTAATAGCTTACTTAAAACTTAAATGGGCATATGAAGGAAAATATTATAAGATTTGCTATATTTCCTAATATTTATCCTTCTGAGACTGTAAAATGTATATTTTCGTGCGAATGACACAGTTAGTAAATTTGGTATAAAATTACTGCGACAGAATATCGTACCAGTAAGACAATATTGCGTCTCTTCAAATAAACTTAGAAAATATTTTGATATCGTCAGAGAATAACTTGATGTAAAATTATATATTTAAAATATAACGGACCAGTTTAATTGCAAGGCGATTGAGAAAAATCTTTAAAAATATGCCGGATGTCCCAAAAATGTTCCTGACTTATTTTAAAATTCAATAACTCGTAAATGGTGACAGCTGTTAAAGAAATTCTTGCAGGAAGGTTATGTAAAATGTCAGGAATATTTTTCTTACTGCGATTTCTGATTTTAGTTCAAAATAGAAGCCATATATGACGCTGCAAGGAGTAGGCGCTAAATCCACGCCCGATCTTTTGGCCACCCTCTTCTCCCAGTATTGATTCGAAAAAAGGAGGTTGAATATATGGATTGCGTACCTAAGAACAAGACTGTATTGACAGCTAAGAACCACTCCATATATTTAACTTCCTTCTTTCGCATCAATACCAAGAGAAGAGAGAAACAAAAATTCGGGCATGGATTTTACACCTATTGCTTGCAGTGCCATCTATTTATTCTATTTTGAACTAAAATCGACAACCGCAGTAAAAAACTCGTGGCACTTTACATAAACCTCCTGCAAAAATTTCTTTTCCAGTTGTCACCATTTCCAAGTTATTAAATTTTAAAATGAGTCAGTATATTTTAGGGAACCCTTTATGTTTATAATTGTCATTCTTGTCTAAATAATTGCCAATACTAAATTTTCAATCCGTCTATTACTAAAAAATCTTAAAACAAAATATGAAATCTTCATTGGTTAAAATACCCTACAGTACAGCCAAATTGCGGCTAATTTTCTAAATTGCTCAATTAATTTGCACCATGATTATAGAATTAGACAATTTTGCAGCTTTTATGATTGAATAAGAACTTATTTTAAAGATGATCAAGTCAAAGTAAATTAAATAAAACTTGATTGCAAGAAAAATTTAATTTTAGATCAAATATAAGAAATTAAGGTCACTATTTTCAATGGCTAAAATTTAGAAAAGATAAACTCATTTTTCTTTTCAACCTGTTTCCTTAAACCTTTCACAAAATGAAACTGCTTTTATATCAGATTTTATAAACCTAAGTTTTAACGTTTAAGACGATGATGACCAAATAAATGCTATTTTAAGAGATAGAACAAATACTCAACCGAGATGGGTTTTTTTTTTTCACTAAATTGAAAAAACTGTAACAACCAAAAATAGAGATAGCATCTTTCATTTAAAGTTCTGGTTTTCTTACACAATAGTTGTCCTCACAAACAATCCTGAAATAAAACTGTAGGATTTCGAAGAAAGTTAAATACTATCAAAACATTTTAGGATAACCGATACAAAAGAAAAAAAAAACTAGAGAACAGGAATTCTGCTTTTTCAGAATTTAGTGTCGCCCCCGATGCAAAAAATAATATGTATATAAATATAGATACAGTAGGTTCCCGATTATCTGAGTTAATATGGACCAAGCTCACTTTGGATAAGAAAAAATCTCGGATAAACTGGATTTACACAAATCGTCACCACCTAAGGAGATGAAATATAAATTTTCACTTAATTCATTAATTAGTTCATAGTTTTTTTCAATCGAACTTATACCTTTGGAATGGATCATTTTCTTCTGATGGACTGGTGGCTTCCATTATTATAAAACAGCCATTATAAATGTAGTGTTAGGTGAAGATGAAAGAGCAGCCGTAAAAAGTTAGAACTCTGATTTTCTGATCAGAATTAGGAAAAAAATTGCCTTTTTTTTTATTTATTTTTTTTTTTTTGAAAAAAAGAAAAATTATGGCCATTTTTTCCCCCCATTCTGACCAGAAAATCAGAGTTCTAACATTTTACGACTGCTCTTTCATCTTCACCTAACACTACATTTATAATGACTGTTTCATAACAATAGAAGCCATCATTCCGTCAGAAGAAAATAACTCGATTAAAGCGGAAACCCGGATAATCGGGACTCTACTGTTGTTCAGTTTTAAGACATTAAACACGCCAATTTATTTTGTATAAAACGACGTTATCCGAATCCGCTGAAGAATTCCTCATTTACGATCCAGTCATAAACAACATCTACAATAAAGAATACACATAGGACATCACTATCACTGAATAATACACAAATCCAAAAAAAAAAAAAAGAGATGTCATTTAAGAAACCTGACAAAGAGAAAAAAAAATCGGCTATCTAATGATTTATATGCCTTTATTTGTTTGTAATATTAATATAGATACTTCAAATTAAATATAGTATATAATAGCTCCATGTTTTATCAGAAATCATTCATTTATATTTTTTCACAATATAAATGTACTTTAAGTACATTTTTTTCAGTTTTTATGGGACAACAGAAAGATATAATTGCTTTTTTTCTTTACTTTTTGCAGAAATGGAGTCCTTTAGTTGCCAATATTAAACAAATGAGGCTAAAAACTACAAAAAAAATTAATACCTCAAAAATAAATGGAGAGGCAGTTTTCAAACCAATTGCATCAAAAAAGTACTTTATTTTTCCCAATACAACGGTATAAAAATTGAAAATGTGCGATACTTAGAAGTTTGAAAAATTGCACTAGAGTACTTAACAGTACAATGATACATCTGCTTTGTTTTACGGCAGGTTTCTGTAACGTAACATTATTTTTTGGAGACGACACTTTTTTCGCTGGTAGAAAGAAATAGCATACCGGGCGCTAAAAAAACAGGAAAGAAAATGTTTAAATTTATTATATTTTTTTAGAAACATAGATTTTACGTTATAAAAGAAAAGTAAGGCGAAAAAATTGATTAGTTTTAAATTTCCTTTAATTCGGTATCCAATTATTAAGAAAATATTAACATAAATAACACCTCTCAATTTTTTCTCCAAAATAAAATGCTAGTTTGACCGGTTTGTACGCGTTTCCTATTTATTTCGCATTATGCGTTTGCATTCCACCTCGAGGTTTTTTCACAACTAATGAACAAGCAATTTTATATGATTGTAAATAGCGCGATAGCGTGTTTTGCATTATGTTTATGGTGATATCAGCAACGGTTATTGTACTTTGTTTAATATGTTTCGTAAAATGGTTCTTGTGGCGCTTGAATGCTTTATTTAAATCTGCCAATAAAATAACCTGTAAGAGTGTTTATTTGTACAGCGTTGTACGTTGTACAAAAAATTGCATAGCCAAGACGTTTTTAATTACATGTGGAATGTTCTAATCTCAGCAACAACTTTCTAATATTTATGGGAGAAAAACTTTTATTAGAATGTTTCTTTCTTTCTTTTTTTTTTTAATCCATTTTCTGGTACAAATATGGTTATTTCAATTTTCATAGAAAACGAATGTTGGCAGCTATGTAACAAGAATAAAATATTTTAAAGTCGATGTTTGCATCTGATAACTTCAATCTACTTATCATTTGCACGAATTGCGCAGAAGATCTGTTTATACAAATCAAGTTTAAAAACTATATAGAGCGTCATCTATCAGTGCCTTTTTTGTACAGTTTATAAAATACATCTTGAGCGTATGATCTACAGCCAAGATTCATGTCATTGTAAACCATACAACGCTTATATCCAAATCTCTCATTTGAAGAAGTTTAATTTCAACAATCCTAAACTAAGCTAGTAGAAAATGCTTAAATTCATTTTAATAATATAATATAAAATTACATAAATGATTCATTACGTAAAAGATTATTAATCAATTTAAAAAATGTTAAAAATCAAGTAGGGAAATATCGGGTAGCCCCAGCTGGCGAGTAGTCACGGCTGTTATCAGATTTGAACAATCACGCGTACATAGCTAAACAACACATATTTTAAAATAACCTGCAGCGTCGCACTTATACGTATGCCAATCAGTATAGATAGAAATGGGCATAGATGCCGAGCGGGCAATAAGTGATGAATCCAAGATTTTTGTAAGCGCCATTTACTTTTTGAATACAGTTATTGTATATTAAATCTAACAAAAACATCGCTGTGAAAAAAGGGAGCCAAGTTCTGTAAAGACAATGGCAAGAAAAGAAGTGATATCTAAGTGGATGCCAAGTTCAAATAAAATTCACTCAAACTTACCTACTGAAGTATTATTGCATTTTTTAAATTGTTTAGAAATAAAAATTATTGATAGAATATTAATAATAAATCTAGAACTTGGCAAGTTTTTACCTACATTTATTTTTATTAATGACATTATTATATCTAAACTTGTTATTTCATGTTTGGAAGCCTTCATTTGAGTGAGCTCCTTCCCCTTGAAGGATGGTGGGATAAAATATATCCCACCTAATTTTAACTGCAAAATGCCACATTGACACTAGAATTCAGGACTAAAAAGTTTAATTTTATTAAATACATGAAAAGAAGCTTTTACCCATTTTGAAATAAATTTGTTTTTAAATTCTGGTGTGATTGAAACATTTGAGCATGTCACGAATAAAAGCTCTTTGCCCCTGAAGGGTTAAAGGGGTGCAGTCTCTAGAGGGATAACCAAGAACAAGCGTAAAGGTATCTGTCTCTTTCTCAGGCCTTTTAGTCTGTTTGCATTGAGGTTTCCGAAGAGCGGGTGCTACAGTGATAACCAAAGACGAGCGGGAATGTATTTGTGTATTTATTGGTTTATCAAATCTTTAACATGAGTCATTTGTTTATAATAATAACTATATTATTTTTTTATAATGACATTGTTGTTAATATTAACATCATTATTTTATTAAGACATGATATTGATAGGCATAACATTTATCAAAAACTTGCCAAGTTCTAGATTTTTTATTAATATTCTATCAATAATTTTTATTTCTAAACAATTTAAAAAATGCTATAATACTTCAGTAGGTAAGTTTGAGTGAATTTTATTTGAACTTGGCATCCACTTAGATATCACTTCTTTTCTTGCCATTGTCTTTACAGAACTTGGCTCCCTTTTTTCACAGCGATGTTTTTGTTAGATATCATTACTTTTTGTAAAGTTACAATATATTTAGACACTTTACTTAATGCTTTTTAATGTGTTTACATGAGACTATTTTATTCACCAAGCAACATTCAATTTTAATTTTAATTTCTTACAACAAACTATTTGGCTGTCAATTTGCGGCAGAAATCTATATTTTAATACTGCTACACTGAATGCATGTTTTGAAACGAAATGTATTGATTCGAAATTTTTATTGTTTCTGAAATAATTCCTATTAAATTCCTATATTAAATTTTCCTATTAAATTTTCCAATTAAATATCCTATAGCTGGGCCTTCTTTTTTTGTACTGAAAGTGAAAAATAAAGTTATGTGCTTATGCCACACTATGTATCATTCATCCATGGGTGCAGGCAAAGAGGCAGTGCAGAGGAAGGACATTGCCCCTCCCTGGATTTTCAAATTTAATTAACTAAATAAACTTTTCTCTGATGATTTTGAAAATAACAAGTGGGTAAGTGTGATCACAGATCGCACAGAGGGTTTCGTTTAATATTCCTTTCAAAACACTATCCTTTTGAAAAGTCTGTTAGTTCCACATTTCGCAACCAGGGGCGCACTCTATTCTAAACAAACCTCTATCCGAACGAAACACCGTTTTACATACTATCCGTAGATATATTAGTCGAGGGGATTGACCCCATAGCACCCGAGATAAGTAGGCGCCCCTGGCGATAAAAAGTGGAACTAAAATATGTAAGGCTATGGTGCATAATATGAAAGAATGGTCAAAGGGGTGTAGGCAAAAGTTGGAAAAGTGCTCCCGGGTGAAAAGGGCGGAGGTTAGAAATATTGCTTAAAATACACAAGTTAGAGCCCGGAGGAATAAATAATATAAGATTTTTTGAAAAAATTATGATTTGTCGTATGGTCTGAGGTATTCAGCTGTACGTATGCAAAAACTCATGTCTCCAACTTAATTAGGGACTCCCTTAGAAAGAATTGCTTAAAATACATATGTGGTAGCTCAAAGGGTTAAGCATAAGACTTTTTCAAGATTTTATCTTTTGTCGCCTGGGCTCAGGTGTTCTGCTATAAGTATGCAAAATTTCAAATCTGCAATTTAATAAGGGGAATTGTTTTAGAGTGTTTATTTGTTAGAAAGAATTGCATAAAATACGCATGTGGAAGCCCAAATGTACGACTTTTTCAAAATTTTATGATTTCTGGTTTGATGTGAGGTGTTCAGCTATAAGTATGCAAAATTTCATGCCTCCAACCTAATTAGGGTTCACTTAGAAAGAATTGTTTAAAATACACATGTGGGAGCGCAAAGGGTTAAATGTTCGACTTTTTCAAAATTTTATGATTTGTCGTTTGATGTGAGGTGTTTAGCTATAAGTATGCAAAATTTCACGCCTCCAACCTAATTAGGGCTCACTTAGAAAGAATTGTTTAAAATACACATGTGGTATCCCAAAGGGTTAAATGTGCGACTTTTTCAAAATTTTATGAATTGTCGTTTGATGCGAGGTGTCCTGCTATATGTATGAAAAATTTCACGCATCCAACTTAATTAGAGGCTCACTTTGAAAGAATTGTTTAAAATACACATGTGGGAGCGCAAAGGGTTAAATGTACGACTTTTTCAAAATTTTATGATTTGTCGTTTGATGTGAGGTGTTCAGCTATAAGTATGTACAATTTCATGCCTCCAACCTAATTAGGGGCTCACTTAGAAAGGATTGTTTAAAATACACATGTGAGACCCCAAAGGGTTAAATTTACAACTTTTTCAAAATTTTATGATTTGTCATTAGATGTGAGGTGTTCAGCTGTAAATATGCAAAATTTCACGCCTCCAACATGTACAGTTTCTGAGAACGGGCTCTGTGACGGACAGAATATCTCAATTTGTTGATTTTCTGAAAGCAAGTAAACCCAGATAAACCCCCAGTAAGTAGATAGGTTTACAATGGAGGTCTATGGGAATTTGGCGAAATATTAGAGATATCGCCAAGGTGGCGTCACTTTTGGTGACTAATTTTGATCGCCAAATTTGGCGATATATCGCCATGTTGGCGAGAAACTTGGCGGTATTTGGCGACAGAACAGCGTCCCCGCCGACGGCAAATTAAAATTTCGCCTAATAGACGCAATGGTAAAGTAAAAATGGGCACCCCCAGGTGGGTAATTCATCGATTTTCACAATTTTTTTATTTTTTTCCTTAGTTTTATAGTGTAAACGAACTTCGCACCAAATTTGAAGTCTGTAGCTGCAGTAGATATACGAGATCTTTTTGATGAGTGAGTCAGTCAGTCAGTGGTAAAATTATCAGACATTTTCAAATGTCATTATCTCGGAAACTAATTATGCGTTATTTATCAAATTTTGGATTTTAGGTAATTAGGGTGGCCTTACTACACATTTCGTATAACAAGTACGTAGGTCTCATAGATTTTCAGTTGTAGAGCATTGAAGTTTGATGAAAACAGCTCGAAATGGTTCGTGTAAATAACACACGGCTATGTCAGGCGAACTTGGCTGACACACTGCCGTGTGTCTAGATGTAAATACTTCACCATCGTTTATTAATTATCCTGTACTGTGATTGTTGTAGTTTATAAGTCAGGTTATTCATTGTTGTTTCATTCGCAGTTATTGGTGTGATAAATAACAATGTTAAATCGGGACGGGCGGGTGGTATCGGACACAATTCCGTCGGTTATCCTCGGACACGTTTTGGATAGGGAGAAAATCTTGTTGGTTGCTAATTTAATAGCTACTAAAGCTACAACCAATAAAAGAATGCTACAAACAACAAAAGCGATTAAGCAACACCAACCAAAAAAAATGAAAACAAAGAAGAATATTCAGAGTTTGACAAAGTGCCAGGAAACAGAATGCATCATATGTGACAAAACTTTTGAAGAAGACTGGATACAATGTCATAAATTTAAAGAATAGGCGCATGAAGTATGTCTGGCCATCCATCCTTCGCAGCCTTACTACTATTGCGACGTGTATCTGTATAAGGCCAAAGAGCACCTAGGTCACTGTTAATTATGTATGTCCGGGGACACCAACCAAAAAAATATTTCTAAAAAATTAAAGACTTAATTTAAGCTAAGATAAAGAAGCTATCTGATTGTTACTTGATTAAAATTATAAAAGATATGTTGTATTTAATTTCTAGTTTCAAAATAAAAGTTTAATTCTGTTCATTTGCAAAATTGCATTAGTTTAGTTTATGTGTCGGCAGCTACCCGACATTCCTCTACGGCTTCAAGCGAAGGCTATATGAGTGAGATATGGACAAGCAGTGTTCGTAACAACTGTTGAAATTTTAAATCCTGATGATAGTTAATTATTAGCCGAAAGTACATGATTTTTAACATATTTTTAATTGCTTAATCCTTTTTTGAGTAATGAATCATTTGTGTAATTTTATATTATAGTTATTTCAACAATCCTGTTAGCACCAGCTTATCTTGCCAACAAACAAAAACAATCTCATACATTTGTGTAATAAAATGTTTTATTCATTTGAAAAAACAGGATGATCTAAAATGAAAATGAACGTTTTTCAAATTCAGTGAAAAGTAAACGAAGGGAACTTTAGGCGAAAGTCAGTCGAATTTATTTCTTCACGTCATTGATTTAGTACAAAATAACACCAGAAGATGACGTTGGATAGTCTCAAAAAATAATGTTAAAAATAACTTTGCAATTTCCGAAAGAAAGCTGCCTCTTTGATTATTTAACAACTAAACAGAATGAAGTATAAAAGATTAATGAGTTTTGATCAATTTTATGTATTAGTTTTAAAGTTCTAACAGATTGAGATAGAGCAGCTCCATATTTTGTTTATATTTGGCACCGTAAACCCTGTACTTCGACATCTCGGGGTATTTTTGCCACCTAGTAAGCAGACAGATTAATTATTATATATATATATATATATATGTGAAAAATGAGGACCAACGAAAAAACACCAGGTGCCTAGCATTATCGCATTTACACTGAAGAGCGACGCAATAGCAGCTGTCAATAATGACATGAGTAAAAAACTTTCTGCAACAACCTTCCAAATACCACATAGTCAATACGTTCCTTGGAAGACACACCAAATCTATGGGTCGTCCTACAGTCCTTACTCATGAAGACTCCAGTGACCTTTATCGTTTATCGTTTTTCGGAGCTAGAAAAACAACCTACTATATGTTACTACACATTATAGCTTTTAAGTATTGTTTGCATCGTGTTTTTCTTTTCTGTTTTATAATGTTCATTTAGGTAATAAAAGGAGGACTATTTAAATATCTTTGTCTTAATAATTATTGGTTTACATAAATGGAAAACACACATTGGAAAATCTTATTTTTCGCAATTAAGTAGTAAAATAGAATTGATCAAATAACCCTAGATGGTCTATTTTACATCGCTATCTCAGGTAACTTTGTCAAAAATCGCCTATTGCAAGCGTTTAAAGCATATTTGTAGTTAGGTGACACAGTTACCCCAAACCTGGAGTAACATTGTCTCCCCATTTTTTTTCTTACAATACTCCTCGCATACATTTGAATTCGCTTTGATGTTGAAGGAAATCGTTAGGTCGATACGCTTGTATTTTTTTGAGGTATTAATTCGAAGAATAAAAAAAGTGGTATACAAAAATATGTCTGAAACGTGACAAAGTAACCACCGTTTACGGTACTACAACAAGGACACTCATTAAAAAATTTCGAACTTCCACATTAATATCCTGCAAGAATAACTCATTAAAGACAGACGTTGCGTTTTCGCAACATTACGTTAGCGAATTTTTGTCATTTTATTGTAAGTATTTTTCTTCAATAAATTTATTATCAGATATTGTATATGGGTCATTTCATGTAAAATGAGAAAAAATTTAAAAAAAGTCGTGGCCACAAAGTAACCGATTTTAATAAAATTTTATACACAGATTCAATTCATATTAAAATAGATCTATGCAAAATATTTTCGCAAAACATAAATTATTTTAGCAGTTTTGGACATTTAAAAAACTTGTGATAAAGAATGACATGTGTGCAATCGTCCAAAGTTGCAAGTTTGAAGTTATGTGTCTTAAAAACTATTTAACAGAAATGAATTTTTTTTTTTAATATTGTAACCTCTGAAAAATTATATTCCTGTTTATTGAGTAATAATAATCTGGTAACACCATGATTAATCTTTAATTGGTTGTTAAAATTGAAAATTTATGAATTTTGAGAAAAATAGAAACGTTATAAAAATCAAAGGAATTAAAAAAAACATTTGTGAAATTGATGTCTGATGTAGTATTACATGTGAAGATCAAATTCTCCGAGTTTGAAAGTTGCTATTTATTTCCTTCATCTTCAAAAAAAAAAACTTAGAAACTTTAAAAAAAATTACGAAATCATAATTTTTCCTCTTATGTATGAGTAAAAATATATATAAAGGAAAGGTCTGACATTAACAATATTGCACAGACATAAAGATCAATAAGTCCATGATATACTCAAAAAAAATTCAAGATTGCCTTTTGATTCCTAATATAGCAAAAATGGATTCAAAAAGGTAATATCTGTTACATTCCATACATTACATCTTTTGAATTCGCGCTCGTTTCTTAAAATATTGCAGGATTTCAAGGTGAAAAAAATGAGGTGCTGCCATCTATTTTTTGTATCAGGATTTAGGATTAATATGTAATTTTTTGTCCAAACTGAATCATTTTATTCTACTTTAATTAAATATATTCTTGAGGTAAAAATAAACTGAAAGCAAAAATAAAAGTTTCTGTATTTAAAATATACACTTTTATCTATAATATCAAATAATTTAAAAGATTTAAAAAGCTTCCCTTCACTTTCAAAGAAGTGATAGAAATATTGCATTTTACCCTAAACATTTTTTACTATTTATTTTTTCCTCATTAAGGAATAAAAAGGCAAGAATGAAACTTTCGATATTTAAAATATACACTTTTAGCTATAACGTCAAAAAAATTAAACTTGTCAGAGCTGTCCTTCATGTGTAAAGGAGCAATAGAAATATTGCATTTTGCCCTCAAAATTTTTGAAAAATAATTTTTTCCTCATTACGGAATAAAAATACAATTACTAACTTACGCCAATCCGTTACTTATTATTCATCCCTAATTATAAATAATTTTTAATATACTCTTTCCATTCCTAAGGCTAATAATCAAAATTGAAATTTTAAGCATTTAGACAAAACCTCGATTTTGCATCCACTTTTAATGTAAATTTTAATACTTAAATAAACAATCCTAAAATCTATTAGTTTACATTTACTCGTAAATAGATATGATCTACTTATATACTGATTTTCATTAAAATCTCTGATATGTCTGCCACAACTGATTTGCTCATTTTGCATGGAATGACCCATATATGACTTTTATTTTTAAGGAACAAAAATGTTCATTGATTCGAGTTGTAAAAAATTAAAAAAATGAATGAAATAGTACAAATGTTTTGAAAATTTTTATTGATAAATTTCGGATTATGTTCATAGATACACTATAAAGAATGAAACAATATTGAGAAATTCGAGCTACGGATATTTCAGCAGTCAAAATATAACTATGTGTAGTAAATGTAATGTACCGCTACGTAGTAAATGCTTCAAAGATTTTCGTGTGACAAGAATTTAGTCTATTTGTACTGACGTTGCGTTTTCACAACATAACATATCTATAAAAAAAATAATAATAACATATATAATAATAATAATAATAATAATAATAATAATAATAATAATAATAATAATAATAATAATAGATAGATAGATAGATAGATAGATATAACCATTGTAGAATATTACAATTCATCACCATTTGAAAAATTTTAAATTGAGTATCAAGACATGATACAGACGTTATACATATTAAATTTGGATCAACAATTATTAATTAACTAATTTCTAATGAATTTTTTAAAAACTAGATTCAATCACTTGTAAATGAAGTATTAAAAATTATAACATTTAAAATATGCGAAAGGAAAATATTAGCAGGAAGGTGAATGAATTAAAAAGAATAAATAAATAACGATAAATATGTAGGAAATCATAAATATTTGAAATATTTTGTCAAGCTATTTGTAACAAAAACAATTTAACCAATGGAAAAGATCAGAAAAATAAATCATTGTCAGCAACAATAAATTCATTGTACGAAAAGTAGAACATCAAAATTGAACATGCATTAATTCAATAAGAAAAACTATAAAATGAATGCAAAAAGGTAGAACTATCATGAATAAAAATTGGACTAATGATTCGTAACTAGTTTTCAAGGGCAATATTATGATATCATTAGTAAAATACGGTTAATTTCTGCAGTAGGAATAATAAGACTCCGCTTAAATGCATATTTCTACTATTGCCCGATTAACCGTAACCAGAAAAAATAAGAAAGAAATACATTAATAAATAAATATATAAAATTTCGACCATCAAGCAATGCACAATAATAATGGATATATATTAGGCATTTGGCGCCGACGATTCTGTCTAAGTTCTACAACTTTCCATTATTCCATTTCTATTATTCAATTTCTGTTGTTTTTTACTATGTTTTGGAATCTATGTTAAGTGTGTTGAGGGGAACTTTATTTTTGTCACAGTTTTTGTTGGTGGTTGGTAATGTTTATTTAATGATTATATATATATATATATATATATATATATATAATAAACAATAATGAAAAAACTTTAATATTACTTTTTTTTAATTAATCATTAATATTTATAAACTAAAATTTTCTTTCGTTTTTTGTCAAGTATAAGAAGTTGCGGTCCTTAATGGGTTAAAATCTATCAGCGTTTACTTTTTACTGAATTTCACAAACGCTGAGACCATTTCAAGGCGCTCTTTTCATGTATGTGCAACAGTATGAGATTCTCTAATCCATGCAATTTGACTGGAATTTCTTACTTCAACTGAGACCTTGAACTTTGTTTTTAGAAAAAAAGAGGAAGAAAAAGGGAGGGATATTGATCGACATTTTTTTTTCTCTGGAAATTTTATATTTTGCACGAAAATCCACAAGTGTCCACCCTATGAGTCGAATACGTAATAAGGAAGCTAAAAATAAACCCGTTCCGATTTCTACGTCAAAGGGCAATGTCATGCATTAGTGATAAGATGGGGCATAATATATCCCATTTCAATTTCATACGAAAACCGAGAACTGTGGGTTGAGGAAAATGTTTTGCATTTATAAGCAGAGATTTGCATTACATGAAAATATCTTGACAGAAAGTCGATTACTAAACATATCTTTAGCTTTGAATTTGTATTTAAATTTAACTTTTTTGTTTATAATATTTTAATTATAACTGTAAATTTAACCATAATTATATACAATTTTTTTTTTTGTTTATATTTGCTTAAATCTTTTGATTACTCAAATATTTTTCGGAAAAATCAACTATGGCAACTTTATGAAAAATTCTATTGGAAAGAAATATTGAAATTGAAATTTTGTGAAAAATGTCAATTTTGTATTTTTAAACATTGAATCGAATATTAAATCGAATTATTTTACTTAAGAACCAGTCTCCAAAAAACGTATAAATCTATGTCACAGAATATTTACTAAAAAATAAATCGCAATTGAAAAAAAAATATTATAATGGAAACATGGTGTGTTAGGAACAATACATGCAAACAATTAAATAAAAAAATAGTTAAATAAATTATCAAATTTTCATATAAATAATACTTTCACAGAGCTTTCCATATTAGCATCTCTGTGACCTGTCACAGCCCTAGTTAAAACCAAATAGGATTTCAAACTGTTTATCATGATACATTATTTATTTGTAATTCGGTGGTTTAAAGGTCAAATCACAGATTCAGTTTTAAAATGTAACGCTGTTTTTTTTTTTTTTTTTTTTTTTTTTTTTTTGCTAAATAATCAAATCACGTTTTTATCTTGGCACAGCCTTAGTTAATACCCGTTACTCGATCTGTAAAGTTGATTTAAAACTGTTTTTCATGCTACATTAATTATTTTTAATTCCGTACATTGTATACATAGTCTCATGTTCAATTTCAAAGTGTAAGATATTTATAGCTATATTATACCTTATGTGCGGTATATGTTTATTTATAGTTATATTTGATGAATAACTACTGTCATAAGAAATTGTCTCGGAAAATTAATAGCTTATTATAACAAAATGCGGCATAATCTATCGATCCCAGTTAGCATTTATAAGGAGAAATTTACATTATATGACGATATCTTGATATAAATTTATTTACTAAAATTAAATGACACCTTTGAAATAGTATTTTAATTTGTGTAACTATATTTGTTTATAATTGCTTAAAACTTTTGATTAAAAAGGATTGTTCATAAAGTTTATATGTTGTAATTTTATGAAAAATTAAATTGAAAACCATAATTGCAATTAAAATTTTTTCAGCAGTGGCATTTTTTTTCATTTTTAAAACATCGAATATTCATGTTTGAATCTCATCTTAATTGGAATACATACTAAAAATACTAACGAATTACTTTTCGGATGTAACAAAAATTGGTTATTATTTCAAAAATTCTTAAAGATGAAAGGAATGGATCTAGTAATTCAATGCGGTTTGCGTGAAACGTATTCTAACGAATGAAGTTTTATCATTATTATTATTATTGTTATTGTTATTATTACTATAAAACCTTTTATTTGAAATATCTGGAAATAAAGGGCACTGAAGAATTGCAATGAGATTATTTTATAAAAAACAATCTTAGTTATATTCGGCATAAACTTAACATGGATATTACAAAAATAAATACTTAATGCTTTCACCATCATAAGGAATTACACCGTTGGTCCAATTAAGGCGTTGAATGCTATTTGTCACAGAATTTGACGATCCATCCAGATTTTCTGCATGTTTCAATTAAAGTTGTTCGCATTCACCTACAAAGTATACCTCCCTGTGATGGCGAATACATTTAGTATTTGATGTTTCCTAGTTGAGTTTAACCTGTATGCAAAAATCATTTATTGCTGCATAATTACTGGTTGTATTTGAATAGCGGCCGCTGTTGTAAAATTTTTCAAATATATTTTTTTATCCTACTACTAAAAAAAAAAAAAAAAAAAAAAAAAAAAAAAAAAAAAAAAAAAAAAGAACTTCTTATGGAAGGGGAAAATTGCCATACTGCTTGAAACTCTCAATTTGGTGTTAGATTAAGGCTTAGAATTGAACTTACTTATCTATATATTTAAAATGCTAAGCATTTTCTTTCGGCAGTCTGTGAGAAGAAACTACTGCGTCAACTACACCAATTTTTTTTTAAATGAAAGATATTTGGCCACAAATTTGTTATCGTACATTCGTTTGTTGAAATATTTTATTAATTAGCCGTAATTTTAAATTAAAATTCTATAGTTGCGCATGCGCAGTACATAAGTACAAGTCTGCCTTTGGAGTGACGCGCTGCACATGGGCAAAGATGCTTGCCCAGTTAAACTATCACATTACTGGTAGATGTTGTTTTAAGTTTGTTTGCTATCCGCTCTTACTGTAAAGAAGCTTTTCTTTCTTTCACGAAGTCAATATTATTTGGCTCTTTCAGCATTATTAACAATTCAAAAATTCATTGTGTCGATATTAAGAGCTAGATACGGTTAGTAGAGCTAGATCGGGGGTGTCATATTGTTTTGGTCATATTACACACCGAAGATGGACACAGTGATTTGAGGCTGAAAGTTATCGCTGGTGATCCGTCTCATGAATTGCCAATAATTACACACAAAGATTGAGAAACTGGCATGTTAAGTTGTAGCTGCTTCTTTGAAAAAATAAAGTACCAGAAATATTAAAACGCAAAACTATTTTTGTAAGATCAGAACTCAAATTCGAGACAATTGTCTATGCGTCAACTGTTTTTCGAACCTCTTCAATTTAGAAGGAAGGAAAACGAATTCCTGTTAGCGTAGCGGATTAAAGCAGCAAAATTTAAAGCTCTGAATTTTTGTAGCGAACACAGGTTCGAGCCCAAGCCTGGCAAAATGTGTAGTATTTTTGTCGATATTTCATTTCAATAATGACGTATTTTATTAAGAAGATAAGTTATAAGATTTTTATTTTATTATTATTATTATTTGAACGCTTTATAATTAAATAAAATTTAACACTCAATATATTTTGAAGATAAAAAAAATCCCTGCCGGCCGGCCTACAGGCGGAGGTAGATTTCGAAGTTAAGTATACTAATTTCACCAACAACAACTAAATCATGATTAGATATAAATCCACTTTAATACTTTTATCTGGCCGCTTTTAACGAGTTTTTATTTCATTTTTATATAATAGCTGGTTTTATCAGAATCATGTTAAGGCCGTATTAAAAAAAATACTTTTTCAGGCTCAACCACTCGAAATTTTCTGGCACATTTCCAGATTCAATTTTAATAGAAAAAATATGAAACTTGCTGACGAGATTTTTGAAGAGATTTATAAGCGACATGTACTTTTATTTTTCTTTCAATTAATTAAAACCTGATTAATAAACAATTATTTTCTCAGTAGGGCTATATTTTTCGGTTCTAACACAATCGCTTCGGGAAATTCTGTTCAAAATGCCCACTTTGACATCATTTTTTGAAATATATTCTGCCTCTATCAAAAATCGATCATTACGGTACATTATATAGTTTCTGAATAAGAGAATCTACCAATTGGATGCGTTTGAGAGCAAAAAGGAATTTAAAAATGAGTCAGAAAATAAGCAGTTTGGATTTGAATACACTCTCAATAAGATGATTTTTTTCTTCAACCATGTATTTTTAATTTCTTTTTGCTGTAAGAATTGGTCCTATAAAAAACTTGTCTATATAAATGTTGAAGACAATATTAAGAAGATATATGATAAATTCATGGGGATTTTATATCTCGTGAATTGACGGAGTTATGGAAATTTTTCTTCCCCTTTTCTGTTTTCGTTTTTATTTTTTTATTTTTTTTTTCGGTGCGAATTGGTCCTATCAAAAACTTGTGAATATAAAAGCTGTAGATAATATTAAGGAGATGTATAATAAAATTAATTAGATTTGATATCTTGAGAAATGACGAAGTTATGAATTTTTTTTCCTACCAAAAACCCTATTTTTTGCGCCCCTTGAGCGCCTTTTTAATTTTATCAAAAATCTGTGATACATAAATTTTTTGCCCTATTTTTAGAAGTAATAAAAACTTTAAACTGATTTGATATGTACAAAAATTAAGAAGTTATGGGGGTATTTTTTGGTTTTCACAAAACCCCTCTCTATTTCCATCCCCTTGGTCCGATTTTGCCCATTAACGAACTTGACCGAGATTTTATGCCCCTTCATTTTATATATCAGTTTGGAAAAGATTTGTGAAGAATTGTGGAAGGTATCGTGTCCAGAAGAAAGAAAGATAGATAGATCGATCGATAGATAGATAGATAAAGTTTTTTACTGAGGGTGGTTTTGGGTTCTAGGGGTCATGATCGGTGTAGATCTGCAAAACTTTTTCAGAAATTCCAACATAGGAACGATCCCAATAGGTAGTATTTCATACGAAATCTACCTAAAAAGGATTTTATATTTAAAATATTTAAGCTAAAATATTTTGCATGTAATTACCAATTAAATAAATTGAGCTGATCTACAATTTTCGTTATATTTTCTGACCATTATCAAGAATATACATGTGTGTGTGTCAGAAAGAAAAGTTTTTCATTCATTTGCGTATAAAATAAAACGGAAAGAAATAAAAATATTCGTATAAGATCTATAAAAGAAATTACCTTGATATCCAGGTTTAATATTTAAAAAATGTAAAATTCAATTAATAAAAAATATATATTATAAATCGTTATCTGCATCAAGTTTCAAATTTAGGCTTTTAAAGAATGAGACAGATATAAATAAAATCCATGGCAGTTTTTAATGGTCGTATAGTTTTAAAAAATAAATAAATAAAAATAAATATTGTTATTAAAAAAAAAAAAAAAAAAAAAAAAAAAAAAAAAAAGAGGCCGTAGTAAGTAAAAATAAATGCACCCTGTATTTTTAGGTAATTTCTGATAAAAAAACGCAAACATGGTTGTAAATTGTAAACTTAAAATTCTTTCACTTTATTGAATAGGTTAGACTGACAGCACCATCTATCGCCTTAAAGAAATAGGAATCACGTATGCAATATAGAAATTCGCCATGTAATTCGTCATTCAATAATTAATTTAAAAGCAACTAATTAAAAATTCAAGAAGTTTCTAGAGAAACATTCAAGTTATTTACCGCCAAATCTTGACGGGCACTGTCTAGTATTTTACAAAGAGAGACATTAGAGCTCTAAGCGCATGAAATTGCTTTTCTTTAATTAAAGTCATCTTGTGACTTGTGTATTAAAGTGCCTTGAAAATCATTGATTGAAGGAGAAAATTGTTCCTTTCATCAGCACAATTCATAAGCTAGATGTCATGAACAATTCCTCTACCGTATCATGGAAACTTCAGAAAATAATAATGACTGTATATTTTGTTAAGTTTTAAGCGCTTCTGAATTACAGTGTTTCTTTCCACTGAAAAAAAAAGGACATTTATCAATTTCTTTAGCAACATCCTAACTTGCAAATGCAGCTCCTCGATGTCTCCTACATGTTTAAAAACAACAAAAATACGTAAGATTCTTGAAGTGTACAGCAGTCGGAAAAAAAATAATCACTCCCTACTAACTCTGCAACAAATTATTGTAGAAGAAAGTTACTGGTACCATACGAGTGGAAATAATGTCTACTTTTAAATGATTCATATAAAATTTGCTTAGGGGTCATCTACATATCAAAACAAACTTAAACATATTTTTTTTTCCCAATAGCCAATATACAAGTTTGATACCATAAATAAATTCTACACTCTTCAGTTAGCCTAAATGCAAATGTTCATGAAATTCGTACGATAAGTTTCAAATAAATTAATTATTTTAAAATGAGCATATTTTAAGGGCTCTATCCAAATTGAAGTTTAGTAATCGATTAATGAAATGCTACAAAATAACTTTGTCACTTCTATTAATGTATAATTTCTTGCTAATATGACCATTTCACTCGCTTAAGGGAACAGTTCGCCTTAAACCAATCAAAAAAGAAAAAAGAATGATTCAAATTCCATACCTTTTCACATACTAACTAATAAAGCATATTTGATGAGATTTTTTGGATTGTTAAGTAAAGTATTATTTGTAACAAAAAACAAAACAGTTTGATGAAAAGTGTTTAAATTAATTAGGAAAACTTAATAAAGTAACCTACAGTTTTTTTTTTTTTCGTAATCACTATATATTACTGCGCGCAAAATTTCTCAAAAACTGTTAAAGATAATGGGTTGAAATTTTCTGAGCGCATTAATATTATAATTCTGCATGAAAGAGCTAAAATCTTAGAATTATCTTTAATAATTAAAATTTTATTTAAAAAAAATACGCGAGAAATTTTACAGTTTTTCTTTTTTTTTAAATATTTATTATTATTATAAATATTATAAATGAAGGTAATTAAAAGATTTTAGTTCATTATGTTAAGCATAGTTTTATCTTTAAACAAAAATTTATTTAAAGTTTATAAATTAAAATGAGCACGAGTTATCATGCTCGCAGTGATATACACTTCTCAAAACAATTAGGGGAGCATATGGTTTTAACGAAATTACGCAAATATTTACACCGATAAGTAACGTAAAATAAAACACCCATAATTTAAAGTGTTGTAAAAAACAGATAAAGAAAACTTCACATGTAAATTAATGTTTATGACGTCAAAAACTAGAAAAATGAGATAAGTGCAGAAATCGGAATTTTGCAGAAACATCTGTTTCACTGCCTCAGTTGTAACATTCAATTGCTCAGCTTGTGTTTTGAGAAAAGGTGGCTTGAAAATGAAAGAACAACATGATTTACCGAAATCCATGGCTTGGCGTGTTATCGGGACAGTGGATTTTGGGTAAACACAACGAAGTGTAGTGGATGCTGTGGGAGTCGCAAGAAGTGTCTATGAAATGCTGTGGAATTGATTCCAAGACACATGGAATGGTAGTCATCGACAAGTGCAAGGTCGAAAATGTGCTAACACAGAAACTGATGACCGATATATCCTGTTAACAGCTTGTCGAGATGGAACGGACAATGCTACTCAGCTGCAAACACAGTTGTTCTTGGCCACAGGACGAAGGGTGTCCAGCCAAACAGTCTTCATCAGGGTGGTCTCTATGCACGTAAGCCAATGGTCTGTATTCCGTTGACCTCAAGCCACTGTACGGCCCAAAGAAAGTGGGGAACTGAACATCGAGTTTGGAGGCAACATTGTTTGAGTCAAATTCTGTTTACAGACGAGTCCCGATTCAGTCTGGATGTGACATTTGATATGTTTTGGCATGGAGAGAAAGAGGCACTCAAAATAATCCCACATTCGTTCGTGAAAGATCACATTACAAACAGGATGGGTTGATGCTATTGACTGGAATCAGCATAGGTGGACGTACGGGCCTGCATATCATTCGGAATGGCGCTTTGACGGTCCGAAATTATACAGACGAAATACTGAGACCTCACGTCGTATTTTATGTTGCAACGATTAGTGATTTCTTCTTTTCCATGCATGATAATGCCAGACTTCATACAGTTCATCTTGTGGAAAACATGCTTGAAGCTAAAACAATACAGCGTATGGAATGACCAGCATGCTCTCCTGACCTAAATCCGATCGAGCATGGTTGGGACGTTCAGACGACGCATTGCTGCGAGACCGAGACCTCCTTTTACTGTCCGGGACTTGGAGATTGCAATTCTTGAGAAGTGAAACAGTATTCCCCAAAGTGTTATCGATAACCTCATCGCATCCATGGAAAACAGGTTTGCAGCAGTCTTTGCTGTTCGAGGAGACCACACGTCATATTAAAAATCTTGCATCATTTCTAAACAATACTTTTTTTTAATCATTTACATGACACCAAATTGTTGCTCTAAACCATCTTTTCATGTTCTTTTCACCTTTTCAAAGAATAAAAGCTCCCTTATCATTTTTTGAGTCTTTTATTCTGTATTGCGCATAGATACACGTGTACTATCCATTTTATGCCCATGCGCATCGCTGTCTTGCACTGTTCTCTTCACTTTTTTGCTTGCTCCCCTAATTTTTTCAGCAGTGTATAATAATTACGAAAAAAAAAAAAACAACAAAAAAAAAAAACCAGTAGGTTACTTAAGTTTTCCCAATTAATTTAAATATTTTTCACCAATCTGTTCTGTTTAATGTAACAAGTAATGCTATACTTAACAAACCAAAAATTTTTATTGAATTTGCTTTATTAGTTAGTTTGTGAAAAGGTATGGAAATTGAATCGGTTTTCTAGCATTTTTGACCGGTTGAAGGGGAACTGTCCCCTTAATATATTTCGACTATTGTCAGCCCAAATGTTTCAATAAAATGTGTAAAATATATATTTTTTAATTATGCTTTTCTGCCCTTCATTGAAGGCTCCTTAAACCATCCTTTTGACTTTTTTAAATCATAATTCGAAAACTATTTTGAAGAAACATTTGATAATTAGAATTCGCATAAAGCAAGACAAAATAAATATAAATCTGTCAAAAAAATTGTAGGTTGCAATTCATACTTTTTTAGAATATTAATTTCATAATTCGTATTATAAAAACTTAAAAATTACAAATTCAATGTATTTATGTTTTGGTGTTTTTAGTTTTATAACCTCACAAAAAATTATCACATTAGGATTGTAATTTCAGGAATAAAAATGTGAAAATGTAATTTAACATTAGAAGCTCTAAATTTTGAACGTTTATAATTCAAAACTTATTATTAAATAACTTGAAATTTCTTTTCTAGGCACAGTTTCAACAATATATTTAAAATACCTTGTCAAAATTGGGCGTGGCCATTGAAAAAAAAACGAAGTTTTGTCTGTATTTGATTTCTAGATGGCCTCCTAAAGCAAATTTTATATACAGCATTTAAAAGTAGACTTTATTTCCAATCGTTTGGTGCCAGCAACTTTCTTCTGTTATAGTTGCACAGTTAGTGGAGGGGAAAGGGGAGGAGTGTTTTCCACGACTATACATAATCTAGGGCATTGAAAGATAGTTTCCAAAAAAATGTTGTATTTGTGTATTAAACTCCTCTTTATTCACATATTGCTGTTTTCTTATTAAAGTTTACAACAGATGATTGTATTTTCTTATCGTTACTTACAGTGTTAATTATTTCCTAACTGTAGATCACTTAAGGAATATATTTTTTAACTTTATATATTTTTTCCATTTAGGCGATCTGGGAAAAAGTGAGATATCCGATTGATATATACATAAAAAAGAGTGATCTAGCCAGGAAAAAAGTCGTATATAAATGTATCGATGGAACGGGGCGCGATATAAGTAGGGTTAACTTTATGGGTTTAAATTATTGAATACGTAGTTTTAATCTTAGAGATTAAATTTTTTTCTTGGGTGAAATTAAACATTGGTATTAAAACTTTTAATGTTTGTTCTGATTTCGATATTGAAACAATTGTTTTCGAAATGTTGTTCTCGAAAAGACGTTTTTGCTCACTCAATCTTTTGTCCAGCTGAAACTTTCTGACTCATTTTTTCACTCATTTTTAAAGGTGAAAACATGATTTTTGCAGGTAAGATTATTGAAAAAACAGTCTTTTTTTCCCTTAAAATAATTACATATTGCGTTATAAGCGATTGTTTGCTCGTGATAAAATATTTGCTCCTCCCATGGGAATTTAAATACGATGAGAATTATTATTTTTCAAAGACTTTAAAGTATACACTCTAAACTAAATCGAAAATTTTCCATTTTTTAGCAAAAAACATTTTACAGTGCTCATATACAGTGACGGCTAAAATTGGGGACATTTTTAGGTAGCTCTCATTACAAAAAGTAAAAAGCTACCTATTGCAACCCTCCGAAGGAAAACACTTCGGGAAATTTTACTATATTTTCGCCGATCATGGCCCCCAGATACCAAAAATACCCTCCGTTGAAATGCTGACTGTACCACACACACACACATATATATATACAGAGTGTCCCAGAAGTAATGGGACAAACTTTAAGGGGAGGTAGGGGACATCACAAGGATTCAGATTTGCATAGCAACCCAGGGTCGGAAACGCTTTCCTGTCGCGGTAGTGATGACATAAAACACACGAAAGAAAGGACACGAACAGGGAGAGAAAACATGTTTATTATTCTTAGTACTGCAAAAATGCCGGACAATGCTGGAAAGTGCTGAGGGACTTGTTGCACGCATCGTGGCAGCTGCTGAGGAAGTCCGGAGCACTCCCAGTATTTTCGAGAACCTTAGATCTTCCATACGCCGGAGATGCGCTTCCATGCATCACTGCCCGGGGTCGTAATTTCGAACACCTACTTTGATGACGATAGTTGTCCCTTTAATGTTCTTTCTTCTTGGTTTTTTGATGTACTAAGGATAATAAACATGTTTTCTCCTCTTATTCGTATCCTGTCTTTCTTGTGTTTTGTGTCGTCACTACCGCGCCAAGAAGGAGTTTCCGACCCTGGGTTGCTATGCAAATCTGAATCCATGTGATGTCTCCTACCTCCCCTTAAAGTTTGTCCCATTACTTCCGGGACACCCTGTATATATATATATATATATATTTATATCTGAATTTTGTCACGGTGTAACTCTCGAATTTTTGAATCGATTTGGAAAAAATTTTTCATATGCAAAGAACATACTAATGTCTCGACCGACTTCGTTGGCCAGCTTCATCTGCCATCTTGTTTCAAAATGGCGGCCATTTGAATTTTGTGTACACTTTTGGAAATTGTTAGGTTTCCTATCTTTCTCTTTAAAATGACCTATGTTGTTAACTTACACTGTGTGCCTCTTTAAAATATCTTTCAATATCTCTAATATTCTGTTTAAAATGATGTATAAGAGTTTTACATTTTGTGAAACGTAACATTTTATATAAGTATACCATGTTAGAAAACATAAAAAAAAAATTCAGAAATTCAAATGGACGCCATTTTGAAACAAGATGGCGGATAAAGTTGGCCAACGAACTCGGTCGAGACATTCGTATATACTATTATGCAAATGAAAAATGTCATCGAAATCGGTTCAAAAATTCCAGTGTTACAGCATGACAAAATACAGATATAAATATATAGAGAGAGATATATAAATAGTAATATATATTTATAAGTCAACATTTCTACGGAGGGTAGTTTAGGTACCTTTTTACTTTTTGTAATGAAAGCTACCTAAAAGTGTCCACAATTTTGGCCACCACTGTATATGCAAATATTTCAATACTTGGAATGATACATCTTATACCGAAGCTCGTTTTTTTTTCTCTGTCACCTGGAACATTTTTTAAAAATAAAATAAATTAAAAAATTTATAAAATAAAAAAAAATCTAAAAGATATTGATGCACATCATCAACGTAAGTTTAATATGCTAAAATTCACATCGTCCATCCTATGAGTAGAATACATAACGACAGTGCTAAAAATAATATCAATTTAACTTCTAAAGCGTGGGGTAATGCTATGCATTAATAATGATACGAGGTAAACATAGCTTATTTCAATTCCATATGATAAATGAGCACTATGTATTGGGGGAAATGTTTTGCATATATAAAGCGGCGTTGGTATTCTATCAGCATAATTTGAAAGAAATATAATTTTTAAAACCATTTATCATCTTTAAAATGGGAACTAAATATATATTCAATAAAAAAAAAATATCGCCGTGTATATATTTATGTTTATTAATAACTATTTTATTTCTCAAAGAAAGCTCTTATTAAAAGGTATACTTAAAGGAATATAATTTTATTAAATTTGTATAAGTCATAAATTTTGCTTATACGAATTAATTTTTACCTAAGAAATTTTAATAAAAAAATAAAACTGTTCATAATATTCAGATTATGAAATTGGAATTTTAGTTAAAATAGCCTTTTTGCTTTCTTTATGTGAAATATCTTATTCGCTAAAATGTTTTTATTTTTTCGCTATTTATAATCAAGTTAAAATGAAGACTCTATGTGAAATTGATCTCTTTTGTCGCTAAATATATCACCAAGAAAATATGATAACCAAAATGAAATTATCGTAGTTTTTCTTACCAACATTAACTTTTCATTAAAGTATCGTTATTGCCTCAAACGTTTAACCCAGTTTATAAACTGCTGAGAATGTTTTAAATGGAAGGCAATATGGTGTATCATATACTGTACCTACACTGTTAAAAAAATGTCTGCCGAGAATCTGCTAGTAATCTATTATCTCAAGTCATGTGAAATTAAGGGATTTAACAAGTTAAAATTAAATTTAAAAAATCAAAAAACACTACTGCGAACTAATTAATTATTTCTCATAAATGTGAAACTATTTTTTACCTAACTTACTTATTTTTTTTATTGTATTGATGACTTTTAAGTTGTGTTTAATTGTTAGTTCGTATCTATAAACACTGTTTTGATGAGGCCTTTAGATGTCTATGAAGGTTAGAGTTGCAGTAAAGCTAGAGATCCTGCCTACACAACTTCCAGGATGTATAATTTTTAAACGATGCTTATGACTGTAAAATTGTCAATGAAACATAGTCTTTATTTTGAAAGACCTATCCAATAATATGCCACTCAATAGGGTGCGCAAAAAAAAAAAATTCGTCTCTATCGCCATTTTGTATTTTACGGCCGCCATTTTGAATTTATAAAAACAAAACCTTGCCTCTAACCATCGGACGGTTAAAACGGATCAATGTATACCTCATTAATTAAATTCCATACAGCCGATGAGATGTTTCGAGGGTATAAAGAAATCCACATACCCAGATACGCGTTGAACACATAACCTTTCTTGGCAGTCGGGTAAAAAACAGTGATTCGGTTAAATAAAAGAGAAATTATTCTATAAATTTATAATAAATTCAGCAAATTTATATATTTTATTTATTTTTAATGATAACAGTTTAATCTATTTTTCGAAATTAGTGAATTTTTTAACTTTGAAGAAATAAAATTTTTCGAGTAAATTTGAAATGCTATATTATTTATTTTTTACAATATTTATTTATGCCGGCCCGTGGTTTGATACCGAGTCCTCTTATTGATTATGCTATAATGCTATAGTAGGTGCTGATACCCCTGCATGTAAAGGATGTCTTTTACTATTCAGAGGGGAAATACTTTAATTTTAATATTACCAACATTCATGCACATAGTGAAAGAAACAACTGCAAGGTGACTGTCGTTAAAAATCCCTGCTAACTCCGAAGAGAGGAATTTTCCCTTTCTAAAATAGTCTAATTTTTAATAAAATATTTAAAAAAAACTTTCCTCTTCAATATTTTTAATAAAATTGTAAAATAATTTTAAAAGTTTATATTTTGAATTACAGGTTATAACAAATAAAAAAATAGAAATCCCTAAAGGGAATTTGATATAAGAAAAGGGAAAAGACTGTAAAATGATGACCGAGAAGCTAAATCGAATGCATTTAACCTAGAACTAGTGTAAATTTACAGAGAGTCTCCTTTTTTCTGTGGTTTACAGAAATTTTTAAAAGTGTAAGGGACCGCACTTAACTCGAGATAAATGGGAAAAGTTCTTTTGCAGTTGTTTTCCTGGAGAAAATTTCTGTAATCGGATTGAATATTACATCTAATATTATTATAATACTTATACAGTTAAAACAATAGTATTGCTACATTTATTTTTATTTGACGCAGACCTTGCCTGTTGGTCAGGAACATTAATAATATATAAGAATCTGGTTATGGAATATTAGCCATTTCCTCTGAAAAAGTGTAACATAATAGCTTCATTACACATACTACACATTATGCAATAATTAACATTTTCCAGTATAATTGGAAAGTGCTTTTACTTTAGTTTGTTCTGGCCATTTGTCTGTCCGTGCTTCAATTCGCTTAAATATACTCGATGATTAATATATATTACTGATGTTTAGTGTGGCAGGTGGTATTTAAAAATAAGTATGTAGCATTTAAAGTTCATTTACAGGGACTCTCAAAGGAATTACGTAATCTGGTTATACTGGTCTAACTCAAAAGAATTACGTCACATTAGGATTTAGATCAGAATATCGTTTTCAATATATTTTAACGACGTTACACTATTTCAAATATATTGAAATTTATATAAGTCACTGAGGAGCGCTACAAGATTCTTACTGTAAGAATATAGTGTGCACAGTTCATTTGTAGTTCATTTACAACGACACGCAAAAGATTTAGTTCACAGTAACGTCTATGAGCTATAATTGCTGGACTTTAAATGTAAATATTTTTTTAATATTACTGGGTGTGTGCATAAATTCTACAGATCATATACAGGTCTACGCAAAAAAATTCGAGTATGATTCCGTTTATTCGACACCGTAAAAAATAAAATAATGCGAGTTTTCCGGTAGGAATCGGAAAAATAGTTGCCCTTATCGTACCGGAATAATTTCCAACCCAGCTCGGAATAAAATCCGTAAAATCGGAATAAAATCCATAAAATACCGTTTTACTAACTATTTCCTTACTTTTACGGATTTTATTCCGAGCTGGGTCGGAAATTATTCCGGTACGATAAGGGCAACTAATTTTCTGATTCCTAACTGAAAACTGGTATTATTTTTTTTTTTACAGTGAACTGTTTTGAGTGTTTCCTAACTAATTTTTATCATACTGCTTAGTATTTATATAAATTTATTGATCACATGCAACACTGTACTAAAGATTCGGATTTTTCCGACTACAGATATTAGTTACTGAAATTGCGTATTGAAATGTGTAAAATGTTTATTTAAATATCCTCTTTCACTTTATTAAACGCTGGCGTTTTGTTGCAGTATTCTGAATGTGTATGAAAGTGTTTCATAATCTATGCTTTACGCTGCTGATGTTACGCATGGTGTCACTAATTGAATTACCGTGTACCTCTAACAAATTTTATGATATCATTTCATTTCATATGAAACGAAGAAAATTTCTTTAAAATATCGTTAAAATTTCTTCATTAAAGTTCAAGTTCTGTACGAAAATTTGGGTTGAGTTTTGAATGAAACAACGTATATTTTTTTACTAAGTAAAGTAATTGTTATCTTGTGTTCCTGTGGAATTTTTGTTTCATTTTGCATACGTGACTTACCCTTTCATTTTTGCCGCAAATTTTACAATCGCCTTGAACCTTCGTGGTTAGTAGCAACGTCGTCGACATCCTCGAGATATATGTAATAGGTTTATTTTACAGAAAACGTTACTTTTTTTCGTTTGTGATGTTTAATAATGTGATGTTGATATTTTTTTCACAGAATATTCATAAACAATTGTTTTAGAAGTTTTACATAATATAACACACTAAAAACATATGTTTGAGGAACATTAATTATTTTAATAGTTCCATTTCATGTCAAAACTCATATCCTCTATTAACATATTCGCTTATTTTCTCAAAGCGATGAATGGTAATTTTCCAGTTTAGGGGACTCGATATTTTTTTTAAATGGTTGGCACAATTTGGTCTTCATAAAGTGAGATTTGTAGCCAAATGATAAAACAGCTATGAATGCAAATGCTTGTTTATATATGTATTTATATATATATATATAAACATTTTACACACATATATATATATATTACTTTTGCTTTTATATACAATTTATATCTGTTTGCATATAGAAATAGATAAAAGGCTTCTTTATATTAAATAAATAGTACACATATTGAAAAAATTGCTTGATTATCGCTTGATTATTGCTTGAACAGTGAATAGGCCGCCAGAAAATATGTTGCCAATCTTTTTCCTCTCGCCAAGCATATTTTCGCTATTTCGCCAAGGTCCCTGTATTGGAAAAGTACCCGATGAATAAATTATTCTTTGAAAAAAAAAAGAAAATACTCTAAATGTAAGTTAAACCTTATTTAATAAATATATAGTATATATATATATATATATATATATATATATATTAAACAAACACATAATTTGAAGAACAAATTAAAAAAAACAAAATTTATTTCCTACATTGCTTAAGCCCGAGAAGGGACATATATTAAGTTATTTCATTCAATTAGTTCTACATTTAATGTTAAATTTTTGTAACAAATTAGTTAAGCCAATTGAAGATTAAAAAATAAAAATAAAATTCATACAATATGATACTTAAAACACCCTAAAAATTAGATTCCGTTCAAATGAAATCGAAATAAATCTTAGACTTCTTCCATTTTTAATTGAAAATATTTGTATTGCAGATTTTGTATTATGTTTTGACAATTGTGCATAAAATGATAAGATGCATGCAAAATACAAAACTTAAAAAAAAGCCTAAGGTTTATTTCGATTTCATTTGAACCGAATCTAATGTTTTAGTGTGTTTTAAGTATCATATTGTATGAATTTTATTTTTATTTTTTAATCTTCAATTGGCTTAACTAATTTGTTACAAAAATTTAACATTAAATGTAGAACTAATTGAATGAAATAACTTAATATATGTCCCTTCTCGGGCTTAAACAATGTAGGAAATAAATTTTGTTTTTTTAATTTGTTCTTCAAATTATGTTTTTGTTTAATATGTCAAGTTTTTTAATAACTACTGCACTCAGACGAACGCATTTTAAAACTAATAGAGAGTATCATCATCTGGCTTGGATGTATGCGGTATTGCAACACAATGTGAAATACAGTTTACCAATGTGTAATTCAAAATGTTTCACCACTGTAGTAATGCAGGTTGCGGTAGTTTGGACAAAAACTTCCAATCTGAACGTAAACAATCTATAATCAAAACATAAAAAATTCACTTCTTAAATTTAGATACCTATTCCCCACTCAGGAATGCTATGAATGTAAATGTAAAGTGTGTTGAATCCTTACTGCTAATATTTAACAATATTATAGCTGTGATACAGTAAAAAATAAAAAAATAAAAGTTTTACTTAAATTTTTAAACCTTATTCTCTCCCAAGGGGTGATGTAAACACATCAGAAAATTATTACCTAAGTTTTACTTGGGATATAAATAGGAAAAATCATCTCGGGAAAAAAAAATACATCTTAAAATTTAAGTTATGTAAATCCCCACAAAGTTCGCTACCTGCGTAAAAATAGCTATCCATTAGAAACTTTTTACTAAAATATAAACTTGACCAAAGCAAAAACTTATTCTGAAAATATCCTTTTTATTTCCACTATGACGCCATATTCACCTTTTTAATTTTTGAAAAAAAATCTAGCTCAATTTAATATTTCACGTGAAAATCTTTCAACTAAAAAGAAATAAATTATTATTACGGCTTTTGAAATTTTTGCAACAATGAAGTAAAAATGTTACATTTTCTATGAAAACTGTCCATTGAATTTTAATGAAAAAAGCGAAAATTGGAATTATTAAGTAAAATATTTGAATAAAGTAAAAAAAAATTGGCCCATGTTTCTCTCTGGGTTATAATTCATCCATACGCAAAGGCATTTTACCATTCGTTTTGACCCTGACGTCAGGCAAACGTTTTTACACTTTAAATTTATAATATCATTTGAATTAGTAAAGAATAAAAAATGAGTGGCATCAGGGACAAAAAGATGGGAAGAAAAAATGAAAAAGTTACGATCTCCATAGGCTTTTCCATGTTAAATTAACATTGGGAAGTGACACTGGAAATAAATAAGTATTGCGCTGCCGCGCAATACTTAAATATATATATTATATATATTTCAAAAATTATGCTTTGAATGAGTGCCACAAGCTTTTCTAGTGTCCATCTTAACACCAGAAATTCGTACAACTTTTTGGCTATACTAACAACCACCACCTTATAAAAGTATTCAGAAGCAAAAGAAATGCATCCACTTTTAAATTCATCTGTTAACCGCGACCATGCACATTATCATTTGCGAGTATTTTTGAAGTATTATCACCGAACTATGAAAGGTCTTGATTTAAAAAGTAAATAGCTACATTTAATGAAAATAAGTGTTATTTTACATGTACATAAAGCTGTTGTTTGAATGTTTACTAAATGTTACTACTACTCTAAATAATCACGCCGATATGAAACAAAACATTGTGTATTCGAATTACGATAATATTACCTCCATTAAATTATTAATAAAGAACTCCAACATCTTTATAAAATAAATTAAGCACACAGAATACTATACGATCACACTCTAAAAAAAAGTTCCCGATCTACGAAAATATAATATAACAACGAACGAAAATATAAAATAATCTCTTCTGAGTTACCCATGATTCCGAAAAGCGTTCTGAATCATTAGAAACCCCAGTAATCTATATACTTTCGAGATTTAACCCTTTCCGGGGCAAAGCAATCCCGTTACTAAAGTGATAAAATTAATGACTGACACCGGAATTTAAAAACAAATTTATTTGTAAATAAGAAAAAGCGATGTTTCACAGACATAATAAACCGAAAAAATTTTTTACCAAAATTCTGGTGCCCATGTGTCATTTGGGAATTAAAATTAAGTGGTTTCATAAACATACAACCGCCCCTCAAGGGGTTAAAGAATCATTTATAAAAACAAAATTTCTTTTGCTGCCACTGATTTTCTGAAACGTTTCGGAGTACTTGTTATAGTGTACTAATCAGTTTTCTTAAACAGTAATATATATCTTTTTAGGATGCTACTAATTCTCAATTAAACATTTTCAGCTGCGTAATTGAATTTATGCATGCAAGAATAACAAAATAATATGCATTTTAATGTTAATGTTAATGCTGTTAATTTGTCGGTTTCTAAAGATAAAAAACTTTGTTGGAATCGTTAGTAACTCGGAGTGATGTTATTGTATATTTTCTTTCGAGGTTTTTTCCAAAATTATGAAAAAGCTGTATTATTTTTTTTTTTCAGTGCACCAGTGTAAATCCGAATGAAAAGAGGTGAAAGATGAACTTTGGATACGAACACAATATTGTTTGGTTTTATATATTTTACTGAAATTTTTATGCTCAAAAAGTAATGTTTTCCGTAAAGTCATTCAATACTGAGAGCGAGAAAAAGATTAAAAGAGAGAAAATAAAATTAATAAAAATGAATACTTTTATCATGAAAGGGATAATGAAAGTAAATCTTACAAAAGACTCTTTGTTCCACATATTTAGCGATTGAATCCCTATATTCTGAGAAGTAACGTTTAAGGAAAAGGAATATTATTCCATAGCTCTCATAAAAACAAAGCTCTCCTAAAAGTAAAGCACTTTCAATATTGCTATGGAAAGGATTTAAAACTAAATTACGCTTGAATAACCTTGGCAGCAATATTCCAGAACCTCGGATACTCTTAAGTTGTTATAATTCTAAAAATATTACAAGATAATGCTTTGGTACAGATTTTTGTAATATTGTGTAAAATTTCAAGAATTCACATCTTTACTTCATTTTTATGTGATTTAACTTTGACTTTTCTTTTATACATTATATATACGTTTCCTAAACATAATAACTAATATATATACATGTATATTTTCTAAATACTTTTCTTTCTTAAATGCATCGGGATGTTTTAACATAACAAAAATAATTTGACTGAATTAGGATGAACATGATTCCATACAGATAGATTTAACATAAGTGGAAAGTATTATGTTGAAATATTTTTTGTTTGCATTTGTTTTTACACTAATTTATTTTCCAATATGATGAAATAAAATTTACAAACAATTTAATTTGTTAATTGGCAACGTTTTTCTTGTTTTTTTTTCTTTTTTATAAAATTTTGAAGCATGTATATTTATTTATCTTATATTTCATAGTCTGTGTACCCTGCACAATAAGAACACGTTATACTCTTGTAGCGACTGTTGCCTCAAGTGCATTATATTTTTTTAAATACAAAATATTAGAACCGTATTTGAGTATAATCTTCAGTTTATGTTATTTTTCTATGTGTCTATGCTGCCTTTGGATGTTTTTACTTTATTAAATATTCTAATTATTTCAAAATTTCGTCATATTCAAACAGACAAATGCACATTTCTGAATAAAAGTATCGTTTTAACATGTATAGATTTTTAATAAACAATTAAATTTAAAAAATCAAAAATCCCGACTGCGTAAAAAGCGAACTAATTAATTATTTCTCATAAACTATTTTTTTTCAATTCCTACTATTAGCTTACACTCACGCTATATATGTATATCTTGATCAAATTTTCAATCGTTAATAAAATACTTATTATTCATTCAATCAAGCTCAAATAAAAATTTTTAAACTTGTAGTGGATGACACTTGATGTTAATCCAGTTTTTTTTTTTCAAATATTAATTCATTAATTAAATTAAATTAATTAATTGTCAATAATCGAGAAAACCTTCTTCTTGATCAAGGTATTTTAAGACCGAGAGAGCCTTCTTCTTGATCAAGGCATTTTAAGCGCCATTCAAGAGGAAAGAAAAATGGGAGAAAAAAATTTCTCTTATTGACCTAAGTAGGAATTGACTTAAAATATTTTTTTGTATTACTCGTTTATATTACTTACCTATTTTTTTTTATTTACTTGTATGGATGAGTTTTAAGTTGTGTTTAATTGTTAGTTCCTATCTATAAACACTGTTTTCATGAAGTCTATAGAGGTCTATGATGGTTAGTGTTACAGTAAAGCTAGAGATTCTACAAACACAACTTCCAGGTTGTATAATATTTTAACGGAGCTTCTGACTGTAAAATAGTCAGTGAAACATCGTCTTCATTTTGAAAGACCTATCCAATGATATGCCAGTCAATAGGGTGCATAATTTTTTTTGTCTCTACCGCCATTTTGTATTTTACGGCCACCATTTTGAATTTATGAAAACAAAACCTAGCCTATAACCATCGGCCGTTGAGACGAATTGATAGAGACCTCTTTCATTAAAATCTATCCAGCCGTTGGGATGTTTCGAGGGTATAAATAAATCCACATACACAGATACGCGTGAAACACATAACCCTTGTTTTCAGTCGGGTAAAAATAAATATAACACATTTCGATAAAATGAGATATTGTACTTTTTTTATGTATGTAATTTATAAATTGTAATGGAATAATCTTTTCATATTGAACTAAATTATTAAGCAAAATATAAGTGCGAATGTCCTCTATTCCGATTGTTTGTCATGCCAAGTATTAGTTTTTCCTGAATTTCTTGATTCGCAACAATATTTAATAGTCCAGGCAATAGAGACCGTATAGGAGCTCTACCTAGCAAAATTCATGGTAGTTCAGGAAAAAGGCTAACTATAGGTTTTTTGGGTCGCTAAATCCGAATTTTTAACTTCCCGCCAAAATTTCCCCCGGCAACCTCCCCAAATTTTAGTAAAATGCCCCCCCCAAAAAGGTTATTGTTAAAAAAATCAATTTTTTTATTGTTTTAGGGGAAAAGTATCTAGAAATTCAGAAAGTAGACAAAATTTGCAACAAATTAGATATATGACATTATGACTTAGGATGAAGGGGAAGGAGGGATCTGCCTCGGAACATGCGCGCGGTGCTGCGTGAACTAAGTTGCGTAATTCAACTTAACCACTCACACGTTTACATTCGCCCTCCCATCTCCCCTCCGAACTTTCTCTATAAGGTTTACTTTAAGTTTTTTGGGTCGCTGAATCCGAATTTTTAGCTTCCCCCAAAATCCCCCCCCCCCAAATAGTTGTTTTTAACTTAAATTTCTTATTGTTTTAGGGGAAAAGCATTACGAAATTCAGTAACTAGACGAAATTTGCAACAAATAGGATAAATGACATTATGACGTAGGATGAACGGGGAGGGGTAGAGCTACCTCTGAATATGCACTGCGGCGCTACGTGCACTAAGTTATGAAGTCCAGAAAATAGGGGATTTTACCCGGAAAAATGAATACTAATTCTGGATTTCGACTCACTTTATGTTTTTTGGGTCGCTGAATCCGAATATGTAACTTCCCACCAAAATTTCACCCGGCAAACCTCCCCCCCCCCCAAAAAAAAAAAATTGATTTTTTGAAAAAATTTGTTTTTTGAGAAAAGCGCGCGGGGAATGTTCCGAGGCAGCCCCCTCTCTCCCCGTTTATTCTACGTCATAATGTCATATATCTATTTGTTGCAAATTTTGTCTAGTTTCTGAATTTCGTGATGCTTTCCCCCCAAAAAACAATAAGAAATTTACGTTAATAACAAATATTTTGGGGGGTTTGCGGGGGGGGGGAATTTCGGAGATAAATAAAAAATTCGGATTCAACGACCCAAAAAATTTAAAGTAAACCTTATAAGGAAAGTTCTGAGGGCAGATGGGAGGGCTAATGTAAACGTGGAGTGGTTAAGTGAAATTGCGCAACTTAGTCCACGCAGCACCGCGCGCATGTTCCGAGGCAGATCCCCCCTACAATTTCATCCTAAGTCATAATGTCATATATCTAATTTGTGGCAAATTTTGTCTACTTTCTGAATTTCTAGATACTTTTCCCCTAAAGCCATAAAAATTGATTTTTTTAATAAAAACCTTTTTGGGGGGCCTTTTTACCAAAATTTTGGGGGGGGGGGTTGCCGGGGAAAATTTTGGTGGGAAGTTACAAATTCGGATTCAGCGATCCAAAAAACATAAAGTAAGCCGATTTCTAGAACTACCATTAATTTTGCTAGGTAAAATTCCCTATTGTCTGGACTATAAATACTTTTTAAAAATAGAACACTGCGTGTTCTATTTTAAAAATTAATACTACTCTGTTTAATTTTCATTATATTATTAGTTTAATTATCTTAAATGTTTTTAATCGAACATAGAACAAGTAGTAGAATTAAATTATATACTCTTAATACTAAAAAATGTCTCATTAACTATGCATAATTGATAATTGTTTTTCTATTTATTTATTACTTTAAATTAAGTGTATTTTACTTTAAAATGAATTGCATCTAGTTTAATCTAATGAAGTGTATTTGGTCTTCAACTAGATTTATGAAATTAACTTATAAGAAATAATCTGACGTTCTTATTTATCATTTACTTTTCAATCTCAGCTTTTCTAATTTTTTTTAAAAATATGCCTTTGTTTCATAGCTCTACACTATATGTACCCCGTGTCCCAAAAATGACTGATGGAATTTAAAATTCAATAACGTTCAAACTGTGACAGATATTAAAAAAATTATTGCAGGAGGGTTATGTACGATGTCAGGAGTTTTTGTACTGTGATTCTTGATGATTTAAATTTGAATTTCAAACAATAGATGGCGCTGAGAGCAATAGGCGCTCAGTCCAGACCCGATTTTTGGTACTTCGGGATCGATTCAATACATTTTAATCTCCTTTTTTCGCATGGAAGAAGAGAGAGGTTGAAAAATCGAGCCTGGATTTAGCGGTTGTTGCTTACAGCGCCACCTATCGAGGTTGTTTGTAACTAAATCTCAGAATCACAGCATAAAAACTCTTGACATCTTACATAACACTCGTGCAAGAATTTTTTTAATATCTGTGACCATTTGCAAGTTATTGAATTTTAAAATCCATCAGTAATTTTTCGGACACCCGGTATATAGCTCAACAAGTAAAATTCATCGTGATGCTTCTCACAAAAGGCCTTATTTCATAGGAAATAAGTAAATTGAGATACGTTTGACAAAGCCTTTTTGTTAAAATACATAAATGCATTATCCTTTTGCTGCATATTTTTTATTTTTCGGAAATTAATTCACTTAAGAAAATAGTCTTTATTCTCCACTGTCGTGAAATGGAAAGAGGAATGCCATACTCTGCATTATCAGATGAGTCAGCATTTATCAACAGATATAATAACAAACAAATTCAATTATTGAAGCGAAAGGAAATATTTCTTGAAGTCTGTATATTCTACCCTCGATAAATTTATTTGATTAGCGTAACAATGAAAACAAATATTGCAGTTAGAATATGACTAGATGCACTTGTAAGGCTTTTATCTCATGTCGAAGTCATTTGATTCAGATCAAAATTATTAATTAACAATGCATATTTCTGTGAATAAATATGACATGAATGTGTTACATATCTACTGGCGAAGTGATATAACTTTTAATAAGTTAATTATTATTATTTTGTTTGTTTAACAGAACACCGCATGCCTAATAACTACTAATATTTTTTTCGTGACATAGAAAAGCAACAATCATAATCAGCTTTCAGAAATGTATTTATGGAGTATTGTTTTAAATATACTAGATAATGCGCAAGTAGTGTAGGAATTATTCAGGTGTAAGGTTTGAACTCCTAATGTTGCATTCATTATTAATAGTTGCAAAGTGAGCTACAATGCTTGTATTTTAAGCCTTACTTGAAATCTTGAAAATTACTTGGCGGAATGATGTGATATTTTAGATTCGTATATTTGAAGCTTTTAGTAATCGATTTTCTGTTAAAAAATTCATAGGTCAAAATTCATGTTTGTGTCTGTTATGTTATAAAAGCAATACATAACATTCCCCCTCTTAAAATTTACATAAATTTAAATTTTTATACTTTATTTATTAAAATAAACAACTTGAAATTCGATCTATAAAACTGCCAGTAAAACTTTCTAAGTTTTTAAATATTAAAAATCTAAAATCTTTATTTTTAATTATTTTAATTTGGAATCACGTTTATTGTATTCTAATATTTTTTCTCACTCCTCTGGTAAAATTTCTGCGTAATTGCTCTCATAGTTTACCAGATAAACGAGAAAATGATTTCTAGACTCTTCTTTATTTATAATTGCTTTCTATTCATACTTTGCCTCAAAGCAATCTCCTAGTTCAGAAAATGTTTCTTATCATTGGAATGCACCGGAAATACCAATCTATGTCATGAGACAGGCGTCTTTTTCTCTCGCCCATAAGAGTGTTGCCATTCCACAGTTAAAATTGTAGCGCAAAAATATTTTCGCCGGCTTGCTATCGACAGACCGTCTTTTGGAGCATTTTGATTGGCTCGTTTCGCCGAGAATGGGACTCCGTTCTTTTGCCGATCTTTTTTAATAGAGGCAGTTGAAGAAAATTGTCGCAGGAGTAAGACGTGCTATTCCTTTGGGGATTTTTCCCCGCTAGACCTCAGGGCCTAGCCGGCGCGTAAGAGTATTCAACTAATAAGTATTTCTTCTTAAAATATGTTCTGCACAGCAAGATTTGATGAAAATACTGCTTATTTTAGTTTTAAATAAAAAATCTAGGGGCAGATGAGAAATCCTTATCTTCACTACTCTATAAACAGAACACAGATTGTGCCAATCACCATTTTCTTCTGTGATTCCACGAATGAATAACAGACGTCTCCCGAATTTGTGATTTCCTACAGATTACATATATATTTTCATCAGATTTATTCTTGTGGATTATGATTCTCCAAGTAGAAATATTCCTACTATAACTCCAATGGAATACGTGTTCTTTCTGAATCCTTAGAATGATCGTTTTTTTACAAAATTCAACGTGTCACTTCAGCGCCACAGTGTTTGCGTTTCTTCAGGATAAAACAATGTACTTACAAAAGAACTCTTTATTCATACTCCAATGTGTCAAATACTCAGAAACTATCACTCTAAAAACTTTGCTGACTTTATTCGAAATAATAAACATCTATATCATGAAGATAAGTGTACCATAACAATTTTCATACCAATAAACTAAACTGTGTGCAAGATGTTGGAGTTCATTAAGTGCTATTATGAGATATATCCCTATTTTCAGAATGGGTATTTAATGTATTTATTTCCTACTGGATCCATTATTAGTGAATTGAAAATGTTTTGGTAAATAAAATTTCTTCAATATTTAATCATCTTGGATTATTTGTGTTTCATGGGGTGAGTAATTCTTTTTTTTTCTTTTCAGGTTCACAAATTTTATTGTAAAAATTGGCCAGTTACTTAAATGTAATTCATTTATTATTAGGCCAATATATCTAAGGGATTTCCAATTATTAATAACATTTTATTACCATTTAAAAATTAATCAACTTTAAATTAATTTAGTTACGACGCAATTGTAATCCACTATACTTCCGGCCGTAGTGTGATTCTGGGAAATTAAACCTTTTATTGGTTCTTATTCTTAAATCTGCATGTGCTTTAAATATGTCTAAAAAGTTTCAAGTGCCAGCATAATTGTATAAACGAAGATTTATACAAAAAATATGTCTCGGATAAAAATACCATTAAATCATGCCATCAAATATTCCAAATGTATTCACTCAAACAAGACGTCTCAAAAATGGCGCTTGCACCTCATAATTCAATTATGGAACTAGAATAAATAGAAAAAGGATATAAAGAGGATCATAAGTTTTGTATAAAATTATTTAAAAAAAACGTTTAAACTTAGGAAATGAATCAACTGTGCTAACATTTATCTGTAAAACTGCTCTAACTGATATTGAAAATCTTCAAATAACAACCTTTTTTCGAATTTCAAAAGCTAAACAGAATCGAAAGAAGAAAATTGAATTACCTTTGATAGAGTTTTGCCAGTATTCTACAGTATAATGGCCGCTTGAAGCAGTTCAACCTTGTTGAAAAAGTAGTTCACAATTTAGCCAAAAGGCTAAATTGTGAACTACTTTGTCGATTATCCTATAAGAAATTCACGAATTTCCTTATAAACATTGGGCTTTATTTCTAGCCTCCTTAAAGTCCAAGTGGCCACTGTAAAGAAAACTAGCTCATTTATTGCCAGCTGAATATTTCTAAAAAGAAAGTATATATCATAGCAAAGCAAGTGTGCTACGTTTGCCTAGTCAAAGCGGACACAGAGAAGTGGCATAAGCTCACTTGGAGTGATAATTTCCTTTGCTGACTTAGTTCATTAATTAAAAGATGAAATCAGAGCTAAAATGAAGATCTTACAATTCACTAAAAAACATAGGGTTGCCTGCTGAAATCTGGGTACGAAAACTGGCAATCATCTAAACATTCGGTCTGTTTTTGGACACTTATTTAATTCCCTTATTTAAAGATTAAACCAAATCTAAAATGTAGAGCTTACCTTTATTGAAATATACATTGTTGCCTAGTGCAATCGCGATGCATCTAGCGCCAATTCTCGAAACTTTGCAATTTCACTGATTCTGCAGCATAATGATATTTTTAGTGACTTAAAATAATAAGTACCATGTTTAAAAATTTCGAAGTAATACTGTTTAAGTTATAATACAGTTTAAGTAATACGCGTCAGAAATATTAATCTCTTCAGAAAAACACACCATAAATCGAAATCTGCTTAATTACTAGTCATAATATCTAACGTTTGCAACGTGTAATATGTTTCAACATCTCATTCATTTCTGAAACATAATAGAACATTAGTTCCGGGTTTAACCAATTAAACTATAAATCAAAAAGAAATAAACAGTTTTCATAATTACCATCGTATCACAAGACTGCAACTAGTTTATATGATGAACTCAAAATTTTTTTATTTGTAAAGAAACATAATTATATTTATGCGCGTTTTATATCAATAATGTATTTTTAGATTCACCCTCGTATAAAATGTAATCAAGAAAGGAGCAAATATGTATGCTCCAAAATTATATGTATTTATTTAAAAGTTATGTAAATTTAATTAAAGAACAAAATTAAAACCGTAATTTTAAAATTTTCCGAAATATATATACTAATAATGATTTTCTTCTAGAACAAATAAGTACAAATTTACAGGTTATACAATAAATATTCCAATAGATTAAGAGTTCAGCTATACTATGGACAAATCATGGGCGTATCTGAAAATGAAGGTAAACCCAATTTTCTTACCTTTACTGTATTTTTAAATGTCAATGTTTTTACACTCAGTCTCTTTTTATTATAATCCCTAAAAAATACGTTCCTTAAATAAAAAGAAAAATCTAATTTTCTTAAAATAACATTCTTTAAATCTTATGCGATTTTTGAACATTAGGAGGTCACAGAATAGTTGCAAAATTTTTTCTGTTGTAATAAAGATTTTGACTTTAAAGAATATGTTTATTTATATTTAAAGAATATTATTTAAAGAATAAATTCGAACTTAATTGAAGTTTTCTGAATTTATAAACACCCGCAAACAAACAAATATATTTATGTATATATATATATATATATATATATATATATTTGTTTATATGCTACACATTATATATATGTGTGTGTGTGTGTGTAGGATTTGAATTTTTAGATAGCATCGTTTATTTCACTTATGACGTGCGTGATCAGCAAATTAACTAACTTTCTGGTATTTATTATTGTCCATAATTTGAACGCACGATATATCAAAGCAAAATTCTATATACTACACATAATATATATATATATATGTGTGTGTGTGTGTGTGTGTGTGTAGGATTTGAATTTTTAGATAGCATCGTTTATTTCACTTATGACGTGCGTGATCAGCAAATTAACTAACTTTCTGGTATTTATTATTGTGCATAATTTGAACGCATGAGATATCAAAACAAAATTCACGAGACCACAATGATTTTGGACTTTGAAAATCAGAAAAGGAGCAGTCTCTTATTTCTCGTCAGTCAATGTTATAAGTCATGACGCGTTGGCACGGAAGCGGTCAACAAACCAATTTACTCTACTAGGTCTAACTGGAATGTTCTACACATATTGTATAAACCAGAGGTTCCCAATCTATGGGTCGCGGCGGGCCTTTTGGTGGGTCGCAGAACAATCGAAGTTGGTCACAAAAATATATCTTTTATTTCATCATTTTAAAAAATATAACAATTTCAACAGCCAACAATATTTAAAGGAAAAATCTTTAATTTCCTTCTGGATAAATATACGAGCAGAATATTCAGAAATGTCTAAGCTTTGAATTATTTGATGAGATTCAGCACGACATAATTGTATGAACATGCTTTTCCTATTTTGTTGTTTTTGAAAAACAAGTACAGAAACAAACTGTGTGTAGAAAGTGACTTTAGGTTAAAATTAATCAGTTTTAAACCTGATATAGATGCCCTCATCGGTAAACACCTGTGCTAGAAATATCACTGATTATAAACAGACCGGGAGCCGACAGCACAAACAATCACCTCATCGAGTTCACGGATGAAATTCTAGAATTTGTTAATTCTTGATTCACATATTAAAACGCAATCGGTCTGCTAAGTCATATCTTGGTGGGAAACACCTAAAAACCGAATTTAGTGGCTGACTCGTAGGTTTACTATTGTGTTTCCCTGCTCCCAGTCCTCCATTTTTTCATACCTTTTGATGCAGGAAAACACAATGGTAAACCTACGAGTCAGCCGCTAAAATCGGGTTTTCAGGTGTTATCCACTGAACTGACTGGTGTCTGACTTCGCAGACCTATTGCGTTTTAATATGCGAATCAAGATTTAACTAATCCTAGAATTTCATGCGTAAACTCGATAAGGTGATTGTCTTTGCTGCCGGCTCCCGGCCAAGTTGTGTTTTGATAGTAATTAAACGTATTTTTAATTATCTTTGTAGTTTGTGTGTTGTTTTAATTATTATTCCAATTACACATATTGGGGTTACCAATTCTTGTTTTTGTTGATAGTGTATCATACGTACGAAAATTTTCCTTTTTCGTAAGATAGGATAGCCGATAACTGATAGAGGTCCTACAACAATTTCATACTGATATACACCCTTATATTAGGACAGTCGCGAAAAATGTTTTACTTAAAAGTGGGTCGCGCACCAATATAAGATGGGAACCGCTGGTATAAACTACTGTTTTTAAATGTTAATCCTGGTGCATCTGAAAATGCTAATTGTAGCGCATTATAAAATTAAGTGCCTTTAAGGGATTAAATTCAAGTTCGTATTATTTCAGTATTCTGTGATTATTTGAATATTCAATAAATTAACGTATCGCACATCCCCCTACTACAAATTGGGGATCTCGACTGGAATATAGGTCATAATCGTTAAAGTTAAACTATTATAATATTAATGATGACAACGAAATCAAATAGGAAAATATTAATTAAATGCGAAATTGTCATGAATTACCAATATTAAGAAGTGGACTGTGAGTTAATAAAGCAAGTGTGAAAACCGTAATCGCACCTCTCCAAGTACAATGCAAGAAGATAAAAATGGGAACCCTAAATAAAGCTAGAAGTGGTCTCAAAAATCTATTGTGAGGAAAGCGGTATTCAACTAACAGAAAAAAAATGACCATTCCAACTCAAAAGAAATTGATGAAAAATACGAAAAAGATTTCACAAAGGACCGTTTAGAAGTAATTATGGCAGCTAGAAACGAGAAAGCCAAAGAAAAAGAAGAAAAGAAACTACAGGCGGAGACGGAGCTCGAAGAGAAAATTATCTACTGAACTATATTCTGAACATAATATGGGCAATAATAAGGCCAGAAAGTGTTAAATTTAATTCCCCAGATGTTCTTCGGCAACTGCTAAAAGTGATTAAAAAAAGAAAAGAAAGAACTTGTTACTATACACAGATCATTTTAACAAGCCAATTTACGAACTGTTTCTTTACTTCCGCATTTAATAATGAGTGCTATTGCAGCCCACTTGAGTAACTCTCTAAAGCATATGTTCTAATAACTAAGATTTCGCCACTAATATGTAACTAAAAGGAACATCTGAACATTTTGACTTTTGCCAGACGCCTTTAATTATTATATATTTTTTTTCTACGCTGCGAATATGTTTTTTAGCAGCTTTATGTATTATCACTCTTAATCATGTAGCCTCTCTGTTAACACGGAGTTTCTTATACTCCAATAATATGTTTAATTATAAGTATTTAAAGCTAAAATTTGAAGCTTTCTTTATCGTAAAAACACACAATACTAATTCAAATTACATTATATCTTCCCATGGATTTAGCGGATTCATATTAAGCTCTCAAAGGATATTTAAACAATAAATAATGCTTCACAAAATAAAATAAAAATAATTTCTTCAAGAAGCTTTTGGATAATCCCTGGCCACGCCACACCGATGAAGTTATACGTCATCGCGATATTGATGAATCCCAGGTAAGCGCATTTTACCTATTTCCATTTCAAAAGCAGCATAGCCACAAGAGATTTTTTCTAATTGTTTAAATATGAGACAGCGAATTCCTGCTATCGAGAATGGAGTGCTTTTGGCTTGATAGGCCACTTAAACTCCAACAAAAAGATTAATGAGACAGATAAAGTGCTCATGTTTAGCGAAAAAGAAGAAAAATTTTATATAGTGGCTTAGATTATAAATATTAAAAATATTCATGTTCTGAATAAAAAAAATAAAAAGATGCTGCATTGAATAAAATAATGAATGTTATTGTACCAGAAATATAAAGGTGAATGAAAAAGAAACATTTATATATTTATGTTTTATGTAATGAACATTTAAATAATTAGTGAATGAACAATTTGTTGGTTGTGAGTAATAATAATAATAAAAAAAGAAATCGTTCATTTTACATTTTACAGTAAATAAATAAATAAAAAGGAAATAAGTTGGTCGCATAAACAAATAAAAATAAACATTGCAGGGATAAAAGAAACTCAAATAGTCGAAAAATTAAATTCGACAAACTACGCAAATTGGAAATTTCGCGCAGAAATGATTTTAATAAAAGAAGAATTGTTTGATGTAATAACACAAAATCCCCCAGATCCAATTAACACGGACTGGACGAAGAGGGGCCGTAAAGCACGTGCAATTATCAACTTGAGTATTGAAGACTCACAAATCGTGCATGTAAAGCACTTAAACACTGCCAGAGAAACCTGGCAAGCTTTAAAAACAATTCATGAAAGGGCCAATCTCTCAAGCAAGTTATATTTGCTGAGAAAATTATACGGAGCAAAACTCCCAGAAAACGGCAATCTAATAAAACACATTACACATATTTTAGAACTTGTTGATAAACTTTCAGCCATAGGCGAAACTATTAATGACTCGCACATTTCAGCTCTGTTACTTTGTTCATTACCACCTAGCTACAACACCTTAATTATAGGCCTCGAGGCCCGTCCAGAAAATGAACTTAATTCAGAGTTTATAAAAGGAAAACTCACTGATGAATATACAAGACGTTTAGAAAACACAGATCAGAGCGAGAATTCCTCAAAAGCGTTTAAAACGCATAAAAAGTTTCCGGCTGAACACTATAATAAAAAGGACAAACAGTGCACATACTGTAAATTAAAAAACCATACATACAGAGAGTGCTGGCATCTTAAGAACAGAAACACTTACTCACCGTCACAAAAACAACAGCCGCACAAATCCAAGTATTACACATCATCGTTATGTTATGAAGACGCAAACTATTGTAGAGAAAACAAAAACCGTGAAACAGAACCAATTCGGATTAACAAAACACAGGGCAATTCAGGAAAAGGCAGCGACGCAGCTTTTTTAGTCCAGAAACCAGGAAAACAAACCTGGATAATCGACTCAGGATCATCAACACACATTCTAAACAGTAAAGATGCATTCACTAAGTTTAACGACACTGAAAAGACGACAGTCATCATTGCCAATAGAAAAACGCTGAATTCACACGGTACAGGTGAAACGACATTTAAAACAAAAACATCCGATGGAGGGATAAACACAATCACATTAAAAGAAGTATTATACGTACCAGAATTAGAATCAAACCTCATATCGGTAAGCAAAGCAACACAGAATGGCTATAAATTAATTTTCGATAAAGAAAAATGCACGTTATCCCGAAACGGGAATATTTATCTTGAAGCAAGAATGAAAAATAATTTATATCAAGTCGAATTATTAGAAAGTGCTGAAACTAATAAAGTAAACATTGCACATGAATGCAAAAATAAAAATTGCATAGAAGTTTGGCACAAACGGCTTGGCCATCGTAACTATAATGCGATAAAAGAATTAATAAATAAAAACTTAGCAGACGGTATAAGAATAAATAACTGTAATCATAATGCATTGTGTGAAATATGTATCCAAACAAAAATAAGTGATGCCCCATATCCGAAATCAACAAACTGTCCCAAAACAAGCAAAGTGCTCGATCTGATACACACGGACGTGTGCACATCTATCGGTACACCTACTATCGGGGGAAAAACAATGTTCGTCACTTTTATAGACGACTATTCAAGGTTCACAGTAATTTACTTACTTTCGCATAAAAATGAAGTTCACGAAAAGTTAAAAGATTATGTAGCCATGGTGAAAACCCAATTCGGCAGATTCCCTAAAGCTATTAGATCCGATAATGGAGGGGAATATTTAGGTAAACAAACGGAAGAATACCTAAGAGCAAGAGGTATCCAACACCAGTTTACGGTACCATTTTGTCCGAGCCAAAACGGCGTAGCGGAAAGAAAGAATAGGTCATTATTAGATATGACTAGGAGTCTACTCTCCGAAGCAGGCTTACCTCAAAAATTCTGGGGAGAAGCCATAAATACCGCCAATCACCTGCAGAATAGGCTACCAACCAAAATAACAAACAAAACACCGTTCGAAATTTGGTTCAACCGAAAACCCACCTTACACTACCTGCGTACATTCGCTGTAAAGCTTATGCCTATATACAGAAACATCAGCGAAACAAATTAGATGATAGAGCGCAGGAAGGAATACTTGTGGGGTATAACAATAAATCAAAAGGTTACCGTATATTTACAAAAGAAAACAAAATAATAATAGCGAGAACAGTTAAATTTATAGAAAATTGTAAAAACAACTTAAAAGAAAGCGAAGAGGTAGAAAACTCAGACAATGACAACAACTACATTCAAACAGAGTTAAGTAATTTGGACGAAGAACCAACCGCGTCCAAACAACCCGTCGTATAACCGAGAAGGTCTCAGAGGTCAAATAGAGGAGTACCACCCGACAGATACGTATGTCATGTAAAAACAAATGACACATTCGAACCATCCGATTTTTATGACATAACAAACATGAACAACCCAGTAGAAAAAGAAAATTGGCTCAAAGCCACTCAACAAGAAATCAACTCATTAAAGAAAAATAAAACTTGGGACTTAGTGGATCCCCCACCAAATAAGAAAATTATTGGTTGCAAGTGGATTTTTAAGAGAAAGTTAGATAATTTAGGAAATATACAAAAATACAAGTCCCGTTTAGTAGCGAAAGGATATAATCAGAAGTACGGCGAAGATTATGATGAAACCTTCGCACCCGTAGTTTCGCACACAACAATCCGCACATTTTTAGCCTCAGCGGCATATAAAAATCTTTCTGTTCAACACATTGACATCGACACTGCATTTCTTCACGGCGAAATAGAAGAAGAAATTTTCATGAAACAACCAGAAGGTTTTATAGAAAAAAATTGTGAAAACAAAGTGTGTAAACTGAATAAAACAATCTACGGCTTAAAGCAGGCAGCTAGAGCCTGGCACAAAAAGATCGCAGAATCATTAAAAAACATGAATTTTGTGCAAAGCACTGCTGACTCATGTTTGTTTACTAGAAAAGAAAAGGAAAATTTCACTTATATCATCGTTTACGTTGACGATATTTTAATCGCGAGTAAAAGTGAAATAATTAAAGATGTAATAAAACAATTGCAAAATGAGTACGGAGTAAAAGACTTAGGCGAAATAAGTCAGTACCTAGGAACCAACATAATCAAAACGAATGATGGTTACAAATTAAACCAAAGGTCAAAAATAGAAGATTTGGTTAGAAAGTTAAATTTAACAGATGCAAGACCTATTGGTACACCGATGGAAGTAGGTTTCTATAAATTAGAAGATAGCGACAATTTACTTCCGAACAATACAAAGTTTAGGCAAGCGATCGGTTCGCTCTTGTATATTGCCACAGTCACTCGACCCGACATTATGGCACCAGTAAATATACTTAGTAGGAGAAGTGCAACGCCACGCGAGAAGGATTGGAAAGCGGCAAAAAGAATTATTATTTACCTCAATTGCACAAAAAACCTATGCCTAACAATAAGTAAAAATAAACCACCAATACTCATCGCGTATGCTGATGCTGATTGGGCTGGAGACACTAAAAATAGAAAATCAACCACCGGCAATATTTTTTTTCTGGGTGATAATCCCATTCAATGGACTACAAAATTACAGTCAAGCATTGCATATTCTTCCGCTGAAGCGGAATATGTTGCTGCAGCAACCGCAGGACAAGAAATTTTATGGCTATTAAAACTGCTAGAAGATCTTAACTTGTATCAAGTAAAACCTATTTTACTTTACCATGACAACCAAAGCAGTATAAAGATGATAGAAAATGAAAAATTTTCGAAGCGGACAAAACACATTGATATCCGCTTTCACGCCATAAGACAATTAAAGGAGGATAAAATTATCGAATTAAAATATTGTCCCACGCAATACATGATTGCTGACTGCTTGACGAAGCCCACACCCAAACCTCAACTTTTGTGTGACATCAAGACTATGAACTTGTTACCTTATCCATCTGAGGAGATTAAGGAGGGGTGTTAAATTTAATTCCCCAGATGTTCTTCGGCAACTGCTAAAAGTGATTAAAAAAAGAAAAGAAAGAACTTGTTACTATACACAGATCATTTTAACAAGCCAATTTACGAACTGTTTCTTTACTTCCGCATTTAATAATGAGTGCTATTGCAGCCCACTTGAGTAACTCTCTAAAGCATATGTTCTAATAACTAAGATTTCGCCACTAATATGTGGAGATTTCGCAAGGAGCGCCTGCATTCGACTGAGTGTCTCCCGTATTTTCCGCTTCGAGATTAAAAAGGAAACGAGCTTTTACGAAGCTGTGTGAAGTGAAGATACAGAAGAAGTAAAGAGAACGAAATGAGTTTCTACGACGCAGGGTTTTGTTAAAAAGAATAGAACATATTTCGGAGAAATAAGATTGGATATTTACACGACGTAAGAAAATCATTGAAGTATTCAACGATGTTTATGCCTTTAAGTAATTAAAGAACGAGAAGAGCGTTTATATCTGTATTTTTTGTGTATGTATTCGTCTCAATAAATGTCAGTGTTCGTCCTAAAAGTGAGTTGTGAGTTAAGTATGGAGTCTCGCCCCCATAAATTGGAGTCAGAAGTGACAGTTAACCCACCAATATGATTAATTAGAGTTATTCATCCTACATATTCAAGACGGATATTCTTCTAACGGTGAGTTCATTGCTATTATTTTATTATGAAGTTAGTTGAAATACCAGAACTGGAAGTTGCGTTTAAAAACGAACGAACGCATAAAATTAAATTGCTGCATAAATTCCTATTTGATGCTGACGGTGATCGCTCTAATAGAAAGAGAATACGTGATTTTACTGGTTTCGGTTTTCAAACCGACAGCACCGAATTCAAAAATAAAATAACTAAAGTTCAAACTGATTTTTCATTAAATGATCTGATTACAGTGTGCAATCTACTTTGTATTGATAATGAGGGATCTTTCAACGATCTCGCAACCCGATTAGTGACATACCTTTCAGACTTGACCTTACTACAAAATAATATTATACAAAATGAAAGTGACACCGACTCGGAACCCGAACTGCCTTCAAATAATATGACTTCAAGTAATAACACTCAATTATCAAATTTTGACAAACAACAGCAATTTCCAGTTCAAAGTTTTATGCAATCGTCTATTAATTTTACTGATATTGAAAGTGTAATACCTCCTTTCGATGGTAGTTCTTTTAGTGATATACAGGTATGGTTTAATAATTTTGAGGATGTTACTAATATGTTTAATTTATCTGACTTTCATAAATTCATATTTTGTAAAAGATCATTACGAGGAAAAGCCCAGTTATTAACACAAACAGAATTTCATATCAATTCATATGATAAGCTTAAACAACTCTTAATATCAGAATTTAGCACCACTTATAATTCTGCCGAGTTACATGATATATTAAATAAACGAAAATTGCAAGAAAATGAATCAATAGAAGAATATTTTCTTATCATGAAACAAATATGCTCGCGTGGTAAAATCGAGGATTCCGCATTAATGCAATACATCATAAACGGCATACCCGACCCCGTTTTCAGAAAATCAATGTTATATGGATGCCAATCCATTGTAGAATTCAAGCAAAAGCTCAAAATTTATGACAAAATTCGACATGACTTTGAGAACACTAAATTTCGTAAAGTCAAACCTGAAATGCCAATGAAAGAGAAATCCTTTCGACCAAAATCTGATCTTTTTTGCTTTAATTGTGGTTTGTCGAATCATAAAAGTAGCCAATGCAGACATAAAGATAAAGGCCCTCGTTGTTTTAATTGTTCGAATTTTGGCCATAAATCGGCTCAATGTGATCAACCAAGGAGGCCTAGAGTTAAGTCAGAACCCTCCAATGTTTCTACTGTCACGTCGAACACTTTCATGACCAAACAAGTCATTATTTCGTCTGTAAATGTTACATCATTGGTAGACACAGGTAGTGAAAGAAGTTTACTAAAGGAAAGTATTTATCGCAAACTCCCTACAATTTCGAACCTTGAACATTCAACTATCACATTAACTGGATTAGGAAATACTATAATCAAACCCCTAGGTTTTTTCTCTACGAACATTATGATAGATGATTTTAATTATACAACTAATGTTTATGTAGTCCCAGATTATTCCATATCTTTTGATCTTATTATTGGTACAGATATCATTCAACAAAGTATTTTAACAATTTCTGGAAATAATATTTCGATGCAAAAAATCGAGAAAAATGACGACACGTCCAATAATTTTTTGATTAATATTGCTCATGTGTTAGACGATCTTAATCTTGATTTATCTCATATTACCGATGAAACAATACGTTCAAAAATTTCAGAACTTATTCAAAATTATTCTCCTAAAAAAATAAAGACAACTGATGTTAAATTATCAATTCATCTGGAAAACGAAGAACCTATTACTTGTCCTCCCAGGCGCTTGGCGCAAATAGAGAAAAACTTCGTCGAAAAACAAATTTCTGAGTGGCTCGAAAAAGGAATTATTCGTAAAAGCACTAGTAATTTTTCATCACCTATTGTCCTAGTAAAAAAGAAAGATGGTTCATATAGATTGTGTATTGACTATAGGAAGTTAAATTCTAAAACACATAAACAACGTTTTCCCCTCCCAGTAATTGATGACATTATTGATCAGTTGCATTCTGCAAAAGTATTTACTACTCTTGACCTTAAAAATGCTTTTTTTCATGTCGAAGTAGAAGAAAATAGTAGAAAATATACTTCTTTCGTAACACATTCTGGTCAATTTGAATTCTTATATATGAATTATGGCCTTAGCGATGCACCGTTAGTGTTTCAAAGATATATTTATAACGTTTTTCGAGACCTCATTAATGAAAAAGTACTTATTGTCTATACACTGTAAAAAAAAATCTGTAGTTCTACAGATGTAAAGTTACATGCTTACTAAACTTTCACCTGTAACTGTACGAAAAAAGCTGCAAATCTACAAAACTAGTTTTTGTAAAGCTACAAAAATCTGTAACTTTACAAATGAATCTGCTAAAATTTCAGTAATCTTACTAAACTTTTATTTGTAACCCTGGCTGGAGTTACATGAAAAGTTTTCGGAATCCCAGTTTCCAAAAAAATTCTTAGTAACCTTACAGATTTTTTGATTTTCGGCGCAAAAGTGTGTCTGTTACATGAAATTTTGTTGTTGCCGTTACATGAAAAGTTCTAGGAATCCAAGTTTCCTAGAAAAACTTTAGTAACTTCACAGATTTTTTTTTACAGTGTATGGATGACTTCATAATACCAGCTGAAAACGAAGTCGAAGGACTCCAGAAATTACAACGCGTCCTTACAACTGCATCCGAATATGGTTTAGAACTGAATCTCAAAAAATGCCACTTTCTACAACGAGAAATTGATTTTTTGGGTTACCACATTAAAAATGGTCAACTGCACCCATCCCCCTTAAAAACTAAAGCTGTCCTTAATTTCCCAGAACTTAAAAGTATAAAAGATGTACATTCATTTGTCGGATTAACTTCATATTTTCGTAAATTCATTCAAGATTACTCTTTAATAGCTAAGCCTTTAACAGATCTTCTTAGAAAGGACACTAAATTTCACTTTGGCGACCAGCAACGAAATGCATTTAATCAGCTGAAACACATCCTTTCTTCAGGTCCTGTTTTAAGCATTTATAACCCTAGTAACGAAACAGAAGTTCACTGTGATGCATCTATTGACGGTTACGGAGCAGTCCTCCTTCAAAAGTCTTCTATTGACAATCAATTTCACCCTGTCTATTTTATGAGCAAAAAAACCACAGATGCCGAACGTAAATATTCGAGTTATGAATTAGAAGTTTTAGCTGTCATAGAAGCCCTTAAAAAATTTCGCGTTTACATTCTAGGTATTCCTTTCAAGATAGTCACAGATTGCAACGCATTCGCCCTTACTATGAATAAAAAAGATCTTTGCACCAAGATTGCTCGATGGGCTTTAATGTTAGCTGACTATAACTATACAATCGAACACAGACAAGGTACACGCATGCGCCATGTCGACGCTTTAAGTAGAAATCCAATATGTATGGTCATTCAAGATAGTTTTACTACCAAAATCATACAATCACAGAACACTGACGAACATATACAGGCCATCAAAGAAATTTTGAAAACAAAGCCATATGACAACTATTTCCTTAAAAATAACGTTCTCTATAAAAATCATAAAGGTATCGATTTGATAGTTGTGCCGGATGAAATGCAGCTAAATGTCATTAAACACGTTCATTACAAAGGACATTTTGGCCGTAAACGCTGTGAAGAACTCCTTAACGAAGAATTTCTCATCCCTAATATGTCAAATAAAATTGATAAAATTATAGCAAATTGTGTAACGTGCCTTTTGTATAATCGAAAACGTGGCAAACAAGAAGGTGAATTGCATCCCTTACCTAAAGAAGAGACTCCTCTCCAAACCTACCACATTGATCATTTAGGCCCTCTTGAAACAACCAACAAAAATTATAAACATATTTTGTCTTTAATAGACGCATTTACTAAATTCGTCTGGTTGTATCCATGTAAAAGTACTTCTGCTACCGAAGTTATATCAAAACTACGACAACAAAGTCATACTTTTGGCAATCCTTCCATTATCATTAGCGATAAAGGTCCTGCATTTACAAGCAAAGAATTTGCTGATTATTGTCAAGATGAAAATATAAAGCACGAGACAGTTACAACTGGCCTTCCCCGTGCCACTGGTCAAGTAGAGCGACTTAATTCCACCATAATCTCTGTAATCTCTAAAATGTCCAAAGACGAACCGACCAAATGGTTTAAACATGTCCCTAAAGTTCAGCAAGTCATTAATTCAACTTACCAAAGAAGCATTAAGAGAACACCGTTTGAAATATTATTTGGTACAAAAATGAAACAGAAAGAAGATGTACAAATTATTGACCTCTTAAACAGTGCAGTCGAAGAACAATTTATGAAAAACAGAGAAGAGCTCCGTAAAGAAGCCAAGAAGAATATTCTGGAAATTCAACAAGAAAATCGCAAGCACTATAATTTACGACGTAAGAAACCCCGTAAGTACAAGCTTGGTGACCTTGTAGCAATTAAGAGAACCCAGCAAGGACCAGGTTTAAAGTTGAAACCTAAATTCTTAGGTCCGTATAAAGTAATCAAAGTGAAGTCTAATGACACCTACGACGTAGCGAAAATCTCATCAACTGAAGGACCGATAAATACTAGCTCCTGTGCTGAATACATGAAACCTTGGCCTGACGATAACTGAAACTTCAAAAACATTTTTTTTTAAATCTTTTCTTCTTATGTGTTTGTAACAATTTTATAAGTCAACCCATATGATGTTACGCTACTTCAACTATGATGTGCAGATTTTTTTTTCTTTTCCCCTAAGAACAGTTACTGGTTTTTGTTTTTTGTTTTTTCAGATTCTATTTTACCACATGTCGCTGCGGCAGCTCCAGATGTCAGGACGGCCGCTTGTGGAGATTTCGCAAGGAGCGCCTGCATTCGACTGAGTGTCTCCCGTATTTTCCGCTTCGAGATTAAAAAGGAAACGAGCTTTTACGAAGCTGTGTGAAGTGAAGATACAGAAGAAGTAAAGAGAACGAAATGAGTTTCTACGACGCAGGGTTTTGTTAAAAAGAATAGAACATATTTCGGAGAAATAAGATTGGATATTTACACGACGTAAGAAAATCATTGAAGTATTCAACGATGTTTATGCCTTTAAGTAATTAAAGAACGAGAAGAGCGTTTATATCTGTATTTTTTGTGTATGTATTCGTCTCAATAAATGTCAGTGTTCGTCCTAAAAGTGAGTTGTGAGTTAAGTATGGAGTCTCGCCCCCATAAATATGTAACTAAAAGGAACATCTGAACATTTTGACTTTTGCCAGACGCCTTTAATTATTATATATTTTTTTCTACGCTGCGAATATGTTTTTTAGCAGCTTTATGTATTATCACTCTTAATCATGTAGCCTCTCTGTTAACACGGAGTTTCTTATACTCCAATAATATGTTTAATTATAAGTATTTAAAGCTAAAATTTGAATCTTTCTTTATCGTAAAAACACACAATACTAATTCAAATTACATTATATCTTCCCATGGATTTAGCGGATTCATATTAAGCTCTCAAAGGATATTTAAAGGATAAATAATGCTTCACAAAATAAAATAAAAATAATTTCTTCAAGAAGCTTTTGGATAATCCCTCGCCACGCCACACCGATGAAGTTATACGTCATCGCGATATTGATGAATCCCAGGTAAGCGCATTTTACCTATTTCCATTTCAAAAGCAGCATAGCCACAAGAGATTTTTTCTAATTGTTTAAATATGAGACAGCGAATTCCTGCTATCGAGAATGGAGTGCTTTTGGCTTGATAGGCCACTTAAACTCCAACAGAAAGTTTAATTACGGTTATGTAACGGTTTTCTATAAAAACGGTCGAATAACTGACGGTTTGCTGCAATTTTTTTAATGGTGTACGACAGATCTTTAAGAAAAAAGAAAAAGAAAGAAACAGATTTAATCACTCTGAGCTTTATAAGTAGAAAAATAACGCTTGGAATTTCTTCGAACCAAAACACGAATGCAGGGAACTCTGGAATGCCTATGAGAGTCGTAATGCTCTCGTTTATTTCCAATGCTTATTTTTAAGTACCTTTTATAATAGTGATCGAATCCAATAGTTTCGAAACTATAAAAGATGACATATAATAAAATGCATTTAGTTACCTATGCAGCAAAATTTTATTTACGTCGTTCATGTTGCTATATGCATTTTCCATATATAAAAATGTAAAATTAAGTAAATATTTTAGTTATTCTCTGATCAATGCCGATCGAAAATATTTTAAAGAAACAATATGCACGCTCTTCAAACATGATTTCAAAACAAAATCTTGCTGTATTCCCTTCTCATCTATCATTATTCCTGAATTTTCCACAAAAATCTATAAATTTCAAAATACGTTCTTGCATACCAACAATGATACAGTTTTTCATTGGCGTTAGTTGATAGATGCTTCTAAATTTCTGTAGAAAATGGTTTCAAACATTTCCACGTTACATCGGCAAAAATTGCTTTGAAAACTTTTTTTTTCGTAGAGGGGATAGAAAAACACGTGTTTATGCTGTTACTTAAAACAGTGCATTTTTTATATTTTTCGTCTAAGTACGTAAACGATTGCGTGCTTTGTTTCCTGAGGGAAAAAAACTCATTCATACTGCGCCTAAAAATAGATTTCTGTTTTTCTTCGTTTATTTTTGCTGAGAAAGAAAAGATTATTTAGACATCTAAATTGTATATTTTTTATTTTTTTTTATTTATTTTTCTTTTTACTCAAAATAAATAAAATATGTACCGTTCTTCTTAGAAATCTCTTTATTTATTTCAAAAAAGATCATTAAGAATAACATTATTTTGGTAATATATATAAAATGTTCCAATTATGGAAAAAATATCCAACTTCTTCATTAGATTAATATTGTATACAATGTTTTATGTTCATATTTAGATTATATCTTTTACACAGTAATGTGTATTTAATTATGTTTCAGCTGAAAATTCTTTTATAAATAACCAAGACTGCTTGGAATTTTTCTTTCCTCCTCAATGCAATTTTGTTTTCGTCATTAGTGCACGATATTCAGTATAATTTATTGTAATTTTCTTTTAAAAATAAACAAACGTTAAACATATGTTCGACACTTGATGGCGACTTTGGAAATTGGGAAAAAACTCCATTTCTTTAATTAATCTGTATAAAAGTATTAATGGCTCTGCGTTTAAGAGCTAAAACAAATAGCGTATAATCATATAACTGGGTTCATTTAATGTTATTTTTGAAAGTATTTTATTAATGTAACTTTAATATAAGATTGTTTCTAAAGTACTTCCGTAAGTAAGTTAAAATATTTATTTCTAATCATCTGCATAGGGCACAATATATGACTTGCTATTCTTTTACTATTATTTTATTTTACGTAATTTTTCTGTGTATTTTAATGCTATGCAGTCCCACGAAGTTGAATTTGAGTTTTTTTCCATCCTTTCTAAAGACAAAATTTCGAAATCGATGAACAAATCGTGTATTTAAAAATGTATTTAAAAATAAATTAATTAAATTTCAATTGTATTAAATCTTGCTCTACTTAACTTATTTTTATATGACAAAGTTCTGCAGCAAGCCCTGAATAGTTAAACATTTTTTTATGTAAATTTTCGTATTGTTTTCAAAATTTAATTAATATTACAGCATGGCTAATAAAGCATCTATATCCAGCTAGTCTTAATTAAGTTTCACATCTTTCTAGTTTCACTAATCTTATAGATATTTTTCACTTCAATTTGATCAAACATAAATCAACTGTATCAGAGATATATTAAATTTTAGAAGTTTTGAAAAATAATTGGGTATATTTACAGAAAACTGAATGACTGGCAGCTCATTTAAGAAAATTTTAGAAGCAAATAGTTAAAATATTTACTACAAATACAACATTAGTATTTCTTTAAGGTAATAAACCAACGTAAAGAAGAATAAATTATTCTGAATAAATCACGCACAAGCCTTTGACAAAGAATCAAACAAGCATCCGTTATTGAAGGTGGAGAAAAAAAACATGTAAAGAGCTAAATATACTACGAGTCCGAAATTTGAATGCACGAATAACTATAGTATAAACTATTCAATAGAAAGTGATGAAATTCGGGTACGATCCCAAGAATGAAGTTTCTTTCTAGTGAAATTCGGGTACCTAGGGATATCTCAAATACTTGGTCTACCGTGAACCCGTACTATATCTGTCCAATATTAAACACAGTATAGCACTTTATGCGCATAACATTTTAAAGCATTCACTACAATCTAACATTGAACATGCTAACTTATATGTTTAGATGATAGCAGAAAGCAATGGTGGTCTCCATATTGAAAAGGTTTTATGGTAATTAGAAAGATAAATCGTGTATTTTATGTTATATATTCTGTATAAGTAATTATGCACCCTCTATTGCTGATTTCTGTATCATACTTCTTTTGTCTGAGTAAAATTATTGATACGTGTACGCAGCCAATACCGGCTAAAATAAACCATCTTCTCTTTACGGACATTCCCCAAATTTCATTATTTTCTGATGATTATTTGTTGTTGCAGTCCTCTAGGAAATGCGTAATTTAATTTGGGGCACCTTAAACAGTAGGCCAAAAGATAAAAGAACACCCCATAAATTTTAATCGCTAGATTGTGATAGTAAAAATCGAAAATAACCATTCGATTGTTTATTATGTGTCTTCAATTAATGTTAAAAACATTTGCTTAGGAAGTCGTCTTCATAAAGAAATTTTAACAAGTTAGAAGCTTTGAATACGAACATCTAACTTTAACACAATATTTAGATTTTTTAGAAAATTTTATTTAAGGATGCACAACAGGGTATTAATCAATGAAATGGTTCAGGAATTGTGCGGATTAAAATTTTGAATTCTTAATGTTGAATTAATTTTTAATGGTTTCAAAACGAACTGCAATGCGTGTAGTTTTTTTAAGCATAACCCAAAAAGTAAGCGGCGGCATGAGCTGTAATTTTGATTCCATATTTGAAATAACTTATTTCTGTTAAAATTTTTATAAGTTACAAGGCATACTTTTTTCGAATTAATATTAATTTCAAAATATATAAAATATGCAATTTGCATTCAAATAAATGAAATTGGAACGTATAAAAATTGTAACAGAGATCAATTTCCGAAACTTCAAATATATTAACAGCTCATTCCGCCAAGTATTTTTTGAGTGATGCTTAAAAACTTACCTGTATTGCAGTTAATTTTGTTACTATTAAAAGGAATTTAACATAAGAAGTTCGTAAATTAAATGGCCATAATTCCTAAACTACTTCACCGAATGACATCCTGTTTCGTATAACAGGCTAAAATTACTCAAAAAATCCAGACATGATATTAAAGTTAGTTGCTCGTAATTAAAATCTCGAAGATTAATACAATTTCAAAGCCTATTTTTTTACCATAAATTGAAAGGAGACAACATTTTCAGTATAAAAGTTATTTCCGTTTTTTTCTTCTGGGACAATTTCGCAATTAAAATGCATGATGTGTTTTCTTTTCCTTTTCTTTCTTGGTAGACTGTACATGTCTACTACTGAAGACGATACTGCTACTTTTCCTAATTTTCGCTTTTTTTTTTTTAATAGAAATGTGTTCTTTTTCGAAGTCTCAGACAAAGTAAACTCTGTCTAAGGCGGAATCGGTCGGGACTGGGAAATTTTTCCATGGTAGATAGTATTCCTGGTTATGCAAAAGAGCACCCCCCCCCCCAAAAAAAAAAAAAAGGACAAATCGTATAAATGTTTACGTTCGTAACTTTTAGTATTGTTCTTTAAAATGAAAAATTTTTAATGAAATCAAACTTGTTATTAAATTTATTGTTTTTAATAATTTCGAAAAACATTATTTAGACACAATAATAAATATTACCAATACGAAATTGCTCCAATTCTGAAATTTATTGCAAATCATTTAACTGAACCAATACAATTACTTACCTTATATTTCACATAGTAGTTTAAAGAATCAAGAAATAAACTTTTACCTATCCTTGTTTTTTCTTTAGGTTTCCATGTATTCTTCACTGACACGTAAGTTTGTTATTATCGGTATTTTCTTTTTATTTCTTTGAACAAGAAAAATCAATAATATCATGGGACCGAGGAGGCTATGCAGTTGGAAATCAGCGGTTAATGACTCATTCTGCTGCGAATTCCTGTGGTATGAGTAGCTGTACCCGCAAAGCGATGTGTGTATGGTCTCCATCTTGCATAAAAAGGATTTTATCCAAGCATTGACTTTGCTGAATTGCCGGAATGACAAAGTTGTTTAACATTTGGCGATATTTCTCTCCAGTAACAGAACAGGTTACCGGTTTTGTCAGGGTTATGTTCTCCGGTTTTGCCAGGGTAATGTTCTCATAGAAGAATGGACCTATGATCATTTCCAATGTGAAACCACACCAAACAGTTTCCTTTGTTGATGGGAATTTCTTTGAATGCCTTTGGTGATTCGTTATCCCTAATTCGGAAGTTTTAGTGTTTAAAGTTCCATCCACGTAAAAGTGGGCCTCGTATCACTATAACAGTTTCCACGGGCAAGCGTCATCTAACTCCATTCTGGAAAGAAAGGTGAGAACAAAACGCAGAAATCAATCGCTTATCATGATCAGTGTGACGTAACTCTTGTACATGGCGTATCTTATACGGATAGAAGTGGATAATATTTCGTAACTCTTTCCATACCGGATTATAAAGCACATCCAGATTCCGAGAAACCTCACTAACGTTGGAAGTGGCAGCAATATTGTTTTGTACTGTGCCGACAATCGCCGTTGAAACTTCTTCGATTGTATCATATGATACGGGTTTTCGTGCTCTGCCTGATTGAACTTTCAGAGAACCTGTTTTCTCAAACTTCGCAATCATTGCTTTTAAACCATTAACTGACAAATTACCTTTCTTACCATTCTTTTGTGCTTTCTAAAAGCAAGAAGAGCGCAGCTGACGCGTTGCACTGGTTGAGGTAAAAGATTTTGACAAGTAACGTACCCTCGACTAAAGAAGGAGACGTTATTGCACAAAACTTTCAATCAAATGGTTTCTAAAAGAAACACATTGCCTTTAAAAGCCCAACAATATGGCAATGTGCCAAAAGATGTAACGTGAAATTTGAATAAAAAACGTCTTCTTCTGCTGCTGCTTTCTTTGCGATTCAGTAAGTGAAATTGCAGATAAAGAGCCTTTATCACTGTTTATATAAAGTTTTTGGCTTTTTTGAAGGAGTTGCCATATTGAGCTTGAATAAAATCGTAAAATGTGCTAAATAAAAAATAGTTTCACTTCAGTATTGATTCTGAATTTTTTTAAACTCTCCTTTGCATTACACAGCGCCACATATTGACCTAGCGGTGACTTTTGGAACTAACGTTTTTTTTTCGCGAAATCCTTCGTCCCCCATTTTGTTTAATCTTCCCACAAAATTTGGAGTCATTCTCTCAATTAGATTGCGCTACGGAACACTCTGGGGTACTGTTACTTTAATTATTGCCATTTTGTATTATGAAGATAACTTAAATGGCGTTCCTTCCTTTATTTAAAAAACAAAAAAGAAATGACGTTTATCTTAAGTATTTTTGTTGCTGTTATTTATAAACAAACGTTAAAGTAACATTATCTTCATAATATATTATCATTATTTATTATGTTTGATAAATGTAAGAAGTATCTATCTTCGAAAAGTGTTCCTTCGGTAAAATTTACGACACATTGTAGCATAATCATATAGAACCTCTTCAGTTCATGGTAATTTTAGCATTATCGTGATTTTAAAAAAAAAGGGTTCGGACATCTTCCGATTACATTGACAAAAATTATTTTCGAAACTTTTTCCAGTAGGGAAATGGCGGAAATATAAAGACACATGTTAATGTTACTGCATATTTCTCTAAACAGATATTTTTGTATTTTACAGTGTACTCCGAAAAATGAATTGCGTGCAAAGTTTCTTTTTTAGAAACAAATTTTCAACCAGAAGCTAAAAATAGTATTTTTCCGTTCAGAATAATATATTATGTGTATATTTAAATCGCGTTTATTCATTTACTTTAAAAAGAAAAAGAAGAGAAAGATTGTCTGAAAATATATTTTGTTGTCGTTCTTTCAAATGACATTAAAGTAACATTATCTTCAAAATATATATGGAATAGTTTATCATGAGTAAAAATAATTAGCATCTACTTTTAAAAAATTAATTAATCGTTTTCATTAATTATTTATTTTTATATAATTTATTTATATGCTTGGTGATTCATAATTCTCTCTCGGGTAGAAGCAAAACTACAACGAATACAATAGAAAAGAACCTTGCAGTAAATACATAAATAGTTCAAGTTTAATTACAGATACCTAAATAATTCAAGTTTAATTACAGATACATAAATAATTCAAATTTAATTATAGACCAGCAGTGCAAGGTGTTCAATGTGTGAACTCTTGGTCACACGGCAAACATCAAACCGATAATCCAGTTCCATTGCACCATTTGCTCTCGGTCAGTGGTGTAGTCGTAAAAAAAACAGAGGGTATGCGCTCTAAGTAGAGGGTATACGCTCAAGGCAGAGCGTATACCCTATAGTGTATATACTATAGCTTTCTTGAAAAACAGAGGGTACACGGTGTTCCTTTAAAAAATCCAGAACGTATACGGCGTATACCCCGTATACCCTCCACTACATCCCTGCGTCTCGGTATGCTTTCGTATATAGTTCTTTTTTTCGTACAATTCGCCACACTGTTGGATGCAAAATCCCCAATTCTCTTCTTTCACGATGGATTGATTTCGACGGGCTACTCGTAAACGTTTCTCTCACATCTATTACGCTCTCTGCAGAGGGATCCGGTTGACCATCACCTCGTTATGAATCACACAAGCATCTTGGTTCTTTTAACTTGTTCTACCACACATGAATTGTCTTGTCAGTGGGTGCTTCTGTTCGATATTCCATATGTAATTTCCACTACACCAACAACTGTGATTGCAATTTTGCAAATTCTAACACGCAGAATGCTTTTTATTTGCCCAGTCACCTATGAACGACATTTTCATTAACAGCCTGCTTTTCGTGTAATGCGCACTATCAGCTAGAGGCGGCTGCGGTTATACAAAACCTGAATTATTTATGTATGTAGTACGAGGTTATTTTCTGTTGTATTTGTCGTAGTTTTATTCGTACACCGTTTTGAAGCTCCGGAGGGAATTATGAATCACCCTGTATTTGATTATTTTTCATTTAAGTAAATTTTTCAGACAGATACTTTCCACAATCACTAGTTTCACTTCATTTAATGAATAATAAATATTTATAGTAAATAATAACCTTGTAATCATACATGTGTTATCCATTGATTCATTTTTTTAAAGCATGAATCATTTTCCTTTTAATGCACGATTCAATTTTAAACAGTTCCCGTCCTCACATATTTTACTGGATTTAATTAATGATAATTTTTTTTATATATATAATTGGTTAAGTTTGTCATTTATTCACTTTATTGACCATTTATTTATTTATCGTTCAATTTGATAAATTATTATTCATTTAAAGTTTATCGCAAGATTCAGTTATAGAGGTATCCATCTTAATACATTTTACTATTTTCAGTAAATAATCAGTATTTGTAAAAAACAAAATAAAAAATCAATTAAGTAGTGTTTTATTCATTTATTTATTACTATGAGTTAACCATTTTTAGGCAGATTTACATTATGAGAAAGTTCCGTTTTAGGACTGTTCTCGTCAGCATCAATCAAAGTAAAAAGTGCTGGGTACTCACTTCATTCAGAATTTTAAGATGTACAATTTTTGCCTAAACATTTTTCAGATATATTTTGTTCTTTTTGAGATATTTCTTTTTTAATCACATAAAACATATTTCCAGCCTACAAATTTGCTTGTAGAAGCTAAAGCTCGCCTATTAGTAGAAAGCGGTAAAAAGTAGGATTTTCTATAGAGACCTAAACGGAATGGATTAGAGCAAATTCCAGCTTTCCCCTAATTAATGCCGAAATCCCCGTCTCCCGCCTTTTGTCATCGCTGGGCTAATAAGGAAATGGGGAAAGAAAAACACACATATTAATGTTATTACTTTGAAAGCAGAAAATTGTTATATTTTACATGTAACATTAACGCAAAGGAAAAATTGCGTGCAATTTTCCTTTATTAGGAAAAAATGTTAAGCCGGTTGCTTAAAAAGCAGTTCTTTTTTTTTTCTTTTGAGAAAGAATTATTGTGCAGATGTTTAAATCGCGTTCATTCTCCAACTATAAAATAAATAAAGAGCATTTGTCTTGAGTGTTTTTCTCGGTGTTGGTTAAAAAGATCGTTAAAGTAACGTTATCGTCGGAATATATTTTTAGTAATTTATCATCTTTGGTAAAAATAATAAACATGTACTTCCAAACAATTTTTGCATTTTCTTACCCATAATGCAGTGGTGGAAAATTGGAGCAGAGGTGGAGCCTATTGACACCACTAAATTTTTATGGTATTATTCAGTTTAATAAAAACTCAGAAATTTGATCATTAGATAAGAGGCAAAGTACTACTATAATTTAGTGGTGTCAATAGGCTTCACCTCTGCGCCAATTTTCCACCACTGCATAATGTTCAAAATTTAGTTTTTTGCATTTTCTTTTGAGCGACAATGTATATTAAATTAAGTTCCATTGAAGTTCTTACGCGGATTGAAAAATAAATAAATAAATAAATAAAAGGTGAATTTTTCTAACTTCTGCAAGCGACACTTTTTTTTTTTTTACAACATTTCATATTTTTGTTAAAAAATGTTCTTCAATTTCATAATATTTCAGTTTAAAAGAATACTAAATAAATAAAAAAAAATGTTTTGCATAAACTCAAAATATCGCACTTTTTATTATTACACATTTTTCCTGAGTTATTTTTTGTTAAGTTTGTAAATGAAAATGTTTTCGAAAAATACAAAAGCAATTGTTCTTGTTGTCTAAAGATATATTGCAACAACTTCACCGATTCAATTGAGCAGCTTAATCTTTGCAGACGTTCATCGTTTCTCATTTAAGATGGGTTGCAATCGATTGGCGAATGGTAAAAACAATGGATATGATTATTATTAGGAATTTATACAGGAATCAAGGAAAGAAGCATTTCTGGTCACAGGTTTTTATTTAATAATATCGAGCGGCAGTTATCATAAAAATACGATGCGGTGCCATCGATAATTTCGATGTATTCAATATCTATAACCGTTAGAAATCATTTTGATTACATCTTAAGGTAAATCTTTAGAAATAACTTCATAGTGACAGACATACAGCCAGGGGGCAGTTTTCACTTCAAAAAATCAGCAAAATCTGCCGGAGAATAGTGTGTAGACGCTTTTCTTTCCTAAGCGTAGGAATACACAAATGATGTAGTACGCGCTCTAAACCAATTAAAACGTAAAAAATATCACGCCATGAAAAGAGAGCTGACAGAGGAGCGGATGAATAAGAAAGTAAAAAGGATAACCCGGAATTAAGCACGGGAAAAGGAAATTCTCGGCTGAAATAAAATGGCTACCAAAACGAACATTCTAAACGCGAAAGATCGGAAATGGAACATTTAGTTCAAGAATAGTCAAAGCGTAATAATTAAGTGAATTAGACAAGTGAGACATTAAATTAAAGGGAATTTAACAGGGTTAACGATAGAGATTATTTAATAATAAAGATTTAGTGAATATAGAATAGAAATTTAGAATAGTACAGGGAAATCGCGAAGGAAGATTTGATACTGCAACGTATATATAATCATTAAATAACCACCACAAACCACCAATAGAAACTGTAAAACCGTAAATAGAAAGAAATCCATTCACTGAGAATAAAACTGTTGCATTAAACACAGCAAAAAAAGGAGCAGAAAATAAATAATTGAAATCTGTAGAACTCAGACAAATTCATCAGGCCCCAAATGCCTTAAGTTCCACAAATAAAGTGTGTGGCCCCATCTTCATACTAGCTACAAGGCAAAACCAAGGAACATGAACCCGGGACCACCACACCCAAAAAATAGAGAAATAAATTATTGAAAAGCACAAAAGTTCAAAATAAAACACGATTAAAAAGGACCTAGAAATAAAATCCCACCACCACACTGAAGGACCAAGAATGAGGCAGCACCAAAAACAAGTACAGGAGACTATCTGCACACGTTGCCAAAAAAGACTCCTCAAATGACGATGGACCAAGGAGCAATATCGCACAGTATGGTCAAGAACATTCCCCAATACACATAACCAGCGCCTTCTATAAACATTTTAAAAACGAACTCCACCATGTATTCCAAGGAATATATGTATATTTAACAGCACTATTATTTCACTAGAAAGCTAAAAATATTAGAATTTTTCGCTCTCTAAAAAGCCCATTTACTTTTTCTTATGTATTACCGAAGTGCTTTTCTCATGTCTTTTTTATAAACAATAAAAGCAATGGAGGACATGTAATTGTGACAAATATTGTATTGTTAATCCTGTGCGCACACTAAGTAATCCTTTTAACAATTATAATGTTAACCCATTTTATATCCTTTAATAATGCTAAAAGATTTTTATCTTTTATGTAAGGAAATTTCCTGTCAGATAAAATCTCTGAATTATTTAATCTCACATCGAGATTAATCTGACACATGTCAGGTTTTTCAATTTACTCTAAGGCCTTGTAAAACTCTGCACTTGCTAAAATGTGTCAAATTTAGAAATTAATCATATTTGATACAGAATTAAGTACTCGAAACACATGAAATTCATCGATGTTAAAGATAAAAAATGATAAAAAATACAAATTTGTGTTAATTTTCATTTTAATAATAAATATTTACTTATTTGTATAGAATTAAAATATTATACTTCATTGAAGAAATAAAATCTTAAAAATTGAATTAGATAAATAATGAATAAACATATCAACACTGCAGTTTTATATGTTTCGCTATAAAAAAAAAGGAGGGCACGAGAGGGAGAGTGGATGGTTTATAGAGAGATAAGATTACAGAGGATATAGGATATGGAGTATTCACTGTTATTTTTTTCAGCAATAAGCATTTTAACGCAAAGTATAATTCTGAACTATAACTCAAAAAAACTTTTCTCAAAGGCAAAAAAAAAAATGTATTTTATCTTGAAAGGTATGACATTTCACGTATAACTGTAAAGAAACCAAAAGATTTTTTTTTTTTCAATGTTTTAAAATTTTTCAGGTTGAATATTATTTATTTTAAAAATGTTACTGATTTAACGACAAGAATTGTAAGTGTTGTAATTAACAGTGAGGAATGGAGATCTAATTTAATTCAAATTAGCAATAAATATGTCTCTATTTTTTTTTCCCACCGAATCAAATAAAAGTTTTGTTTAACTAGGTATTTAGGTTTATTGCTTTGTATCACCAAAGAAATCTCTCATTAAAATAGTTTGATAAACTATGGCAAAAATGTTCACTTAGTTATGTTAAATATTCTGAATAAAAGGTGTTGATTGGGAAGTAACTTTCTTAAAGAATTTAATCCACCATGTTAAATATCATATAAAGGAAAACAATATACAGACGTTCTTTAGAAAATAACAATATATATTTATTTAGTATAGTCTTCTTTGAAAATAATGCCAAATTATGTAATAAAGCTATGGGTTATTTTAAAATAAAAATGCCGGCTTTTCTAAGTTAACTTTTAAAAGTACAGAAAAATCGTTCCGTATTAAAAAAAGAAATAAAATTATATTGTACGAAGCGCCACAATTCTAGAAAACAACGCGGTTTAAGTGCAGTAATTGCCAATTAACCTGAATTGTAGTGGTTCTTTGATTTACCTGATCGGAAATTTCGAAAAGATCCGAAGTTACAATTATTATTAGAAACAAAAGTCAAAAGTATTTTATTAGAAAAGAGCGCGAATGGTTGATTTTTAGGAATCCAAAATGGCCAAAACTATTTTTCCACTTTTCCAGATGTTTTGTTTCATTTAATAAAATTTAAGATATATATTTTGCGCTGTATACTGCATTTAAATTGTTTTGTATTCGGACATTATGAGACATCCCATCAATAATAAATCAATTCCTTTTCAACGGATTTCAAGTGATTTTTAAATTGTTGAAAAACACTTTAAAAAATTTAAAATGCATTCTTACTTCTCAAGCAGTAAGTGTTTCTAATCTTTTTCAATTTGTGAAGAAATATTTTTTTTTACTTTGAGGCCTAGCCCGTTTGAGGCCGAAGACTATTATAAAAAGTACAGTCCCAACCCTTTCCGGCCTCCGGCTGAATCCGGCTCGTCTCATTTACATACTCACTTTCTTTGACAGTTACACTGCGATTCAAAATTATACGAACACTCAGTTTTTCAAGCATAAAAAGAAGAAAATCTTACAAAACAAGCTGAAGTCTAATCAATCTTAGAAATAGAACAAATCGTTTTATTTTATAGCAAAATATAATTGAAACAGCGATTTATTCATAAAATAAACTGCATTTTTCCATTTTGAGGTGTTTCATAATGATATGAACATTGGCCAAAAATATAGTTTGGGGAGAGTGTTGCCGATCGGATACGAACCACGGATCCCATGATCAGGAGGCGAGAACGCTAGCGTCGAGCAAAAGGCCAAGCCAGTTACTCTAATCTAGTAACTCGCTTTATACTGATCATGTGAGATGAGATCGCTACAATAGACTAATAGGCATAGCCAGTGTATGCACCAGATATTTTAATTAATGTAAAAACACGATCAGGCATGGAGTGGACCAAGATTTTTAGTATATTTTGATCGATTTCATTCCAGTGGAAGATAATAGCAGCTTTTAATTCTGTAATTGTGGCATATTGTTTTCCATAAAAAGCTTTAACCAGTATGCTCCATACATTTTCAATTGGATTTAAATCAATGAAAACAGGTGACCATGGAATTACATGTACACCATTATTAAGAAACCAATCCCGTGTGCTGTTTGCCGTCTGAATGGATGCATTGTCTTGTTGGAACCTCCAGAAAGGTCAGCCGAATTCCTCAGCAAATGGCAGGAAGTTTTATTCAAGTAGATATTAGTAGCTTAATGCACTCATTCTGCCAGAGGGAAACGAACGTTGATCTTACCATGAAATCCAAACGCAGCCCAAACCGTGAGTGAACCTCCACCCTGCTGCTGTTTTGAAAACGTTTCTGGTTTCTTGCGCAGATCGTGCCAATAATAAGAAAAGCCGTCCAAATTGATTTTTTTTTCATTGGTAAATATTACTCTTTCATATTGCAACATCCAGGACATGTGATATTTTGCCCAATCCAGGCGATTCTGCTGATGCATTTTAGTCATACGTGGTTGGGTCTTTCTTTTCTTGTACATCATCATCTTAGAGCTCTGGACTACTTTGGACAAGGAATTTTTGCCACTGCTATCAGTGGATCTCTTGAAAGTTTGCCTACAGTTTTTTTCCCATTGCACATTCTTTTTATAATGGAATTTTTTATCCCTTTTGGACAGCTTTGGCCGACGTCCCGCAGACTTCTTTGCTCCATAATCCTCTTTTAATTGAAGAATATTTAATAATACAACTGGAGATCTTTTCAATTTGTTTGCGATAGCTCTGGCCGAAAGTCCTTGATCATTAAAAGCTACAATTTTCACTTTCTCAAAGCCACTTAAAGTGCTTTTACGACACATATTTCTATTTCCTCATACTTTGCGATCAGGTTTGGAAATTTCCTTGTCTGCGAAGTATCTTTATATGCTAAACTAATTTGCATATTTCAGTTTATTCTTTTCGGAGTGGTATTCAATGTTCCCGTGCAATTTCCGTGCTCGTTTAATGATAATTTCGATCAATGTTCATATCATTTGTCAACCCCATTTACTTAGGTAATTCATATTTTCAATGAATTTAAAGTTTGATATTTCTTTTACAGCTATGTATTATGTAAAATTACTGTATTTGTCTTGACAATGGAGTTTTTCAATAATTCATTTTATGAATTATTCAATGAATTTTTCAATTTATGAATTTTTTCCAGGATATCACAAAATTGCTAGGTGTTCATATCATTATGAAGCCCAGTGTATTTAAGGCGAAAGAAACTAATCAAGCATTTGATGTTGTATTTAACGTATTTATAATCAAATCATTAATTGAAACACTATTGCCATATAAAGCTATCATAAAATTCGTTTCAAACATTTAATATAACTTAAGAACGTAGTTACGTCTTGTTATATAAATCACATGATTTAAGTCGAACGGAACATTTCCTGGCGTTTTTCCAACTATGCAAGTTTCGGACTAAAAGTTTTTTACTTAAAATTGTAGATTTGAGGCTTCAACCAACTTTCAAAAAGTTTAAATTTTGAAACATTTCATTTCCGTGGGATAGTAGAAAAATAATAATTTTTCTACAAAAAGAAAAATATGTATTTTGATGAATTGTATTTTTTAAAAAAAGTAATGCTAAGCAAGATACAAATGTTGACAATATTATGAATTATGTATTATTATTCATCAGTAAAAAGTATTATATATATATATTTTAGTTTTTTTTAGTTTTTCTACGAGAATTGTACTTTTTAAGTAACTGAAATACTATGTTTTATTTATTTATCTAACCATAGATGTACAACCCAAAGGATAGATATGTGAGTACGATACACACAAAATATCGAAAATAATATTAGAAAAAAATTAAAAATAAAATAAATTAAAAATAAAAAAGAATCCATAATAAATAAGAATAATTTGAGAAGATGACAAATCTATACCATTTTGAAGATAAGAAAAAAAAGGATAAAATAAAATACTGTACGAAGAATGTGCGAAGTTGCTAGCTATATCACAGATATTTAGCCCGAAATGCAAATAAAAGTATTCAGAAAGTCTGCTTAAAAAAATAACTGCAAAAGGAAGATTTTATTAAACTTAAAATATTTTTAGTTACCTAATGAAAATAAAAAGAGAAAAAATGAATGGATAAATCAAATTAAATAAACTAATATAAAAATACTTTTACGCATGTAAAAAATTATAAACGAAAATATAACTACTATTAACCATTGAAATTGAAAAATATGTTTAATAAATCTTATATCTTAAATCGTTATCAGTGAACTCAGAAATTGTTAATTATTTATGATTTAAAAAAAAATCTCGTATATAAAGAACAGTACTGAAAATTAACTGCACATAAATACAAATAAAGAAAAAAATTCAACTTGGACTCGCCATTTTATGTTACTGACACTTTATTAAGATTGAATAATCTTTTTTTGTCTATTTCATAGGATTAAAAACAGACAGACGTAAAAAAGAAAAAAAAAAAACAGCCAGGGTCACATTATCCTCAACACCATAATATAAAAAGAGAGGCTTTTTGTAGAAACTGTGTGTGTGTGTGTGGGGGGGGGGGGGGGGGGGATCAGGATCATTTTTTATGTGCAAAAGCTACATAACGTTTTCTTCCATTTTTAACAGCCTGGTAGGATAATGAGATCGAAAATGAACCATAATTTAAAAATTTGACATTTGATGTTATATTTTATACAGAAAACTAATTACACACGAATAACAATAAAACACAATAACTAATTTTCAAACAATATGCTGCCCTACTCTCACTTAACACTAAACATACCGGGAATTTTACTCCAGTTTTAGAAAATATTACAGAGCAGAATTTTCATTTAAAACTATTTAACTTTGAAATGTAACTTATTTATCTGTGGTTTACCATCTTTAGGCCCATTTATATAGCAAAAGAAATGGCGCACCAAGGTAAACGCAGCAAAAAGTGCCACCCATGATGTTTCTCCCCGGACAGTAAACTCTCCTAGACTCTCAATTAAGCTGGGCTACGCAGATGGCTGACGTGCTCGACAAGAATGCCGTAGCCCGATCCACTCACAAATCTCTTTTAGATAAACATAGGTGTCTATCCCTAGCAATTTACTGCTGTATAAAACCTTTATCAGATCCATCACGATCTACGGGTCAGTCGCATGGGGATATGTCTGTGAAACTGGTGCAAAAACTTCAAATTGCCCAAAATAAAACTTTACGTCAGATTGTAAATGTAACCATGTACTTCCGAAATTCATTTTGATCTCAAAATTCCTTCTATCTCGCAAATTATTGAAACACTTGCTCAAAATTCGGGTTCTAATACCCAACGTTGTGTTGCTCTCTATTAGACAGTATAATATAAACAGCACTGTCTTGTCGGTAGGAAAATACCGCTTGTCATCCTGTCGAGATGACAGTTTAGCACCCTCTTCTAAAAGAAGAAAGAGAGGTCGACCTTGACACACATCCTTAGGGGCATTCTAAATTCAAAATTGCTCTTTTGCTTTTTTGTTTCTGGAACTCTATTTTTAATTTAAAAAAAAAATTCATGTTCTATTTGATGTATGCATGCCATACGTTTGACCCCGGTTCGCCGGTTATAATTCATCTTCTTATCTCTTATATTTTTATATTATTTTGTAACTTATAGCTTATTTTATTAATTAATTTTTATTATTATATTAATTTATATATTTTTAAAAAGTACGGCTTTGTCGGTTTTCACCCTTCCCCAAGCGTGTGTTTTACAAAACCATTGCCACTGCTCGAAATTTGCTCTGCAAAGTTTACCAGCCGATCTACGCACTCATTAAAGAATGCATCGCAGAAATTACGACCGACGTAGAAATTCAAACTTTTTGCATTGGTCATTATAATTTATTTATTTTATGAAGAAATGACTGCTTCAAATTGACATATTTTCATTTGGTACCGGTCAAATGGCCGATTTTTGTATGTTTAGTGTTTAAACTTCCACACTTTAGCATGATGGAAAACTTATTATTCAAACTCAGGGATGCAGTGGAGGGTATACGGTGGTATACGCAGTATACCTTTTGGATTGTTTTAAGGAAAACCGTATACCCTCTGTTTCTCAAAAAAGCTATAGTATGTACACTGTAGGGTATACCCTCTGCCTTGAGCGTATACCCTCTGCTATGAGTATATGCTCTCTGCTTTTTTTACGACTATACCACTGTGAGACTCAATAATCTCTATTCCTCCACTTCAAAGGATTTTATTTCAATCGGACATGAGAAATAGAATTGATATTTATCCAGTGGCTATCCTTAATATATTAATGGGATGCAGGAATTTTCTTCCATAAATCAACTTTTTTTCATTTACATTGTAAAATTAATTTTATTATACAAAACACAAAAGGAAACAAGGAACAAAAATCCTGCATCAAGCATAGTTTATGAATCACTTCCCAACACTTCTAGAATAATTTAACAAAACTTCGCCGTTTAATAAGGTAAAGAAGATACCCAAGTAAATATTTTAGAAAACCCATAACACATTTGAAAACCGGATTTCAACAATTACATCCTATAGCTGGAAAGGCACTCTAATTCTTTTGTGACGATATGTGTATAATCTATAGATTTGTATATATTCTACATAGCATTCTAAAATTTAGTATAGTAAGAAAACTCATAAAAAGTTGAAAATTCACTTTCAGCAATTTCTACCAATACACGGAAACGTACTTAAGGGGTCTCAGGACTCTTAAAGCTTCAAAATTTTCGAAATTTTAATATTTCAGATGTTAAACACCTATATTTTCTAAACATTTTGATATAATTGTTTGCTTGAAAATCCTATTAAAACAAAAGTTGTGGCTTTTAGAATTATACCCGCAATAGTTGAAGCGGCGTTTCCGAAACTTTGAAGTCATTTTTATCCAAATGACGTTTTGGGGCATAACACGCACTGTATCTCAAAAACTTAAGAATATTTTTTCATAAAATTTTCAAAACATATATATCATGCTACTCTGTATAAACTGAACCTAAAATTTTCTTTTTAGTGTTTAAAAAAATATTTTTTTAGGTGATTAAAGATGATTAAATTGTTGAAATTTTCTAAATTTTGCATTAGCACTTTGAATTAAAAATATAACAATGCTTTAAATACAAATTTATTTACATTCAGGTTAATTATTACAATCTGAAGTATACGTAGGCCCCGAAATTTTCATTCTAGTTACAAAATTTATTTTGTAATCACTGCACGTAATCTGTTATGCCGATTTTCTGCTCGTTAAATGTCTGACAGTTTGGAGCTCCCTGTAAATGCCAGTTCTGCATCTTGCAATTTTTTAAGTACTTTAAATGAAAGAGCATAATTATATCTTTCATTCCAATTAAAATTGTGTGTTAAAATCAAATACATTTTAAGATATTAAATGTTGAAAATGTTCTTTGCGTTTCATTTTTCCCAATTTTAAGAATCCTGAGACCCCTTAAATTCTTTTGTGCAACTCTGTATATTACTCACAGATTTTTATACATTCTAGATATTAAGCTGAAATTTAATTCTGGCAACAAGACGTTTAAAAGTACTGAAATCACACTTCGATAAATTATCATCAATAGGTGACCATGTATCAACTGTACCATGTATCATGTAGCAATTCACACTCATTTCGAATAATGCTTACGAGTGATGACACATATTAAGAAATAAATTGAATTCAGGCAAAAACACACTCAAAACTACTGAAATCGCACTTCCAAAAATAATTATCCATGTCCGTGTATCCAATTCTTTGCATAGTCTTGTATATTATTTTATTGATATTTTACAAAAATTTCTTTCTAAATACAGTTGAGCTTGAAAATGCATACCCCAATTGAAAAAAAAAAAAAAACCTTTAAGCAATTATGCTCATTTTCAATAATTCATAAAATTATTTTGTGCAGCCCTGTATATGGTCTATAGAATTTATACGCACTAAGTACAAAAATTTAGTTAAACATAAAAACGCATAAAATAATTGAAAACGCACTTTCAGCAATCATCCCTAATAGAAATACTTCGGATATGGTATTGCATCCGAAAGCTTTTATGTGTCCCTGTAAATGAACGATAAATGCTATGCATATCGTATTCTACTGGAAACATCTTGTAGTAATATGTATCTATTTTATAATAATGTGTATCCTCAGTAATGTGTATCATGCTTGAAAGAGAGCTGCATAATTAAAATAAGCTGAGAACAGTTTTTCACCATACACCATTATATTTATAACCGAACTCTTTTGTGTGATCCTGTAAATGAATGAGAAATGATTTGTATACCATATTCTGCTTAAAGGATATTTTATTACACCTCTGAAATTCATATCAGTTTCATCATGTTTCTAACACTGTAACATCATTAAAATACGTCACAAACGATTTTTCTTCATACACCATAATATAACGAAATGCTGATTATTTCTCCTGTACATGTTCTGTAAGCGCTACACATAACATATTCTATAGTACCCATTTTCGAATGCACCTCAATAATGCATATAAATTTCTTTATATTTAAAATGGTGTGTAACGTAATTAAAGTAACACCGATATGTCAATATCAACTGAGATATCAATATTATATTTATTTTTATATTACATTGGCCATAGGCTTAAAAATATCCCTATTTCAAATGAAAATCAAATTTCAAAGTGATTGCTTAAAAGGCGCAAAGGCCAACATAGTGAAAAAGATTCCAATCCGGGATTCGAACCCGGGCCATCAGTATAGCGCATTGACGTTCTACCGATTAAACCACTTGGAACGATACCTAGCTCGGAAAATTTCTCATTATTATATGTTGGCAAGGCTACAAACGTTGCACAAGATGGAATATTTTTATCGTGAGCCACCGACCTGGGACGAGCACGAAACATAATTAAATCCAGCATCGATAGAATCTATATTAATACATGGAAATTATTCCAGAGAAAAATATTCGCCTTGCATACAATATTTCAAATGAAAATCAAATTTCAAAGTGATTGCTTAAAAGACGCAAAGGCCAACATAGTGAAAAAGATTCCCAGCCGGGATTCGAACCCGGGCCATCAGTATAGCGCACTGACGTTCTACCGACTAAACCACTTGGAACGATACCTACTCGGAAAATTTCTCACTATTATATGTTGGCAAGGCTACAAACGTAGCACAAGATGGAATATTTTTATCGTGAGCCACTGACCTGGGGCGAGCACGAAACATAATTAAATCCAGCATCGATAGAATCTATATTAATACATGGAAATTATTCCAGATTATGTTGGCCTTTGCGCCTTTTAAGCAATCACTTTGAAATTTGATTTTCATTTGAAATATTGTATGCAAGGCGAATGTTTTTCTCTGGAATAATTTCCATGTATTAATATAGATTCTATCGATGCTGGATTTAATTATGTTTCGTGCTCGCCCCAGGTCGGTGGCTCACGATAAAAATATTCCATCTTGTCCTACGTTTGTAGCCTTGCCAACATATAATAGTGAGAAATTTTCCGAGCTAGATATCGTTCCAAGTGGTTTAGTCGGTAGAACGTCAGTGCGCTATACTGATGGCCCGGGTTCGAATCCCGGCTTGGAATCTTTTTCACTATGTTGGCCTTTGCTCCTTTTAAGCAATCACTTTGAAATTTGATTTTCATTTGAAATATTGTATGCAAGGCGAATGTTTTTCTCTGGAATAATTTCCATGTATTAATTAAAAAATATCCAATCATCAATTTAAAAGTTTTTCTTTATAATTTTAATCAGCTGTGAAAATTTACCGCGTACAACTGAAAATAAGTTATATTAACTAAATCATTGAAAAATAATATTTTGGATCTTTGTACCTACTATCCAGTTTCACAATTCAAACAGCATTACTGAGAATGGGAAATCTTTATTCCTCGTCTTAGTAGATTAGATACCTCTCAAGTATAATAACCACTATATAGTATAATATAACCACTCAGTGGCATATTATCCAGAATATAGTAATAGAGAAAGAAACACTTCAACACAGAAAAAAATCTGTATTCTTATTTCATATACCATTGCTTTATCAAAATTTCTTCTATTTTTATGCGTTTTGCGAAATAATTATACATGAAATCAATCTTATTGAAACTTTTGATAATTACATTTGAGGAACAAAAAGGTACCACATACGAATAAAAATGAAAATCCCTAACTGATACTGAAATAATACTGTCGTGTTACTCTCGCCTCTAGCTGCTAACCTTTAACCTAATGCAAATTTTATTATAAATGCCTAATAATCTTTTTTCGGCCACTTCAAAGCACTAATCGTCAATCAAAATATTAAAAAAAAAAACGCCAGGACATATTATCCATAACGTGTTAATATAAAAGATAAAGATTTTTGTGTCGTATTGAATACGACACATGTGTTACGGAATAAAGTATTGGATTATTACGTAATCCCGACTGCAACTGCTGTAAGTTTTTCATATGATATACGAAAGCTCATTGATTTATTATGTTAAGTACATAAAGAATGAAAAACATACTAAAATAATATACACACATACTTTTTTACCACCTTAATATGTACTTTTTTACCACTTTAATATCATGAGATAAATGTATAGGTTCATTAAAAAATATATTGGAAAATACTTTAATAGGTCATAGTGCACACCGCAACTTTTTTGTATTGAACTAGGGGGCTCGGCCCCCTACGAGCTACGCTCGCCAACCCCCCGTTCAGACACTGCAGTCCCTAAAAGCACGCTAATTTGATCGGCTTTAATTGAATTTTTTTGGAAGATTGAAGTATAATTAAAAAAACAAAGGCGATCTCCCTATAAACGGGTTTCTATTCATTTCTCTTTGATTGGGGAATTTTACGGAAAAATCAGTTGCTCTTAAAAGATACAATGGCATTTCAAAATCATCTAATATAAAATGAATTAAGTAAACAGAGTCTTTGTCTCCCGGTATTTTTTAACAAAGCGAAAAGAAAGTCCTTTTAAATAAAACATTTTAAATATATCGTTTTTAATCTGACGTAATTTTCACCAAACTTTTCTTTCCCTTTTTAATATTCACGTGAAAATGCTTTTATTAGAAATGAAATATTATTTGCGCTGTCCAAAAAAAAAAAAAAAAAAAAAAAAAAAAATAGTTGAAAAGTTCATCTCAAAATATCAAGTAAATGTCTCGCGCTATTTTAAAATTTAAACTACTATTTTGCAATATTATTTTTTGTTCATTTTACGTAATAAGTGTAATGTGACGTAAATGTGATGTAATTTCTCCTATTTAAGACTTCTAACGCATGTTAATGAATTTATTACTTTACAATATCCTTTCTCTGTTAAAATTCACGTGTAATTATAGATGAAGTAATTTTCAATAAGTTCCTGCTTTTTATACGTAATTATTTAATTCTAATTTGAAAGTTTTTCTTTTCTGCTTATAATAGTCACGTGTAAATAAATTTTTAATTTGAAGCAAACATTATTGTTTCCGTTGTTTATACAGTTTGGCAACAGGTTAAATTAGTACAATTTTCTGAAATAAGTAAAAAAATATCTCTCGAAATGCTGAAAATTTGAATTTAAAATAGAAAGGAAACCTTGAAAAATGAGTCAAATTAAAAAAATAAATTAATTCTGCACACTGGGAAATTATAAAGTATAAAATGATCTAAAAAGTATTAAATTCCGATGTATAGTTTTTGCTCCTATAAAACTTTTTTAATGGAACGATTTTGTCCAACTTTAGCATTAAATATCTCTTAAAATAACTCTTCGATTTGAAAACTGTCTACATCAGCGTGTTTATCAAACATTTCTGTATAATACTACCAATTTTCATATTTTTGTATGCATTATTTTTCTTAATATTAACGAAGAAAGACCTCCGGTCACAAAAAATTCAAAACCGGCGGCGGCGGCGGCGGTGACAGCGGGAGTTACTTTTTTTTAGAATAGAGAGAAACTAGAGTCACAATTCATTTATTCTATTAAAAATACAAAGCGTCATATTATGCCTGAATTCGGATTTCTCTTCGTAATTTTAACCATACTGAAGATAAATAACCGAAATTTTCTACAGATTGACCTTTCTTTGTGTGATATTGCACATTATCATAGCATATCGTATATGCACGTGCCAATGTCTTTCTCCAATTTATTAAACTTTCATGTTCTCAACTGGGAAATTCACAAAAATTCATATGTAAAAAGCTTCCTCTCCATTTTAATGTTTGATATTTTAAGCGAAAGCATTAGAAGGCAAAATATATCTGAAATATTTGAAAAATAATAAAAATATATTTAAAAATCATTAAAATTTATATGAAGCTAAAATATGCACCGAATTGTGCGAGATGAATTGTCGCAGAACTTTCTTTCAAAATGGAAATTTTAATTACTGAGATTAAATAATGCCAGTTGATCTACCCGCGGCTTTGGTCACGTGAAAATTAGTTTGTAATACCACTTTCTATATTATTGCTTAAAAAGTGTGAGGTAACGATAACTATAATTTTACATTATAATGAAGTTTTTAATAAGTTTATTTTTAAACCATCTTTAAGAATTTTTTGAAAAGCTTTTAATAATTTCTATTCTTTAATTTCAGTGACGGTGGAATGAAAGGCCTATTTAAAAAAATACTTTTACATACTATATTATTTCTTATTTCATCTACCTACTACAAAATTTTATTAGAATGCTGCAACAAAGACAGTTTTAAGATAAGTAATGCTCCATGACTTCTATTGGAGTAAATTAAAATGAATAATTTCCCTTTAACAATATTTGTAAGGATTACGTAAAAGTAAACCATTTCATTAGGGGATTTTCTATAACGGCTTACATATAAATATGTGGGCAATCCACAGAAACAAAATTGTAATGTATGTATTAAATGATGTACAGTTCGTAACAACAATAACAAATAAAATCCAAACGATGGTTATAACTGTAGCAATTATTGCAAGAAAAAAAGCGAAAAAACTGAACAATTCGTATAAAATTCTTTACAATAGTAAGTGATTTAATTTCTCATAAAGTGTCATCTGCATATTAAATTTGAACTTAATTTTTAAAAGTTTAATAACACCACTATAATATAATTGTCTAGTTTAGTTCCCTATTCCAAAAAAAATGTAAAATGCAAATTGGCATAATTTTCAAATGACAAGTTAGTGTAGGTGTTTGTGTATTTACTGTAGGTAAAAGTTGAAAAAAACTAAACAGGAGATTCATAAAATTATATTAGCAAATATACAATTTCCTGAATGCGACACTTCATCTCGCACAATTCGGTGCATAATTTAGCTTCAGATATATTTTAATGATTTTTAAATATATTTTTATTATTTTTTAAATATTTCCGATATATTTCGCCTTCTAATGTTTTAGTTTAAAATATCAATCATTAAAATGGAGAAGAAGAATATTACATATGAATTTTAAAATTATTTAAATTTATATTTAATTTTTAAATATAATGTTGGCAACCCTGCAAGAATGCGTGATTATTCAATTTAAGTTGTAACAATATCCGGGGTTTGGCTACCCGGATGCGAATTTAAATTTCCCAGACAACAAGGAGCTGGTGCGGTTATGTGAAGAGCACAGAATCTTAATCATATCTGAGCAGTTCCACTGCAGATCAGCTTGAACAAGAAAGTGTCCTTGAAAACAGAATGTTCTTGATATTAATAAGCTGCTGACGGATACACTTAAAGAGAATTAGGGGAGACTAGGGACGGTTGACCATACGGGAGGCTTGACCCACCCATCAATTTTCATATTTAAAAGAATTTCAGAGTTTTATCAATACGTGTCAACCAAAGCTACTGGAATGCTCAAACAACAGGCTTCGTTTCATAGAGGTAATCGAAATAGGTGTGGAAAAATCAGTTGTCAGGCGTTTTCAACCTAAAAGTTGTGTTTTTTAGAAATATTTTACAAGCTTTTTTCAAATAAATTATATCATAGAAATTTAAGTAAGTAGGTTTTAAGTAATGCAGAAATATCGAGCTTTCATTCCAGGCATAATGACTGTACAGTAAGTTAGGCTTAATATAACAATGTTGTATTCTTTATAAAAGGTCTATGTATGGATGCTTGACCCAGTCAATGTGAGGGAGGGTTGACCAGATGCTCAAAGCTCCCTTAATTAAGTGGTTTTGGAAATCTTTTTATTATACACTGTGCATAAAGAAAAGTTAATGGTATATACATAAAATGTAAATTTATTCTGTAAAGCTTCAGTAAAATGGTGCTATGGAAAAGAAAATGTTTAAAACTGACTATAGAAAAATGTGAAAAATTGCTTGAAAATGGGAAAGTTGATAGAAACATTTTTCCATTTAAATATTGCTTGCAATAGGTAAATAGAAACTGTGGGAAAGACTAGAAAGGGCTATAAAGGATGAAAGCAGCAGTCTTAACCCTTTGAGGGGCAGTGGTTTGTTTAAAAAGGCCTGCGTAATCAACACCGCTGGAGAAAAATGGACATTCCAGGGTCACTCGATGCTTTGGCAAATTCCCCATTAGTTGAGGGTTTGCAATGGACCTTTTATATTTGCAGCATTTTAAGCATCTATTGATGCATTTGTTGATGAGCTTTTTCCCACCAATGATCCAATAGGACTGTCTGAGGATGTAGGGTAGTAGAGAAGGCCCAGCTGTAAAGTTGCAATATTTTGTTGCTGTATTAATAACTCAGTCATTTTATGCTGTGAGGGCAATATTATAGGATGTTTGTGAACTAACTGTGAATTTTGTAAGAGTCCCCCCACACGTAAGAGACCCCTATCGTCAATAAACGGATGGAGGGAGTGTAACGCACTTTTCTTAGAAAAAGCCTTCTGTTCTTTGATACATTTAAATTCTTCATGAAAGTAAGAATTTTGAATCCAAAGAACGATATTTCTTCTGCAGCTTTTGTTTCTTTGTAAGTAAGATGTGGCGAAAAATTTCTGATTTGTTAGTCTTTTTGCATTTTTTATGAATCCTTGGCAATATGCCAAAATGCGAATAGTTTTTGCAAGCGCAGAGTGCTTTTGAAACAAATTATCAAATAGATCATTTGATGTGCGGGAGTGAAATGAAAAAATTGGATCAGACCTTTGTTCAGCTTTGATTTGCTCATCAAAATGCCTCAGCATTTGAGTCGTCTTTTGGCCATTTGGATGGGTCTAGAACCAGCCAACTTGGACCTTTCCTCCACACGCCGCATCCTGGAAGAGATTTAGGATCAATACCGCGTGAAGCGATATCTGTGGGGTCCTCTTTGGATGGGACGTGTCTCCAGTGCTTCGCAGGTAGAATTTCGGTGATTTGAGATTCGCGACAAAACTCTTTCATTCACGTGGATGTGCAGATAGCCAACAAAGTACGACTTTCGAATCCGTCCAGGTGAAAATATCGAACTTATATTTCTTTAGTGTTTCCATAACAGAACGAAACAGCTTAGATAAGTAAGTGTGCAACGCAAAGTTCTAATTTAGGAACTAAAATTTGTTTTATTAGAGCAACCTTAGTTTTAGAAACTAAGAGAAAAGAATTGGTTTTCCCATTATGAATCTGTCGAAAATAAATTTAGGCAGTGTAAGCCAGTGTTGAAGGGTCCGAAAATCCGTGTAATTTAAATGGGTTACCGGATGAAAGCGTGACACATCTAGGAACAGACAAATGACTTATCTTGTTAAATGAAATTTGAAATTCTAGAGATTCGTCTGCTAGATATTGCGATATAATAGAGTGCCAGTCCTCCTTTGTAAGCCAAAGTTTCTGATAAATACTTTTAAAGTTACACTACAGGGCGAAATTAGACCTAGTGAGTCAAAAATTCGGGCAGACTCAGCAAAAGTATGCCTCTTTGTAAGAGGTTGAGTGAGCGCTAGCGAAGTCTTGAAAATAAAACTATCTGAAGAAGAGTTCCAGCTTAAGCCAGCTTACTTTGGAGCTTCCGTTGTCGCTAGGAATTATTTCAAAATTTGATTCGGCGCTAAAACAATCTAGAAATTCGTTAGTAAATTATTTTGAATTTGAATTCCACTTCCTTAAGTGGAAACCATGCGCGTCTAAAACATCTGTAATTTCTTTGCAAGTTTCTATTGCTTCCCTAACAGTATTTGTACCGAATAATAAACCATCCATGTACATATCGTCTTCTAACATGCGCGAAAGGCAAAGATTTTTGTGTAATCATGAGCGGTTTGTTTTATACATCTAGTCGCCAGGAAAGATGCAGACGCTAAAACATATATGACAGTTTTCAATTTCTAATTTTTTATTTCCTCATTAGGATTAGACCTCCAAACGATTTGCTGATAATTTTAATCTTCTTCGGCAACCAAAATATGGCGGTACATTTTTTTCTATGTCCGCAGAGAAAACTATTTTCGGAAATCGAAAATTAAGTAAAATTTCGAAAATGTCCCGTTGTAACTTAGGACCCACACCCAAAATGAAATTCAAGAAAACACCATTTGAAGTTTTGCATGAAGCATCAAAAACTACTCTCAATTTAGTAGCGGTACTAGAAGGTTTAATAACCGTATGATGAGGAAGAAAGTAGTGTTCATTTTCATAATTATTAATGTCATTTTGTGCAATTCATTAAATACGACCTATCTCCTTATATTCGTCCATAAAATCCTTGTACTGTTTTTCAAATTTTAGTTTTTCTTTAAATCTCAATTCAATAGCCAACAAGCGAGATATTGCGGCAGGTTTAGAATTACCTAATTCTGATTTAGATTTGTAAAAAGGTAACTATACCACAAAACGACCCTCGGAATTAATTGAATAATTTTCCTGAAAATATGATTCAACAAACTGCTCTTCAGGAGACAAAATTTGAGCATTCTTATTAAATACTTCTCCTACTTCTAAACGCTTCAATTCTTTATCAATATTAACTTCATAAATATGCAAATTATGTATCTCATTTGAAGATGTACCAGAATGTAGTATTTTTCCCGATACAAGAAAGCCAAAAATTGAATTTTGAGCAATTAAATTGCTCTATCTGTTACTTGACCAGGAAGCAAAATAGAAAAAAAAATAATCAGATCCTAAAATAATGTCTATTTTATTTGGTGTCTCGAAATGTGGGTTCGCTAAGCTTATATTTTTTAAATGTGAAAAATGCTTCTCATTTATCTTCTCCGCAGGTAACGAGCAGTTAATTCATCTAAAATATGCCTTCACAGACAACTTGGCGTCAGCATTATGAATTGATATAAGATCAAATATTACGTAACCCTTAGTTACTGCGATCTTTGAACAAGGCAGACCTTTCACGGGGAAACTAGCATTTTTCCTTTTAATTCCTAACACTTTCATGCAGAATTCAGAAACAAACGTGACAGAGCCACTGTCACACATGATTCTGAAAGTGTGCTTTTGACCCAGGCAATCATTAATATATACACTAGCTGTGGGAAAAAGTGCGAAAGATAACTGCATTTATTGAAGGGGAAATTTCTTTTTTATTATCATCGGGAATCAAAATGGCCTCTGAATCAGGTTTGTTGTTGTGGCTCTGTTTTCCATTTGAAGGAGAAGCTGATATCGCGTAATTTTGCAGCTAATTTTCGCATATACTGGTAGGATGTTTAAGTTTGCAATTGTGACATCAGTAAGAGGAATTGCATTGCCATGTGTAATGCTTGTCAGACAAGCAATTCGCACACAACTTGTTTTTCTTAACAAACTACCTTCTTTCCCTGACACATAATTCTTTAAATTTAATACACTTGTAAAGTGGGTGATTAAATTTGCAAAGTAAACATTTGCTAATGCTACTGGAATAAGATTTATGAAAGTTAAATTGCTTTTCCAGTTTATGCGAACCTTCATTTTTGTTTTTATACAACCCTAAAGATGAGCATCTATCATTTATAAACTGAATAAATTGTTCAAAAGAGGGAAATTCTTCCTTTAGAGGAAAATCCTGCCCATTCCTCCCGTGTTTTAGAATCAACCTTTTGTAATAAGATATAAATTAGCCATATATAACGGCCAGATGCCTTTTCATCGATTGATCGTCTCTAATTACTTCATCTGACACATCTGATAAACAGCGTAAGTTAAATGCGTTTGCTTGACTAATGGGGGTAATGTATAAAAATGTTTTCATTAAAGTAGAAACTATTTGCTTTTTCTTATCATATCTTGACAGCAATTTTTCCCATGCTTCTAAATAACTACGTTCCGAAATAGGAATGTGTTTTATTATAGGGGCTGGCTCATCACCTAGTAGCCCTCTTTAATACTGGAATTTTTGTCTATTAATTATGCCGCCATTGCTATGAACTAATGAGATATAGAGGTCTTTGAAGGACATCCTATTTTTAAAGTTTCCATCAAATTGCTATATATTTAATCGCGGTAATTTAAAGTTATTAGACACATTAGAATTAATAACAGGAACTTGATCGTTCATTAATTGAGAATGTGCATGCATATTTACAGACACTTTTTCAAGTTTTGCTTGCAGTTTGGTTTTGGTTTCATAATATTTTTTCTCAAAATCATCAATTTCAGAAGCTTCAGCCAGTAATTGAGCGTCATATTTGTCAAAGTCTGAGTAAACTGCTTCTAATTTTTCCAATTTATTGTATAAATCATTTTTTTTAAACGTTTGCTCAGAGTTAATAAAAGTGTTTATTCTTGTGAGAGCAGATTTAGCTCTGCCACGTAAATTTATGGCTACTTTTTCCAATTCTTCAGCAGTCTTTTTTTGCGATTTCTGAGGCGGTACTCATTATTTAAATAGTGAGGAAAATAGCGTAAAAAAAACAAAGGCAAACCGAATAATTGTAAGATAAAATGCACTTATCTGTGATAAATGCGATGTGAGGTGCTCTCCGGAACGTTGTAATCAAACATAAGAAGAGTGTAACCTTTATTAAGATGCGGTAAGATGCGATGTTGCGAAGTACAGCGCCCAAGCTGCATTCAAATGTTGAGAGTATACTTCACCTTTTTTAAATTAGTAAATCCAGTTTTGAAATGTTATCCAAGATACATCTCGCCGGTGCCAAAATGTAAAAATTGTGTATTTACTGTTGGTAAAAGTTGAGAAGAACTAAACAGGATATTCATAAAATTATATTAGCAAATATACAATTTCCTGAATGGACTCAGGGATGCGTGATTGTTCAATTTAAGTTGTAACAATATCCGGGGTTTGGCTACCCGGGTGCGAATTTAAATTCCCCAGCAAACAAGGAGCTGGTGCGGTTTTGCGAAGAGCACAGAATCTGAATCACATCTGAGCAGTTCCACTGCAGATCAGCTTGAACAAGGAAGTGTCCTTGAAAACAAAATGTTCTTGATATTAATAAGTTGCTGACAGATACACTTAAAGAGAATTATTTCATAAATAAAATGAAAGATGGTGTTCCACTTAAGTAGAAAGTTATTTCACACGTGATATATGGCTTTCCAAAAATGCAGTAATTATTTAAATGAAATGTATATTTAACACAAATAGTTATATCAATTAACAAATGTTCTTTTTAATGATCAGTTATTTATAAATGTTTATGGATTATATCTTTGGATGAGGAGTTATGCACTTAAATGGTTATGTTATATAAACAGTTAGAGAGACATAAAATTAAAATAGTTATCAATCTATGTTAAACATAAACGTTCTTATTTAGGCATAGATCGAACTAAAATTTATGTATTTCATTGCTTTTCGTTTTACATAAAAATTTGTAGTTGCCTAATCATCAACATCACAAAACTATTTGTGTAGAAAATATGCGCACGCGTTATGTTTGAGATTTCATTAAGTAATATCCCAAAAGTTTAAGTATCTTAATGATAAATGCCGCTGTTTCAGAACAATAAACTTCATAATATATATCTATAACATTTGTAATATAAATCTACCCCGAAGAACCTTCATTAGAACTAGTGGTAGCCAAAAAACTTGGCTACTTTCAAAAAATAATCTTCAAATAGTGCATAGGTAAATTAACCACAAAAAAAACTTAAGCATTAAAAAAGTTATTTGGCGTAAAAACCCTTGCAATGATATTTTACACACTTCACTGAAAACTAGCCGCTTACACGGGGCTAGGTCTGCGGCGGTTAACTAAGTAAATTAAAATATTATTTTATTAAAGCATATGCCACCAGCGTTCAATTGCCGTAGAAGGAAAAGGTCCACCAGTACCTTAATATAGTGATTTTGGACTTTTTAAATATAGTATTTTAAAAGTGCTTAAATATGGTGTAATTTTCCAGTTTAAACAACTGGTGGAAGTTTTCTCCTGCAGTTATCGGGCTTTGTCACAATCAAAGTTATTTCACAGATTTCTATGTTTACATACACATTCAGCACTGACTGTTGACTAACATCATGACGTCACTCCAAATATACTGATTCGCTTAGGCTTTTAATAGACGCAAGAATAGTGTGACGCCACATAATTGCTGCAGGAGATAGGAAGTTGGATATTCAATGTTAATTTTTCATAAATGTTCATAAACGATTTATCGAAATATTAATTTTTATTTTAACAATTTTCAAGCACCATTAAAATTTAAGGGTTATGCATTTTAAACTCACCAAACTTCTGGTTTTATGTTTCAATTTGTTATTATTCATTTAAAACTGTTTAGCGAATCTGCGGAGAAACATCAATGACGAGAATGAATGTGAAATGTTTTGAATACTTGAATTTTTCTGTAAAATATTTTAATTCTTTAATTTAGGAAAGTCCCATAAGGCTACTGGATTCACAGCAAATTGGTGTAATGTAGCTATCGTTGTTTGGCACAAAATGATATTCGTTGTTGTAACCAGGTTTGTTTAGCATAAGTTAAGGCAAACATTTAATAGGTGCTCATTTCCTCGCATGCCTCACATTTTTTATTTAATCTGGGTTGTGTTGTATTTTCTTCATTGTTTTTTATTAGCTTTATTCATTTTCTTTATTATTTACACAAAGTCCTATTCCCACTTCTCTCCCTCTAATTCTCTTTCTCTCTCTTAGAGTGGAAGGTACTTTTCACTTTTACAACCGAATTTTGCATCGCTGATTTTGGTCTAAATGATAGATTAAGTGTAACAGATAACGAATCTGTCAGTCAGCTGGTTCATCAGCGAGGGTGTTGTCAAAGAGACTTCGAACATCTCGCTGTAAGGTGAAAGGAAAGTTATTCCGATTAGGAATGTTACCACAAGTACGCTGGCACCATCTGTAATTGGGATGTTATTCGTTTTATTTTGGAGTGAGTCGATTGGTGGCAACATCATACTGTTGGTGTGCAGACTGATTCGCACCTTCATTATCTGTGCAACCAAATCTATCATATATACCAAACCATATATGCATACATTGCTTGCAAAAATGTGACGCTCCCTCTTGGACAATATCTCTTTTCTCTCTAACAAGCGTGTTATAATTTATCCTACTTGATAATTCTGCGGTTTAAGCGTATTTTTCAGTATTTTACATGTGATTTGACGCCTACTAATCCGTAATCGGGCCCACAGAAAAGGATCTAGACAAAGATGAGTATGAGAAGTATCTCTTAGATTGCTATTAAATGTTTTCCACACACATAAATCATTACAAAAAGCATTTAATTTTGCGACAAACAGCAATCGCTAAAATATGACAGTTGGCTCCAAAATTGGATTCACCGTTTGCAGATTAGACTTTCTAGCGCATACTAACTTCAAATGTGTCTTTGATGATTCCATGCTTCCTGGCGAAACCTGTATGTAGCTTTACGTACTTAAGCTGTAGAGCGCAAAATATAACGTAATTTTTCAAACGCTATAAATGTATATTTTCATCTAACGTAACTATTCAGAGTTGTATGAAACAGATTCGACTTCGGAAAATAACGTCATATTATACGGAAAATCTGTGTTTTAATTAATTTACTATAACTGCATTAAATAAATTTCTTTTTTTCCAGTTTTCATTTTGCACGGTTAGACTCAAATAACTGATATTTCATTTTAATAAAGAAGCCTATAATAGAAAAAAAACTACATTTTTAGAAAAATACTATATTTTTTAACATTGCCTAGTTTTTTTTAAATTTTAACAAAGATTCCAATTATAAGATAAAAAATGTATTTTCAAACAAATATAATTTTTTTACTATGTAGTATAGAAAATAAATGGAAATTACATAAATTTATCAACATATTAAAGTACTGAAATTTTATTAATTAGCATTCCCATTTCAATTTAATATTTCAAAACATAATACACGTTTTATAAATAAATGCGACGTTAATTTGTATTTCAAAACAATATTTTAATGATTCAAAATTTAATGCCCTTTTAACCAAATATTTTTTACTTTGCTAGCTTTCTGCAGCAATAATTTATTAAAAAATATTTTATATAATAAAAAATTCATTAAAATCCTTCCAACCGTTGGGATGTTTCGAGGGTATAAAGAAATCCACATACCCAAATACGCGTGAAACACATAACTCTTCTTGGCAGTCGGGTAAAAATTGTTAGTTATTCTGTGTTCAAATAATGCAAGTTTGAAAATTATTGAAAATCTGCATGCTTAAATGACATAAAAATCTATCCATGTTCTTACTCGGTTATGATTTAACCATATACAATGTTTAAAAGAAATTAATTCAGTCTTTTAACGAATCTGAGTCAGTAGATAAAGATAAATATAATTTTAAGGAAATCAATCCCATTAACTATGTCAAATACCTTTACATTTTTCCCTTACAGTTTTACTTATAAGATAAAATTATAATTTTCCTAAAATAAATAATCTTTTCTCTAAATCTTTCATGCTTACAAGAATATTGATATAAGTATTATACAATCTCAAAAGTTCAACTTTTTCAAAGCACTTGGGATGATATAACTATAAAAGTAACCAATTAATGGTGAACATAAAAATTTCTTCTATATATATAATTTTTTTTTTACTTTATCTGTTCAATTTATATAATAGTTAGGTTCAGTACAATTTTAGAATAGCTTCATTTTTTGCGGCCACACTGCGCTATTTTTTACATTTTTCAATACAGGGCGATCGAAGATACCATTTTGATTCTGGTATATGTACTCGGTTCGGACAGTTGCTAAACAATGTAAATTTTAAAAGAATGAAATGAACCCAAAACGTTCTAAAATCGCGATTAGTGCAGAATTACTTAACCTATTTTAAAAATTCTTTCAGTATGTTATGGTGGCAATCTCTTCTATAACGGACAGTTGCTAAGCAATGTAAACTTTAAAAGAATGAAATGAACCCAAGACGTTCTAAAATCGCGATTAGTGAAGAATTACTGAACCTTTTTTAAAAAATTCTTTCAGTATGTTATGGTGGCAATCTCTTCCCTAATATAGGCTACATTTTATCTCGCTCTACCCCCAAAGAGACGCAGAAACAAAACATTTTCTACAATGACACTTTCTTTGAAACTGTTAGATACAGAAACTTGAAAATTAACTTCGTAGTTACTTTTTTCTAGCTATTTTAAAAAATTGAAATTTATAAGGGGGAAAATGAGTGTAAAAGTCCTAAAATCACGGTTACTTTAGAAAAACCAAACCAATTTCAAAACGCTTTCCAGGAAAACAATAATGACGGTCTCTGCTTAAAATAAGGCTATTTTTTTTTTACATTTATACCAATGCCTCCAGTGGCGTGCAAAAGAAAAAATCGTTCTATAACTGTTATTTCATTGAAACTAGATGATAGAAACATAGAATTTGACTTGGTGGTTACTTTTAAAATGTAAATATTCACTAAGAACTTTTTCTGAGAGATTCGAATTTTGAAAATAAGCAGTGATTGAAAAACGTTGTATGATCATGACTACTTTGAAACTATGTGAGATGAAAATTTTAAATTTTACATGCATATTATTGTCTTAAAGAACAAATTAAAAATAAATTAAATTTTCAAATGCGTCGAAAACAGTATAAAATTAAGCTTCAATTGTGAATTCTCTGAAACTGTTAAATCTAGACACATCAAATTTAGCAGAAAGTCATATCTTTCTAAGACAAGGAAAAGCTATTTCAAATAATGCATCATGGGATGAGTGGCAAATGAAAGAAAAGATGAGATTCACTCAGATTTATCTTAACCTCTCAGATCTAGATTCTTACAATTTTCCATAGCGATAGCTTCTAAAATTGAGATGCGCAAGAACATAAAAAAATCAAATTGAGATTATTATTATTATTATGCTAGAGTTAAAATATTCAAAAGATTCGTGCCAATTTTTCTGGGCAATAAGATAAAAAGCAAGTAGCATTAACTGCTATAAATTATTGAAATAACAAGAATAAAGAAATATCATCGCCAATTTATTAAAGCAATACTTCATAGTTAGCCTTTTGTCGCACAAAAAGGACGATTACTTTTAAAGCGATGTTTTCAGCTTATTATTTAATGATATTGTCCCCTTTACGGTATATTAAAGAATACTGATAGTATAAAAATAAACATCACAAATACATCACATTTTATGCTTTTTTTGCAAATGGGTTACTGAAAATACACTGTAATAAATCTTTTCTGAAAAATTCATTAGGTGAAAGTAGAGTGAAACCCGCTACTTCAGTTTTAACTCAATTTGAGCTGCCCTCTAGCTCGTAGTAGCTAAAATGCTTACGTTTAAGTCAAAAAGATAAAGCGGCTATAACAATATCTCCATGCTGGCATTTGTGTAATTTTTGTGTTGAAATGCTTATTTTATTATTTATTTATTTTAATTTTTTCTTGTTTTCAAAATTCTGAAATACGAAAACATTTGAAGTTACTGAAAATTTTTATGTTATTAAATATAGCATGTTTAACTCTTTAAGTACCATTCAACTAACTTATTATAAAATTCATTTAATACATCGATTATTTGTAATACAATTTAGAATGAGTTATAGACACCTTACTTTATCTTGCTCCAAAAGCATTATTGGTTACACGAAACAAAAATATTTTTAAAAGGATGGTTTCTTTTGCCTTTGCATCTTTTCAGATTTCTTGGCGATTGGGGGGGGGGGGCATTTTTCAATTCGGAAATATTTCTATATTTCTATTGTAAGAAATTTATATTTGTACATTTCCTAATTTTACAAAATACTAAGAAAAATATTTAAAATAAAAGATATGACTGCGGTTATAAATATTGCACAAAATCTCTATAAATTCAAATTTAATTAATCCTTCTAAATCCTTTAATCCTTATAAAAGCCTTCTAAAATTTATTAAGTAATTATGTAAATATTCTAATGTAGTTTAAGCAATTCACGAAAAATTCTTTAGAAGATAACATTTTCATGAATTCATAATTCAGTACATAAAGGGTTAATAAGTATTTCTTTCCCACGGACGAGGTAAGACTAGATGATATGGCTTTTCTAGAAAAGCAATTATTAATAAAAATGTGATAAACAAGATAAACACTTACAATGATATTACTATACGAGAATAAGTGCAGAGAAATTACACAAAGTTTCATGAATTTCTGTTGCAAATTCTTCCTTAAAGAGTTTAATAATAAGTTATTGAAATGCCCCTGAATTTCCCTTATTTCGTAAAATATTTTTATATCTTACGTTCATCTTGGGCTGATGAAGAATGATGTTTCATCAAAATGTGACTTAATTAGTAATATTTAAATTAGTCGTACAAGCTTTATTAGGTAGCTTTCATTACAAACCTATTACAGCCGTTCGGAGAAAAGCGATTTCAACAAATTTTGGTATATTTTCATCGATCATGATCCCTAGGCCCCGAAACCTCCCTCCGTTCAAAATTTATATGTATATATATATACATATATATATCTGACCTTTGTCACACTGTAACTCTCGTATTTATGCACCGATTTCGATGAAATTCGGTGTGTACATAGTACATACCAATGTCTCGACCGAGTTCGTTCGCCAGCTTCATCCGCCGTTTTGTTTCAAAATGGCGAAAATCTTGAAATGTGGTATCAAAAAATTGAAAATGGGAAAATATTTTTTTCCTTATGTATTTGACCTTTATACAAAGATCCTGGAACAGTTTTTGTTTCATCTATATCTTAAAAAATGGCTGAGTTATAACATTTTGAATTTCTAGCGCGGCTGACGTTTTGAAACGTCCTGAATTTTGTCACGCGGTAAAAGGCGTATTTATGAACCGATTTGGATGTAACTTGATCTGTACATAGTAGATACCAATGTCTCGACCGAGTTCGTTGGCCAGCTTCATCCGCCATTTTGTATCAAAATGGCGGCCATTTAAAATTTTTAAAAAAATTTAAAATTTGAAATGTGGTACCAAAAAATTGGAAATGGAAAAATATTTTTTTCTTATGTACTTGACCTTTATACAAAGATTCCGGAGCAGTTTTTGTTTCGTCCATATCTTAAAAAATGGCTGAGTTATAGCATTTTGAATTTCTAGCGTGGATGACATTTTGAAACGTCCTGATTTTTGTCACGCGATAACAGGCGTATTTATGAACTGATTTGGATGTACCTTGGTGTATACATAGTACATACAAATATCTCGACCGAGTTCGTTGGCCAGCTTCATCCGCCATCTTGTTTCAAAATGGCGGCCATTTAAAAAATTTAAAATTTAAAATAAGATACCAAAAAATTGGAAAATGAAAAAGATTTTTTTCGTATGTGTTTGACCTAAATACAAAGATTACGGAACAGTTTTTGTTTCGTCTATATCTAAAAAAATGGCTGAGTTATAGCATTTTGAATTTCTATTGTGGCTGACATTTTAAAACGACCTGAGTTTTGTCACGCAATAACAGGCGTATTTATGAACCGATTTGGATGTAACTTGATCTGTACATAGTACATACCAATGTCTCGACCGAGTTCGTTGGCCAGCTTCATTCGCCATCTTGTTTTAAAAGGGTTGCCATTTAAAAAAAATTAAATTTAAAATTTAAAATGATGTATTAAAAAATTGGAAAATGAAAAAGATTTTTTTTTATCTGTTTGGCCTTGATACAAAGATTCCGGAGCAGTTTTTGTTTCTGAAAATTTGTTCTTTTGTTTATATCTTAAAAAATAGTTGAATTATAGCACTTTGAATTTCTAGCATGGCTAACATTTTGAAACGATCTTGTATTTGTCGCGCGATAACACACGTATTCGCCTATTTCGATGTAAAAAAGCATGTGGATAGTATACATTAATATCTCGTCCAAGTTCGCTGGCCAGATTCATCAGCCATCTTGTTTCAAAATGGCGGTCATTAAATTAAAAATATATATATATTTAAAGTGAGTTACAAAAAAAATTAGAAATTGAAAAAGGTTTCTTTCTTAAGTATTTGACCTTGATATAAAGATTCAGGAGCATTTTTTGTTTGTCTTTATCTTAAAAAAGTGGCTCACATATAGCAGTTTCAATTTCTAATGTGGGTGACATTTTGAAAAATCTGATTTTTTTCCTGCGACAGCACTCGTATATACCAACCGATTTCCGATGTGAGTGAGCATGTGCACAGCAATTACTAAGGTCTCGACCAAGTTCACTGGGTAGCCTCATCCACCATGTTGTCTTTAAAGGGCAGGCACTTTAAGAAATCGCCGAATTTGGCAGCCAAATATAAGTTACTTTAAAGAAAAGCAGCTTGGATAAAGCTGACTAATTTCGCGAAATTCTCATCCATTACATTGATAAAAATTAGTATTGAATCTCCTATATTCGGTTTCCACTAAATTGAGCTTCGTGTGTTTGAATAATATAAGTTGGATTTTTTAAAATAAGGAATACGAAAGCTACCTCTTCCTCCCGGCACTGGCCGGAAGGACTTTTTTCAACTTATGTTAGTTGGCACACAGATAGCACTTGACACAATCAACAACCACACACCAAAAACAACGTATTTTGCCAGCAGTTTTACATATTTATATAGAGTATATACACGTTTCTTTAACTTTACATTTCAGAAATATAAATAAAACATTTTTTAAATGTCAATAAATAAACTATTTTACTGTAGTATCGCGTTATATTAAGTCATTTTAATATCCGTCTTTTATTGTTAGTATGTATAATTTTAGACTGCATATTGTTAATCAATAACTGTTATATGATACATTTTAAAATTTAGATTTGTGTCTCAGGTGCTACATATCGACTCTAATCCGTTTTCTAATATATTAAGAATATTACCAAACTTTGTTAAATATTTATCTGTCATAATGATAAGAACACATTTTATCTTCATTGAACAATTTACATATTAATCTTTCGGGAATTATTTCGAATTTTATGAATGAATTGAAAGCTCTTTGTCAAGTTGCCAAAAACATATACAGCATATTTTACATAATAAATACAATACTCAAATATATGAAAGTAAATTTATCAAATTAATCTTTTATTGATTTTGATATGAACTTCAACTGTGCTTAATTATTTAATAAAATTCTGTATGTAATTTCATTGTATATGCTACATTTCAGACAGGAAACCAAAAGTGTTAATAAACTGTATCCCATATATTCAAAGGACTAGTTTTAAATTCTTCGAATATTAATAGTCAATCCATATTGTATTAAATGTACTAAATCTACATCAATCTCCAAGTTAAATACGTGTATCCATTTTAAGCTATTTTTATATCTTTCGTTCGATATTTTACGATCATATTTATGATTCTGTGAGTTTACGACTTGGAGTCAATTGGCTTGTTAAAGAATTTTACTGAAGTTATGGCCGTGATGCACGTAACTGATCCATACAAATGAAAGTATCACTGTGAAAGCATTTCAGTATTTCACGAAAACAGTCAGATGGAAATACGTTAAATAGTCATAATTAATTGTGACGGATTTACATGAAAAGTCAAATATCATAAATTTTACTTAATTATTAATAATAGCTATTAATAATTATTAAATTAATAAAAATATAATTATAATTAATAAAAATAATTATTATTAATAGCACTTAATGTAAAAATCGATTACAGGTTACATTAATTTGATGAACTTAACCTATTTTTTCGTTTTTTTTTTTTTTTACATATACTATTTAATTCTGCTACATAAATGATATATTTAAAGATGATATTTAAATGATATATTTGACTAAAATTAGAAATTGATTAGAAATAAAAATATAATTAATCATTATCTGAAAAAGAAAATCAAATATGGACTGTTTATACTGTTTATTGCAGACGTGAGAAAAAAAGATAACCCTAATAACTCCGCCGCAAATTATCGTATAAAAATGCGACCTGGTACCAATCAGTTAGTAGAAACATCAGAGAATTAAAGCTATGCTTACTTTTTGCTTAAGGGATTGTATACAAATAGAAATTGCAATAAACTTTAAAGTTTTCAGTGCTAATACTTAATTTTCATATTATATTTGGATACGTTGCAAAAGTTTTTCTTTGGAAAACAAACGGGAATCCATTCAGTCAAGTACTTTCTTAATTATACCAGTTTAATGTTTGGTGCACAGGGTAAAGTACTTCTATTCGTAAAATTCTGAAATAACTGGATGACGCCAGAATTTACAAAATAATTTATATGAAAATAAGTAAACGCTTTTCTTCACAAACTTAATAATTAAAATAAAAGGAAAATTTTCATTCCAAAATTTTTATTCTAATGTGGCATTTGGGGATTTAAATTTTAAGTGGTTATAAAATGAACCACCGCCTTTCAAATCGTTTTAATTTTCTGCAGTATAGATTTCAATGCGGATAATTTGTTAATCATAAATCAAAACTATTTGGTGGAAGGAGGCGGAGTTTTCGATTCGCATATTTGAAACTTATTATAAATCGATTTCTGTTTTGAAAAAGTATAATTTACAACTCATATTTTTTTCGAAAATGAATTTCGGAAAAATATTTTTTTTTCTTTTAATAAGTTTTTTATAAATTTACTGTACGTTTGTTACAGTTTCGATATGCAGACGATTCTCTAAAGAAAATTTAAGCGTAGCATTAGTTTATAGATATTACTAATCAATTTGTACCAGTATTTGAGGTAGAATTAGCCGGGGTACGTTTTTTCAGCGACTGCAAATTATTTTCAGGATTGTATTATAAATATATAGGACACAATTCTAATGAATTTTTTAGTAGATTTACGACATTAGGCTTAGCTGGGTCCAATATCAGCGTTGGTGAAGATACATTTTGTTGTCATGGTACGTATGTGGTATATTAAATGATTTAAAACATTTTTATGAAACAAATGCTACAAAATTTTTATTTCCAATGATCTGTTCACTTTTCATGATGTTTTTACAGGTCCATAGAAGTAACTGCTTAAGCTACGATTCAGAATAGTATATATTTTTTAATACTTTTGATTTATTTCCGTTAATTAAGATTTTTTTTTATTAAGTTTTGATTTTAGAACAATGAGGAGAATTACATAAAGTGACTAAACGCCCTCGAAATTTGCGATTGACATCAAATTTGGAAACTCAACACTGTAAAAACAATGCTTCTTACTCTATAAAAATGTAATATATTAACGAACTAAAATATAATATAATCTCTTCCGAGCTACCCACGATTCCTAAAAGTGTTCCCTTATCTTCAGAAACATGAGATACCAATAGATGTTAGAAATCTAAAGAAGCAACTATAAAACAAAAAAGTTTCTTTTGATTTTAAAAAGCTTTTTTCATTTTCCATCATTAAATTTCCTTTATATAATAATGAAAACGAAAAAATTACACAATTTTTCTATTATTATTGTTATTTTGAGAATATGATAAACACTTTTTATGCGTTAATGTACAAAATTCAGATGGCAGTATCGGTAAACGATTTTTCAGGATTCCATATAAAATATGGGGAAAACCATATTTCTCCATTGCAGCGTATAAGACCACGATTATATATTTTTGGATAAGTGTCATTTCAGTAATTGAAATATATATGTCCCAATAAATATTACAAGGCATAATCCAGATAGCACTAAAATTAGCCATAATTGTTCATTGTTCAATAGAAAACACATAATTGGAATTTCTACGTGATATATTTTGGTGATATAAATTTATTATCTGTTATGGATTACGCTGGTCACATTATCCCTTTTTTATGTATCCATAAAGTGGCATTTATAGATCTAATGTATATTTTATGAAACTAAAGGAATTAGGTAAACCGGAATGTGTTAGGAAAATAAAAGTATTCCAAAAATCTACAATATTTAACTTTCTTTTTAACTGGCAAAATATCATTCTCATCATTTTCTTGCTGTAAGTTAATTTCGTTATTTTAACTAAATTATATTAAATAAAAAATATGATTTAAAACTCTATAATATAATTAAAGTATCTATAAATAGGAAATACTGAATTTTAATTTAATAATCTTATAAATTATATCTTTATAAAGTACAAATGGAAAAATATGCATGTTTAATTGCATTACTGTATCTCGCATGCATAGTGTAGATCTTTATGCACGCATTCAATTTAGTGCAAACTTGAATTCACCTGTTTAGAGGAACTGAGAAATTACATATTCGGATTAAAGATTTTAATTATTTTATTATTTTAATTTATGTTATAAATTATATTGAGGGTATTAAAAGGGTGATTTTTAGCTGTACAGAGCTACTCTAGTCATTAGTGTTTATATAACCTTCAAAACTCAATTTTTAGACACTGCTTCCATTCAGTTAAATTTTAATTGATTATGGTGGATGATCTTCGTTATTTTTTTCACATGTATTTAAGTATAGAAATTAAACTAATATATTTGAATATAATATTGCATTGGCGTAAAATAATCAACATAATTTGGCGTGTATTACCGGAATGACGTAATAAGCAGGGCCTCCCCGAATGACTTGAATCTTCGAGCTTGTTTAGCAACCACGGCCACTTTGCCTGGGCGCGAAGGAGATGAGGCTATATGGAGTGGGATTTATTTTAAGTATACAGTTACGATGAAGTTGGGAGCTAAATACTCAGCAGCTTTGTATTACCCTCAGAGTAAAGATAATAAGAGATTATATGACAAGTCTGTGGTATTACCCAACATTTTTATTAGATAAATAAGGCAGTGTTCCGCAGAGTGTTTTTAAAAGGGAATAGGAACATATGCACAGAACGAATGTTCAGTTTCAAAGTTTTTAATGAGTGCTTTGTAATTGTTGAATATTTTCTAAATAAATTATGTTCTTTTGGCAGTAAACTGCATGTTAAAGCACATATTTTTCTTTTTCAGTGTACTTAAAGATAAAACTTATTTAATCCTTAGTTTATAACGTTGAAAATTATGTTTTTGATCTATGTGTGGCACATTATTTTTCTTGAAACTTGTTTACACTTAAGAAAAAGTCATTAGAGAGAGAACCGCTTGTTAAGTTATTTGAATCCACCACTGTTTTTCTTTTTTTGTTTTTTTGTCGAGCATATAGAGCGAATCAGTCAACCTACCAAAACAAGTGAAAACATAAACAAAAAAAGCCCAAGCACGTGATCATAACGACCACAGATTTTTTGTGGGTCAAGTGAGCGATGACCGGGCGTAAAATTTGCTGCTGATCGGATTTATATCAGATCACGTGATACTTTTCATGAATGTTTCGGATTTTGTCTGAGCGCATATAGACATGTATTCCTACTACGAGAGACGTTGTTTGGAAAGGTAAGAAGATTTAGTCATTAGTTTCACCTGGTTTGAACCATAAAATTACGAAATAATTAAATTATTTCGAAATTCCTTACTTCTTCAAGACCTACTCCATGAGGGATATTTCTCTGCGCCCGGACGCTTTTTCAGGAAGGCTCACGTTTTCAGCACCAGCCTTGGCGAGTTGGCGAAAGCGAGAACGTTCATCCAGCTCTAACGCCAATCGTCGTGTGTTTTGCTTTGAGCCGAAATGGCGGAAGACGAACTAAGATATTTTAGAATAACAGTCCTACCTAAATTAAAGAAATACTTTCAATTATGTGTTCTAGATGAAAAGAAATCTTCTTCGAAAGAAATTGTATTACGAACTCTTATACTCTGTTTTATCAAAGGCCTTTATTACTTTTGATGATATAGACTAAAATTTTGATTATTTGATCCCCTCAAAAATCTACATTTTCATTCAATTGAGTATTATTAATTCCATACCTGTTAAACAAAAACTCATTACCTTCATATATCTAGATATTTGATTACATATAAAGATGGATTTATGGGGATGATGAATTAATGCAGTTTCAGTGCATTTTGATGTATATAAACACAGATTTAAAAAATACCTGTGGCAGAAAATTACTATATTTTCTGCGATGAACTTATATAATTAATTTAATACCAAATCATTCTGCAGAAACAGTACCCAAAGTCGAGTGAAAACAGGCTAAACCAAGAAAAAAAAAAAAAAAACCTATCTCACTCCCAACTAGGATGTTTAGAAATTGCCTTTTTAATGTGAGATGAAATTCTTAAGGGGAGGTGGGGTAGAAGGAATATTGAATGACTATCTTTTGTTACTTCAAAGTAACAAATAAAATCAGTAGAGAAATTTTTTAACTGTGTATGATAGTGAGGGGCTGTAGATTTAAATAGTTAAATTTATCAATTAACAAATAGAAAAATAAACCAAAGAAATTAAAAACTTGGAATATTTAACTTTTGGGGGGGGGGCAGGGGGGGGGATTTGAATAATGAGTCCTTTACTTATACTTACTTCAAAGTAATAAATAGGACAGAAAATCTTTAAAAATGTAAAGAATTTAAAACAAAAAATGAAAGCGTGTGCACAAAAAGTTAATCCTGATTTTTTTTTTTTTTTTTTTTTTTTTTTTTTTAATCTTTCATTCTATTTTTTTTTCCTTTTCTTTTTTTATGGGAAATTATTTATTTGTTATTTAAAAATCAACAGATATAGCAAAACACATTTTTAACTAATCTTTTCTGCAAGGCAACAATGAATTTTAAATGGTCAAAAAATAGTGTGCTGGAGAAGAGGGTGGGGGGGGGGGAGAAGAGAAAATTCGAAATGGGAGGTTGACTCAGATGATTGATCATTATTTTATTGCCACTTCAACTTAATAAATAGTACAATATGTGTGCAGAATGACGAAAAATGGAATGTGTGTGTATGGGGGGGGGGGATTTCATCCGAGAGAATTTAAATGATTTATTCAAATATAACAAATGACTATTTTAAAATAACAAATAAAACAATTAAGACGAAATAATATTTAAAAATATGGCAAAAATTTTAAAATAAAAAACTGAAGAATTTTAAAGATTTTTAATTTTGTGCACTAGGGGCAGACCAATGTTTTTTTTTTTTTTTTTTTTTTTTTTTTTTTTTTTTTTTTTTCCCATAAGAACTCAAATAATGATAAAGATTTAACAGCATTAACATGTAATAGTAATTGATTTAATTGCATACATCAACTTGCAATTATTTTAACTAATTGATTTAATTGCAGGATACAGCTAAATAATTTATGATTTATTGTTCAATCTAATTATAATCGAATTGATTTTAGTTTCAACTACCTATTAATGTCTAATCGCAATTAAATTAAGAACAATTAATTTTTAATAAATTATTTCAGTGAAAATATGTTTTATTAATGCAATCAACACGTCACACAATTATGCCGCTTAATTAAAAAAAAAAATTCAATTAATTCAGTAGTAGGGTCAGGTGAGGTAATTATGACCGCCGTCATATTGGAGAAAAATGTGTATGGTAAAATTTTATTTCAAGCTTAGATATTAACCTCATAATGTATATTTCATCTTAGATATTCTTTATTACTAGTCTGAAGCCTTTTTGAGATCCGAATAGCAATTTGAATCTAAGTCTATAAAATTTTTGATAAACGCATTTGTCACTTTGGAGTTCAAAGTGGTCACAATTACCCCAAATAAATGTGCATTAGCAAGTATAAAGAGAAGATATAGTGGTCATAATTTCCCCACTAGTGGTCTTAATTACACCAAACTTATGTGATTGTGAGTTTTTGGTGGGGTAATTATAACCATACTTTTAACTTAAAAAAAAAAAAAAAAAAAAGCTATGAGAATTAAAACTTTTAAAAGGTGTTCTTAAAGAATCAAAGTTACTTCCTACGTACTGAAAACACCACTTTTCCAAATAGAAATAAGCAATAAATAAATAAATAAATAAATAAATAAATAATAATAATAATAATAATAATAACAATATTGAAAATGTAAAAAGTGGTCATAATTACCTCTCCTGACTATAATGCTAATAAAACTAAGTTCAATCGTGTCATAAAAACATGATCAATAGAATTATATTTATTACAAAAAAAAATCTTTACGTCTGTTTTTGCGAATTAATGAAATAAATGAATATTATTGAACTGAAAAACATAACTTATGTTTGAATTATATATATTGTGCAATTAAAAGCACTTTAATGCGAAAAAGCTCTTTGTTTTAAAAGCAAAAAGCTCTCAGCAAAGGAGTGGGGTTGCTGTTCGCTACGCGTAAGACGTCAGGAACAAGAAAGGGTGCTTAGCATTGAATTCATCCCCGCGCCAACCGTTACTCTGGCGATAAAGTGCTCAAAACGTGAGCCTTCTTGAAAAAGCCGCCCGGACGCTCCGATCTGCGTCTGTGAACAAGCTCAGAGAGAAAGAGAGCGCTCCATACCATGACATTACATTTTTTATAAGAAGATCGGACCGACCATGTTACAAGTAGTTATATATAATGGAATTTTACTTATAAATTGTGAGCATTTACTGATAGAAATAATATATCGTACACATCGTGATATATGAAAATAATACATTGATATTTCTATTAATTTTATTAAAAAATGTATTTCCTTTGAAAATATCGATAAGCAATTGGCAATCTTACTAAATTTTAATCTTTTTGCTTGCAGTTAACACGGAGCATGTAATTAATTTTCCAGCAGTCTTTTACCAGGGGAATTTTCATTTAATGTGAAAGGTATTACTAGAAAACGCTGTATGGGATGATTTCTAACTAAATAACGTAAAATTTCTTAAAATAAATATGCACCTTTTTACATAAATATAGAAGAAATGGGTGCACTAAAGTTCTAGGAAAAAACGAACTAGAAAATATCTTCAGGTAAGCATAAAAAAGCATTATGGAAATTCAAGCATAATCTGTCTTTAAATGAATAACACATCGTTAAAACAAAAATGGTTTAAGAGATAAGTTTTCTTTCGAGATATGTTTTCGTCTTCTCTTATCTTTCGACAAACTCTCTTCGTGTTACATCCAATTTCCAATAACACTCTAATGATTTCTCTCTCAATTATAGTTTGCTCTTCATTTCTGTAATTTTTCTGATAAGAATCGGGGCCAAATTTTGATCAATTTTGTCGCAGAAAGTTATGGTCTCATTGAACATCACTCAGTAGTTTAATAAGCCCTGAAATCTGTAAATCATTTTCCAACAAAACAAATCATTTTCATTTCTTGTAAATCATTTGCAATCAAATTTCCAACGAAAACGAAACAAATATAGGAAAGTGATCTCAGACGTTTATGTAAAATATGTAAATTTTAGGAATATTCACAAGTAAATATTTTATAAGAATTCCTCTTTATTATCTCACTTTCCCTAAACTTTACGAGTCAGTATCCAAAAGTAATTAAACTAAATTACATAAATGGGTAAAATCTTGCAACTAAAGAACAAAGGACGCGAAAGTTGCTTTCAGATACCTATTCCACGTGTTTAAATATCGCCTTTGTATGCTTCGATAATTACCTAACGAATATTATTGATTGCAAACAGAACTGCAGTCTCTTAAACTCAATAAATTAGCGCTTTAAAAGTGTCAGCGCTAATTAGATAATTAATTACCACAGTCGATTACTTTGTTTGAAGAGTTAATTTTAGTCCCAAAGGAATTTGTTCAATTATTAGTCATCTTCTATAAATGTACCAGAAATAAGTCAAGATAGAAAATATTTAAAATGTTTCACTGGTAAGTAAGAATCATTTATTTTCAATAATGTAGTAAGTTTTATTAGCAAATATTCATTTTTATTCTCAAAAACAATGTAGCACATTTTGTTAATTTAAATACTATTATGGTAATTTTCTATTTTTTAATACCCATTAGGATGAAAAGTTTCATAACTTCATTTTGCATATCTTTCAGTGTTTTATTGGTAGTATATAAGTTCTTATTGACACGAAGTTTTGATGATTAGAGTTACCATAACATCTTCTCTGATAAAAACGGTGGTTGTAGCTATTATAGTTCACTTAAAGAGATGGACAAAAATTTTATTACATTACGGCCTGTACCTGTTTGCTCTCTGAAATACTATGATATTTTTATACGTCTTAAAACTTAACAAAAATTTACTATGCCTCTTCAAAGGTTCACTCTGACAGATTTTTTTTTCAATCCATACAACAGTACATTAATACAAGGTCTATCGTCAGAACATGTTTCTTTCTAATCACTAAATTTAGATATATTAGTGATTTAGTGAAGAGAATTATTCTTGCTGCAGACCGATTCTGTAGCATTTATCTTTCTTTTAAAGTACCAACTAAAATATTGAAAACATTATGGACGGTTTATGAACAATTACTCTGCGAAGCGCATTTTTATAACGGCAAATATTTTCATCATCATTAAAGTTTCATATGCTACAGCAACGTCGTAACGGCAATTTCCAATCAGTCCTTGTGTAACGTAAAATTAAGCACAAAAAAAGATGATTAACATCACACAATTTATTTACTTTTACTTCATTTGCATGAAAACACCACACACATGTATTTAAAACAACATCCTTCAGCAACACACAGTTCACAAGACCATAAAAAAATGTCCGCTACTAAAAACTCGTCTTGCATTATCTTTCTTTTCCCCGGGTATTGACACATCCTTCTTCGACACGACAGCGCCGCCAACCAGGCAACAAGACGAACCGACTGTAATTCAGAGACACGCTCTGCATTGGCATCTTACGAGATGGCGTGGAATCCAGGGTTTATTGAAGTCGTTACACTACTTAAAAGTGCAAATGTAAATTCAGCTGATATTTATGTTTATAAGTCCGATTACTTGTGCAGCAGCTAATTCTGTTTTGACTTTCTTAAAAATGCTCGCATGGAAAGGAATTTTCTGTATGTTACTGAGATATACTTGAGCATTTTTATTACTGAAACTGGTCATTAAACGTTTAAGGTTTCTTTTAACCCGGGAGAACTCGCTGCATGAGATTTTCTCTCAGTCGTACTTTTTTAAGACTCTTATTTAAATCATTTTTCATTTTAATTAAAATTTCAAAATGTTTTACAATTATTTTACCTATTTTGTGAATAAAAGTACTAAGCCAACCAAAAAAAGTTGATATTATATTAATGTAAAGTAAAAGAAAAACAATTGGGCATTCTCACTAGCGAGTTCTCCCGGGTTAAGTAGCAGCGAACAGAATTCAAATACGTTACAACCTATAGCCGGTTACTATTTGAAGTGCGTTTGAATAATTTCATATATTTTCAAAATTGTCGCTTTTTTATTTTTTGTTTGCCAATTGCATGTGAGTTCATTTAGTTAATCGATTAATTCATTTGTCTGTTCATTTGTTCAATCTAGATTTTAGTTTTTGTACAAATGCTCGTATATACCTGAAATTTACAAATGCTATTAAAACTGACTATAGCAAACTCTCACAAATCACTCATTGTTTATAATCACGTGGTTTCGAATTACAGGATTTCAGGGCCAATCACCGAATTTTAACGCGCTCTGCTGCATAGACATATACTGCAAAAAAAGGGGGTAATATTTTTTGTCTACCAAGAAGGTTTACTAAAATAGCCTATAAGTTCTTACAAGTTATCCGCTATTCAGAAAAGCGTTCTTTTATCGTCAGAAACCAATAGATTTTGTAATTCAAAGAACCATTTCTAAAACCTAATTTTCTTTTACTGCTCGTGATTTTCGCAAACGTTTCCGAGTAGTTTTTATAGTATATTAATTTTTTTTTCAATCCGGTATCAACACAAAATATCGGTTCTTGGGATTCTATCAAATTTCAAATAAAAATTGTCAGCTGAGTAACGGAATTTATACAAAAGCAAGAGTACCAAAATTTTATTAATTGTACATGATTCATTTTACATATTTAAGTTAGTATGTTTTTTTGTTGAACATGTTTGTCAGACATGGAAATGTTTATTTGAAAATCGATAGCTTCTTTAAAACTTATATTACGTGTTAATACCAAGTTGAACTAGTTGGATGTGCCAATCCTAAAACTTTCTTCTATCTCATATATTTTAATATTTCAAAATGCTGTTACAAATGTCAATATTTCGTTTTTATTAGTTCAATACCATATCAACTTTGACTTTCATCTTAAATGTCTGCGTCAGTCAATTAATCGGAGTAAAACGAATAATTCTCGATCATGATATTTATTAAAAGACATAGATTCCGTTATTCTGTTGTATATCAGCTGTTCGCAAACAGTCGGCTTATCAGAATGGGAAGTTTCTGTCGATTCACGAACCCCCGCTGTACAATAGAGCTACGAAAAATCACAAAAATGAGACAAAAATCACTCTTATAGAGCCCCCTTTTGGCGGAATATTCCCAAATTCAGGGAGGGCCTTCTTGCCATGGCCAAACACATACACAAAAAATTTTGTTCAATTATATGCATAGCTTCCAACACTTTACAATGGTACAGTATTCAAAATGCACAAAAATCGCTATTACAGCGCCCCCTACCGGCGTATTTTTTCCAAATTCAGGCAGGACCTTCTTGCTATAGCTAAAAACATACGCAAAAAATTGGTTCAATTCTCTACATAACTTCATACACTTTTCGATGGTACAATATTCAAAATGCACAAAAATTGCACAAAAATTGCTTTTACAGCGCCCCCTACCGACGTATTTTTTCCAAATTCAGGGAGGATCTTTTTGCTATGGCTAAAAACATACGCAAAAAATTCGGTTCACTTCTATGCATAACTTCATACACTTTTTGATGGTACAATGGCGACACACGGACAGACAGACATTTTCTATAAACATGTTTTTTAGGATCTCTGACCCCTAAAACGTGTAAACTTGTCGAAAACAGGAAGTAGAAAAAAATCTCGATTACAATACTTTCTTCTGTTGAAGATAGAAGAAAGTAAAAAAAAAAAAAAATAATCCACTGAAAAACCACTTTGAAACGGTTCCAAAAATTACGAGCAGCAAAAGGAACTCTTGTTTCCGAAATCTTTCTTTAGATCTTGGAAATCTATTAGTTTCTGACGTTTCTAAAATAATAAAAACACTATTTGGAATTGTGGTTAACTCTTGCGTAAACTTTCGTGCTGGATGAAGAAACATTTCGATGTAATATGTCTCTTTTCTGAGACAAACATCAATGCTACTAACCTTATTAATGCTTGGCGGATGAGGCTTAATTACAGTTTAAGGGCACAATTCCATCTTATCTTGTTTCTTTTGCATGCTGCATTTTTATCTATTGTTTCTTTTCATATTTTCAAGAGTGCCTGCATCTTAATAGCGATAATAGTTATTGACAACTCATTGGTAAGTAATTTACTACTATCTATTTTTAAATTCTGGGTAAAACTTAATTAAACCTTTTAGCATTAAATTTAAAGTGAACATATGAAAGGATCAAAACAACACACACACACACACACAAAAAAAAAAAAAAAAAAAAAAACAGAAATTGTGTAATCCATCTACTACGTATTATATCAATACTGTTCATATTTTTTCAAACACATGATAAATCGAAAAAATATATAGAAAATGCATGACATTTCAATTCAATCATTAAATTTTCCAAGCAAATGATAAACAGTAAAAACCTATAAAAAAATGCGTGTCATTTCTATTTTATTTACTAGGACTTCCCTCAGAGGGATTAGTCTGAGCGATATTACTGAGAACATAGATTTAATAATAACATGTGGAAGCAAAGAAAATGAGATGTTATCTTTAATTGTCCATATACTGCAAAAAATTGAAATGATGAAAATAAACGAATTGTAGAATTACAAAATCTTATATATAAATTCGTATACACTGTTTAAAAAAATGGGAAATCAAACCATTCAAGACAGCCATGCATGGATATAAAATTGAAAGTACGCAATATATTAAAAGTAAAATAGAAAATGAAACACTAATTTACTTATATCGGAATTTTAACTGTATAAAATGATGTCAAGAGCATAATCAGACGCTCCGCACCAATTTGAGTAACTTTAAATGACAAATATATGATGTTTCAAAAGAATGGACTATGCTTTATATGGTGTGTGCTCCCCCGGAATAGTTAATATTGTACAATATCTGTTTTCCATTGATGCAATGAGGTTGTCGATAACATTTAAGGAATTATCTTCTCAAAATCTAATATAGTATCAAAGTACCGAATACATCAAAAGTGGCGTGCAATGCTTCGTTAGAGTGTGTTTTAGATATGCTCGATTGGATTTAAATGATGAGTGTATGCTGGCCACTACATACGCTGTATTGTTTTGTTTTCAAACATATTCTGCACAAGTTGAGCTGCATTTAGCATGTATTAAATAAAAGAAATCGGCAATGATTACAACATAAAGTATGACACAAGATCTGAATATATCGTCTGCATAACTTTTGAGCTGTCAAAGTGTCATTTGAAGTAATTTACAAATCCATACATATTTATTCAGCAAATCATGCAAGCTAACATACGCCAATATGAACCCGATTACAAAATTTCACCAGAATAAGTTAATATACAAAAAAAATCTACTAATGATAATTGAGAATATGACCTTATGATAAAATGTCTAGAAAAATGAATCGGATAAAAAATTCATATCTCATTTAAAACGGCACTTCCCTCTGTTAGTGGCCTTGGCGAGGGAGAGAAAAGCCTAGAGAAGGAACACTTTAACAAGTACTTTCGGGCAACCTACTCACTGTTTCATACAGGTCTTTATTCAATATTTACACAATTTATTTAATGCTAGGTGGGTATCTATCAGTTTTGTTGCATTTAAATCGCATGTTTTGCAGAGGAAATGCGCATTATGAAATATTTAATGTTGCTGTACCTAATAATTCCAAATTAATGGTAATTGAGATCGCTTTCTGTTAATTTCATCTTTTTTAAATTTTAAATTTTTTAGAAACCATTCATAGAGACAATTGTATATTTTAAAACTAACCCGAAGCAAAATTTCAAGATTTTGGGCTCAGCAGTAACAGAGAAATAGAAAATTTTTGAAAGTTTTTTGTTTCTGCACTGTTTTTTATAGCGACATTTTTAGAAATTGTTCTATTGCGAGAATTTACGTCATGATAAATACAGCCATGTCAATTTTGATGTTTATATTCCTAACAGTTCCATGTTCTTCGTTACTTAGATCATCTTTAGATCTTTATCCGCTTTGTTTAGTCTTTCTATTTTTTTAGAATTCGTTCTACAACGAGTATTTACATCTTATTAATTACTACCATGCCAAAGTTCTAGTTTCTAACCACAACAGTATCCCAAAAATTTCAGTATTCCAAATAAATCATAGTTTAGAACCTTTCTAGAAATTTTTACGTTTACCCGTCAAATTGAACCTTTTAGAGAGCGTTCATTACGAGTATATACATCTTAAAAGTAACTACAGCACCAAATTTAAAGTTTCTAAACTAATCAATATCGCAGAAATCACAATTTTAGAACTTTTTTGCTCCTGCAGCGATGTAAGTTCTTGCACTGACATAAAATAGTCTTTTTTTCGGAGCAGAGATGGCCACCAACATTTTTTTAAGTTGGCTATGTAGTTTCAGAGATAACACCTCACAAACGTACAAGCATTAATAATATTATATACTTTATAATATTATAACGCTTTATAATATTAGCATTAGATGTACAGATACAAAAGCAATTTATCTGTTACAAGCTAAAGTGCCGGCGTTGCCCAGAATTTGAAGGATGTTTGTTCTGAAAAATCAATTTCAAAATTTAACATACAACACAAAAAAACATTAAAAAAAGCAGTCGAAATGTTGTTAAATGAATTATATGAAAACGCTATATAAAAATGTATAAATGTACATAACAGACGCAAAAGAATACAGCTATAAATGAACTTATTTCAATTTATAATTGGAGCAATAATGTCAAAATGCGCCAATATTTCCCTAATCGGGTTTTTATTATGCTTCAATACATTTTTCACACTCATATGACGTTATGCTATATCCACCATGCCCTTTATATTTCCAATATGACGTAATATTTTCCTCTTTCACGTGGAAACCTTGAAATAGAAAAGTTATGAAGTTATATGCACTTTCATTTAAATTCGTCAAACCATTTATTTTATTTTCATATTTCACGTGAATATCTTGCAATAGAAAAGTTATGACGTAATATTCACCTTTTTTTAAAATTCGGCAAACTATTTATTTCATTTTCATTTTTCACGTGGAAATCTTGCAGTAGAAAATTAATTGTTGTAGTAACAATTTTATTGTGTTTTTTAATTGTTGGCAACTGCTATAACGAAAAATGTTTAAATTTGACAAGAAATTGCTGTTAAATTGGTGGTTTTTTATTAATTAAAAATTAACTATAAGTTATTTCGATTCCGGATTACTTTAGTTGTCTCGGCCATATTTCAATACACATGTACGTATCTCTTCACAATTTTGGCTTCCAAATTGTGGATTTTTTATAGAATTACAAACAGACAGATAGACAAGTTTTCATTTTTATATATCTCTCTATCTATGAAAAGTAACTAACGCTGTCACCGCCGCCGCCGGTTTTGAATTTTTTGTGACCGGAGGTCTTTCTTCGTTAATATTAAGAAAACTATTGCATACAAAAAATATGAAAATCGGTGGTATTATAGCGAAATGTTTGATCAACACGCTAATGCATACAGTTTTCAAATCGAAGAATTATTTTAATAGATATTTAATGCTAAAGTTGGACAAAATCGTTCCATTAAAAAAAAATTTATAGGAGCAAAAGCTATACATGTGAATTTAATCATTTTTAGATCATTTTATTCAATAGAAAATCCCGGTGTGCAGATTTCATTATTTTTTTTTAATTTGACTCATTTTTTGAGGTTTTATTTCTATTTTAAATTCAAATCTTCAGCATCTTGACTGATATTTTTTACATATTTTAGAAAATGGCATTCATTTAAACTGTTGCCAACTGTATAAACAGCGCAAACAATAATGTTTGCTTCAAATAAAAAAATTATTTACACGTTACTCTTATAAACAGAAAAAAACTTCTAATTACAATTAAATAATTAGGTATAAAAATTAGGCACTTATTGGAAATTACGCCATAAAAACTATATTTACATGTGAATTTTAAAAGAGAAAGGATATTGCAAAATAAATTCATTAACATGCGTTAGAAATCTGAAATAGAACAAATTACGTCACATTACACTTATTATGCAAAATGAACAGAAAATAGTATTGCAAAACAGTTTAAATTTAAAAATTGCGCGAGACAAAATATTAGAGGTTAAATATTAGATTTTTTCAAAATTTTATTATTTGTCGTTTAATGTGAGGTGTTCAGCTATAAGTATGCAATTTTTTATGTTTCAACATAATTAGGGGCTGAGTTAGAAAAATTGCTTTAAATACACAAGTTAGAGCCCAGAGGGTTAAATATTAGACTTTTTAAAAATTTTATTATTTGCTGTTTGATGTGAGGTGTTCAGTTATAAGTATGCAAAATTTCATGTCTTCAACTTAATTAGGGGCTGAGTTAGAAAAATTGCTTAAAAGACACAAGTTAGAGCCGAGATGGTTAAATAATAGACTTTTTCAAAATTTTATTATTTGTCGTTTGATGTGAGGTGTTCAGCTATAAGTATGCAAAATGTCATGTCTCCAACTTAATTAGGGTCTGAGTTAGAAAAATTTCTTAAAAAAAAGAAGTTAGAGACCGGAAGGTTAAACATGACTTTTTCAAAACTTTATGATTTATCGTGTTATCGCAAGTGTTCAGCTATAAGTATGCAAACTTTCATGTCTCCAACTTAATTAGGGGCTGAGTTAGAAAAATTGCTTAAAATACACAAGTTAGAGCCCAGAGGGTTAAATATTAGACCTTTTTCAAAATTTTATTATTTGTCGTTTGATGTGAGGTGTTCAGCTATAAGTATGCAAAATTTCATGTCTCCAAATTAATTAGGGGCTGACTTAGAAAAATTGCTTAAAATACAGAAGTTAGAGACTGGAGGGTCAAATATGACTTTTTCAAAATTTTATGATTTGTCGTGTTATCGCAAGTTTTCAGCTATAAGTATGCAAACTTTCAATTCTCCAACTTAATTAGGGGCTGAGTTAGAAAATTTGCTTAAAATACAGAAGTTAGAGGCCGGAGGGTTAAATATGACTTTTTCAAAATTTTATGATTTATCGTGTTATCGCAAGTGTTCAGCTATAAGTATGCAAACATTCATGTCTCCAACTTAATTAGGGGTTGAGTTAGAAAAATTGCTTTAAATACACAAGTTAGAGCCCAAAGGGTTAAATATTAAGCCCTTTTCAAAATTTTATTATTTGTCGTTTGATGTGAGATGTTCAGCTATAAGTATGCAAAATTTCATGTCTCCAACTTAATTAAATTAGGGGCTGAGTTAGAAAAATTGCTTAAAATACACAAGTTAGAGCCCAGAGGGTTAAATATTATACTTTTTCAAAATTTTATTATTTGACGTTTGATGTGTGGTGTTCAGCTATAAGTATGCAAATTTTCAAGTCTCCGACATATATAGTTTCTGAGAACGGGCTCTGTGACAGACGGACAAACAGACAGACAAAGGAGTGAGACAGGTAGGGTTTCGTTAGATGGACGAAACTCTAAAAACATGCTGCGGATGACTGTAACAACATCCTAAAATTACATTACCATCAGCGATCTACCAATCCCGAATTTAGTTTATATTAGTTTCATATATTCTTATTCTTTTGTGCGGCCCTGTAAAATAATTATCAATATTATATACAGGACACCCCGAGAATGCAGAATTTGTCTTCTATTTACAGGTGACCGCTACTGAGAGTAAAACATGTACAGTTATTTAAGAGTTGGTAATCGAAAAAATGTCCGCTAAATAGAGGTATCCGCTAATCGGGTGTGTCCGCTATGGAGGTTTTACCAGTAAAACTTCTGAATAGCGAACACCTCGGGAGGGCAGATTTTGTCCTCTATTTGGAGGTGTTCGCTACTGAGAGTAAAAAATGTACAGTTATTTAAGGGTTGGTAATCGAAAAAATGCCCGCTAAATAGAGGTGTCCACTAATCAGGTGTGTGCGTTATGGAGGTTTTACTGCATAATATCATCCTGTACAAGAAAATTGCATGCTGTATGATAGACAGACAGACATCCAGAGAAAGATAACCTCCGGATCAATAAACACTCATGTCTTTTGTTTTAATCATCCACAATTGTATGCCATACAACATGCCAGATTTTATACAACAGGCTAAAAACGGTCACCGTGGTACGTACTACTGTATTACTATTTGTTTGCCCACCAAAACTGGTTGCCACGGGTTGTTGCAAGGTTTGTGATCACGTGGTTGAAACTGATCTATTCAATATTACTGCGTGCGTATTTTTTTTTTATTTGCTCCATGTGTTCAAACCAGTTGTCTACGAAAACATCAACCGGTGAAAGTGACGCACACCAAATTTCTGTGACGTATGTAGATAAATTGTGCTTTTTTAAGCGTTTTTTCTATATAATTTTTAAACGGTTTGGAACTTATTTTTCATAGTAGGTGCATTCAGTAGGCGACCCTCATAGGTACCTTCTGGTGCAATCAGAAACGAAATCCGACAAATATTTTTTGAGTTATGCTTGACGAAAGGTTTTTATTAGGCTTTTTTTTTTTAGTAGGACATGGCGTTAATATCCATCGTAGTAGTAAAGTGTCCGGACAGTAATATTTCGCTGAGTATTAGCCTTCGCTTCGCTCAGACAATTATTATTAACGTCAACAACAAACAGAATATAAAAAATGTCCCAAAGACACTTTTGATAATCTCATAGAAATTAAATTCTGTCTTTAAAAATTCGACGGCCTTGATCAACTCTCTCATCAGTTTCATGATTTGAGAGTTAGTTTGACAGAACAAGAGTTTCTGTAGGGTGGCAACCTATAAGATCACTTAGTTTCTATGGTCACAAAGCTATCATTAAGTGCTTCGAATGTCTCCATTAAGTAAACGAATTGTTGAAGAAATTTCCTGCTCTATTGCATTAAACGTAGAAAATCATTTTCTAAGAATATTTCACGATTTGCTCATTTGACATAATAAATTATTCTCCAGAAACTAACTATACCATAAATTTAATGGAATACAAAGTAATATACAAGAAAGATTAATCTTATTATGCGATTAAATCTTATTTTTCATTCTTATATAAATTAATGAATTTATTAATGCATCTCTATAATGCATGTTAACTGTCTTTATTAATGCATTTATATATTATAAAATCATTCTTTTGTATCTAATTATTAGTATTTTTCTTCAAAAATATCTCTAAAAACTTTAATGAAATAAAATAAGCAAGAAAACCCTGCGTTTGCACTTTAAAGTCATTCTAAGTATTCTAACGTTAAAAGCGTATGCATTACGTTGCATTTTTTCTCAATTAAAACACTTTTTGCAGAAACGTTAAAATTACATAAAAATAGACTAATACTAATATTAATACAAAGATATAATTTCATGTAAAAACTAATATGTTGTAGCATCACAAAATTTTTTTCTATGTAAATCACGTCAATTAAATCTTTTAAATAGTACAAGAAATTAAATCAATTTAGCACCAATTCATGTCAAAGTATATCTGAATTTGAAGTTTGATGAAAATCCGTGCATTAGTTCTTGAGATAGAGATATGGTGAAAATTCTGAAACATGCAACATAGCAGCGCCACCTATTGAGCGATTTACACCAAAATGTTTAAAACGTCCATTCACGTCAAGGACTAGCTGAATCTGAAGTTTGATGAATATCCGTGCGTTAGTCCTGGAGACTTAGCTATTGCGGAAATCGTGAAAATGCTGCATAGCAGCGCCACCTGTTGAGCGATTTACACAAAAAACTAAACAGCACTAATTCATATCCAGGTATATCTGGATCTGAAGTTTGTTGAAAATCGAAGCTTTAGTTCTTGAGATAGAACTATTAAGAAAATTACAAAAAATGCAGCACAGCAGCGCCACCTATTGAGCGATTTACACCAAAATGTATAGAACGCCAATTCATGTCAAGAACTAACTGAATCTGAAGTTTGATGAAAATCCGTGCATTAGTTCTGGAGACTGAGCTATTGCGGAAATCGTGAAAAATGCTGCATAGCACCGCCACTTGTTGAGCGATTTACACAAAAAACTAAATAGCACTAATTCATATTCAGGTATACCTGGATTTGAAGTTTGTTGAAAATTCAAGCTTTAGTTCTTGAGATAGAACTATCGAGGTAATTACAAAAAATGCAGCATAGCAGCGCCACCTATTGAGCGATTTACACCAAAATGTATAGAACGTCAATTCATGTCAAGGACTAACTGAATCTGAAGTTTGATGAAAATCCGTGCATTAGTTCTTGAGATAGACATAGTTAGAGATTAGAGAGATAATTAGAGATTAGTTCCGAAGATTGAGCTATTGAGAAATTCGTGAAAAATGTTGCATAGCAGAGCCACCTGTAGAGATATTTACAGCAAAAACTAATCAGCACCATTTTATATCAGTGACTAACTGAATATAAATTTTTATTAAATTCCGTGCATTAGTTCTGGAGATAGAACGCCCACAAAATTTGTGTCACATACAGACAGACTCACAGACAAACATTTTCTAAAAATATGTTTTTCGGAATCTGTGATCCCTAAAACGTGTAAATCCGCCGAAAAGCGAAAGTCGAAAATTTTCAGGAATACAATACTATCTTCTTGTAAAGAAAGAAGAAAGTAAAAAAGAAGTCAATAATTCACTTACGAAAGGGTTTTTTCAGTTGTCTTCAAACAATGGAACTTACATCACACATTCAAATAGTAATATTTCAGGAGGCAGCGACATTTTTTACTTAACCATTTTACACAAGCTAATTTTTATATGTGTAACTTATCCTGCTATTCAATCACAAAAACAGTCGTCAGATGTTGCGGCAGCGGTGAACGGAGCCTCGGGGACCGACACATCACTCAGTTAAAGGTAGATTAATGGAAACACGATTACGAAATATTAAAGGACTGCGACCAGTGGTGGTCCTCCATTTTTGAGTTGCCATAGATGCCCGTTTGACGTATGGATGTTGCATCCTTGGAGACTGCATCCACGACTTTTACGTCAACTGATGACTATTTTCGAGGTTGATTAAGTAATATCAATTACATATATTAAAGATCAGCTTGTTTAAAATAGCTAAATAAAAATGTCGCTGCCTTCCGGATTATTACTATTTAGAAGCCAAAGAATTATTGATCTAAAACGTTATGTGAGTAAATGTAAAAAAACTTGAATTATTTAAAAAAAAAAAAAATAACGCAATTTTATGCCAGAAATTCTACCTTATATCTGTAAATCTATCCAATATGTATCTAAACTTCTAAATATACCTGAGAGGGGTTATGAACACTATAATATGCAGTGCAAGTAGAAAATGTTGTTCTCTATACAAACAATTAAACATACTAAATTGCAATTTAAAACGTTTGTTGTAAATGATAATGCTACATTTTTCTTAGACTCTGAAAATGAACAATTTTCATTAGAATGAGATGCTTTGCAGCGAATATCTAGACACACGGCAGTGTGTCAGCCAAGTTCGCCTGACATAGCCGTGTGTTATTTACACGAACCATTTCGAGCTGTTTTCGTCAAATTTCAATGCTCTACTACTGAAAATCTATGAGACCTACGTACTTGTTATACGAAATGTGTAGTAAGGTCACCCTAATTACCTAAAATCCAAAATTTTATAAATAACGCATAATTAGTTTCCGAGATAATGACATTTGAAAATGTCTGATAATCGATAATTTTACCACTGACTGACTGATTGACTGACTGACTGACTCACTCATCAAAAAGATCTCGTATATCTACTGCAGCTACAGACTTCAAATTTGGTGCGAAGTTTGTTTACACTATAAAACTAAGGAAAAAAATAAAAAAATTGTGAAAATCGATGAATTACCCACCTGGGGGTGCCCATTTTTACTTTAACATTACGTCTATTAGGCGAAATTTTAATTTGCCGTAGGAGGGGACCCTGTTCTGTCGCCAAATACCGCCAAGTTTCTCGCCAACATGGCGATATATCGCCAAATTTGGCGACCAAAATTAGTCGCCAAAAGTGACGCCACCTTGGCGATATCGCTAATATTTCGCAAAATTCCCATAGACTTCTATTGTAAACCTATCTACTTACTGGGGGTTTATCTGGGTTTACTTGCTTACAGAAAATCAACAAATTGAGATATTCTGTCCGTCACAGAGCCCGTTCTCAGAAACTATACATGTTGGATACTTGAAATTTTGCATACTTATAGCTGAACACCACACATCATACGACAAATCATAAAATTTTGATAAAGTCGTACATTTAACCCTTTGGCTCCCACATTTGTATTTTAAACAATTCTTTCTAAGTGAGCCCCTAATTAGGGGGAGGCGTGAAATTTTACAGATTTATAGCTGAACACTTCACATCAAACGACAAATCATAAAATTTTGAAAAAGTCGTACATTTAACCCTTTGAACTCCCACATGTGTATTTAAAAAAAATACTTTATAAGTGAGCCCTAATTTGGTTGGAGGCATGAAATTTTGAATACTTATAGCTCAACGCCTCACATCAAATGACAAACCATAACAGTTTGAAAAAGTCGTACATTTAACCCTTTGGGCTCCCACATATGTATTTTAAACAATTCTTTCTATGTGAGCCTCTAACAAGGTTGGAGGCGTGAAATTTTGCATACTTATAGCTGAACACCTCACATCAAATGACAAATCATAAAATTTTGAAAAAGTTGTAAATTTAACCCTTTGGGGTCTCACATGTGTATTTTAAACAATCCTTTCTAAGTGAGCCCCTAATTGGGTTGGAGGCGTAAAATTGTACATACTTATAGCTGAACACCGCACATCAAACGAAAATCTATAAAATTTTGAAAAAGTCGTACATTCAACCCTTTGGGCTCCCACATGTGTATTTTAAACAATTCTTTCTAAGTGAGCCCCTAATTAGGTTGGAGGCGTGAAATTTTACAGATTTATAGCTGAACACTTCACATCAAACGACAAATCATAAAATTTTGAAAAAGTCGTACATTTAACCCTTTGAACTCCCACATGTGTATTTAAAAAAAATACTTTATAAGTGAGCCCTAATTTGGTTGGAGGCATGAAATTTTGAATACTTATAGCTCAACGCCTCACATCAAATGACAAACCATAACAGTTTGAAAAAGTCGTACATTTAACCCTTTGGGCTCCCACATATGTATTTTAAACAATTCTTTCTATGTGAGCCTCTAACAAGGTTGGAGGCGTGAAATTTTGCATACTTATAGCTGAACACCTCACATCAAATGACAAATCATAAAATTTTGAAAAAGTTGTAAATTTAACCCTTTGGGGTCTCACATGTGTATTTTAAACAATCCTTTCTAAGTGAGCCCCTAATTGGGTTGGAGGCGTAAAATTGTACATACTTATAGCTGAACACCGCACATCAAACGAAAATCTATAAAATTTTGAAAAAGTCGTACATTCAACCCTTTGGGCTCCCACATGTGTATTTTAAACAATTCTTTCTAAGTGAGCCCCTAATTAGGTTGGAGGCGTGAAATTTGCATACTTATAGCTGAGCACCTCACATCAAACAAGAAATCATAAAATTTTGAAAAAGTCGTGCATTTAACCCTTTGGGCTCTCACATGTGTATTTTAAATAATATTTTGTAAGTGAGCCCTAATTATGTTGGAGGCGTGAAAATTTGCATACTTATAGCTGAACACACATCAAATGACAAATCATAAAATTTTGAAAAAGTCGTACATTTAACCCTTTGGGCTTCCACATGCGTATTTTAAGCAATTCTTTCTAACTGAGCCCGTTATTAAATTGCAGATTTGAAATTTTGCATACTTATAGCAGAACACCTGAGGCCAGGTTACAAATCATAAAATCTTGAAAAAGTCTTACGCTTAACCCTCTGGACTTCCACATATGTATTTTAAGCAATTCTTTCTAAGGAAGCCCCTAATTAAGTTGGAGACATGACTTTTTGCATACGTATAGCTGAGTACCTCAGACCACACGAGAAATCATAAAATTTTCAAAAATTCATATATTATTTACTCCCCCGGGCTCAAACTTGTGTATTTTAAGCAATTTTTCTAACCTCCGCCCTTTTCACCCGGGGTGCACTTTTCCAACTTTTGCCGACACCCCTTTGACCATTCTTTCATATTATGCACCATAGCCTTACATATTTTAGTTTCACTTTTTACCGCCAGGGGCGCCTACTTATCTCGGGTGCTATGGGCTCAATCCCCTCGTCTAATATATCCACGGATAGTATGAAAAACGGAGTTTCGTTCGGATAGAGGTTTGTTTAGAATAGAGTGCGCCCCTGGTTGCGAAATGTGGAACTAACAGATTTTTCAAAAGGATAAAGTGTTTTGAAAGGAAAATTAAACGAAACCCTCTGTGCGATATGTGATCACACTTACCCACTTGTTATTTTCAAAATCATCAGAGAAAAGGATTAATTAATTAAATTTGAAAATCCAGGGAGAGGCAACGTCCTTCCTCTGCACTGCCGGCACCCATAGATGAATGATACATAGTGTGGCATAAGCACATAACTTTATTTTTCACTTTCAGTACAAAACAGCAGGCCCAGCTATAGGATATTTAATTGGAAAATTTAATATAGGAACTTAATAGGAATTGTTGTTTCAGAAACAATAAAAATTTCGAATCAATACATTTCGTTTCAAAACATGCATTCAATGTAGCAGTATTAAAATATAGATTTCAGCCGCAGATTGACAGTCAAATAGTTCGTTGTAGGAAATTTAAATTAAAATTGAATGTTGCTTGGTGGATAAAATAGTCACATGTAAACACATTTAAAGCATTAAGTAAAGTGTCTAAATATATTGTAACTTTGCAAAAAGTAATGATATCTAACAAAAACATAGCTGTGAAAAATGGCAGCCAAGTTCTGTAAAGACAATGTCAAGAAAAGAAGTGATATCTAAGTGGGTGCCAAGTTCAAATAAAATTCACTCAAATTTACCTACAGAAGTATTAGAGCATTTTTTAAATTGTTTAGAAATAAAAATTATTGATAGCATATTAATAATAAATCTAGAACTTGGCAAGTTTTTGATAAATGTTATACCTATCAATTTCATGTCTTAATAAAATGATGATAATATTAACAACAATGTCATTATAAAAAAATTAATATATAGTTACTATTATAAACAAATGACTCATGTTAAAGATTTGATACACCAATAAATACACAGATACACTGTCGCTCGTCTTTGGTTATCACCCTAGCACCCACCCTCCAGAAACCTCAATGCAAACAGACTAAAAGGCCTGAGAAAGAGACAGACACCCTTGCGCTTGTTCTTGGTCTTCCCTCTAGAGACTGCACCCCTTTAACCCTTCAGGGGCAAAGAGCTTTTATTCGTGACATGCTGAAATGATTGAATCACACCAGAATTTAAAAACAAATTTATTTCAAAATGGGTAAAAGCTTCTTTTTATGTATTTAATAAAATTAAACTTTTTAGTCCTGAATTCTAGTGTCAATGTGGCATTTTGCAGTTAAAATTAGGTGGGATATATTTTATTCCACCACCCTTCAAGGGAAAGGATCTCACTCAAAGGAAGGCTTCCAAACATGAAATAACAAGTTTTGATATAATGTCATTAATAAAAATAAAGGACTCGTAGGTAAAAACTTGCCAAGTTCTAGATTTATTATTAATATGCTATCAATAATTTTTATTTCTAAACAATTTAAAAAATGCTCTAATACTTCTGTAGGTAAGTTTGAGTGAATTTTATTTGAACTTGGCACCCACTTAGATATCACTTCTTTTCTTGACATTGTCTTTACAGAACTTGGCTGCCATTTTTCACAGCTATGTTTTTGTTAGATACTATATTACATATCTATACGATAATGAGATAAAATCTGAAACAAAAGACGTAATTTAAAATTTTGAGCCTAAAAGGATAGATAGAGATAGAGGCCGAAATTGAAGTTTTTCTCGTGTATTAGTTACTAAAGTTAGATTGTATTGGAATAATTATTCTGTCATTAAAGAATAATTGACTATGGATAATATAATTTAATTATTTTGCTAACTCCACAGTAAAAGCGTGTATAATAACTAAATAATCGAATCAGTTTTTTTTTTCTGTTTCAGAGATCGTGTATTTTGAGATGAAGAATATATGTACCTGTCGGTTCTTAATGATCGTCATTATAATTTGCTCTTAATCATTTGTACTATGTAACGCATGCATATTTCGTCGTTTTCTAAAAGTCTTTGCTAAAATTAGATGGAAGATGACAAGATAGATATGTTAGACATGTAAATGAAATTAATAAATCAGTTTCATCTTTTAAGAGTACCCATAACGGATGGGGGATTTTTTCGTGGCAAATATGTTTAAAGTATTTTTTTAAAAAGTTTTCAATCAGCTTAGACTCCGTAGGATTCTCTGACCCACTCACACACATATACGTACTTGTTAAGTTTTCTATCTCACAAGGAGAGGGCCAACCTTGTTAATCACATATTTTGATTATTTTAATATATGTTGTAGGGTAGAGACCCCTTAGTGTCAGGTTCAACGGATTTTATCCAACGCTCCTTAGTTCTTGAGAAACCGGAGGGTCTAATAATAGTACAGAACTTAAATACTTACTTTGCAACCGCAATGACAGGTTGGTCGTAGCTCAGTTGGTATGGCGTTTGCCGGCTGATACCTAAATTTATCATTTTTTTAAAACTATTATTTATCATTCTTTAAAGAGGTCTAAAAAGAAATTGGATCTATTATTGAATGATAAAAATTCCAAAATCGTGACAAAATCTGTTGTGGTGCCATCTAGTTATGATAAAATAAAATAATATTCAAATAAAATAAAAATAAAAGCAGAAAGAAGATAAAGGTTAAAACAAAATAACTGAAAGCGCAAGCATACGTATTACAAATTTAAAAATCTTTAATATGCAAAAAATCGGTTGTAATTTAATTCTGATGCTAATTTTTAATATAATTATGCTTGTTACTTAAAAAACAGAATAATAGTATTATCGCATTGACTTCCTTTGTTAAAGCAATGCGTAAATGATGTTTGTTTAAAATCACGAATTGACACAATTGCTCAATATCATTGCATCGACAAAAAATATGTGATACACATTTTAAAAGTGATTTTTAAATAATTAACAGTGTTATGAGGTTTTATACAACTATTTAGTTAAAAGTAAAAAAATAAATAGGTTAAAATTATAATTGATATACAATATTTTAAATTTCAACTGACAATGAGATTATTAATTATACTTACAAGTATATTTATAAAACAAAAAATGAGAAAAACAAATGTAGCACATTCAGGTATCGAATCCGGGCCCGCAGATCAGCCGGCAAACGCCATACCAACTGAGCTACGACCAACCTGTCATTGCGGTTGCAAAGTAAGGATTTAAGTTCTGTACTATTATTAGACCCCCCGGTTTCTCAAGAACTAAGGAGCGTTGGATAAAATCCGTTGAACCTGACACTAAGGGGTCTCTACCCTACAACATATATTAAAATAATCAAAATCTGTGATTAACAAGGTTGGCCCTTTCTTTGTCAGTTTAAGCAATTGTAAAGAATTACGGCTATAGGGGAGACTGGGGAATTTTGACCATAGGTGAGGCTTGACCCATCCTTCAGTTTTCATATGTAAAAGAATTTCAGATTTTTACCAATAGGTGACAATCAAAGCCACTGAAATGCTCAAACAATATCGATTGTTTCATTCAGATAATTAAACAGTCAGGGAAAATTCAATTGTGAAGAGTTTTCAGCTTAGAAAGTGTATTTTTTGAAAACTTTTTGTAAGGTTTTCTCAGGTAAAAAATGCCATATAAATTTAAATAAGTAGGTTTTAAGTAATGCAGAATTATTAACCTTTCATTTCAGGTACAAAGATTGCACAGTAAATTAGTCTAACGATAACAATGTGCTATAGTTTAAAAAGTGGTATGTGGGGAGGTTGACCCAGTCAATGTAAGGGGGTGTTGACCAGATAGGCAAGGCTCCCTTAATTAAGTGTTTTTGGAGATATTCTTATTATGCACTGTACATAATGAAGGGTTAATGTTTATATTTCTAAAATAGTGTAATTTATTCTGTAAAGCCACAGAAAATAGGGTGATAGAAAGGAAAATATTTAAAATTGATTAAAGGAAGATGTAAAAATTGTTACAGAAGCAAGAAAAAATTTAATGAGATATAAATTAAAAAATCTAAAGGAACTTTTATTTCCTTTAAATAGTATTCATAGTAGGTAAATAGAAATAATGGAAAAGGCTAGAAAGTATGAAATTAGCAGCCTTAAGAAATGTTAAGTTTTCATGCCTCTGAAAAAACATAACATTGATCAAAACACTTTAGGAAGATATACAGAAAAATGTCACTGAAAATGAAAATAATAAGATGAAGCCAAACTATATAGCAACTAGTGTTGCCAGGTCGAGTGTAATAAAAAATGGGTGTTTAAAGTGGAATTTTTATCCCGTACCTCGGATTTCATCTAAGCAGGTTTGTTTATACGCATCACATTTTTCCAAATGTATTTTTTAATAATAATTAAACTTTGTAGCATAAAGTTATCCTGCCTTTTTGCCTTTTTTTATATTAGTGATTTTATTTCCCTTAAACAAATATTTCAATATAAAATAAAGTGGGCCAAACCTTCATATAGTGGGTCAAGCCTCCCATATGTGGGGAGTCTTGACCCAATATTGTCTCATGACTAAAATAAATTATTTTTCAAGTTTTTTATATATTACACTTATGTCGTAATTTTATTTTGATAACTAATTGTATAACGAATAAAATGATATGTATGAAACTTTATTCCAGGCTCAATATTTAAAAAACAAAAAATTGTTTTGTAAAAAATGGGTCAACCCTCCCCAGTCTCCCCTATATAATATACTTTATAGAATCATTAATTATCTAAAATTTTTAAATAATTGCCAGTTCATGGTAATAAATTTAAATCAGCTTATGTGTCCTCCAAACTAACGATTTTTATTTTACGAAGGCTCTTTTACAAAGTGGTCTTCCAAAAATCCAACTATAAAAGTCTCTCATAAAATCTTATTGAATTTCAAAACAAAATTGTAACAGAAAACGAAAAAAATGACAAAAGAAATCCCTCATTTGATAATCCTTTTCTTTTGAACTTTTCTCTCATTGTTATGATTATCATATCCAATGGTGATTGTATCCCATGTATCCTCAAAAATATATCAAAGTTCAGTTTTGAGAAATACATTTTTACGAATGCTAGTAGAACACAGATAATCAGTCAGAAAAGTTCATATCATATATGTTTTTGTGTTAGTAAGTGCCGATAAATGAAACATACACTCAAACAATAATTTTAATACATTAATATATTCAGCCGTGCATAAGGAAAAAATAAATAACTTACATTAATGTATATTTTTTACTTTTATTTTTTTCTATATGTAAACAGGAAAATGTTTAAGTAATTTTCTCAAACAGATTTTTTTTTTTTTACTTTTACAAAGTATGTAAAATCAGTTGAAATTCGTTATTTTTATTGTTATTTGTAAATGCTCGTAATTCTTTAGAAAGTTTACAAAAAATAAATTATACACTAGTCAGCTTAATGGTGCAGATATCAGTATTTTGAAAAAAAAAGTAAGTTTTTTGTTATGCAGGTATAGATTTTCTTTAGTGTTTTGCTTTTTATGTTGTTTATTTTGCTAGAAGTGTATTACCATAACAAAAGCAAGACTTTTGTACAGATTTAAAATAGAAAATACGCAGTTAAAGTTAGGAATAAAAGAATAAATATGGTGTTATTTATAAAGGAAATCGCATGTTTGTCTAGAATAAACCTTACATTTTGCTATTATATAAAGAAGCATTTTTAAAGGGGATATAAAATTATTATATGATAAATATTATAAAAAATTATTTTTTCAATAACACTCTTAACAAAAATTAAAAGTAAACTAAAATATCTAACTAATATAACATTTTATACACTTGTATTAATAACATATATTTTGCAATATATATTTAAATTAAATTGGATTGTTTGTTCATTTTTATGAAAACAGGCAATTGTTTTAAACATCAAATAAAAATTTTATTTCGAATTATTAGATGGTCATAATTATAAGGAAAATGCTTATAAATTCTCATACATATAGTTTTGATAAGCGTAGACATCATTAGTTTGGAGATACTCAGCCATACAATTCTGGAAAATTTAAACAAATGTTGATAAATATAAATAGCTTATAGCTCTTCAGGAATTGCAAATAATCCTCTGAAGAACAGTAATGAATAAATATTTATTTAATTTACTAAACAATGGGTTCTACATTGCACTACAAACATAACGTTCCTTTGTATAACGTTCCCTACAACGTACTCGAGGTGGCATATCAAGTAAAGGGATACTATTTTAACTGAACTAGATTTTGCAGCTTTTGCGGTATGGCAAGACGCATTATTTTGTTGAAGAGCGAATTCCTCATCTTTCAAACTTAACCTTATTCAAAAAGTTCTATTTCTATAATAATGGCGCATATTTTTGTTTTCGTGAGAGAAATTTCTAAATGAGGCTTTACTTGAGCTCACACAGCACCGGAAATGAAGACTGAGCTACCTATATTTTAACTGTTCCATGCAACGCTTCTATTCTTCCTCAAATCGCGCCAATAATAGCTTACTTCACTATACCTATCATAATTTAATCAATCCTTCTCTCAGAGAAATATACGTTCAGTTCTCTGTTTTCTAGAAAAATTACAAATAAAGAAATAAAAAGCTTTTTATTATAACCTTTGAATTAACATCCTGCCAGTATTTAACGATATCATCAAAAGATTAATAAACTAGCAATTTTTCATTAGCTGAAGTGCAAAATTAGCTGATGTTTCGAATCATGATAATCTTTTGACATGATATTTGTTTCATAAATTATATGCAGTTTATAATTCTAATTTGTCAATTTAATATTCTAATAACAGCATTATTCCATTACCTGAAATACTATGTTCTTAATCAGGATGTTCTACGGACATGATGTTTGTTGTATAAACTATATGCATCATAATAAATATTAGACTAAATGATGCTACTCAAGTTTTTTTTTTTTTTTTTTTTTTTTTTTTTGTATTTGTTATTACATGCTATTCAAAAAATTATTATTATTATTTAATTACCTGAAATGCTATGTTTTTAATCATTATGTTCAACGGACATGATATTTGTAGTTTAAATTATGTACAACATAATGCATAGTAGACTACACGAAATGATAATGATCAATTAAGTTTTTTTTATTGTTATTACTTGCTATTCTCTTTAATTTTACTATTTTAAAATCATTACTTTCTTTTATAATGATCTCTGAGCATACTGGTGTGATATTTCGTTTTAGGATTTCTTCGCAGTTATTTTAAAAAAAAAATAAATAAAAATTCTTACAGAGCAAATTTTGTATACATTCAAAATGACTAAATTTGTTTAAAGATTTTGTTTTCACCCTAAAAAGATAAACTACTGCTTTTTTCTGATTTTTAGAAGCTGATGATTTTCTATTCGCGAAAATGAATCAGTTCAATGTGATATTAGTTATTTAACATATATAAACTTAATTAGCCATTGTTGCTCTTTGAAATTCAATTTAAGATTAGTTTTCAAAAGCACAGAATAAAAAATAAATTATTTATCATGAAAAATAATTTTTAAATCAACTTTAGAGATTCAACAAGCTGTGCAAACTATCTACCTTATACTTGAGATCGAAGCAACTTTAGACAGTAAACCCTCATTTGTGCCGTTGGTTATGAAAATGGGTTTAGTCCATTTTTGAAACAAAATAGTTAAAATTGAATCTTATTACAAATTAACATAAAATTTATGTTTTGAATAAATTAAGCATAATTATCTCTTAAAATCAGTATGTATCAGTTACTAGTATTTTATTTCGTGAACAATATTTCACTTGCGCTGATTTTGAAAGTAAAGTAAGTCCACTTTGAATATAAATATTTTTTACGTTGCATGATTGATATTAACAAGCACAATCATAATTTAGCAGTTCTACTACAGCTGTTGTAATTTGGCAACATTGGTAAATCATTGTTTTGTCAGAATTTAAAATTATATGCATACAACTCATTACAGAACATCAGTATAAATATGTTACAAGTACTTTATTTGGTGAATAATATTTCAATTTTGTTGATTTTGTAAGTGGAGCAAGTCTGGTTTGAATATAAATATTTTTTATGTTGCATCATATTAACAAGCACAATCAGAATTTAGCAGTTCCACTACAACTATTGCAAGTTGGCAACATTGGTAAATCATTATTTTATCATAATTTAAAATTATATGCATGCAACTTATTAATGAATATTTTTTCTACTTTTTTCTAAAAAATGAAATTTCCTTTTTTTTATTGTAACTTTTTTAAAGAAAAATGAAACCTTGAAATAAAATAAATAAATTAAATTAAATATTCAATTTTCTTTTATTATAAATATATTCCCTTCAAAGAAAATAAACGATTTTAACAAATCATTCCATTTGAAAGTGAGCAAATCCATTGACGCATACCAAAACAATGATTTTTTAAAGCTAAATTGCATATTAAATTCACATGAAATAAGACCACCAAAAATATAAAAGAAGCCTGATGGATTAAAAAATAATGGGAAAATTCTTGTATGAATATCTTTAAAAGAATTCAAATGCAAACCATTGAATAACTAGAAATAACAAAAATTAATTTGCTCCAATTTCAAAATAAACGGTTCAGTTAATGTGAATTATTTGGGCTCTAATTGGCCCTGATTAAAATAATAACGTATAAAAAAGCCAATTTACAGTTAAAAATTACTAAAAAAAACGCATTTGTTTTACACGTGAAGTATTGACAAATTTGAAATCTACCTACAAAATGAAATCAGTGCATGATTTATGTGATATTTAGCTTCTACAATGACTTCGAGTACCTTCGATTATATGCTTCGACTTTGAGTTCTATACTTAGAAGATGCAATTCGATCTCTTTTGTGCTTGTTAACCTAATTTCCTTAACTTTTATTTACTTAGATGCCTCAAATATATGTGACATCTAGATACGTTTTTATTTTTGTTGTCTTCGACGTGTATAATCACGAAATTCAAGCGTTCTTTAATTTTATAATATTTTGTCTACTATGAAAAGCACTGCACTTATGAATCGAAATCCGGTTTAATGGCTTTATGATATATTGCTTTTTTTAATCATACTTTAGAGGTGGAGCTCTCAAATTTAAGGAGGTCCGTTGCTAAAAATTCTAAAAAATGCAAATTTTTTTTATTGGCTTAAAAAAATGCTGAGTTTTTAGCGTTAAATACCGCAAATTGCATGATTTTATCATCATTAGATCCAGAGATATAATACCTTTTGCCTTGAGAAGCGATGCATCAGCTGCTCGCTGACAAGAACTTTAGCTCCATTTATCTCAGAATGAATTTTTTCACGATTTGTCAACTTTGAAAGAATATATCTAAAGTTCCTTGCAAGATATTTGTAAGAAATTTTTAACAGAGATTTTATGCTACATTTCCAACAAATCGCCTTCAGGATTTGTAATTTTGAGTTATAATTGTGAAAATATGCTAATTAATGCAAAACTCACTCATAAAAAACTTCATTTTTTTTACTTAAATTTTTTTATAAAATTCCTAATCAATATTTTAAGAAATCCTGAAGAAAAATTAAAATTACACATTTTTTGTTCACAAAAGTATAAAAATTTTGTAAATCGAGTAAGTACTTCCAGAGTTATATCAAAAATTAAATATGTTTAAAATTTTAATTTTTAAATTTTTTTTAAATATTTAAAATTTTTCAGATTTTTTTTTGCATGCAATATTCTTTTTATATTAAAAGATATTTCAGAAAACATTTTCATAATAAAATCTCTGTAAATAAAAAAAAAAAAAAAAATAGAATTTTGAGCCCGGGCCACCTTAAAAATAAAAGATACATTTCACGTGTAATTTAAGACTTTCCAATGTACGTGCTCGATTTTTTTTTTCTATAGGCTTTTCCGTAGTAGCAACTGCTATACGGATGCGGATGTCACACATTCTTTTGTTATGCATGTAATCTGTATATATTTTTATGTAATTTACGCAAATGCATATTAACACCACTGCTAGCAAAACAATTATTAATATGGATACCACAAAATACTTGTGGAAATAAAACTCAAAAACACCTAATATGCCTATTCACAAATACATCAGACGACTCGAGAGCTATACATTTTATGTCAGTGTAATATTTAGAACATAATTTTTATTTCTAATTCCTTAAATTAAATCACGCAATAGAGCTGAGTCACAATTTAAAAATATTCATTATGTTTGTTTGGGTGAGTATTGTTCGATTTGTTAATAAAAAAGACAAGTGCCCAGCTAAACAGATGGCATTGAGCTCACAGACTATTCACACTAATTGTATATTATACTCTTATTTTAAAGAATAATGCCATTAAAAAAAAAATAAGTGAAGGGGAATTAGCCCCCGTTTCCCCCTTTATACTTAGCCAGTGAACCTCCAAATCTAATCAGGGAAGCTCCTTATCATAATAAACCCGTATATCAAATTTAGAGTAAATCGAATAATCTTGCAAAAAAAACAACATTTATCTAAATTAAGGGGGTGGACTAGCCCCCCTTTATCCTTAACCAATGAATCGCCAAAACGAATCAGGGAAGCTCCTTAACTTAATAAACCGGTATACTAACTTCGGAGCAAATCGAATCATTCTGCATGAAAAACACATTTATCTGAATTAAGGGGGGGGGACTAACCCCGTTTTTCCCCCTTTATCCTTAATCAATGAACTCCCAAAACTAATCAGGGAAGTTCCTTAACATAATAAACCGGTATACCAAATTCGGAGCAAATCGAATGTTTCTGCATGAAAAACCCATTTATCTGAATTAAGGGGGTGGACTAACCCCCATTTTCCCCCTTTATCCTTAACCAATGAACCCCCAAATCTAATCAGGGAAGTTCCTTAACATAATAAACCGGTATACCAAATTCGGAGCAAATTGAATGATTCTGCATGAAAAACCCATTTATCTGAATTAAGGGGGTGGACTAACCCCCTTTTCCCCCTTTATCCTCAACCGATGAACCCCCAAAACTAATTAGGGATGTTCCTTAACATAATAAACCGGTATACCAAATTCGGAGCAAATCGAATGATTCTGCATGAAAAACCTATTTTTCTGAATTAAGGGGGGTGGACTAACCCCGTTTTTCCCCCTTTATCCTTAACCAAGGAACTCCCAAAACTAATCAGGGAAGCGCCTTATCACAATGAACCAAGGAAAAAATTTTGAAGCAAATCGGATGTTTCTATCAAGAGTTATCGCGTTACGTACATACATACATACATACGTACGTACGTACATACATACATACATACGTACGTACGTACGTACATACATACATACAGAACGGGCGGGCACATTAGCTCTCAGGCTTTGATAGCCTGAATAAACCGGTATACCAAATTCGGAGCAAATCGAATCATTCTGCATGAGAAACACATTTATCTGAATTAAGGGAGGTGGACTAATCCCGTTTTTCCCCCTTTATCGTTAACCAATGAACCCCCAAAACTAATCAGGGAATTTCCTTAACATAATAAACCAGTATACCAAATTCGAAGCAAATCGAATCATTCTGCATGAAAAATCCATTTATCTGAATTAAGGGGGGGGGGGGTTGGACTAACCCCGTTTTTCCCCCTTTATTCTTAATCAATGAACTCCCAAAACTAATCAGGGAAGTTCCTTAACATAATAAACCGGTATACCAAATTCGGAGCAAATCGAATGATTCTGCATGAAAAACCCATTTATCTGAATTAAGGGGGTGGACTAACCCCCCTTTTCGTCCTTTATCCTTAACCGATGAACCCCCAAAACTAATCAGGGATGTTCCTTAACATAATAAACCGGTATACCAAATTCGGAGCAAATCGAATGATTCTGCATGAAAAACCTATTTTTCTGAATTAAGGGGGGTGGACTAACCCCAATTTTCCACCTTTATCCTTAACCAATGAACTCCTAAAACTAATCAGGGAAGCGCCTTATCACAATGAACCTAGGAAAAAATTTTGAAGCAAATCGGATGTTTCTATCAAGAGTTATCGCGTTACGTACATACATACATACATACGTACGTACGTACATACATACATACGTACGTACGTACATACATACATACATACAGAACGGGCGGGCACATTAGCTCTCAGGCTTTGATAGCCTGTGAGCGTTTCATATCTCTGCAACTTAAACGATGACTTTCCTGTCAAGAAATTTAAATACCAGAAATCTTAGATTTATTGACCATCACGTATAAACCTTAAATTTTCTGCTCTTAGATTTTTCAAAATGCTTCCGTAAAATACAAAAAAGAAAAAAAGTATTTAAGTATCCCAATTTTATTTAAACAGTAAACCAAACACTTGTAAGGAGTAATAATTTTCTTCCGGTGACAAAATTATCACAATCGACTTTATTATTTTCAAACTAACAACCAGTATTTCCAAATAATAATCGTCGACTTATTTAAACGCAGGAATTGTGTGATAAATAAGGTAAATACTAATATTAAAAATAGTGGTTCCCGCTGTGACCACCGTGAAAAAAATGCAATTTTAACTTATTTGTGTCACTCATCTTCATGTGGTATAACTTAATTTAGATTTACTTTCAGTAAGCTTTAGATAATCGCATTGTTCGTTGTCCACTTTTGAACGTTTATTATTAATGATAATCTATACTAATATTATAAAGAAGTAAAAATTGTTTGTTTGTTAGAGGTAATCTCGGGAGCTACCGAACCGATTTCAAAAGTAATGGTATCAAAATGATGGTGTTAGTCCAACTTAGAACATAGGCTATATTTTATGTCGGTGACACACTACCCCAAAGGGGTGCAGGTTCAAAAAACATCCTAAAAATTGGATTTTTGCGTTACTGAAGGGCCTAGAAATATGAAAGTTAGAATATTAGTTGCTTATAAGATATAAATTATGTCTAAGAACAGTTCTTAAACAATTCGAAATTTAAAAGGGGTGAAAATGCACAAAAAGCGTTCTAAAAAAAGTTCTAAATGGCAGTTTCTACATAATCTCAGGAAATGCCAAGCCGATTTAAAAAATATTGGTGCCAAAATGACGGTGGCAACGCTTGCTCCAAGATAGGCTATATTTTATGTCGGTGCCACTACCCCAAAGGAGGTGCAGGAGCAAAAAACGTTCTAAAATGCGATTTATGTGTTACTGAAGGGCTTAGAAATATGAAATTTTAAATATTAGCTACTTATTAGATATTAAGGATTTCTAAGAACAGTTCTTAAACAATTCGAAATTTAAAAGAGGTGAAAATGCGCGAAAAGCTTTCTAAAAAACGTTCTACATTGTGGTTTCCACACAATCTCAGGAAATACCAAACGAATTTAAAAAATAATGGCGTCAAAATGATGGTGACAACCCTTCCTCCAACATAGGCTATGTTTTCTGTCGGTGCCACTACCCCAAAGGGGGTGCAGGAGAAAAACGTTCTAAATTGCGGTTTTTGCGTTACGGAAGGACCTAGAATCGTGAAATTTGAAATGGTAGTTATAACATATCAATGATATCTAAGAACATTTCTTAATAAAATCGAAATTTAAAAGGGGTAAAAATGCGCAAAAAGTGTTGTAAAAAACTTTCTAAATTGCGATTTCTATGCATTCTCAGGAAGTACTGAACCGATTTCAAATATAATGGTGTAAAAATGATGGTGATAGATCTTGCTCCAAGATGGGCTATATTTTATATCTGTTTCCACTACCACTGAGGAGATGCAGAAGCAAAATGCGAAAAGCGTTCCAAAAACGTTCTAAATGTCGATTTGTCAGCAATATCTCTGGAAGCATCAAACTGATTTCAAAAGTAATGATAAGACATTGATGTTGACAGCCTCTTCTCTAACATAGTCGCTATTTTATGTCGGTATCACTATCACCTAGACGTTGCAGGAGCAAAAAAGCGTTCTAAATTTCGATTTTTGTGATCGGTAGAGGCTAGCAACTTAAAATTGGGCAAGGTACATATTTATTAGATATAAATGATCTCAAAGAACAGTTTCGAAAAAATTGGAAATTTAAAAAGGGGTGAAAATGCGCGAAAAGCGTTCTAAAAGCGTTCTAAATTAAGATTTCTACTCAATCTCAGGAAATACCAAAGCTATTTCAAAAGTAATGGTTGCAAATATCAATGGTGATAGTCCTTGCTGTAACATAGGTTATATTTTATGTTGCTGTCACTAACATCTGAGGGCTGCAAAAGCAAAACATGTTCTAATTTGCGTTTTTTTTAGGCAACTGAGGGGTCTAACACCTTAAAGTATGGCATCATATTTACTTACAAGATGCAACTGCTTTCTAAGGACAGTCGAAAGAAAATTCCAAATTTAAAAAGATGAAGTGAGCGAAAAGCGCTATAAATTACAATTTTTATGCAATTTTATCAAATAAAAAACCGATTAAAAAATAATGATGACAAATTGTTGGTGATAGAACCCGCTCAAACATAAGCTATATTTTATGTCTATGCCACTACCACCAGAGGGTTGCACGAGCTAAAAACTTTCTAAATTGCGATTCCTGTGATACCGAAAAGGCTAGAAACTTTAAATATGGCATGGTAGTTACTTATAAAATATAAATGCCCTCGAAGGACTGTCGAAAATAAATTCAAATTAAAAAGGGGTGAAGCAAAGGGGAGGTGCGAAAAGCATTCTAAAAAAGTCCTAAATTACGATTTCTATGCAATTTCAGGGAATATAAACCGATTATAAAAGTAATAGTTGCGAATCAATGGTAACAGTCTCTAATCCTACACAGGCTATATTTTATGCCGAAGATTCTACCACCTGGGATTCACAGGAACAACAAACGTTCTAACAAAGGCCTTTAAAAGCCTTCTAAATTACGTTTCTGTGGAATATTAGGAAATAGCAAACCGATTTCAAAATTAATGTTTGGAAATTAAGGATGACAGTTCCTATTTCAACATAGCCCTTTATGTCGAGAGAGGCGGCAGGACTTGGAATTTGACATGATATTTAATTTTAAGATGTAAGAAGAGGGTTTCTAAAAGTTTCAAAATATTTTCTAAATTATCATTTATTTAGTTTTATTTCGTTTTATTAATTTAAGTCTCATTTCTACCTCATGCAGTGTAATAATGATGTTTAATCAAACTGTGTTTTAAATAGTAATTTTTGAATTATTCCTAAAAGTAATAAGTACCTTTTAATAAAATAAAAATTTAGTTAGTACCTTTTAATAAAAATTAGACATATAAATATCACTTGGCATATTTCAAATATTACGAGAGCAAAGCCGCGGGGTTTGCTAGTAAATAAATAAATTCAATAAGAATAAAACAAATGGTGGAATTTATTAAAACACTAGTAAACCTAAGATTAATAAATACCTTTTTTTAAGATGCATAAGTCCACATTAAAAAAATTGATTCGAAATCCTGATACGCGATATCAAACATAAAACAGACAGAAAGAGGTAGAGACAACTCTAATAATTATTACTTTTTAGAACCCTTTTTTGGAACCCAGAGAAAACTTTGTGGTTGAGAAATACTACTTACAAGGGAACGTTCACAACCCACAAAATAAAGCAAATATGAAACTTTGCTGAAGGAGGTGATAGAAGTATGTAACACGTTGCTTAAATTGGTAAATTTAACATACAATATTTTTATACTTGACGATAAATTCATCAACGGAAAGAGAAGACAAGCAGTTTTAAGTTAAAAATTTCTTACATACTTCCACGAGCCCTACATATCCTTAAAGTTTCATAGTTGCCTGAATTTGTAGGTTGGGAACGTTTCCTTGTTAATTTTGTATAATTTGAGCTGTAAAGTTAAAATACCTTTTTGGTTACCATTAGCAAAAGCATATACGGGGTGTTTCAGCTAAAATACCTTTTTGGTTACCATTAGCAAAAGCATATGCAGGGTGTTTCATAAATTGAGTATGATCGTTCAGTTTGCATTTGGATAGGGCCACTTTTCAATTTTCTATTAAGAGAATCCAAATTATTTTCAATTTCAGATACAAAACGAATGGCGAAATTTTTTATGAATGCTATAAAATGCTAAAAAGTTGTAACTGAATAATTTTTGTCATTAAAAAATGAAGCTTTTTCTGTTCTACTTGTTAAAGCTTAGAGAATCTGTTTCTAAATATATAATGATGGGACCAAATTACCAGATAAGTTAAAATTTATTTGCATGCATGTATGTGTTGTATTAAAATTACCTCGAGATTTCGCCACCTATGAACCTCAGGTTTCGTGTTGTGAGCTGTTTCATATTTTGCACTAATGGAAGATCGGTAGCATTAATAACTGCAATAAATCTTAACCAATCGAATCTTGGGAATTTGAATTAGATCTTGAAAATGTTTCTCAAATCAAAAGAATACGTCAGAGCAGTAATCTTGCTTCCGACAGGGGCGGACTGGCCCACCCCGCTACCCCGCGATCGCGGGGTGGGCCAAATGGTTGTAGTGGGCCAAAATAATAATAATAATAATAATATATATATATATATATTAAATAAAACTCTTTGGATTGGGTAACTCATAATTCCCTCTTTCTCAATCCCATCAGCAATCTTTGGAAGATCTGTGCAAATTACTCATTTAGTATAGAAACCAGTAGGTAGGAGATATGGTAGCCTGTGAAGGGTGGGAAGTTGGTTTGGGAATGGGTCTGCCTGCGGACATTTGCGTAGTAAAAAAGATACCATGGGCTCGAAAGAGTGAACGTACCAACATAGTTCCTTCAGTGGTTGCTATGCCACTTTTTTATATGCTATCTAATTCTTCGAATTAGATGACTGGATCCATAGAAATTGTACAGGAAGGGGATTTATAAGAAATTTGAATGATTGAGGTGGTTGAATGTGCTCAGATAAAGGAGAGGACAAAAGGTCCTAGGACAATATGTTTTTCTTTTTTTTACAAAAACTAAAACTCAGTTAAAATTAAAAATAATACAATAAATGAACTAAACTAAGCCATGAAAAGAAAGTATTTACAATATTTACTGTTAATCTTAAAAATAATACGATAAATAATCTAAAATAAGCCAAAAAGAAAAAATATTTACAAATTTTACAATAACCTCACTATCTTCCATTTAGATACGGACTTATTCACTTGTAACTTCAGAATAGCAAGCATGTAAATGAAAATATTTCACAGAGTCAAGCTCGCAAAACATTCGAAGGATTCGGCCAATCAAAAAATTGGGAAGTGCAGAGGAAATGGAACAATGACGTTAACATCAATGACGTGAACAATAGAGGCGTTAACTACGGTAAATGTTTTAGAATTGTTAAAGCTAGTATGATAAAATTTTGCACTATCGTGTAGCACAAGCCATCGAGAAAAGCCAAGAAAGAAGATATCCAGAAAGTATGAAAAATGCTAGAATAGAGCCATTCAGATCCAAATTAACACTGCCGATGAAGTAAAACAGTCAGGTTCATTCAGTATTGAAGTAGATTCCACACAAGATATATCGGTAATTGAGCAATTGGCCATTTGTATTCGTTATGTGCTACACGAAGGTGAAGGTCAGGCTTTTAAAATTGGTTGATGCTACCCAAACAACAGAGGAAACCCTCTATTCTCAACTGAAAGAAGAACTTGAAAAGTTTAAACTCCCTTCTTCACCAATAGATGGTACTTCTTTTGATGTTGCAGAAAATATGAGTGGGAAGTCTACAAGCGCAACTGAAAAAGGACAATCCAAATATACAGCATGTGCATTGTTATGCACATGTGCTAAATTTGGTCCTGACAGATGCAACAGAATGTTGCAAATTGGCAAAGGACTTACAGGTCTTAATGCAAACTGCAACCGTGTTTATCTCCGAAGCATATAAATAAATGTTAGTATGGACTTCAGTGAATAAGGAGTCTGTAGGTGGAAATAAACTTCGCCGATTACAAAAAGTAAACGCTACTAGGTGGTGGAGTAAGGATTGAGCACTTAATAGCATGTTTGGTGAGTCTTCAAAACCGTTTAAAGATCGACATAAGTTTTTAACATTGCTTAAGTGACGGCAAGCTATCCCCGAAATCAACGATTTCCCGACACATATATATTTTTCCGCAAGCTCACTGCTTGATAATTGGTGCAAGTTCTAGTATGTATTGATATCAACCATTTTCAGCGACCTATTCAATATATCTACACCCACATCAAAGTATGCAGATAAGAGGCCTGATTTAAATAACTGCTTCTAACAAAATCCAAACCTTGAAATCCAATCTGGTACGCAAAAGAAATAATTTTGAAATGGTTCTGAAAAATGCTTTCGAATTTGCGGAACATCTTCTGAAGCAACTAATAGAAAAGGAGTACTCCTTTGAAATTGAGAGTTTGCTACCGGAAAAGAGAATATTTATAGTAAACGTCGATGTGGTGAATAATCTCACGAGGCGAGTAGTCCTTGATAGCATGAACATTAGCAGCAAGTTTGATTTTTTCTGGTATTATCTTGCAGTGATAAATTCGCAGCAAATCTCCCGCAAGGTATACCATTACCCACTTGCATGGATAGTTTGTTGTGAAACTGATGGCAAGACTGTCTTTAATTCCCGAAAATGACGAAAGCAAAAAATCCCTCTGTTGAGAGAATAGACAATCAGTAGATACGCTGATATTGCAGAAATTTTATTCGGTTGGCACCGGCTATACTTTTCAAATACCAAAAAAGGCTCCAATCGAAAGGTACAAATATTTTACCCTAACTTGTTTATGGTGGTAAAAACGATGCATTCAGCTTAACAGTGCGTATGCATCAGTAGTCCTGATCAGGTCTATGGCCCCTTCGAAGGGGTTAAACTTATAGTGTAACAGTTGTAACCAGTTAATGTGGCATGGAAATATTACTACTTTGCAGTATTTTTTATTACTTGTTTGCCGTTTATTTGTAATAAATTTGATACAGCATGAATTTAACTTGCACGACAAGTAAGCTGCAAGTTCAAAGTGTGGTGATTTCGGCGTTTGCGTTATCTTACTGCAGTCTTGTTATGAACTTTCAGTCTTTTCATGCTGAGCTTGCTGCAACTTTGCAGGTTCTCAAAGCAAGACTTCTGCAAATTTGCTGCAAACTAAAAATGCTATGTGGGATATTGTCGCGTCACCATGAGAAGTGTTTAAGATAAACGTTTATATTGTCATTTTCGATACAGCTATTAAGCAGCTGAATAGACGATTTGCTGGAAATGACTTACTTGCTCATGAAAGACATTGCCTGGCTCGATCCTTGCCGCTTCAGTCAGGTTAAATTGTTAAAGAAACTTTCTGAAGAAGCTCTCGGCACTCTGCCTGGCTTGGCGAAATCCAAGAAAGAAGATGTCAGAGAAGAATTGCTTCCATTTTTCCGGCATTATGCTAATTATACTCAGTCGCTATTGCAGCAACAAGCTCGACGTAACGAGTCCTTAACCGCTAAGAGCAAAGAAACAAGCAATTCAGAAGAATTCCTTACGGATGATGAGATTCGCTGTAAAGTTAATAAGAAATGTAAAAAATGCCCAGCTTGTACATTAGAATTAATGTGCGAGTTGAATGCCTATGGTCGTATTTATCTAAACTTATCCATAACTTATAAGTATATATTGACTTTATCATGCTCTCAAGTGTCTTGTGAACGAGTGCTTTCAACAATTAAAATTATAAAGAACCGCTTGCGTTCATCTTAAGGACAAGAACTGTTACAGGATTTTATCTTATTCAATGTTGAACGTTCTTTTGATTACGATTATGATAAGATAATTGGTGGAGTTGCCTCAAGTTCAAAATAATTGTCCAGATATCTAATACTCTAATTAGTTAATAGTGAGGGTATAAAACAATTCAATTTTCAGGTACTGTATTTATATCTTAAACAAACATTAATCAATGTACAAATTGTATATATGTTGATAATTTCGAATAACAAAATAAATGTACAAATGTATATAACGATATTTCAAATAACAAATTAATCAATGTACGTATATATGTCAATTTTCATAGTACTAACTCTTTCCGGTCAATACTAACACTTTCCTGTCTGAGCATTTTTCAGTGCAGTGTAAGATTTGTGTATGGCATGCTGGTTAATCATGTTAGCTTCTCACGCCAAAGGGGCCTGGGTCCAAATTCCGGGTGAGGCATGGATGTTCCTAGGTGTTGCAATTTCGTACGTTAAGGTCAGTGATGCTTTATTCAAGTTAGGAGCCCCTTCACAAGTAGCCATCATCTATTCTAACGATATCGTTGCCCAATGTTAACAGCGCAATTGTTCCGCCGTAGGACCAAACATTTTTTTTAATACAAAGAATAAAAATATCGTAACAGAATTTCCATAAGAAATTTCAAACGTTTTAATTTATCACGTGCATACCTTTCAGTTGTTTAAAGTTTACATATTCAAAAAATAAATAAAAATTAAGAAAGTTAACCTTTCCCTCCTCATCCAGAAATTTTTTCACGATAAAATTACTACAAATTGAAAATAAACGATTACAAAGATGCTAATGCGTCTCGGAATGGAGTTAAGTCATCTTCAAAGAGTGAAAGTCATGTTGATAGTCAGAATTCAAACATTTTAACAATGGGCTTGTCGATTGGTGGGCCAATGCATAAGTCTAGCGGGGTGGGCCAAATTATGCCAGTCCGCCCCTGGCTTCCGATCTCCAATAAGCGACATCGCGACAAAATACTTTATTTGGAAAGAAAATGAACGTAAATTGCAATGACTGAATCTCGAATTTAAGCTAAATTAAATTTTTATAAATGTTTTATAAAAATTCTATCTTCTTGCTTCGAAAATCTCCCTTTCCCCTCCAGCAGCACACAATATCAAAATCATTATATTTTTTTCATCTTTTTAAACATTTCTGCTGTACTTTTTTTTTTACTTTATTGCAGCAATAAACAACGAATCATCTGAATCCTGTGTCTGAGATCACCGCCACCACTCCTTTTTTGCCGATCTGTTCCCCAGCAAAAAAAACACACACAGTTTAAAATCTTTCAACCTCTTTAATTTTCATATTTTTCTGTTATGTCAATGCATAGTAAACAAAATAAATAATCAATCATCAAAATAACTGACTGCCTCGAAATTTTCACTTCACTCTCTTTGTTTTTCTATCACTCAAATTTTTAATTTTTTAAGCTGCTATTTTTTTTTTCTTTCTTTGCTATATTTATTGCGATTTTGTAACAATAAATAATCAAAAATCTAAATTTCCTGCGCCTATCTTCAAAATTTCCTCCAACCTTCTTTAGTATCGCTTAAGCATTAAAATTCTTCATTTTTAATTTTTCTGGCTTTCTTGCTGCATTCTTTCAACAATAAGTAAATCAATCATCTAAAATAACTGAAAATCTCTACAAAGCGAAACTTTTCCTCTGTTCTCAGTTTGGCTATTCTTACATAAACGCATCTATATTTAGAACCTCACCCAAAACCGCAGGTGGTATCTCAGCAAATTGTGCCAAGCATTATTAAAAATGGAGGTTAAAGAACTGGAGTTTAACCCTTTAATACATGATTTTTTTTTTTTTCAGAAAATGTTATATTTGAGTCTAATTTTGTTAATTATACCCTGAAAAAAAACAGTGAAAAAAATTATTTATGTTTCTGTTGGACATAATGTCATAATGTTATTCCTGAGTTATATAACAAAAACTTCTCAAAAAATGATAATTTTAAATTATATACTCATTTAAATAGTTTACACTGCACAATAACATCTATTCAATGATATAATAATTTTTATAATGATTTTAAAAATTTTCACATTTAATAATTACTGCCTTATAAAGATAGAGAAAAACGCCAATTGAGCACATTGCAAACAGTATCAAGATGTTATAACCTCTCCTTGATAACAAATCGAAACAAAAACAGACTTCACGACCTGAAATGTATGTTATCACACGTAAGTGACACATAATAGTTCTCCAAAAAGACGAATAGAAAACGCCTAATGGCAAAAAAAGATCATGCAACTCTTGAGTTACACTATTCATTTGAGGGTTAACTACTGGAACAGACGATTAAAAGGGTTTTAGATTCAATGTTTATGGCTATTTTCTAATATTTTCTTTTCATTTGACTATGAAATTTGACTATGGTTTCTTTTTGCAGATTAGCCAAATTGATAATGTTGGTCAAAGTTCAGCGAAAACACTGCGTCAGAGATAACAAGCTGACAGTGAAATTACAATAAATAAAAACGAATTATAGAAATTTTGATGCGTTTACAAAATCGGCTGAAACAAATGCAGCTTTAGATATTCTTGGAAAATCTGTGTGATGAAATATTTTTTAAAGGTATAAAGCATTCTCAAAGAAATAAACTTATGTATTTCTTCAAATCCCAAATAAAAATAAGATCCATATAAATTTATTTAAAAAATAAAATACGAAATCCTATTAAATGTGATTTTTTGAAAGACAAAACATAAATCTAATAATTCTCATTATTTCTTAATTAATGGCTATATTTTTTATAAATTTCTTTTAGAAATTAATGTATTTAAAAAGATTTACTGTTTTTAATGGATACAATAAAAATGAATGTGCGAAATAAATATGTTCTTAGACAGTGATCTCTCATTTATCCGATTCTCTTAGCTGCACTTTTTTTTAATTTTGTTCTTCAAAAAATAGTAAAATTGAGAGGCCAGCGTATTTATATGCTTCCAAAATTTGTATAAATACTTATTCCATTTATTTTAAAGGTTTATTATTTTTAATGGTGAACTGCACAATTCTGAAAACAAAAAGCCTTATAATTGGTAAAATGATGAACTGCCATGATTCTGGTTTCATTTTACAGACTTCTGACACAATCAAAAATTTCGCTTTTTAGAAAAAGAGACATGAAAGTAAATAAAGGCATAACGAGCTTCCAAAAACCTGTCTGGCGCTGAGCCAGTCAAAAGAAGGCTTGTTTCCTTAATGTAAATCATGACCTACGAGAACTCTTAAGTTTCACATTATGGAAGGTGATTTTAACTGAATTAAAGAAAAACTCTAGAAAAAGACCAAATTAATTACATAATTTTTCTCAATTGTACACATAATTCATGCTTTTGTATTATATAACCTTTTTTATTACTTTCTTCTATCTTTACAAGAAGAAAGTATTGGATTCATGAAAATTTTTGAATTGGGGTTTTCGGCCCATTTACACGTTTTGGGGGTCAGAGATTCCAAAAAATATATTTTTACAAAATGTCTGACTGTGAGTCTGTCCGTCTGCATGTGACACAATTTTTGTGGGAGGTCTATCTCAAGAACTAATGCACGGAATTTGATAAAAATTTATATTCAGTTAGTCTCTGATATCAATTGGTGCTGATTAGTTTTTGGTGTAAATCGCTCGACAGGTGGCGCTGCTATGCAGAATTTTTCACGATTTCTGCAATAGCTCAATCTCCAGAACTAATGCACGGATTTTCATCAAACTTCAGATTCACTTAGTTCTTGACATCAATTGACGTTTTATACATCTTGGTGTAAATCACTCAACAGGAGACGCTGCTATGCTGCATTTTTTGAGATTTCCGCAATAGCTCTATCTCAAGAACTAATGCTTGGATTTTCAACAAACTTCAGATCCAGGCATACCTTGATATGAATTAGTGCTGTTTATGTGATTTGTATAGAAGAAAGTTTTGTGATGGCCGCAACATACTAATTTGGTATGATTTACAATATGATATAATAGAAGCGATTTTGGAATTATCTCAAAAAACTCTGGATAATAACGTAATTTAAATAACTTTGTTAAAAGAAATCTTTAATTCAGAATTGTGATGTGAAAGGGACATTCCCACAAACTTTTGACTTTCGGGAATAAAAATCTGATGAAATTACATTTCTAAAACAACATTTTGATCTAATATACGAATACCTTAATGATTCAAAATAAAGAAAAAAATAGTCAGCAGTGAAAAGAATTTTATTTAACTGAGGTTTAAGTTAAACTTACAAGTTTAATTTTCCTTACCATTTTAACGCTATAACTTTCTATTTTCTTCTAATTTTTTACTTATAATGAATTGGCATAGTACCCACAGGACATTCAAATAAGAAATAATAACAATGTACTATTTTTAATACAAAATTTTGGTATAACATTGTCTTAAAGGGGTGTGAAAGAAGGGACGGAAGGAAAAAAAGGGAATGGTGTAGTAAAAAAGGGACGGTAATGAAAAAAAAAAGGTACGGTAAATATGGGACGGTAAGGTAAATTACCACTGTTTTTAGGCAAATCATGTTAAGACTAAGTGGTAGCCGTAATCACTGATAATGTTCATTGATTTTTAGAAACAGTTATTTACATTGGATTAAATAATAAAAAAAATTAATTTACCTCGAAAAGTGCAAGAATAATCCTTGGTGACGGTAAGACTACCAATAAAACCACGATGCTTGAAATTGATATTTAAATGCTGATTTAAATTCTGCAGTAGATTTCCTGTCAAACAATTTTAGACATTCTTTCTCTATCATACTTCAACATGAGAAAAAACTTGAAAACAATTCTGTGGCTACATCTGAAGTGATTTTCTGTATAAGTTTAGCAAGAGGGGTGGTAAGGATCTAAAACCCAGGGACAGAGTTCAAAAAATAATATAAACTTGAAAAATATGTGCATGTTAATTTTTTGCTACATACTTATATAAAACAATTGTCCTAGTTACGGAAAAAAATTTCATCGAATTATTTTTATTGAAACAATTTTATACAGACAGCTCCAAACTTAACTAGTATGTTGTGGCCATCACAAAACTTTCTTCTATATAAATCACGTCAATTAAATCATTTAAATAGTACAAGAAATTACATCCATTTAGCACCCATTCATATCAAAGTATATCTGAAGTTGAAGTTTGAAGAAAATTCATGCATTAGTGCTTGAGATGGAGCTACAGCGGAAATTATGAAAATATAGCATATCAGTGCTACCTGTTGAGCGATTTAGGGGAGAGTGTTGTACCTTGGGACAATTTTCACATTTTAATTTTTTACTTCGATGATTATAATCAGATTTAAAATTTAAAGGCATTATAACATCCTGTTGTACCTTGGGACATACTGCATAATTCAGGGAATAGGCATATAACTCATCAATAATTTTGTACAATAACTAATGCAATATTTTGTACAATAACAATAACTAATTTTATGCCAACAAACAAAACCTTTTTTTTTTCAAGGAAATAGAGAATGAAACTCAAGTTCAAGATCCAAAATAAAGTTGAGTTGTTTTATTTATTGCATTTCACATGATTTGTGAAATTTTCTGTAAAATAAGTAATAAAAATACTTTTATTTATCCAAATTATTACGAACCACGTATTTCTTGTACCATTGGACATGTCCCAAGGTACAACATATTTTACTGTCCCGAGGTACAATCACCACACGGTTTAAATAAAATCAAAATGGCGGTAAATCTAGAAGAACTATCATTATTTTCTCATACCCAAAACATTTAAACATCTCCTCTTTTATAAAAAAATAAATTGCAGTTGACTTGTTGTAGAAATACATAGGAAAAAAATGAAGTTAGAATGGAAGAAAATATTTACTTTGGACTAATGAAATTTATTTTTTTCACCTAGCTGTTAAAATTCGATGCTTCTGATGTTGTCTGTTATTATGATGAGATCTGTTGGTTATAGGTCACTATTAGAAATACACAAAAGATAACTGTTGCCAATAGTTTATTAGAAATTGTCAATGTCCCAAGGTACAACACTCTCCCCTACACTTAAACATAAACAGCACTAATTGATATCAAGATATACCTGCATCTGAAGTTCGTTGAAAATCCAAGCATTAGTTCTTGAGATAGAGCTATTGCGGAAATCGCAAAAAAGAACATAGCAGCGCCACTTGGTGAGAGATTTACACCAAGATGTATAAAATGTCAATTCATGTCAAGGACTAACTGATTTTGAAGTTTGATGAAAATTCGTGCATTAGTTCTTGATATACAACTATAGTGGAAATTCTGAAAAATGCAGCATAGCAGCGCCACCTGTTGAGAGATTTACACTTAAATCTATAAAATGTCAATTCATGTCAAGGACTAATTGATTCTGAAGTTTGATGAAAATTCGTGCATTAGTTCTTGAGATACAGCTATAGTGGAAATTCTGAAAAATGCAGCATAGCAGCGCCACCTTTTGAGCGATTTGCACCAAAACAGAAACAGCACTAATTCATTTCAAGGTATATCTGAATCTGAAGTTTGTTGAAAATCCAAGCATTAGTTCTTGAGTTACAGCTATTGCGGAAATCGTAAATAATGCAGTATATCAGCGCCACCTGTTGAGCGATTTACAACAAAATGAATAAAACTCCAATTGATGTCAAGGAATAACTGAATCTGAAGTTTGATGAAAAACCGTGCATTAGTTCTGAAGATTGAGCTATTGCGGAAATCATAAAAAATGCTGCATACAGCGCCACTTGTTGAGCGATTTACACCAAAAACTAATCAGGTCAAGTTTATATCAAGGTCTAACTGAATCTGAAGTTTCGTGAAATTTCGTGCATTAGTTCTTGAGATAGAGCGCCCACAAATTTTTTGTCACATACAGGCTCACAGAGTGACATAGTGACGGAGTGACAGAGTGACAGAGTGACAGAGTGACAGAGTGAGACGGAGTGACAGAGTGACAGACAGACTCACAGACAGTCATTTTCTAAAAACCATCAAATCGTGTTCAGGACATTCTAAAATTTATAAATCCGTCGAAAACCGGAAGTCGAAAATTTTCACGAATCCAATACTTTCTTCTAGTAAAGATAGAAGAAAGTAAAAATCAGCATCAGGGACACCGGACGGTATGGCAGTTTTCCTGGTATTTGGACCCCCAACATCATCCAAAACACATTTATCTCGTGAATATTGTTATGCAATCATGCAATGGGATGTTCCCCAGTATATGAAATTAAAAAAACACAAGAATATGTACTAAAATAAGAATTATTATTCAGGAACATAAAAGTCAAAAGATTGTTGCCGCAATAATAATTCAGAAACTAACGGTTGGTTGGTTGGTTTAATGAAGTTTAATGGCACAAAGTCCTTTTAGGGACATGCTGCGCCAACAGAAGTTAACGGAATCAAGCAGCTGATTTTCATTATTAATTTGTTTCATGTGGGTAGTTAAATAAAATTTCAGATTAAATAAAAATTTAAATTTCTACTTTAGAATGAGCAATTCACTTGAAAATTTGAATATTTTTTTACGTGATGATTATGTACCATTTTATAATAAAATAAATCCCGAGCACCTACTTCTGTTTATCTACTACTGCACAAAAGTAATAAAAATGAGTAAGAATAATTAAAATTTCTAATATACTTTCATTTCCATAATATTAGAGCCCTTTCAAAAATCATACAGTAAAATTTCATAATGCACATGAAAGTAGTGTAGGTAAGGAGGGGCTTTACATCTCTTTCATGCGAAAAGCATTACTCCTCATCGACAACCACATATCCCCTAAGGCACATACAGTCAGAGTAAGTTTTAAAACACATTTTAGTTGTAAGAGTCTTGCTTTCATTTATATCATTATCACTATTTCTAGTTAGACCAGAGGTCTTAATTTACGGTTCTCGAGCCAGGTGAGGCCTAGTAAAATATTATACTCCTTAGAAAAATATTATATAAATCCTGCCCACAGGGTATTTTTTCTTTAAAGAAAATCTTCTATAAAAAAAAAAAGAATGGCAAGTCAATATCCCAGAATAAAAGTTGCCATGACTCTTTTGAACTGCCTGCTAAACACTGATGGTAGTGCGCCAGGCAATCCTAAAAAAGTTAAAGCTACTAGTATCCGTCAGGCCGAAATGTCGGAGCATGGAGTCGTATAAACTTAAGACATAGCATTTTAAAATTAAAAAAAAAAAGTTTAATTTTCATGATTACCGTTTAATAGTACAAAATGAAATTTGAAATAACACCCGTTGAATCCCCATTTTCTAGTGTTTAATTCAGTCATCAGTTGCCTCAGGTAATGCTCAAATGCAAATTTGTGGCATGATAACCAACAAAGGGAACCATTATAGCCTGTGGCAAGCCTGGGTTTTGAAATTTTGGGTCATAGACAGTATCTTTTACTGTACTCAATACGCCGCTTATCAATTCCCACTCCATCCAGATATTGGTATATAACATAACTCTACGTCCAACTGCTGAAAAAAATCCAGCCTGAAGTCCAAACACGTGATCATCTTCACTACATCTTACCTTTAATTATTGTGGTCTGCTAACATTCTTGCCATTGACCACTTTGATTTAAGAAGTACTTCTTCATTATGTTCTTTCGCTTGTTTGTTTTTGGAAGAAAGACATATAGCATCTTGAAATCATTCAAGTTGAGCCGGAAGCAGTGTAGCTTTCCACCGTTGCATAAGGGATGAGAATAGTCAGAAACTTGACCCATGCAAAGCGAATATAGAGTCTTTCGAAACTGTCTTTGCTGATCGTCATTTTGTCTCAATAAGTTTGTTAATGTGAAGCAGTTTTCAAAAGCTCTAAGCATTTTTTGTCTGCGAAGAGCCAAAATGTCTTTTATAGAATGTCTCTTATATAGAGGGGTGTCTTTTACTCGATGTAACTAAGTAATGCTTCCAAGGATTTAAACAAAGTACCTTTGCGACATCTTTGTTCAAGTTCAGACATAAGACGACAATTGAAAATTCATCAATAAAGATAAATAATACTGTATCCATGCTGCGTTGTAGATTTCTTTCTGCCTGACTTTTTAAATCAGCGAACAATTTAAAACACGGTGGTTTTTTAAGCACTGAGTGAATTAACTTTCCTTCGACATTAAGCGCAGCAGTACTTGTTAGTTCCAAAAGAATGACAGATTCTGATCCTAACTGCTCTATGATTGTTTTATTAGTTTCTTTGATTATCCTGATTTTTCCAGCTCTTGCTTTTCCAATAATAAAAGTTGACTTAAGGAAAATTGTAACTTTTGTTTGCAATGACGAAAGCTGTTCTGTGCATAAACTAAAGTATTTTCTGCTGCTCATCTGTATATTGGATGTCAGAATTATCAAAATTTTCATGCAGCGTGATTTGTTGTTCTTTAAAGTAATTCAGAAATGTTAAAAGTAAAGAGAATTCATTGAATAAGAGAGTCTACGGTAAAAAGAAAGAATTACCACCGGGGATGTGTTGAGCGATTTTGATTTGTTTAATGTATCTCCGATCTTTGAGACAATCAAAAATTTGAACTGGATCCATCGAGCAAACGGCAAAAAACTTCAAAGCCCCTTCAAAGACTTGCATGTCTGGAATGGCCCAGACTTATTTAATATGCTATAAGGGAAAGGTTTGTAACACGTATGCAACACGCACACATGTGTAATCTGCTATACTCCTCTATCAACTTGATACTTTTGTTCATCTGAGTTATTGTTATATCGTTATTCGCGCAATTACTCGTAGGCAGCTGGGTTATTTTTATGTGACTTTTCCACATAGAATTACGCTGAATAACTCTTTTCATCTCAATTGCTTTCTTTTAACCGGCATTTTCGAAACTTTTGTGCATAATGTTACACATATAAAAATATGTACATTTCTTAAAATGTACACTACATCTAGGCAACAGATGCAACAGATGCATTAAAAAAATCACAGAATGATTTATGAATTTTAGTGAAGTTGATTTCTCACGAATTATCTTTCATTGCTGTATCCATTTTTCGGTTATAAGCATAAAACTATATAGTCATATACATTAATGTCAAAATTTTCGCCAAGCTTGGAGACATTTCGCGAAATTTCCCAAATTTGACGAGCAGAAATATGTTAATATAAATGCAGCTAATTTGGCTTAGCTGCCAAATTTGGCGAAATTTCCACTGAAATTCAGCATTAATGATTTTTCTATGATCGGGTTCCTCGCATTTTAGCTTAGTGTTTTACCGTAAAATTATCTAAAATCTTAAAATCAAGAAATAAGTAAGCTACCTTTTCTTTACGCTTTTAGGACTTTTTTATTTTGTTACCTACATACTTCTGTTTTCAAGTGTACATCTAGGCCAAAAATGCTTATCTCATTCACTTCAGAATGTTCACTCGCATTTCAGTTGCAACAAATTCACTTACGGTGAATTAAAAAAAATGAGTAACCTTCTGTAATTGGGACCACTACCAAATGGTTACATTTGCGCATAAAACAGAGCTCACTAAATTATGAAATTTTCTACCAACCCGATTACGGAAATTTCCTAATACAAACATACATACCTCTGAATAAAAACATACATAAGAATACATACATATAAGTAATACATACGTAACATTATATTTTTCTCGACTTGTTTTATTATTATTCGTTGTCATGCGGTTAATACTGAATCTGTTATCATGCAACTAACATCCAAAATCGTATTCTCCGTATTCGATTTCTTTATATTTCTCTTAATTTAAAATTCAAAGTGAATCGCATCGATTTGGTAGGTTACGGAAAATGTTCACTTGCATTTCAGTTGCAGCACATTCACTTACTGTGAATTAAAAAGAAAAATTAATAACCTTCTGAAATTGGGACCGCTACCAAATAGTTAAATTTGCGCATCAAACAACGCTCACAAAATTATGAAATCGTCTACAAACCCGATTATGGAAATTTTCCAATACAAACATATATACGTTTTAATACAGCCATACATTCATAAGAATACATACATATAAGTAATACATACATGACATTATAATTTTCTCGATTTCTTTGATTATCATTCGTAGCCATGCGGCTAATACTGAAATCGTTACCAATCGTCTAATAAACGAAATCGTAATCTCCGTATTCGATTTCTTTTCATTTCTCTTAATTTAAAATTCAAAATGAATTGTACCTATTTGGAAGGTTACTGAGAATGTCCATGTGCATTTCAGTTGCAGCCCGTTCACTTACAGTGAATTAAAAAATAAAATGAGTAAACTTCTGTAATTGGGACCGCCACCAAATTGGTAAATTTGCGCATCAAACAACGCGCGCTAAATTATGAAATTGTCTACAAACCCGATTGCGGAAATTTCCCAATACAAACATGTATAAGTCTGAATATAAACATACATACAGAAGAATAGTTACATATAAGTAATGCATACATAACATTATACCAGGGTTTGTAGGACCCCTGGTATTTTGCGACCAGGAAATTCTTCGCAGTATTTGCTTCAAAAATATCGCAGTACGCAATAAGTTATTAATACATATATTTCCAAACTTGAAATCAAGTTTGTTAACTACGACTTTGCATGTGAACATTCGCACTCTTGACTTGTGATTCTAATCTCCGTATCGGCGAGTAAAATTCCAGAAATTTATATCTTTTAGAGGCGTTCGTAGTGAAATATTTCGTTTTATCAGAGAAAATGATGGTTTTCATTTAAATATGATGCCACTTTGCCTCATTGAAGCATTTCACATAGCATCTCAAACTCCGTGGAGTGAAAAAGTATTGAATTGTAATAACTTTTTGAGGAAAAATTTAGTGTTTTTTTTTAAAGAGTGACGTCATTTTCTGTTCCCTTTTTTTACAAAGTTAATTTTGAATATTATTAGAAATTGGCATCAATAAAGATAAATATACTTTATTCATTTTCTTTTCTTTACAACAATGGAAGTAATCCAATTGCTACCATTTTGAAAAAAAAATCATAGAAAATTTTTAAATTTTAAATTTAATTATGAAAATGGGATATTAAAAAAAATAGCTAGTGCCGCAAATCTACAAAGAAACAGCTTTCACTTAAAAAAAAAGAATTATTAAAATTGGTTCAGACAAAAGGTCAAGGTAGATGTCTAGAAAAAAAAGCCTTATCTTTCAAATACATAGATTTAAATCAGTAATGTTATCTCTATGGGAAAATTTTGAGCAGACATTTCATGCCGTTAGGGTCCACGAATATTTATGATTTTCAATACGCACCGAGATTTTGGCACTACCAACGTCCATTTAATTTTTTGTGTCCATACGACAAATATTTTGGACTCTATCGTGTTAACAATAAGTGTAATTTTTGCAGGGAAGCCAGAGCTCTGCTCCGACAATTAATATGCATTTAGTAAGAACAAAAACTAACGATTATATTAAGATAGATGCTTATTGAATGGTGGTTATTTGTGTGGCCAATTAAGTCTGACCGCTTCCATGCATAATGCAAATATGGAAATCAATGTCAGACGGCAGTCAGTACCAACTGTCACACTAATTTCATTGTAATCCGATTACATTGCTGTCACTTTCTTTTTTTATTTGCTGGAAAATAAAAAATCACTGTTTTTTCTTCTAGTCTCTTATAACTCAGTTTTTAAATGTTTGCTGTGTTTTTTGGAATTATGCAGTTTACGGTGTAGAATAATGTCATTTAGTAAATTGTGATAATAATTTAAAAACTGTTCTGTTAAAATCAAAAAATGTGATGCTTCCATGTTAGTAAAGGGAAGTTAGAAGTCTTAATATGATTAGAAAAATTGCTCTTAATCCTGTCTAGGCTATTGAAACTTTGTTTTACATTGACTAGCCTAATTAAGCTATGATATTTAATCAATATTATTTTTAAAAAATATATGTAAGCCTAAGTATGTAATAAAACATAGGCTTCAGCCTATGCCATATTCAAGCAAATTGTAATATATTTTTGTATATATATACAGGGTGATTCATAAAGAACGGGCAACAGTAGGATACTTCCTGAAATATTGCTCTTAGGTACATAGTACTTCCAATTACAAATTTCCATAAAAAAGGTGCAAAATTTAATGATATAAGTTGCAATACCACCAGGGAGTCTATTTGAGAATATACAAAAACTAAATTTTTATACGGACCCCGTAAAGTAAAATTTCCAATTATGTAATTTTGCCTTATCCATTCCTGAATTAAACACAAAAGAATTAAGATATATTAAAATAAAAAATTCGAGACTTACACCATTTACCCATGCCTCTCAGCGAATGGTTACTGACTCATTTTTAATTCAAGATAGGGTAATTCAAATTGTACGTTATTAAAAATTGATTTAAGACAGTGCCTGTCCTTTGGGCATAAAATAGAAGCGTATAGATTTTACGTTAAACCTGCTATCAAAATATGCTGGAGGTCTGCACTAGAGGTCTGCACGGATCGAAATATCCAGGCCCGGTCCCGAGGCGACCAATAGAAAAAAGTTCAACCCGACCAGGACAGATGTTAAAATATTAGCCCGAACCCGGACCTGCCTGACTGAATTTTTACAAAACATAATTTTTTTTACGGCCATATGGTTAAAAAAATTTCGTATGGAGGAATTCTGACAAAAAATACTTATTATAGCTTTTTTTCATGGTTATAATCTTCATTTTGAAAGAAGCGCCAAAGGCTGCTGTTGCCGCTAGAAGCGCCATCTATGTGGATTGTTTGGAAACTTGTGAGTTGGGTTCGAGACGCCTATCGGAGGAGTAATGTAAACATTGGCTCGAGATAGTTTTTATTGTATTTTGAGAATTAAATTAGTGATACAGTCCGCAAGTTTTATTTTATTGTGAGTTGTGTGCAGTAATGATTGTTTGAGAAAGAGCTATTGGCGGGAACTCCTTCTTTTTGGTCCGTCGAGCCGGAGGAAAATCCAAGCATTTTTTTTTTAATCGAGTATAAAGTGTTTTCGAGTCAACGAGTATTAGTGTACCGAAACGAATTGTTTTCTTTTTTATGAGAATTTGTGCATTTCCTTTTTAATCTAATAAGTTATTATAATATTACTTCAATACTGTGGTGTTAAAAAAATACTTTGTTACGAGAAGTTTAAATCAAGCAGTTGTTTTGATTCAAGAACAAAAATAATTGTGTTCTTTCAGTGGAATGGTTCGCAACGTGATAATTTAACGCACAGAATAAACGAAGTTATTTCGAAATGCTTATTTTGAGAAGACAAAAAAAATAATAAAGGAAACGAAATATTATTCTGCCGTGGTTCAGCAATTTGGAAAAGTGATTCGCCTTTTTTTGGAGGTATGAGAGATTTATTTATTTATTTATTGTGAACTATAATTATTAAAATGTTCAAAGGTGCGAAAAAAGAGGACTACCAGAGGCTAGCTTTTGAGTTAAGGATTGATATTTCTGGTATAAAATTAACTAATTATGTTTAATGAATTTAATAAAAGAAAGTGATAAATATAAAGCAGACTCTAAATTGGTTGAAGAAATGGCCAATAATATTATAGAGGAGAGAAAAAATGAGGAAGCGAATGTACTAGAACTTGAAAAATTTAAAATTGAACGTACAAAATTAGAGCTTGGGCGCGATTTGCTAAGGCGCGAGCAGAAACCAAAAGTGAAAAATTAAATGATTTCGAGAAGGAAGAAAGCATAAAATCTTTTAACTCTCTCATTAAAAGTATAAGAACACTTACAATCAAAATTCCGTCTAGACCGGAAGGTTGGAGTTATTTCTTTTCGTCTTTAGAAAGGGCTTTTATTTCAAAAAATACCCCAGAAAAGTATAAATCGGAAATTCTTCTAAATCTGTTAGGGGAAAGGGCAATAAATGTTATTACGTACATTAAGGATGGGGAAATAGAAGATTATTCAAAGGTGAAAGCTATAGTACTTAGAGAATTTGAGCCAACTCCCCAAACTTGTTTAGAACATTTTAGAAAAGCACAACGTCAACCCAATGAAACATATGTACAATTTGCATCCCGATTAACAACGAGTTGGAATTATTATTTAAAAATGAGAAATGTGACAGATTTTGAAACTTTAAAATAGTTAGTGATTTCTGATAAAATTTGTCAGACGCTTGATAAGGATGTTACGTGTTTTATAAATGTTAGACAAGGAGATTCTTGGTTTCACCCAATTGAGTTATCTCGGGAGATAGATTTATATTACACATCAAAGGGAAAACCTGTGGTTGATAATTCTAGGTCGAATAATAAAAATAATTATTCCGGGCCAGTTTCTAAAGTTTTTCTAACTAATGTAAAAAATTATAAATGTATTTTGTCATGTAATGAAAATCATCCTTTGCATAAATGTTCTGTTTCTAAAAATATGTCAGTGAGTGATAGAGTTGAGCTGGTAAAAGCAAAAAATCTTTGTATTAACTGTCTTATGAATGATAAAGTAGTCGATTGTAAATCTAAATTCTCGTGTATTATTTGTTGGAAAAGGCACAATGTGACTTTGCATTTTCCTCGCGAACAAAAAATAAAGAAAGTTGAAAACCAAGAGGTAATTTCACAGGAAATGAGTCATATAAACAAAGGAGGTAATAAATCTAATTTGGATGTTTCTGCTCCAGTATTTTAGCCTTTCCCAGCTAATAATCAAAACAATTTATTTTCAACGACATGTAATTTGGCTAATGAGTTAAAAGCAGTGTTACTTAGTACATTTGTTTGTTTAATAAAAGATGAATTGGGTAATTTTCATTAAGTACGAGGTTTATTAGACGTTGGCGCAAACTCTAACTTTATGAGTAAAAGGGTAGTAGATAAACTTAATTTGAAAAGAGAAAAGTCTAAAATTTCTATTGCAGGCATAAATACATTACAAACCATCCATGCCAAGATGGTATAATTAGAGTTGTAACTTTAAAAGATAAAAATGGCACATATAAAAGGCCAGTTACAAAAATTACCGTTTTGCCTCATGTGAATCAAACCACATTAACTACTTAAATTCATACATTTTAATTAAGCAAAATTTTTGTAGCGTAGTGTATTATCATATTCTTGTGTTTATATTTGTAAATTTAATATTTCATTTACTGTATGTGCCGAGAAAAAAATTATATTATTGAGATTGTATCCTAAATTGATATCGTATTTATAGTATTGAATGTTTGCTACATTCAACGCTCGGCGGTATGTTGCCGCTAGAATCTCCATCTATGTGGATTATTTGGAAACTTGTGAGTTGGGTTCGAGACGCCGATCCAATGACTAATGTAAACATCGGCTCTCGATATTTTTTATTGTTGTCTGAGAATTAACTTTGTGATACAGTCCGCAAATTTTATTTTATCGTGAGTTGTGTGCAGTAGTGATTATTTGAGAAAGAGCTATTGGCGGGAACAGCTGTGATATATATTTTTAATGAATCTGTATTTGTATGTAACTGTTTCCCTTATCATTTAATACCGCTAACCCATATTCCGTGCATTGAAAACTTTTAAAAATGCTACACAGTAAAATGTTCTAAGAATCATATAGGAAAGGGAAAAAAATGCGTTATAGACAAGTTCCCTTCTTAGGAGGTGTAAATGTGTTCTATTCTTTTCTCAGGTATTATTATATTCATTTTGGATAAACACATTTTTTCGTTTAAGACAGGATTTTGTCATAGGCAGGGTTTTTTCACTGGTTTTACTATATATTAAATTTTTGCCTTTAACTCTATCATTCTTTTAAAAAATGAACTCTAAAGTTTAATTGTAAAATAATGGCGATTTTAAAATATATGCATTTTTTGTAAAAAATTTTGAGCTAAGCCAAATTTTACTGATTTTTGAATGGATTGGGTCAGTCAGAGACAAGGATTTTAATATCGATTGAGTCGAGACCAGGACTAAAAATTTCACCCCATACAGACCTAAGAAGAATGATACCAATCCCGGTTGTGTATAAAAAAATACGTTAGACCCGACCCAGAATAAAGAATTTTTTAACGGCCTAGCCGGGACGATATAAAATCTGAAGTTGTGAGGGCTAAAATTATGAAAAAACTATTAATCGGCATGTTAGAAAAAGCTTTTTGTAAATCCACTGGTGGACATTTAAATAGTACACAAAGAAGTTGGAAAGGGCAAAAGTTAAACTGAAACGGAAGTTTAAGCTGCAGAAAGGCGTTACTTACTCACCTGCAATTTTTTAAAAGCATTTAAACATTTTATTAGGAGCCAATCTTTGTTTAAAACTTTAAATGCGTTTTTCTGCATGATGGCGTTTTTTTCACCATTTTTCGTCTTTAAATTATTATAAGTCAAGAATTGTTAAAGTAAAAATATGCAAACTTGGAACAAATCTTTTTTGATTATTTTGCATTAATTTTGTTTCGGCAAATTTGAAAAAATATTTACTTTTGAAAATATTATTTTTTTAAATAAGTTACATCATTTTTTGATTTATATTTTAAATATTTTTTAAATTAATATTTAAAAAAACCTGAAAAAATTCATTTATATTTTTCTCTTTAATTAAAGAATATTTTTTGAAATTCGACAAATTATGTTTCGAGTTATAACGATTTTAAATTATCCCACATAAAAAAATATAATAATTGTTTTAAAAAAATTTTAACTTTAAGAGAAATTTTAGGATGTGATTTTATTAACAAATTATATGGTTAATCATCAGAAAAAAAGAAGAAAAAGGAAAATTCTAACTCAATAAATATATTTTTTGCATGTTTCTTGAAACTCTTAAAGCACCATTGTTTCTTGAATTACACGCATTTCAATTTGTATCTGATTCCTTAAAACCTGAGGAATTATTTAAAGGAGCATATATCTGTGAGTTTTGCAGATATGAAGATGGAAATTTTTCTGTTTAATTCAGGAATGGATAAGGAAAGTTTTCCCAATTGGAAATTTTGCACTACGGAGGCATAATATATAAAACGGTATAAAAATTTAGTTTTCGTATTTTCTCAAATAGACCCCCTATGGAGTTGTAACTTATGTCATAAAATTTTGCACTTTTTTATGGTACTTTGCAATTGGATGTATGTGTCTAGAGGCAACATTTAAGGAAATAGCCTGTTGTTTTTGTCATTATGAATCACCCTGTATGTATGTGTGTGCTTGTGTGTATATGTTACCGGCCAAACCCAATTTTAGGCCAAACTAGTTTATCCTAGGCCAAACAAGTTTATCCTAACGCGCATCGGATAAACTGGTTTTTCCTAGGCCAAACTAGTTTATCCTAAGGCCCATAGGATAAACTAGTTTTTCCTAGGCCAAACTAGTTTGGCCTAACGCTCATAGGATAAACTAGTTTAACCTGCTATTTATTGGTCTGAACTAGTTTGTCCTAGGCCGATCTAGTTTATCCTAGACCAATTCAATTTGGCGTGCTTTTATTGATCCCAAAAACCGCTTCCGCGCCAACCTTCTATTTTATCCTAGGTCAATCTAGTTTATCCTACGCCAATTCAATTTGACATTCTTATATTGATGCCACAAAATAGAAAAGAAAAAGAACCGAAACGAACTAATTCAAATTCAATTTCTCAAAAATAAGTCAAGTTCAAGCTCAAATTCAAAATTGTTCAAACAAATCCGCTCAACTCAAACACATCTATGGAAGTCCACTAAAAACTCGTATTTTTAATTTTATTATTTTTAAATATAATAGAAGCTTAGCGACCAAATTTACAAAATTTTGTAAGCTAGTCTTTGGTTGTTAGATGTAAAGGTCTCTACTGGCCCGCTAAATTTCCCTTCCCGACACTCGGTCCGGGCTTGGTTTGGGATTACTTTTTTCGAGAGGTTCAGACCGAGATGGACCGGGACTTCCGTGAATTTTTTACCGGCTTAAGTAGGGACTGGACTGCATTCTTCTTGATGTCTGCACAGTTAGAAATGTTAAGTCCAATTTCCAACCCAGCTCATATGAAAATCATTTGGACCCATCTTTGGTCTGTTCAGTAAAAATATCAGTAACATTTGGCACGTCCAAACTTTTCTTTTTTTTATGCACGTTTTTTTAAATCGCTTTTATTCCACAATTAAAATTTATAATTTTTTTTTTTTTTACTTTTATCTATCTTTACAAGATTAAAATATTGGATTCGTGAAAATTTTCGACAGATTTATACGTTTTAGGGGTCAGAGATTCCCAAAAACATGTTTTTACAAAATGTCTATCTGTCTGTATGTATGTGACACAAATTTTGTGGGCGCTCTATCGCAAGAACTAATCCACGTAATTTTTATAAAATTTACATTCAGGTAGTCCCTGATATAAATTGGTGCTGATTACTTTTTGGTGTAAATCGCCCAACGGGTGGCGCTGCTATGCTGCATTTTTGACGATTTATGCAATAGTTCTATCTTAAGAGCTAAAGCACGGATTTTCATGAAACTTCAGATTGAGTTAGTCTTTGATATGAATTGGTGATGCTTACGTTTTAGTGCATATCGCCCAACAAGTGGTGCTGCTATCCTGCATTTTGCAGGATTTACGCGATTTCTGCAATAGCTCTATCTCAAGAACTAATGCACAGATTTTGAACAAAGTTCATATTCAGTTAGTCCTTGATATGAATTGATGCTTATTAGGTGTTGGTGTAAATAGCCTAATAGGTGGCGTTGCTGTTCTGTATTTTTCACGATTTCCTCAATAGCTCTATTTCAAGAAATAATGCACGGATTTTCATAAAACTTCAGATTCAAGTATACCTTGATTAATATTGTGGCTGATTATGTTTTGGTGTAAATCGCTCAACAGGTGACGCTGCTGAGCTGGATTTTTCACGATTTTCGCAGTATCTGTATCTCAAAAACTAATACACGGATTTTCACCAAACTTCAGATTCAGTTAACATAAGTTGTTTCTGGTTAGGTTTTGGTGTAAATTACTCCACAGACTGCTATGCTGCACTTTGCTGGATTTACAGGATTCCATCGATAGTCATATCTCAAGAACTAATGAACGGAATTTCATATCTTTAGAATCCTCAAGATGTGCATAGATTGCCATTTAATTTTTCACTGTGATAGCGAATTTTGAAGTATTAACATGTTTGAGATAGAAAAAAGTTTTGGCATTCGTACATCCTACTAGTTTTAACATGAGTAGATGCATTTTTAGGTAATACAATGAAAGTAAAGTAAAACCTGAGAAAAAATAACCAGCCTATGAAGGAATCCCGTGTTTAAAAAAAAATATTTTGATCTCTGTAAAATGAGTATATAAGTTACTTGCAAAAAGAATATAATGCATTTACAACAGACGATGAACCTTCTAATAAGGGAGCCTGCCTATAACGGATTTTCTTCTTCCCTGTGCAATTCCATCTTAGATGATTTTATTGTATAGGATTTTTAAAATTTTTAAATCTCCAAGCCACAGAATGTGTATTAACGATATTAATGATTCTATTGTAAACTATACTGATTTTTTTAATGAATATATATTTGTATGTAAATATTTGAATACTTACCACTATTTTTTTTACACGGCTTGGAGACTATAAAATCTAAAAAAAATTATATAGAAAAACCTTCAAAGTCGGAATCACATAGAAAAGACAAAAACTTCGTTATAGTTAAGTTCCTTTTTTAGCAGGCCCATCGTCTCTAGCAAATGTATTATGTTTTTTTCCAACGGATTATTGTATCCAATTTGCACCGATAAAAAAAAATGCATTTAATACAGAATTTCGTCATACACAGATTCTTCTAACAGGTTTTACTGTATTGTACCCCCATCCGTATAAACGTATATGTACTATTCTTTAAAGATAATTTTAATTGTGAAATAATGGTAACTTAAAAATATATGTATTTTAGGCCAAACTGGTGCTGGGACTTCGCCGGATTTTTGAAAATTAATCAAATGTACTTCTTATATTCTTAATAATGCATTTATTCATAAATAATTCAAAGCCAAGTGATATTTATGTGAAAAAAAAATCTGTAAATTCTTCCTCTCCTAAATTTTATAACCTCTCATCCCATTCTTTGGTACTCCAGCACACAATTTGTTATATGGAACATATTTTGCAACTACCGGCGGCGGTGAAATGGGGACGATAGGGGGACAGTATCCCACTCCTCATCAAATAAATTTTATTATACGGGGGTTGACGGCAATACTACTTTGCACAAGCACCGGAGCGGTAGTTGGGATTAATAAAAGCACGTCAAATTGCATTGGCCTACGATAAACTAGATCGGCTCAGGATAAACTAGAAAGCTGGCGCCGTTGCGATCTTTGGGATGAATAAAATCACGCCAAATTGAATTGGCCTAGGATAAACGAGATCGGCCTAGGACAAACTAGTTCAGACCAATGAATAGCAGGCTAAGCTAGTTTATCCTATGAGCGTTAGGCCAAACTAGTTTGGCCTAGGAAAAACTAGTTTGTCCTATGGGCGTTAGGATAAACTAGTTTGGCCTAGGAAAAACTAGTTTATCCTATGGGCGTTAGGATAAACTAGTTTGGCCTAGGAAAAACTAGTTTATCCGATGCGCGTTAGGATAAACTAGTTTGGCCTAGGCCAATCTAGTTTGCCCTAAAATCGGGTTTGGCCGGTAACATATATATATATCATGCACATGATTACAAATTGCCCCATTAATGCCTCGGCTAGAAATAACTTAAGTTGTATAATTTTTTTGCTGAATTTAAGAAATAGATTTTACATTAAGTTGTGTATGTATTTTGCTGAATTTAAAAAATAGATTTTCAATGATATTTAGTAAAAATTATTAGCCTTTAAGTGAGTAAAATGTTATATTTTACGTTTGTATAGCTAACTCATAACTAACTTTTTTCTATAGCTAACTTTTTAATATACATCTCATTTTTACAAATATTTGGATATTTTCCCTGTTATTCCCGACATTTCTGCGTAATGATTCAGATATAGTTCCTTAATTTTAATCTATGTATATATATTCATATTTTGCATCGATCATATATGTAAAGCTTTATTATTAAATTCAAAAAATCTACTAATTTGCCTTATTTAACTCAAAAACAAAATTTTGTGTTTTTTTAATCTCAAAGTTGTGTTGAGATCTTTTAAAATGTGTTTATTATTATTTTTTTTTTTAAATCGTTCAGTTTACCAAGTTTTTTTTTTTTTTTTATAGATGTTAGAAGATATGTAACTGATCTGTCTCAGGGGATAATTTATTTTATAAAGAGAGAGAGGGGGAAGTTTTATTTTATAAATTATTTTGATTTAAATAATAAATTAACAATTATTGATTCATATTAAGCCTCTAAAATAAACTATATGTATTCCACTGTAGTTCAAATAAACAGAAAGAAAACCTTCTGGTAATGAAATGCAAAATTCTCGAGTACTAAGGAGTATATTCCTCATGGAGAATGATTGACTTCACATTACCAGAATATAGAAATATGTATTTGCTTTAAACATTATCGAGAACAATTGTCTCGACGAAATAGAAATCGCTCCCTTCAAAATTAATATTTTATACACAATTCACTATCGGTCAATGAGTTCTCTATTCGAGAATGCCGTTAATGTAGCTCATGTCGTTGGAGATATTAGTGCTCTGATTTTAATACAAGTATTGTGGGTGATTATTCGTTGTATATAAGCAATTCAGTGTTGTAGTAATTTCACAGTGTACATTTGTTTCGGCGATGATGGGATGAATTAGATATGCATGATGAAAAAGACATTTGATTTAAAAGATCTGTTTACAGAGAAAAAAAAATAATTTTTGTTGCATTTGATGTTCATATTCCCTACTACATTATATTTCTGTTTTATTTATTTGTTCATTTATGTATTTGTGAAATGCATTTTTATTGCATAAGAAAACCTTTTTTTTTTTTAAACATTCGTAAAAGCGAAAGATTATTTTAAAGAAAAAAATCGTACGTTAAAAACAACAAATTATGCCACATTCCTAAAAATGAAAAAATCTATGTAAAACTGTGTCAATTATGTATGTATAAAAGAAAGATGTTTGTCTGTATGTCTGTCTCTATGTCTGTCTGTACGTATGTCTGCTAAGAATGTCTACAGCACATAGCGATCTGAAAATTTGTATGAAAATGGATGAATACTGGTTCTAATGCAAATCAGAGTCAGATTTTTCAATTTTAGATAATTAACCGAGGTATTAATTAAAGACCATAGTGAACATCGCAAAATGGCGAGCTTCCTTTGTTTCGCTGATTGTGCCCGTGTTTCTCTAGACGTCCCGCGGTTCCTTACACGAGTGCGTTCCTCTTTTTCTGCATTTTGAAATGGCGATTGCCGGATCCCCTCAGAGAGTTTAAAAAAAAAAAGAAAGAAAGAAAGAAAGAGGAGGAAAAAACGAATATTTCTGACGTACTTTTCCAGTTCCAATAGTGACTTTCGTTTAAAATCTCATCAATTTTCTATTTCAAAAACATTTTTACTCGACCTTGATTCGTGTCAGTTTTCAAGTTTTCCGTTTAACTGTAATTCGACTTTGTCACACTCGCTTCCAGGAAAAAACTACAAAAAGAAAAAAATAGCCACTTAATCGGTGTACCTTTCCCTTTCTGAGTATTGCATAAACATATATATTAATATTTACTATTTCAAAACTATATTTTTCATAAGTTCTATTCCTTGTCGATTATCGTGTCTTCCGATTGTTTTTCAAATTATCTGATTTTTCAGCATTTTTTTAAACTGGCGCATTCGTTTCCTGGAAATAACATATATTAAAAAAGTAAAGATACTCAACGTACTTTTCTAGTTCTGACAATATCTTTGGTTTCGAAAATTATTAATGTTTACTATTTTTTAAAAAAAATCTCAGATCTAGATTTGCGTTTTTTTCTTTTTTTTCTGTTTTACAATGCCATATTCATTTTCGAACAAAAATGAAGAAAAAAACAAAACAAAACAAAAAAAATTTTTTATTTCCGGTACTTTCCCTATTGTAACGATAAAAAAATATACTGTTTACTAATTCAAAAAATAAAATTTCTTTAAGCCATTTCACGGATTCGGTAGAGGTTATGTTCCTCTCATTGCTTTTGAAGATATCCTTTCCTGTTTTAATTGAGCTTCAGAAAATTATCGGAGGGGTTTCAATACATACTGTCAATACACTGGAAGATATAATTTCGTGTTTTAGAAAGGTAAGCGGCTGGTTCCCGTTTTATATTATTTACGTTTTCTCAGGAAATCTGGGTTCCTTTGCAAAGGTTTTTGTCAAAGGAATAAAATCTTTCAACGCTGATTTTAGGCATACTTAAGGTTATTACAACGGGTCCAGGCAAGATTAGACTGGCCAGCTAATATTAAAAGTGTCAATCATTGACTGACTAGATGAATAAAAAAGTCACAAAATATATGGAAATGATTAATATTTTGTGAATAGAATTAATATTATATCAGTTAATAAAATTGACTAAAAATGTATATAGAAATACATCAATATTGTTATGTATGTTAATTTTTGCATTTAAATGGTCATTTTAATTAAACTTTATGTGATTATATGGTTTTCATATCATAATATTAAAATATTTATTTGCTTAAAAGACGTTATAAAAACACATTAAAAGTAAATTAAAAATCTATATTTACATGTTTCAACTCATTGTCTGAGTCGTCGTTAGAATGTATAACAGAAAATTACAAATGCATATGAAAAATGGAAAAAATCATCGAAAATAAACAAGTAATCATATAACGCGCCCTACATTTTCGCGATTGCTTGTGTTCCCTCTGTGTGGCAATGCCGTTATTTTTTCAACCATTCAACCCCTAAATTCGGGATACGAAAAGATAATGTATTGTTACAAACTCCTGAACCTCTTAAATAAATTTAAATGGACTCACTTATGAATAATTGTAAATAAAAATTAGACCTGTAGATTATTTTACTCTCGTTAAAAAGTATGTTAATTTTCTCAATTTGATTTAGCCGGGATAAAGCAATATTACCTCTATTGTATTTTATGTCCGCATTAATTAAACATATTGCTAGTGATTATGGAAATTGGGAAAAATTAATTAACAAATTGATTCAGAGCTCCTTTGATACTTCTAAAAATAAAAATAAAACTATTAATGAAGTTAATATGAAAAGGGTTGTGGCAAATTATTTCCCGGATTTCTTTGAACATATAAAAAATCATTTAAGAAATTTTGGCTTATGTTTGATCGCGAAGCCGCCTCCGAAATTAAAGATGCTTTTAAATACTAAAATTGATCGTATTAATAGAGGTGACCTCTCAGGAGTTGATATGATTCCATTTATTAGGGATAGAGGAATCAAAAATCATTATATAGGCATAACCCAAAGAAAATTCAATATCAGATGCAAAGAACATATAGCGGACATAAAATACAACAGAGGTAATACTTCTTTATCCCGGTTAAATCAAATTGAGAACATTAACATACTTTTTTGCGAGAGTAAAATAATCTACAGGTCTAATTTTTATTTACAATTATTCATAAGAGAGTCCATTGAAATTTGTTTAAGAGGTTCAGGAATTTGGAACGATACATTATCTTTTCTTATCCCGAATTTATGGGTTGAATGGTTGGACAAATTACGGCATCACGACATAGAGGGAACACGAGCAATCGCGAAAATGTAGGGCACGTTACATGATTACTTGTTTATTTTTGATGATTTTTTCCCATTTTTCCTCTGCATTTGTAATTTTCTGTTATACATTCGAACGACAACTCAGAAAATGTGTTGAAACATTTTTAATTTACTTTTAATGTGTTTTTATAACGGCTTTTAAGCAAATAAATATTTTAATATTATGATATAATTAGTAATGGACGTAATTTTGACTTACTACTCGCACTTATTTACATTTATATGTTTTTCATTTAAAGCATTAAAACTTTTTACCGGGGCATAAATTGCCATTTTTTTTTACTTATTTACCAAATTAATTTTGATTCCATTCCTTAAATTCATTATGAATAATACCTAATTCGAATGAATTAAGGTTTGGATCTTTTAATATTAATGAAATAATGTGAGATTCTTTGTCGGAAGAGTTCATTTTAATGTCTTCTACTTATTTTTTATAGATGAAATAGAACCGACGTCTTCACTAAACGGAAAATAAAATTTCTTTCTATACTATTATCCATTAAATGGAATTTCCCATAATTTCACAAACCCATTAGTCTAACCATGATGATTATTTTATGCAAAAATTATCGAAGGTCAGGATTCATGATTTTAGGATTAAGAATTTATTAACAAATTTAAGAAAGATTAAGTTAGTTACTAGTTACACTTTGAAAAAAATGTGTTCATATATTTTTTAATAGACGATCTCTTATCCAAAAATACATTCATGTTCGAAACGAAGACATTAGTATGAGTATAAGACACTTTGTTTTCAAGTTATTTTAGTTAAAATTAATGTCGAAATTAATTTATTACTATTAACATTAAAGCAAAACTTTTCATACATGATTAACTGAAAAGCGTTTTAAATTAAACTCTTTGAAAATTTCATCGTTAGTAATCATACTACAGTGCTGGAAAGACGTTTAGGACTACCAACAAAAACAAGAAAGCTCTCACTTTAATGGAAAAACAACATCACTGCAAAATTACACACATAAAGTTATACAAGTTTTGCTATTTCTTTTAAATTACAATAATATATTTACAAAAATAAGCAAACATTTATTTCTAGATAATACAATTTTGTGGGAAAAAGTTTAGGACCGGTATATTTAAAATCTAAATTACACATGTAACTATTTTGTATATTAATTTAGGACTTTGTTTGATTCCCCTTAATAATAATGACTTCCAAAAGATGCTATGGGAAGGATTTGGCCAGGTTTTTGCATATGGAAATGGGCATTTCTTTCGATATTTCCAAAACATCTGCTTTCAGTTCAACAATGGAATCAAACTGCTTTCTATTGGCATAAACTTAACGAACCAAGATTCACAACATGTTTTCTATAGTATTTATATCAAGACTTTAAGATGAAATGTCTAAAGTTTTGATGTTTTTCGAAGAGAAGTAATCTGAAGTTGACACAAACTTGCGAGTAGAAGCTTATCTTGAAGCAATGCCAAATTCTGATCCATAAGTTGTTGTTTAAGTGGAACAAAATTATTACCAAGAATACTTTGATCGTCAAAGGAGTTCATCTTTGCCTCGGTCGAAAGCAAACTTGTTTTTTCTTTTGTATTAAAGTCTTTCCGAATCTCGACTGAGCCACCACCAAGCACATATTTTGAAAGCAGATTTGGCTCACTTGGTAAATCATGCCAGTAAAATCTTAAATCATCTGTACCATAAAGGGTGAATATTTAGTAAAAACCAATTTACGCCATCGATTGAATTTTAAGACATTGGAAGATGGGGATTTTAGTCTTGCATCAATATGATGATTTTGTAGTTTTGACTTGGCTTAAATTTAAATTTAGCATAATTTAAGCATTCGACACTTTTTAGCACATTTCTAACAGTTCTGAGTGAATTTAGAGAAGAATAAGCACAATCTTTAACAACCATTTTAATAACGTTCCGTTTACACTGGGCTGAGAGAGTTTTGATAGCCGTCCGCTTCTTTTGTTTCTAACATAATACATTGGATCATAAAAAAAATTATGCATATAATTTTAAATTTATTTATTTTTATGGCAATTTTCCTATTTTCAGTCATTCCTCAATCCGAAAAATCGCTAATTTTATCTATTTCTCCTTCAGTCAATGTTTTCCCGCGAACGACGCTCGAAACAGCAGTTGCATATCCCAAAACTTCAAATCTAGTGACTACTAACCTATAAACATCATCAGAGATGAGTCCTGCATAAAATACTACAGTCATGACGTCATCTGATTATGCTAAATTTAAAAGAAGATACTGGTCCTAAGACTATTTCCATTTGTGAACATTACAAGATATTAACAATTGTAGAAAAAAATATTTTTTAACTTTTACAATTGATTTAAATTCACATATTATATCAGATATTTCTGTCTAAATTCAAGATATATAACTCTTTTTGAAATTTTATTCTTAACAACAAAATTAGCATGCGGTCTTAAACTTTTTCCCAGCACTTTACTATGCATTTGTTTTCCCATGCAAAAACATATATTACGTATAGTATGTTTACTGCTTTTTATAAGTTGATAGGATCGACTGATCTATTTTTCGATGCTGCGTAATATTATACTTTCAAAAGGAGACATACACAAAATGGTCAGAAATGTATTAAAGTTTTCTTTTATGTTTAATTTACTCTGTAACATATATTTAATTACATTAAGGCTCATGGATGAGGTATCTCTCTATTTATTTTACAAAACACTTTCTTAAATACAGAAAATAAAAGTTTATACAGTGAATTAAAATTTTGAATAAAATACGTTATATATTGCCTAATTTGTCTCTAAAAATCAAAGGAAATCGGTTTAAAAAATCGATTATGAAAAGATGATAAAGAAAACTTTTTCTTTCTTTTGAAAATCCTTTGAAAACATTGAAGTTCGACTGATTTTTATTGCTTCACTAGTGAAGAAAATAGTTCTTTTAAAAATAAAAAATAAAACATTTATATTTCTTAGCCTCTTTTGCGTGTAAGAAATACCTACCTTTAAGGCAGTTTTCTTATATTTTATTTTACTTTTTTTTTAAACGCACTAATCAGTTTTATTGCCAATAATAATAAATTAGGTATCAGATATGAAATACAAAAGAAAAAATGTTTTTCTACTGAAAACAACCAAAGTGAATATATATATAATACTGAAATAAATAGTGAATACTTCTCAATTAAAAAAAAATATGAATATTAATTTAAAAAAATGTCAGCACTGTTAAGATATGTATGTCAGAAATAGTCATTAATTGAAATTGCATTTCAGTCATAATTAAAAGTTTCTAACTTTTTTTTCTGTCGAAGGAATATATTCTTGTTGGATCTTAATACATTTATCCACTAAATATTGTAAATTTCAATTAAAGGAATACTTAAAGATTGTATCAAACTATTATAAAATCGTACATTTTATGTTTTTCTAAACATTTCCCTTCTGATAATGCTTTTATGACGAGCCGTTAATTCCCAAATTGGCCGAGCTCAAAACCGAGCCCAGCAATCTGATTGGCTAAAACTGATATTTATATAGTAGAAAATTATATTTATTTTCTTATGAAGTAGTGTAATGTAAAATAGAACGCAATTATAATGACTTAAATTGATTTATTTTGATCAAAATCACAGTAAAGTAATCCAAAATATTAATATTAACGAACAATCAGATTGCTGAGTTCGGCTGAGCCAATTAGGGAATTAACGGCTCGTGATTTTATGTTCAAAGAATTTAATTACTTATAATTTCCACAAATATTCCAATATTAGTAATGAAACATTTCAGTCTTTGCAAAAACACATTTCTTAAACAAGAATTCGCAAAATAAGTTACTAATTTAAGTGTTTATGATCAATTTTTTGTTTAAAATTTTAAAATATTTCATTTTATAAGAGAGATGAAAAATACTGAATTATTCTGTTCTTTTTCATAACTTTGCAATTTTCGATTGATTAAACAGTTTTTCGATGTATTACTCCGAGCGTATTAAAATATGTAAAACTGAATAAAAAAGTGTATGTGAAAGTTTTCTTTCTCCTTGACTAGGTTTTGAAAAGATAAATTATAGGATTTCTTTCCTTTTCAAATTAATAATTATACAGTTCATTTATTTTAAAACATTCTAAGGCCCGATAAGTAAGTGTTTGTACAAGTAATGACGAGTTATTATATTTATTGAAAATTTTTAATATCGAATAATTGAAATTTTATGTTTTACATAAATGTTGGCTATTTGTTTGTGAAAAGTTTGCGATAACTTTTGCATATTTTTACTCATGCGAGAAATAATTTTAAAAAATATAAAAAAAAATTATTTGGATAACTTTCGAATAAAATTTAGATTATTTTCCTTGTTTGTTTGCGTGCTTGTGAGCATTTCAAATAATAAAGGGGACTGTGAAAGAATAGGCGGCTCCTCGGTAGGCAATACCATCCCAAAAAAACATTAGGACGCGTGGTAGCTCAGTGAGAAGCAGATTGCATTTCCGAACAAAGCAGGTCCGAGGCTCCCTACCGAATTTGGTAAAAAATTCACTTGACATTTCTTCCCTTCAATATCGTTAAAATTGGTAACTATCGTCCTCGAGAAACTAAATACTCAGAGTTCCTCGTCTGATTTGCCACTCTGCCAGGACATACGGCTAACAACCCTGAAAACTTTTATGCTATATGTACCCTCACCCGTACCTCCAAGCTATGGGCACCGCAAGCCATAATTATACATAAATCTTTTCCCCATGAAGTTTCATTTGTTTGTTTTTTTACTCAAGGGAATAATAAAAAATATATGAAAAATACATATTTTGATGACTTTCAGTGTGTGACAGTTTCCAGTCACAAAGGCACTTTTAAACGGAAGGTGAATTCTTGATAGGAAATCTGAAGGCAATTCAGAAACTAACCTCCGTTGTGGCGTGGCTTTAGTAGTAGAGGGCGGAGCACAAACATATGTGATCACCAGCAGTCTGTGATTCAGTAAGCTTCTGACTATTCTAGTGATAGCGTCTAAAGATGGGAAATATAGTTACTTTTGGTTAGTAAATTACATCGTTCCACACTTGTACAGGTAACAGGTTCCAACAACCTGTTATTTTTATAACATATAACTAATCGCTGTGTATCCGGTCGACGGATGTTTTAATTAGAAGGACTTTTTAAAAAAATGTCTGAAATAATTTTTTTTGGCGCAATTATAAATGCTGTTTTATATTCTGATGAATCAAAATCAGTGTCTGGTTAAAAAATTAATTTTTGTAAGACAAAAACTTACCTAGTTATAATACTTTGAATTTCATGCATTTTTGGCGTTTTCTGACACTAAAAACATATTTTTCCATTTATAGTGATTAAAACATTGAAAATTCATAAAATTCTAAGTATCATAACTCGGTAAGTTTTGACCATACAAGAATAAATTTTTGCTATTTTACTTGTTAGAACATGGCAAAACTTTTTCTAAATAAAACTTATACGATCCACGCATTGTATAAAATTTGTAATTTCTTATCGATTTAAAAAGTAATTATTGTAAAGTAAATCGATTTTTATGTGATGCAAAACAAAATTTGAAACATTTTTGCTACTGGCTATACCTCTAAAACTAACGGCTTAGAAAATAGTTAATGGTAAACGATAAAAGATACGCGTTGTATAATATTAAACACAGTTTTAACAACGCGATTTCTAAAAAAAAATTGCATACAACATATATTATGAAACACTTCCAACTCATTCAGAATACTATAACAAAACTTCACAATTTACAAAGATGGAAGATGACGTCTTAATAAACAATTTGGAAAATGCGGAATGCATTTGAAAAAACGATTTCTGCTATTACCATGATTAGTAGTTAATACATACGATTTTTTTGCAGCCCTGTATATGATCTACAGAATACTACATAGTATGCAAAAAGTTAGTTCAGTCAAACGCATAATACACTTTCTCAGGCACACACTCACACGCTCAGCAATTTTAACAATGTTGTTGCGAACTTTTGTTCGACCTTGTATATGATCTAGAATTTATAAACACCAAGTAATATTTAAAAAATAGTTAAATTTAAAAAAGCATACGACAAATGAAAACGCACTTCCAGCAGTTATTGTGCGTAGGCTTCAATAGTCCAATTATTGCTCATTTTCTTCTATATCCAAATACTTTTTTGTTTGTTTCTGTAAATAAACGATAAGTTCTATACACACTGTTCTATAGTAAGAACCTTGTAGTACACTTCAGAGATGTATATCAATTCCAATATGTTTTAAATACTGTAATATCATTAAAATACGCGGCGACCGATTTTTCCCCATATACCGTAATGTAACGGAATTCTTTTGAGTGGTCCTGTAAATGAACCAAAAATGCTGCACACTTCCTTTACAATACAGAACATGCCATATTGAAGCCCAAGAATAACATAACATATACCCATTTTATGGCAATCGGACAATATTTACAGGAGTTAGAGCAAGGACAGACAGGCGGACAAACAAACCAAATTCATAAACACTTTTCAACTACGGTGGAAAGTACTCAAAAAGAGAAATTCGATCCCCGATTTCATAGCAGCCATATCTATGAACATATATTCAAAGCTAATTTCACAAGAACACAAAAATATTATTTATATACTTTTAATCAAATTAAATTAATCCAGAAAAATTTCGTTCGTACAAACATGTTTTTCAAATTAATAACAACTGTACTAAAATTGAATTTTCTCACAAATTATAGGAGGCAATTTTCTTTCTTTTTCAGCGAAATAAAATCACAAAAGTTAAATGTTTTCCGCCTCCCATTAAACGCAATGATAACACAAAAATATTGAAAACACTTGGCCAAAAAGCGAAATTTCTAGTGCGAGAATCCCCCCCCCCCACCTCCCCAAGAAAACCTCCATGAGTACGTAGTAATAACTCTTTTATTCAATTTATTATATTTCAATATTCAAAGAAACTGCACATAAATATTTCTCATTCAAAATATCACCACCGATCAAATGATTTTCTATTCCTGATAATAATTACTCGATGTGCAAAACACTCTTTTATTCAGTCCAAAAAACATGAAGAGTAAATTTATTGCTCAGAGTAATTTATTAATTTAAAACACTTTCGTAACAAATGTTCCAAAATAAGCAAATGTTATACTGACCGCAGAAAATTTTAACAGATAAATAATTGCAAAGACGTTCTATTATCTTTCTTTATTCCAATGCTTACCAAGCGATAAAAAGAACATTTTATATGTTAAGAACTAGATATACTGATGGCGTAATGAAAATGTATCCCAATGAAGTAAGGTATCTGTGGTTGGTTTTTAATTGAAATCAATCTAAGTTAGAATGTAAACGTTTTAAAAGCGCTAATGAATTAAAAATTATAAATTCTTGTATTTTATTTGGATGAGGTCAAATGATGTTTCATTATTTTTGAAAAAGATTTCTATCCAAAATCGAGAATTGAAATTTTTAAGGCTTAAATTTATAAATAAATGCATTTTACTTAAACGTTGCAAAAAAGTACTTTTTATAAATTTAATGATTCTAAACTCGAGTTTTGCTGCTTTTTTTTAGAAGGGGGAGGGGAGTAGAAATCGATGCTTTTAAATTATGTATAATTGTTCGATTTTAGTTGGAATATTGAACAGGGGTGTTGTTGTGCTATCTTTAAAAAAAAAAATCCCCGAATCTTTGCAACTCCATGTTCAAAGAAATTCATTGTAATTCCTATTCCTAATTTCTAATGTGTAACTGAACTACATGTTTGGCAATATAATTCATAGGTATATAAATTTTTTAATTTACTCGTTGAAAATTAGAAGCAAAAAAAAGAAAAAAAAGCACGAAAATGTATTTTTAGTTGGAAAAAAACTGGTCAGATCAAACGTTAGACAAAACGTTGTTGGGTTTTAGAAAGTCAAACTTGGCTTTAAAATGCTGAATGAAAACAATATATATATTAATATATATATATATATAAATTTTTACTTTTACTATTCATTTAAATTATTCTAAATTGCCGGCCTATTCATTATTTCCTTTTTTTTTTAATACGCTCTATTATTTATTTCTAGCTAAATTCGTCTATTTTTAAAACGCGTATCTTAATAATAGATTTATTCCAAAACGTAATCTAAACTTTTAATCCCTTCATTAATCTTTATCGTCTACCAAACTGTAAAGTTCTCAACGCAGTTACTTATTTTTCGAATATTTATCAAAGCCATTTTTACTTTTTATTCTATTTCATCTCATTTTCCCGCCCGCGAGGCGTCAGCCTTTTCACATAGAAATCATTCCATCATCGGCGCTGGGATTCTTTCCTGTGACGTTTCTTGATCGCTTTCCATTGGCTGAGTGTCGGATCCCAGTTTCACTTCGAGGCTCGTTCGTGATTTTCGTTGGTTCAGCTTGAAGTTTTCATTTCAATCGGAATTCCTCCGCGCATTCTCATAAATAGCGAGAGCATGAGCTCAGAAAGAGAGATTTTTGTGCTGTGATTGTTTACATAACCTGTTACCCGGTGTCCTTAGCCATGTAGAATATTCATTTCGTAAATTAACATCTATTTAGCATGAGTAACTAGTTTATGCTCGAGTGGAATGCTCTGATTTCTCATCTGCGGGAATTGTTCAGTATTGGTATGCTCTGATGGAATAAACAGTTGTTCTATGACTACGTTTCCATGTGTTTAATTGGGAAAACCCCATATTTCTTCATACGCCTTTTTTCGCCACTCACGCTGCCTTGTTTTCATAATAAAATAATAAGTGTTTGATTGGACTATACCAATATTATCATCGCTCTACAGCTGCTATATTTTCACAGAGTTGATACCTCCGCTAGCAATGCTTGTGCTAAGTGGTAGGATTGCTTACATCATCACCAACGGCTGATTAAAATGTGGTATGACTCCAGTAATTCGTAATAAGCACGATGTGATATTTCAACTACACCCATTAAATTGTTTCGTAACATATATATATATATATATATATATATATATATACGATTCTTCAGTACAAAACATGTCAAGCATGAGCTTTTTTCTTACCAATTTTCAGATGTTTTTCTGATCCACTATTTATTTCAGTGTTTCGTTTATGCTCTACTTTGCACAATCATAATCGGAGAAAGTATGTGATGGTGGTGACCTAGCACCAGGCACCAAGCCGAAAAAGCGTTTAATTAGTGTTGCAAGTTGTTACTTATTCATGCATTAGGTATTGATGAAATGTAAAATAATTTTTTAGCATCACACAACTAACAGAGTTGCCAATAACTAGAAAGTGAAGGCATGGCCAAGTTAAGGGCGCACGTCTCAAAAGAAACAATTGAGGACGTTTTCAGTGAATGTTCTATTTTAGAGTCACGAAATTGAATTCTTGATTAAGGCAAATGAATTCATTTAAAACCATATGTTATTTAATTAACAGGGACTTTTTGGTAACATATTGATGAAATATTAGGTTCCAGCAAAGTAACCGTGTTTTTTATCCTAATACGTTAAATAATGCCCATTCCTAATAGCGTCGCACTACCGTGTGTTTGCTGGTTATAACGTCACAAAATGTACGCTGCTTTTCAAAATCCCGCCAAATGCGAGGTACGAGGCGTGATAAGATTTAATTCGGGAAAAATCTGTCAGCGGCAGATATTCATCGTGAATTGTGTGCCGAGTATGGTCCAATCATTATGAATGAAGGTGCAGTGTGTCAGTAGGTCAGATTGTTCAAAGGAGAGAGAGCAAATATTCATGATGAATCAAGGTGTAGGAGGCCGTCTGTAGTGAATGATGATCTCGTCAATCTTATTGACGATAAAATTCGTCGAATCGCAATCTCGGAACTTTCACATTATTTTCCTAATGTTTCTCGAATTGTTTTGTACAAGATGGTCCGCGGAAATTTAGGCTACCGAAAGTTCTGTACTCAATGGGTACCAAAAATTCTAATGGCAATCCATTGAAAACCAATCGAATGAGCGCTGTCTTAGACTTTCTTTCACTGTAGAGCCCAGAAGGAGAAGAGTTTTTGAACAAAATAGTGACTAGTGATGAGACTTGAGCATAGCATGTGAATGCTGAGACAAAAAAAAATGTCAATTGCATGGGGACATAATAAGGGGTTACGCCGGTTCTCCAAACCGGCTGAGGAAACCCCGGCGAACTTTGTCAGTGAGGAAGGTTATGGTCGCTTGATTTTGTGATGCTAATGAAATCTTACTTGTCAAATACATGGAACGTGGTAAGACAATCCATTCTAAAGTTTACTGTAGCACTTTGTAGAAATTGAAAAGAGCCATTAACAACAAACGTCGCAGCCTGCTAACATCTGGGGTTGTGTTTCTACATGATAACGCACGCCCTCACAGTGCTCGGCAAACACATGATCTTTTGCGCAAATTCAAATGGGACGTGTTTAATCATCCTCAATAGCGTCCAGACTTGGCTACATCTGATCAGCATAAGTTACTGCAATAAAGAAGTGAGTTGGTGTTTCAGCACTTTGCTGAAGATGACGAACTTCAAACCGCTGTGTCAAGTTTGTTGAATTCGCAGGCGGCGAAGGGATTGGTAAGTTTGTAAAACTCTATGACAAGTGCCTGAATGTACATGGTAACTATGTTGAAAAATAGAGGAGCTGTACCTTTCATATGTAAATAAAAATTGGTTGAATGTATGCGGGTTTTTTAATTAAAGTGATACGGAGGTTAGTTTCCGAATTGCCCTCGTACAGTCCGAAGAATGTCAAAAATTATTATATCAATTGTATATTCTGTTTTATTACCTCATAAAAATTAAGCTAATAGGCCACATGATAATATAGAATAAAAGTTAGAAAGATATAGAATAAATACTCACTCAGCACGATGACAACGACCAATAAAAATAGGCATTTTTACATACAACAATGCTTTTCAAAGACAGAACCAAATTAACTATGAAATGAGAGTATAAATTATTTCCCATTAACCACATCATCAAACACATGTGCTGAAATTCACAGGTAATGAATGTATGAGCTAGTGCAGTTTATATGATGTAAGGATTTATCTTTTCGATAACCAAACATGTAACAACCAATTCTGGTCTACCTAACAGTCAGCCACAAAGGAAAAAAATGCCATCACCCATAATTTTGATTGTTAGTTTCTGGGAGAGAGGAACGAAACTAACCATTCGCCTGGAAATTGTATCTTTTATGAATTTATATTTAAAAAGCGAGCATAAGTATACGTCACAAAACTGAAGTCCTTACAGACTTTATAATCTTCAATGGGAACATTTAATTTTAACATCATATTTGAATTCTTCTGTAAATTTCTTCCTTCGGGTACCAAAAGACAAGTCATTGCTTTTTTTGCCATTGAATTTGTAGCTGCAAATTAACATTCTTTACATGGATCTAAAGTACAGAACATTTCCTAGGGGAATCAGTTTTCAGATCTAAAAAAAAAGACTATCGTCAAGTTTTTTAATTTAAAAAAAATACTCAAATGAAGGAAGTTTTGAAGTTTAATTTTCTTTAGTTTTCTCAAATATAAACGTTAAATTGCATTGTAATACTAATAGATGACACTACAGTTTTTTACATAAATGTTTTACTTTCTTTCTAGTTGTCGTTGTCTTTGATGGGGAGGAAGGAAATAATCACTTACTTTTCTTAGTATGTATGGCCTTATTGATCAATTGTAATAAAAAATATATCAAAAACTCAGTGGCGTGGCGTGAAAATTTTCGGTGGCCATCGCAATTATTTAAGTTTGTGGTGAAAAATTATTAACTCTAAAATTCAATGGTTGAATGTTCAAAAAAGAAACTTTAAATCTTACCTTCACTTATACATGAACTCCAAATGTTCTGCTAAAACTGGATCGTAGAGTTTTAAAAGCTTATTATAGATAATTTCAATTTATTTAATCAATAATTACGTGTCAAATATTTTCATTTAAAATTTTAAAACAAATTCATAAAATAAAAAAAATTGGCAATGGTATTTTTTTTCCTAACATCTTTCTGAAATAAAATATATTTTTCATTATTGAACTGAGATACCAGTACACTAATAATACCTCAGAAACATTTTATGACAAGTAGTGGTGTTCGAAAACACACACCTTTTAGAGAAACAGAATTCTTCATTATGGTGGAGCCCACTCGGCCATCTGAACTTCGCTAAACTTCATTCCAAAAGTTCAAAAATGGTTTCCCAATCTGTTTAGCATAAAAAATGTACCAAAAAATGCTTATTAAGTATCAGAAGAAATCGGTCTTAACAGATCCACTTTGCTTTTTAAATATATAAATGTGAATGTCTTGCTATCTAATATTTTTACTGACGATTACATTTGTATTCAAAGCGATGATTGTCTAAAAGAAAATTTCCTTGTAAGAATTCTTATAAAGTTGTCTTTTAATGTGAGATATGATTTCATAGTAAATTGTGAACGCTGTAAATTTCTGCAATTCATTTATTTATTTACTTTTACTTATTTAATTTTTAATTAATTTATTTACTTAATTTTGCTATTTTTAATGCTTTTGTGATAGGGTAGTTAATTTCTCATATGATTAGCCGTTTTATTAAAGGCTAACATTTTTTCCGCAACTCAAGTTTTATTTGTTCAAATTTTATTCAAATGTATCAGTACTTTGCACCCTGTATATATTTTCGTGAAATTTTTTAATAATAATAATAATAATAAGATAATGCATAATATAATTTATCATATTATATATAATGTAATCAATGTGTTCATTTCAAATTCTTATAAATCATACTTAATCTTTTTTTTTAAACAAATCACATTGTTGTGTATTAACACATTAATACAATTAAAATATTAAATCTTTGTAAAAAATCACCATTTTACGGTGATTGTGATTTTTTACAAAAATTTAAAATTTTAATTGTTTCATATCGCCAGTTTTTGGTGCTGTTTCACAGAGTAATACAGCATTTTCAAGAATCGATAAAAAAAATTTCGAAATATCTCATATGATAAAATTTATACTTTGTTTGTTTTGTGAGATACAAACCATTTAAACACCTCTATATATCTTTTATTGTAAATCTTGTGCCAGAAGAATATGCTAGGGCACATTTTTTCGTTCTTGTTAAAATATTTTTTAGATAAAACAAGTTTTTTTTATCAGTATGCACAGGGCAATAATAATCAAAAATCGTTGACTGTTCGAAGTTTAATATCCCAAATCAATTTAATTAAAAACAGTTGAAATTTGAGAATTCACAAACACATCGTTTATTTCAAATTTTCGTTCTTCTTTAGAAAACCGTTACTCGGTTTTTTCATTGTAAATCATAAGGGGGAAAATTTAATAATGAGAAAATCAATAGCATAAAGATCAACTTAGGATTTCTATTCTCTCTTGAATAAATATATCCTTTTATATTTATTTTTCGCTTAAACATAAAAAGGGCTTTTAAACGTGTTAAGGAAAAAAGATAATGTAATGTAAATTCTTATAAAATAATCATTTATAAAATAAAACAATGTTTGATTAAACAAAATGCTAGATCGATCGCGTAACATTTTCTTATATTTCCTGCTTTGTGTGGAAATCACGTAAAAGTTATCTTAGAAAAATGTTAATGGCTTAAACATAAAATTATATACAGAGTGTTACGAATATTGTAAATAGTTAGAATTTGTGCTTAAAAATAATGTAAATAGTTCAATTAAGCTCTGCTCATAAGCTAATATTAGTTTTTGTTGCATTGAATATCTCAATTTGTTGATTTTCTGCAAGCAAGTAAACCCTGTTGGATTTCAGTGGGAGTCTATGGAAATTCCGCGAAATACTGGAAATAGCGCGAAATTAGCGTCACTTTTGGCGACTAATTTTGATCGCCAAATTTGGCGATATATCTCCAAGTTGGCGACAGACTTGGCGACGTTTGGCGTCAGAGCCGCCCCTTCTTGGTAACCGCCTTATAGCGTCAGAAAGCTCTGACCAATCAGATGCGCTGCGCGATATCTACGCAGATTTTCATTGGTCCATTTCCAAATCGTTACTTTTTTGGTACTTCTTAGTTATCCCGTCAACCAAATTACTGTCGCCAAATTGTAAGATTTAGAAGAACGAATTCATATTCAAATCAATCGAGAAATATCATTCGAAGTAATAAAAATTATTTCGAGAAAAACATATTTCATTGAATCTAATTCTTGAAAAATAATAAATCTTGAAAGTCTTTTTATCTTTTATTTTTGACAGCACAGCACGACGACATTTAGAACAATTAATATTTAACAGTTAAATAAGTTAATAAATTCCGAGAATGCCATATGAATATGCATCTCAGCCAAGTAATAAAAATATTCATATATTCTAGTTACATAAATTCAAGCATCACTTCACTACGTTAAATCACACTTGTTAATATAAATATTTACAATTCCGAGAAAACATTTTTTCCCGACCAAACACAATTCGAGTTTTTACTTATAAAAAAGAATTCTAGCATCAATCAGTTTTTCCGCGCGCTCTTTGCTCTACATGTACTGAGCCACGTGATCTCGGCTATTTTTAGATTTATCCCCACGCAGGCAGGAGCCATTTCGTAACACTGACCAATCAGATGCGCTCCCCGATATCTATGCAGATTTTCATTGGTCCATTTCCAAATCGTTACTTTTTTTGGTACTTCTTAGTTATCCCGTCAACCAAATAACTGTCGCCAAATTGTAAGATTAAATGCCAATAATGGTTTGCCTTTAATTAATTAATTGTAAGATTGAATGCCAATAATGGCCAATAAAACCATTTATTCGACGTTTTATTTGTAGTTTTACTAGGGGCTCTGTGCCCTACGAGCTACGCTCGTCAACTCCCATTCAGACGCTGCAGACTCTAACAGCATGCTAATTTGATCGGCTTTAGAAAGATTTCGGAAGACTGAATTATAATTTGAATCTGACAATTATAATCTGACGTAATTTTCACTAAACTTTTCTTTCTCTTTTTAATATTCACGTAAAAATACTTTTGTTAGAAATGAAATATTATGATCATCTTAAAATATCAAATAAATGTCTCGCGCAATTTTTAAATTTAAACTGTTTTGCAATATTATTTTTTGTTCATTTTACGTAATAAGTGTAATGTGACATAAATGTGACGTAAATTCTCCTATTTAAGACTTCTAACGCATGTTAATGAAGTTATTATTTTACAATATTCTTTCTCTTTAAAATTCACGTGTAAATATAGTTTTTATGGCGTAATTTTTAATGAGTTCCTGCTTTTTATATTTTCTGTTTATAATAGTCACGTGTAAAATAATTTTTTAATTTGAAGCAAACATTATTGTTTGCGCAGTTTATACAGTTGGCAACAGTTTAAATTAATACAATTTTCTAAAATATGTAAAAAATATCCCTCGAAATGCTGAAAATTTGAATTTAAAATAGAAATAAAACCACAAAAAAGGATTCAAATTAAAAAACTAAATGCATTCTGCACACCGGGAAATTCTGACGCATAAAATGATCCCGTCAGCACACGCGCCTGTTTCTAATACGTTACTACACGCGTGGGATAAATCTCACCCCATTTTGTCTCCCATTATATTTTTGGCTAAATGCGTTTTAAAAACAAATCTACTACTGTATGTTGTAAAATGCATCAGTACTACTTCTTTCAGAGAAAAATCATGCTTTTCATACTTATTTTCAGACTTTGTAACAGTTTCTGTAAAAATCACGGGTTTTTTTTTTTTTTAGAAAATATGCAAACGATTTGTTTTACACCTTAAAAGACGAATTATTTCACAAAATTTATATTAATTACATTTAATAGCCTTTCATCAATATATACAAGTAGTGCTTTTATGTTAGTCTTTCATTAAAATTATTTTAGTGTGTGTTATTCCATAAGAAATGAACGTATCGAATGAAACGTTTCTACACGTGCGGTATTTTTTAGTTTCAAGAGGTATATTTCTGCACTCCTAGCGAACATGGAAAAGACATTGCTTCATCCACCCCTTCTTGACCTTGATCTCGACCTTGAAAGGTATAAGGCAAGTCAGAAGTATCCTCAAAAAATTTATCCTTTTTTTAAAAGAAAAAGTGCGATTGGGGTAGATTTTATCCCAACAGGTGTGCTGATGAGTTCATATGTGTTTTAAGTTTTATATTTAAAATTGAATTAATTATAGAGTGAATACAGTTCTCATAGAGTTCACTTTTTCATATATTTTTTTATTTCAAAGGGTACCTGACTGCTTAAATCCATAATAATGAAATTTTATATGGTGATTATTTTTAAGACATAAAAGCACGCTAAGAACGTTTATTAAAATGTTCAAAATTTCAAATAATGAAATGATTAGACAATTCTCTATAAACATGATTACTCGGAAACTATTAAGCATATATATTTTTTTTAATACCTGCAGGCTTCATTTAGGATGTGATCGCCCTAAAGACAACTTTTAAAAGCAATTCTAATTTTAAATGGGTAAAATGGAGAGAAAACTTTCTACAGCTATATTTTTACTAAACTGTTTCAGAGATTTTCAGTCATGAAATTTTAATTATCGTATAAGGATAACTTCTAAGACGTAGATGCACACAAACTATGTTTTTCTTTCATTAAAAAAATATATATGATAAAAAGAAGTTAAATAAATTGCTAATCTTGTCAGTATTAAATACATTCTTTTGATCAATAAGATAAATCGTAAGCACCAGTAACTGCTATTATTAATAAAAATAAATCTCATAAAGAAACATGCTTCTAAACTAGATAAGGGAGTGCTTCATAGTTAACAGCTCGCCACACAAAAAAGACGGTTAAATGTACTAAACCAATGTTTCTCAACTTACTACTTAACGGTATTTTAAATTTTATGAAAATTCAAGTTATACTAATGCTGTAAAAATGAACAATTTTTTTTTTTTTTTTTTGTTAAAAATGGCATATGAAACTACTGAAACGATTTTTAAAAGAAATTTACTCTATTTTAGTTAATAAACAGGATTTCTAAGTACACTGCATTGTGTCTGTTTTCTGGAAAAGGGAGGTTGCAAAAGGATTGTAATTAAAATTGACTTGTTATTTCAAGTCACATGTTCACCTATAACAATACAAGAATGAAGTTTCTATAAAATGTGACTTAATTACTAATATTTAAATTATTCGAAGAAGTTTATTTTTTTCTTATGTCCACAAATAGCACTTCACACAATCAACAGCCACGCGCACAAAGCAGCGCGCTTTGCTAACATTTTTACACATTTATATATAGTATATATATATATATACTAATATTATAAAGAAGTAAATTTTGTTTGTTTGTGTGTTTATTTGTAGGAGGTAATCTCTGGAACTACCGGACCGATTTCAAAAGTAATAATATCAAAATGATGATGTTAGTCCCTATTCCAAAATAGGTTATATTTTATGTCGATACCAGTAACCCAAAGAGGGTGCAGGAGCAAAAAACTTTCATTTTTGTATTACTGAACGGCCTAGAAACATGAAATTTTGGATGGCAGTTAATAAGATATAAATGATCTCTAAGAATATTTCTTAATAAATTCGATATTTAAAAGGGGAGGAAAGTGCGCGAAAAGCGTTTTGAAAAACATTCTAAATGGCGATTTCTATGGAATCTCAGAAGCACCGAAACGATTTCAAAAAGAATGGTGACAAAATGATGGTGACAGCCCTTCCTCCAACCTAAGCTATATTTTTTTTGTCGGTGCCATTACCACAAAGGGGTGCATGAAAAAAAAACGTTCTAAAAATGCGATTTTTGTGTTACTGGAGGGCCGATAAATATTAAATTTGGCATGGTACTTATAAGATATAATAGTCTAGAGCTAGCAACGTGTTCGTCACCTGATTTTATCAAGGCTCATTTTTCTATATGTTCTTCCAGTTTATGGTGTAGTACGTTTGCGGGCAGTCTGGCAGTCGGGAGACGTTGCGTTTACCTGCGGGAAGAGGGGTTATGCAGGTCAAAAAACTTCAAAATTACGTCATTTTATCAAGGCTCATTTTTCTATATGTTTTTCCGATTTATGGTGTAGTATGTTTGCGGGCAGTCTGGCAGTCAGGAGACGTTGCGTTTACCTGAGGGAAGAGGGGTTATGCAGGACAAAAAACTTCAAAATTACGTCATTTTATCAAGGCTCATTTTTCTATATGTTCTTCCGTTTTATGGTGTAGTACGTTTGCAGGCGGTCTGGCAGTCGGGAGACGTTGCGTTTACCTGAGGGAGAAGGGGTTATGCAGGTCAAAAAACTTCAAAAGTACGTCCTTTTAGCATGATTTTTGTTCATAACATCTGTTCCTACTAACTATTTGTGATATTAATCCATTATTACCAGACGTTACCAATGTCGCTAAGACCCTGCCAGATCCAAATTTATAAGTAACATATTACTCTTTGGTTAACAGACAACCTATAATTAATTTTCAAGACACAAATTCGGTTGCAAAGTTAATGCCGTACGGCTTTAAATATGGCAACGAAAGTGTCTGTTTCAGAAGTGTTTTACAGATTAAAATTATAAATCATCTTTACGTCATTTTATCAAGTTTAAAAATAACAAGATATTAAACTTAGTCTAGCAGAAAACCTATAATTAATTTGCCAGACACAAATTCGGTTGTAAAGCTAATGCTAGGCGGCTTTAAATATGGCAACAAAAGTGCCTGTTTCAGGAGTGTTTTATAGTTTAAAAATTATAAGCCATCTTTACGTCATTTTATGAAGCTTAAACATTACAAAATATTACCCTTTGGCTAGCAGACAACCTAAAATTAATTTGCCAGACACAAATTCGGTTGCAAAGTTAATGCCAGATGGCTTTAAATATGGCAACGAAAGTGCTTGTTTCAAGAAATATATATATATATATATATATATATATATATATATATATATATAGTGCATGTCGAAAAAAATGTTTAATTTTGTGTAATTAATGTAAATGTATGTTATTGTAATTTTTAAACTATAAAACACTCTTGAAACAGGGACTTTCGTTGCCATATTTAAAGCCGTCTGGCATTAACTTTGCAACCGAATTTGTGTCTGTCAAATTAATTATAGGTTGTCTGCTAGCCAAAGAGTAATATCTTAGAATTTTTAAGCTTGATAACATGACGTAAAGATGACTTATAAGTTTTAAACTATAAAACACTCTTGAAACAGGCACTTTCGTTGCCATATTTAAAGCCGTTTGGCATTAACTTTGCAACCGAATTTGTGTCGTCTGGCAAATTAATTATAGGTTTTCTGCTAGCCTAAGTTTAATATCTTGTTATTTTTAAACTTAATAAAATGACGTAAAGATGACTTATAATTTTTAAACTGTAAAACACTTCTGAAACAAGCACTTTCGTTGCCATATTTAAAGCCGTCTGGCATTAACATTGCAACCAAATTTGTGTCTGGAAAATTAATTATAGGTTGTCTGTTAACCAAAGACTAATATGTTACCCATAAATGTGGATCTGGCAGGGTATTAGTGACATTGGTAACGTCTGGTAATAATGGATTAATATCACAAATAGTTAGCAGAAACAGATGTTATAAACAAAAATCATGCTAAAAGGACGTAATTTTGAAGTTTTTTGACCTGCATAACCCCTTCTCCCGCAGGTAAACGCAACGTCTCCCGACTGCCAGACCGCCCGCAAACGTACTACACCATAAATTGGAAAAACATATAGAAAAATGAGCCTTGATAAAATGACGTAATTTTGAAGTTTTTTGATCTGCATAACCCTTTACCAGCAGGTAAACGCAACGTCTCCAGACTGCCAGACTGCCCGCAAACGTAGTACACCATAAATCGGAAAAACATATAGAAAAATGAGCCTTCATAAAATGACGTGTTTTTTGACGTTGCTAGCTCTTAGACTATAAATGATCTCTAAGTACATTTCTACGAAATTTTAAACCTGTGACAAGGTACGAAAAGCGTTCGAAAAACCTTCTAAATGTCGATTGCTACGCAATCTCAGGAAGTACCGAACCGCTTTAAAAAATAATGCTGTGAGAATGATGATGACAGCTATTGCTGTAGCATAGGCTCAATTTTATTTCGGAGTCACTACCATCTGGAGGTTGCAGGAGCAAAAGCCGTTCTAAATTGCGATTTTTGTGTTACTGAAGGGCTTTAGACACATGAAATTTGGCATGGTAGGAACATATAAGAGAATCGCTAAGAAAATTTCTTTAAAAAATCGAAATTTAAAAGGGATGAAAATGTGCGAAAAGCGTTCTAAATTGCGATTTCTGCGCAATCTCAGGAAATACCGAATCGATTTAAAAAATGATGGTGTGAAAATCATGATGTCACTCTTGTCACCCCAGTCACCCTTGTTCGAAGATAGGCTCAAAGGGCTCCACTACCTCAAAGGGGGTGCAGGAGCAAAACCGTTCTAAATTGCGATTTTTCTGTTATTGAAGGGCCTAGAAACCTGAAATTTTGCGTTGCAGTAACATATAAGATATAAAATGATCGCTAAAAAAAAAAATTTAAAAGTGGCGAAAAAGTGCAAAAAGCGTTCTAAAAACGTTCTAAATTGCGAGGAAATATCAAACCGATTTCAATAGCAATGGTTGCAAATTAATGATACAGCTCCTGCTCCAACATATGCTAATTTTATGTTGTTGTCATTACCAGCTGGGGATTGCAGGAGCAAAAAATGTTCAAAATTGCGTTATTTTGTGAGATACTGAGGGGTCTAACATTTTGAAATTTTGCATGGTAATTACTTAAAAGATGCAATTGCTTAAAAGAGGCAAAAAAAGAAACGTCGAGAGAAAATTGCAAATTTAAAAGGATGAAGTGAGCGAAAATCGTTATAAATTACGATTTTTATTCAACCTTATGAAATACCAAACCGATTTGAAAAATAATTGTTGCAAATAGGTGGTGACAGAACCTGATCAAACATAAGCTATATTTTATGTCGGTTGCACTACCACCAGAGAGTTGCAGGAGCAGAAAACGTTCCAAATTGAGATTTTTTGTGATACTGAAGAGTCTTGAAGCTTTAAATATGGCATTGCAGTGACTCATAAAATATAAATGCCCTCTACGAACAGTCGAAAATAAATTCGAAATTTAAAAGGGGTAAAGGGAAGGGACGGAGCGAAAAGCGTTCTAAAAAAGTCCTAAATTACGATGTCTAGACAATCTCAGGAAATAACAAATCGATTATCAAAGTAATGGTCGCGAATCAATAGTGACAGAATCTGATCCTAAACAGGCTATATTTTTTGCCGGTCCCACGACCAACTGGGATTGATAGGAACAACAAACGTTCTAAAAAAGCCTTTAAAATCTTTCTAAATTACGTTTCTATGGAATATTAGAAAATACCAAACAGATTTCAAAATTAATGTTGGCAAATTAATAGTTCAACATAGGCCTTTTATGTTAATGCCACTATCACCAAAGTGGTGGTAGACCGTTAGACAAGAAGCTTGGAATTCAACATGAAGGTTAACTTTAAGATGTAAATGCGTATTAAGAACGGTTTCTAAAAAAATAAAAACTTCAAATGAATGCTAAATTGAGTGTATGAAATGAGCATAAAAGCTTCAGAATACTTTCTACATTATCATTTATTTAGAATTATTCTTAGTTCTTCTTATTAATTTAAGTCTCATTTCTTCCTAATGCAGTGTAATAATTAACTTTAGACAAACTGTGGCTTAATTAGTAATTTTTGAATCATTCCTAAAAGTATAGTTTCTTCTAATAAAAATTAAATATACAAATATCACTTGGCATATTTCAACTATTACTCAAGCAAAGCCGCTGTAAATAAATAAATTATTGATTTTAGTATTACGTTATATTGAGTCGTTATAATTCCTTATATTTATTGCTAATTAGTAAAATAAAAAATATTAGGTTACGTATTGCTAGTTAATAAATGTTCTGTGAATAAATGAAATGTGAAAATACTTTAAAATTTAGATGGATGTCTCAGGTTTCATTTATCTAGTTTCTAATATGTTAGGAATATTACCGAGCTTAGTTTAATAATTATCTGTCATAAAGATAAGAACACATTTTATCTTCATTGTACAATATACATATCAATATTTCAGGAATTATTTCGCATTTTAAAAATGAAGTCAAAGGGCTTTGTCATGTATCCAAAGATATACAAAGCATATTTTACATTGTAAATGAAATGCTCAAATATACGAGTATGAAAGTAAAATTTATGAAATTACTCTTTTATTGCTTATGATATGAACTGCAAATGAACTTGTTTAATTATTTAAAATAATTCTGTATGTAATTTCATTTTGCATGATACATTTCAGACAGGAAACCAAAAAAGTTAATAAACTGTATCCGGTACATTTAAAGGAATAATTTAAAATTCTTCGAATATTAATAGTCAATCCGTATTGTATTAAGTGTATTAAGTCTACATCAATCTCTAATTTAAGTACGTGTATCCGTTTTAAGCTATTTTTATATCCTTCGTTCGATATTTTACGATCATATTTATGATTCTGTGAGTTTACGACTGAAGCTCATTGGCTTGTTAAAGAATTTTACTGAAGTTATGGTGCACATAACTGATCCATAAAAATGGAAGTATCACTATGAAAGTATTTCACGTAAACAATCAGATGAAAATATGTTAAATATCCATAATTAATTCTGACGGTTTTACATGAAAACTCAAATAAGATCATTTTTTTTTCATTTAGAATAGTAGTTTATGTAAAAAATGATTACAGGTTTAATTAATTTCATGATCTTAACGTAAAAAGTTGTTTTTTTTAATTTAGATATACCATTTAATTTTGCTACTTAAAAGAATGATACATTTAAAAAGTCTTTAATTGACTAATATTTTAGAAATTGATTACAAATAGAAAATGAAATATTCATTATTTGAAAAAGAAAATCAAATATGGATGGATGTTTATTACGTATACAGACGTGAGAAAAAAATACCCCTAATGAAGCTGCCACAAATTATAGTATACAAATCTGACTGGTGTCAATCGGACATTTTGTTCAGGGGATTCTCTACAAAAAGAAATTGCAATAGACTTTAACAATTTAACGTCTAACACCTAATTTTAATATTGGGTCATTACACACAAACTTAGCAAAAATTTAAAAACGTCGCGGCCATATAGTAACAGCTTTTAATAAAATTTGGTTCACATATTGAATTCATATTCAAATAGAGCTTTGCAAAATATCTTGACGAAAAATAAAACATTTCGGAACTTCTGGACATTTAAAAAATTTTTGATATAGAATGGCGTGTGTGCAATCGTTCAAAGTTGCAAATTTGAAGTTATGGGTAAGAAGGGGTGACCATATCCCCCTATTAAAAACTGAAATGTTCTTGCCAGGTGCCTGTAATATAGACGTTTCTGTCTTCTCTGCAGTTGTGCTCCAAGTTACCTTTTAAATAAAGTGCCTGTGTATCTTTTTGATTCCTTGTTTAGATGCTTTTGATAATTTGTTCCATATTTTCACATCTTGGAGATCTTATGACATGATTTCGGTCAATGTGAAAACATCTGCATGATGTTACATTCAAAAAATCATGTCGTCCTTAATTTTTGCACACCAATGTATATATTTAGGTTAAAACTCACGCCTTTTTCGAAAGTAAATTTTTAAAAAAATATATTGTTTGTTTGTTACAATAAATCTTTTTATGCCTTGTACGTTTTTTCCAGTGTCTATAAATAAACGACTCCCTAAAGAATATTTAAGCATATTATTGCACTGTAAAAAATTGTTGTCATTTTTCCTGAACTTTATTTTGTAATTTTTCAAGCGCCGATGCTGTGAAAGCGAATTCAAGCAACAAGTGAGGTAAAAATCGAATTATTTCTGTCACGTATATCACGCACCAATAATAATGAGACTTTCCCCAGACTTGAGAAATTTTACAGCACTCTTAAAGACAGCAGCTTGTAAATTTTACAGCAACTCTCTTGGCAGCCGGGCTGCCAGCAACTTTTGCCTTAAAATGCAGATTTTTTTTTTTTTTTTTTTACAGTGTACTTTATAGATATTACTAATATATTGGTACTAGTGTTATTTTTATACGATGATTTGCTGCTGAGTCAATAGGGGTATAATTATTTTTCATACGACTGCAATTTATTTTCATGATATTATAAATCTATGAGACACATTTTCCAATAGATTTTTGATATCGTGCGTAACAGGCTTAGTGATCGTATAACAGGCTTAGTGAGATCCAATATTAATGTTGGTTTCAGGCGGTATTAATTTTTCTGTCAGGTTACGTACATGGTAAGTTGAATACATTAATCTTTTTTATCGAAAAAAACGCTGCAAAATGTTTATTTCCAATGATGTGTTGATTTTGCATGATTTTTTCAAGGACCTTAGAACTACTGGTTTATGCTACGTTTAAGAATAGTATATTCTTTTTAATACTTTTGATTTTTTTTCAAGTTCCGATTTTAGAACAATGAAGAGTTTTACCTAAAGTGAAACAAAAGCCTCGAAATTTGAGATTGCCCACAAATTTGGAAACTGTACACTGTAAAAAAAATGCTTCTTAATCAACAAAAATATAATATAATAACGAACGAAAATATAATATAATCTCTTCCGAGCTACCTACGATTCTGAAAACGTTCCTTTATCTTCAGAAACATCAGATACAATAGATTTTAGAGATACGAAGAAGCATTTATAAAACAAAAGTTTCTTTTGACTTCAAAAAACGTTTTCGATTGCCCATCAGTAAAATTTTTTGAATGTAATAATGACAATGAAAAAATTACACAATTTTATTATTGCTATTATTATTTTAAAAATAAGATAAACACTTTTTATGCGCTAATGTACAAATTCAGATTGAAGTATCGGTAAAAGATTTAACAGGATTCCATATAAATATCGGAAAGACCATATTTCTCCATTGCAGCGTATAAAACCGCGATTATACAGGGTGTCCACTCTCAACGGTGCCCAATGGCTAATTCCAAAACCATTAGTCATAGACATATAGTTCCAATTACAAAAACATTTTAAATGAGGTAAAGTAATATTTCAAAAACGATTTGGGTCAATAAAAACAATTCTTAAAAAACGAACTTAAATTACGAAATTTAATTTTTTTCACGGTCCTCCGGTCCTATAAGTTATAATTAGTAAAATATTCCTATTACGCTAACAAGTAAGGAAAAAAAAGTCCCGTTCATATAGCACTAAAATTGACCTAGTTATGAAACTTTAAAAATACGTGACTTATACCACTGTTCTGCAGCTGAACACAGATGAGTTTTGCCATGCTTTGAGGTTATATACCAAGTGCTTAAAGTATTTGAAGAACATATTTCATGTGTATCTGGGCTTTGAAAAAAAAAATCGCACAAGCATTACGATTGGGTTAACTTTTATTAAGTTTCAGATTGACTAAAATAATTGTATTTTAACATATGTTTTATTTTGTAAGGATTTGACATACTGTTTCATTTCATGATTTCTTTTAACAAAAAATTATGTTATTTTTATAAGTTTTTATTTAAGTTCAACAATCGTATGTATGTTTTTCCAGTTCAAAATTTGTACTCGAACTTTAACTCACTTTCGAATATCGATCGAGATTAAATTTTACATACTGACGTAAATCCGATGACAATCTAATATTATTATTATTTTCGGTGGTTACCATTTACAATTATTTTTCAGGATAACACAAAAAAAAAACCGGATAGATTACCTCCAAGAAGTTTAATAAAAAATTTTAGATTAGATAACACAAGACTGCGATAATTTTTTTTTAACTGAATCCGAAAATTACCCTAATTTTTAACCATCATGTCAGAATTTTTTTGCAAGTCATAAATTATCAAAGTTAAAAAAATAACAAAATAACAAAGTTAAAAAATAACAAAAATCGGATACTATAAAATAGAGGAGATGGCTGTATTTTTTAACTTTTGATAATTGATTTTTATGCACTTTTTAGCACTGAATCTGAAAAAGACTTTCATTTTTAACCATCACGTTAGAATTTTTTTGCAAATGGTAAATGTCAAAGTTAAAATATAGCGAAAATCTTATATTATAAAACAGATGTAAAATTCTTTTTATTTTATTTTATTTTATTTTATTCAATATTCATTCAATGTTTTGGCTTATACTGGCATTCTGACAGCTAAACAGTTCAGGGGTCCGATGAGGTGGGTGAGGAGGTTCAATTTCATCTTTGAATTTTTTAACTTTGAAATTTACAATTTGCGAAACATCCTGACATGATGGTTATCAAGGAAGGTCATTTTCGATTCAGAGGTAAAAAATACATAAAAAGCAATTATCAAAAGTTAAAAACATAACAATGACATCTATTTTATAGTATAAAATTTTCGCTATTTTTTTCTTTTTTCTAACTTTAAAATTTACGATTTGCAAAAAATCTTTACGTGATAGTAAAAAATGCAGGTCAATTTCGTATTCATTGGTACATAATACAGAAGAATCAATTATCAAAAGCTAAAACTGTTAATTTTCAGCATTTTATTTAACAAAAATTCTGTTTTTTTTTTCTTCTTATATGTTTGTTATAAATTGTATATTTTGCATCAATTTGCCAAAATAATTAAAGATTTCAAATTTATATTGCAATGTTAATTTTACTCTCAACCATTTTTTTAAATATATCTGGCGAAATTATATTTCTACAAAATTTGTGAATGACCTCTAATTTGCAGCAAAAAATACGCTCCAACTTTAAACAGTTATTACTCAGCCAATTTTAATCGCAGAATAACAGGACTTTTTTTTGTCTTACTTGTCAGTGTAACAGGAAAAATTTACTAGATATAACTTATACAACCGGGAGACAGTATAAAAATTTAAATTTCGTAATTTTTTAAGAAATGTTTTTATTGACCCAAATTGCTTTTAAAATATTTCTTTACCTCATTTAAAATATTTTCGTAATTAAAACTATATGTCTAGGATTAATGGTTTAGGAATTAGCCACAGGACATCGTTGAGAGTGGACACCCTGTATATTTTTGGAAAAGTGTTCATTTCATTAATTGAAATAAATATGTCCCAATAAAATTTACAAAGCATAATCCAGATGGCATTAAAATTGGCCATAATTGTTCATTGTTCAATAGAAAACACATAATTGGAATTTCTGTGTGATATATTGTGGTGATATAAATTTATTATCTGTTATGAATTACGCTGGTCACATTATCCCTTTTTATGTATCCATAAAGTGGCATTTATAGATCTAATGTAAGTTTTATGAAACGAAAGGAATTAGGTATACCCGAATATGTCAGTATAATAAAAGCATTTCCAAAATCTACAGAATACATCTTTCTTTTTAACTGTCAAAATATCATTCTCATCATTCTTTTCCTGTAAGTTGATTTCATTATTTTAACTAAATTATAGTAAATAGAAAGTATCATTTAAAATTCTTTAATATAATTAAAGTATCTATAAAAAAGGAAATACTGAATTTTATTTGAATAATATTTTACATTATATTTTTATAAAGTACAATTTGAAAAATTATGCATGTTTATTTACAGTACTATTTCTGGCATGCACACGCACACTGTAGATCTTCATGCATGCATTCAAATTATTAAAAATTTGAATTTACCTGTTTAGAAGAGCTATGAAATTACGTATTCGGATTTAAGATTTTAATCATTTAATTATTTTAATTTGTGGTATAAATTATATTGAGCCATTAAAAAGGATGATTTTTAGCTATTTTAGTCGTCAATGTTTATAATAACATTCCAAACTCATTTTTTAGACACTGCTTTCATTCAGATACATTTTAATTATGGTGGATGATCTTCGTTTATTTTTTCACACTCCTTTAAGTATAGAAATTAAAATAATTTATTAAAATTTAATATTGCATTGTCGTAAAATAATCAACATCATTAGTCGAGTATTACCTGAATGGCGTAATAAGCGCGGCCTTCCCCATTCCTATGCGTCAAATGCGATGACAGGAGACTTCAAGAAAGAGCACACTCCATACCATGAGATTACATTTTTTATAAGCAGATCGCATCTACCATGGTTACAAGTGGATGTATATAATAGCATTTCATTGATAAATTCTGAGCATTTATTGATAGCAATAATATATCGTACACATCATGACATATGAAAATAATTCATTGATATTTCTATTAATTAAAAAAAATCTATTTCCTTTCAAACTATCGATAAACAGACGGCAATTTTAATAAATTTTAATCATTTTGTTTGCTGTTAACATGGATAATATCAATTATTTTTCAACAGTCTTTGACCTGCGAAATTTTTTTTTATGAAAAGTATTACTATAAAACGCTATATGGGATAATTTCTAACTAAATAACGTAAACTTTTTAAAAATAAATGCACATTTGTCATTTATATAAATATACACGAAATGTGTACACTAATGTACTAGGCAAAAAAAAGCAAGAAAATATCCTTAGGTGAGCATAAAGAAAAGCATTATGGAAATTAAAACATAATCTGTCTTTCAATAAATAACACCTTGTAAAAGAAAAATAGGTTTTACATGTTTTTTTAAACTCTTACAATTCATGAACTCCCTTGATGCTACATCCGATTTCCATTTAACACTCTAGTAATTTCTTTCTCAATTATATCGTGCGCTTCACTTCTGTAATTATCCAGATAAAAATCGGGGACAAATTTTCACCAATTTTGTAGCCAAAAAATTATGATCCCATTGAGCCTCACTCAGTAGTTTATGAGGCCTGAAATCTATAAATCATTTTTCCAACAAAAACGAAACAGTTATGAGAAAGCGATTTCAGACATTTATGTAAAATATCTAAATTTTCTGAATATTCACAGGTAAATATTTTATATTAAAAGTCCCCTTTATTATCTCACATTCACTAATCTTTAGGAGTCAGTATGCAAAAGTAATTAAACTGAACTATATAAAATGAGTAAAATCTTGCAACTAAAGAATAAAGGACACAAAAGCTGCTTCCAGATACCTATCCTACGTGTTTAAATATCATCTTTGTATGCTTCGATAATTGCCTAATGAATATTATTGATTACAAACGGAATTACAGTCTCTTAAACTCAATAAATTAGCGCTTTAAAAGTGTCAACGCTAATTAGATAATTAATTATTTCGGTCGATTATTTTGTTTGGAGAGTTAATTTTAGTCCAAAAGCAATTTGTTCAATTATTAGTGATCTTCTATAAATGTGCCAGAAATAAGGGAAGATAAAAAATATGAAAAATATTTGAATGGTAAGTAAGAATCTTTTATTTTCAATAATGTATCAATTTTTATCAGCAAATATTCATTTTTATTCTCAAAGGCGATGTAGCACATTTTATTAATTTAAATATTATTACGTAATTTCTTATTTTTGATTACTTTTCCATTAGGATAAAAAGGTTCATAATTTCAGTTTGCAAATCTTGTCGTGCTTTATGGTCTGTAGAAATGTTCGTATTGCCACGAAGTTTTGATAACTGACTACAATTACCATAACATCTGTAATAAAAAATGTTGTTGTAGCTGTTATGGTTCGCTTAAAGAGAAGGACAAAAAATCTCATTGCATTACAGTCTATGTCTATTTGCTCTCTGAAGTACAATAACTTTTTATGCGTCTTAAAACTTAACAAAGATGTGCGACGCTGGTTCACTTTGACAGATTTTTTCCCATTCCATATATCTGTACGTTAGTCCAAGGCCTAGCATTAGAACGTGTATCTTTCTAATCCCTAAATATAGTAGATATATTAGTGAATTTGTGAAGTGAATTAATCCTGCTGCAGACCCATTCTGTAACATTTATCTTAATTTTACAGCACTATCCGAAATATCCAGAACATTGTGGACGGTGTATGAACAGTTACGCTACGAAGTGCTTTTTAATAACGGCAAATGTTTCCACATCATTAAAGTTTCATATGCTACTGTAACGTCGTAGCGACAATTTCCCATCAGTCCGTGTGTAACATAAAAATCAGCACAGAAAAAGATGATTAACATCTCATAATTCATTTACTTTTGCTACATTTACAAGAAAACAGTACACACATATATATATTTAAAATAATCTTCTCCAACACCACAGAGTTCACAAAATCATAAAATCATGTCCTCTACTAGAAACACGTCTTGCATCATCTCTCTTTTTTCTGCGTATCGATGCAACTTTCTTCGACACGAGAGTGCCGACAGCTAGACGCAAGAAGAACCAAGATCAATTCAGACACATGATCTGCGTCCGCATCTTATGAGATTGCATGAAATCCACGATTTATTGGGATCGTTACACTACTTAAAAGTGCGAATGTAAATTCAGCTTATTTGTATGCTTATAAGTCCCTTTATTTGTGCAACTTAATAATTCTGTTTTGAGTTTCATAAAAATGCTCACATGGAAAGGCTTTTTCTGTATGTTACTGAGATATACTTGAGCATTTTTATTATTGAAAATGGTCAATAAACTTTTAAGGTTTCTTTTACGTAACAGCGAACAGAATTCAAATACTTTACAGCTTATAGCCGGTTTTAGTTTGAAGTGTGTTTTAAGAATTTCATCTATTTTCAAACTTGGCAAATGCATGTAAGTTCACTTAGTTATCCAATAACTAATTTGCCTGTTCATTTGTTCAACCTAGCTTTAGTTTTTGTACAAATGCCAGTGTATACCTAAAGTTTACATATGCTATTAAAACTGACTACAGCAAACTCTCCCAAGTCACTGAATGTATGTAATCTCATGATTTCGAATTTACAGAATTTCGGGGCCACTCACGTAATCTTAGTACGCCTTGTTGCTTAGAGATATACTGAAAAAAAGTTTCTTTATCTACCCAGAAGGTTTAGGAAAATATAATATAGCCTCTTTCAAGTTATCCGCAATTCAGTAATACGTTCCTTTATCGTCAGAAACCACTAGATTTCGCAATTTAAAAAACAGTTTCCAAAATTAAACGAACGTTATTTGGAATTGTTATAAACTCTTGGGTAAACCTTCGTGCTAGGTCAAAAAACATCTCGATGTAACATGTCTCTTTTGTGAGACAAAAACATTGCAACTAACCTATATTAATGCTTGGCGGATGAGGCTTTATCACAATTTAAGACCACAATTTCATCTCATCTTATTTTTTATTTTGTATGCTGCATTTTTGTCTATTTTGTTTCTTTACATGTTTTCAAGAATCCCTGTATTTTAATAGCGGTAATAGTTCTTGACAACTCACTGGCTCCTGTGAGCAATTTACTATCTGCTCTAAAATTTTGTGTAAAACTTCATTAAATCCTGTGCATTAAATTTGATAGGCTAACGCCCTTCAAATAATCAAAAGAATACATAAAACAAAAAATGTGTAATCCATCCGCAATGCATTACATCAGTACAGCCCATATTTTTTAAACACGTGATAAATTGTAAAAATATTTAGAAAAGTCATTTCTATCAATCAATACTAACAATATTTTCCATATTTTTCCAAGCAAATGATAAATTGTAAAAATATATAGATATTGCGCATCATTTCTATATTATATACTTTCGTTAAATCATCAACAAACATAATTTTAAGAATGTTCCAAAAACGCTTTTGATAATGTCATAGAAAATAAATTCTGCCTTTGAAAATTCGACAGCCTTGAACGACTCTCTCATCAGTCTAATGATTTGTGACTTAGCTAGACAGAACAAGAGTTTCTGTAGGGTGGCAGCCTATAAGATCACTTAGTTTCCATGGTCACAGAGCCATCATTAAGTACTTTGAATGTCTCCATTAAGTAAACGAATTGTTAAAGAAATTTCCTGCTCTATTTGCATTAAACGTAGAAAATCATTTTCTAAGAATAGTTCATGATTGTTGCCCATTTGACATACTAAATTATCATTCAGAAACTAACTATACCATAAACTTAATCGAAGGCAAACTAATATAAAAGAAATATTAATCTTATTAATACCGTTAAATCTAAATCTCATTTTTCATTCTGCCTAAATTAATGAATTTATTAATGTATCTTTATAATGCATGTAAAACTGTCTTTATTAATGAATGTACTATATTGTATAAATCTTTTTCCTTTTTCATTTATTTATCATATTTCTTTTTTTTTTCAGAGATATCTCTAAAAAGTTTAATGAAATAAAATAAGGAATAAAAGTATGCGTTTCCACTTTAAAGTTATTCTAGGCATCCGAACGTTAGACGTTCATGCATTGTGTTGCTTTTTTCTCAGTTAAAAAACTTTTTACTGAAAACTTTAAAATTAATTTAAAATAAACTAATATCGATTCAAAGATATAATTTCATGTAAAAAAAGACAATAATTCATTAAATAAAAAATGTCGCTGCCTTCCGAACTGTTAATATTTAGCAACCACATAATTACTGATCTAAAACCAGTGAGTAAAGGTTAAAAGATCTGAATTAACTTCAAAAACTAACGCACTTTCAAATGGAGTATTTCTACCATATATCTGTAAATCTGCGCATTATGTATCTAAATTTCTAAATATACCTATGAAGGATCTTAAACACTATAATATATAGTTCAAGGAGAAACTTTTATTGTCTAGACAAACAATTAAAGTTACTAAATTCCAATTTAAAAAGTTTGTTATGAATGATAATGTTACATTTTTCCTGGACGCTGGGAATGAACGATAGACTCTATTACATATCTACACTACAATGAAATAAAATCATAAACAAAAGACATAATTTAAAAGTTTGACCTTAAAAGGACAAATACAGAGAGAGATCGAAACTGTAGTTTTTTTCTCTTGTGTTAGTTACTAAAGTTAGATTGTATTTGTATAAATATTCTGTCATTAAATAATAATTAATTATGGATAATATAATTTAATTATTTTAACTGTCCCTCTGTAAAAGTGTATGTAACAACTATATAATCAAATCCCTTTCTTCTGTTTCGGAGATCATGTATTTTAAGATAAAAGCTATAGTATGTTCCTGTGCGTTCTAAATGGTCATCGTTATAATTCGTCCATCCATTTTTTTAATCATTTGTATTATGTAACATATGCAAATTTCGTCGTTTTCTAAAAGTCTTTGCTATAATTAGGTGCAAGATGACTAGATAGACATGTTAATGTAAACGAAATTCATAAAACTTTTTCTTATCTATTAAAAGGTACCTATAATGGATTTTTTTTTAAGGAATTTGTTTAATGCATTCTTTAAAAGACTAATTGAATCAACTTACACACTGTGGGACAGGATTCTCTGGCACACACACACACACACAGACCTACTTGTTAAGTATTTTATCCCAGTTTAAGCAACTGTAAAGAAATAACGCGTATAATCAATATATTCTAAAGTTACATTTAATTATCTGTACTACTGCAGTTTTCAAATAATTGAAAATTCGTGTCAATATATTTGGACCATTTTAAGAATCTTCCGAATTAACTATTTTTATATTACGAAGGCTCTTTTACAGAGTGATCTTTCAGAAATTCAACAATAAAAAGATGTCATAATATCTTACTGAATTTCAAAACAAAAGTGTAATATAAAAGGGAAAAATATGCAAAAGAAATCCATTATTCGATAATATTTTTCCTTTAAGCTACAATCTGTCATTGATATAATTATCGTTCAATGGTGATTTTATCCCATATATCCTCAAAAATACAGTAACCGCCGTTTAATAAAATCATATTCGTTCTGAGCCAAATTGATATTAATAAGCGGATGATTTTTATATCCGGCAAACGTTTTCAAACCCAAAAACGATGGTGGTACCTCGCAAGCTCGAAAAGAAATTGCAAAATGTGACATCCAATGACATTGTAAAACAGGATTCATTATTTTTTGTTTGCAATTAGTTAGTTATTCATTCAAAATTAATAAACTACTATTCATATAAAATTAATAAATAATACATATAAAATTAATTACGCATTATTACTTACATTATTGAGCTTTGTGAAAAACTGTTTAATGGTGCTTTGTTTGGTCGGAACAATCAAACGTTAAATGTTTTTAGCAAGAGAGTAATACTGGCCGTACAGTTCCTGTTCTGCACCCCGATTCTCTAGAATCCTCCTGAGCGTATGAAGAACTTTCCTCGCATAAGAAAGCAGTGGGTGCAGGATCTGGTTCTTCGTCTATGTCGGAATCTTCATCTTCAGTAACTGGTCTACCTGAAACTTTTGAAGTTTACCTGATTTTTGCGAATCAAGAACTGCTCCACTATTTCTGTGTCACATATTTCACTGGAGGTTGGGAGATTTTCGTAAATTTCAACATGTTGAAGGAAATCCTTGTCAAATTCTTCCTTACCATCAGAGGTAGCTGCAATTTCTTGTGACTCTCCTGATTGAAATCTGCAAGCAAGAAGCAATTTTGTATCGTATCTTTTGTCACACTGTCCCAAGACATTTTAATGCAATGCATTGCATCCAACAGACTGACAGATTTTGCTATAGATCTTACAGAAGAAGACGCAGGTGAATCACATACATCGATAGCTGTTACTACTTTTTTTCCAATTCCTTCCTATAATAATATTCAAAAGCTTTGATCATTCCCTGATCAAGTGGCTGTATAACACTGGTGGTATTAGGTGGAATAAACACTATTTTTATGTGCTTCAATGTTAAATTTGGAGAATGTGCAGCACAATTGTCCATAACCAGGGCAATATTAACCGTGAGTATTTTTGTTCCACCGCACAAGAAAATCAGTGAAAATTGGAGATGTCATCCACGATTTCTTATTTTTTCGGTAGTCAACAAGAAAACTCTTCAATCCTTTAAAACAGCGCGGTTTCTTACTTCCTTCAATCACTAAAGTTGTTTTCTTGATGGTCCCCGTCATGTTGCACGTCAGAAGAATAGTTACACGTTGTTCTCTTGCATCCTTCACAGGACACTGTTTTGAACATATGAGTAATACCCTATAAAACAGTCCTGTTTCATCAGTGTTAAAGATTTGAGAAGGATCATACTCTTTCAACCAAATCTGGCAAAATGTTTGCTTTATAGTAAACTGCAGCATCCAAATCTGCGTCCTGATTTTTGCCGTACTGTTTGCGATAAACGAGATTGTTTCGTTCCTTCCATGGTGACAACCAGCCATCAGTGGGTCTGAAATTTTCAAAACTCTTCATTTGCGCGAACTGTTTCGCTTTCTTGCAAAATTCTGCGAGAAATGGGAACTTTTTTTAAGTGGCATTTTTAAACAATTCTAAAAGTGTTGCCTCAACATCTTCTGCTTTTCTTTCTTTCTACCCGTTTGCGGCTCACATTTCCGTTTGCTACAATTTCAGACTTAATATTGTCTCTATTCTTAAGCAAACTGGATAAAGCAGATTGGGAAATCACAACCTTTTGACGCCGCTTCCCCTTGACTGCATTTCGGTAAATTATAATTCTCTAAAATTTCACTCTTTTCTTTCAAGCTTAAATCCGTTCGCTTAGACTTCTTGCTCGATGGCATTGTCGCACTCATTCTCTTTTATAAATTTTATTATGAAATTCGAAATATTAGCATGTTTAATATTTACTAATTAAAAAAAATTAAGCCCTCGTTGCTACCTCTTGCTCCCCCTCTAACCGTCATAATATTTTAATAATAAGACTTTAAATCGTTTGATTGCAAACACACTTTGAAACTATTCAAATCTAAAAGCACACCAAAAAAATCGTAAAAAATTAAACCAAAAAGATATATTTTAAGTACACTATTTCATTATCGAACATGTTAGAAGCATTCAAAATTAGCCCCACCAAAACTTTTACGAGCTTCCTCTGGCTGGTTACCACTCCGCTCAAGTCAGCAGAAAAAAATGTAAGTCAGAACCCGAGCCGGTACGTCCTATCGAGACAAAAATAAAAGAAAATAAAACAGAGCTCGTTCCGGGGAACGGACCATATCTGGGCATATGTAGGCCTCTAAAATGTGCTACCCCCCTCCAAAGCGTAATCCTGGATGCGCCACTGCTCGTTAGGCGTTTCATATATAACAAAACTGAATCAAACTGAACTAAAAAAAGGCCCCGTGGTCACTGAAACTAAAATTTTTGAAACTTACCACTGCACTAATAATCTTTGAAAGAATGCATTCGTTTATCCTCTCCCCCCATACATCTACACCTTACCCCATTCCTCTTTAATCCCCCTTTTCTTTCTACACTAATCTCCTAGGAAGTCCGGGGGGGGGGGGGAAATTGTTTGTTAGGAGTTGAAAAAGAAAGCAAAAATAAAATTTTTCAGTGAAGATTAAACTGATTTTTTGCTTGCACATACTACTACGTTTTTCTGCTGAATTTTTTCTTGAATTTATTAACCGGCGATAATGATTTTATTAAGCGGCAGTTTTAACAGAAGTTTGTATTGGTTTGATTCCGGTCCTCACAATTTGATCAGATTAAGCGGCTTATTTTATTAACCAGTGATTTTATTAAGCTGCGGGTACTGTATATCCAAATTCCGTTTTGAGAAATATAGTTTTATGAATGACAGTAGAACACAAAGAATCAGTTAGAAAAATCCATATCTTATATGTTTTTGTGTTAGTAAGTGTTAGTAAATGAAAAATAGTGCAAAAAATAATTTCAATTCATTAACTAATGTATTCAGCCATGCATAACAAAACTAAATAACTTATATTAATATATACTTTTTGATTTTGATTTTTCTATATGTAGACAGGAAACTGTTTAAGAAATCTTCTTAAACAGATATTTCTCACTTTTACTAAATATGTAAAATCAGTGGAAATTCATTATTTTTACTGTTGTTTGTAAATACTCGTAATTCTTTAGAAAGTTAACAAAAAATAAATTGCACCCTTGTCAGCTTAATGGGGCAGGTATCATTATTTTGAAAGAAAAGTAAATTTTTGTAATGCAGGTATAGATTTTCATTAGTGTTTTACTGTTTCTTGTTTATTTTGCTAAAAGCGTATTAATATAACAAACGCAAAAATTTTCTGCAATTTTTAAATAGAAAATACGCAGTTAAAGTTAGTAATAAAAGAATAAGTATGGTGTTACTTATAAAGGAAAATTTCTGTTTGTCTAGAATTAACCTTACATTGTGCTACTATATAAACAAGTATTTCTTAAAAGGAATATAAAAAAATTATATAGCACATATTATAAAAAAATTACTTTGTCAATAATATTCTTAATAAAAATTAAAACCACATTAAACTGAGTAACGAATCAAAAATTTTATACATTTTTATGAATAGCAGACATTATATAATATATATTTACAATCAAAATTAAATAGGCATTTTTATGAAAACACGCAATTGTTTTTAAACAGCAAATAAAAATCTTATTGAAAATTAATGGTCAATTATAAAGGCACTGCTTATGAGTTGGCATATGTATATTTTTAATAAATAAAGCCATCATTAGTTGGAGATAGTACAGACTCATGCGGTTCGGGATAATTGTAACAAATGCTGATAAATGATAAGGCCATAACTTTCCAGTAATTGTAAATAATCTTCTGCATAAATATTTATTCATATTTACTTTAACCATTTTCATGTCAACCCATGCCATGTCAATCCACTAAAAAATGTTCTATAATGTTCATACCGGGAATTCGGGTTGGCGAATCAGGTAATGGGATATTGTTTTTATTTAGATTTTGCAGCTTTAGCAGTATGGCAAGATGCATTATTTTGTTGAAGACTGAATTTCTCATCTTTCAAACGTAAACTTATTTTAAAAAAATTATTTCTATAATACTGGCGCATATTTTTCTTTTCGTAGAAGAAATAAGTAAATGAGGCTTATCTTGAGCTGACACAACACTGAAAATCATGATTAAGCTACCGTTATTCAACATTTCTATTATTCCTCAAATCGAGGCAGTAATAACATACAGAATGATGTCTATCACGATTTAATCATTCCTTCTCTCACAAAAATTTTCAGTTCTAAGTTTTCTGGAAAAAATTACAAATAAAGGTATAAAAAGCTTTTTCAGATATCTTTGAATTAACATCGTGTATTTACCGATATCGTCAAGAATTATTAAAATAGCATTATTCATTAACTGAAATACGATGTTTCTAATCATGATTTTATACGGACATGATATTCGAATGATGCTCGACTTGTTATTACATGCTATTAAAAAAAAGCATTATTTAATTACCTGAAATAAAATGTTATTAAACGTGATGTTTTGCTAACATGATATTTGTTGCATACATTATATGCAACATAATAAATAGTAGACCGTACAAAATGATGCTGCTCAAATAAGTTTTTTTTTTTGGGGGGGGGGGGGGGATTGTTATTACATGCTGTTCTTTTTAATTTCACTATTTTATAATCATTACTTACTTTTATCGTGGCGACTGAACATATTGCTGTGATATTTTGTTTTAGGATTTCTTCACAGTCTAGTCATTTCAAGAAAACTAAAAATTCTCACACAGCAACTTATGTCGGGGGAGTAGGGGCTTTTTGATCTATAGAGGGAGTTGATACATTGACAATTTTTCTCAACAAATGGCATTAACAGTCATTATAGCACATGAAAAGACTTGTTTTATTTGCAGAAGCCATCATTAGCTGGATTTAGCGTGAAGAACTGACAACTTTTCTTTTCTTCTAATTTTGAAGATTTTCAGAATGTTAATGCAAATTTGTTCAAATACTGATTTTTGTTTCATAACTTTTATTATTGTGAAGATGGTATCTTGCAATTTGTTTTATAAAGCACACTGTTGGGGTTAGTTTTAGTAGAAGTAGATTGCCATTTTTTAACAGCATTTATACAAAGTGATTTAAAATCCAATAAGGCGTGATAGGGACAAATGATACATTAGTACAATAATACTCTTGTATAGTTGAAATTTAATAGTTTTTAAGTTGCAAACAAATATAGAACTGTAATATTCATTATTGTTTTACAGCAATAAATAGCTACTGAAATTGGTAAGGAGGATTAATTAGTAAAGCTTTTCCGAAATCATTTATTCAAACAAATATTTTATTTTATCCGGATTTAAAAAGACTGGAGTTTATCTTTTTGATCTTAATTGCTTCGACAATACCTATTTTTTTTTTTTTTACCCGCAATTCCTTCTTCTGATCATCCCCACGAATTTAGTGAGTTAAATATGCATCAGTTATCTACTGACAAGACATCTAAGAAATCTTTAGATGAAAATACAGGGCAGTCATACCAAACTGACAAGTCTCCCAAGGATATTAGATCTTATCCAAAGAAAACAGCTTCAACCACAAAGAGTGGAAAACATAAAGTAAAATATTTAATATTGATTATGAATATCAAAAAAAGTTTGATGAATAATTTAGAGATAAAAGACGGAAAACATTACAGCACAAAAAGGCATCAAAAATGGTGAGAAAAAAATTAAATGTTCAAGCAGTGAAGATGCTGATTTATATAATCTAATTAGTGCTAGTTCATGGATTATCGTGGCCTTTTATGCTAAAAAGATTATTTGACATTATGTAGGTTATATAGAAAAGCAGTGCAATGGTGGATTGTTAATTTACTTTGCTCGTCCTATAGAAGGAAAAAAGTTTAAAGGCCTGAAAGGGAAGATGTTTCCATAACTGATGAAGGGCAAATTGAAAAAAACATTAAATCCATCTTACTTTGCTTATCAAAATCATAGTTATTAGTTTTCTTTTAAAGAAAGCTTAAATATGCTAAATTTATCTTAAATTGTTTGCAAATCAGCAATGCTCACTTCTTTTTTCCCTTGCAGCAAGATCTCTAGGTTTTTTTTTTTTTTTTTTCATTATTTATTTTCTAAAAAGTGTATTGATAAGATTGTTTAAATTATTTTTGTAATAAACATTTCTGAAGCAAAAATATGTCAATGTCATTTTTTCTTAAATTTTACTAAAATATTTCAAGATTTATCAGAAAAAATTGTATGACACATAAATTGAATTGTCTGCATTTTTTTTTTCAACTTACATAACAATGTATCAAATCTCCCTTGCAAGTGTATCAATCCTCCCCAGTAATGGGGAGATGTGATACAATAGTAACCATTCAAAATAATTGGAATAAGGTAGACCGGGGCAGGTTTAATCACGGGGTATGTTTACGCAGCGCACTTTTTCCGAAACGAGTTATAACTGGCGCGCTACCAGTCATGGCAGATTGATGCTGCTCCCTATTGGGTATTCTCAAACGTTTTTGAGCGTCAGTCGAGCTTCGGTCTAGCATGAGGAAAGGATAATGTGTTTTCTGTCAAGGTGAGTATATTTTGTGTTGAACTTATTGAAACTAATTGTGAACTAATAATACTTAGTTAAGGATAAAAGAATATATGAACATTAGCAGAAATAACTTATTCATATTCAATTCTCAACTATTAAAAAATATTAAAATTATCGACATTATTAAATATTAATGAATAATGTCTTAAATCTCCATGACTAAATAGAATCTTAGTATTTTATCTTCACCATGTAATAGGATACCTCATAATGCTTTCATCCAAAAGCAAAAAAAAAATAGAAAATGTGGCATAACATGTTCATCCACTCAGCTCTTCAATTATAAACTTAATTTGCGATAGGCCATTGGCCGTCTGAAATTCAATTTGAGATTAGTTCTCAAAAGCACGGGATAAAAAATAATTTATTTATCATGAAAACAATTTTTAAATGAACTTTAGAAATTCAATAAGCTGTGCAAACTATCTACCTGACACATAAAATCGAAGCAACGAAGGCAATAAATCTTCATTTGTGTCGTTGGTTTGGAAAGTGGGTTTAGTCTATTTTTGAAACAAAATAGTTAAAGCTAAATCTTAATACAAATTAACATAAAATTTATCTTCTATATCAATCCCAAATAAATATCTTTTAACATCAGTATAAATCTGTTACTAGTATTTTATTTCTTCAACAATATTTTAACTGCGCTGATTTTGAGAGTGAAGCAAGTCATTTTGAATAGAAATATATTTTTTACTTTGCATAATATTAACAAGCGCAATCAGAATTTAGCAGTTCTACTATAACTGTTGTAAATTGGCAATATTGGTAAAAAATATTGTTTTACAACAATTTAAAATTACGTTCATTCCAAAAATTAAGGATAAGTGGCAGAACGCTTTTGTCGTAGAACAGTCGTCGACAGAACGCCTCTTTACATGTTTTGTCGAAAACATACTGAAATTCTTGACGAATTGTTCTTGAACTTTTATGATGTAAAGAGCCTGTATGCCTTAATATTTCTCAGTGACGAATTGGTCAGGAGGACAATTGGGGGTTAAGAATAAATTTAATAATAAAATAATATTTCCGATGTAACAGAAAATGTTGAAAATGGTCTGTCATTGTTTTTAGTGATTATTTGGTTCCTTTTCAACGTTTGTGTGTATTAGTGTGAGCATAGCACTCATATTCGCTGAAGATATTACAGTTTCTGTGAAAAGTTCCAAGTTTTTTGTTTATATACTATACCGTTTTCAACGAAATTTAACGCAATTTTCCGAAAGCCAGACAAAGAACAGTAGAAACAATTAAAACATGAATATATTGATATATTGAATATTTGGTGAGATATGGGCCTTTCTAAGAAATAATTTTTAATTGCGCATACGTGGAAGATTCAAAAGTTTTTATTTCATAATTCGGAAGTCATCAATTTAGAGCAACTTATATAAAAAGTCCAGTCAAACATCAAATTCAAAAAGATAGAGGCGATATAGTTAGTTGCTTTTTAAAAGTAGCTTTATTATAATCGATTTTTCACAATTTTTTAATGAGCTCACTGTATATTTTTGAGTTTTCAAAATAAAACTTTAATTGCAGTGTCCTGTCTTTACTGTTCTTTGTCAATTTTTTGGAAAGTGGTCTTAAATTTGGTTGCAAACTCTTTATGCTATAAACAAAAGGCTTTTGAATTTTTCATAGAAACGTTAATATCCTCATTAATATGAGTACTATGCTAACACAACGGTACACAAACGTTGAATAGGACCCAAGCATTCATTTAACATAATGACAAACCAATTTCAGCATTGTCTGTTACATAACTGATCGGAAATCTTATTTTATTATTAAATTTATTATTAGCCCCCTAATTGTTCGCTCGACTAAATCTTCACTGTTTAATAGGAAGTCAAACATGTTCCTTACATCCCAGAAGTCCAAGAACAATTCGTCAAGAATTTCAATAGGTATTCAACAAACCATGAAAAATCGAAATCGTCGAGTCGTTTATCTGTAATTTTTTAACACGAGTGTATAATGCACTTATTACTGAATATTTTTGCAACTTTTTACTGTAAAATGAAGCTTAGTTTTTATTTTAGTGTAAATTTTCTAAAAAATAATGACATATTGAAATAAGTAAATAAAATAAAATATTCAATTTTCTTTTGTTATAAAAATATTCCCTTCAAAGAAAATCAACGATTTCAAGAAATCATTCCTTTTAAAAAAGAGGCAAATCCACTGGCGCATACCAAAACAATGATTTTTTTCAACTAACACGAATAACCATTATTGCATATTAAATTTATTTGAAATAATACCATCAAAAAATCCATTTAAAAAAATCGTGAAATATTTTTCGTAAAAATTATTTTCGAATATTTTTAAACGAATTCAAATGCAAGCTATTCAATAACTAAAAATAACAAAAATGTACTTGCCCCACTTTCAAAATAATCAGCTCATTTAATGTTTATTTTTTGTGGCTCTGAGTAGCCCCTGATTAAAATAATAACGCATAAGAAAATCCAATTTATAGTTACAAATTACTAAAAAACACGTTTGTTTTACACTTAAAAAACTGGAAAAATTTAAATCAATCCACAAAATGATATCAGTACATTTTTTACAATGATATTTAGCTTCTCTAATGACTTTGCGTTCCTTCGACTATTTGCTTCGATTATAACTTGTATACATAGCAGATACAATTCTATCCGTTGAGTACTTTTAAACCTAATTTCCTTAACTGTTATTTACTTAGATGCCTCAAATATATATGACATCTAGCTACGATTTTATCTCTTCGGCGTGTATGATCACGAAATTCAAGCGTTCTTTAATAATTTTATAATGTTTTGTCTACTACGACAAACGCTGCCCTTATGAATCTAAATCAGGTTTAATGGCTTAATGACTGCAATTTAGGACTTTCCAATGTACGTGTTCACATTCTTCTTCTTATTATTATTTTATTTATTTTATTTTTTTGTCTATATACTTTTCTGTAGAAAAACTGCGATACGGATATGAAAGTCACACATTTTTTTGTTATGCATTAATTTGTACGAACATTTTAATATAATTTACGTATATGCATATTACCACCACCGCTAAGAAATCAATAATTAATATGGCTAGCTCAAAATACTTGTAAAAACACAAACTCAAAAATACCTATATACCTATTCACATATGCATCAGGCGACTCGAGAGCTATACATTTTAAGTCAATATAATGCTTGTAACATAATATTAATTTATAATTATTTAAGTCGAAATCATGCAACAGAACATCCAAATTATGCAAAAGAACTGAAACACAATTTATAAATCTTCATTATATTTGCTTGTGTGCGGTTTGTTCGATTTTTTAAAATGGACTGATTTTAATAAATTGAAAATTTTTGCTTAGAAAAGCTAGAAGCTAATGCCTACATATTTCACCTATGGTTCCAGATTACTTTCTAATACATAAATAGCTTTAGATGATCGCAAAAAAGTCCTACACTAGGTTCGTTTGGATAGACTATCGTTTAAAAATGTAAAATTCTACCAAAATTGAGGGTGTAAGCTGCCGAAGGCAGTAGGTTTTGGTAGGTAGTTTTGCTCAGAAAAAGTATAAATTAGATTAATTTGTAAGATCATAAATTACTGCAAGCACCTTTTTTTTAACTTTCATGCAAAAATATTTGATTTCATCAGTAACAACTAAAAGTAACAGAAAAAATCTTTACAAAAATCTCATCTTATCCACACGTCTCTAAGAGAAAGAGGTAACAAGGGAGATTTAAATTTTTCTTATTCTTCATGGTATGATCTAATTTTGAAAAATTAACACTCTAATATATATCGAATGTCAAAATTGAAAACAAAATGAATCTTGAAAATATTTCCACGTTTCATTTCCCTTTTATATATTGAAAACTTCAATCATAACTTTCCTGTAAAAATCTTTAAATGCTAAAAATCATAGATTTATTGACCATAAGAGCAAAGCACTAAATTTTCTGTTCTTATATTATTCAAAGTAATTCTTTAAAATATAAGAAAGGAAGAAAATGTTCCACCATTCCAATTTTTTTTAAGTAGTAAACAAAATAATACCAAGGAATAATATTATCTTCTAGTAACAAAATTGTCACAATCCACTTTACTATTTTGAAATTGAGCACCACTATTCCCAATAATACTCGTCGCCTTATTTAAATGTCGGAATTGTGTATTAAATAATGCAAATATTAATATTAAAAATAATAGTTCCCGCTGTGACCTCCCTGAAAAAAATGCAATTTTAGATTACTTATGTCAGTCATTTTCATGTGTTACAACTTAAATTAGATTTACTTTCAGTAAGCTTTAGTTAATCATATTCTTCGTTTTTCACTTTTGAACATTTATTATTAACGATAATAAATAAATAAATTTAAAAAGAGTAAAACAAATGGCGGAATTTATTGAAAAACTAGTAAAGCTAAGATTAATAAATACTTTTTTTTAAAAGATACACATACCTACATTAGTACGTAAAAAATGTACAAATGACATTTCTTTTCTTCCTTTTTTTTGTACCTTTTTAGTTAATATTAGAAAAGCATATACGGTTAGTTCCATGGGTTTTTGTAGTGTAAGGTCACATAGATGATAACTGCTAAGCTTGTTGGCCACCGTTATTTTCGAAAAGTTTGCTTGGCTTTATTCAATTAATGAGGTATCTCCTATAAAATAAATCACATGTTTCCCTTCAGAAAATACTGGTAGCCAAACCTCGTAGCATGTGACTTACACTACAAGTACTCATGGAAATAACCATACACTGTATGGCCATTAATGACCGGACACTTTCAATTTTAGACATTTTATCGAATATTTAAAGATATATTTATCGGATTATTATGGAACTTCAGTATTATGAAGAATATGGTCGACTTCATATTCATCAACGGAGATTTTATCAGACGGATAGTTAGGGGGTCAACAAAAAATCAAAGAAAAATAATAATGTTTGAGATCACCGTGTAAAATAAAATGTACGAAATAATCTATCGCTATAGATTACGAATATATGGATATTGTACAATATATGTATTAATTTGTGGAAGAATAGAACGTATATTCATGGAGATATAACGATTTTTTTTAAATGCTTAAAAAAAATATATGCAGTTTTTTTTGTTGTTGTTGTTGTTGTTTATATCATGCAGGGTTTTTTACTAAATTTATCGCCAGTTTCAGAAAGATTGACAAAATGTAGTAGAAATAATATCGTGTAATTGAAATGTAAATATATTAAATATTTGCTGAAATATGAACAGTTGAATGAAACATTTTTTATCTGTGCTCTTGCACACGTAATTTTTTTTTTCTGGTTTGATAGTCAACTCCATCGAGCAATTCATAAAAAAAGCCAGTCAAATATCGTGAAAATTCAGAAAAATATCGACAATATGGTGAGCGAATTTTTAGTTTCTCCTTAAAAACTGCTCAATGATAAGGGACTTTCCACAAACTGTCATTTTTTATTATCTGGCTTTCAGCAAAGGAGTGTAACGCCAAATAAAACTAACTTATGGAAAGATTCGTAACTAAAACTAAAAAAAACTTGGAGTTCATTTTCTACAGTTTCATTGACGGCACATGGACACACACACAGCAAGCACACATTAGTCTTATACACATAATAAAAAAATTATTCCTTTCGGAGCGGATCGCTCCATCAGCAGAGCCGAAAAAAATGACCTCTTTCGGTCGCGTCCAGAAGGCATCACTTCTCTCGGGCCTTTTTCGAGAGATCAGTCTATATCCTAGCCAACCCACGTGGTATACATTGAGTCATTTTAGTCAAAAAGTTTTAGCTCTTATAGATTACTACGCAGCCTTTTCAAGATATTTACATCATTAAATCTGTTTACACGTTCCATCTGGATTCTGTGAAACATTGACATGTGAAATTTGTAGATAGGCATCTGGAGGTCCCAATTAAGAATGTTTATTACGCTATGGCCATCTGGTATCTGAGTGATCTGAGATAAAACGTCACAGCTTCTTCATGCCCCATATAAATTTTCCTTTAAGGGAAAATTTTTCACACTAGGGTGCACAATCGCAGTAAAATTTGGAGTTAATGCTATCCCTAACAATGCTATCTATTCCAAAATTAATAAAATTTCAAATTTCAAAATCAAAAACATTTATCAGAAGGTACTCCGTTACCATGGAAGGGATTCAGCATAACACACAATAAACATAATAAACACAGTAAACACAATACAACTGCACACAGTTATATAATAACTTTAAGATTAATGAATAGCACTTCAACAATTTTATAACAAACCAGAACCTTCATTACGAATTTTCTTTTAACACAATCAGAATAGATAAAAATTTTAAACATCACAGGTACTTCCAATAAAAATTCGCTCTCTCACGTTCACATGGATAACATGCAATAATAATATATATATATATATATATATATTATTTCAAAATTAATGATAAATTACTGCATGATCTGAGTTAATTCATTGTGTGAATTAGGTAATGAAAATTTTTATTCAAAAGTTAATATTGACAAACATCCTGTCGTTAAAAATTTTTTTGCATATAAAAAGAAAGTTAAAAGTATGTTTTCTTATAATTTTGATGTTTCTAATCATCACTGTTTGCCATTTATTTTCTTAACGCCTAAATTTCATAAAGATCCGATTAAATTTAGATTTATTTGTAGTACTTCTAAAAGCATTAATAAAAATTTTAATATTGGTTTACAGAATTTATTAAAAAAGATATATGATTTTCTAAAGTATAAATTTAAGAAGTATAGTTATTTCTGGTCAATTGATAATAGTGTTGAAATTCTGAACAAATTGCCTTTGACTCCTCTGAAAATGCAGGTATTCGATTTTGAAAATCTGTTCACCAATATACCTATTGATTCACTTTATGAAGTTTTAATGAGTATTTTTGATGTTTTTTGTATAAATGATGAATTAAATATAAATAGATTTTTATTTTCAAGCTTATGTCATTTCTGTTTTTATAATAATTATGTAACTTTTAACAATAATATCTTTAATCAAATATGTGGTATAGGGATGGGAACAAACTATTCTAGTACAGCAGCAAATTTATTTTTATTTTATTATGAATTTAAATATACTATGAAATATAATAAGTCTTTAAAGGTCTTTAGGTATATTGATGATATTTTGATTTTGAATTTTGAATTTTCTAATGAATATGATATTATATATCCAAATTGTTTAAAATTGAATAGAGCAAACAGTGATGATTATAATGCAGAATTTTTGGATATTTTATTCAAAATTATTGATAATAATTTGATTTTGGATTTGTACGATAAAAGAAATAGTTTTAATTTTTTCACTAGAAGCATATCACATTGGTTTTCAAATTTGCATAAAAAAATTTACATAAATATAATCATTAATCAATTGATACGTTTCAATAAAATTTGTGGCAGAGACAATAATTTTTATAAACAGATCTTTAAGTTATTGGCTAATTTATTTTACAATAACAATTATCCCATTAAGTTTTTGAAATATTATTTAAAGACAGTTCTAAAAAGTGAATGGCAACGATGTGGACTGGCGGCGTGAACATGTGATGGCAGCCTTCTGGATCTTTCTGTATGAAATGGGCATCCTAAAGTCTTGTTAAAAGAACGGGTGTCTATTGATGAATTGAAACGAAGGAAAGTTGCAGACCTGGAATTTCTGGTTTTTGATAATGGATTTGGAAGAAAAATTTATTTGTTTATAGTTGACGGGTAGGAAACATTATACAGGTATTCATGTTTTGAGAAATTTCATTTTGCGGGTTTGGGGGGGCGCATGTTTATTCTGCATTCATGCTTGTTTTCTTATTTTTTTTCTTTTGTTTTTAGTTTAATGATAATTTAAGCATTCCTCTAAAAGACCTTTTTATTAAAGTTTTTTGTTTTTGTATGGTTAATATTATGTTTGTTAGTTTTTAATTTGAGTTGTTTTAGTTTTTTATGGAATTAGATTAATAAAATGATAATAGTTTTCAGTATTGAATGCGGGGTGAACATGTGTTCAGAAACCTGCAAATTTTAAAAGTGGGGGGTGGAGTTAGTTTTCTGTCTGTCCTCCCACTGATGAAGAACAGACTGTTTTTTTTTTTTTTTTTTTACCTGTCTTTCTTGTTTTTATAAATGTTTTATAGTTAAAAAATTTCTGCAGATATACACCTTCCTTTTGAAGTTATGGTGTTTTAGCATTTTGAAATGATGTAATATGTTTTATTGCATTAGATATGTGCTGCTGTAGCGCCATTCATGCAGTAATTTATCATTAATTTTGAAATAAAATATTGCTATATGTGACTCAGATAAGCTGCATTATTGCGCTTCTGGCATATATATTTATTCAATTTCATTACGGCTTTGAAGGTTGGTGTATCTTTGTTTATTTTTGTTGTTTGTTGTTTATTGGCATATTAAGCCTAAGTGCTTACAAAAAATTTTTTGAATAAATATGTTACGATATATATCTAGATAAAAATATGAGATATTATAAATGAAAAGATAAACGGTGTAAAACTTGTATTGTTGCTCATGCGGACAGTCCACCTCAAGTAAATGATTATATTCCTTTTTGTAAATATAATAACGTAATTTATAAAATTAATTGTTTAACTTGACAGCAAAGTTATGTAGGGCAGACGGAAGGTGAATTACATGTTAGAATTAATCAGCATAGATCAGATGTATATAATGATAATAAGAAATGCCCCACATTTGAAATTTTACATTTTAGAATTCACAGTTTTAATAATATTAATGTTCAAATTTTGGATCATGTTGAAGCTAAAAATAATAGATTGGAAAAAGAAAATGATTATATGTTGCAGTTCAAAACTATATATCCATTTGGATTAAATACATTGGTTAATAAAGTTAATTTATTGAAGGTTAAAAAATTATATGATTTATTTTATAATTTTAATGATAAAGTTGATACAATAAGAGGAAAGAGGGGTTCTCGTAAATATAATAAAGGTACGAATTATATAATTACTAATATATGGATTAAGGATATGGAATTTGTTTTTGATAAAAATTATAGTGTTAAAAATGTTAAAATGGAGGTTTTTAAATTAAAGATAAATGTGCTTAAGAAAATTAAAAAATGTTTGGATGTTTTCAAATTTAAAAATTTACAGTTTAAAGATTTATTATATGATTTAATTAATTTTAAGTTAATGAATAGAGATAAAGTTAATAAAGAAGTTATTTATTTTAATATAAAATTTCAACAAAAATCTTTTGATAATTTGAATTTAAATGCAATATGCAAACAGATTTACGACCTTTTTCCTCTTAAAGAATGTATCATTTCAGTTGCATATAATTATCATAAACCATTAAGTAATAAGATTTACAATTACAGACAAATAGCTTTTTCAAATGTTAATACAGTTTTAACTTGTTGTTGTAATAATATAGAATTTAAAGATTTTATAGATAATTATCATGGACATATAATTACAGGTAATCTTGATATAATCAAGAATAAAAATGTAAAATATCTAATGAATTTTGGTACAAAATTTAGAATCAATAGTAAAATTAATAGCAATAAGGTACTAAAAATTTGTAAGGATAATGTCAATAATTTTATAAAGAAATATAGTTATAAATTTAGTATGCCTTTGGAGGCATTTTTTGAATGGAAGTCTCAAATTTTGGGGCATTTCAATAATTTTTTAAGAGATTATTTAAATTCTGATGAATATGAATATCAAAGTTTTAAAGATGAAGATATAAAATTTATTGAAAGTTTACAAAATAATTTTGTTATAGTCCCTGTGGACAAAGCAGCTAATAATTATGCAATAATATGTAAAAAGTTTTATATTGATAAAATAGAGTGTGAATTAGGTAATGAAAATTTTTATTCAAAAGTTAATATTGACAAAAATCCTGTCGTTAAAAAAATTTTTGCATATAAAAAGAAAGTTAAAAGTATGTTTTCTTATAATTTTGATGTTTCTAATCATCACTGTTTGCCATTTATTTTCTTAACGCCTAAATTTCATAAAGATCCGATTAAATTTAGATTTATTTGTAGTACTTCTAAAAGCATTAACCCTAGATCTACCGGGAATTTTATTCAAGTTTTAATAAAACGTTCTACACCAGAATTTTTATTTAAAACTATTTAACTTATTTATTTACCTTATTTTTGTCTGGTTTATATACTTAGTTTATTTTAGAGAAATTTCTGGTTTGAATGAATATTTTGTATGTACCTGTCGGGTCCAATGGACCCGTCTGGTAGACGGAGGGTTAATAAAAATTTTAATATTGGTTTACAGAATTTATTAAAAAAGATATATGATTTTCTAAAGTATAAATTTAAGAAGTATAGTTATTTCTGGTCAATTGATAATAGTGTTGAAATTCTGAACAAATTGCCTTTGACTCCTCTGAAAATGCAGGTATTCGATTTTGAAAATCTGTTCACCAATATACCTATTGATTCACTTTATGAAGTTTTAATGAGTATTTTTGATGTTTTTTGTATAAATGATGAATTAAATATAAATAGAGATTTATTTTCAAGCTTATGTCATTTCTGTTTTTATAATAATTATGTAACTTTTAACAATAATACCTTTAATCAAATATGTGGTATAGGGATGGGAACAAACTATTCTAGTACAGCAGCAAATTTATTTTTATTTTATTATGAATTTAAATATACTATGAAATATAATAAGTCTTTAAAGGTCTTTAGGTATATTGATGATATTTTGATTTTTAATTTTTAATTTTCTAATGAATATGATTTTATATATCCAAATTGTTTAAAATTGAATAGAGCAAACAGTGATGATTATAATGCAGAATTTTTGGATATTTTATTCAAAATTATTGATAATAATTTGATTTTGGATTTGTACGATAGAAGAAATAGTTTTAATTTTTTCACTAGAAGCATGCCACATTGGTTTTCAAATTTGCATAAAAAAATTTACATAAATATAATCATTAATCAATTGATGCGTTTCAATAAAATTTGTGGCAGAGACAATAATTTTTATAAACAGATCTTTCAGTTATTGGCTAATTTATTTTACAATAACAATTATCCCATTAAGTTTTTGAAATATTATTTAAAGACAGTTCTAAAAAGTGAATGGCAATTAGTTTTTAATTTGAGTTGTTTTAGTTTTTTATGGAATTAGATTAATAAAATGATAATAGTTTTCAGTATTGAATGCGGGGTGAACATGTGTTCAGAAACCTACAAATTTTAAAAGTGGGGGGTGGAGTTAGTTTTCTGTCTGTCCTCCCACTGATGAAGAACAGACTGTTTTTTTTTTTTTTTACCTGTCTTTCTTGTTTTTATAAATGTTTTATAGTTAAAAAATTTCTGCAAATATACACCTTCCTTTTGAAGTTATGGTGTTTTAGCATTTTGAAATGATGTAATATATATATATATATATTATATATATGGATAAATTCTTAAGAAAGAATTCTAATACACTAATAAAACAAAACACGTTTAATCTATCTATACACGATAAGTTACTTAAAAGAATTTTAACCCAATAATAAAACCAACACTCAAATTATTCTTAATAATATATAATCTCTGTATTTTACACAGACCTATAGCAATACAATCCCTCACTAACTGATTTAAAATCTTTTTTAACAAAAATCAGGTCAGTAAACCAAAATTTTCAAGTACTTCTGTCATAAGGATCTTCTTAACCTTTTCTTGTTTGAAAACAATAGGTTTTTTTCTCAGTTCAAAGTAATTTAAAAGAATCATATTAACAATATTAATATTAAGAACCAAAATGTATATTCAAACTATTCTGTACAAAATACAATTACTAACTCAAAATACAAGTCCTAATTCAAATTACAATTTCTAAATTTCAACTTACTTTCTCAAATTTAAATTATTTTCCTTTTTATCAAACCAAAACAAAACAGCAGTTATAATCTAATGTCTAAGACATCCAAGAATAGTTATATTTTTAATCCTCTTACTTCTTAATACTGAAACAACAGTCTTTCATAGCAACAATTAACTCCACTTAACTCTTCTGGTTAATATATCAAATCCTTCACTTTTACTTAATAAGTTTCATGCAATAAATAATTTGTTTTACATACATTTGTTTTATATACACTTTGTGTATATAAAAAAAATCACTTTTAAAATAAACACATATTCACACACTATAACTAATGAACACAATATGCAATTCACTCTTAGCAAAACAAAACAAAATAAACAAACAAAGCAAAACATCCCTAATCTCTAATCTCTGTCTAACTCTCTTACATCTCTGATAAACAAAATTGTTTTCCGAAACAATTGAAAACAATTGAAAACAGATTCTGGATTTCTCTTTTCGTTTTTCGTTCCCGCACGGTTGACCTAATTCCGCCATCGGAACACATCTTTTCACTGCTTGCACTTCCCGCTCTTGAACCGGGAGTTTCACGGCAACAACGCCAGAAAAATCCTTCTCTTTAACCAAATTAGAGATCTCAAGGGTGTTTTCGGGTGATCTGTCACTCGACTGATCAAGTACTGGAAAATTTAAAATTTGTTTTCCTTCACCAATTTCATCGGAAATAACCTCTAAATTATTCATCTGTAAGATGGGAATTTCACTTACACTTTTTTGAACAATTTCTTCCAAATCTGTTACTTTGGAATTAGCGTTTTTTTTTTTTTTACCTCCCTGCGATTTTCTCACGTCTTATTTATGACTTCGTGTTCAAATTTCTCACTGCCTTTAAAACTCTCTCCAGTTTTAATTTTACATAACCCTGCATTCTCAATTTTACACTTTTCTTGCGCCCGAGTATTTGAATTACTCCACCTCGCGTACCTACGATCCGACTTTCTCAATTTAAATAAACGCCTAGAAATACCAGGTGTCAGCAAAGCTTCACAATTTAATTCTGGCACTACCGCCGCCGTTATAAAAATCCGGGGTGAATTTTCCTGGTTCCCATTCCACAAAGAAACTGGAACCTTCGCCAGATCTGCTCTGCGAATTTTTCCGATGGCCGGAACCAACTCGATCTAGTTCCTTTAATTCTTCTTCTTGCTCCAATTTCTGTTTACGAATGGCCTCATCGCGATTCCATTGCTGTTGACGCAACATGTCCACACGTTCGATTTTCTGTAACCGGGCGCGCTCACTTTCTTGCTTTTCTAATTCTTCCTTAGCTGTCTCTAGTATAGTCTCATAAAGAGCCTGAACGTATTCTTCTTCATACTCCTCGGATTCCAGCACTAAATGCTTTAATTGTTCCGGGTTTTGTTTCCCGTCCGGGCAAGTTCCAGTTCATCCACTAATTTCTTCAAATTTTCTTTTTTCCTTTCCCCAGGAAAGTCATATCTACCTTTTTTTTCCAACCCAAATTTCTCTATATAAAAGTACTACTCTCCTTCAATACAACAAACAAACAAAAAATGTACTGTTTTACATGCAATATAATCAAACATTTATTACAATAACATATGTAAATGCTGACTCACTTCCATGTCTAGTACACGTTCAAATTTTGTTATCAAAGTTTTAAAATTTTCAAAAGATCAACAATTTTAAATTTAATTACACAAAAAAAAATCAGCATACATTAACTCCAAATTCAAAATTGTGACTTACCCCACTTGAAGGCTCAGACACTACGAATGGTAATCCACACTATCACTGATTTTTTCAGCCGGATAGCCCACCGAGCACAAAATACTTCTTTCTGACCCTAAGGTCCACTAAAATATATCTTTAAGCGTGGCAAACTGATCCTTTTCTTTTTTCCCGATTCACAGATCAACTGGGAAACCAATTCACAATTTTCTCTTCGCACCAAGGGATCCACCAACAGTCTCTTCTCTCTTCCTGTGGCCGTATCGCATCCGAAACTTTTCTCTTCTTTCAATCTTCGCAACCCTTTCATCACCAAACAGCGGGGTTGTGGTAACTCTGTTTCCTTTCCGCAAGTCGAACAGCTGATCACAGACGCCCGCGACACTTTCTTCTTCAGGGGTGTGGGGAAAGAAGGACAACAATCTTCCTCTTTTTCCAACGCTGGGCAAGGATTTCTCCAGCACTCCTTTTCTTCCAAAACAGAAAAACCAGATGACACCAGGCTTTCTCTTCTTTCTTCTTTTTTTTTTTTTTGTAAACAGGACGGCTTGCTTCAACGGCGATAAACTTCTTCACTCGTTCCTTTTCTTTCCGAAACTGAAACCAAACAGAATTCACGGCTTCTCTTTTCCAACATACGGGGACACTTTCCTTTTTTTTACTTTTTCAGTATCAGGACGGCTCTCTATTTCTTGAAAGAACAATCTTCACTTGATCATTCCGTGGGTAAAACGCTGGCTTATAAATAAAAGTTAGCTAAGTTTTTTTGTGTGCATGTGTGCCCAACTTTTTGAACAACTCGAATCCCGATTCTGACACCAGCTTTAACGCCAAATAAAACTAACTTAAGGAAAGATTCGTAACTAAAAATAAAAAGAACCTGGAGTTCATTTTCTACAGTTTTATTGACGGAACATGGACACACACACAGCAAGCACACATTAGTCTTATACACATAATAAAAAAATTATTCCTTTCGGAGCGGATCGCTCCATCAGCAGAGCCGAAAAAATTACCTCTTTCGGTCGCGTCCAGAAGGCATCTCTTCTCTCGGACCTTTTTCGAGAGATCAGTCTATCTATCAGTCTATCAGTCAGAGATCAGTTATTAATGACCATATAGTATACATACATATATGTGATAAATGAAAGCGATTATAACGCATATTCATTATATAATTCATCTTCATCTCTTTTTTGTATAATATAGATGAAGAATATGTTTGTACCACTCAAAAATTACTGAACATTTGTCAAATTTACAAGTCCTTTGAAAATGATAAGAGTTTGTTACATGTTATAATGTATGGCCTAATATTATTAGGAACCAGGATTCCATAGATTTGTCCAGTGCATGCATAAGTTGCATTTAGGCAATCAGCACATGTGTTTAGCAACTACCGTTAAGTAATTATGTATAGAGTAATTATGATTTACTGATGATCTTCATACTTTGTAATGATGCCATCTGATTTGTTCACTCTGTCATCACATTAAGTTTATGCGAGAGTCGATGAAAGAAATTTATAATATCTTAAATTTCTTGCATATTGAGATTTTTGATAAGGTAAAATTAGAAGGAAATTGGGTCATTATATAGTAAAGAAAAAGGCTACCATCATCGATTAAATTGTGCGAGATCTTTTGAATGTTGAAATGCTTTAATAGGCTAGACAATGGCGAAAACAGAGAGGCTAATATATAGAAGAAATATTTACATTAAAATGAAGTATAATAGATTATAATATGATTATTCCGCTTAAAATGGGATATTTTCGCAATGTCACGATACACTTCAAATGGCTTAGATATTAACACATTAAATGGAATGTATAGTATGTATAAGACCAATGATTTTTAACGGTTAGCTGTTTCTGAAATAAATTCAAATAATGATATTTAGGTTATTTAATTGTTGAGTAAAAGATGAGAAAAGAGGGGTGATTAATATATACATATTGATGCCATTTTCTCTAAAGCTGAAAAATAAATTCAATTTGAATAAATTATTTTTAGGTTTGTTCTCAACCATACTTAACGTCGAACATTTTAATGGGTAACAATGACAAAAAATTTTAAACAAGGGATATATTTAACTTTAAAACTTAAGTATTTTTAAAGCATTAAAATCACGTCATTTTCATTTCAACAGTTCCAAAAATAGAGGCCAAACCTTTAAAAGATGACATGCTTTTGACAACGCGTTTTTTGAAAATGATGTCATTAAAATTTTTCATATTTATTTAAAAAGCATATTTTTTATTATACTTCCATCAAGATCACATACAGTTAAAAGCGTATTTTTTTTCGCTTAAGTGATATTAAAACGTTAGATTCTGCTTATAGTAAGAAAACGATTAAAAACAATATTATAAGTATTTTCCGAATGTGGAATAAAATTAAATGTCTTTTATTTATTTATTATTATTATTATTATTATTCGGAACAGAAAAATCTCATACGATGCAAGTACATCTAAATGATTTGTCATTCACTTAGTCAGTTATAAAATGATACTTTTCTTTTGAATGCACTGTAAGAAAAATCCGACCAGTTTTCCTGTAGGAATCGGAAAAATAGTTGCCCTTATTGTACCGGAAAATTTTCCGACACAGTTCGGAATAAAATCCGTAAAAAAAAAGGAAATAGTCAATAAAACGGTATTTTACGGATTTTATTCCGAGCTGGGTCGGAAATCTTTCCGGTACAATAAGGACAACTATTTTCCGATTCCTACAGGAAAACTGGTCGTATTTTTTTTTTTTTACAGTGTGGATGAAATATGTGTATAAATTAAAACGTATTAATTTTTTGCTTAGCTTGTTTTTACCAAAGTTTAGGAATTATGCATAATCTTTAACAAACATACATAATGTATAGTAGCATAAATCCATACCATCTCAATACAGTTAAATGACACGAAAATAAAGACGACTTCCAAGATCTTTCTTAATAATTCTAACTTAAAATTGAGTATGATCAACAAGTGTGCCTTTGGATAGCATCACTTTTCTATTTTCTTTGAGAATCCAGATTATTTTCAATTTCAGATACAAAACGATTGTCGAAATGCTTTATGAATGCTTGAAAATGGTCAATAATTCGATAAATTCTTTTCACAAAAATGGTGAATGTGATTTCACATATGTATGTGTGTACTAAAATTACTTCCGGGTTTGGCGGCCTATGAGCCCCTAATTTCGTGTCGAGTACTCTGTTTCTGATTTTTCACGAATAGAAGATCGGTAGCATCAATAACTGCAATAAATCTTGTCCAACAGAATCTTGACCATTTGAATTAGTCCTTGAAAATGTTTCTGATTTCATAAAGAGACGTCAGAGCAGGAATCTCGCTGCCGATCACCAATTCCCGACCACGCGATAAAATACTTTATTTGGAAAGAAAAGGGACGTAAATTATAATGGCTGAATACCGCATTTAGGCGAATACCAAATTTAAAAAAAGTTTTATAAAAATTCTTTTATCTTCCTTCGAAAATTTTTCTTTCCCCTACCGCAACACACAATGTGGAAATCTTTATATTGTTTTTAATTTTATTAAACCCTAAAATGCCGCATTTTTACTTACTTTATTGTAGCAATAAACTACTAATTATCTAAATCCTCTCTCTGACATCACCATTACCACTTCTTTTTGCTGAACCCTCCCCCAAAAAACACACACATTTTAAAATCTTCCAGTCTCTTTAATTTTTATATTTTTCGGTTATGTCAATCCGTAATAAAACAATAAATAATCAATCCTCTAAATAACCCTGTGCCCCGACATTTTCACCCTTTGCATTTCTTTCTCTCAAATTTTAAATTCTTTAATCTGTTTTTTATTTATTTATTATTTATTTATTTATTCTTTTGCTATATTTATTGCGCTTTTGCAACAATTCTTCACTTTTAATTTTTTGCCGCATTTCTTACATTCTGTCAACAATAAGCAAACCAATCATCTGAAATAACTCTGAAAAACTCTACGAGGTGAAAATTTTCTTCTTTTTTGCAGTTTCGCTAATCTTACCTAAGCGCATCTATATTTAGAACCTCACCCAAAGCCGCAGGTGATATCTCAGCAAAGGGTGCCAAGCATTATTAAAAATGGAGGTTAAAGAACAGGAGCTTGACCATTTAATGAATGATTTATTTTTTTGTTGCTGTTGTTCGGAAAATATTATATCCGAATCTATTTTTTGTTAATTATACACAAAAACAGAGAAAAAATTATTTGTGTTTCCGTTGGACATAATGTCATATTATCACTCCCGAGTTACATAACAAAAACTGCTCAAAAAGTAATAATTTTAAATTATATACTCACTTTAAAGTGTTTGCACTGCACAATAACAACTATTTAACGATATAATAATTTTTTTAATGATTTTAGTAATTTTCAGAATTAATAATTGCTATCTTATAAAGATAGAGAAAAGCGCCAGTCGAGCACATTGTCACCAGTATCATGAAAAGGTGTTATAACCTGCCCGTGCTAACAAATCAGAACAAAAATAGACTTTACGACGTGAAATGCATATTATCACACGTAAGTGACACATAATATCTTACCAAAAGACGAATAGAAAGCGCCTAATGGCCAAAAAAAAAAAGATCATGTAACTCCTATGTTACAATATTCTTTTAAGGGTTAACGATTGGAACGATAAAGAAGATTCTGAATGTTTGATGACGAAAGTATTTTTCTAATATTTTCTGTTCATTTGACTATGGTTTCTTTTTGCTGATTAGCCAAATTGATAATGTTGGTCAAAGTTCAGCGAAAACTCTGCGTCAGAGATAAGAAGCTGACAATGAAATTACAGTAAGAAAAAACGAACTATAGCAATGTTAATGCATTTACAAAATTGGCTGAATCAAGTGCAGCTTTTGATATTCTTGGAAAATTTGTGTAATGAAATGTTTGTTTAAAGGTATAAAGCATTCTCAAAAAAGTTAGGTATTTCCTCACATAAATCTGATATTTCTCATCATTTCTTACTTAATGACTGTATGTTTATAATTTTCTTTTAGCATTTAATATATTTAAAAAGATTTATTGTTTTTAATGGATATTATACATAATTATGAATGTGCGAAATAAATATGTTCTAATACAGTGATATCTCATTGATACGATTCTCTTAGCTGTGCTGCTTTTTAATTTGGTTCTTCAAAAAATAGTAAAATTGAGAGACCACCATATTTATATGCTTCCTAAAATTGTATAAATACTTACCCCATTTATTTTGAAGGTTAATTAATTTTAATGGTGGACTTTACAATTCCGAAAAAGAAATGCTTATAACTGGGAAAATGATGAACTACCATGATGCAAGTTTCATGTTACAGACTTCTGACCTAATCAAAGTTTTTGCTTTTTAGAGAAAGAGACATGAAAGTAAATAAAGGCATAACGAGGTTCCAATAACCTGTCTGGCGCAGAGCCAGTCAAAAGAAGGTTTGACTCTTTAATGTAAATCATGCGCTACGAGAACTCTAAAGTTTCGCATTATGGAAGGTAATTTTAACTGAATTAAAGAAAAACTCAAGAAAAAGATCAAATTAATTACATGATTTTTCTCAGATGTACATATAAATCATGCTTTTGTATTATCTTACTTTTTATTTGGTATGATTTACAACATGATATAGTGCAAGCGATTTTGGAGTTATCTCAAAATAATGCAGATGATAATGCAATTTAAATAACTTTGTTACAAGATTTCTCTAATGCATAGTTGTGATGTAATAATATTTCAGAATTTAACGGAATCAAGGAGTTAATTTTCATTATTAAACAGTTTATTGTGGGAAATTAAATAAAATTTCAGATGAAATAAAAATTTTAATTTCTACTTTAGAATTTTCAATTTACTTTACAATATTTTTTTTACGTGATGATTATGTACCATTTTATAATAAAAGAAATCCCGAGCAGCAACCTCTGTTTATCTGCTACTGCATAAAAGTAATAAATAAATAAGAATAATTAAAATCCCTAATATGTTCTGATTTTCATAATATTAGAGCCCTTTCAAAAATTATACAGTAAAATTTTATAATGCACACGAAAGTAGTGTAGGTAAGGAGGGGCTATACATCTCTTTCAAGTGAAAAGCATTACTCTTCTTCGACAAATACCCTAAGACACATACAGTCAGAGTGAGCGTCAAAAAGCAGTTGTAAGTGTCTACTTTAATTTATATCACTATCACTATTACTAATTAGACCAGTGGTCTCATTCTACGATTCTCGAGCCAGGTAGACCCAGAAAAATATTATATTCCCTATAAAAGTATTATATAAATCCTGCCCACAGAGTGTTTTTTTTTCTTTAGCCTTCCCACAGTCGCGCCATTTCTTTCCAACATGGTTAGTCGCGTTGCACCTATGAGGTGTTTCTGGTAAAAAAAGAAAGCCAAGTGAAATTTATTCTAGTTTAAATAGTTAATTGTCATCTATTTAAGATCCTTTGGAGATATAAAGTATTAAACAACTTATTTAATTAGTAAAAGTTATTCAATAGTAGTATCACAACTAATTCAACAAAAAATAATGAAAAGCATATGAAAGTAGGTATGCACTCGTGAGGTGCGGGCGACTAATGGAAGGTTTAAAGAAAAGCTTCTGTTTAAAAAAAATGCTGTATCAATATTCTAGAGTAAAAACTCTAATGACTCTTCAATAATCTGCCTAACACTAAGACTAGTATCACGAGTCCAAAAAAACATTAAAGCTGTTAATGTGTATTTGGTAAGAATAAACACTAAGGATAATATCAAGATAGGTGCTGATTGAATGATGGTCATTTAGGTGGCTAATTAAATCTGGCCACATCCATGCATAACACTAATATTGAGATCATGTCAAACGACAATCTGTCCAAAAGTGTCACACTAATTACATTGCAGTTCCATTACATTGCTGTCACACCCTATACTAAAAAAATTGCCTAGTACTGAATTAGAGGTTTTTGGGTTCCGGGTGTAATAATTTTAACCACATGATTTTGCAATTTTATATCCAAAATCTGGTACGCTTGCAACAACGTTTTCCCTTCTTTGGTTGCTTGGGTTAAAAGATGTCTGTTTTTTTCTGCTAGACTTTTGTAACCCAATTTTTAAATGCTTGCTCTTTTTTGAGAATAGTGCGTTTTGTGGTACAGAATATTGTCATTTGTAAACAGTGTTAATAATTTAAAAACTGTTCTGTTAAAAGTGAAAAGTGTGACACTTCAATGTCAGTAAAGGGAAGCTAGCAAAAGTACGCTCTATATACAGAAAACTGAATAAACATTCATAACATGAATAGAAAAACTTCTCTTAATCCTATCTAGGTTACTGAAGCTTTGCTTCACATGGCCTCAGTAAACTATGTTGTAAAATCAATATTATGTAAACAAAGTTTTGTTTTGTTTTAATGTAAGCCCAACTATATAGAAAAAATATGTTATAACCTATACCAGGTTCGAGCAACTTATAATATACATGGTGGTTATAATTAAAGTTGTACTTTGAAGTGGTCCTAACAGGAAAACTACTGGACCAAATGTTATCAAACTTGGTAATAGTTTAAAGGATGTCATGGGAATTTATTTCCAGCCAAAACAATGTTCAAATACTCACCACCATTGTGGGAATGGTGCTGTATGCAAGATTGTTAAACGAAATATTACATGAAGACATCGGTTTAATGTGTTTAATCCTTTCTGAAACGTGTTGCAAAGCATGATTAATGTAACGTCCACCATTTTCCAAAAGCAAATGGAATCGTATTACTGCATTCTCTACAGTAGCTCTTAGAATATCAGGGGGAATATTACGGACATGTCGGTGTATCGCATCTTTCACTTCCGCCAAATTGTTTAAATTATACACCATAAACAGTGCTTTTGAGATAACCGCATAGCCAAAAGCCACAGGGGTTCAGGTGGCCATGAAGTGGGGATGTTTCGGCCTATAATCCATTCATTTGTGAAATGTTGCTTAACCCTTAAATGCCCTAGGTAAAAATGAGCCTTATCTGTCCACAAAATGTTCCATGGTCAATGTTTGTCCACTTCCATCCGTGCAAGAAATTCCAAAGCGAAAAATTTTCTTGGAGCAGGATCGTTACGTTGAAGTTCTTTAACATATTTGATTTTGTATGGGTAGAACTTCAGCACTTTACAGACAAATTTATACACAGCACTCCATAGTACGTCCATTCGACGTGCAATAGCACGTACTGCGTGTGCTTTCTATTGTTTCTTCCTCCACTGTTATTGCAACAACCTCCTCGGTTTCCACAGAAGAAGTGTTCCAACCCGTATCCAGATAACAAACCCGTGGCTTCAAACTTTGCCATCATTTTCCTCAAGCCCTGCGGTGTCATTGGCCCTCGGCGTATTCCTCCTACTAAACAATACCTTTGCAAAGCACGCCGTTCATTGCTATCGCGTTCATAATAACATTTAACGAGAAAAGCACGATCTGGCATGGTTAGAGACATTGTCGATTCGTCACAATGAGAACTCCGACTTTTGTCACCTTTAACGCCTTTAAATGGCAATTTTGTTAAGGTCACTGCTTCTTAAGGGTACAAAAAAATGTTAAACCATCAAAGGTTAAGTTAGTTATCAAAAGTTATCAAAAGGTTAAGTTAGATTCCGACCCTTATTTCGTTTAACAAGGGGCTGTACTTATATAACGTTATCAACTTTTTGGTAATTTTGGACCCCCCTCCCCCCTTACGATATCATATGTTATCATCTCTCAACCCCCCCCCCCCTCCCCCCAGCAATGATATCGTTATCAATGTCTAAAAATTCTTTTGATTTTTGGAGTGTTATACAAATATGGTTACATTTATTCTTCGCATACTTTATTGATTCACAATGAAGGGAAGTCAATAAAATATAATTTTGTATATAACTTTATATCAAATTAAATAACACTTAAAAGAAATAGTTGCTATTTAAAAGAATTTAAGAAATTTTTTTACATAATACGTTCAACAGTAATAATGTCTTCTTGCACTTGAACCCGTACGGGGAGGGGGGGGGGGTTAAACAGAACTTTTTATCAACAAAGCAGATGGACGAAATTCTTTCACTTTTAGTAAACACAAAGTATCATTTCGAAAGTACTTCTCATATGGTTTCTCGAACAGCGGATTATATATGCATACACACATGGTAGAAGAATAGGAATGCCAAACGTTGAGGTATTGCATAGTTTGGAATTAAATAATTTTATAATCAGTTGAAGATTTTAATAATAACTTTGTATTCTCATAAGAGTAGATAACAGAGTAAAAAAAAAGATGACATAACAATTTCGATATAAAGACCAAGTTACAAATTAAAAAAAAACAAAATTTTGGTTGGGTGAAAAATGATATCGATACCAAAAGACAAATCCCACCTCCCCCTATTAATATCTTACGATATCATGTCCCAGACTCCCCCTCCCCCCTAAAATAATAACGTTATATATACACAACCCCCAATATTGCATACAGCGTCATTTCCCCCTTGGTGGTGAGTATTTGAACTTCCCTTTTTGGCGGGAAATAAATTCCCACGACCTCCTTTAAACTATTACCAAGTTTTATAACATTTGGTCCAGTAGTTTTCCTTTTATGACCATTTCAAAGTGGAACTTTAATTATAACCACCCTGCATATACATAGACAGATGCGCGTCCATCAACAAAGATGTTCTCAAAATACTCAGGATTACAATTTGCCCAGTTATGGCCTGGGTCAGAAATATGTTAGATTTTGTATGTTTTTAGCTGCATTTATGAAACAGATTTTCAATGATATTTAATAAACATTTTTAGCCTTTAATTGAGGAAAAAGCTATATTTTACCTTGGTATATTTGAACCCTCTTTTACAATCTTATTTTTACAAATATTTGCATATTTTTCAAGTTATTACCAACATTTCTCCGAAATGCTTCAGATTTAGTTTCTTAATATTAATCTATGCTTAAACATACATTCATATTTTGCCCCTATCATATATCTTACAGCCGTGTATTAATGTTTACCGCAATTAACCAAACTTTGTTGTGCAATTCAAAAATCTACTATTTGGCCTTACGTAACTCAATAAAGAAATTTTGTTTTTTAATCTCATATTGAAAGAGTTTTTTCAATTTGTTTTTTACAAAAACATTTAGTTTAACATATTCTTTATATAAATGTTAGAAGACCGAGTATTTACTGACTCACACGGTCTAACTAGTGTCTCATTTTATAAGTTATTTTGATTTAAATAATAATTTAACAATCAATTTACTAATTCTTCAGAAACATTTGGGATAATCGTTATATATTGCATTGCACTTGTAATGAACAGAAAGAAGATGTTCTGGTAATGATGCAAAATGCTTAAGTACAAAGACCTATATTTTCCACTTGGAAAATGAAAGACTTCACATTACGAGAATATAGAGATATTTATTTGCTTTAAACATTATCGACAACAATTACCTGGACGAAATCGAAATCGCTCGTTCCAAAATTAATATTTTATACGCAATTCACTATCGGTCAAAGAGTTCTCTATTTGTGAATACCTCTGATGCAGCTCATTCAGATGGGGAAATTTGTACTCTGGTTTTAATACAAGTATTTTGAGTGATTAGTTATTGTATATTATCAATTCAGCGTTGTATTAATTTCAAAAAATAGTTTCTACATTTTATTTGGCGATGACAGGACTAACTAGATAAGCATCATGTAAAAGACAATTGATTTAAAAGATCTGTTTACAGATAAAAATCATTTTTGTTGCATTTGATGCTCATATACTCGTTACACTGTATTTCTGTTTTATTATTTATTTATGTATTTACCAAATGCATTTTTATTGTATAAGTAAACATTTTTTTAAAGATTCGCAACAGCAAAAAGTGATATTTTAAAGTAAAAAATTATACTAATAAAACATCAAATTATGCCGTGTTCCTAAAAATGAAAGAAATTATGTAAAACTATGTCAACTATGTACAGTCGTGGGAAAAAAAATTAAACACCCCCGACTAACTCCTCAACAAATTATCGTAGAAGAAAGTTACTGGTACCGAACGATTGGAAATAAAGACTACTTTTAAATGATGTATTAAAATTTGCTTAAAAGACAATTGATTTAAAAGATCTGTTTACAGATAAAAATCATTTTTGTTGCATTTAATGCTCATATACTCTATTACACTGTATTATTTATTTATTTATTTAATTATTTACCAAATGCATTTTTATTGTATAAGTAAGCATTTTTTTAAAGATTCGCAACAGCAAAAAGTGATATTTTAAAGTAAAAAATTATACTAATAAAACATCAAATTATGCCGTGTTACTAAAAATGAAAGAATTTATGTAAAACTATGTAAACTATGTACTTTCGTGGAAAAAAAAGTAAACACCCCCGACTAACTCCTCAACAAATTATCGTAGAAGAAAGTTATTGGTACCGAACGATTGGAAATAAAGACTACTTTTAAATGATGTATATAAAATTTTCTTAGGGAGCCATCTACATATTAAAACGAGCCATAACTTTGTTTTTTTCAATAGCAGTACACAATTCTGATAGCATAAATAAACTCTACACCCTTCAATTAGCCTAATTTTTATGCAATTCGCATGATACGTTTCCGAGAAATTAATTATTTTATAACCAGCGTATGTTAAGGGCTGTATCCAAATTGAAGTTCGGTACTCGATTGTTAACCGAGAGAGTTCCCTTCTTGATCAAGAAACCTTAAGCACCACTCAAGCAGTTAATGAAGCTTGCTAGATTACAGGACAGCAGCAGAAATTTCAAAATATTTAGTCACTTCTATCATAGACGGCCCCTTAAATCATCATTTTGCAGTTTTTTAAGCATAATTTGAAAACTACTTGGAATAAAAATGTGAAATTTTGGATCTCCATAAAGCAGGACTTAATAAATCTAAATCCATCAAAAAAACTGTAGATTGCAATTCATAATTTTTTCGAATATTAATTTCACAATTCATATCATAAAATTATAAAAATTGCTAATTCAACGTATTTATGTTTGGGTATTTTAGTATTATTGCTACACAAAAAATTAGCACATTAGAAACATAATTTCAGGAGATATAAATAAAAATATGAAAATGTAATTTAATATTAGAAGCACTAAATTTTGAATGTTTATAATTCAAAAACATATCATTCAAATGACTTGAAATTTCGTATCTAAGCATAGTTTGAACCGAAAATTTGAAATATCTCGTTAAAATTGGGTAGTGACATTGAAAAAAATGAAGTTTGGATTCGTTTTAATATGTATATGGCCCCCTAAGCAAGTTTTATATACATCAATTAAAAGTAGACATGATTTCCAATCGTTAGGTACCAGTAACTTTCGTCTACGATAATTTGTTGAGGAGTTAGTAGGGGGTGTTTACTTTTTTTTCACGACTGTACGTATAAAAGATATATGTTACTTTGTGCGTTTCATGGCAATGGTTAGGTAAATTTATTGCACGTAGAGGTCTGAAAATTTGATTGCCCCAGTGGATCTCTGGACGTCCGCGGTTTCTCATGAAGACGAAAGGGACTCGTTCGTTCTTTTTCTGCATTTTGAAATGGCGATCACTAGATCCGCCCAGAGAGTATCAAAATAAAATTGAATGAAATGATCAGGGATGTAGTGGAGGGTATACGGGGTTATACGCCGTATACCCTCTGTATTTTTTTAAGGAACACCGTATACCCTCTGTTTCTCAAGAAAGCTATAGTATATATACACTATGGTATACCCTCTGCTTTGAGCGTATACCCTCTGTTTTTTCTACGACTACACCACTGGAAATGATAAGGGATAAAAAACACGAAAAATTTTGCCTTACCTTCCCGGTTCCAACGGCAAACTTTGTTTAAAAAATATTGATATTTGCTGTTTCAAAAACATTTTTGATCGACCCTGATTCCTATCAGTTTTCAAACTTCTTTCTGCAATTCAAATCAGTCACTTACGCATCCAGGACGAAAATACAAAAAGAAAAATAATAGCCACGTAAACGCTTCTAATTGTAAGAGAGCATTGTTTTTTTTTTAAATTTTTAATATTTACTATTTCAAAAATATTTTTTCTGACGTTCTATTCCATGTTGGTTATTGTGTTTTCCGACTGTTTTTCAGAATTTCTGTTTTTACCCATATATTCAACGTATTTTTCTTGTTCAGGCGGTAAGACAGTGTCTTTGGTTTCGAAAATTATTAATATTTAACTATTAAAAAAAATTCTTAAAAGTGCTGTTATGTTAGTTTTCAAGATTTTCATTTTTCCCCAGTTGTACAATGGCATTTGCAAACGAAAATTCAAAAACAAAGAAGTACTTACTTGTTTTCGTACTTTCTTTGTTTTAACGATATCTTTTGATTAAAAAAAATATTATTGACTACAATTTGAAAAACAAATGTCGTTTCAAGGAATCGCCAGAGATTTTGTTCCTCTCATTGTCTTTGAAGACAACATTGCCCATTTTATTTGTGCTGCAGAGAATTATCAGAGGGGTTTTTTTTCTGCTTACGCTGTGGGAAACATCCATATTTTCATTAGCGATTGCCAATGCACTGTAAAATATCTTTTTGCGTTCTAAAAAAGTCAAGAACTGATTCCCGTTTTATAATTTTTAGGTTTTCTCAGGAACTTTGGGTCAGAATTGTAAGTTTAACATGTCTAAATGTCAAAAATTAAATCGGTAATCACTATAACGGAGGCCCCCTAGTTAGTTTGGAAAGATTTTCATTAAAAAAGTATAAAATCAAAAACATTCGAAATACGTTTGTAAAAGAGACCTTTGGGAACATAGCACCCTCGGTGTATACCGCTGAGACAATAAGGGCTCCAATCCTAGGTTCGTTGTGATAGAATTTCGTTTTAAAATATTAAATCATACAAATTCGAGAGGGTAAGCTGCCGAAGGCAGTGAGGCTCCAATACGTATTAGGTTAGTTTGAAAATAATTTCATTTAAAAATATAAAATCTAAACAGACCGGGGCAGGCATAAGCGTACCCGGTGTACACTTCCAAAGGCTGTGAGTATTTTTGTACGAATATAAGTAATGAAGCAATAACCTATTCAAATCCGAAAAGAAAAAACAGCATACAAAATATAGCAATATTTTTTAAAAATTCCATTTATAATCATTTAGAATCAATAATATTTTATATAGAGATAGACCAAAAACTCGGTTTCGATTTCGTTTTTGGACCAAAGTCTGAGTTTTGCCGAAAATTCGTTTTCGTCGAAAATACTGCCGAAAAGTTGGCCGGACTGAAACTATCTGTATTCCAAAATTCTCGTTTCATTCTTCGAAAATTTTCAGCATTACTCGCTGATTTGAACTGTATCGGCTCAAATGTGACACTCTTTATTTATTGCTATGAACTTCACTGCTTCCCATTATCAAGCATGACTGACTCAAGATGTGGGTGTAAATTATAAAGCGAGGAATTCTTTTATGGCCAAACTTTGAAGACGCTTTTCTCGTGCTCACTAAATGCTGCAATTAGTTGAAAACCGCAGAAGTGGTTTGAATACCCTTTGAGAAAGTTCTAATATAACTGATCATTTACAAAAATCATTATAAAAGATAAATCGAAATATGTATACCTAAAACATTCTTTAATTTGATGAAATTTGTATGATTAAAAATTCTTTTTGTGTCGTGAATGAATTAATTATATTTTACTTTATATGAAAATAAAAAGTCTTGGTCAGAGGCACAGAGAGCAACTTGGACCACACGTATAATTACATGTATAATCTTCTATACTAATGTTATAAAGGAGTAAAGTTTGTTTGTTTATTTGTAGGAGGTAATCTCTGGAACTACCGAAGCGATTTCAAAAATAGTGGTATCAAAATGACTGTCTTAGTCCCCGTTCGAACATAGACTATATCTAATGTCCGTGCCAGTAACCCAAAGGGAGTTCAGGACCAAAAAACGTTCTACAAATGCGATTTTTGTGTTTCTGAAGGGACTAGAAACATGAAATTTGGAATGGTAGTTACTTATAAGATACTAATGATCTCTAAGGACATTTCTTAAAAAATTCGAAATTTAAAAGGGGTGAAAATACTCAAAAAGTGTTCCAAAAAACGTTCTAAATGGCGAATTTTACACAATCTCGGGACGTTCTGAGCCTAGTTAAAAAATAATGACCTCTAAATGATGGTGACAGCCCTTGCTACAACATAGGCTATATTTTATGTCGGTTTCATTACCCCAAAGGGGGTGAAGGAGCAAAAAACATTCTAAAATTCCGATTTTTATGCTCATGAAGGACCTAGATACATTAAATTTGGCATGGTAGTTACTTATTAGACATAAATTATATCTAAGACCATTTACTAAAAAGTTCGAAATTTAAAAGATGTGACAATGCTCGGAAAACGTTCTAAAAAACGTTCTAAATGGCGATTTCTACGCAACCTCAGGAAGTATCGAACTGATTTCAAAAGTAATGATTGGAAATTGATGGTAAAAGCCCTTTCTCTAACATACGCTCTATTATATGTCAGTGTTGCTACCACCTGGGGGTTGCAGGATCAAAAATTGTTCTAAATTGTGATTTCTGTGATGAAATTAGGCATGGTACTTTTTTATAAGATGTAAACGCCCTCTCTAAGAACAGTTTATACATAATTGAATATTTAAAAGATGTGAAAATGCGCTAAAAACGTTCTAAATTGCGATTTTTACGCAATCTCAGGAAATATCAAACCGATTTTAAAAGTAATGGTTGATGGTCAAATTCATAGTGAAAGTACCTGCTTCAAAATTGGATATATTTTATGTTGTTCTCACTTCCACCTGGATGTTACAGGAGCAAAAAATATCCTAAACTGCATTTTTGTGATACTGAGGTATCTAACATTTTGAAATTTAGCATGGTAATTACTTAAAAGATGCAAATGGTTTCTAAGAACAGTCGAAAGAAAATTCTATTTTTAAAAGGATGAAATGAGCGAAAAGCGTTCTAAAAACGTTCTGAATTACGATTTTTATGCAATCACATGAAATACCAAAATTATTTCAAAAATAATGGTTGCAAAGTGTTGGTGATAAAACTTGCTCAAACATAAGCTATATTTTATGTCTGTGCGACTACCACCAGAGGGTTGCAGAAGCAAAAAACGTTCTAAATTGCAATTTATGTGATGCTGAAGAGGCTCTAAACTTTAAATATGGCATGGTGATTACTTATAAAATATAAATACCCTCTAAGAACAGTCGAAAATAAATTCGAAATGTAAAAGGAGTGAAGCGAAGGGAATTAAGCGAAGGCGTTCTAAAAAAGTCCTAAATTACGATTTCTATGCAATCTCAGTGGAATAATAAACCGATTACAAAAATAATGGTTGCGAATCAATGACCTTTGATCCTACACGGGATATATTTTATGCCAGTGCCACTACCACCCGGGTTGGCAGGAACAACAAACGTTCTGAAAAAGCCCTTAACAACTTTCTAAATTACGTTTTCTATGGAATATTAGGAAATACCAACCAATTTCAAAATTAATTTTGACAAATTAATGATGACAGTCTCTGTTTCAACATACGCATTTTATGTTAGTGCCACTATAACCAGAGAGGTGGTACACCGTTAGACAAGAAGCTTGGAATTTGACATTATGGTTAATTTTAAGATGTAAGTGCATACTAAGAACGGTTTTTCAAAAATTCAAAACTTCAAATGAATACTGAAATGAGCATAAAAGCTACAAAATACATTCTAAATTATCATTTATTTAGAATTAGTTTTAGTTCTTTTTATTAATTTATGTCTCATTTCTGCCCAATGCAGTGTAATAATGGAAATTAGTCAAACTGTGTCTTAATTAGTAATTTTTAAATTATTCGTAAAAATATAATATCTTCTAATAAAAATTAGACGTACCAATATCACTTAGCAAGTTTCAACAATTACGCGAGCAAAGCAGCAGGTTTTGCTAGTTAATTAATAATTATGTATATTTAAACATGTATTAATTACTTTTTTTTAAAAATTCGACATTTTCGTTTTCTACCGAAAATAGCAAGATTACCAAAATTCGGTTTTGATCTTAAAAACCTGTTTCGATCGATCTTGAGATTTATTAGCTCAGTTTAGATAAACTTGTTGTTTTGTTTTATATATAGTAGTCAGAGTTTATGCTGTTATAACACTGCGATCAAAGAGTGCTGTTACATGCGAATGGTCTATTGTAACTCGACGTGGAAAATGAACCAAAGTATACGCCTTCCTCGATTGTCCGATGGGTAAAGCAATTTTAGTTAAATATAATTTTATTGGTCAATTATTTTGACGATCACCCTTAGAAATTAACAGACTTTAGTTTGTAATTAAGGAGTCTCAGGAGTCTTAGTTATTCACTAGAGGTATTACATTTAATTTTGTTTTCCATCCGCTATAAAACACAAATGCATAGAAGATAGCTTAATATATTCCCTGATAGCTTAATATCTGCTGTGTATAGTAAAATTATTTGAACATGCTGCAACAAATATTTTACTTTTTTTAATGTTTAAATTTGATTTTTTTTAATAAATTTAATATGTTTTTTGATTTGCATTCTCAAAAATTCTAAGTTCGTTTGGATGGATTTTCATTTAAAATATAAAATCTTACAAATTCAAGGGTCACGTTACTGAAGGCATTGAGGGCCTCAAGATTAGGTTCATTTGGAAAATTTTAGTTTAAAAATATAAAATTAAAATCGGCAGAAAAGGGCATAGCGCTCATAGTGTTCGTTACCGGAGTCAGTTAGGACCCAACTCTACGTTTGTTTGGATAGATTTTCGTTTAAATATGTAAAATTATACAAATTCGAGAGATACGCTGCCGAAGTTAGTGTGTGTGAGAGGGGAGGACTTTAGGTTTGTTTAATAAAGGTTTTCGCCAAAACTATAAAATCTTTCAACGCTTTTTTTAGGTATACTTAAAGTTATTATCACGGGCAGGGACAACAGTGGACGGGCATCTAATCTATCTTCTATCTATACTAATCTTAAAAAGAGGTAAAAATTGTTTATTTGTAGGAGGTAAGCTCTGGAACTACCGAACAGATTCCAAAAATAATGGTATCAAAATGATGGTGTTAGTCCAACTTAGAACATAGGCTATATCTTATGTCCGTGCCACTGGCCAAAAGGGGTGCAGAAGCAAAAAACTTTCTAAAAATGCGATTTTTGTGTTTCTGAAGGGACTAGAAACATGAAATTTGGAATGGTAGTTACTTATAAGATACTAATGATCTCTAAGGACATTTCTTAAAAAATTCGAAATTTAAAAGGGGTGAAAGTACTCAAAAACCGTTCCAAAAAACGTTCTAAATGCCGATTTTTACGCAATTTCAGGAAATACCAAACCGATTTAAAAAATAATGGTGTCAAACTGATGGTGACAACCCTCGCTCCAATATAGGCTACATTTTATGTCGGTGCCACTACCCCTAAAAGGGGTACAGGAGCAAAAAAAGTTCGAAATTGCGATTTTTGCGTTACTAAAGGGTCCAGATGCATGCAATTTGGCATGGTAGTTACTTAGATATAAATGATCTCTAAGAACATTTCTTAAAAAATTCGAAATTTAAAAGGGGTGAAAATGCGCGAAAACAGTTCTAAAAAAGTTCTAAATTGCGATTTCTACGCAATCTCAAAAAGCACCCAACCCATTTGAAAAGTACTGGTTGGAAATTGATGATGACTGCCCTTGCTCCAACATATGCTCTATTTCACGTCGGTGTCACTACAACCTAGGGGTTGCAGAAGCAAAAACGTTCTAAATTGCGATTTTTGTGATACTGAAGGGCCTCCAATCCTGAAATTAAGCAGGACTGTTATTTATAAGATACAAATTATCTCTAAGAACATTTCCTAAAAAATCAAAATTTAAAAGGGGTGAAAATGGGCGAAAACCGTTATAAAATGCTTTCTAAATTGCGATTTCTACGCAATGTCAGGAAGTACCAAACCGATTTAAAAAATAATGGTGTGAAAAAGATGGTGACAGCCCTCGCTCAACCATAGGCTGTATTTCATGTCCTTGCCACTACCCCAAAGGGGGTGAAGGAGCAAAAAACGATCTAAATTGCGTTTTTTGTAATACTACAGGGTCTAGCAACTTGAAACTAGGCATGGTAATTACTTAAAAGATATAAATGATCTCTAAGAACATTTCCTAAATAATTCGAAATTTAAAAGGGGTGAAAATGGACGAAAAACGTTCTAAATTGCGATCTCTACGCAATCTCAGAAAATAACCAACCAATTTCAAAAGTAATGGTTGGCAATTGATGATGACAGCAGCCCTTGCTCCAATATAGGATCTATTTCATGTCGGCGTCACTACCACCTTGCGGTTGCATTTTAAAGAAATTTTCTAAATCATGATTTTTGTGATACTGAAGATGCTAGCAACATTTGAAATTTAAAAGCGGTAAAAAAGAACGAAAAGCGTTCCAAAAACGTTCTAAATAGCGATTTCTACGAAATCTCAGGAAATATAAACCGATTTCAGAAGTAATGGTTTCAAATTGATGGAGACAGAACCCGCTCCAACATAGCCTATAATTTACGTTGTTGTAACGTAATTGTTGCGTGTCATGCCGGCGTCACTTCTACCTTGCGGTTGCATTTTAAAAAAACGTTTTAAATCGTGACTTTTGTGATACTGAAGGTGCTAGCAAAATTTGAAATTTTAAAGAAAAGCGTTCCAAAAACGTTCTAAATAGCGATTTCTACGCATTCTCAGGAAATATAAACCGATTTCAGAAGTAATGGTTTCAAACTGATGGTGAGAGAACCCGCTCAGACATAGCCTATATTTTACGTTGTTGTAACTACCACCTGGGGGTTACAGGAGCAAAAAGAATTCTAAGTTGCATTTTTTGTGTTACTGAGGGGCGGTCTAACATTTTAAATTTGGAATGGTAATTACTTCAAAGATGCAAATCCTTTCTAAGAATTGTCGAAAGAAAATTCCAAATTTAAAAGGATGAAGCGAGCGAAAGGCGTTCTATAAGCGTTCTAAATTACGATTTTTATGCAATCGTATGAAATACGAAACCGATTTCAAACATAATAGTTGCAAATTAATGATGACACAACCTGCTCAAACATAAGCTATATTTTATGTTGAGGGTTGCAGCAGCAAAAAAATTTCTTAATTGCGATTTCAGCGGTGCGGAAGAGGATAGAAACTTTAAATGTAGCACGGTAGTTACTTATACAATATAAATGTCCTCTATGAACAGTCGAAAATAATTTCGAAATTAAAAAGGGGTGAAGCGAAGCAAAGGAGCGAAAAACATTCTAAAAGAGTCCTAAATTACGAATTCTATGGAATCTCAGGAAATAATAAACCGATTACAGAAATTATTGGTTGCGAATCAAGAGTGATATTCCCTCATCGTATACGGGCTATATTTTATGCCGATGTCACTACCACCTGGTTGGCAGGAACAAAAGAAAGCCTTTAAAAACAACTAAATTCCGTTTTCTATAGAATATTAGGAAATATCAACCGATTTCAAGGTTAATGTTGGCAAATCAATGGTGACAGTTTCTGTTTCAACATATTTCGAGACATTCTATTTCAACTGTGTTGCGGCATTTTATGTTGGTGCCACTAACACCAGAGAGGTGGTAGACAAGAAGCTTGGAATTTGATATGATGGTTAATTTTCAGAAGTAAATGTGTTAAGATGGTTTCTAAAAAATTCAAAACTTCAAATGAATATTGAAATGAGCGTACGAAATGAGCATAAAAGTCTCAAAATACTTTCTAAATTATCATTTAATTAGAATTAGTTCTAGTTCTTATTAATTAAAATCTCACTTCTGTCTATTACACTTTTATAATGAAGTTTTGTCAAACTGTGGCTTAATTTGTAATTTTTAAATTATTTCAAAAAATGTTCTAATAAAAAATTGTCATGCAAATACCACTTGGCATATTTCAACTATCACGCGAGGAAAGCCGCTGGGTTTGCTAGTATTATAATAAAAGTGATAATGATTGACTGAATAAATGAATGCAAAAATCACAAAACATGTGGAAATCATTAATATTTTGTAAATAGAATTAATATTACATCAGTTAATAAAATTGAGTAAAAAATATACATTGAAATATTTTAATATTATGTTGTATGTTAATGTTTGCATTTAAATGGTCATTTTAATTCAACTTTATGTAATTGTATGTTTTTCATTTAAAGCATTACAACTTTTTTATTGGGGGATAAATTGCCATTTCTAACATTATTTTTTTTTATTTGCCAAATTAATTTCCATTCTATTTCCTAAATTCATTATCAATAATACCAAATTCGAATGAATTAATGTCTGGATCATTTAATATCAACGAAATAATGCGAGAATTTTAGACGGAGCAGTTCATTTTAATGCCTTCTACGAAAAATTTCTCTTTCTTATAAATACAATAAGACCGACTTCTTAAGAAAACGAAAAATAAAGTTTCTCTCTCTCTTAAAATCCATTCAAAAGAAATTTCCTATAATTTCATAAGCCCATTAGTCTAACCATGGTGATTGTAATATGTAAAAATTATCGCATCTCATAACTCACGCTTTTAGGTTTATGAATTTATTAATAATTTTCAGAAAGGCTAAGTTTATTACTAGTTACTCTTTGAAAAAAGAATGTGTTCGTACAGTTTTTAATAAATAGACGCTCTTTTATCCAAAAATGCGTTTATGTTCGTACGAAGACATTAGTATAGGTATAAAGGGGTGAATATCACAAAATGTGATATTTTGAAAACAAAACTTTTTGAAGATTTAAATCGTTTCAAAGCTTCTGATTTTAAAAAAAATATTAGTTGGACAGCTGAATAAAGGAACTTCCATGTAAAATTGTTAAAGTTTGAAGAACTTAAATTCTTTTTGTGTAATATAATTACCTGTCATTTTCTTGGCATATGTATGCCAGGATAATGACAATTTCATTCTAAAACATTTTTCACATTCTTGTTTTGTTTGGTTTTTTTTCTTTTTTTAGATCTGACATTTTAATTTCGTTTAAAGGAACATGTTTCCTCTATAGTACCTCAAATTCAGTTTTATGTTCAGTTTTATTTGTAATTTATTGAAGCATAATAAATTTGACATAATAAAAGTCTACTCAATTTTACAAAGGCTTTAAACATATTATTTTCAAAGAAATATCTAAAAGATCTTTCTGGTAGGAGTGATTTTACTACTTCTGACTTGAACTATGTCAATAACAAGAAGAATTACTCTGCAGCGCCGTCTTTATAGTTCAGAAAGAACTAAATAGAGCAGGCGAGGAAAATGACATTCATTTTCAGTGACAATCATATTTTAATTATGGAAAATTATTTATGAAACACAGAACTTGTTACCTTCCTCATATATGTGTTATATAAGGTATAATTAATAATTAGAAATTAAAAAAAAAACTAGAAAAAGATACTTGTATAGTATAGCAGAAAGCCTTTTACTTTGTACACTATCACAGTGTGACATGCCAGAAAAACGACAATCTGAAATTTTAAGTCTTTTAATTACTTTATTTTTGTGTTATTATAAATATAATATTTCTTGAAAATACTTCTAAAAATATTTTTCATTTGAATGTAAAAAAGAAAATTGCACTATATAACATTTAATAGAAATTTTATCGTGCGGACTGCAATTTTCGTATTTTGTGATATTGTCCCAAAGACACTTCGTTTTCAAGTTATTTTAATTAAAATTAATCTCGCAATTAATTTATTACTATTAACGTTAAAAGAAATTTCATGCAAGATTAATTGAAAAACTTTTTAAGATGAACTCATTCAAAATATCATCATTGGATAAATCATGCTACTTATTTATTTGATGTGACATGCAAAGATATATCTTGCGTATACTACGTTTGCTCCATTTCATAAGTTGAAAAGATCGCGTGATCTATATTGAAATGCTGCGTGACATTATACTTTCAAAATGGTCAGTAATGTATTAAAGTTTTCTTTTATATATTACTTTACTCTGTAACAGATATTTATTTAGTGCTCGTGCATGAGGTATCCCTTTATTTAGTTTACAGAACATTTTTTTTAAATATAGAAAATAAAAGTGTATGCAGTGTATTCAATTTTGAATAAAATATGTTTTGTATTGCCGTCTCTAATAAAGGAAGGAAATCGGTTTAAAAATGACAGGCAGAACCTCGATTATGGAGAAGATGATAAAATAAAACTATTTCCTTTCTTTGGAAAATCCTTTGAAAACATTGAAGTTCGACTGATTTTTACTGCTTCAAAAGTGAGGAAAATCTTTCTTTCTTAAAATAAAAAAAAAAAACATTTATACCTCTTAGCCTTTTTTGCGTGTAAATAATACCTATCTTTAAGTCAGTTTTCTCATTTTATTTTACTTTCTTTTATAAGGCACTAATTATCAGTTTTAATAATAAATTGTGTTTCACATAATGAAATGAAATGTTTTTCTTTAGAAAAACAATCAAAGTGTTAAAAAAAAGTTTGAACATTGAAAACAATCAAAGTGGTAAAAAAAGTTTTAACATTGAAAACAATCAATGAATTAAAAAGAGTTTTATCATTAAAAACAAAGTACATATATATATATACATATATACATTTATATATATATATATATATATAGTTAGAAAAATATTGAATACTTCTATTTTTTTTTATATGAATATTAATAAAAATTATTCATGATTGTTAGCATATGCATGTCAGAAATAGTCATTAAATGAAATTGCACTGCAGTTCTAATTAAAAGTTTCTAACATTTTTTTTTTTAGAAAAAATTATATTCCTGTTTGATTTTAACACATTTATCCACTAATTATTGTAAATTTCAATTAAAAGCATATTAAAAGATTAAATCAAACGATTATAAAATGGTACTTTGTATATTTTTCTAAATACTTCATTACTGATAATGATTTTATATTCAAAGAATTTAATTAATAATTACCCCAAATATTCCAATATTCGTAATGAAACATTTTAAATTTGTAAAAACACTTTTTTAAACAAGAAGAATTCACAAAATAAGTTCCTAATTTAAATGTTTATAAAACATTCTTTATTTAAATTCAAAAATATTTCTATAAGAGAGATGAAAAATACGGAATTATTATTATGTATACATGTTATTCTTTTCTTTTTCATAACTTTGCAACTTTCGATTGATTAAACAGTTTTTCAATGTGTTACTGCGAGCGTATTAAAACATGTAAAACTGAATAAAAAATTGTATGTGAAAGTTTTGTTTCGCCTTGAATAGGTTTTGAAAGATAAATTATTAGATTATTTTTCTTTTTAAATTAATAATTATACAGTTCAGTTATTTTAAAACATACTAAGGCCCGATAAGTAAGTGTTTGTACAAGTAGTGACAGGTTGTTTTATATATGGAAAATTTTTAATATCGAGTAACTGAATTTTTATGTTTTCAGACATAAATATTGGCTATTCGTCTCTGAAATGTTTACAATAACTTTTGAATATTTTTACTAATGCGAGAAATAAAAAAAAATATTTAAAAAAAACTGATTCGGATGACTTTTGAATAAAATTTATACTTGTTTGTTTGCGTGCGTGTGAGTATTTCAATCAATAAAGGAGACTTTTAAATAATAGGTGAGATCTCGGTAGGCAATACCATCACCCCCCCCCCCCCAAAAAAAAAGAAAACATTTTGGTGCATGATAGCTCAGTGATTAGTGCATTATTGCGTTGCCACACAAAGCAAGTCCGAGGCTCGCCTCCGGATTTTGTAAAAAATTCACTCGACATTTCATCCCTTTCTGGTCCATAAAATCAGTAGCTATTTTCCTCGAGAAATTAAGTACTGAGAGGTCCTCATCAGGCTTGCCATTCGACAAGGACATATGTCCAGCAACCCTGAGAAAATTTATAAGCTGTATGTACTCATACACGTACCACCTACGCTATTGGCGCCGCAAACCGTAATTACACATAATTTTTGTCATCTTGAAGTTTCATATGCTTGTTTATTTACTCATGGGAATAATGAGAAATATATGAAAATGATACATATTTTGATGACTTCCAGTGTGTTTATGCGTGTTTGTGCGTGTGTGCGACTGTTTCCAGTCACAAAGGCACATTTAAATGGAAGGTGAATTCTTGATAGGGAATACAATCCGAAGAATGTCATATTGTATGTCTTTAGAGCATTATATCAGTTTTATTTTCATTTTTATTTCCTCATAAAAATGTAAACTAATAAGGTGCTATTAATGATATAGAATACAATTTAGAAATATATATAATAAACACTCAGCACGAAAACAGCGACTAATAAAAATAAACATTCCGACATACAACTACGCTTTTCAAAGACAGAATCAAACTAACCATGTAATGAGAGTATAGTCATTTCCATTGAACCACGTCATCAAACACGTGTACTGAAATTCACATATATTGAATTTATGAGCTGCCACAGCTTATATAAGAGAAGGGCTTATCTTTGTGACAACCAACCATGTAACAATCAGTCCCGGTCACCTTTACAGTTGGCCACAAAGAAAAAATATCCAGTCACCTCATACTTTTGTTTGTCAAATTCTAGGAAAGAGAAACGAAATTAGCCATTCGTCTGAAAATAGCCATTTGTTTGAAAATTATGTCTTTTTTCAGTTTATATATATATTTTTTTAAACTTAAGTAGACGTTACAAAATTGAAGTGCTTACAAACTTTGAAACCTTCAATAGGAACATCTAATTGTGACATCATATTTGAATTCTCCTGTAAATTTCTTTTTTTGAGTAACAAAAGGCAAGACATTCGGGGAAGACGTTTAGGAATTATGCAAATAGAAAGTTTAACACTTCTGATGTTAAATTCCTTTTTAATAGATCTAAAATAAACTGCAAAGCAGTTTGACATTATGCATAACTCATACTTTGAAGAAAGTTGCAGAGAAATGAAGTTACCAGAGTTATTGAAATGAATAAGAAAAGCAATACAATAAAGACAACGAATGGCATTTTTTTTAATGTGATATTATATATCAGATGCACACTCACAATTAATACCAACACGGTTAGTGCATTTAACTTGCTTTTCTTATTAAAACTGTATCGTAATTACGCGTTTAGGTTTTTTTAATAAACAAAGTAACACTCGTCAAAACTTGGTGGTAAACTACTTAATGATATCCTCAGAAAAACATATCAGCATTAAAATGCTCGAAAATTTTACTGAATATGTGTTAGAAATAGTTAAATAAAATAAAACCCCCTCCTTTTATAACGGGAGTGGGAGCCGGCTGTAAATTAACAATCTTTACATGTATCCAGACAACAGAGTATTTCCCGGAAAAAATCAGTTTTCAGATCCAGTAAATTCAAGTTCTTTAATTTTTAAAAATTATTCAACTCAATAAATTTTTGAAGTTAAAATTTTATTAGTTTTTTTCAAATATAAACATTAAACTGCATTGCAATACTAATGGATGAAACCACATTTTTTATTTAAATGTTTTTCTTTCTTTCTGTTGGAAATAATCCGAAATGTGTTTCGTCTTCGTGCTTTGTGACATATGCAACAGGGGTCGCCACTATCCAGCAGTGTTTTCGAATAATTCCAAAAGACTGAAACATTACCTTAATAATCAGATCTTCGTTTTCTTCCAGACAGATGGCAGCACTACAAACTTTCAAAGACACTACGGTCTGGATATCTTAATTTGAACTGATCACGAACAATGACTTTTTAGCAAGATCAGCAATATCCCTTTGTGAAATTAAAACTGTGAACCAACAAACCTTGACTCAACTTTTTAAATCCCCAATCTATCTGGGCGTTGCCTCTGCACGATAAGGACGCATTTTTGTCCTCCCTTTTGCATTCATTTTATAGGAAGCAATGTTTAGCTCCTAAAGAATGCTATTAATTATTAACGCAGAACACTTTAAATTGTATATTATATTAAATATTCAAGATTGTGCATCATTTAATAATCACTTGTATTTATACCTAATATAGATAGTTCTTTCAACAGTGCAAGTCTCCGTGATTGCAAGCCACATTACACATCAACACATTTTTTAATAAAATTTATGATTTCCAGCTTTTCACTGAACGAAACTGGTGTGTCTCCGAAGCTCCAGCATCTACGTTTATACAGGTAAGAAGAATTTTATTCTTTTACATATATATATATTAAATTGAAATTAATTTGAAAGAATAACTATATAAAAGGCCTTTACGACAAACACTAAGACTTTTTGCTCTTTTTTGGGAGGGGGAGAGAGGGATAATCACTTACTTTTTTAGTATATATGCCTTATTGATCAATTGTAATAAAAAACCTACAAAAAATTTTAAATAATTTCAATTTATTTAATCAATAATGTCAAAACTTTTGATTAAAATTTTTAAAACAAAATCATAAATTTAAAAAATATTGGCAATGGTAAAATTTTTCCATAACATCCTTCCTGAAATAAAATATAATTTACATTATTGAACTGAGATATCAGGACATTAACAATACCTCAGAAACATTCTACGATAGTGATCTGTTCGAACCCACACACCTTTTAGAGAAACAGGATTATTCTTTGTGGTGCCTTAGACCACTTGGCTATTTGAACTTCGCTAAACGTCCTTCTGAAATGAAAGAAGTTCAAAATTGGTTTCCCAATCTGCTTAGCAACATAAAAGCACCCAAAAGTGCTCATTAAGTAGCAACCGAAATCGGTCTTAAGGCAAATGTCAGACGGATGTCTTTTTGCACGCTTTTTTACTTACGTATTATCCCTACACAATGCTAGCGGCATTGTGTAGAGATAGTACGTAAGTAAAAAAGCGCGCAAAAAGACGTCCGTCTGACATTAGCCTAACAGATCCGCTTTACTTTTTAAATACATAAATGGGCAACGTTGTCGGCAAATGGATATCATATATAAATGTCGTTATTTGACATTTTTACTAGCGATTACTACTATATTGAAAGTGATGATTGTCTATAAGAAAATATCCTTATAAGAATTCTTATAAAATTGTCTTTTCATGTAAGATATGATTTTATACTAAATTGTGAACCATCTAAATTTTTGTAATTCATTTTTTTTTTCTTTATTTATTCTTATTTATTTAATTTTGCTATTTTTGAATGTTTTTGTGATAGGCAGATAATTTCTCATATGATAACGCATTAGTCGTTTTATTATAGGCTAACAATTGTTCCGCAACTCAAGTTTTATTGGTTCAAAATTTATTCGAGTGCATCTTTGCATCCTGTATATGCTTTCGTAAAGACTATTTAAGAATGTAAAATAATAATAATAATACAATATAATACATCATATAATTTATTATATTATATATGATGTACTCGATATGACGTGTTCATTTCAAATTCTTTTAAATTTACCTTAACCAAATTTATTAAAAACAACTCATGTTATCACTTATTAACACAAAGTAATACAGCATTTTCAAGAATCGAAAAAAAAAATCGGATATCATATGATAAAATTTATACTTTGTTATTTTTGTGCGATACAAACCATTTAAACACTTCTGTATATCTTTGTATTGTAAAAATCGTACAAGAAGAACATTCTGTGGAACATTTTTTTCGTTCATGATAAAATATTTTTAAGATAAAACATGTTTTTTCTATCGGTATGCACGTAGCAATAATAATAATCATTAATTAATGTCCCACATCAAATTCAAGTAAAAACAGTTGAAATTTAAGAATTCACAAACACATTGTTTATCTCCAATTTTCGTTCTTCTTTAGAAAACTATTACTCGGCTTTTTTATTGTAAATCAGAAGGGAAAAAATTTAATAATGAAAAACTCAATAGCATAAAGATAAACTTGGAATTTCTATTCGCTTTTGAATAAATATATCCTTATATTTATTTTTTTTTCTTAAGTATAAAAATGACATTTAAACGTGTTAAGGGAAAAATATAATAATGTAATGTAAATTCTTATAAAATAATCATTTATAAAAATAAAACAATGTTTGAGTAAACAAAATGATAAATCGATCGCGTAACGTTTTCTTATATTTAGACCTTTGTGTGGAAATCACGTAAAAGCTATTTTAGCTTTTTTTAACATAGTAAAAATGTTTATGGCTTCAGTTTGTTTTGTGTGGTTGTGCTGCGAAAGTGTTGGTAGAACGCTTGCATTTTTCACAGTAAAGCATCATTTATTTTTTGCTATTTTTGTAGTTAATGTACAGGATTATTCAAAATGATCTACGATATTTTAAAACACTCAATATAATAAACCCATTTTGAAACATACACTTGAACGTGTTTAAAATGAAAGGTAACTGAAATATATTCATTTTATTGAATTATACGAGGGTAGACTAAAAAAAAGGTTACAAGTAGCAACATTTGAAAAGTAGTTATTGTGGAGAGAGTATTTTTTCCCAGAGTGGAGACAGACTGTGCTAGTTATCTTACAGCAGTTGTATGGGTAGGTAGTGTAAGTTCGGAAATGCATCAAAGCAATTGAAATGGTAAGACGTTTAGAAAAGTGGTCTTGCTTGTGCCACTTTAACAAGGTTGCGTTAAGAAAGCCAACGCAAATGCCTTGGCATGTTAAATGATGGTTTTATTCTCCTGTATGACATTACTAGCCCCATACTGCCCGCCAAACTCAAGAATTTCTGCAAAAATTCAAGTGGAAAGTCTGGAGCCATACACCCCCCACCCCCCTCCTCCTCCACACTACCACCACAAAAAAGCAACCAATGACTATTTTCTGATTCCGAAATTGAAGGAAACACTTATCTGTAGTATGGTTTTATTCAACCAGTGATTTTAAAACACCAGCTCAAAACTGACTCAGTAGACAGGGGCATGATATTATTTACCAAGCTAGGTTAAACAAGTTGGTCCTGCTATCAGATAAATGCCTAAATAGATTTCGTGATTATGTGGAAGAGTGATCGGCAAGCATATCTTTTAATTTCATTTTGTATTTTCTGCATATTGTTAATGAATACTTTTTTATTGTCCTTATAACCATCTTTTTTTATCCATCCTCGTAAATGTTCTGTATGACTTCCTTCAGACACACGGACAGTGTCCAGACGATTGTTTAGTTCGCGACAAACTCATTTAAGCATGTCTGGTGTTATTAGGTTCAGAGCATAACTTGTGCGTATTTTTATATCTGCCAAGTTGCGTGGTAGAGGTACAACATACACGTTGTCTTTCCCAAAGCCCTATACGAAAAATTCACATGGTGTGATTGTTACAAAGACACAAGACAAATTCACATGGTTGCAAGACATCCTGTTTCTCCAAATTGGATATACAAATGCTATTGTAAGTAGGACTATATGTTTCAAAACGTCTACGATACGTACGTTGGGCTAAAATCATAGATTCTATTTCCGCATACCTCAGAACGCCAAACGCCTTTTCTTGGGGAGACGCCATTTTCGGTTATAGCGATAGTAGCACCACCACAATTTTTGTAGCGCTACCAGAGCAGGGGAATGTAAAAATGAGAGTTTTCCTTCATTTTAAACCCGTTCTGGTAAGTGTACTGGGTGGGCACAATTAAAGCACACCTACTCTGACCCTATACATCGAACCACTGAGTGTAAAGGCTTCAAATTTTGTGTACATACTATTCAGGACTTGGAGAAACGGATTACGCAATAAAAATAGTTCCAGGAACACAGAAAGTTTGCGCTGTACAACAAGAAATAGGGTAAAAAGGCAAGGTAAAAAGGTAAATAATATAAAACCAAACAAATGGGAAATAAACTTTTTTCCGTTTTAATTTCTTTTGCCCTTATGGAAAAAAGGTAAATAAGCTTAAACTGCCACTATAACTGCAATTTGACATTGCAAGCACAAACCTTTCCACAAACCCATGGCTTTGCAGTCATGTTCTGGGTATAAAGGTGCGAGTAGACCACCATTCTCACTATTATGAGTATCAGCATCTTTTCTTATGGCCATGGGGTGTTTTTGATCTTTAAAGGCTTTAAAAGGAAAGGTACTGATGTCCTGCAAAACAGGGACCTTTCCGTCAAGTGAAGCTGAACTCCTTATCTCCTGACTCATTGTTGATTCGCCACATCCTTTTGTAAATGAACCGCAGAAATTATCCAGAACAAAAGATTTCCTATAAAAATGTAGAAGGATGGCAAAACAAGCGTTTAAATGCAACCTAACGGAGAATAAAAACTGGGGAGAAAGTTATTTCTTCTGCAACATTTCAATAATAGCAAAGCAACCAGCCATGAATTTCTGACAGTCTGGCCATTTTGTTCTCTGGATGTTAATCGGTGTGATTTTTGCTGTGAAGTCAATTAAAAAAATCTTGTTTATCATGAACTGCTATTAACCTTGGCATACCTGAAAGAAAATATCGCTCTACTTGTAAGAAGCATCTCAGTCGACTAGTTAAGATCTGCAGTTCAACAAGCTGTGCACAGACTGCAGATTTTACATCTTCATGAAGGAAACCATATTGAGAAGCATTACGGACGTAGGTAAGGCCCTTGTCACGTGAACATTTGGTACGTTCAAATAAAGTTTGTAGATATGAATTTTTTCCTCGTATAACCAATTGCACAGCGCCATCTATCGGTGGTTTCTTAAACTAATTTTTCTCGTAATTCGTTTCCCGACGTCTTGAATAAAATGGGCACAAAATTTGAAGGTCATACACTGAGTAGTTAAATATATAGAGAGGTTGAAAGTCTTTAGTTTTAATTATGGCCTCCCTGTATATTTCAAAGTGAGTTTATTATAGTAATTTAAAATATCGCAAATCATTTTGAATAACCCTGTATTATATAAGATAAAATCAAAAGCTTAAAATGTTGTATTTAATAAATTAACCCCAACAGTTCTAGTTTTTACAATTAGTGTTCATATAGACCGATTTGTAGAATTCTGCGAAACAGTTGGTATCAAAACTAATTAATTATTTTTAGTTTGCGAACTGCAGGACTTCATGCAGGATTGTTAAAACATATTTATCAATCATAATGAATCTATGCAAAAAAATTATTTTTTTATCTTTTAAAAATTTTTAATTTAACAAAATATGAACACATCTGAATTTTGTTTTCGCGTTAACCACATTCAGCCTTTCACAGGGTGTTAGCTAGGGAAAATTGTATTTTCTTTTTGCTCGGACCAGGACATTTCATTGTTAAGCTAGGATTCTTTTATATTTAGATCAGGCCGCGAAATTTCCACTCGCCAGCTCGCAAATGGGGAGCAATTATTTAAGGTTGGCGAGTAAGTTTTTTATTTTAAAATATCGTGTTTTACATCAAACTATGTAAGCTCAGAATATCGTGCCTCAATCCAGGGACATGCGGGTATTATAGATCTTTTGTGCTTAGTTGAGAAATGCAGATATTTTAACAAAGTATGGCAATGAAAAACAATGCATGTATTTTATCCATTTTATTGCTGAAAGTATGAAGTTAGATTTAGTGGAAAATTTTTAAAAAAGTGTACATATATCAGCATTCTGGTTGAGGGGACCACAGATAGATCAGATGTTGAACATGCAAATGTGCATGTTCGATACGTAGATGGAAAAGATAATTATATCAAAGAGGACATTTTAGGAGCAATAGAGTTGCCGAATTCTACTTCATCCAGTTATTTTCAGAGACATAACTGATTTTATAGGTAAGAATATAGGTCCTATTGAATATAGAAACAGGTGTTATTTTGTAGGCTTGAGTACTGATGGTGCTCCAAATATGGTTGGTTACAAATCAGGACTGGCTATGAAGAAGAAATTTATTTGTGCTAAATTGATAAACATTCATTGCCTTGCACACCATTTGCAGTTGGCTGTTTTGGGTGCTGTGGTGAAGTTGAATATAGGAAAACATTTGATTCAATGGTTAGGAGTATTTTTAAATTTTACCATGTCTCGGCTGAAAGACCTTATATGTTAAAAGAAACAGGAGAAATACTAGGAGACAAAATTCTTAAACTGAGGAATATTCACTCTATTCCATGATTATCCATCAAAGAAAGTGCTTCGAAAGCTCTTTTCAAGCCATCTTGATCAGGGGGCCCACAGAAAAGACAATGATAGTGCTAAAGCTAATAGTTTGCTGAAAATATTGAAGGATTATAAATTTCTTTAACTTCTGTACTTTCTCTTGGATTTCTACAGGAAATTGTGCTCTTTAAGTGTGGCATTGAAAAACATGGAACTTGATTTCATCTGGAAATAAAAATTGAACATTGCATCTCACTTCTGACAGATCTTGAATCTAGTGTTGTACCAAACGAACAGGAGTTTTCGGACCAACTATCCATCTCAGGGATAATCAATGTTATATAGCTGGCAAATATTAAAAATGGGGAGCGAGAGTTTCAGACTTTAAGAGGGAGAATTATTAACCATGAAAGATATACATCACAGAAAAACTGCAATCTATGTCAACAGGTGTGTTAACATCTCTGCATGTTTTTGACACTTTGGGTTGGCCTTCCAAAGAAAAAAATCTTGAATTTGGGTTAGAAGAAATAAAAAAGCTTTTCATGTATTTGAAACAAGTCTCTTAATAAAAAAGTGGATATTATATCGGCAGACGCAGAGTGGGCAGAATTCAAGTTTATGCTTTCTTCAAGATATGCTGGAGAAGTTTTACAGTGAAAAGTACTCAGCAAGATTCTCCAATTCGCTCCAGATTCTAACAATTTGCGCTGTTCTACGAGTGAGTATAACTTCGTGCGAGAGGCTTCAGCTGTCTCAACAGACTCAAGACTGCAGGCAGGAACTCTCTGAAGAGTGAGACACTGGATGATTTATTCAGAATTTCTATTTATGGATCCACCCTGACAGATCTTGACCCTACAGCTGCGATTGACAAGTGGTATTTCAGTGCAAAAAGGCAACGCTACACAAACATGAAGTTCTAAAATTACAGGAACTTTTTCTTTCGTGACTTTTTAGTGGTATTCGATTTTTCAATTTCTGCATTCTTTTATGATTTTGGTCATCAGAAAGTTCTTCATACTACATCTGTTAACACTTTATAATTGTTCATTTTTCTCATGAATGTAAAATATTTCTGGCTTAACAGACAGCTCCTTCTAAAAACGGACAATTTAAATTCAGTTTGTCATATGTGGTTCATTTTCTGGGCAAGTGTGGTACTGACGTTGCTGTCCAAATGAATATAAATATTGGCGAGCAAAAGTTTTAGTCTGGCGAGCACCTTTTGAACTGAAATTTCATGACCTGATTTAGATCATCTTTAACAGATTTTACTATCTTCGTACACAGACAAAGGGAAGACAAATTTACAGGATAATGTTTTCAGCTATTTGCTATCATTGTACACACATACGAGGAATAAATTAATGCCATTTTTTTCCTTTATACAAATTTTTCCTATAGAGTAGATTTATTCAAGCACTCTGCAAGACTGTCATTTAAACGATTAGTAATTTAGACATTTTATTTATTATCAGAATGTGCGCAGAAATATTTTTACTTGAAATTACAGAAGGCAGTCCGCACTTTATGAAAACGATTTTAATAGGTAAGTTTCATGTATAAGTGTCGTATCCTTTGCGGGGATTTTCTTCTATCTGACGCGCCATGGTTCTTGCCAATAGCTCCAGCTCGAATTTTCCATAAAAGTAAACTTTTTCTTAGTACTGCAATGCCAATTTTACCCCGTTCCTCTTGAACTGTTTTCCAAAGTCCGTTCAGTGTTCTTGGATGCCGTTTTCCTAAGATTCTCTTTAATAAACCAAAGGTCAAAAGTCGATTGGAGAAGCATCAGGTGATTTTACAAATATTTCATTAAATGGGATACACGTTATTCCTGTTTCTGATTCTTACTTTGCTAAATAAGCGGCAGTAGATTTAGCCGTGCGACTTTGATTTTGTCCATATGAAGCTCAATTTATCAATCTTCTTTCCATATAAGTTTGTAATTGTTTCTTTGAAAATTGGTTCTAAAATACTCTGCTGATAGTAGAATGAATTAATTTTGGCTTTATTTGAGGCTTTTTTTATTTTTAATTTACTGTTGTAACAAAATCCTGCAACTATCATGCATCCCTTTGGGAACTTTCCTTTACACTGACGAAGCCATTTCGTACGGTCATTCCCCTCCGTTAATAGCAATAGAAAATCGATCTGTTTTATTACAGTGATTTAAATATAGCCATGCGTCATTGAGTGTTACTACAAATATCCATTTTTCAGCAGCTAGGTTTTTTTTTTATATAATTTCCTACAATTTGTTTCCCTTTCCACAATATGCTTTGGCAAAAGCAGATGAACTTTAGGTTTAAACATCTGTTTTGGTTTCAAATCTTTATGAATGATTTTACTTACAGTGACCGAAGGCATTCCTAGTTTTGATGCAATGAATCTTTGAGTCGGCAGATTTTCTTTTAGGATCAGAGACTTCACTTTCTTGATATTTACCTGCGTTTCAACACTTTTAGGACGTGGTTTCGCGATCATTTTTTTTCATTTTTACTTTCACTTAGACTTTTTTCCTTCGAAATTTCATATATTATAAATACTTTAGTTGAGGCTTTTTTTTATTTTTAATTTACTGTTGTAACAAAATCCTGCAACTATCATACATCCCTTTGGGAACTTTCCTTTACACTGACGAAGCCATTTCGTACGGTCATTCCCCTCCGTTAATAGTAATAGAAAATCGATCTGTTTTATTACAGTGATTTAAATATAGCCATGCGTCATTGAGTGTTTCTACAAATATTCATTTTTCAGCAGCTAAGTTTTTTTCATATAATTTCCTACAATTTGTTTCCCTTTCCACAATATGCTTTGGCAAAAGCAGATGAACTTTAGGTTTAAACATCTGTTTTGGTTTCAAATCTTTATGAATGATTTTACTTACAGTGACCGAAGGCATTCCTAGTTTTGATGCAATGAATCTTTGAGTCGGCAGATTTTCTTTTAGGATCAGAGACTTCACTTTCTTGATATTTACCTGCGTTTCAACACTTTTAGGACGTGGTTTCGCGTTCATTTTTTCATTTTTACTTTCACTTAGACTTTTTTCCTTCGAAATTTCATATATTATAAATACTTTTTTAAAATGAAATAACCGCGATACTTACACCGCTTTATAATTTGTTGATACGAATAGTTCTCCACGGAGAGCGCAGCTACGTAACCTTCGAACCATCTATCAATTTTAGGAGCCATTTTCAAAATAAATCTTTCATTTTACATTCCAATCAAAAGATAACAGTAGCAGACGATTATTCTGAAGTTGACAAATTTTTATCTCAGAATAGAAACGAATAAAATAAATTACAAAATCGTTTCTATAAAGTGCGAACGACCTTCTGTCTTTAAAAGTTATATTATTATAAATAAGTTATTATTATTAGCTAATATTTGTAAAAAGATTCAGATAATTCGATAAAAAACGATGATGGTATTCAAATTATTAAAAACCGAAAAGAAAATAATGATAATAAGTCCGATGTTATAACTTATAAAAATATAAATTCAGCATTTCTGTTATTGGTCTATTTCTGTCATCTTGAAGAATCAATTTCTTTATTCAACGCTAATCGAATACACTAATCCACCGCTCGTGGACAGCCAACCTTTCGGTATAGGAGCTGATTAGTCCACAAGGGGAAAACACATGTCCACCTGCCTGTGGTGGCCCCAGTACCCTCGAACGAGCCCGGAAGCTCCAGCAGGCTAAAAGACCCTTATAATATGCTTGCTGAAGGAACTTGGTCGCTCTGGCACTTAATATGAGTATTTACACTAAAAATTTAAGATAGGACACTTTTTAAGGTAAACAATAATTAGTAGGATAATATGACAGAGATTGATTAAAATTACAAAACAAACAGAATGACTAATAAGCAATATGACAAAATTAAATGAAATAAAGTAAAATATTTAAACTAAGTGACATGAAGTGAAAAGTTCATCATACAAATGAGCGTTAAAAGTCTTTTTTATAAATGAAAAATGTTTGTTTAAAATATTATAGTTGGCTTTTAACTTGACATAATTTGTTGGATCAAATAGGACCCTTTTAAGGTTGAAACGTAAATATTTGTTTCTTTTAAGGGTTGGGTTGGGTTGATTTTTGACGGCCAATTACCTACACGAGGGATATAGGCCCGGGGGGAGTGCCCTCCGTGGGGGTCTTTCTAAGGGAACCTAATCCGTATTAACGCATGGAAGATCCACGGCTCGAAGAAAACCACGAAAACTCCGAACGATTAGGAACGACGGGCGCGATTGGGATCGAACACAGCACCTCCCGTCTACCAGCTTCGAGAGCAGAACCTCTCGGCCACTGGTGGGGCTTTTCTTTTAAGGGAACGGTGGACGTTTAAAAATATTTTTTAATTTTCAGAATAGAGATTTGAAATTTTGTGCAAATATACATTTCACCATAAGTATATACAGCATCTTAAAAGAAATCTCCAATCTTATTATAATTTTAAGATCTTTTAAAAATTTTAAAATTTTAAAACGAAATTTTAAAATGCTCCTTGCGTTTTAATTTTTTAGATATTTCCTCCACTTAGGATTTTAATCACGTAAAACTCTATTACAAACAAATCTCTGTATCGATTTTTTAATCCCTTAAATAGTTAATTTTTTAGAGATATTTTTCTGAATCCCATATCGATTTTCGTCAAAATTCTGCCTTTTAATAAATTAAAAATCAAATTTAATTGTCTTAAGGAGGTCGAATTAAAAATGCATACACAGTTTCCTTGTAAGCAATATTGGGATTCTTCGTTATCAGTTTAATAAATTTTGATAAACAATTAAGTAGCAAGGAGCATTTCAAAACATGAGTATTGAAAAAAACAGATTTAAAGTACATTAATAGACCAAAATATTGTTTGTGATCAAAATTAAAACACTTGTAACTTTGCATAAAATATTCGCATCTGCATACGGTTTTCCTCGAATGGAGCAGTACAAATTAGAGAATAATAATACACACAAAAAGAAATATTAATTTTGAGGTCGCATTTTGCTCAAATAAAGGCCCACAGTTCCCTTTTTTTATAACAGAGACTGGAAAAACTAAATTGATGATTGGTGACATGGTGGATGTTGTTGTTGATTTCGCTAAGATGTCGGCTCTTTCATTACCTCTGGTTCCGGCGTGTGCTTTGATCCATTTGTTTTAGACTGTTTTATGTGGATAATCTAGTAATTTAACATATATCTGATGAATAAGTTGATTACGGGTGAAGGCTAGATTAAGGACATCTTTGGCTGAGTGGCTGTCCGTTAATAGAAGTAGTGAAGAGTAAGATGATGTTAGAAACCAGCCTATTACTCGGTATATAGCGTATGATTCTGCTTGGTACATCGAGTTTAAGTTATGTAGTCGAAAAGCGTTATCAAAGCTAAAATAGGTGTCTTTTTCAACCGTAAAGGCTGCAGCAGTGCCTGAGTCTGTGTCGGAGCCGTCTATTGTTAAATCTTGATTTAGTTGGTTTTTGTCTGAATAGGTATCTTCTAAAATTTGTAAGTTGTTTAATTTGTAATATTCTGGGAATCTGTAGGAAAGAAGTTTCGTCATTAAATTATCTATGGTTATTGGGGTATCTTAGATGATGTAATTTCTACGTCCTTTTAAAGTATTGTAGTAAGAGAGTTATTTTGCTAAAATTATTTGAATAGGTAAGCAACACATTAGAACACACAGAGCGTCAGTTGAGATACTGCGATAAACTTTGATGATACCAAGCAGTGCCATTCTTTGTATCGATTTTACCTTCTGGATACCATGACAGTTTAGACGAGGGAACCAGACTGCTGTTCCATATAAAATTTGACGAAGTTTAACCGTATTATACTAAGTTTTCAAGGTGGAGGGGTTTATCCCCTTATTGAAAAAATGTAATTTGCCGAAACCAATATAAAAATGTTGGGTTTTTGTTCGTAGACGTATACATATAATCCATGAGTAATGTTTAAAATTCCTGAAGGAAGAAACAAGATTTTTGGAATACAGATATTTTCTGTCGAGCTTCGGTTCAGCCGAATAAATTTTGGACCAAAATCTAAAACGAAGTCAAATGCTATGTCGATCTGTAGTTATCATACACTTTTCTATTAAAGACGAGTCATAAGTTCTTATAAAATATGTATTCATTTCCCCACTCGTAAGCTCCTAACGCTGTATTATTTAAAAATTAAAAAAAAATTAATATCTAAAAGTGGCAAACTTCTATAGCAACGAATTGAATACTTTTCTAATAATATAAATAAAAGTTGATAGTAATTACCTAAAAAATTAATTGAAATCTGATATATCTACTGCTGTAAGATATAATCATTACCTTAGTAAATCCATTAATTCTAACATCGGAAAAAGCGTGTGACATTAGAAGAAGCATGTGGTTAGATGCTTCCACTATGGGCAAAATCAAGCAGGAACTTTAGTAAAATTAATTAACGATTAACAAGAATGCATCTTTACAAAGCCGCATCAAAATATCTGAGTATGTTATAGTTCATGGATCGAATGACTCTTAATTTCAGAATACGTGCAATGATTTGTCTGATTGACGAAACTTTTAAAAAATTAGCCTACCATGTATGATGTTGTATGATAAAACTTCGATTGTGCAATGACAACTGAATGATGTTCCGAGTTCGAAATCTTTTAGTTGCGGATTAAAATAAATATATAAAGAATTTTTCGTCTTTTTTATTTGCTTGCTTGTAATTTTGCCAAAAATGAAAGTAAACAGTATCGAAGTATTATAAAACTTTATTTATACATTTGGTGTTTTTAAACCTCTGACTACAGAATGAAAAGACTATAAAAATATTGCCACTTGAATCCATTGGACTCAAATGTAAATATATACGATTTCCAAAACACAAATTAACTATTGGTTTATAGTATACTAATGTAGTATACTAATATAGTATATTAATACAGAATACTAATACAGTATGCTAATAAATAATACATCACAATCTATGCAAAATAGAAAGGGTATATATAATGTAATTATTAGACATTTATTTTTATTATCTTCAATTACTGGGGTACATGTCACACAAATAAACGAAGATTGTTTTGTGTCCAATGCCTGATACTCGAAAAATTAATTCTAAACTTACAGAGCAAATCATTCCGAAGAAAATTAATTATTTTAAGTATCCGAAAAGTAATCGCGATGCAATTTAAAAGTTGAATCTTTACTTGAATAAAGCATTCTGAGTGATTTGTAGAATAATAACTAAATGCACTTCTCTTTTATTTACGTAATGATATTTGAGAAACAAAAAGTAGAAGTCGTATGATCGTTCTTTGTGCAAGTCATTTCTCTCGCTGTGTTTTCACATTTTCCCCATTTACATAAAAAATAAATAGCTTTAGAAAACTAACCTGGAAGGACCTCTTTCTGTAGCAATCCCCAGGGTTGTATTTATGTTGATTTATTTACATTACATATCTTTATCTGACTTTAGAGCTGTATAAGACTACTATCAGATTTTATTTAGAAGATAAAAGATTTGGCCTGTTTAAAATACATTTTGAATGGCTTTCTCTTTTAAATATACATAAAAGTAAACATGCATAGTACTATGTTCATGCTGAAAGAGTGCTGAATTCTGAGCTGAGAATGAATAGAGTGTTACAGTGCTTGAAATTAGTAAAATATGGGGCGCAAGAATGACAAACGCTTTAAAATTGCTAATTTATTTTTAATATGTTGAGGTTAGAAACATAAAATTTTACATAGTGGTTACCGTAAGAGCTATTCCAAAAACATAGAAAGTTAAAAGTGTATTTATTGTCTTTCAATCCATAAACGGATCAAATGTAGCAAAGTTTTCTAAAACTGTCGCTGAACTCTTACGATAGAGAACAATAGAATTTCAATTCCCTTTCATTTGCGATGCCGATCGGTAAAATCAGCTTATGACGTGAATTAGATGGATTGCTGGAGCCAGATGAATTATTAAACAATTATTTTTTATAACTTTTTCCTATATGTATTTTTATTTTTTTGGTATATATCTTTTATCAAATAAACTAGGTATAGATTTAAAATTGTACTTTCCTTAAGATAATTTTTAACTTTCTCATTATTTTTTTTTAAGTTCTTATTTTTAATAATTTAGTTTAATCCATTTTTTAGCATTTAAATTGTGATTCAGCACAAATAAAATTATATGTTGTTTGATATCAAATCAAAAACAATTTTTTTTAATAATTTTGAAGCTGATAAAAAGGTTCTCCTCTTCGATCACCCAATATACCTGCTTTTTGGAATTGCTTTATTGAAGTAAATCATAACAAGAAAAAAGCTACGTCTACAAAGTTTCATATTAATATATTCATAACTTTCTCATTAAACGAAGCAACGTTATTCTAAAAAATACTGCCTGAATTTCGAAATGCTTTTTTGCAATCTTTGAGGCAACATTGCAATTCAACGTCCACAAAATCGTGACTTGATCGACGATAAAATGAACCATCTATGGCTTGACACTCACATGATTGCTCAAACCAGGAAAAAATACCCTCGCCAGGCTTGAGTAATAAATTATACAAACATTACTTTACAGAGGGAATTTCACCAAATTTGGCGATATTTCGCTAAGTGCCCTAACGTTTTGATTTGATACAAATTTCCAAAGGTAAGTGTATGTCTTTGTGCCTGCAAGTACATAACAATGCTGTACATAACAATGCATCTCAACGGATTGTTACATTTCTCTAATATTTCAATTTTTGCAAAATCTGCTACAGACGTAATATAATGTTAGCGTTAATCATGGGCATTATTTTGATGTGTAATACAGATTTATGAGATTAATTAAATTTCGATAACAAAAGCGTTCATGACAGTCTAATGGCGTAATTTTGGAATTATACGATGGATATTGCAATACATCGCAATCCTGCGGCAATTATTTTTGCTGAATGACGAAAGATGCGTGTAGGTTTCTATTGTCATGGTAGAACACCAATATTATTGCTATTCCGAAAGTATTCAAAAGCACAATTCGCTTAAATTGCAAAATGATATCTTGGAAGTGTAGAAGTCGATGGGCTTCTGAAACTTTATTCGGCTTGATTATTTTTGCTATTTACATATCCTATCTAATCTTTTAATTGCGTTGTAAAATGACAAAGGAAACTATTTCTTTACAATCACTTCAATTATTCTTTTAATGGATATCATCTTCCGATAGTAATAGCTAGTAATTTCTGTTGGTTGTTCCTAAATTTCTACAACTAATATCGTTTAAAAAGCTCAGTTTTCATCGCTAGTCATTAATCGTTTCAAAACTGGATTATTTTGGATGAAATACCTATTGCCAGTGAATTGTGATAAGATGAAGTATCTTAAGTTATGCTTTTGGTTTTAATGAATTGTGTTAAAAAAAAATCCATATATGCATGAAACGATAAAGCTAAGCCCCTTTTTAAAATTTTAAATTTAAAATCCCCTTTTTAAAAAAATAGAAATTTAAATTTAGAAAAATTCAAAGTTTTTAAAGGCGTTAGTAACTGTGTCTTAATGATTAAAACTTCTTTTGCCCCTGGTAAGTTTGTTTTCCCACATAACACTTTATAACTTTGAAAGATCGTTTTGAGACCCTCAATAAGAATATTTTTGCTGACGATAACGCAATTTTAAATTGTATCCACAACCCGTAGACTGACAGAGTCAACGCCTCTCGGCCTAGGCAATCAATCGTTGAGCTAGTGTCCAATTAGATTAAAAATAGGCCCAATTTTGTAGTAAGGATCTCTGGCAGAAATAATGCCAACTACTTCATATTTATAGCACGGCTCCCCTCCGAGAGCAAAGATTTTAATATCTAAATAATGCAATAATAGCCACGCCAGCCTGCGCTTTGAATGCGCCTTGCAATAAGACGAAGTCCGGATGTCCTTCTGGAAGTAACGCGTCCGAGTTCTCAGCCCCATTGGGCCTGTTTCGAAGGAATCATGTAATCAAAGAGAAATAAACCAGGTCCCAAGAAAAGACTGTGTATTTTAATCAGACACGCACATTTTGTCAGACTTCACGGGACTTAACGCACCACTGCGTACCATGACTACATGAAAACGCTAAAGAGACCCGTCGTCGTAAAACGCCCCGGTCCCGTGCCGGAATTCCTGAGAGCCCCGCTAATGTTAACGCGATCGCGGGACAGAGAACCACCCCTGCCTTCGAGGTTCATTTCATGCATGTGACGTATTCAACTTCACTCTACTTTTGCGTGCTGTGCCACTGCAGCTATCCCTAATCATTACTTTGCTTTCATCGCCGCCCTAATCAACTAAACGTGCAGAACATCGTTCTTTTTTTTAGTGAAAAATAATCCAAACAATATTTAAAGATTATTAATCAAATTGCTGTTCATTTTAATACTTTGTCATTAGAGTAAGAATGAAACATTTGTGAACAATGTGTTTTACTTTGTGGAAAAAAATGAAATGTTATGGAAATCTATATATTTAAAAGACCAGGCTGTTTTTTTAGTCATCAGCCCTGAGCTTTCTACTGAACCGATTTTGATAATTATTTTTTTTAATGAAAGCTGTTCATTTGTAGATATGCCCGTTCTAGCTATTTTTTTATTTATTTCCATTTTTATTCCTCACTACAATTAAAAATAACTTTAAAATTTTTGAACAGAAAATGACGTCACTCTTTAAAAAAACATTTACTTCGTAACACTGCTACTTTTCAATATTTTTTTCGTTCCGTTGATACTAATGCTGTTACTTTCTCATGTTTGTCAGCAAAACATGTTTGTTGAGCATGAAAATATTTACTTGAGAATGAGAATTGATGTCATCCAAAAAGCCTACATTCCTGGTTGAGAAAACTGTTCAATCCACTATAAAAGACTATTCGGAAATGTTTTTGAAAATCATCGGCAGTAAAAGTAACTTTGTTTTTATAAGTACCACTGAATTTTTGAAACCGTTTCTGAGTAGATTGTATAGCATGTTAATCAGTTGTCTGAACCCGGAACATAGGTTTTCCTGATTCTATAATTTATCAAGTGAACATTTTCATGTTCAAACTAGTTGGATGTGCCAGTCGCAAAACTTTCTTCAATTTCATACATCCTAATATTTCAAAAACTAGTTACAGTTGTTAATACTTCAATATCATTAGTTCGATACTATACCAACATTGATTTTCCTTTTAAATTTCTGCTTCAGTAAATTAATCGGAATAAAAACGAGTTATCTCTATCATGCTATTTAGTAAAATCAATAGTTTTTCATTATTCTGTTGTACATCACCTGTTTGAGAATAGCCGGCTTTGCAGGATGCGAGTTTCCGTCGCTGCACGAGCCGCCGATGGACAATAGAACTACGAAAAATCCAGAAAGTTATACAAAAATCGCTATCACAGCGTCACTTTTCACCGGAATATTTCCAAATTGCAGGAGGACCTGCTGCCCATAGCCAAAAACATACACAAAAAAATTGGTACAATCCTGTGCATAACTTCATACACTTTTCGACGATACAATAATGAAAATGTTACAGACATCGCTGTTACAGCTCCCCTTTATGGCGGAATGTTTCCAAATTTAAGGAGAACCTACTGACCATAGCCAAAAACATGCGCAAAAAAATTAATTAAATTCTATAGATAACTTTATACACTTTTCGATGGTACAAAAATGTAAATGGCACAAAAATCTTCATTACATAACCCCCCGTCCGGCAGAATTTTTTCAAATTTAAGGACGACTTGCTTGCCATAGTCTAAAACAAGCTCCAAAAATTTGGTTCAATTATATGCATAACTTAATACACTTTTCGTTGGTACAATAATGAAATGGCACAGACATCGCTATTACAGCGTCCCCTTCCGGTGGAATATTTTCAAATTGAGGGAGGACCTGCCCGTCACAGCCAAACATTTGGTTCAATTCTATGCATAACTTCATGCACTTTTCGATAGTACAATGGCGACACAGGGACACGGACGGACAGACATTGTGTATAAACATGATTTTTGGGATCTATGACCCCTAAAACGTGAAAATCTGTTGAAAACAATAGGTCGAAAAAATTTTCGATTACAATACTTTCTTCTAAATAAAAACATACATTTATTTTACTTAAATAGGTGTCACAAATATAAAAATTAAAATATGTTGACATGTTTCGGTTTAATAGTAAAAACCGTAATCATAACACACACATAATCATTAGAAATGAATGACACTGGGTACCAAAAAATAATCTAAAAACCAAAAAACATAAAAATGCAAAACACTGCGCCCTCTATGATCTCAAATAGCCTACGCTACCGCGGCTCCCTCTATCAGACTCCCTTTTTTTTTTTTAAGTATTTATTAAGGAATTCCAACCATAAAATAGGAATATCAACGGATAAAGAATCATTACACACAGTATCCCTCCTAGAATATATCTCAATAGATTCCCGGATGATTGACTTGCGGAATAAACTCGAAACAAACAATAATCTACTGTCTCTGAAACAAATATTAACCCCCCTCTTTAAAAATAGCCTTGATAACGCAGTCTTATCCCTACCAAATTTTATATCAGATTCATGCTCTTTCTTCCTAATCCCAAACTTTCTACCTGTCATACCAATATAATAATTAATATCCCCCCCCCCCCTTCATTCTCATATGGAATTTCATACACCCCTGCGAGATCATCCTGTGCAACCGGATCAAAAGGTTTGTACAGAAGATGTTTCAACTTAGGAGGTGGTTTAGCAACTAATTCTAACTTAAACTTCCTTAATTTACTTTTAAGCCTCTCAAAACTACCCTTGATATATGGAAACGATAACCTTTTAAATCTATTAACCTCCCCCCTCTCGCACACCTTATCAACCAAAGTAGAACTAACTTGTGAATGACCTTTACACTTATAATTTTTAATCAAATTATTAATCTTTTCTCTTTTGTAACCATTTACTTTAGCAATATTGAAAATATAACTTTCTTACAAACCTTTAAAAATCTCAAATTTAGAATTTCACGATCCAGCGTCATTCTCAAATTCTTAAACCGATTAAAACATGTGTAAAAACTCATCTTATTATCCAGTATCGATAAAATCAATGTCAAAAACCGTTGAAAGTTTTCGTAAAAACTCAAACAAAATTTACTTCACCTTTTCATATCATATAAATAAAAACATACATTTATTTTACTTAAATAGGTGTCACAAATATAAAAATTAAAATATGTTGACATGTTTCGGTTTAATAGTAAAAATAAGTAAAAATAGTAATAAGAAAATTGATAATGCAGAAATGTATAGTGATAGTATAAAATGTACTCTGAAAGATGGATTGCAGTCAATTGTACAAAGTAACTATTTTATTTTTGATAGTAAAATTTATAAGCAAAACATGGGTGCCCCTATGGGATCTCCTATTTCGGGTTTTTTAGCAGAGTTTAAAATGAGACCTTTTGAAGAGAATATTTTCGTAAAGTTTAAGAGAGTTCCTAAATTTTGGAAGAGGTATGTTGATGATGTGTTTTTAATTTGGGAGGGGGGAGTTGACTCTTTTATTGATTTTGTTGATGGGGTTAACAAACTAGATAGGAATATTCAGTTTACTTTTGAATTAGAAAATGACCGTGCTCTTTCATTTTTAGACGTATGCCTTATAAGAGAGGGGTCTGTTTTAAAAAGAAAAGTTTATAGGAAGGATATTAGTAGCCAGCATATTATTCCAAATTCAGCGTATTCACCTTTTGGGTATAAATTCTCAACGTTCAGGTTCATGGTTAATCGTGCGTTTAATATTTGTTCAGAGGATTTTTTGGACGAGGAGTTGAATTATATTTTCAATATTGCTAAAGTAAATGGTTACAAAAGAGAAAAGATTAATAATTTGATTAAAAATTATAAGTGTAAAGGTCATTCACAAGTTAGTTCTACTTTGGTTGATAAGGTGTGCGAGAGCGGGGAGGTTAATAGATTTAAAAGGTTATCGTTTCCATATATCAAGGGTAGTTTTGAGAGGCTTAAAAGTAAATTAAGGAAGTTTAAGTTAGAATTAGTTGCTAAACCACCTCCTAAGTCGAAACATCTTCTGTACAAACCTTTTGATCCGGTTGCACAGGATGATCTCGCAGGGGTGTATGAAATTCCATATGAGAATGAAGGGGGGGATATTAATTATTATATTGGTATGACAGGTAGAAAGTTTGGGATTAGGAAGAAAGAGCATGAATCTGATATAAAATTTGGTAGGGATAAGACTGCGTTATCAAGGCTATTTTTAAAGAGGGGGGTTAATATTTGTTTCAGAGACAGTAGATTATTGTTTGTTTCGAGTTTATTCCGCAAGTCAATCATCCGGGAATCTATTGAGATATATTCTAGGAGGGATACTGTGTGCAATGATTCTTTATCCGTTGATATTCCTATTTTATGGTTGGAATTCCTTAATAAATACTTAAAAAAAAAGGGAGTCTGATAGAGGGAGCCGCGGTAGCGTAGGCTATTTGAGATCATAGAGGGCGCAGTGTTTTGCATTTTTATGTTTTTTGGTTTTTAGATTATTTTTTGGTACCCAGTGTCATTCATTTCTATTGATTATGTGTGTGTTATGATTACGGTTTTTACTATTAAACCGAAACATGTCAACATATTTTAATTTTCATATTTGTGACACCTATTTAAGTAAAATAAATGTATGTTTTTATTTATATGATATGAAAAGGTGAAGTAAATTTTGTTTGAGTTTTTACGAAAACTTTCAACGGGTTTTTGACATTAAATACTTTCTTCTATTGAAGATAGAGCAAACAGCAACAGAAATCTATAGCAAACAACACCTTATAATAATATATTAATTTCAAATGATAAAATGTGTAAATTAAAACATTAAAATCAGCAAAAATACGTTTATTTCGACTGATGACTTGTTCCGACTCGGGGTGAGTCGAAACAGGTTAACAGTCAAAATAAACGTATTTTTACTGGTTTGAATGTTTTAATTTACGCCTTTAGCATTTGGAATTAATAAATAAATTCAGTTGGGTTGATTTTTGACGGCCAATTATCTACACTAGGGATATAGGTCTGGGGGGTGCCGTCCGAGGGGGTCTTTCTAAGGGAACCTAATCCGTATGTACGCATGGAAATCCACGGTCCGAAGAAAACCACGAAAACTCCGAACGATTAGGCCGACGGGCGGGATTGGATTCGAGCCCAGCACCTCCTGTCTACCAGCTTCGAGAGCGGAACCTCTCGGCCACTGGTGGGGCCCTATTGAAGATAGATGAAAGTAAAAAGATGTTTTACAGAAAAGCATGATAAATTAACAGCAATGACATTAACATTAAAATTAATATTATTTTGTTACTCTTGAATAAATAAAATCAATCTATAGCAAACAACACCTTATAATAATATATTAATTTCAAATGATAAAATGTGTAAATTAAAACATTAAAATCAGCAAAAATACGTTTATTTCGACTGTTGACTTGTTCCGACTCGGGGTGAGTCGAAACAGGTTAACAGTCAAAATAAACGTATTTTTACTGGTTTTAATGTTTTAATTTACGCCTTTAGCATTTGGAATTAATAAATAAATTCAGTTTCGCAGCTGAAACTGTTTAATTGAAAATTGATAAAATCCTTAAAATTGATTTCCGGTTTGAGAAAACTGATTAATACAACATAAAATCTACTCAGTCACTTTTTCGAAAATCGGTGACAGCAAAAGATTTTTTTTTTTTTTTTTTTATGCAAATTATTCTTTAAATTTCGAAAATATGTAGAGAACACTTTTTGAAATCGTGGATAACTAGGAAGAAATTATTCTATATTTTCGTTCTCGGTTCTAATTGTACTTTTGCAGATTAAGAAACAATCTTCTTTTACCGTCTACAATCCATTTACGTCTGTACAATCGTGTATTTTTTCGTCTGCGATATTTATTTCTTTTATTTTGCTCACATGACTTCGTGTGTTTATATTACATAGAATTAATAACAATGACATAATATAATAATAAAAATAGCACAATGAACAAAGAATCAAACGCGAACATAATAGTAATGCTTTTTCAGCGATCTAAATAAAAACATTGTGTAACTACATGGATTAAAGTATGAGAAAATAAGTAATAAATAACACAAACAAAAGGCAATAGTAAACAAAAAGCTATACTTAAATATGTATTCTATTTTCTATAGATGTCTTGTATTAAACACAACTATTGCTCCTAGAGCAGTTAGCTATTATATATCATCAACAGGTGATTAGTAACAGAGAATAGTTACTAATGAAACGATAAAACAGACTTTGTAAGAAAGTTTTTTTATTCTTACAAATTTTTGCTTTGTATAATATACCTCTTTTTATTTGTGTTTTGAATGAAGACAGCTGATAATTGCGGTTGCAACTACAATTGAGTTTTTTTTATTAATCTCTAGAGACAAATGAAGATTTACTTCTGTATATTTTAAGTTTCCAGTTAATTCACTGCCACTAAGAATGTGGTACATTACATCTAATCAATGGAGAAGCGATATTTCATACGAAAACGTTTAATTCGTTTTTATTATTTATTTTTTTAAATGTACAAAGCATTTTCACAATAAAAATCAATTTTTCGCATTAATAATCTAATTTTCTATTCAGCAGGGTATTTTAAAATTACATCACTTCATTCCTCGTTCTTAAAACTTATTTATTAGATTATCTTCTATCACATCAATCACATCACACATATTTCAGTAATACTTCAAATGACATTATACATTAATGGAGATAAAACGCTGTTTCCCAAAGGAGGATCCTGGAAATTATTACCTGTCTCAGGAGATCGCTTACTTGAACATTTTAAACAGCTAATATTTTTAAGAATAATGTGAACTAAAAGTGGAATGCTCATAAAATATATTTTCTGAACATTTGTGTTTTGAAAGTCAATTCATAAGAAGTAAATAAACAAAATTATTCCCAATTTTTTATTAAATGTAGTTTTTTTCTGGCTAGTTCCATGGGATTGGTGTAGTGTAAGTCACATAGCTGATAACGGCTATGCTTTTTGGCCACCGTTATTTCCGAAAAGTTATCTTCACCTTATTCAATTAATAAGATATCTCCGATAAATTAAGTCACATTTTTTCGTTCTAAAATACTGGTAGTCAAACATCATAACAATTTGCACCTATGTGGCGTACACTTTAAGCACGCGTGGAACTAGCCTTATTCAAGTACAGAAACTACATATAAAACTACATTTTGGCAAAAATAATTGCTTTTTTTTTTAATTGCTTATATCGCTAACTTGATTTGAAACAGACCAGATCTTAATGAATTCAAAACCTTAAATCATTTTCTTTGTGTTTGGAAGGATTTTTAAGTATTTTGAAAATAATTTAAATTTAAAAAAGAAATAATTCTGAAATCACAGAATTTATTTCAGTAGCAATGTAATTGAAACAAAATTGGGAAAAGTGAATTAATATTGCAAAACAAAAAGCAAAACTATTTTGGAACTCACGAAATTCTCAATTATTTCATATGCTTTTGTTTTTAATTGTTGCTTCTCTATCTGAAAATGTTTAAACTTACTATATCCTCAGTTTCCGAATACTTAAGCTATTTTTTTATTTGACACTGCATATAATCACTTCGCAACCGAGGATTTTATTGCATTATAACTGACTTTTAAATAATTACACTTTTTTCCCGTTTTAACGGATTTTTTTATTATTATTATTTAAATTAAAGAGTTTTCTTTTATATTAATTTCTATGACAGCTATATTTCTTTTGAGTAAACTTTATCAGTCTCGATACGCATTTAATGTTGGAATTAAAAACTATTTGAATAACAACATAATATTTTAGTAGTTTAAGACAATAATTTTTGACAAAGAGAAAACTACGTTTTTCCTTATAACTCATTTGAAAAATATAATCTAATTGCATGTAATCTTTTAATGGCACATAATCTAAACCTTATTAAAATAATATAATAAAATTCTGCTCCTATAGACCAATTTTTAGGACTTTTACTTATAAAAAAAGAAATGCACTAAATAAACTGACAGATGCGAGTCAAAAACTGTTTTTTTTTTTTTTTTTTTTTTTCAGTAAAAATCTGAAATATTTTGGAGCTTTTACCGGAAAAAGAATTTTGTTACTTGCATTTTACAAATTTTCGTGTTCATAGTGCCACTAGTACTAAATAAGTATAAGCAATTTTTAATAACAAAGAAAGAGTCTGTCCGTATGTTTAAGCATTGCCTTTTCGATTATCACGTGAAAAAAGCCATAGATAATTGAAATTTTAAAATAAACTGCTGCAATAAATTTCGTAGAATTCTGAAAACACTAATGATACAAAAAAATAAAAATTAGCACAGCGAGAAATAATTGATGAGCTCAGATGATAAAGGTGGCACCTCAGAAAATTAAAAAAAGCGTCGTTAATTTTATGATTAAAGATAATCAATGGTGCTCTACCGCCTGCGGGGTAATTTTTAACAAGCGTCAGAAAATTCTTAAGACGCACTATTTTTTATTTACTTTATTATTATTATTATTATTGCAATGGAGGTTACACAACTGCGCGGTTCGGAGGTTTTTTATTTAGAATCGACGAAGCTATACAGATTACTGCAAACAGCAGTAAATAAAATTATTTTTTATTAGGAAGTTTAATAGACCATCAACTGCCGACCAATCCTGCGATAGTCTGTGATTCTATAGTATAGTACCTGACACGAGACAGCTATATACAGTATCGAACGAGTGAGAAATTGCTCACACATGCACATTTAATGGATTGCCAGTGGTTATTTAGCAACACCATCTTTTATAGAAAATTTTACCTTCAAAAAAGCTTATACGTGGATCAGGCAGGGTAATATTATTTTGTAGAACAAATTTTTTCCTAAACCTCGATGATACTTTTCCGGTTTAAATCTAAAAAAAGCAAAAATAAATGTTTAAAAAAAAGTAATGCAGTTGAATTTATTATTATTATTATTTCTTATTTATATGTTAGTTGATTTTTACTTTATTTTTTGTAAAAAGGGCTACCACATGTCTTCTATATGCATGATTGGCCTGAATTATACAATTTACTTACATATTTCATAATTTTTTCCCTAATACTGCACAAAGTTTTATACTGGACCACCAAATCAGCAGATAAATAATGGATATTGTTTTTCAATATCTATTCGTGATAAAAGAGGTCTTATAATACTTATGAAGTAGCTATTAATCAAACTAGTCAATTAAACTAAACAATTTTTAAAAAAAATTACTTGATATAATTTTAAATGCCAAAATAGCTTATACATATGTTTTGAAAACTGTTTTTATTTTATTTTGTTTTATTTTACTTTATTATTATTATTTCTTTTTTTTTTTCTTTTTGACAATGTAAACTGCGCTACCTATACTCACAGCTCAAAAATATTGCGACCCCAATAACGGCAATAATATTATTTTGTACTTTTAACTAAAATGACTCAATATTCTAACAAATAAATTAACAAAATCATGCCCGAAAACGGCACAAAACAATTTAAATAGTAGCCTAGTGTGTTTTCATGTTAAACTCTTTCACTTTAATAAAGTATAAGCGTGAAAAATAAAATAAAACAAAAGCAAAAAGTGGCATTAATATTTTATTCTGTATTTAAAGATAAGTTTATGGAAAAATAAGCTTAATGTTAAAATGCCTCTTTTTAAATAAAAAAGAAAATATGTATTTAATTTCTTCCATATGTTTTAGAAATGCATTTTTTCCTTTTTTAATATTTCTTTTTTCTTCAATGTACAAAAAATTTTGAAGTAGTTTCTGTTGTCCTTCGTCTTTAAGAAAAAATTTAAAACAGAAATGAAACTTTATAAATTTAAAATAAATTTTTGTCTTATTTTTAATTTTCAAGATATTTAGAAGTGTTTTTTCTTTCGATCTTTTAATTGCAAGTCGTTAGTTTTTATGTTTTCTGCTACTTCCAATGTAATCTGTTAAATAAAAAATTACTATTTTTCAAGTTTTTATTAAACTAATTTTCTATGAAAAATATAATGTTTTATTTTATTTTCCGAAATTAACCTAATTTATAATAATTCTGAATGTTGATATAACTTAAACTTAATTATTTTCTTCATTTTATTTAATTTTCTTTAAAATTTAACTCGCAGTATTTTCCTAATGATTTTTCTTTACTTTAATTTTTTTTCTAAAAACAGCGAGAATAATACGAAAAGCATTTAAAAAAAATTACAATGCTTCAAATAAATAAATAAAAGAAACGGAAGAACTCGTATTATATCTATATGCTCCATTTTATTAACTATTTTTAATAATCAATAGCTTCAAAATTTTAAACATAATAGCTATCATCGGGCTAAACAGTAAACAACACAAGGCATTTTCTGTATTATAAAGGGTGATGCAAAAAACACTAGATAAACTTTAGGGAGTAGTAAATCACAATAAAACAAACAATTTTTGTACAGGGAGCCAGGGTCGTAATACATACATTTTTTTCCTACAGGGTGCCCAACTCGAACCCGAAATCGGATTTCTTTTCATTAATTTAGCAATATTGGAGATATATGAAGGAAATTTGAAACAGACTTACCGTTCTTGGTATAAAATGGAATAGCACGGGGGACAGCGGTACACTTTTGAAACCGATTTTACAACCGGTGATTTTGGTACATACAATTTGCCCACTAAAGTCCCTTGCCACTCTCTTAACTTCTTCACGGCTGCTGCTATATTCATAAAAGGGATGTCTAGATATAGTAAAGTAGTCATGCTCTACTGAATAAAACCGTCTACGGCGCCACCTGGTGGCAAACTGGGTAGTTAGCATTCCTATCTCGAAGACGGAAAGAGATAGGGAAAAGAAGTGACTTACACAGTTGTAGAGTACCATCGGTTTAGTACGAAAAGACACCATGTGGACATTAATGCAAAGAATAGAACGGTTAAAACGCGCATTTGTTTTTCCGTGATTTCCTACACTGTGTCGTCACGAAACTTGAACGGAAGGAGAAATAGTTATCTTTCGGATAAATGTGCATTGCAGTTGACGGTGAGAAGTTTTGAAGTATAAAGGTATATTGTTATAACTAGTTGTTTATTTTCCTTCTAAGATCGTTTTGTCACGTCACAGTGTAGGAAATCACGAAAAAAGAGATGCGCATTTTAACCGTTCTATTCTTCGCATTAATGTCCACAAGGTGTCTTTTCGTACCAAATTGATGATTCTCTCCTACTTTGTAAATCCCTTTATTTTTCCTATCTTTTTCCGTTTTCGAGATAGAATTGATAACTCCACGGTTTCTCACCAGGTTGCGCCGTAGGTTGTTTTATTGAGTAGCACATGGCTACTTTACTATACCTGTACTAGGGCTGGGTGATGTCTAGAATTAAATATCATGATAAATCGGCATCTGTATATCATGATATTCCGATATATCGATTTAGGAAAGTGCCCCCGGGGGGGAGCAAAATGGTGAGTGGAGCACCGAAATTGCATAAAATGATTAAGCGGTCACGGGCCTTTCCAACGATATTTCACATGACGGATGTCGGCAAAATTTAGGAAAGTGCCTCCTCCAGGAGGGCAAAGTGGTGGGCGGAGTACCGGAAGTGCATAAATGATTAAAGGGTCACAGGCCTTTGCAATGATACATGATTTGCATGAGAATGATGCATGAGATTTGCATGACAATGATTTGCATGAGGGGTTACCTCAAAATTTAGAAAAAGGCTCTCTCGCAGGGGGGGGGGGGACACCGAAGGTGCATAACATGAACAAGCGGCCACGGGCCTTTCCAACGATATGTCACATGACGGATGTCGGCAAAATTTAGAAAAGCGCCCCCCCCCAGATGTGGAAAGGGGGGGGGTGTCACCGGAGGTGCATAACATGAATAAGTGGTCACAGGCCTTTCCAACGATATGCCACATGAGGGGTATCGGCCAAAGTTAGAAAAGTGGCCCTGGGGACCCGACTATATAATTATTGTTTCATTTGTCTAATTAAATCCACTGTTGCAAATAAAATGTTATATTTCATTTCTTTATCGCCCTGATTCATACATTGTTCAATAACAAAGAGAAAATATTCATCAACACCGCTAAAATCTGAATACTATAATGAAATGAAAGCCATGGTGTCTGTAGCATAACGCATACGCTCAGAGATTCAGCTTACACCATCAATACCGTAAAAAAAATACATATATATCATCTGCTGTCAGCGATCGCATCGAAAACTGCATGTATGATATTTATCACCCACAGAAACGAAATCACATACCATTAGTATCAAGAACACCGAACCCGAGGAGTCGGTATTTAATATCAGGATTTAGGAAATCGCACCGATAATATCAAGAATACCGAAACCGAGGAATCGGTATTTTTAATACCACGGTTTAGACTTGAGAGAAGTCACTCCGTTAGTATCATAATAATCGGAACCGACCATTCGGTATTTAATACCACGGTTTGACTGGGGGAATCTAGAGAACTCGAAGTCAAAGAACCGCTGCTTAATGTTGCGGTTTAATGAAGAACCATGATAATCGCGGTTTATATTACGATTATGATATTCATGATGTACCGTTTTGTAGGGTTTTTTAATATCGTTATCACGATTTGCATTTTATATCGATTTTATCGGTTTTATCGATATATCGCCCAGCTCTAACCTAGACATCATTTTTATGAGTATAGCTGCAGCCGTTCCGAAGTTAAGAGGATGACAAGACAAGGTACTTTATTGGACATATTATATGATAAATCAGATGTTAGAAATAACGAATCTACCAGTAAGCTGGCGCTCTAATAGGGAGTGGGGAGATAATCATAATAACATCGCGCATTATGATACATTTTGTAAGTAATGGTAACCGATGATTGATGATTCTCAACAGTCGGAGTAATATCAGTAATCAGGTTGTCATTCATTTCACATTTTAAAGAGCTATGCAATGGTGCTATGTTAACACCCCCTTCCGTTGGTGCGCGCCGTTTACACTAAAATTCGTTGCACAAAATTTGGACGCTGCGGCGCCCCTCCTCCCAACTCCCATCCCAGACTATATTTTTGTTTTGAAGCAGTGTTGCTAAAAAACAAATATTTATCACTGTTTGAATATTTGATTAGCGATACATTCGAAAAAACAGCAAAACCTAATTAAACTTCAAAGCAATAATTTTGTCCACCTAGATCGTCAAAACGTCCCACTGTGAAACGCTTTGCACTCAATTGATAAAACTTCCATTACAAAAAAAAAAAAAAAAAAAAAAAAAAAAAAAAATCACTGCAGTGTTCAGTTAAGCAATGCAAAGAAATAAATAATAACTCCACGCAATTAAAGTTAATAAAAGAAAAAAAATCAAAAACGAAAAATCATGCATCACGACATATATTATGAAATACTTTTCAACACTATGGGAATATTGCAAGGATTTTTTTATGCTATGAAATGTATTTAAGTATAATTTAAAAAACACAGCAGAGTAAAAATTTATTTCTAGCAATTGCTGTCCATTGCCGGTAATGTGTGTGGATTCTTTCGAGTACAATTCTACAAACAGTGATGAATTTGGCAAGGGTAAAAAATCTACAAGTATACCAGAAATCCATGGTTGTTGTGGATCGGAAAATATCGCTGCTTTCGGGAATCAGCCTTAAAAAGATACTTTTATAACCTATGAGAAGGATATTAGGAGTTTTTTGAAGCTTGGTCAGCACATTTTTAAATACCGTCACGTGCATTATTAAGGGGAAAACTTCCTCGAATAAATGATATCAGTTTTATTTTGACTCCTAGCGTTCAAGGACGACTTGTTGACAAACAAAGATTCAGAGATTCATATAATTTCTTGCTGTATCTAAATCGGTTTTTACAGAAAGTTTCTATGAAATTCCTTCAGAAGCCTTTATGATTTTTCTCAACAATTAAGTTCTCTCGTGATTTCAGCCACATTTCTTTTTTTTTTTTTTTTTTCAAAGAACAAAACTTCCTCTGTGGAAAAAAAACAAAAACATTTTGACACTTTATGTCATGGATTTTATTGGCCACTATCCAGTTTAAAAAAATCCCTGCCGCCCGGCCTACAGGCGGAGGTAGATTTCGAAGTTAAGTATATTAATTGCACCAACAAAAACTAAATCATGATTAGATATAAATCCACTTTAACAGTTTTATCTGGCCGCTTTTGACTAGTTTATATTTCATTTTTATATAATAGCTGATTTTATCAGAATCATGTTAAGGCGGTATTAAAAAAAATACTTTTCCATGCTCAACAACTCTAAATTTTCTGACACATTTTCAGATTAATTTTTAACAGAAAAAATACGAAATTTGCTGACGTGATTTTTGAAAAGATTTATAAGCGACATGTGTTTTTCTTTTTCTTTCAATCAATTGAAACTTGATTAATAAACAATTATTTTCTCAGTAGGGCAATATTTTTCGTTTCTAACACAATCGCTTCGGGAAATTCTTTCAAAATGCCCACTTTGACATCATTTTTTGAAATATATTCTGCCTCTATCAAAATATCGATCATTACGGTACATTATATAGTTTCTGAAGAAAAGAATCTATCAATTGGACGCGTTTGAGAGCAAAAATTAATTTAAAAATGAGTAAGAAAATAAGCAGTTTGGATTTGAATACATTCTTAATAAGATGATTTTTTTCTTCAACCGCTTTGTATTTTTAATTTGTTTTTGCTGTAAGAATTGGTCCTATCAAAACCTTGTCTATGTAAATGTTGAAGACAATATTAAGAAGATATATGATAAATTCATGGGTATTTTATATCTTGTGAATTGACGGAGTTATAGAATTTTTTCTTCTTCCCCCCCCCTTTTTTTATTTTCGTTTTTATTTATTTTTTTTTTTGGCGGAACGAATTGGTCCTATCAAAAACTTGTGAATACAAAAGTTGTAGATAATATTAAGGAGATGTATAATAAAATTAATTGGATTCGATATCTTGAGAATTGACGAAGTTATGAATTTTTTTCTCCCAAAAACCCTATTTTTGCGCCCCTTGAGCCCATTTTTTATTTTATCCAAAATCTGTGATACATAAATTTTTGGTCCTATTTTTAGAAGTAATAAAAACTTTAAACGGATTTGATATGTACAAAAATTAAGAAGTTATGGGTTTTTTCCGTTTTCACAAAACCCCTCCCTTTTTCCATTCCCTTCGTCCGATTTTCCACATTCACGAACTTGACCGAGATTTTATGCCCCTTGATTTTATGTATCAGTTTGGAAGAGATTTGTGCAGAAGTGTGGAAGTTATCGTGTCCAGAAGAAAGTGATATATATATATATAGATAGATACATACATATATATATATAACCATTAATTAAACATAACCTACCATCATCAAAAACCGTAATATTATGAATTAAAGCTGTAAGTATAAAAAAAAAATCAATTAATTTATTATAAGAATTATTATGGAAGAAAAAGAAAAAAGTGGACACCGACAAATAATGGAAAAGCTTATATATTGAATTACGTTGTCAAGGGCACAGAATTCAATGATATAAGCAAAATGGTTGTTTTCTGTGAGAAAAATAAGCTAAAGCTAAAAATTATTTTCCCCTGTGCCCAAACAACCATTAAAATCAAATGAATTGATTAAAAATGAAAACAGAATAGAAACAAATAATATGAAATGGAAGAATCAATAAAACCTATTTAATTATTTATAAGATATAAAATAGAAATAATAAACACCATACCGATTAATATTTCAGTATTTTACAAATATCCACGCGCACATGGCTACCAGAATATCATAATGATTAAGGTGAATAAAACAGTTAAGAAATCCCAGTAATTGATACCAAAGGATGCAGTTAATACATTTTGAAATAAATTTTGAAATACCATGTTAAATACATTTAATATAATATAAAATAAAATAAATAGATAGTAATTACAGTATTTAAAATGCACTATTAAATTAATTAATAACTGTTTAACAATATCGTCAAAATTTAGCAAAAAATCCCCCTGGTGTAGTAAATTATAACTGAAATGGAGCTAGAAAAATTAAAATTTAGAACTATCTACAAAAGACAAATTTTGGTGCTGCCATCTAGTATTACTTTTATTATTCAAATGTCACAAGATAAACATTTGTAAGCATTTGAATGTAAATAATTTTTTTAACAGCAAAACCAAACATATCCTGATATATAGATAATTATAAACCTAATATAAACCACACAATGTAAAAAAAAATAAAAAAAAATAAAATAAAAACTATTGTTAATAAAATTTAAAAAGCATACAAAATATTCTATTAGCTAACTTATTTAAACTAAACTAAGAATTTAAATAATTCTAGAACATTGATAATATATAGCATATAGCTATATGTTATAAAACAAAATAAATTCAGTAATAATTAATATAAATAATTATTAAAAATAATATAATTTTTTTTAATCTATTATATATAAGATAATTATAAAATAAACAGGAAATAAAAAACATATGAAAGTATATAGAAGGTTAACAGATACTTAAATTCCCATTACCTAAAAAGCACAAATATAGAGTGTGGATTATTTTCATACATCCATAAAAATCCAAAAAGTATGAATGTGGGACATCCAAAAACATTAAACCGATAATAAATTGAAAATAGATAAATATTAAAAAGAATAGAGGAATAATAATAAAAATAATTACCCAATTTTAATACATACAGTATAACTATATTTATATTAATTAAATATATCTTTTCATTTTGAATTTCAACAATTCATTTTGAAGTATTTTTTCCTTATGGTATCTTATATATATTTACATATATATATATATATATATATATATATATATATATAAAGTTTTTTACTGATGCTGGTTTTGGGTTCTAGGGGTCATGATCGGTGTAGATCTGCAAAAAAAATTTCAGAAATTCCAACATAGGAACGACGCGAATAGGTAGTATTTCATACAGATATCAGCAGGCACATTTTCAAGACTTTATCCAGGAACCACACTTTCAAGTGTTCAAGAGTTATTTGGGTTTGCTGACTCTTTTAGGTGATGGTTTACATGAAATCACGAGTTTCATCACTGTTGATTTCTTCAAACTGTTTGGTAAATCCATGAAATCTTTTCTCCTGTGCTGGTTTTCTCTGATTTTGTTTGCCTCATTTTTTTCTTGTTTGTTATTTCCACATTTCTCCGCAGACTTTCCATTTTAATTATTTTTCTTTTTTTTTAAATAAATTGTCAGTCAAATCCTCATTTCTAGCGGAAAATTTGAAAAATGAGTACCTAAAAATAAAATTTACATGTTAAATTAAATACAGAACATGTTTTATCCTTTCCAATCTGTACGTTACGATTTTATGGCATTTATGATTATTGGAAAATTTCCTGACCAAATCTACAAATTTTCTGACATTTGTATAAAAATATTTTCAAATCAAACCCACACTACCTACAGCTCTATTTCAAGATGTATGCTTTAGTTTCAAATTCAAAATTTTTCATCAGTAGTTTAAAAATAAATTATAAAATAAATACTAAATTTTAAAAATGTGAATTTTGCCCAGCAAAGAATAAACTTGTTTGGAAAACCTTCATATCTGTAGAACAAAGTACTCTTTACAAAAGTAACTAAAAAAGCTGTTAAAGGACGCCCATTCACTCTAGACAATGTCCAAAGGTCCTAAAGCTTTTCAATCACCTAATTAAAAAGTTAGTTACTTGAACACATCATTTTGAATTGTTTATCTTAAATTAACAGCAGTGACGTTCTGTACAAAAAGTATCTCAATATTTGTGGCTTGCTTAAAGAAAAATCTGATAAAATTCAATCTTTGACCAGTAGGACGAGAAGAGATAGCTTAACACGTTCGTATCAAATTGTTGACTTAGCCTGTATCACTGAACTCCAATTTATCCATGGAAGAGCAGCATTCTGTTGAGAATTGAAAGAACTAAAAATGTTCTCTGCGACGGCTCACATTAAGTCTGGTTACCTAACTTTAATCAGCTACTGCAGTATGTAAACCATTGAATACATTTAAAACGAAGTTTTTTTTTTATGCAAATGTGAAATATCCAAGTCATTTTCGACAAACAGTTTTAACGAAATATTGTAAAATTGCATAGATACCGCCGATGATACTTAGCATGAATGGTCGTTACTTTTCCGTGCTATTCTAGGAAAATTTTATCAAAAACTATGATGAAAACCTAAGTATATTTACTTTGCAGGACAGTGGTTGCTGTATGAAACATTTTAGTCAGAAAAACTTGGAAGTTTCATTATTTGCAGCAACTGTAGAAACCAACACGTGAAATCTACCACATTTAATAGAAATGCCCTTGTGCAGACCTGTATATAATCTACATACCTTGTAACACACTAAATTTAGATACATTTTAAAGCTCATATCACGGTTGAAAATGCACATTGACAGTTATGGCTCATAGTTAAACGAATTCTTTTTAGTGTCTCTGTAAATAAACAGTAATTCTATGCAGTCAATAATCTATAGAAAACATGTTGTAGTGCACCTCATTTTATCATGTTTGATACAGTATAACATCATTAAAATGCTCTGAAAATGATTGTCCCCATTGACCATTATGTAACAGAACTCTTTTGAGTGTCCCTGTAAACGAATTATAATTTATACTTATTCTATACAATACAGAAAATATGTTGTCGTTCATCTCAGTGCTGCATATCAATTTTTAAATGTTTGAAATAGTGTAACAACATTAAAATGCACTAAAAACATATTTTACCCCATTCACATAACGTAAAAGAATAATTTTGAGCGTCACTGTAAATGAACTATAATTGTTACTTATTCTGTTCTCTATCGAAAACATGTTGTCGCTCACCTTAGAGATGAATATCAGTTTTATTATATTAGTTATCGCGTAAAATCATTAAAATATACTCTGAAAGTGATTTTTAACTAATGACTATAAAGTAACGGAGTACTTTTGAGTGTCTTTGTCAACTAACCACATATGATACACACTTCATTTATAATACTGAATATTTCATGGTAAATCTCAATAACATATATTATTTAACCTTTTCAGGGGCAAGATACTTGTATTCGTAAAATGTTCAAATAATTTAATGACACCAGTATTAACAAGAGATTTTATTTGAAAAAAAGTAAAAGTAAATTTTCGCGTACTTAATAAAAATGACATTTTCATCATAAAATTCCGGTGCCAATGTGCCAATTTGGGATTAAAATTATGGATGCCGTGACGGCATCCCCGCCCTTCAAGGGGTTAAAAGGCTATCCGAGAATATTTAGGCAATTTACAGCATGGGAAGACAGTCAGACAATCCGAATTCAAAAATACTCTTCAGCTGTGTTGGAAAGTGTTAAAAATTACTTTTTTAATCAAAAGACTCACAACAGATAACATTAAAATTTTTTTTTTTTTAAGATTAACATAAATATTTGAATAAGGACAATAAACCTGAAAGAGAAAGAGCTAGTAAAAAAGTGTCCAAAATCAGAATAATCAAGAGAGATTGGAGCTAACATTTTAACACAAAGAAATCTAATTACATTCGTGTTTCCCATTTGCACCGGCATCTGGTACAGACAATTCAGGTTTTAATTGAAGTAACCCAGAAAAATTTACTTCCAGCAATTGTTCATAAAATGCAATTTCTTTATTTGCATTCAGAATAATGCCACATTTTAAAGCCCGATTCTTCAAATTTATAGAGTGATGTTTTCCACAGTAAAAAAACTGGAGATATTCTGAATTCAAAATACAATGCATATTTTAGAATTAAAATTGAAAAAAAAAGCTGTTATTATAATTGCAATGTTTTGCAAGCTTTGTCGTTAATCATTTTAGCCCAAAGCAAAAAAATGTATGAAATAAATCTTATAATCAGTACTACAAAACAGCTTTCCAGTCATAAACAAAGCCTGAAACAAAATGACAATTGTAATTTGTTTCCCTTTTGGTCTTTCTTTTTTAAGATACTTTTAGAATTTTTACAGCAATTTTAAATTCTTTTTCTCTTAATTTCTTATATTTTCAGAATCTTTCATAATGTTTTAGATTTTTTTTCTCTTTTGCACTATTTTATAAGTGAAAAATTCATTTTTTATATTGAGTACTTTCTCAAGCAAAATCCGTCTTAAAATTACAAATAAACCAAACATATCAATATTTAACTTTTTTAAACAGAAAATTCATATATTCAGTTTCATAGAATTTTTATTCGATTTCATGGGATTTTTCTTGTTTAACCCTCGCAGTACTAACATGGGGTGAATTTGACCCCATTTGGACATTTAGCAGTTTTTTTTTTTTTTTTTTTTTTTTTAGAATATGTATTCTAAATTTATTTTCTATGTATTCTCTTATTAAAGTCTCTTTCATAATTTTATCTACTTACAGTAAAACCTCCCTAAAGTGACCTCGTTCCGTTCCAATAAAAATTGGTCGCTCCGAGAGGTGGTCTCTCAATGGAGGTCATGTTTAAATCTAGATTTTAATTGTTGAAAGAAGGTAACAATTAACGTTACTAAAATTTATTTTTCACATTAGGAAAAAATATAAAAATTTAAGCATCAAAAGAAAGGTTAATTTCATAAGTTAATTACTGTAGATTAAAAAAAATTATACATTGACGTTTGCTTTGATTTTACGGTTTTATCTTTTATAACTTTTATTTCCAGGTCCTTTCAAAGTTCAGTAAATAAATGCAATTTTTTTTGGTCGGAAACAAATAATGACGATTTCATTAATTTATCTATTTCTTTGAGAGTTTTCTGACAGTTTATTGGCTGTCATTCTTAATTTCTTATCAAAGTTAAATTCATTGCTTAAAAGGCACAAAGAGGTTTAAACACTTAAAAGTTACCGGAATTAAAAAAAAAATCTAAACTTAATTTAGAAGCTTGGTGAATAATTCTTTCTCCGAAATTATTTTTCTAATAAAACCTTCTTCAAGTGACCAGTAAAAAACAGAATTTGTTTCATTTTCTTCAAAGAAATTGGTCGCTCATGGAGGGAATTCAACTGGGATGGTTTCTGAATGAAAATAAAGTTAATATTGAACCTATGGGAATAAATTTCGTTCCATGAAAAAATGGTCGTTAAGGGAGATGGTCGCTTAATGGAGGTGGTTGCACAGGGCGGTTTCACTGTAGTAAGTTTCGCACAGTTAATTTTTTTTTTTTTTTTTTTTTTGTTTAATTGTAGAAATTGCGAATGAGGTCAAATTGATTGGATAAATAAAAGTTTTCTATCATGACATCAGATACTCTCAGAAGTGCAACAATTGCAGTCTATTTATGTGTAAAAGTCATACTTTATGTGTTATTTTGTGTCTTGATTGCCAGAAATGATGTTTTGATGAATTGCAGAACTGATGGTAGGTAAAATTCATTACTACCATTACATCTTATAACATGTTATTGTTTTGTTTTGTTTTCGTTTTTCTACTTGAGTTTTTGTGCTAATTTAAATATTCGTAATATTATGGAAATTACATTTTCATCTTTCTAATAAATCTTGATTGCGAGTATTATGTGGATATTTTATCTTTTGATCAGTTTTATGGCCTAAACACTATAATTACCTATGGGGTCAAAATGACCCCTTCTTAGGCATTTAAGTAATATTTTGATCTTAGTACCGTGAGAGTTACAATCTATTTTGTATTCTTTATGAGCAATTTTTAGAAATTTTCAGATCAACTACATCAGGATTCTGCATAAAAGTTGCACAAAATTTGCACAAATATCTTATATCCAGGGTTCTCGCTGCAGCGCGCCGTTTCGCCATATCGCTGCAAAATGCTTCTTTTGCGAGTAAACGAACAGTCAGACTCGCCTAATTTCGAGTGTTTGTTTTCTTCTCTTTGTGTGTGCGTGTGTGTGTATCAATAACAACGAGGTTCTTATCCGCGTTATTGTACGATTGATGTCGCGTTTCATGTTGATTCAATCGCATCCTGCCATTTGCATTAGAGATACTGGCTCGATACCAATTCAGTTTAAGTACAGCCAAAGGCATAGTAAGAACTGTCCGATAGGTATTTCTCTATTGTCAGTTAATCACTATCTATGTGCCGGTGTCGCGCCGGTAAAAACACAAACAAAATTACTCGCATCAAACGCCAAACGGAGAAAGGTTTTGCTGGAATGCGGAGTTGAAATTAGCCATTTACCATACTATTTATTAGTTGTAAACAAAGTATCATTGACCGGTTAATTTTTTTCTTTTGGTTAGAGTCGAAATCTCATAGCAATTGCTAGTATATGGGAGGATATCACAAGATGTGAGATTTTGAAAAAAAAAAAAATTCAAATTTAAATTCTTTCAAAGCTTCTTCTTCTTATTTTTTTTTTTTTTTTAGATGTTGGTTGAACAGCTGAATAAAGGAATTTATATGCAAAATTGTTAAAGTTTGAAGAGCTTTAGTTCATTTTCATGTAATTATAATTATGCGTCATTTTCTTGCCATATGTATGCCAGGATAATAACAATTTCATTCTAAAACATTTTCCACATTATTGTTTTTTTTTTTTTTTTTTTTTTAGATCTAACGTTTCAACTTTGTTTAAAGGAACATGTTTTCTCTATAGTACCACAAATTCAGTATAATGTTCAGTTTTATTTCTAAATTTATAGAAACCAGGAAAATGACATAATAAAAATCTACTCAGTTTTTACAAAGCATTTAAACACATTAGCTTCAAAGAAATATCTAAAAGATCTTGCTGGTAGCAATGATTTTGCTACTTCTGACTTGAATTATGTCAAGTACAAGAAGAATTACTCTGCAGCGCCATCTTTATACCTCATAAAGAACTAAAATGGGCAGACCAGGTCAATGGCAATCATATTTTAATTATGGAAAATTATTTGTAAAATACAGAACTTGTTACCTTCCACATATATGTGTTATATAAGGTATAATTATTAATTAGAAATTTAAAAATAAAACTAGAAAAAAATATTTGTACATGATAGCAGAAAGCCTTTTACTTTGCACAGTGTGTGCCAGGAAAATGACAATCTGAAATTTTAAGTCTTTTAATTGCTTTATTTTTGTGTTATTATGAATATAATAGCTCTTGAAAATACTTCTAAGAATATTTTTATTAAAATGTAAAAAGAAAATTGCATTATATAACATTAAATAGACATTTTATTGTGCGGACTGCAATTTCCGTATTTTACGATATTGACCCATATATTTTCACAATGGTAAAACAAAGATAGCTGCTTTGACTTTTGATTTAGACTGCTAAAAGAATGTCTGAAGCATTTACACATTTAGGAGATAGTTAGAATGTACTTATTTTTAATAGTTTCTGTAGCGGACATTTCAATTTCTATTTTATAAGCAATTACAAAAAAACTGGGTTATTTTAGAACATATTACAAAAAAAAGGATACGATAGTAGGTTAAAGATAGATTTTTCAGTGTTTCATGCCAAATCTATTTTGAAAAAAAAAATATATATATATATTTGGCTACTATTTTTAATTTCTTATTCGCCAAATCGCTAGTGTTGGTCAAAAGTCAGCGAGAACTTTGCCTGTATCCTTTTGCATTTTATTTAGAGGAATAGTTATTAATTATACTATATGTGTTTCTATTATAAATAAACGAAATAGGCTTAGAATTTCCTCGACTAACCAACCTTCCAGATATAGATAAATACTATCTATATCTGAAAATATGAAGTGCAAGAGAGTTAATTATTACAATATTACACAGGTATTACCAGTTAGAAATTTCTAAACAAATAAATTCAAAAGACGCAAAGAATAGTTTTCTTTATTGTTAGTTCAGTAATAGATATATGCCTGTAAAAATGGACACAGAAATAACTCTGTAAAATTATATTCTAAAGAAATACTTTTTAGAAAAGTGGAACATAAAAATAAATTCTTTATGCATGGCATTTGTGTAACTTGTGCGTTGAATATTTCACTGGAATTGTACAAATATTTTTTGAATACTTTTAAAGTAAAGTAGTAAGAAATAAATAAAAAAGAAAGTAAAACAGAAAATAAGTAAATAAAGCTTTAAGTAAAGTTTTCAGATATAGTTGTTATATAAAATATATGTATTTCACATATTCATATATCTTTTTTATTAAAGTAATCTTGAACCTGTTTTTTTTTAATAGGAGTACAACTGTATTTATGCAAATATGTTGCCTTCACTTATTATTATGGTAATTGCAGACCTCAATTAATAGTATCTATGTAGTGTATCCTGCTAAAATAAATTCTCTATAATCGACTATATTTCCACAGAATGAGATTAAAATAGTATTGAAATATGAGTTAGTAAATGACATTTTTTTTTCCTACTGTCAAAATATAAATTCTAACCAAAACAAAAAATATTTCCAACTCCAGAAGCATAACTTAATTTTCGAACTTTGAGTAACTAAATTAGTCAATATTTTCCATACAACTGATAAAACATTTCTTGGATAAGTCATTAAAATGTAATTCAAATAATATTTTTTCTTAATTTTGTATTTTGTAGTCTTATAATCCATTTTTTTATTCTTGTACTGTCCTGTTTCAATGAATATTTTTAAACAGAGAGCATAGTTTTCTCTATTTTTCTCTTAAATATTAAAATCTAGGTTCTAATATTTATGCAACCTAGGACGCGGGCAGAAAGGGAGACAGTTAGACGAACAGATAGCCAAAAGAAAGCATAAAAACTTTTGAATTACGATGTTTTACAAGGTTTTACATTAAAAATGTGATTTTTTAGTAATTAAAATGCAATGTAATTCTGCCATTGTTACAAATGTGTAGGATACACTAACTTTCAAAATAATTCTAGAAAAACTTTTCTCTCGGCCTTTGAAAAGTTAATTAAACAATGGAATCATTTCATATCATCTTAGGAAATACGGTTTAACTCAGTGGTTCCCAACGGGGGGGGGGGGGGGGGGGGGGGCAATTTATATTTATTACTCACCCATTCGCTATCAGTATTCAGCATTTTTTTTTCTTTTTTTTTTTTCTTTTTTTTTTTTTGAAAAGTTATGTTGAAGACTAAAAATAAATGGAATACGCGCAAAATTTAAAAATCACATTTTTTATTGAATTTAAAAATGTTTCCAGTCAAAAATTTAAAATATACCAACACCAGAATAATTATACGAATAATCCTTAAAATTCTTTTGATGTCTTTCTATGATGTTAAAAATGTTTGTAATTTTTCTGCGTGTCTTTGTATTTTACTTATTTTTTTTTGTAGCGCTTCTGGTTATTTATTTAACCCTTCATCTACTGATGGTACTTATAAGTACCACTCACTTTAAACTTTCGTCCCATAGTGAATATTACTAATATTTTAATGCTACTTTGAAACACTCTTTCAACTCCACTTTATCCGGATACATGGCAGCAGTAGTTCTAGGTTTGTTATTTTAGCGAAGAAGGAGGGTATCTTTGCTATAACCGATGTGTTTTATGCTGACATTTTATACAGAATACCTTCTCTTAAAACTTGCTACGCAAAGAACGGTTGAAAAGTTTTCATGGACTTCCTAATTGACGCCCAATTTACACCTTGTCTAGGAGTAGCTGTATTTGTAAAATTTAGGGAGCCATAAGAGAGAAGATGTCTAACTGTGGTCTAAGCAACATAAGAAGTGAGCGTATTTAAAATTAAAGATAGAAAAGCGTTTAGGATAGGATTAAAAATGAAAAATAGAATTAAATTTAAAAAAACAATTATAGTAATTACGGTTAAAACTAGTCGTTGGTGGCCACCGCAAACTTACCCATCATGGATATGCATAATATAAAACATGAAAATAAAACACGTATAAACTATTTATAAAATGCATTGCAATTCCAAAATAAAATTTAAACTTATTTGTTGTCAATTTGTTCGGTAAATAGAGTGTTTAAAATCGTGGTTTGATGACGTCATAAACTTTAAATGCTCTATTACTGAATTGCGTAAAAGAAACATCCTTATAACTCTAAAAATGATAATCATATTAACTAACATTTTACTGCATCGGATTAAGCGTCTCATTTCCAATTAAAATATATCTTTGAATTGAAATTTGAATGAAATACAGGGTCATGAAAAATCGAAGAGTGTGGAAAATATGATTACAAATATCTCGGAAACTAATTATCCGATCGAGTTCATTCTTTATGCAAAATTTATGTTGTTTTTTTATTGTCTTCTATATTTACTCCTTAAAATAAACAATTTCGAAAATTTTTGTATACCTTTTATCTGAACGAATATTTCGAAAGACCGAAAAAAATAGTTCCAGATAATAGAGGTTTCTGATATTCAATAGGCTTCTTCTAATTATTACATACTAAATACAAAACAAATTTCAAGTCTCTATCTCAATTTATTCGGGAGATAGAACGTTTACAGACACACACACACAGAGACAGACGGACGACAATTTTTTTTTTCTAAAAATATGTTTTTCGAAATCTCCAGTGTCTGAAACGTGTAAATCCGTCAAAAAAAATTCCGATTTTTAAAACGATTGCAAGACTTACCCTATACTACGTATGATGGGTAAGTAAAAGCGTGAAAATTCATAAAAAGATGAAATGTTCTATTATTCAACACAGACGAGATTAATGAGGAAAAGGTCAGTAGGGCTCTTTTCAATGGCAGTCGTACATTTTTGTATTATTATTAGTAGAAATGTGGATGTAAAAGTGAAAAGTAAAGTATAATAATTTGATATAATAATTAATATATTTTAGAAAATATATACATATGTAAGAAATTTACAATAAATTTATCTTAAACAAACAAACGGAAAGTTAACTTGTTGTTGGGGGTCACCGTAATACTTACCCATCATGGATATGCATAATATAAAATATGAAAATAAAACATGTGTAAACTATTTATAAAATGCAATGCAATTCCACAATAAAATTTAAACATATATTTAAATATTTTTAATACATAGTAATGCTCTACTTACTAAATTGCGGGTACTACTCGATTATCCGGTCGACCAATTTCGATAAATTTTATAAATCGCCAAACGAGTCTCAAAATTATACAAACAAGCCGCCCTTGGCGACCAGTTTGGTCTCCCTTAAAATTTACGTTTGGGAAAGCATGCTAAGCTATTGTATCATGTTGCTTTTATTCATAATTTAATTTACTTAGACTCCCTTAAATATAATTAATATAATCGCTTAAGCTAATATAAGTTTTTGTTGCATTAAAGTACCTCAATTTGTTGATTTTCTGTAAGCAAGTAAACCCTATTGCATACTTGCCAATCTCCCGCTTTATTAAAATCAACAAAACATACTTTAAATCAGAAATTTCACTTAATAAATGAAAGCATATAGGTTTCTTATAACTACCACATAGAAGCAAGAAACTTTTAATTTAATAAATTTTCTGGTTGAAACTGTGTTTTCTCATTTAAAAGAAAGCGGGAGGTTGGCAAGTGTGCTATTGCTTTACAATGGAAGTCTATGGGAATTTGGCGAAATATAGAGATATCGCCAAGCTGACGTCACTTTCGGCGACTAATTTTTGTCGCCAAATTTGGCGATATATCACCAAGTTGGCGATAAACTTGCGGGATTTGGCGACGGAACAGATATATACAGGGTGGTCATAAAAAAAAATTTGCCAACATATCGAACTCTAGCGGCCGGTCCGTTTAACCGATCGAGATGAGATTTCAGATATAGTTATTCAGAGGTATGAGCTCGGGACCCTGTGAGCGGTATCAAATTGGCGCTCACGGTTACGGTTATAGATACAGAAACTCGAAATTTTCGAATGGTAACGCCCATATTTTTTCGTCGCAAAATGCTCAGCGCATGCGAAAACACTAAATAGCAATGGAACGGTACGTGTATAGCAATAAACGGACGCGTTATGCACGCACAAAAAACAGTTCTGCGAACGACCAAAAAAAAAGCACGATCGGGGCGCACGGAAAATTTGCATATGACAGAGGCTAGACACCAATCACAGAACGCCGTTCGCCAGATAGTCTGCGTAGAAAACGGATTCTTGTCTCTGTCATATGCAAATTTCCTCCATGCGCCCCGATCGTGTTTTTTTTTTTTTTTTTTTTTTTTTTTTTTTTTTTTTTTTTTTTTTTGTCCGTTTGCAGAGCTGTTTTTTGTGCGTGCATAACGCGTTCGTTTAATGCGATATACGTACCGTTCCAGTGCTATTTAGGGTTTTCGCATGTGCTGAGCATTTTGCGACGAAAATAAATGGGCGTTGCTATTCGAAAATTTCGAGTTTCTGTACCTATAACCGTAACCGTGAGCGCCAATTTGTTGCCGTTCACAGAATCCAAAGCCTTCTCAAGACTATCAAGCCAGACACGATTTCATTCCCCCACATATGTGACGTAACGACCCGGGGCTGGCGCCAATGCCGAGATTTTGAAACTTGTATCTGGTTGTTTAGAATTAAAATGTAACGTATGCACGTGTTGTTTACTTAACTAATAGAACATATTCTTTTGAAGGTAAGTTTTATTTTCAAATTAACTTCTTATATTTTATTAGTACTAGCTCTATTTTTTGTGTTCGGAATATCTTTTATTTTTAACTTCTTTAAAATAAATTAACTATTAAATCCCAGTATCGTATTGTCAACAATCCCGTGTACGTGTTTCAAAACAAAACGATATTATTGTACTTCTGTTTCATTTCAAAAACAGCAGTAATTTAAAGTGGCAAAAATCACTAAATCGTATCGAGACTTATATCATTCCCTGTCTATCGTAATTTGCTAAAAATTGGTGCTTGAATGGTGTGAATCGGTGAATTATCACAAAAGTTATTAATTAATAAAGTTTTCATTGTTTAATTATATTCTTTATAAATATGTAAAAATAGCTTCATTTTAATATGTGCCAGAGCTAGACAGCTCTGTTGGGGCCAACACATTTCTCCTTATAATTTGGAAGCTATACGGCCAATTCAGTTTGAAATTTTAATGTCCTATGCGACATATTTTTCTACCTCAACTATTATATTTTCAAGTGGAAATTTTAATTAGTTCTTTTAATTTAAACAAATTAATAAAAAAAAAACTTTAAAATTATTATTACTCAGAAATTTACCACTGAAAACTGATGAAATTTTGTATACAGTAAGTACAGCATAAATATTATTAGTTTAAACTTTACCTTTCTTGCTATTCAATAATTTCGATTAAAACTTCTGACTTTATTTACTCGGAAATACTGGCACCAGATAGCTGAAATTTATGTCAGACTGAGTTTCTTGAATACTAATCATGCTAAAACATTTTCAGCCAAAAGTCTTAATTACAAGCTTAATTATTATGTAATTTATAACTTGTCACACCTTCCTATCTTTTTAATTTGTTCTGTTTTCTCTCATTAGAGTGACTTTTAATGATCGACTTTTATTAGAAAATTGGTCGTGAGAATAGTATAACTCTGATTATTCTGTAGGCAGAATTGATTGGGCTTTAATTTGATACCAAAATTTATGTATTTTTATAGATATTTTCATACTTAAAAATTTAAATGTACTAGAAACTTTCATCATAATTTCTATGGATGCATAACATTGTTATCTTGTTTATTTCTTTTAAAGCCCGATCAATATACATACTAATTTATTGGTGTTTTTTAATCTTAAACTCTTAATAAAAATTCATTTTATAATATTTGTTACACAGTGCATGTTTAAAATAAGTTTTAAACTGGCATTTAAAGTACATGACAATTACGGATATGGGAATGATGTGTCTGAATCTCTTTATTTTTACAATGACTGTAAACAATTTATCCCCCCCCCCCGTTCCGAATTCTCAAAAATTTTGTGTGTTTTTATGTAACTTTTAACGTTTAATTAAAAATAACAATAAATAAAATTATTGTTACCTAATTATAAATTTACTTTTCTGAGTAGTCAGGACTCGGCTTTGTTTATCTAGGTCCTCGGAGCAAGCACCATTCTGGGACCCCTCTTTTATCTATCGGTAGAAATTATTCGCGAATAATGCATAAGTGGTTAGTGCTAAACTTCATACGTATTGTATGCATGCATAAATTTCGTACCAGGTACTATTTACATTTGTATACAGGGTATCACAAAAAGATGGTCACAACTTTATGAAAAAATATTAGTAGAATAACAGTAGAAAAAAATCATGGATTTGTTGCAAAGGAGTATTTGTTTGCAAACTTTTATTTGTTTTTCTATTTATGTTATAAGGTGTCTAAAAGAATACCCCCAATTGGTCCATAATAAATGATTTCAACTTGACTCGTTATGAGGAAAACGTGTATGAAGAATTTCTTTTGAAAACAATGTAATACTAAGTTGTTATAATAAAATTTAAATCATTAGTTTTCTAATGATCTATAGTACAAAGTACAAAGTCCAAAATCTTAATTCTTGAATATCTGAACAAAATAAATATATGTTAGGAATATTTCAATTCCAATTGATGAAAGTGTTTTCTTTCTTTTTTTTGTTCTCACCAGGTTTCAGTACACTTTTTAAAAACTGTATTGCTTGTACCTTGCATAATATCTTAAAATAATACAAAAATTAAGAAAATAATAATTTTCTGTTTCATGACCTTGTTTTGTTTTATTATGAGAGCTTTGTGTTTTTTCAATTTAATCGATTTTATGTGAAAATTACCCACTTCTGCTAAGTAAAGTTTACAGTAAGAAAAATTTATCTGTGCTGTTACCTAATTTCATGCACTCTGTAGTTTTACTATTTATTTATATTAAATTTATTATACTCCTTTGCATGTTTCAAATCACTAAATATTTAATAGGATATTTATTGTATAATTTCAAGCCACAATGAATAATAAAAATAGCATACAACTTGAATTTGTTTTCATTTAACAATCATTTTTCATCCCCTTTAATTTAATTTTAAATGTGGGTTTTGATTGACAGAATATTGGTATTTATTTATTTATTTTTGAAAATGAAATAATTGAAAGCAAAGTAATTCTCTCTATGTGTTTAAAACTACATATATATCTTTATATATATATTATATACATATTTGTAGATTTTGCTTATATATATTTATTAATGTCTTGTTTTAGAATATATAGAAAATAGATAATTGACATTTTTGTAAATTTCAAAGTAGAATAAATAATGAAAACTATTCACTAAATTAAATTTAATACTTCGATTTTTTTTTTTCATTAACCAATCATTTTTCTTTAATGTAACTTTAATTAAGTGCACATTTTGACTGACACAGTGATATTATTTCATAATTTTTGTTTTTGTGTTATCGTTATTATTATTGTTTCGAGTGATCGAAATTGATTAAAAAGCACTTAATTAGGGTCTTTAAACTATACGTTTTTATTTTTTTCCCATGTTGTGATAATAAGTTGGTATATAGAGGAAAGAATTAATATGTTTTAAATAACGCATGTGCTCTTCACGGCTGATCTAAGCCCCGCGTCGTGACGTCACGAAACCTCGTGTTTGGCTTGTAGTCTTGAGGCGGCTTTGACAGAATCCCGAGCTCATACCTCTGAATAACTATATCTGAAATTCCATCTCGATCGGTTAAACGGATCAGCCGCTAGAGTTCCATATATCGGCAAAGGTTTTTTATGGCCACCCTGTAGATTGGCATTTTAAATAACGAAAGAACAAATAAATTAGTAAAAGATTAATAAAAATACAAATAAAACGTCGAATTAAAAATCGCTTGATGACGTAACAAACACGTATAACGTGTTTAATGTCAAGTGAATGTGACATTTACGATAAGCCGTTATTGGCATTTAATCTTTTAATGTGGCGATAGTTTTTTGGTCGACGGGATAATCGAGTAATATCGAATTGCGCAAAAGAAACATCCTTATAACTCCAAAAATGATAATCATATTAACTAAAAGTTTACTGTTTCGGATTAAGTGTCTCATTTCCAATTATAATATATCTTTGAATTGAAATTTGAATGAAATACAGGGTCATGAAAAATCGGAGAGTCTGAAAAATATGATTACAAATATCTCGGCAACTAATTATCCGACCGAAATCCTTCTTTATACAAAATTTATGTTTTTTTATTCTCTTTTATATTCACTCCTTAAAATAAACAATTTCGAAAACTTTTATGTACCTTTTATCAGAACAAATATTGCGAGAGTCCGAAAAAAATAGTTCCGGATAATCGAGGTTACTAATATTTAATAGGCTTCTTCCCATTATTACATACTAAGTACACATCAAATTTCAAGACTTTATCTCAATTTGTTTGGAAGATAGAGCGTTTACATACACACACACAGACGGACCGCTTTTTTTTTTTTTTTTTTTTAAATATGTTTTTCGGAATCTCCAGTGTCTGAAACGTATAAATCCGTCCATTTTTTTCATTTTTTTTTTTTTTTTTATAAGATTACAAGACTTACCCTATACTACGTATGATGGGTAAGTAACAGGTATTATCTTCAAAAATGTTGAATAACGCGGTTTTTTCTTATTGCTGGGGTCAAAGACATCGTATTCCGGCCGTTCAGCAATAATCTCATTTTAGGATATTGCAGATATTCTTGTTAAAAGTTTTAGAAAGTTTTTGACTCGTTGAATAAAGAAGCAAATATTGAAATCACACCTGATGGTGGTATTAAGATATATATATATATATATTAATCAGAAATCCCTTTTTCTTTGAAGATTTTCATCACCACTGACAAAAGAGAAACAAGAACTATCACTGTTGTCCTTCAATGGAATTCTTGGAAATATTTCTAAAAGAATGAATAAACGGAGTTTTCTTTGCTAAGGCGATTTGCTAATTTAAATTTTAATTTACATAAATTGCTATTCAGTGCATTATCATAAAAGTTTCTCCTTTTAAAAAGTAAATAATAAATACGAAACTGACATCCATTGCCCTTTTTTTTTCTTTTTTTTGTTACTGAACACTTAAACTCGGAATATTTATAACCATGTTTTTATTCATTTCCGACCTATAAATAATGGATTTTTTTTATTGTACGCCATTTGGCGTATTTCAGGAAGAGTAGTTTGTCAGAACACAGTTTTTATGACAATTTTTACTGTTATTCATACTTATTTAAAACCATATTGCCGACAACATTACTCACGTCTGACGTAAAAAGGCGAAAACGTAAAATTTTTGCGTGTCTGTGTTAATTACTACACCATAAGATAATTATTTTTGAAACGTGAAGTAGCTTTGTGTACCTTAACAACTCATAGAAATTTTATGACGATTGACCACTTATTGTGAAAGTTATTTAGGACATTCGAAAGGACATGCAGTTTTTTAATTCAGATGAAATCATCAGCAAACAACTTGCCAACAAAAGAAAGAAAAGAAAAAAAATTGCAGCATCGTTCAACATTTATTTTTGACATAAATTTAAAAAGATGTAAATGATTTATATAACCTCCTTTGCTTCAAGTCTGTTTTAAACGAAAACGAAGTAGTCTGTAGATATTTCCTTTTTACGTAACCTACGGCAACTGTCGCTATTGTTTCATTTGTGTTTATTTACATAAAAATATATTACTTTCGAAAATCAAGTCAAACAACTCTTTCTTCCATCCATTCCCATATGTTCTATTTATACTGATTTGTCAATATTCTCCAGCATTTGTTTTCTCACAGCAGTACTATCGCATTTTCATTCTTTTTCGAAAAGTAAGGTAAAATGGGAGTATTTAAAATACATTTTGAATGACTTCTACAAGTGACGATATTATTTATAATTATTTATCTTTATAAAGAAGAATGATACACTTACTATGAAATAAGAATCTAGAAAATTTATTTACAAAATGAAAATAAACGATGAAAGATGTATATAAAAGCTTTAAAGCGTTTCACACACAATCATGTAAGCAAAAAATTTATTTTCATGGTCCACTGTACGCTAGGCTTAATGTTGTACTATTTCCTTCCATCTCTTCAATCGTCGCCCCGGAATATCTGAGGTGCGTATCTTTTACCGCCTCAGTCATCCTTGCGCCATTGGTATAGCGCAGGGTTGGCGAACCTATGGCACGCGTGCCAGAATTGGCACGTAAGACAATTTTTCTGGCACGCGAAAAAATAAATTCTATAATTATTATACAGATAACACATTCTTTTTTTCTGTTATAATCCATAAAATTTTGTTCCACAGACTATCACAAAAAATGCAACTGTTTTTGCATGATTAACACATCAAAAGAATTTTCTTTTCCTGTTACGTTATGCAGGGTTTTTAACATGTATTTTGCCTTTCTATACGAATTTATAAAGTTACATTTTTCAGACTAATTTTGTTAGATAGTCACTGAAATAAGATGGAAAATGGATCCAGTTTCTATACATATCTTTAAAACTATCAAATTATGAATCAGTTGTAAAGAAATCTCCATCGAACATCAGCAAATGTCTCATCAATAACTTTTCTCATCAATGCATTGTTTAATGCAACTTGGATAATTATAACCAGATGTTGCATTAATAATAAAGTCGAAAACTACTAAAATAAATTTTTTTTTATCTTCATTTCCTTGTTACAGTACGTATAAATCATATTTACGAATTAAAATTTCGTTAGTTTAATAGCTTATTCCAGAATACACATAAGTCGCATTTTAATTTTTAATATTTTTTAATTATTAATTATTAATGCATGAAAGCAACTGATTTTTTAACTAGTGTTTTGTATAAACATCGCACACTGCAAAATTATTTTATGTCAAAGTTTGGCACGTTACATTGTTGATAGATATTGTTTGTGAAATTTTGGCACGTGCACGTAAAAAGGTTCGCCGATCCTGGTATAGCGTCTAGGAGATACAGTGTGGAAACCGGCTATTAAATTGCTGAAAAATTGAATCCCATGAAAATTGAATGATGCTGAACGGCAAATATCGATCGCAGCAACACCTAACCAAACTTTGCCGACCGAAACGCTTTTTCAATTAAATTCTTATAAAATGTTTACGTTTCAACTACCAGATGCCGGTAAGATCGTTATTTATCTTTCAACATTGTTCAACATTTATGAGATTCAATATGTTAGCTCTTTTTCGGTGATCGAATGTCACACTATATCGCCTAGGGAGTGTAACACTGTATAAAAAAATATCCTTAATTTCATAGACTCCGGTCTACCCTTGTGGTGTACGTGTGCTCCGCCTCACCTGATAAAAGGAGCGTCTATTTAATTGTTCCCGAAATCACAGTTATTGTCTTTTTTTAGCCCCCAGTACGGTATGCTATTTCTTTCTCCCAGCTTATTTTGTGTCGTCTTCAAAAAATAACGTTACCTTACAGAAGCTAGCCGTAAAACAAAGCAGTACGATTAAACACTCTATAGCAATTTTTTTAACTTCTAAGCTTCGCATATTTTCAACTTTCATGCGTCGTATTGGGGAAAAAAAGAACTTTTAAATACAATTTTTTTGAAAACTGCATCTCATTTCTTTTTGAAAAATTAATTTTTTTGTAGATTTTGGAGCCATTTGCTTAATATTGGCAACGGAAGTACTCCATTTCTGTAGAAAGTAAAGAAAAAATAGTTGTAAAATATTAATTATATATTTTTATTGCCATTTTTTCATAATAACCCAAAGAAAATGTAATTAAAATACGTGCTATTTTGAAAAAATATAAACGAAGGATTTCTGTTAAAACATGGAGCTATTATAAACTATATTGAATTTTAAGTATCTTATATGTGACAAACAAATGAAGGCCTATGAATCATTAGACAGCCGTTTTTTTTGTTTTTTTTTTGGGGGGGGGGGGAGTGATTGAGTTTCTTTAATGGCGGCATCTTTTTGCTGCAATTGTGTATTATTTCGCGATAGTGACGTCCTATGCTTACTGTAGATATTTAAGAGTAGATCGTAAATGTGGAATTCTTAAGCGGATGCGAATGACGTCATTTTACATAAAATAAAAGCGTGTGCTATAAGTCTTAAAATTGAAAAATGTGTTGTACTATTTATATATACATATATATTTTTTCATCGGAGGCGACATTAAATTCTGAAAAAGCAGAATTCCCGTTTTCTAGTTTTTCTTCTTTGTTGGTGTTGGTGTATATTACGGCCGATTCCTACGGGAGGGACACAAGCTGAAGGGAAAGCACCATCCGTGGAGATCTTTCTAAGTGAATCTAACCCATATTTACACAAGACTACCAAAGGATCGGCGAAAACCGCGAAAAACTCCGAAGTGTAAGATCGGCGAGCCGAGGTTGAAAACCAGTACCTTCGGAGGAGAAGAGAAATTCTTAGCCGCTGATGGTGCTTTCTCTATGACAAAGAAAGACTTTCACTCGAGCTACTTTGAATCTTCCAATTTTTCTACATTGCCAATTTCTTATCTTTCTATGTACTTAGATATAAAAAATAAAAAAGACTTTTCAATAAAATTTCATCTGTGCATTTCGTTTAACAAAAGCAGACTTCTAAAAATATATTTAAAAAAAAGCTTTTGTGTTACTTCGTGGTCTTGGTAAATTGTTTTATAAATATTCATTCAATAAGCGTGTATCAGGTAATCCACGAAATACATATTAATACTTGCAAAAAAGTTCTGGGTCAAATTAGAAGAAAATCAGCAATTATTTTTCAGTAATTTAAAAGTATGTCTCACATGTTATATAGCATATAGTATATCAAATATTATATAGTATATTGCATATAATATAGTATATTAGAATTAAATTATATAGTATATTACATATAATATAATATATTAGAACTTAATGTGTAAGTATGATGCTAATTCTAAATAACTTTTTAAGTTATAAAAATATTTATTTAAAAAATAAAATTCTTTCTTTCTTTCAAGAAAAATAAAAAATGTCGGCAATGACATTAAAAGAAAAGAATGGAAATATAAATAGCAGTGACTGAAACAGAAAATAAAGATAACATAAGGAAAAAACATTCCTAAAGACTATTCAAGATTTAAGTTTACCAGTATTACAATATCAATATTTTCTTTTCAATAGTAAATAAATCCAATAAACCCGGTTAACTTTATTTTTATACCATTTAAAAACGTTCGTCATAAAATATGAAACTCAGAAAACTCAAATAAGATATTTTATGTAAATAGAATATTCATAAACATTTCTAACCTCTGAAATATATTTTTTACACAACTAATCCTTTTTCGCCTTGATTTAAACATTTATAAAACTTAAACAAATTTTCGTGTCTTCTAAAACTAAAATACTTTTTTCGGCAGTCATGCAAAAGCATTTATAAAATTTAGTAAAAAAAAAAAAAAAATTTCTTAAAAGTAAAATATCACAATCTTGGCTTTCTGAGAAATGTGAAATATTCAGCTTTTTTTTTTTCTTTTTTTTTTCTAAATCTGCCATTCACATTTAAGTATTTTTGCATTAGTATATTCATCGAAACTGTAGAGAGTGCGCTTTATGTACTATATATATATTTAAATGCAAATGGGAATTTCCTTCCAGCCGCTTATAGCTTAAGTTTTGATGAATGAATTTTGATGGAACTTGCACTGTTTGTTAGATATTTTTTAAAGAAAATTTTAGTATATAACATATCGTTCTAGCTATAAATTATGAGGGGAAATTCTATAATAAGATGAACCTGATTACGGAAGATTAGACTTTTTAAAAGATTCTGCTGAATGAATTTCGATGGAGCATGCATCCTTAGTTAGGTAATTTTCCAGGAAAGGTTTTAGTATGTAACATATCATTCTACGTTACTTAGTTACAGAATTATCGATGAAAATCCTATAATCAGATAAACCCGGTTATGAAAGATCAGCCTTTTAAAAAGATTTTTGTCCATGGATTTCGATGGAACTTGCACTGTTTGTTATCTACTTTTTCAGGAAAACTTTAAGTATATAATATATTGTTCTACTTTGCTTAGTTATAGAATTATGGGGGGAAGTTCTATAATCCGGCCAACCCGATTATAAAAGACTAGCAAACCCCGCGGCTTTGCTCGCGTAATAGTTGAAATATGCCAAGTGATATTTGCATGACTATTTTTTATTAAAAGAACACTTTTTCGAATAATTAAAAAATTACAAATTAAGCCACAGTTTGACTAAACTTCATTATAAAAATGCAGTAGACAGATATAAGATTTTAATTAATAAGAAGAACTAAAACTAATTCCAAATAAATGATAATTTAGAAAGTATTTTGAGATTTTTATGCTCATTTCATATGCTCATTTCAGCATTCATTTGAAGTTTTGAATTTTTTCGAAACCATCTTAACACATTTACATCTTAAAATTAACCATCATCTCAAATTCCAAGGTTTTTGTCTAACAGTCTACTACCGCTCTAGTGTTAGTGGCACCAACATAAAATGCCGAAACAGAGTTGAAATATAATGTCTCGAAAAATGTTGAAACAGAGACTGTCACCTTTAATTTGCCAACATTAACCTTGAAATTGATTGGTATTTCCTAATATTCTATAGAAAATGGAATTTAGATGTTTTTAAAGGCTTTCTTGTTGTTCCTGCCAACCAGGTGCTAGGTACACCGGCATAAAATATAGCCCGTATGGGATTAGAGACTATCACTCTTCATTCACAAATAATAACTTATGTAATCGGTTTATTATTTCCTGAGATTCCATAGAAATCGTAATTTAGGACACTTTTAGAATGCTTTTCGCTTCTTCTCTCCGCTTCACCCCTTTTTAATTTCGAATTTATTTTCGACTGTTCTTAGAGGACATTTATATTTTATAATTAACAACCGCTATATTTAAATATTATCTATACTATTATCTGTACTGCTATATTTAATGATTCTAGCCTCTTCAGTACCACAGAAATCGCAATTTAGAGAGTTTTTTGCTCCTGCAACCCTTGAGGGTTTGTGACACCGACATAAAATATAGCTTATGTTTGAGCAGCTTCTATCACCATCAATTTGCAACCATTATGTTTGAAATCGGTTTCGTATTTCATACGATTGCATAAAAATCGTAATTTAGAACGCTTATAGAACGCTTTTCGACCACTTCATCCTTTTAATTTTGGAATTTTCTTTCGACAATTCTTAGAAAGCATTTGCATCTTTGAAGTAATTACCATTCCAAATTTAAAATGTCAGACCCCCCTCAGTAATGCAATTTAGAACATTTTTTGCCCCTGTAATTCCCAGGTGGTAGTGCCAACACTGTAAAATATAGGCTATGTTGGGGCGGGGACTGTCACCATCAATTTGAAACTATTACTTCTGAAATCGGTTTATATTTCCTGATATTGCGTAGAAATCGCTATTTAGAAAGTTTTTAGAACGCTTTTCGTTCATTTTCACCCCTTTTAAATTTCAAATTTTTAAGGAACTTTTCTCAGAGAGCATTTACATCTCATAAGTAATTACCATGCCAAATTTCAAGTTGTTAGCCCCTTCAGTATCACAAAAATCACAATTTAGAATGTTTTTTAAAATGCAACCGCAAGTTGGTAGTGACGCCGACATGAAATAGATCTTATTTTAGAGCAGGGGCGGTCATCATCAATTTCCAACCATTACTTTTGAAATCGGTTGAGTACTTTCTGAGATTGCGTAGAAATCGCAATTTAGAACATTTTTTAGAACGTTTTTCGTCCATTTCCACCGCTTTTAAATTGGAAATCATTTATATCTTATAATCAACTATCATGCATAGTTTAAGGACCAAGATAGGACATTTACGGCAAAATCTATAATGGCAACTGTACTAGCGTCACTATCGGCAAGGGGGAATAACTAACAAACCTCCGAAATTTACCTATGTTGAAGAAATATGTTTATCCTCTATGGTTTGAATATCTATTCGTTCCTAAAACGAAACAGGTGTCAGACGATATTCTATTCATGCTTGCTTTATTTATTTAGCTGCTTTTTTTTTACCGTACTTGTATTGTTCATTTTTAACTTACAAAATGATAATTAGACTAATAATATGAAAGAAAGCCGCCAGAAAATTCTGTTAAGAATGCAAATATGTAAGTTTGTGAGATTAAATTGTAAAAAATCAAATTCAGGTATTGTGTCAATTTATTCATATCGAATAAAATTTTATTGAGTGTAATGTTAGTACCTCTATTTATTTTTAACTTTTAGATTTATACAATTCTAAAAATTTGTCGAAAGGAATTTTTCCCTATCTGTAATATTATTATTATTATTTCTTATATGTTAATATTATAAACATTATTGAATTGATTGTACGTTATTTACATTAAAAACAATATTTTTATTTTATCTGTAAGGAAGTGAAAATGCATAAATTTTAAAAGATTATTGTAACGATTGCTTAATACGTTAAACTTCATAAATTTATAAAACACGGGCTATAAAAATTTTCCTGCCAAAGGGGAATAATTATGAAATTTTCTGAGACTTGTAGAGTTCAACATTTCGTATATTTTTATGTTACAGTTACACCATTGCTTTTGATATATAGCATTCAAGACGAACTTTCTACCTAGTATTCGTTGCACTTAAAACCGTTCATTAATCATGTAATATATATATATATCCGTGCATGAACATAGAATAGATATTAGATATATAAAATAGAATGTCTATTCTATGTTCATGTATCCGTGTAAGATTCTATCGAAAACGTAAACATGCAACATTAAAAAAAGAAAGATCACAATAAGGTAGATACTCAATAATAAGCATACTACAAGGATGGGGAGTTTCTTCCCCATTGTCACTAAGGGCGCTACGATCGCAATCGCATTACCATTACACTTTATGGAAATGTCCGATCTTGGATGTTAATCTATGCTATCATGCTAGTTTCAAGTTGCTAGCCCTTCAGTATTACAAAAAACGCAATTTAGATCCTATTTTGCTCCTGCACCCCTTTGGGGTAGTGGCACTGACATGAAATACAGCCTATGTTGGAGCGAGGGCTTTCACCATCGTTTTCACTCAATTATTTTTTAAATTGGTCCGGTACATCCTGAGATTGCATAGAAATCGCAATTTAGAAAGTTTTTTAGAACGCTTTTCGCTCATTTTCACTCCTTTTAAATTTCGAATTTTTAGGAAATGTTCTTAGAGATCATTTGTATCTTATAAATAACTGCCTTGCCTAATTTCAGGATTATAGGCCTTTCAGTAACACAAAAATCGCAATTTAGAACGTTTTTTTCTTCTGCAGTCCCTAGATGGTAGTAACACCGACATGAAATAGAGCCTATGTTGGAGCAAGGGCCTGTCATCATCAATTTCCAACCATTGCTTCTGAAATAGATTGGATACTTTCTGACGCTGCGTAGAAATCGCCCTTTAGAACGTTTTTTAGAACTCTTTTCGCGCATTTTCACCCCTTTTAAATTTCTAATTTTTTAAGAAATGTTCTTAGAGATCATTTACATCTATAATGTAATGTTATAAGTAACTACCATTCCAAATTTCATGTTTCTAGGTCCTTCAGTAACACAAAAATCGCATTTTCGAACCTTTTTTTTTGCCACTGAAGTCTCTTTGGGGATAGTTGCACCGACATAAAATATAGCCCATGTTGGAGCAAGGGCTGTCTCCATCATTTTGACACTATTATTTTTGAAATCGGTTTGGTACTTCTTGAGATAGAGTAAAAATCGGCATTTAGCACGTTTTTTAGAACACTTTTTGCGCATTTTCACCCCTTTTCAATTTCGAATTTTATAAGAAATTTTCTTAGAGATCATTTATATCTAATAAGGAACTACCATTTCAAATTCCATGTACCTGGGCACTTCAGCAACACAAAAATCGCGATTTCGAACGTTTTTTGCCCCTGCACCCCCTTTAGGGGTAGTGGCACCGACATAAAATATAGCCCATGTTGGAGCAAGGGCTGTCTCCATCATTTTGACACCATTATTTTTTAAATCGGTTTGGTACTTCTTGAGATTGCGTAAAAATCGCCATTTAGAACGTTTTTCAGAACGCTTTTTGCGCATTTTCACCCCTTTTAAATTTCTAATTTTTTAAGAAATGTTCTTATAGATCATTTATATCTAATAACTACCTTGCCAAATCCCATGTACCTGGGCCCTTCAGTAACACAAAAATCGCAATTTCGAACGTTTTTTGCTCCTGTACCCCCTTTAGGGGTAGTGGCAGCGACATAAAATGTAACCTATGTTGAAGCAAGAGTTTTCACCATCCTGTTGACATCATTATTTTTGAAATGGGTTTGGTACTTCCTGAAATTGCGTAAAAATCGCCATTTAGAGCGTTTTTTAGAGCTCTTTTCGAGTATTTTCACCCCTTTTTAATTTCGATTTTTTTAAGAAATATCCTTAGAGATCATTAGTATCTTATAAGTAACTACCATTCCAAATTTCATGTTTCTAGGCCCTTCAGTAACACAAAAATCGTATTTTCAGAATGTTTTTTGCTCCTGCACGCCCTTTTGGCCAGTGGCGATGACATAAGATACAGCCTATGTTCTAAATTGGACTAACACCATCATTTTGATACCATTACTTTTGGAATCGGTTCGGTAATTCCAGAGCTTACCTCCTACAAATAAACAAATTTTACTTCTTTATAATATTAGTATAGATTCGCTTTTTTTATGTTCTACTTAAAGGATTTTTCTTGAACTACTTAAGCCTTTTAAAAAGATTTTGCTGGATGAATTTCGATAGAACTTGCAATGTTTGTTTTCTACTTTTTCAGGAAGAAATTAAGTATGTAATATATTGTTCTACTTTGCTTAGTTATAGAATTATGGGGGAAAGTTCTATAATTCAGCCAACCCGATTATGAAATATTCGCTTTTTTTTTATATTCTTCTTTACGGATTTTTATGGGAATTACACTATTAGGCAAAATAAAAGGCAAAGCTTTAGTAAAATTTGTAATCCGAATTTCAAAACTTATATTCTACATGAGTGGTGCCACTGGCAAAAGCTAGTATCCGATAAACGGGAACAGAAAACAACTCCATACCTTATAAAAACTTTAAAAAATTTGATTCTTTACTATTTGGGCTACATTTAAAGAACCTTTCTTTTCATCTTAAGGGGACGGTGGAGCTTGAAGAGAAAAAAAAATACGATTTTATTTTGCGTAAAATTTCTTTTTAAATTTTAAAATTTTACAAAATATATCCATATACAGATGGTAGTCATGCATTTTTGCAAAGATTTCGATAAAGGATTTTTAAAATCCACATGCTTTTGGTGTAAAATTTCTGGAACAGCTTATTATTTGTAATTAAAATTATTGTATGATACATTCAAATTTGTTATTCATTCAAAATGGCACATCTAAGCAAGCTGTGGATCATGGGATATGCTTTCCGATTTCCTAGGAGAAATATTCTTTTTCCGTATTTTTAAAAATATGTGAAGCACATGGCGTAAGATTTTCTAATTGCAAAATAAATAATATTGTTAATCGGAAAGAAAAATCTCGTGAATCAGTATATCCAAATAAAAACAGATACACAAAATGAAAACATACATGGGAAAGAAACACCATTCCGAGACTGAAAAGAAAGTTTCAGTAAACAATTTATGATTGTCTCAGATTTCTGTTGCAATAGGAAAATAAAATTAAGAAGAAAGTGGGCGGGGAGGAATGTTCAAATAAATTCACCGTACTATCTGGAGAATGTGTTACGTCCGATATCTACATAAGAAATTCCACTTCTTTAAGCGAACAGTCTTACTGGTGTCAAGTTCAGGGTAAGGCTATAATCCATACCTCTAAATCTAGTGGTATAGGTTTAGAAACTAATTGGATGTGCCAATCCCGAAACTTTCTTGTATCTCATACATCTTAATATTCCAAAAAGTAGTTACAAATGTTAATACTTCATTATTATTAGTTCAATGCTATACCAACTTTGACTTTTCATCTTAAATTTCTGCTTCAATCAATAATCGGGGTAAAAACGAGTTAACCTCGAGCATGGTATTTGTTAGAATCAATAGTTTTTCGTTATTCTGTTGTACATGAGCTATTTGCGAAAAGCCGGTTTAGCAGAATGCAAAGTTTCCGTCGCTTCACGAGCCTCCGATGTATAATAGAACTACAAAAGTTCGAGAAAATTATACAAAAATCGCTATTACAGCGCTACCTTCCGACGGAATATTTCTAAAGTGAAGGAGGACCTGCTGACCATAGCCAAAAATATACAAAAAAAAATGGTTCAATTCTATACATAACTTCATACATTTTCCGATGGTACAATAATGAAAATGGCACAAAAATCGCTATTATAGCGCCCCCTTCCGGCAGAATATTTCAAAAGTGAAGGAGGCCATAGCCAAAAATATACAAAAAAAATGGTTCAATTCTATGCGTAACTCCATACCCTTTTCGATGGTACAATGGCAACACAAGGACACACGGACAGACAGACAATTTGTTTAAACATGTTTTGGGGGATCTCTGACCCCTAAAACGTATAAATCCGTTGAAAACCGGAAGTTGAAAAAATTTCGATTACAATACTTTCTTCTATTGAAGGTAGAAGAAAGTAATAATGAAAAATGAAACCGGAATTCAAGCTATTCCACTTAAATGCATCCCACCCAAGCTCTCCGACATGTCTCTTTTAGATTACTATGCATTAGAAGTTTTAAAACAAGCTCTTTATAAGCGTCATCCCAAAACGTTGGTTGTACTCTGGAAAATTGTGCTCGAGGAGTAGAACAAAATCAACCTTGATATATTTTAGGAAAAGTTCTTTTATTTTGAAAATCAAGATGTAATATGATAGTTGAACAAGATGGCTATCAGATTAAACATATTAAAAATTAAAATTCTTATGTTTATTTATATATTTCTTTAGCCAAAATCATTACAAAAATGTGTGAACATCCTCTTTACTTGACTAAAAGCGTATAATCATACTTTGTATGTAGGCAAGCAAGAGAAATAACTTATCTATAAATAGTGCCTTTGGAACTTGACAACTTAAAGGTTCAACAGGAAAAAGGCTCATAGATTATTAAAATGTCAGAAATTTTAACAGAATATTTGTGAACAATAGTTAAAAAAATAAAACCTCTTTTTTTAAACTAATCTAGGGACCACCTGTATATTAACTCTTTGCATGGATGCGGACAACGGAATATTTTCCAGAGAATTCAGTTTTCAGATGTCAAAATGATCAACTTCAAATTTTTTAATTTAATTTTTGTTTTTCAATTTTACTTCAATTTTTGTTTTTAAATTTTTCTTCAATTTTTCTTTTTAATTTTACAATTAAAGAAATTTTTGAAGTAAATTTTTTTTTTCTGAAATATAAACATTTACCTGCATTACAATACTAATATAGTCCGTCTCAAAAGTATATGCACTCTTCAAATATGGCTAAAAATAATTAAGAAGAAAATATATGAAACCAATTTATATTAAATCTTGAGATTTAATCAAAATCAAATAAAATAAGTAGTTTTTGTTAATTAAAATAAAATTTAGATTAATTTTTGTTGAATTTACTTTTTTTCTTGAAGAAAAATTGTCTCAAAAATTTAAGCACTTTATGCAATTTTTCTTTTTTTAGAGATTCCGGATTGGACAGGTTTAATGAGGTCGTATGACGTCGTTTTTCAATTTTATAAAAATATAAAAGTGAAAAAATCATTTCCACTCGTTTTAAAAAGGCCAAAGGGTAAAGAACGCAAGCCTGCGATTAAAAAATTGCCGATATAGTAAGTGGTATTTTTTATAGTTTTTTGGATGCTGATTACTAGAAAAATAATGAAAAAATTCCATCACGTACAGTTTCATCACAAATCGCAATCTATTTTTTTTATGAATTTACTATATTTCGGACCAAACATTATTATTTATATGAGTTTTATAAACAAATTTATGGGATTAAAATAGTAAATTGGTGCATTGAGCTAATAAAAAATAGGAAGAAACTATTTCAATATAGAATATTTCTCTTAATCGTTAAACTGTCTATTAAATACAATATTGAAGACAGAGGAAACCAGTTGAAATCGGATCCCTCCTGCTTGTAATTGTCTACTCGCCATCCCTTCTTCACACCCTTTTTTACTGACCTTATCTCTACTCCTGAATCAGTGTGTTTTTTTACTTTGAGCTGTACACATATGTTTTTATTCCGATCTGTAAGTTATAAATTATAGTAGTAATTTTTACTCCTAGTTTTTCCTGCATTAGAGAACATGGTTTCCAGAGAATGTGCTAATTCACCGAATTGCTTCTCCTATATTTATGGTAACTATACAGTGAAAGAACAACGTAGAAGTATGTCTGATTTTGTAAAAAAGTGTATTTCGCTTATTTTGGCATGAAATTGGACGAAATTGGATTTTGAATTTTTATTTAAAATTTTTAGATGAAAAAGTAATTACAAATACATCATAAACTGTAGTACTGAAAAAGGAATAATAAAATTGCAAGAAAATACTTCCATACAGATTTTAATAAAGGTACTATCCAGCAAATTGATTTTCTAATAGAGTAAAGCCTGTTTATAAAGGAATCGTGCAATAAAACTGAAAAAAAAACAGGTTTTAGCTCCCCCCCCCCCCCAAAAAAATGCAATTATGCTTTGATCAATTTAAAGAGCCTGCATAAAACGGAATTTATCACTGGTTGATGCGTTTCCGTCTAAGCAGGTTTTATTGTATCTTTCTTCTAGTGGGGACCCTGTATTGGAATTATCACCGGGACGGACAGACTCTTTGCACGGCCAAGTTTGTATCATTTTGTATCTTTAGAAAAAAATTTTGGCCGCTATCTAGCGAGAGTTTTTATAAGTGAAAGTAATGTTTTTATTTGTATAGATATAAAAAAAACTCTTAAAATTGAAAGAAAAAAATTAATTAAATCGATTGGACAATGTAAAATGTAGTTTATTATTATTATTATTATCATTCGATTAATTTATGTGTAATTTTTTTCTCGAACAATTCAATTGATTTAAAATTAAGAATAATTAGAAACCCTTAAAACTGTAAGAAAAAAAGAATCTTTTCATTAAATATGTTGAACAATGAGATTTATTAAATGTAGTAATTTTTTTTTCATAATTTGATTCACTTATGTGTAATTTTTGTTTTGTTTCTTTTAATAAAAACCCTTGAAATTGTAAAAAAAATACAAAATTTCTTTTAATTAAATACGTTGAACAATGAGCTTTATTAAATGTAGTATTTTTTTTTTTTTTTGATAATTCGATTCACTTATACGTAATTTTTGTTTTACTTTCTTTTAATAATTCAATTGTTTTAAGGTTAACAATATTTGCTATACTATTTACTTATTGCCATATGGATTTACAAATGTGAAACTTTTTTTTACTTTAGATCCTTTAAAAAAAGAATGAAATGCTTAAAATAGAAAAAATGAAATAATTAAAATTTCAACTTAGCCCTATCGAGTTTCGAACCACGGTACGCTCGTTATTTGCGCTCGTATTCACCAACTACTTCGACCCCGAGTTATACCGATAACCTCGATCGAAAGCTCAAATGGTACGCACCTTTAATCCTGATTGGACGTCTCCTTAATAATGTCCCATCAAATGTTATCGTGAATTTCATTTGAGCGTTCGACCGAGGTTTTTCAGGTCGAGGTAAATGGCGAATACTAGCATTAGTCAATTAAGGTTCCCTATCGGAGCAGAAATGATTTCTTCATTTCCTTTTTTTCGCGTCGGTTTCATTAATAAAAAAATAGATGATTATTATCCAAATTCTCTAACATTTTAATGGATCGTAAATATAACTAAAACCAAGCCCTTTTTAAAATTTCATAAAAAAATATGCATATTTTAGAGGGTAAACGTTTAACCGAAATGGAGGGAATTCGCACCGAAATGTAAATCCTCTTTATGAGACGTAAAGTGACCTGCCTTTGACGATGTATTTGAAAAGGTTAAAATTCATATTTTTAAAAACCATATACACCATCGATTTGAAGAAGATTTCAACTTTATAGGCATATTTTTGGTTTGTCAATATCTTTAAAATTGCATCTTGGGGAGATGTTGCAATAAGGGAGAAAAACGTTTTTCGGAAAAACCATCCTTTTTTAGTTTTTTTTTTTTTTTTTTTTCAAGTGGTTAATTGCGATATATTTTTTAATTGATTGCAGCATTTGAGACGTGAGAGTACAATCTTTCAAAACATGCCTTCTATTTTTATTTTTACTAAGCGGTTTGGACGATGTTAGTTAATAAATAATGACAAAATACCCCCGAAATATTTTTTCCATTCTTCATTTGCGTATCAGCGCCTTCAGTGCATGCGTCAGAGATTTCCCCGTTCGAGATGAATTTTTTATGAAAGTGAGTGACGGTTGATAATTAATAACTCAGCTGTTAATTAGAATTTTGAAATTCTGAGAACCAAGTATATCTGGAGAGACTTTGGGCTATTCTCACAAAATTTTTGAACCTCGTACGTGCCGTAGATTTTGCTAGCCATCGCACACAGTCACACAGACACACAGATTCTACTCCATTTTCTACTCCAGGCCAACTGACTGTCATTACTCAAAAACACGTCATATTTGCAAGAATTAAAACAAAGTAACAATCTACTTTACAGCGTAAATAAAATATATAAATTTAAATTGTAGGGATGATAGTATACCATGTACCGTAATCTTACCCAAGTGGAATTTGAGTATTTGCCGTTATAATAAGATGATTGTTGATTGAAAAAACGCAAAATACAACTTTATTTCACAAGAACCACGTAGGCAGTGCCATGAGGGTATCTTTTGCAACAGAACTACAAAGTTACAGGGCTCAATAGATCGCTTGTGCGACAGAGAAGATACGAGATACCCTGGTGATCGCCATTACCCGTCGATGATCATTTCCCTATCTTCTCTTATCGACAGAGGAAAGTATGTTTTGAGAAAAATATATTTGGACTACGTTATGATATGTACATTATTTACCTTTATAAGATGTATACATGCATTACTTATCTTTATAAGATGTAGGAAAATAGACTCTCTATCAACTATGTGGCATTATTTTAATTTTTTTTTCATTTTAAGATTAAATTTTAACACAAAAACAAAAATTCATATTTTTTTCTGTTTTCACTTTATATCGTCCTTTCAATTATCTCACCGGATGGAAGAATGAAATGCATTCTGAACGATAAAGAAAGAACGATTACGGTTACGTTACAGTTATGTTACAGTTAGGTTAGGGTTAGGTTATAAGTAGGTTACGGTTACGTTACAGTTAGGTTATAATTAGCTTACGGTTCGGTTACAGTTATGTTCCATTTCCGTTACAGATTACGGTTAGGTTACGGTTATATTCCATTTCCGTTAAAAATAGGTTACGGCTAGGTTACGGTTATGTTCCATTTCCGTTACAGATAGTTTACGGTTGGGTTATGGATAGGTTACAGGTAGGTTACAGTCACGTTACATTTAGCTTATAATTAGTTTACGTTACGGTTAAGTTACCGATAGTTTATAGTTACGTTACAGTTAGGTTACGGTTATGTTATAATTAGATTAAGGTTAGGTTGCAATTAGGTTACAGTTAGGTTACGGTTAGGTGATAATTTGTTTATAGTTAGGTTGAAGGTATGTTACTGTTGGGTTACCGTTAGGTTACGGTTAGGTAACACGTTACAGCTAGGGTACAGTTAGGTAATGTTTATGGTACAGTTAGATTAAGGTTACTTTACAATTAGATTACTGCGCCCAGGGCTTAAATTCTAACAAAAAAAGTTCCGGAGTCCTAATCAGCGCTACCGGTACAACAACTGTACCGTTCCACCCCCCCCCCCCTGCCCCTGTAATCTGCATATTTATATTTGGTACATTAATTGCAAAATTTAAAGCATTTTTTTTCTTTAGCAAAATAAAAATTTTAAATATATCTATCAGCATGTACTTAGCTGTCAACTATTCCACTTTTTAGTTATCACTTCTGAATAGTAAAAATCCGTGACTATTTTTTATGTTAATTAATTGCAGAATTCTGCGATTAAATAGGGTAACGATTATGATTATGAAATGGTGTTAACACAGAAAAGGGATAGTTCGCAGCTATGCATTTTTAAGAAAAATGAATTAAATTTACAGAAATGAATATTTATATGCTGAAGAATGGAACAATGTTTTACAATTTCCTGAAAAATGTGCATATCTTAAACTATAATCATTTCCTTCCGCATAACAATCTTTTGCGGTGAGTCCCTGAAAATCAGATAAAATTAAAAATTTGACAAAGTTATCGGAAAGAATCTATGCTTTTATAGAAAAAGGGGAAACACTGCTCGATTGCTTTCTATCAGAATAACAATACACGGTAATTATATCTATTTACAAAGGAAAGTGACTTCGTATAGGTGCAGAGAGCCTTAGCGTGGGTACCGTTCATGATACAAAATAAATAGAAAAATCACTAACGTGATTTTTATACTCGTACGCAATAGAAGACAAAAAACCTCGAACAAACAAACATCAAGCTGATGCTTGTTGGATAAAACAGAAAATATTCTTTTCAGGTTAGATATCGAAATAATAAAAAGAAAACCCAGCCAATAAAAAATTATCCTACTGTCACAAAAGAAAATCGAACTGAAAGCAAATTTATTGTTCAGTCTCTTGAGTGGTGCCGTATTAACACGTCGCCGATATGAATTTGAAATAGTAAAACGCGATTTCTGTTTCCCCTTCATTCTGATCATAATAGCATTAAAATGATTTGAAGTGGAATATAATACGTAATTTTAAAAGAGGATTTTCTTTTTCAATACATGAATAAATAAAATTTTAAATGTAATACAGATTGAGCTCGAGTCAGTCTAAGCCTAAAAACTGATATAAAAATTGAGACCGTTTTATCTCCATCTCCTACGTGTCTGACACATTACGTCACATATAAGTGTTTTGTTAAAAAGAATGCAAAAGCTTGGAGATGGGAAGGAAAGGAAAAGGTAATTTAAGCTTCGGTTTTTCGGAAGCGCTATTGCACTGGGCTCCGGAACCCTGTATTTATACAGTGTAATTTTATATCACACTAGCTGACCCACCCGGCGTTATCCAGGCCCATCATAATAACCTTAAATAAAACTCAAGTTTGTATGATTTTATATCCTTTGAAAATCTTTTAAATGAACCTAGTTTCGGAAGTCCCATTACCTTCCACAGCCTCTCGTGTGTTCCCAACAAATCTCTTTCCGAACGAACCTGTGAAATGGGTCCCCGCTACCTAAAGCAGTATGTACCGGAGGTGCTCCGCACGTGCCGCAGATAATCGAAAACCAAGTCGAGTGAGCCAAACTTCGTTGTAATCAAGCCCATAGAACTCGAAAAACGAATGCATCATTAATGTTCGAAAATGTTGGTAACTGAAGTCTAAGATAAACTTTCATAATACAGAAAGTAGCTGAATTGTAATCTAACTTAAATGAACCAATTACCGTTGAAATCGGTCCCCTAGAACCCGAGGAAAGAATACACCCCTATGCGGTGGAAGGTTGCCCCCCCCCCTCTGTAAATTTCACGGACTACTTTTAAAATTAACGCAATATTATTTAATAAACGGATGAAATCCCGGGCGGCAAACAACGTAGCTACGCTACTGCACCTAACGAAAATTTTCACACGGATTCGACATTCGTTTTATTCGATGTTAGCATAAATTAGAGGCCCGATGTAATTATGAGCGCGCTAGAGTGCGAAGCCAGCTAGTTTAATAAAATCTTATTATTATTACGCTTATATGTTAAAGCCTCGATAACTCGACATCCTCATTGTTTCTGTGTGTGTTTATAGAATTAGTAGATTAACACAAGATGTAAATAAAACTATATTGAGATTTAACATGTTACAATTTCTTGAATGTGCACAGGAAATAGAGCTTGCAGTTTACAAGGACGCTTGCAGGTTACAAGGACCGGGGATTTTGTTACCCGGCTGCGAAAATTGCGAAATCACAGCTAGAGAGATGAGCTGTTGCGTATAGTCCGAATGCTTGAGTTCAACTGCCTCTTCAAAATGTACAATCACTGCAACCAGGAAGTGACCTTGATTTCTTGATCAAAAACCATAACTCACAATAATTATTTTTAAACAACTGAGGAGATGAAAGTATCTTGATATAATAAACAAAATTGGATATAACACCATTTCAGATGATTCATGGTTAATTGCTAAAGAGATAATATCAATAAAGTTTTTCTTAAATAAAAGTTATACCAATAAATCACTCTAAAGTGATTTTAGTTGAAGTAAATGGGTTGTCATAAATCTAAATTGATAAAATGTATGTTCACTGAACACTCATAAATAAGTGTATTCAGTTAATATTATTATTTATACCTTTGCTCTAAAAACTGGATAACTTGAAGATTCATTAATCCGTTTTATTTTCTATCGAATACAAGTTATACGGTTAAACCTTGATGAATCCTCAAGCTTATAAATCTATGTTTTTATTTAAACAATTATCATTGATCATTGTGGTTAAAACCTTGATAACTCTGTATCCTCATAAAGCAGTGCTTCTATGCAATAGAATATAATTAATTTTCTTTACATCCGCAATAAAATTAAAATAACAAGTTATCCCCAAACGATCTCTCTAAACGCAAAAACCTAGTTACTTCGCCATCTCTTTAAATTTATATTTTAATCAGTTTGATATAAATTTTGTATGATTTCCAAACAACCTCGAAAAGTTGTCATCCTTAATCATCTGGGATTTTATTAAGTCGAATGTCATTAATGAATTATATATATCCAATCTTGATAACTTGACATTCTCACAAATTCGTCTTTTTGCGCATCGAATTCATTTAATTTATATATTAAAAGATCAGTGATTCGCCAGCCTTAATAAACCTTTGTTTTTGCTGAAAGAAGTAGTATTTATTTGTTACTGATATGGGGCACTATAATATCGATAGCTCCTCAATTTCATAAATCAGTGCTTTTACTCAATCATCATTAATATTTTATACATAAGCATTAATACCTCAATAACTCAACTCGTCAGCTACTAAAAGTGTGTTTGTATTTAACTGTAGAATAAGTTTTCAGCGAGATCGCATTTAACGACAACCCAGTTTTTAGCGAGGAAAATTGAATAAAACGTATACCAATAAAAGAAAGTTTCGCTCTGTCTGTGTGTATGTGAGTGTTTGAGTGTCTGTGTGTCTGCGTTTGATGACTAGCAAAATCTACCGCACGTAGAAGTCTGAACATTTAGGTGAGAACAGTCCAAGACATGTCCTGATGCACCTGACAATCAGATTTTTCTTTTTTAGGGTTTCGCACTTAAAAAGTAAAAACGGAAACCATTATAAGATCACTCTTGTGTCTGTCTGTCACAGTCATTTTACTCGTAAACTATGGAACGTGGAAAGTTCAAATTCGGGGAAATAATAAAGACAATTGACCCACATATTTTCATATTAATAAACATTCATAAATATATTTAGTAAAAAAGTAGAGGGGCTAATTATGCTACTTGAAAAAAAAAATCTTTTCATTGTATATCATGTGGGGTATCCTGTGAAAGCTTTTGTAACGCTGAACTCAAAAATACATTCCTTTTAATTTTAGGTATTATATTTTCAAAGATATTGTTGAAAATGTACCGCAAAAATGTGCCCCCCCATCTAATTCCGAATCTACTGAAACTAAAATTATGAAAAAATTAGAGGTAGTAGGCATTAATATAAACCTTGCCGGAAAATTATAGCGATTACCCTAGGACACATAGTTTTTGAGTAATTAGCGTTCTTCTGTTATACACAAATTTCGATTTACGGGCATTCAGAAAAAATGTTGAGCATCGCTGAATATACCTATCGTTGCAGAAGAATAAAAGCATTGTTTATAATGATTTTCGAAAAAAATCATCAGTAATTAGCCGAGATATTAACCCTTAAAGGTACGGTCAGTTTAGACATACATAAGGACAGGGGCGGCGTACTCTATGCCTAGTTAACAACTTTTAATGATATATATGTGTAATGTAATGTCCAGTAACAGTATAAAAGCAATAAACGTCAAATTGTTAAAAAACATACTAATTTAAGGGGTCTCGGGACTCTAAAAAGTGGAAAAAAAAGACCATTTTCAACATTTAATGTCGTAAAATGTATGATTTTAAAACACAATTTTATTTGGAATGAAAGATATAAGTATGTTCTTTCGTTTCATGTATTTAAAAAATTGCAAGATACAGAATTAGTATTTATAGGGGGCTCGAAACTGTTAGACATTTGCCGCACAAAAAATTGGCATAACAGTTTACGCGCAGGATTACAAAATAAATATTGCAACTAGAATGAAAATTTTGGTGCTTACTTATACTTCATATTGTAATAATTTCCCTGAACTTAAATAAATTTATATTTAAAGCCTTTTTATATTTTTAATGCAATGTTGTATTTAGCTAATACAAAATTTTGAAAATTTCAACAGTAAAATCACCTAAAAAATATTTTTTTGAACAATAAAAAGGAAATTTTAGGTTCAGTTTATATAGACTAACATGAATTATATGTTTTGAAAATTTCTTGAAAAAATATTTAGAAGTTTTTGAGGTATCCTGAACGTTATGCCCAAAAAACGCCATTTGGAAAATAATGACTTTAAAGTTTCGGAAACGCCGCTTCAACTATTGAGCGGGTATAATTCTAAAAGCCGAAACTTTTGTTCTAATGGGAATTTCAAGGAAACAATTATATCAAAATATTCAGAAAAGATAGGAGTTTAACATCTAAAAAAAATTAAATTTCTTAAATTTTGAAGCTTTAAGAGTCCTGCGACCACTTAATCCTTTCCGGCACGGAGTAATTCTATTTATAAACGTATGAAATAATGAACTGACACCAGAATTTATAAATAAATTTATTAGAAAATGCGAACTTGCTTATTTTCACGTACATGATAAAAGGGAAATTTTAATTAAATATTCTTGGTGCCGTTTGTCTGTTTTGAAATAAAAATTAGGTGTCCGTTTTTTAAGGGCATCGCCCTCGAAAGATTTAATTAGAATGAATCGCATAAATACTGTGGGATTCACGATAGTTTGCATTGATTGTATCTCTCAATGCGCCTCGAGTGACTTTAAAAGTTAATTAAACACCTATCTGGAAAAACGCGGCACTGACCAAGGCGGCGTTGCAACTTTGAGACCTCAATTCGAAGCGCGCTTAGCACAATGCCAAATTTAAACTTTGAACAAAGATTTTGTTTTAGCTACACTGTAGAAATAAAGGTTATTACTACGCTGAATTTGGTTTCCTGAAATGCCAAATGAAGTTTAACTATGCACTGCTTTTATTGTCAGTACCGAATTAAGTTCATCATAAACAGATTAAAATAATATTAAAGAAAGAGTTATACGAACAGCTATGTTTGATATTATTTAGGTTCCATATCTCTTTGAACTTTCATGGTATACCCATTTACACTTTTCTAATATATACAGTTATACTCAACCCTACGTTGTATAGTTTTTTACAAAGTCTTAGTACTCTTTTAGCAACGATTTTTTTTTTTTATAATACAATTACAAATTCATATATTTATTCTATGGAACCCTCTGTGCGCGAGTAATGCTCGCACCTGACAGTTTATTTAAGGGTCGGGGCCCCTGTGCCTCTTTCAGTTTTTATGCTCTAAATTGTTAATAACTTACCCCCTTTATATCCGATCTTCTTCGTTCTTGGGGCCAATTCTCCGTTTAGGTATTCCCTCATTTCTACATTCCAGTTAAGACCCTGGGAGCCTGGGACCCGGTACAGCACCCCTTGAAGTTTTTGCGCCCTAAATTGTTAATAAATTGCTTCCTTTTAATCCGATCTTCATTTAGGTATCCTTTTTTCATTTAGTTATTCTCCCATTTCTACATCCCAGTTAAGACCCTTGCTCCATTCTCCCCCCTAGGGTTCCGTAGTTCCCTTGAATTTTTTGTGCGCCATGCATTTTTCACCCTCTAATTTTCTCACCTTCTCAGTGCATAATTTTAAAACTGAGTATTGGACTCTTTTCCCAGGACCAACACCCTCATATATTATTTGGGCCCTAGGACAATCAGCTATCCAGTCCTAGGACAGCATTTGCCCAATTTTTGGCGCATTTCTTTAAATTATTATTCTAAGAAATACTAATTCACAACTCTATGGTTAATTTTGAATAATTGAAGATCTAAGACCTTTTAACATATTTTCATGTTAGGGCCCTGCTCTTAACTATCAGTTGGCCTTTTTTGGGCCCTTTATTGTAGCTCCCTTAAAAATGACCCGATTCATTAGCTTTTTTTTCTAACAACTTCTTAAGTCTTCTACCAACTCCATGAACGACAAAAAAATTTCTCACTTCAGCTACCACCAATTTTGAATATTAATCTCCTTCTTGGGGCCTTTGTTGCAGCTTCTTTAAAAACGATCTTACTCTATTACAATTTTCTACTTCATAGTTCTTGCGTCCTACAGCTACTTTAAAACTATTAAAATTTTTTCCTTTGCCCAACTACATTCCAGTTAATATCCTGCCCCCTGGGACCGGTCCTTCTTTATACCCAAGCTACCACCTTTTTTGAATATTAATCTCCTTTTTCGGCACAAACTTACGTTTACTCACTACATTCGTAAATTAAAAATAAAAATCGCGTTACGTTAACCCTTAAATGCGCGATTTTTTATTTTTCTTCGAAAAAATTATATATGATTCTCTGAAAAGTTTATTACACAGGAAAAATAATGAAAAAAAAAAAATCAGAGATACATTTTTCATATAATATGGCAATCTTTTCTTCTGTTGCGCATCTGCAATACAAATAATAACTACTGTTGTGTGGCTGTTTTACGCTAAAATTTTGCAAATCAGTAAATATCCGTTTATTAAATAATATCGTGTTAATTTTAAAAGTAGACCGTGAAATTTATAGAGGAGGAGGGAGGCAACTTCCACCGCGTAAGGATAAATTGTTTCGTCGGGTTATAAGGGCCAATTTCAACGGGAATTGGTTTATTTAACTTAGATTACAATTCAGTTACTTTCTGTGAAAATACTACTTTCTGTGATTATGAAAGTTTATCTTAGACTTCAGTTAACGACATTTTCGAACATTAATGATGCATTCGTTTTTCCGGTTCTATGGGCTTGATTACTACGAAGTTTGGCTCACTAGACTTGGCTTTCGATTGTCTACGATACGTGCGGAGCACTTCCGGCACATGCTGCGTTAGGTAGCGGGGACCCAGATTACAGGTTCGTTCGGAAAGACGTTTGTTGGAAACACACGAGACGCTGTGGAATGCAATGGAACAACCGAAACTAGGTTCATTTAAAAGATTTTCAAAGAATATAAAATCATACAAACTTGAGTTTTATTTAAGGTTATTATGATGGGCTAAGGCAACGCCGGGTGGGTCAGCTAGTGTGATATAAAATTGCATTGTATAAAATTTGGTTGTATCGTAGGGAACTAGAAAAAGCAAGCAAAAAATTCATACCGCACAGTTTGTTTTTTATTTTTAATTCGATATAGATTTCGTTATTCATATGTCTAACTGTTTTATACGTTTAATATAATATGTTGAAACATCACAAAGAGATTATTATTTGTTAAAAAACCTTGTTTATGTGACTTACATTTTTCTACACAAACAAATTGCAGTAGTAATCCTTATCTCAGTTCATAAAATATTTTTTTTTAAATGGCAATTGCCCATATCCGTTTATTTTTCAAAAAAATCATGAAAATTCAACAAACTGTCGTATCGGACGGAACATTATTTGTACTATAAAATTTATCAAATAATGATAGTTTTGTGCAAAATGAAAAAAAAAAATAGTTAAAATTCTCACCGATAAGCGAAGTTTTAGGAGCCTCATTATAAAACTGTATGACAAACAGGCAGATTATGGATTCTTAAAATAGTCTGACACTAAAAAATTGAATTTGATTGTTTAGTATCTGAATGAAAATAGCTGTACATTTTATGCTTGTAAGAAATAAAAATGGTTCTATATGAATGCGTTAGAAAATAGCCAATTTGGATTTGAGAAAATCATTTCAAAAAAAAAAGAAAAGAAAGAGAAAAAAATCACTCCCGGCTCGGCCTGCAGGCACAGGTAGATTTCGAAGTTAAGTACTAATTTCACCAAAAAGGTTAAATCAAGATTAGAGATAAACACAGTTTGACAATTTTTTCTGGTCGCTTTTGACGAGTTTTTAATTTTATTTTTCTGAACTGGTTTTATCAGAATCATGTTAAGGCTGTGTTCTCAACTACACTGTTCAACAAGGTTGATATTTTCTGACACAATGACGTACAGATTTTTTAACGTAATTGTATAAAATTGGCAGACCTACTACAAGGGATTTTTGTCCCTTCGTTCAGTGTTTTTTCCCTTTTGTTGGGAAATTTGGTTCAAACTGTGACAATATTTTCTGAAACATCTATTGTGTTTACAAAAAAAAAAAAAAAAAAAAAAAAAAAAAAAAAAAACGGAAAGCGTCTTTCAATTACATAGTTTCCGTATAACAACACCTTCCAATTTCATGCGTTTCCGAACAAAAAGGAATTCAAACTTATGTCATAAACTTGCCCCTATGGATTTGAGAACAGCCTTAATACGATATTTTTTTCTTGAACCCCTTTTTTGTGTAAGAGTTGGTTTTATCAAAATCTTGCCAATATAAAAGTTGTAGATAATATCAAGAAGATTTATAATAAATTTAAACGGATTTGATATCTTGTGAATTGACGAAGTTATGATTTTTTTTCTTTTTAACCCTCTCCCTTTTTTCTGTAAGAGTTGGTAATATCAAAAACTTGTCAATATAAAAGTTGTAGGTAAGATTAAGAAGATTTATAATAAATTTAAGTGGATTTTATATCTTGTGAATTGACGAAGTTATGAATTTTTTTCTTCTTAAAACTCTATTTTTATTGCCCCTTGAGCCCATTTTTAATGATATCAAAAACCTGTTATACATATTTTTTTTTACCTTTTCCTAGAAGTAATAATAACTTTAAACTGATTTGATATGCATTATAATTAAGAAGTTTTTTTTTTCTGTTTTCACAAAATCCTTCCCTATTTCCATCCCCTTGGGTCGATTTTGCCCATTAACGAACTTTACCGAGATTTTCTGCCCCTTGATTGTATGGTATGGCCTTGATCAGTTTGGAAGAGGTTTGTGCAGAATTATGGAAGTTATCGTGTCCATAAAAAGTGATATATATGGATAGATAGTTAGATAAAGTTTTGAACTGGGGGTGGTTTGGTGTTCTATGGTTTCATGATCGGCGTAGATCTGCAAAAATGTTGGAAAAATGTAATATGTAGTATTTCTTATTACGAAATCTACCTAAAATGTATTACCCTGATTTTATTCCTCTAAATATCTACAATATTCTGCTTAATACTGAAAATCGTCCGAAATTCGTTAGATCCCTAGCTGAGGCTGGATACATTGTACGACTACAAATGCAAAGTTTATTAACAAGAATGAAAAAAATAATATTAAATAAGAACCAATTTTATTAATATAAAGGAGGACCTAGCTTCAAATTTAAAGAAAAATTCTATATGCTTACCATATATATCTAATTCGATAAATGCTTTTCTTAAATTTTGAATATCAAATTAAATTAGAATTATTTGAAAAAAATATTTTTAATTTTCTCAACATATATTTTTTAACTTTAGAGTATTATTGATTACAAAGAAACCGTTATTGAAAAATTAAGTTAATACAAACAGAGGAATGAGGATGAAACGTAAAAAGTTCTCAATAAACTTGAAAATTGGTGAAACAATTAAAATTATATATCACGTTTGAAACAAAATGTTATTAGCCTCCGGTACGGTATGCTATTTCTTTCTCCCAGCTTATTTTGTGTCCAAAAAATAACGTTACCTTACAGAGGCTAGCCGTAAAACAAAGCATTACGATTAAATACTGTTTAGAAATTTTTTAAACTTCTAAGCATCGCACATTTTCAATTTTTATACCGTCGTATTGGAGAAAAAAAGTTCTTTTAAATGCATTTTGTTTGAAAACTGTATCTCCATTTATTTTTGGAATATTAATTTTTTTGTAGTTTTTAGAGCCATTTGCTTAATATTGGCAACGGAAGAGCTCGATTTCTGTAGAAAGTAAAGGAAGAATAGTTTTAAAATTGCAATTATATATTTTTGTTGCCACTTTCTCGCAACAACCGAAAGAAAATGTAATTAAAATACGTGCTATTTTGAAAAAAAATATATAAGCGAATGATTTCTGTTAAAACAATGGAGCTATTATATACTATATTTAATTGTAAGTATCTATGAATCATTAGATCGCCTTTTTTTTTTCTTGAAAGACGGAATATTTTTTTGCATTTGTGCATTATTTCGCGATAGTGATGTGCTATGCATGCTTTACTGCAGATGTTTAAGAGTAGATCGTAAATGTGGAATTCTTAAGCGGATACGAATGACGTCATTTTACATAAAATAAAACGTGTGCTTTAAGTCTTAAAATTGAAATATGTTTTGTACTGCAGTAGAGTCCCGCTTAACCGAGTTATTTTCTTCTGATGGACTGGTGGCTTCTATTATTATGAAACAGCCATTATAAATGAAGTGTTAGGGGAAGATGAAAAAGCAGTCGTCAAAAAAAAAAAAAAAAAAAAAATATATATATATATATATATATATATATATATATATATAGCCATTTTTTTCCCCGATTCCGACCAGAAAATCAAGAGTTCAAACTTTTACGGCTGCACTTTCATCTTCACCTAACACTTCATTTATAATGGCTGTTTCATAATAATAGAAGCCATCAGTCCATCAGAAGAAAATGAAGTAATGGATATGCCGGGGGCGACACAAAATTCTGAAAAAACAGAATTCCTGTTCTCTAGTTTAATATTATTGTATTAAATTTTCAGTTCATTTGTAAACGTAGGTGTATATGATCCAACAATGGCATTCATTATACAAATAATAGTTTCTCCAAAATAATTTTTTACATTCCGTGTTTAAATGTTTAAATTTCTTAATTAAATCAGAAAGAGAAACAGTCCTAATATATATTTTTTAATCATTAACAGTGTTGAATTCATGGGGTGACCCGGGGGAGACATTCTCCCCAGAGAATAAATGTCCCCACGGAAGATTTGAGATTTTGTGTTTTCAATGGTCAAAAAGTGCAAATTCCAACCCCACCCCCGTCACGGAGATCACAGAAATCCCTCACGAAAAAAATGTGTCTAAATTCAACTTGATCAATAAGAGAAAATTAGGAATAATCCAGTTTAATGCCATAATATGCTTTATTTGTATAAAATAGATTTATTAGCACGGCTAAATTGGTATCAAATAATAGCTCCTTTTCGTTAATAACTGAAGAAAATGAAATGAATAAAGAAATGTCCAAACATGATGATTGATTTCTCCTTTCAACTGTTGCATCATGCTTCCGCCATATACGCATATGTTGGCGCAACACTGTCTGGTATAAATAATGTTAGGGTGGAATAAAAATAAACAGCTCTTAAATTTACCATTATCTAGTCAAAAATAAATAAAAAAATAAATAAATTACTGATAAAAGGAAGTTAGATATAAAGGATTTTATTTTAATTTTTTTATGCATAAAAATGTCTCGATGAATATTTTAGAAAGTTTTGGAAACAGGGCCGCCATTTGAGGGGAGCTGAGGGGGGCAATACCCCCCCCCCCCCCCCAAGGAATTTGATTTTTCGGAAAATTTTCATCAATTGTCAGACTCAAACAAAAATTTAAAAAATGCTCAAACGCTATGATGATTTATCAGATTTGATTACAATAAAAACAAATGCATTAAATAAATGATTTATGCATAGAAATTAATAATTATCCAAAACATTTCCTATTCGAACTTTCTTAAGGTGATATATATATATCGTACTTTGCCTAATTTTAAAAATACATGAGAGAAATTTTCTTTTATCAATTGCTTCTCAGCTGTGTACAACTTGCCCCTGATGGCTAGAAATTCAGGTGTATAGAATTTTTTAAGATAGTTTTTTTTAGGGGTGGAGGAGGGGCGAGTATAATTCAAGTTCTTAATTATCCGACTTTTTTTACTTTTTTGGATTATTAGTGTCACATTATATTTACTGCAATCATTGCAATGTTATCAAATTATTTAATTATTTGCTTTATTAAACTATATTATATATGGTACACTCTAAATAAATTTCAACGCCTAGGAATGGAGTCTGCGAGCACCCAGCAAAACAATTTCTTCAACACAAAACCGACAGACTTCCACCAAACCCCAAAGTAAAAGAAATTGCTCCATATTTTAACACGTTTATAATAAAGTGTTGTATAATTTTATCCCTTAAGTACAGAAATGAACACATGGGTATTACTATGAGCCACCATTAATAGTCAAATCTATAGTTTTTCATTTAAAAAATATTCTGGACTTCCTTGTTAAAAACCAGATCACACCGACTCCGACCGAAAGATATAAAGCACAATCCGAAAAACCTAAAGTGTACAGTCGTGGGAAAAAAAATTAAACACCCCTACTAAGTCTGAAAAAATTATCGTAGAAGAAAGTTACTGGTACCAAACGATTGGTAATAAAGTCTACTTTTAAATGATGTATATAAAATTTGCTTAGGGGGCCATCTAAATCTTAAAACGAACCATAACTTTGTTTTTTTCAATAGCAGTACACAATTCTGACAGCATAAATGAACTCTACACCCTTCAATTAGCCTAAAAACAAACTTCTATAATATTCGTACCACAAGTGTCCGATAAATTAAGGAGTGGGGTTGCCCCTTTTTTCCCCTTTATTCTTAACTAATGAACCTCCAAATCTAATTAAGGCTGCTCCTTAACATGATAAACCGGTATAGCAAATTTGGAGCAAATCGAATAACTCTGCATGAAAAACCCATTTATCTAAATTAAGGGGTGGGGGGACTAGCTCCCCTATCCCCCTTTATTCTTAACTAATGAACCTCCAAATCTAATCAAGGCAGCTCCTTAACATAGTAAACCGGTATACCAAATTTGGAGCAAATCGAATAATTCTGCATGAAAAACCCATTTATCTAAATTAATAGGGGATAGCCCCCTTTCCCGCCTTTATTCTTAACTAATGAACCTCCAAATCTAATCAAGGCAGCTCCTTAACATGATAAACCGGTATAGCAAATTTGGAGCAAATCGAATAAGTCTGCATGAAAAACCCATTTATATAAGTTAAGGGGGGGGGGGGGGGTAGCTCCCCTATCCCCCCTTTATTCTTAACTAATGAACCTCCAAATCTAATCAGGGAAGCTCCTTAACATAATAAACCGGTATACCGAATTTGGAGCAAATCGAATAATTATGAATGAAAAAACATTTATCTAAATTAAGGGGGGGTAGCCCTCTTTCCCCCTTTATACTTAACTAATGAACTTCCAAATCTAATCAGGGAAGCTCCTTAACATAATAAACCGGTATATCAGATTTAGAGAAAATCGAATAATTCTGCATGAAAAACCCATTTATCTAAATTAATAGGGGGTAGCCCATTTTCCCCCCTTTATTCTTAACTAATGAACCTCCAAATCTAATCAAGGCAGCTCCTTAACATGATAAACCAGTATAGCAAATTTGGAGCAAATCGAATAAGTCTGCATGAAAAACCCATTTATATAAATTAAGGGGGGGCGTTAGCTCCCCTATCCCCCCTTTATTCTTAACTAATGAACCTCCAAATCTAATCAGGGAAGCTCCTTAACATAATAAACCGGTATACCGAATTTGGAGCAAATCGAATGATTTTGAATGAAAAAACATTTATCTAAATTAAGGGGGGGGGGGGTAGCCCTCTTTCCCCCTTTATACTTAACTAATGAACTTCCAAATCTAATCAGGGAAGCTCCTTAACATAATAAACCGGTATATCAGATTTAGAGAAAATCGAATAATTCTGCATGAAAAACCCATTTATCTAAATTAATAGGGGGTAGCCCCTTTTCCCCCCTTTATTCTTAACTAATGAACCTCCAAATCTAATCAAGGCAGCTCCTTAACATGATAAACCGGTATAGCAAATTTGGAGCAAATCGAATAAGTCTGCATGAAAAACCCATTTATATAAATTAAGGGGGGGTGTTAGCTCCCCTATCCCCCCTTTATTCTTAACTAATGAACCTCCAAATCTAATCAGGGAAGCTCCTTAACATAATAAACCGGTATACCGAATTTGGAGCAAATCGAATGATTTTGAATGAAAAAACATTTATCTAAATTAAGGGGGGGGTAGCCCTCTTTCCCCCTTTATACTTAACTAATGAACTTCCAAATCTAATCAGGGAAGCTCCTTAACATAATAAACCGGTATATCAGATTTAGAGCAAATCGAGTAATTCTGCAAGAAAAACCCATTTATCTAAATTAAGGGGAGGGACTAGCCCCCTTTCCCCCCTTTATCTTTAACCAATGAACCCCCAAAACTAATCAGGAAAGCACCTTTCCAGAATGAACCTAGAAAAAAAAATTGAAGCAAATCGGATGTTTCTATCAAGAGTTACCTCGTTACGTGAATATGTACGTACATACTTACATACATGCAGAACGGCGGGCACATCAGCTCTCTGACTTTGATAGCCTGTGAGCTAAAAAGTTGAATTATGATGGTGACGAGTTATTGAGGTTCACATTGTTGGTATATCACCGACCCATATCAATGAGTCTTCTAAATTCTTTCGGCAAAATGTATGTTTTGGATAAATATCATGTCGGCTATTTGACCTGTAGGCTAATTTTCATGTCTCCTAATTGTCCTGTCGGCTATTTGTCCTGTCGGGTAATTGTCAGGTCGGCTATTTCACTTGTCGTCTATATGTCCTGTCGGTTATTTGACCTGTCGGTTAATTGTCCTGTCGGTTATTTGACCTGTCGGCTAATTGTCATGTCGACTAAATGTCGGCTAAATATAATGTCAGCTAATTGTCCTGTCGGCTAAATGTCTTGTCGGCTAAACGTCCTGTCGGCTATTTGACCTGCCGGCTAAATGTCCTGTCGGGTAAATGTACGTTTCGGCTAAATGTACTTGTCGGCTAAACATCCTGTCGGCTAATTGGTGTCTGCTAAATGTCTTGTCGGCTATTTGGTTTTCGGCTAAATGACATAGACCCCCGTAACCTAACTGTAACTTATCCATAATCTAACCGTAACCTATCTGTAACGGAAATGGAACATAACCGTAACCTAATTGTAACCTAACCGTAACCTACTTATAACCTAACTATAACATAACTGTAACCTAACAGTAATCTATCTGTAAAATAAGCGTAACATGACGGTGCGCTAACCGTAACCTAATTATTAACTAACCGTATCCTAACTGCGATGTAACTATAACCTAACTGTAACCTAAATGTAAGCTAACCGTAAGTTAACTGTAGCCTGGCGGTAACCTAACCGTAACCTAATTGTAATCTATCCGTAACCTACTGTAACCTATCCGGAACCTAACCGTAATCTAACTGTAACCTATCCGTAATCCTATTTGTAACCAAACTGTAACGTAACTGTGTCCCATCCGTAACCTAAGCGTAGCAGAAACGTAATCTAACTGTAACCTAACCGTAACTTAAGCGTAATCTAACTTCATCCTAACCGTAACGTAACCGTAACCTACTTATAACCTAACCATAACCTAACTGTAACATAACTGTAACCTAACAGTAATCTATCTGTAAAATAAACGTAACATGACGGTACGCTAACCATAACCTAATTATAACCTAACCGTATCCTAACTGTGATGTAACTATAACCTAACTGTAACCTAACCGTAAGTTAACTGTAGCCTGGCGGTAACCTAACCGTAACCTAATTGTAATCTATCCGTAACCTACTGTAACCTATCCGGAACCTAACCGTAATCTAACTGTAACCTATCCGTAATCCTATTTGTAACCAAACTTTAACGTAACTGTATCCTATCGGTAACCTAATCGTAGCAGAAACGTAATCTAACTGTAACCTATCCGTAACTTAACCGTAATCTAACTTCATCCTAACCGTAACGTAACCGTAACCTACTTATAACCTAACCATAACCTAACTGTAACATAACTGTAACCTAACAGTAATCTATCTGTAAAATAAACGTAACATGACGGTACGCTAACCGTAACCTAATTATAACCTAACCGTATCCTGACTGTGATGTAACTATAACCTAACTGTAACCTAAATGTAACCTAACCGTAACCTATCCGTAACCTACTGTAACCTATACGGAACCTAACCGTAATCTAACTGTAACCTATCCGTCATCCTATTTGTAACCAAACTGTAACGTAACTGTATCCTATCCGTAACCTAATCGTAGCAGAAACGTAATCTAACTGTAACCTATCCGTAACTTAACCGTAATCCAACTGTAACCTATCCGTAACATAACCTTAACCTATCTGTAACTTAAGCGTAACCTAATTGTTACCTGAAAGTAACATAACTGTGACGTAACCGTAATCTAACTGTAACCTAATCGTAACGTAACTGTAACCTAAGTTTAACGTAACCGTAAACTAATTATAATCTATCCGTAACCTAAAAGTATCCTAACCATAACCTAACTAGGCTAATCGTCCTCTCAGCTAAATATCCTGTCGTTTAATTTGTCTTGTCGGCTAATCATCCTGTCGGCTAAATGTCCTGTCGGCCAATCGTCCTGCCGGCTAAATGTCCTGTCGGCTAAATGTCTTGTCGGCTAATTGTCCTGTCGGCTAAATGTCCTGTCGGCTAAATGTCCTGTCGGCTAATTGTCTTGTCGGCTAAATGTCCTGTCGGCTAAATGTCCTGTCGGCTAATTGTCTTGTCGACTTATTGTCCTGTCGGCTAAATGTCCTGTCGGCTAATTGTCACGTTCGGCCAATTGCCTGGCGTCCAATTGTCTGTCTGCTAAATGTCCGTTTCGGCAAATTGTCCTGTATGCTATACGTACGTTTCGGCTACTTGTCCTGTCGGCTAAATGTACTTGTCGGCTACATGTCCTGTCTGCTAAATGTACGTGTCGACTAAATGTACTTGTCGGCTAAACGTCCTGTCGTCTAAGTGCTGTCTGCTAAATGTCTTGTCGGCTATTTGGTTTTCGGCTAATCGTCTGCGACCGCTATTTGATAACTACCAAATTCAGTCATTTGTTCTACATTATGTTCTTTTGGGTATTTAAGAAAATTTTGAGTTTGTACTTCGTACACATCTACATATAAATGAAGTACTACGTAGAATATCTACTTAAATAACTATAGGTGATCATAAATGTATACTGCCATGGGACGTTATGTTTAATTCTCATATTTTATAGGTATTTGTGAAAAAGGCTGCAATGTCACATCTTTTTCAATGTTCTGTTACACTGGTAAGGCTTCAGTTACACTGATTCCATATTATACTCTCATTTCGATTTTCGGCTTAAATGTAATAACTTCTATAAACTTTGTTTTAAATATATCAGATGCGTTATATCAATTTATTACAAATAAATAGAATAGCAATGACAGGAAATATTTTTTCTTAGATTTATTTTGTGTTCAACTTTGAACTTAACATACTTAGTTTCACAAGACATTTAGACGCTTATCGTGAAAAAAAATAAATACAGGAATTTACTTAAGTGTCCATTCCTTCGAATATGTCCAATTGAAGTTCTCTTTTACAAAAATTAGCTTTCTATGCCAAACAAATACAAGAATGATCACACGAAAACTTTTTTTATATTCAAAGTTTTGTGAAAAAAATTTATCATTAAGTAATGTTTTACAAATTTTAGAGCTTTTTTATTTTACTATTATAATTTTTTAACAATATGCTCTTCAAACACAGTAATAAATTCTATGAAGTAAAAATAACAATATAAAAATATTGATATTAGAGAATGTTTTACAGAATTCGGATCAAAATGTATTTTTTTAACCTTTATCTGACACGAATAAATATTATCATCTGAAAGAGTCGCTATAAAAGAAATTTTATAAGAAACTTCTGTTCCAAAATATTTCAAACATCCCTTACTAGAATTTACGTATATTGTTACTTCCAGAAAGACCGTAAATAAGTAGTACTACAAAAGAAAAAGTAAAATGATATTGTCAGCAAAGCAAACGTCTTGAATTTCGACCACTTTCGGATAAATTTTATTTTTCCGCGAATCCAATCAAACCTTCTTTTCTCTGTTATTTTTTGAAGAAATAGAAAAGTCGAAAAGAGATTTCAATCTCCTTGTAAAACTTTACCAAAGCTTTAAAGATAGTTTGTTTTCTATCGTAAACTATAAAGAAATAAAAATAGTCCGTGTCTGTTAAAAAAAAGCTTATTATAGGTATTAAAAGAAAATTAAATCGGCTTAAGAAATACAGCAAATTTACGAAAGATCTAATTTTTTACATATTATCAATGGATAATTATTCCGATTTAGGAATAATAAATGATATCTGTTATATAATACCAACGATTTCTTTTGCAACTCATCAGAAAGAAATAAGCTTAGTAAGGACTGAAAAGAAAAAATATAAAAATCATGTTACAAATCAAACATGAGACGTGTTGATCAAATCATACTCAACATTCTTTAATCGAGACATACATTTTCCCGTTGTAATGATGTAAAAATTAATTTCCGACCAAAACAAATTCTCATTGTTGAAACCGAATTTCAGTTTTTTTTTCTCGCAGTTTTAACCGAAACTCAAAAATAAAATAAGAACTTACACTCTACATCGTATTTTTAACTAAATTAATTTACCTTAATAAGCTAAAACGTGAATAGTATCTCACTTTTGCAATTTCAGGAAAAAATGCTCAAGTATTATCTATATGTTTAAAAGACCGGGGTTTTTTTTTAGTCATCAGCCCTGAGCTTTCTACTGCACCAATTTTGATAGTTGTTTTTTTTTTTTTTTTTTTTTTTTTTATGAAAGGTGTTCTTTTGTAGATGTGCCCGTTTTAGCTATTTTTTAATTTATTTCCATTTTTATATTTTATTTTTAATTTTAAAAGTTTTTTATGATATTTCTTCAAAATGGTGGCAATTGGGTTACTACCATTATTGCAGAGAAATGAGGAATAAGGAGGATTATTTATTTTAATTGTTTATATCCTTATTGGTGCTATTTTCTCATTACAAATAAAAGTTACTTTTTAAAAAATTTTGAACAGAAAATGGCATTAGCCTTAAAAAAAAACACGCATTCTCACTCATAAATCTTTTACATTTCATCATTTTTTCATTATGCTAATACTGAGTTAGGGACGCTAGGTGAAATGATTCAATGAGTGAAAATGATATCATATTTAAAACAACTTGATCATTATCTTTGATAAAACTAAATATTCGACTACTAATGCCTCTAAAAGAGAAATTTTTGATTTTTTTTATTCGCGGGTACTGAGTTAGAACCTCAAGTCAAGCGTGCGAATGTTTTCATGAAAAGTTGTGTCGAACAAACGTGACTTTAAGTTTGGAAACATATTCATTAATAATCTATTGCGCGTTAAACTACTTTTAAATGGTGAATACAGATTTGAGTGGTGCGTATGCAAATTTTGAGAGTGTGAAAATGACGTAAGGCTTAAATGTTATGGGGGGGGGGGGGAAATTCTATGATATGACAAAGAGAAATTCTTTTTGCTGATTTTCCATCCTGTAATACCAAAAAAAAGAGCCTCAATCGATAACTTCAACATATTTACTCATTGATTACGTATTCTAATATACTTTAATTTTTGAATAATTTAAACAGTTGAAGCTTGTGGAAATACTATTTTGGTAACTTTAGGTTAAAAATATTATTCGTTTTAAGAGTTAGACATTCAATGTAAGATGAATTTTTTATTGTAATTATTAAGTTTATTATAAATTCGTTCTAACAATTCTTTTGTAAACATTTTAGTTCGTCGAATTTCGATGGGTTCCAACCAGTGGTGGTAGTCAAATAATATAACAACGGTTCGCTGCCTGAATTATTTTTGATACATAAACGTGAAAGAAAATGAAGCATCACACATAGATTATGAAAATATTCCAATATTATAAGAACATTGTTAAAAAACTTTTATCTCTTGGTATAGTGAAAAAAAATTCTTTAAACATGTTTCCCTATGAAAGAAAGTAACTTATTTAATCAATATTCGCCAATCATGAAACCTGATCTAAACTTTTATCAGAAACTGCATCAATAAAGAACTCGAGCTATTGTTGCTGAAGTCTGTTCTCGTGAAAATACTAACTCATTGGTTGTCAAGCATTCCTATTTACATCCTTGCCTTGGTGATAAATGCTTGTCATTTCTTCAAAGTTAATCTCGATAAATCGGCTCTTGTGAGTGTTAGGTGCTTGATTTCTGGATTTTTTGATTGCGTATTTTATCTTAGATTTTCTCACCAAAGTCGCAAATTTCACCGAGATATTCATCAGTATCGTCTTCTATAATTAATCTCAAATGACTCAGACTATTTGTGTGGTAACAATAATCGCACTTGAAGAAGACATATCTGGAAATTTTGCATCATGAAATTTAGCTCTATTTAAAAACATGCAACATATTTTAAAACCTTTCATACAATAAATGTCCATGAATAACAGTTGCCAATGAAATTCATCAGCACTCTATAAATTCTCGTACTGAAACTAGCAAAAATAAATGTGAATTATTTTGGGTATCCTGTAGTACTGAAAATAGCTTTATATGTATGAGTTGAAAAGTTTTAAAAGGTAGTATATTATTTCATATAGTTAATATATAAATAAGTTAAATAAGACAATAAAGGATGTCGAAAAAACTAGATTATACTAGAAAAGAGATGTAAAATATTAAATAACTTCGGTTATTTGAGATATTTCCATATGCTACTTGATAAGCGTCCTCACTTTCAATTTTCTTTGTCTTTACTTGATCATTATCGGACCCATGCTTCTTCCTTAACATACATTAATTATAAAAGTAGGAACCCGTTCTTTTAGAAATTTTTAGGGCAATTAGGCTAATTTTCATGTTTGATACATTAGAAATACACTGCTCAAAGCAATTAGTGGAGCACATGGTTTTAACAAAATTACTCAAATATTTACACCGATAAGTAACGTAAATTAAAACATCCATAATTTAAAGCGTAGTAAAAAACAGATAAAGAAAATTTCACATGCAAATTAAAGTTTATGACATCAAAAACTAGAAAAGGGGGACAAGTGCAGAAATCGGGGTTTTTCATAAACGTCTATTTCACGGTCTCAGTTGTAAAATTCAATTGCTCAGCTTGTGTTTTGAGAAAAGGTGACTTCATAATGTCGCAACAATGTGATTTACCGGAATCCATGGCTTGTCGTGTTGTCGGGGCAGTCAAATCTGGGAAAACACAACGAAGTGTAGCGGACGCTGTTGGGGTCGCAAGAAGTGTTAATGCAAGGCTGTGTAATTGATTCCAAGACACATGGAATGCTAGACACGGACAAGGGCAAGGTCGGCCATATGCCACTACGGAAACTGATGACCGATATATCCTGTTAACAGCTCGTTGAGACGGAACAGACAATGGTACTCAGCTGCAAAAACAGTTGTTCTTGGCCACAGGACGAAGGATTTTTATACCCATATTATACTCATTTTATACCCATACATGGCTGTCTTGCACTGTTCTCTTCACTTTTTTGCTTGCTCCCCTAGTTTTTTTTGAGCAGTGTAGTTAGTCGACTTATATTCTCTAACCATATTATGTTTATCTTTGAGAGCCCTTTTTCCGTTTGACCTTGCAGCACTTGTTCTGATAATATTTTTAGCCCTTTGAATACTTTTTAAAACTCCATAGTTTTAGAAAAATATTTAAAATGTAGTAAAAAAAAACTCTCGATAATCATTAATATTAATTGTAAGTGCCATTAAATATAAATAATAGTTATTCAGCTGCTTTCCATGGAAGTATTACTTCTCCAATATTTGAGTAAATGTGATGCAGAAAAATAAGTAGTTTACTCCTCTGTTTAAATGACTAACAATTTCGTTTCAAATGTTCAGAATTCAGTAATCTGTTTAAAATGTTCAGAATTCAGTAATCTGTTTCACATATTCAGAATTCAGTAGCCTATCATTTTTGCAATTCGTTACATTGTCTTTAGGAAACATGTTCCCGAGCTCAGTAAAACATTTATAATATTCTACAAATTTGATATTTTTTGAAGTTTCTGATGTAATAAGACCCTCATCGTCTTTCTTTTGTATGTGCTTTTTTCTTCCGAAGCATTAGGAACATTTTAATTAATTCAGAGGTGATTCTGTTCCGAATTTTCTGAAAATTTAAGCCATTAAGTTCCGAAATTTTTAAAAAATCGATCATCAGTCCGAAAATCCACACATAAAATATCGCGAAGTTAGACAAATGCTCGCCGAACAAAATCAATTTCGTCAATCGTTTGTAGAAAAAATCGTCAATTTCGTCGAAGGATCGCTGCAAAAACGCGATTTTCGTCAAGAAATTGCGAAAAAACGCGATTTTCGTCAAGTGATCGCGTGAAAAACGCGATTTTCGTCAAATGATTGCTGTAAAAATACGATTCTCGTCAACAAATTCGGTAAAAAATGGAAGTTTCTACAAAGAATCGCGAAAAAAAACGAAAATTTTGTCAAAGAATCGCAAAAAATAGAAATTTCTCCAAAAGTTCGCGGAAAAGACTCATAATTAGCGCCAGGGGGGGATTTCTCCCCCTCCCCCTCTTCTGTTGTAACATTTCAGAAAAATTGGGGTGAATTTCAGATTTTTATTATTTTTTATTTATTTTTTACTCAATCACCTCTGCATCTAGATAATATCAGTTATAAATATGAAGAACGTCCCTCCTCATCGCTGACTAATAGCTAATTACAAAATCGTTAAATTTAAAACACTTCTAATTTCAAAAATATATCAAATGTTACTTCATCATGTTGTTCAAATATTACTTCATTGTTACATCAAATTACTTCATCATCTTAAAAACCGTATTTTACGTAGAAAAAATGCGATCCTTTGTGTTTTTACAACATATTTTGAAAAACTTTATCTATGCTATAACGAGTGGAACAATTTTTTGCACGACCAAAATTTCTCGAGTTATTAAATTTTGAATTTTACCATTTCTTGGTTAAAAAAAAAAAAAAAAAAAAAAAAAAAAAAGAGACAGACAACGCTGGAAATTCCTAAAATAGAAAGTATCACGACTCGGCAAGTTTAGACCATTCACTGTTTTTTTTATTTTTTAGTAGAGCATGGAAAATGTTTTTCTAAATAGAACTTATAGGATTCAGGGATCTTAAAATTTATTACATTTATGAAAATAACTACCTTAATTTAAATTACTTCTAAGATATGAAGAACAACATTTTAAAGAAATGCAGCTGGAAGTATAAGAATAAATCTAACAATTTAATCATTAGTTACTGATCAGCGATAACACGGAATATTCCGTATATTTTCAAATGAAGCAGCCAAATCAAAGTACGTTTTATTCTAATATAATTATTTATTGTCATATTCAATATGCATGTCATATTACTAGGGTTAGTCTAGGCTGCCGATTTGTATCCCAAAATTCTTCAAATCTTCAAAATTTCATATGTAACTTTTTTAAGTTAAATTTGTTCCTTGCAGAACAAATGGTGAAAAAAAATATTTTTTGCAAATAAAACATTATTTTATTAAATGAAACAAATCAGAATATGTCACTGTTGTGGTTAGAATATACTGTGGTGCAGATAAAAATTTAAAGAAAGTCAATTAATTTAAATGCAATTTTCGTATTTGAAATATCTTTTTAACAACCGGTTCGCCGAACTCAACACAAATTAACAACCGGTTCAACCGAACCGGTGCGAACCGACTAAATACCACCACTGGTTCCAACTCCTTCATTTCTAAGTGTACAGTATGCGAGTGTAAAAATGTCCACGAGAGAAGTAAATTGAAACAAAATAATTTGCTTTTCCTGGGAAGAATGGAAACTTGAATGGGCACAATAGATGACATTTGATTTGCCCGTAGTTCAAAGTGTCTTTCACTCTCCAACTAGTAACTATCTTTTAAATATTAGAAGAATATCCATGAAACGTGAAACGTTGCATCCGTTGCTTATGTATACCTACAAACGTATGTAACAATGATCGTTTGAAAACGCGTTTTAAAGATTTTCAGTATGAAATAAAAAGAAACAAAATTCATTTGTGATATTCTTCTTTTTTTCTTCTCTTTTTTGTATATTTTCTTATGATGAAGATTTTTTACTTCTTTGAATTAGCGCCATTGATAGTGAGACAATGAGAGTAATGAGGCATGCAAGGGTCACCCCATCCTACTAAATAGGGACTCAGCAGACTGTTAAAATTAATTATATAGATAAGATTGTTAAAATGCATTGATTTGCACTCAGGGACCTACTATGACTTTTAGTTAGTAAGTTAAATGCTTTTTGTGAGTGTATCTCTTATGGCTATACTCAAATTTAAACTTATTACTTTATAGGATATTCATGAAATCAATTTCATACATAAGTGCTCGAAATGGGAAGATATTTCTATTTAAATACCAAGGAATGGTATATCGTTTCTCATTTTTTTATAAAGCAAATACTTTTTCATAAAATGTTCCCAAAGATGCCATTTTGAATTAATTTTCGAGACAAAACAGTCATGGAAGGGTTTTTTAGGTAGCTTTCATTACAAAAAGCTACCTATTGCAGCCGTTCGGAGGAAAGCGATTTCAAAAAATTTTGGTATATTTTCATCGATCATGACCTCCAGACCCCGAAACCACCCTCCGTTCAAAAGTTGATATATATATATATATATATATATATATATATATATATATATATATGATCTTTGTCATACTGTAACTCTCGTATTTATGAACCGATTTGGATGAAACTCGGTGTGTACATAGTACATACAAATATCTCGACCGAGTTCGTTGGCCAGCTTCATCCGCCATCTTGTTTCAAAATGGCGGCCATTTAAAAAAATTTAAAAAATTTAAAATTTGAAATGTGGTGCCAAAAACTTTAAAATTGAAAAATATTTTTTTATTATGTGTTTGACCTTGATACAAAGATTCCGGAGCATTTTTTGTTTTGTCTATATCTTAAAAAATGGCTGAGTTATAGCACTTTGAATTTCCAGCTTGACTGATATCTTGAAACGACCTGATTTTTGTCACACGATAACAGGCGTATTTATGAATCGATTTGGATGTACCTTGGTGTATACATAATACGTACCAATGTCTCGACCGAGTTCGTTGGCCAGCTTCATCCGCCATCTTGTTTCAAAATGGCGGCCATTTAAATTTTTTTTAAAAATTCTAAATTTGAAATGTGGTACCAAAAAATTGAAAATTGAAAAATATTTTTTATATGTGTTTGACGTTGATACAAAAATTCTGGAGCAGTTTTTGTTTCGTCTATATCTTAAAAAATGGCTGATTTATAGCACTTTGAATTTCTAGCGGGGCTGACATTTTGAAACGACTTGATTTTTGTCACGCGATAACAGGCGTATTTATGAACCGATTTGGATGTACCTTGGTGTATACATAATACGTACCAATTTCTCGACCGAGTTCGTTCGCCAGCTTCATCCGCCATATTGTTTCTAAATGGCGGCCATTTAAAATTTTTTTAAATTTTAAAATTTAAAATGAGGTACCAAAAAAATTGGAAAATGAAAAAGATTTTTTTGTATGTGTTTGACCTTAATACAAAGATTCCGAACAGTTTTTGTTTCTTCTATATCTAAAAAAATGGCTGAGTTATAGCATTTTGAATTTCTATTGTGGCTGACATTTTGAAACAACCTGATTTTTGTCACGCGATAACAGGCGTATTTATGGACCGATTTGGGTGTAACTTGGTGTGTAGATAGTACATACCAATGTCTCGACCGAGTTCGTTGGTCAGCTTCATTCGCCATCTTGTTTCAAAAGGGCTGCCATTTAAAGAAAATTAAATTTAAAATTTAAAATAAGTTATCAAAAATTGAAAAATGAAAAAGATTTTATTTATGTGTTTGACCTTGATACAAAGATTCCGGAGCAGTTCTTGTTTCGTATATATCTTAAAAAATGGTTGAATTATAGCACTTTGAATTTCTAGCATGGCTAACATTTTGAAACGATCTGATACTTGTCACGTGATAACACGCGTATTCATTAACCTATTTCGATGTAAGAAGGCATGTGGATAGTATATCGTAATGTCTCGACCAAGTTCGCTGGCCAGCTTCATCAGCCATCTTTCAAAATGGAGGCCATTGAATTAAATAAAAAATTTTATTTAAAATAAGGTGCAAAAGAATTAGAAATTGAAAAAGGTTTCTTTCTTAAGTATTTGGCCATGATATAAGGATTCCGGAGAATTTTTTGTTTTGTCTTTATCTTAGAAAATGGCTCAGATATAGCAGTTTGAATTTCTAATGTGGGTGAAATTTTGAAAAATCTGATTTTTTGCCTGCGAGAGAACTTGTATATATCAACCGATTCCGATGTGAGTGAGCATGTGCACAGGAATTACTAAGGTCTCGACCAAGTTCACTCGTTAGCCTCATCCACCATGTTGTCTTAAAATGGCAGGAACTTCAAGATATCGCCGAATTTGGCAACCAAATATAAGTTACTTTAAATAAAAGCAGCTTGGATAAAGCTGACTAATTTCGCGAAATTCTCATTCATAATGATTTAATATTGATAAAGATTAGGATTGAATCTCCTATACTCGGTTTCCACTAAATTGAGCTTCGTGTGTTTGAATAATATAAGCTTGCTTTTTAAAAATAAGGAATATGAAAGCTGCCTCTTCCTCCAGGCACTGGCCGGAAGGACTTTTTTCTTTCGATCCTAACTCAAGAAGCGTAACACTTATAGAAAAAAAACTGATTCCGTGTGACCTAAACTGTAATATCTGCAAATTTCATGCTTTTAAACATAAAAAATGTTTTCGTGAGAAAGATTCGAGTTATCAATTGCTGGACATAAAGAAAAAAAAACATGGGAATACCCTTATATAACTTTTTAATTCATGCATAATTAGACATTTTTAGACAGGATTTTCTTGATCTGATATTAATATCTTGCTAAGGAAACTTTACTGCAACATTTTTTAAACTTTGCCTACAAACTTGGAGGTCCCTAATTTAAATCGTTGGGGTACTGCCTCATGTGACCATGTCTACCTGACTCTATTTGCACTATATTCAGCGTTCAAATGAGCCATACGTTCTTATTTTCTTTTATAATAGAACCAATAGAAGTATAATACAATTATTAACATTTTCTTATGCAGCATGGATTTCCTGTGTTATTATCTGTCATAAAAATTCCACGAACATGCTGAATATGTAATATGACCAAATTTAAAACATTTTCAAACTCAAAGCTTCAAAATTTATGACTTTTCAACCTTAACATTTTTATAGCTTCATAGGTTTATCAACTTTTTAAAACTCCCTATACTTTTTAAATCACAAACCTGAAGCTAGCACTCTAAACATAAACTCCGTCCCAGATAATCGGGTAAGTTTAGTCAGCTAATTAATATAGTGCAATCTCAATGTTCCAATCCACTCCAGTTTGCTTCTAGTATATTAAAGTCTCCGGTCCTGTAATATACAGGGTTAGCAGGATATAAGGCATGCACTTCAAAGGGCTCTGGAGTATGTTCACTATTGCTCCTATTGAGATTAAATTTAAACTGAAAATTATTCAAATGAAATTAAATCTTATTAAATAAAAAAATTTAGTAAAAAAATTTTCCGCTAGATAATACTGAAAGACTCAAATAAATGTTCAATAAGCTTATACATGGTGATAAAAATTAAACTGACGGTACTCAGAGGCTCATAGCTCCAGTTCTACTGAACTGACCCGAATGAAACTTTAGATATATGTTATGTAGATCATGCGGCCGAGATTTTCGAAAAACCAAAGTTTGAAATTTCGACTTCAGATGGCCCTGTACTGCTAAAACCATATGCAAATGCGTAGCTAGTGCAATTTTGTTATAAAAGCGGTACTTATGGTTGAAAGAAATCATTCGTCCGCAGCGAACATACCACTGAACAAGAAGGAACGTGCTTTGATCGTAAAACTTTTTCATCAGAATGAGAGCAATGCTTCGGCAGTCCTCCATGCTTATCGACGGATGAAAAACTTAAGGAGAGGACCCATGTCCGTAAATGCAGTTAAATGCATGATTCGTAAATTTGAAAAAACTGGTTCTCTGGATGTGGCACCGGGAATAGGGGGATGTGCAATTGAGCCGGTGATTCTGGAGGAATTTGCAATTGCAACAGCTGAAGCATCTGCAAATTTTTCAAATTCTACTGTAAGTGGCCACTCATTTGACATTACGTGGGCAACCGTGCGCATGGTTTTACGTAAATTTCTGAAGCTCTACCCTTACAAGATGTGTATCGTGCAATAATTGAAACCGCGAGATCACTCTGAACGTCTTGATTTTGCGTCCCGTTTTCTGGCGAGGATGCAAGCGCATGAGTACTGGCCATCTCGTATCTTATGGATAGACGAGGCTCATTTTCACTTAGATGTTGCTGTGAACACACAGAACTGCCACATATGGGGTTCCATCAATCCTGATGCCGTGCAACAACATCCGCAACATTTCCAATACGCCACGGCTTGGGGCAGATTCACTGCGAATTTTATTTTGGTCCCATATTTTTTCGAGGAAGTCGCAATGAACGGGTTTGTTAGGCGTACAGTAACAGGTGACCGATACAGCAGACTCCTGGAGAATCATTTTGTCCCGGCATTAAGACAAAGAGGCTGTTTGACTATCACAATATTCATGCAAGATCGAGCAACTGCCCATACGGCAAGATGAGTAAAGAATGTTATTGAAGCCACTTCACTGATGAACGTGTCATCCCGCGTACTTTCCCGATTTCCCGGCCAGCAAGGTCATCAGATCTGAACCCTTGTGATTTCTGGCTGAGGGGTTTTCTGAAAGATCATGTTTATCAAGGACGTGTAACTAATTTAGTGGATTTGAAAGCTAGCATCGTACGCCATGTTCTATTAGCATGATCTACTAGCATCGTACGATATGTTGCATGTGGCCGTTGATGACGCGATGGCACGTTTTCAGCATATTGTTGACCGATAAGGTATGCACATAGAGCACACAGGTGTGTAAGTAAATAAAAAATTCCGTTATTCTTTGATTTTTGAATTGGTGGCGAAATTTGAAACTCTTTTTACGAAAACCTCGGCCGCATTATCTACATAACATACATCTGAAGTTTCATTCGAATCCGTTCAGTATAACCGTAGTTATGAGCCTCTGAGTACCGTCAGTTTAATTTTAACCACCCTGTACATTTAAAAGTCTTATTTCCCTTTAGATAAATATTTAATGTTCTTCCATTGATGCTTGGAATGTCCTTCATCATTGTCAACAACTTACTATAATCTCCAAAACACACATTTGACCTCTGAGTGTAGTAAGTTTTGCTAAATCTCGTACACATCGACGAATGCTTTCTTTCAAGAGATGGCATAAATACGAAAGTATGATTTTGAGGTACTACGTGGCTCGATCCAGAAATAAGGTTCACATCAAATTTACAAATAGACAACATTGTTTATTCTCATAGAAATTTACATCGTTGGAAAGAAGAAAGTTTGTTCTATTTCTCTACACAATCGCCATCTTTTTCTACGCATTTTTGTAGACGGTGCTCCAATTTCTGTATCCCAATGTCGTAGAACTCCGCCGCCAACCCGTTGAGGAAGCGTTTTACCTCTTCTTTGACGTCATCGTCTCTCCGGAAGCGCTGGCTAGAACTCCTGTAATAGGAGTCTTAGCATTGGCCACCCAAGTGTTCCTTTAACTTGGGGAACAAGTGATAATCACTAGGTGCGAAGTCCGATAACCGCCTCCGAAATTGACGGTCTTCCATTTCATTCTTCATCGCGAACTGTTTTCCGACCGCATTAAGCCGGACATGTTCAACTGACATACACTTCTCTCCATACACCTTTGTCAACTGACGACGAATATCCACGAGTGGAGTCCCTTTGGCGTGCAAAAAGCTAATTACGGGAGGAATCTCGCACTTGGCGGGATCAACAATAAGAACCTCCATCTCAGACGGCTGCTGAGCCAAGAATTAGTGGCGCAGCGCAACGCGGCCGGGGAAATCACCAGTGCGGGAACAGCCGCTCACTGTGCTGTTGCCGTATTTCGCCTCGCACCTTCCCGTGGGGCTGGAGCTCTTTGGGAACCTTACTTCTGGATCGACCCTCTTAGCACAATGCTGACAATGTTGAAGATGGTAGGGGGGCATAATGAACACTTATTGACGCATGTTGACTATTTATGTAAAGATATATTATTTAGTGGAATGTATAAGCCTACTGAACATGTATTTGAGTGCTAAACCTTTTGGAAAATTGTTGTTCTAAACATTTTTATTCAATAAATGGCAAGCACATTATTTGTATTATCTCCAACTTTAATTCCGTCTCAATCTCTGTCGTACAACGCAGTCCAGGCCCTTGAAGTGGTTAAAGTATTTCTTGATAAGTCTTTATATTTTGTAAAATAAGCTCATTTTAATGATATGCTTATGTATCAAAAACTGTTTAATACTTAGAGTCAAATCTGTCATTAACTCCTATGGTACCTCCTTAGTTGGAATATGCACCTTATACCCTGCACCTTCGTAACCTGGTTTGATTTCTCGGTCGGCCGGGGGGCATAAGACAACAATAACCTGTTGCCTTCGTTTAGGATTTAAAGTATTTCACTGAGTTACTATGTTCCTCTGTCATCTAAAAATTTTATTAAAGCTTTTTATATCTATAAATTTTGGTAAACAAATATTGTATAAAAATTCCTCCAATACGCGTGGAGTGATAGAGGGAATTTTGAGCGTGGTTTTAAATTTAATGTTTGCGTTTAACACTAAAGCTACCGTGAGGGGTCAAACAGGGCCGAAACTAGGGGGGGGGCAGAGGGGGCACGTGCCCCGGGCGCCGCTTTAACAGAAGGTGAAGGGGGCGCCAGAATGAAGATTTTGTTTGACGTTTGATACAAGAATGTATATATATACGAAATTTGTACAAAAATGTCTCGCAGCCGGAAAATTTAAAGGAAAACTTAATCAAATGCATTAAACTTTACAAATAGATAAAAAGATTCATCTACAATACAAAATTGCAAAAGAATAAGAAAAAAGGCTTTTTTTATTCTCCCATTCCAAAAGTATCATGTGTATGCCTTTCGCCTTTGCCTTCTATCTTTCACTTCCTGTGCAGGAAAATCACTACCATTTTTCAAGGTCAATCTCTATTGTCGGACACTGTCCACTACTGATAACTACCAAGTGCGAAGCGACCCCTCATAGTCTGAGTTTTCTATTAGATAAAAAAATTCCATGAAAGCTGTTTGTTGTTTTTCCGCTGAGCAGCGTTGAGTTTATTTTTTCTTTATTTTTTTTCCTCTTGCTATGGGCGATGACTGCCCGGAAAATAAAAACAAACAGAAGGGGAAATGCACAAAGTAAAATTCTTAGTAAAACCGTTTTTTTTTTAAGAGTACAGCATTTGTAGTGGTACAGTAAAAAATCTTGCACAAGGCGTCATATCTAGTAAAGCAAAGCCCCCCCCCCCCGCCTTTATCGCCCAAAATGATTTTTTTTCTCGTCTTTCTGGCATTTCTAGGTTTTTGCCACCCTGCAGTGGCGTATCTAGCCTCATCATTTCTGAGGGGGCTGAGGTGTAGTAGAAGTTTCTAAGAGGGAATCACAAGAATCGGGAAAAATTCCGCTTTAAACATTTTTTATCATAGCAGGTAACACATCTATTACACAATAAACCTACTATGATGAAAAAATACAAACGTACAGAAAGATGTCGACCTCATTTAGGCCTATACAAAGAAATTCCTTTTGATTCCGTTTTCAAGGTTTTAATGAATCAATGTTTGGCAAAGCTGATTACGTAGTTCAGTTTTATATATTTTAAATTAAAAAATAAGTTGTCTATTAGATACTTAGTAAAATTGTTTTTGTAAATTTACTTTGTAGTAGAGGTGGGGGGGGGGCGCTAAAATCTATTCTTGCCCCTCGCGCCAAAAAGGCTAGTTTCGGCCCTGGGGTCAAATGACCCTTTTGGAATTTTATTTTGGAAGTTCTCAAACTAAAACATTACGAAATTTCTTTATATTCCACGACTTTTATTAAAATATATGATCATATTATTTCTTAAAATGCCTCATCTCCGAATTACTTTTTTTGCCTAAAAAAAAATATTTTAGGCTTAACTAACGCAAAGGGTCATTTGACCCCTGAATAAATTTATGTTAAATCATAAAAGTATAAATGTTTTACTTTTTAAGAACATTAGTAACTTGCGTATTTTTGCCATTACATCATTTATTCTACTACATTACATCATATTTGTTAACCCTTTCAGGGGCAAAGCATTTTAAATGCTAAAGTGTTGAAGTAAATAATTGGCACCGGAATGGACCAACAAATTTATTTGTAAATAGGAAAAAGGCTATGTTTCACATACATATTAAATGGAAAATATTTTACCAAATTTCTGGTGCCGTTGTGGCGTTTGGGAATTAAAATTAAGAGATTTCGTTTGAAGTGATTTTGTTATAGAGCCAAATTATATACTTATCTGGCTGTGCGAGTGGCAGTCCTCTCTTTCGCCATTTCACTGATTACATCAAGCTGCTCACAGACCCGAACAATTCATGTTTTACCATGAAATCCATCAGCGATTTCAGCTTCTGTTTGAAAACACGTGCTCTGATGTCATGCCTGTGGGAAGGTTCGAAAGCGAGGTTCATAATATGAAACAGTGGTCCAAGGACTTTCTAATGATATATCACATGATAGAAGTAAAAAAAAAATTTTAAAGTGACCCCCGGGGAGGGGGAGAATTGGGGGAAGGATTATTAATTTAGGTATATAAAAACATGCTTGTATTCGATTGCTTCAAAGCAATCGGTGAAGAACTTTCGGAGATTTGAGATTTTGTAAGCGAACATTTACATTTTTATTTATATAGATTATATTTTTATACTCTAATGCAGTTGAAACAATTATTATAATATTATTTTTTGCTTTATTTATATAACAAATGGGTACCAAACGTAGTGGGTTGCTATAAAGAGAATCAACGCCTCTTTTTTTACTAAAGTTTACGTTATCTCAGGTATAAATATTCAGATTTCACTCACAAACGAAGAAGCCCCAATTTTAATTCCTTTCCTCCCAAATGATGAAAAAAAATATTTTTAATACACCATTCGTCCCTTGTTAAATTTTCTGCTGAATAATTTTAAAGTGTTCTTTAAAATATTAAAATATTTTAAACATTTTTTTTTTATTTCAATTAAGTTTTATATTCATAAATTCTGTAGAACTTTCCCGGAAGCTCAAGAAAGTATTTATGTGTGTTTATGTTAACCAAATTTTCCATCATTTTCAAAAAGAAAAAAAATCATACAAACTATAAAAAATAAAATATGTAAATGTTTTATGCAAGCTATTTTTTAAACAATATGCTAATTTTTTAGCTAAGATCAAAGGAAATATAGGAAGTACAGAAAAGAATTTAATTATAATAATACCTTTTGAAATTAAGAAATACTAAATAAACTCTTTCTACTTTAACAGGCAAAATAAAAAGGGATACAAAAAATTTAAGTTTTCTTTGACATCAATGAAAAAAAGTACTAAATAGACTACCTCATAATACATGTAGTAAAACTTAGTAAACTTAAACAACTATAATAAAATGCAAAATTACATTACATTTTCCGTTTTAGAATATTAATCAAGCATATTTTATGTATTTAAACTTTCTTTTTATAATAGCCATAAATGAAATGTAGAATTTAATGATTTTCTATGGCTTTTTTTTGTTAATACTTGTTACTAAAATGTCCTTCCAATCCTTGTTTTCTGAAGCGTATATTTGCGAAAATAAGCATTCGGTGTTATGCAAAATATTTTGCAATATTGAAAAATTACAAATAAAATTATAAAAAAATCAAATTACTCAAATCTTAAAAGATGTCACTTGAGGTCACTTTATTGAAATCGCTTTTAATGTTTTCAGTATAAGGAAAAATAAAGATAATAATGAATAACATAATAATAAAGATATTAAATAAAAGTTCAAATGTTATAATACAGTGAAACTCCAGTTATACGTTTTGCTCGGAACCAGACAACAAAACGTATAACTCAGTAAAACGTACAATTAAATTAATGGTCTACCAGATCCTTTTTTAAATATATATCGTTAAAGTTTTGTTTCTCTGACAAGTTTCAGTTACCCTTTTCACTGAAAACCGAAGTTTCATAAGTTTTTTATGCAACATAACATAAATTCGTGAAAATGGAACAGTAAATAAAAAAGGTACATCAGAAAAGTGCGCAAAGAAAGGTTATTTTATCATAAAAGCTTTATTAAATGTACTATTTACACACATAGAGTATTAAAAAGAAATCATTGACATCGTGAAAATCATTCATCAAAAGACATTTTAGTTGGAAATGGTTTCTTACCGTAAGAGCAATTATTTGTTCTGCATCAAGACATGACACATTATACTAAAGTAACCTCTTGCGATAATGTAATTACAATTTGCAACTATGCCGAAAACTGAGAGTTGCAATTTTCTAGTGCAGTATGCCGGAGAAAGCTTCACTCGGATGTTATCGAGATGGCTTGAGGATGAGTGGACAGCACAATGTTTCATAAATAGAATAACTGTGTATTTTTCTCTTCCTATATGCGCGTATAGTTTCTTTAGCCAACTGTCCATGGCTTCTCGAGTCATCCACGCTTATAGATTTGCCTCATAATCCCTGAAGAACGTGATTACATTTTTATAACAACAGGGCTTTTTATATTTTTCAATGACTAAGGGTCGTAGCTCATCGGTACTTCAGCATTTACCCAGGAATACAGTCAAACATTGTTTACTTTGCATGCCGGTCCTGGCATGAGTCCAGTCTTGTCTGTGATGTAATCATCTTCCGCCTAAAAGCCTTGAATTAATTTTGGAAGTTCCAGATCTTTCAGGTGATCAACTGTGCGATCATCCATCGCATATTGGGTGACCATTAATACATGGTGGTCCTTTAATCTTGTAATCCAACCCTGAGAAGCTTTTAATACTGCTAACTCGAGGGTCTTTTCTTGCAACAAATTACAGGTTACAAGTATGTCAGCCAAACGCGTAGGCTGAAACCACAATTATAGAGGTTTTTCTAATTCGGAAAATCGTCCTTCTTGCAGCCATGTTCATTTGGAAGAGTTTGTCCCGGTTTCAGTAAATCATCATTTATTTCTTCTTCTTTCTTACTTAAAATTGTGTTGAGGGTAGAGTATGGTATTCCAAAACGTGGAGACAAAGTTTTTGGACTCTCATCAGGATTGGCCTCATTGTAGATTCTTTCAAGCCTCCTTGCAAGCCTTACAAATATTTTTGAGCATTTCTTCTACCGAGAGAGCTGTCTATTTCCGACTCGGAGACCGCTGACCAGGCCCCTACCTACCGGGGTTAACCCAGCTGAACGGGTTTGTAATTGCCTGGAAAGCGGGGCGATGCATTGTGGTACATACGCCAGATTGCCGTAGGCCTCGGACTACACCAGCAAGCACCCGGGCTGACTATACTAAGCTAAGTTGATGAGTCTAGGTTGTTTATTGCACTTTGCAAAACTATGATTGTTGCCGCACACCACGTACTTGCCATGCCAGTTGGAAAAGGGCTGGATTATTTTTTATGCCTAAAAGGTGGTAAACTTCTTTGCTGTAGAAGGGGGAAATTTTGAGGGAAATTAAAAATTGAATTAAAGTGAAATTAAAAATTTGGGAAATTAAAAATTGAAGATTTACCGCTGAAGGGATAATTTTGGGCCGAAATGCAAGGCAGACGAATCGCTGCAGAGGGAGATGGGAATAAACCTGACATCATTGCCTCGATCGTCATCATATCTGCAGTGCCTACTGCTCGTTTGTGTTTACTTTGTTTTGCCGGTTACTTAACGTTATATCCTGTTGATTGGCACCTGCACATTCCTACTCAAGTTGATCTCGTAATTTAGAACCTTGATCAGATGACGAGACCTTCAACTGGCTAGGCACCTCTAGAGGTATAATTCACAAGTAACTTGGAGGACTTTGCACCCACGACGGATTTTACATGCACCAGGCGCCATTAGCGTACATGACGGAATTTTAGGCGTCAGTTAGCCTGGGTCCTGTGACCAACGGCTACGAGTATAATGTTCTACCAGCTTGGCCACCGCAGGCCGATCTAATTGGGATTGCATGGAATGTTTGAAGCCTAATTGTTGATGCATACTTGTCAAATGAAAATTATTATTTTTGTATGGTTGGGGGGGGGGGGGTAGAGAAAACAAAGAATGGGGCTCCGCAGATAGACAAATTGCACCATGTGTTAATTTTTTTTTTTGGGGGGGGGCGAATTGTTAGGCAAACTTAACGTTGCAAGGGACATGAGACTACGCCTTTCTACCATACCCCACCGGGGAAAAACTGGCTCCGTGTTCTGTCCCATTGGAGCGGGTCCGGCAGCTCGTGCGGACAGAGTCCTATTGTACCTAATAAGTCTATTTAGACTCATTTTGAAGCTGCACGATGAAATGTCAAGTGATCTACGACGCAGCCCACTGCCGGATGCATATCCAAGTTGTTGCCCAAAATGACCGCCATATAGGGACTTGGGGCAGTATTAGTCTACCGCCAGAGCTGGGATAGACTATTTAGAATGGCCTGTCATGGTTCGAAAATTGGCTAACGATAATATGTTTTAGCTTGGATTTTTGTTTCCGGGCCCATAATGGCGGGGATGCTTCAGCCTTTATTATAGGAGTTCTAGTCGAAGGCAGGCGGTCACATGACTGTGGTGGTAAACAGAAACTTGAGAGGGAAGGGGAAAGCGGTGTCCCTGCTGTTACGGCCAACACCTCTATCCCCCTACTTCTCACATGCTCCGTTTTTGCACATGGCCAGTTAAATTCCCTAAAAGCCTGGAGCAAGTACTCGGTAAGGGGTGGAAAAGGTTGCGAAAAAAATATTTTCTACAAAACGTATGAGTAAGACAAAATTTCGTCCGGGACACAAAAAAGAAATGCATACATGAGGTAAACGTATATTCAGAAACGTATAACTCAGCTAAATTTTAACGGCAAATGGTCGGGACCAATGACTTTAAAAGTATAACTGAGGGAAATGTACAATTCAAGTAACGTATAAATGGAGTTCCACTGTACTTAGTTTTTCTTAAAGCTGTATAATCGTATACATATACTGTGCAGTGATACCTATTTATGAATCAATTAAAGTTGAACTTTTAATAAACACATTTAGTTCTAAACAGTAACAATCTATACTATCTATACTAATAATATTATAAAGAGGTAAAAATTGTTTATTTGTAGGAGGTAATCTCTGGAACTACCGATCCGATTCCAAAAGTAATGGTATCAAAATGGTGGTGTTAGTCGAACTTAGAACATAGGCTATATCTTATGTCCGTCCCACTGACCAAAAGGGCGTGCAGGAGCAAAAAACGTTCTAAAAATGCGATTTATGTGTTACTGAAGGGCCTAGAAACATGAAATTTGGAATGGTAGTTACTTATAAGATACTAACGATCTCTAAGGACATTTCTTAAAAAAATCGAAATTAAAAAGGGGTGAAAATGCGCGAAAAGCGTTCTAAAAAACGTTCTAAATGGCGACTTTTACGCAATTTCAGGAAGTACCAAACCGATTTCAAAATAATGGTGTCAAAATGATGTTGACAACCCTTGCTCCAACATAGGCTACATTTTATGTCGGTGCCACTATCCCTAAAGGGGGTGCAGGAGCAAAAAAATGTTTGAAATTGCGATTTTTGTGTTACTGAAGGGCCCAGATACATGGAATTTGGAATGGTAGTTACTTATAAGATATAAATGATCTCTAAGAACATTTCTTAAAAAATTCGAAATTTAAAAGGGGTGAAAATGCGCGATAAGTGTTCTAAAAAAACGTTCTAAATTGTGATTTATACGCAATCTCAGAAAATACAGATTCTATTTTTTTAAAAAAATGATGTAAAAACGATGGAGACAGCCCTCGCTCCAACATAGGCCATATTTTATGTCAGTACCACTAGCCCAAAGAGGGTACAGGAGCAAAAAACGTTCTAAATTGTGTTTTTCGTGATACTGCATTGGCTAGCAATATGAAATTAGGCATGGTAGTTACTTATATGATATAAATAAACTCTAAGAACTTTTCTTTAAAAATTCGAAATTTAAAAGGGGTGAAAATGCGCGAAAAGCGTTCTAAAAACTTCTAAATGGCGATTTCTACGCAATCTCGGAAAGTACCCAACCGATTTCAAAAGTAATGGTTGGAAATTGATGATGACAGCCCTTGCTCCAACATAGGCTCTATTTCATGTCGGTGTCAAAACCACCTAGGGGTTGCAGAAGCAAAAAACTTTCAAAATTGCGATTTTTGTGTTACTGAAGGGCCTAGAATCCTGAAATTAGGCAGAACAGCTATTTTCTTAATATTAACGGTAGTTTTCTTAATATTAACGAGGAAAGACCCACGACCACAATAATTTCATTTACTGCGGCAGTGACAGTGTTAGTTAGGTTTTTTTTTTTTTTTAGAATAAAGAAATACCATAATAAGGAGAAAAAAAAATTGCTTTTTTTAAACCTTTATCTACTGACGATACTTATAAGTACCTCTCTTTCTAACTATAAGTACCTAACTTTCATCCCATAGTAAGTATTATTAATATTCTAGTGGTACTTTGCAAAAATACTCTTTTAACTCCACTTTATCAGGATACATAGCAGCAATAGTCCTAGGTTCATTATTTTAGCGAGGAAGGAGGCTATCTTTAAAACAGTCGAAGTGTTTTGTGCCGACATTTTGTACAGATTGTCACACTTGCCTTTTTATTTCTGGAAACATAGTAAAGACATAAGATAAGTATTGGATTTTTTTAATGTGCTCATTATGATCTTAGAATACAATTTCACTAGCTATTTTAAGTGAGTGGTATATATATTTGATTTAACAGTTGAATTACTCGGCGGTACTTATAAGTGCCGCCAGTACACTGGGAGTTGGAGAAAAACATCTTATTTTCTTTCGTCTGTGTAGTTATCCGTCTTTTTATCTGCTTTATAATGTAATTATTAAATTGCAGTGTAGTAATGTTCTTCCTGGTATTTCTTTTCTGTTTCATTATTATTTTTTTATAGGAAATCGAAAAGGTTGTGGCATCGGCTCTTTTTTGCTATGCTAGGAATTGCATATGTAAATTCATGTATTGCATGTGTGGAGATGCGAGAGAACATGATATCCCTGAAATATAGGCATCGCATAACTAAAGGACCGGGACCATCGTGACTGGGTGGTTCAGGTATCGCTTTAAAGCATAGGTGGGCTGCGGTTTTAACTCTCGCTAGTTCCGTTGCACTCCCTTTGCGGAGCTTCCGGATGAACCTCTCTAGTGTTGTAAATTTTCTTGTGCTATCTCATCCTTATATGTTGACGATGACTTATAAGCGGGCCCCTGCTATCAAGCGCACAAGTCATATGTATGTATTCAATAAATAAATGAATAAATAAACTAAAGGACGACTAACAAGATTGAAACCTAAAAAAAAAACTTTTTTTAATTCCATCAACTTTTAATTTTTACTCATTTTTCAGGTGTAAAATAAAATTATGTCAATTTAATATTTTTTTATTGTTAACTTATGAGTGCCTTCTGGTTATTTAGTATTTTTAAGAGTTTTAACTTTATTTGAAATATCACGTGGTTTTTTTCTATTACGAGAATATTTTAGGTATAGCGTAGTACTGACGGTACTTTAAAGTACCACTTTAATTAATTAGCTCTAACGAATTAAATTTCTCACGGATGAATATTTGTTTTATGACTATCCTTTAATTTTCATTGTAATAACCCTAAAAAAATGTACATGAAAAAATTGCAGTAGATCATAATGCAGTAGATAATACAAAATCTCAACTTCCTTAAATACAAATATCAACATATTTAATTAAATATTGCAGATCCCACTTTGCTTTTAATATTGAAACTTACACAAACTTAATGAAGGTTTGTCTTACTTTTATTTTCATAAACATATTATTTTTGCTATAAAGAAATAATTACTGTGAAAATTTTATGAAATTAGCAATTCCAAAATCCCGAACTGCCATATACTATTTCTAAGGAAACGCGCCTGTGCCCTATTATTCCACTAGTCTAAGAGCAGATAAGAGGATAGAACGGAAGGAACTCTTTCGAACTTGTAATACAGAAATTAAAAGAGTGAAATAAAAACATTTATCCAAATGCTTGATCATGGCGGGAGACAATTTTGCACGACAATGATCGGCGTCAACTGGAACAATTTGCAGCTTTTCATCAAGCATAAAGCCTGGAGTTTATTGCAAATGTAAGAATAAGGCTTTAGTCTTTCGATGGATTATTGGTATAATTTCGAAAGATACTGGTTATTCTTAATGAATCCTTCAAAAAGTATCAATAAGTAAAATGTCTTGAGAATCGTGGAATTCAAAGGATTAATTGTCCCTAAACTTTCCGGACTTTCGTCATATAAAAATTTAGGTAGTTATCCATAAAGAAAAATCTTTCCAAAGAGGAGTCAACCAGTTTAATGGGATAGAAATATATTGCTGTGAATTCTTGCGACAATATGTATTCATTACCTTTGTGGTATTTCTTCAAAGGTGTGAAAAGATTACAAGAGTGTATTTCCCAAGATGGTGTAAATAATACAAAATTATTCGATAAAATTATTACAGAGTACATATTTGTTTTTAATTAAAAATTTTGACAAAATTAATTAAATAAGAAACTTCAATCTTTTATTTATGAAGAACAGCAGTTACTAAACATTCAAACATTTTGTTGTTAAATCAAAGTTAACTACTAATATTAATCATTTCAAGATAAATATGGAACAAACCATGAAACATTTATTGCAAAGAAATTAATATAACTTTCTCTTACAAGCCATAAACTGTCGTACACCTTTTTTTAGATAAGGAATGTAATTTAATGAAAAAAAATCTCCTTCTATAACAACTATAAATGATTTAACTAGAAACAGTTACACAACCACCTGTCTCTTTTCAATTGTGGTATAATATATCTTATAAAAATGTCATTTCAGGAAATTAAAAATGCATTCGAAACCAGAAATTGGAAGGGAAAAGGGTAAAAGTATCTACTTGCACGCAATGAAGATCTATTACAGGAACTACCTGTTTCGGACACATATATATAAATATATATCTGTTGCACGGCAATAAATATCTATTTCAAGGTAAAAGAAAATGTATATGCCAGCCGTAATTTTCTAATTAAAAGTATGAGTTCTAGTTAAAATATATCATTATATATAAAAGTAGAATTTTTTTCTTTTTTAAATTTTTGTCTTGATTCAAAAGAAGAATTTATTCTTTCTGAGTAACCCATTAGGAACAGGTATATTTAAAACTAGTCAAAGTGCCCAAGTTTTTTTATTTATGTTACGCATTGGGCAACTAAAGGAATAAAATGTGTCCAAAAAATGTCGCTTATTTATTTTTGAATTACAACATGTTGAAAATTTCAATCTCAGCAAAAAGAAATAATTTATATCTGTTTCAGATAGAATTGTTTAAAATATTTCACTTGAAGAGGGAAATATTTTTTTGCAAATATTTATGAACTGATTGCAACAATTCTTACAGCATCTTCTTATCTAGCACTGTTAGCCAGATTTCTCTCAAATACGTAAAGGTGCAATCTTCTTTCCTTTTCCTTCGTGATTTCTGCTGGAAATAACTAGACGCTCGATAAAATTGGGATACAAAAATAGATATATTTCCCAAACATTTGTCTATACTTTAAATACTGCATTAATTAGTGAGGACGTAATCATCTGGTTAAAGGTTATAAAGATAACATAAACACCTGTTAATCTAAATATTAAAAATTAAGAAAACAGTGTTGTATAATTTTGAAGAAACTAACTTATAACATGGCTATTAATTAAAAACTTCCACACAGGATTTAACATTTAAAATAGTCTAAGCAGTAAAATGGGACATTGGACAGAATACATGATGCAAAGAAAAATGTGAAATCCAATTTAAATTAATAATTTACAAAAATTTATTTATATAAATTATTTGCACAAAATGCACATTAATAATTAACAAAATGTATTCGCACCAGATTTACGTTAATTAAAATGATAATAATAGAAAATAAAAATTTAAACCTCCCAACTCAGATAAACTTGTTTACAATATCCATTAAATAACTTCAAATTTAACTTTGAATAACGAGTATAATATGTACCTCGGAGTTTGTTGAGAGCTCATCATCATCTTGGTAGATTGCGTAGTGAAGCAGTTCGCTAACCCTTACTGGGAGGCATTCTTTCTGTGCCACTAATAAATCTTCGGTGATTTTATTATTTAGGCCATTGAAGACATACGGTTAACATTTCTTAAAATAATATTGACAAAAAAAGTTGTTAATGATTAAGCAGAAAAATGTGCAAGCACGTAGATCCGTGCACGAACATCGAATTTCAGAGATTTTTAAAAACGTCAAAAAACTGCTGAATACTCATCTTTAATATCTCAGAGTCAAGAAAGCTAGCAAGAATAATCCCATAATAATGATCTCAAACAGATGCTTTCAAAGTCCAAGTGATACTGAGATACACTCAAAAACCATCTGATAATCAAGATATATTACGTCTTGTACTTCGTTTTTAAAACCTCGCTTGGGGGCGCGAGAAACAAATCCTTCTTCACTCATTTGCGATCACTACACATACACACCCTACAGTTCTCAATGGTGGGGCATCCGGCTCCAGTACTTCAGTATTGGCCGAGGCTGTAGCCCCCAAGACGAGGTACCTGTTCTTTACTGTTGTAAATTTCTGTTGTAAATTCTTGACTATAAAACATCCAAACATATTGTAGGTTTCACATTAAATCTCCCCACTTCAGCGTAATTGAAAAAAACTTTTTCCCAATACATTCGGTCACACAGAGAAGCATAAGAAAAATATTAGACATAAATACATTCTTAATCTATCATTATAAAAACGAATACAATAACCATATTTTTAATGGTGTATATAAATATTATACAGACATGCATACAATAAACCCAACTGGAGTGAAAAATTAGCCGAAGCCAGGAATCGAACCCGGGACCACAGTATACAAGACTGCTTCTCTAACCACTGAGCTACTCCGGCCGATACCTGGGACTGCAATTTCTCACTAATAAACCATTTTGGGTAAGTTAATATGTATAATATTTATATATACCTTTAACTGTTGAATGCAGGCGTTATTTATGTGTGTATGCGTGTTTTAATATATATTGTAGTATGTGTGTTTTATTATATTTTTTAATGGTTTGTAGAAAAAATAATTCTTCTGTCTATATTTTCTGCAGAGATATGTATATTTAAAAGTCAAATTCCTCTGATTTTTCATCAGCCGTAAAAATGATGGGGGAATAAATAATAAATAATAAATTCTTTTCAGCCCTATACTTACCTTATTCTATGTATGATGGTTAATCAAAAAAGTTAAATTTCATTCTTTCTAATATAAAAGTAATTTTGATAAAATTTAAATAAAAAGCTGCATGTGAGTTAGTTTGTATTCCACTTATATAATGAAACATTTTAATTAGAACTTGTACATTTATATGCAAAATGACTGTCGACATACAAGAACTTTTCTGCTAATATGAGATAGAGATTTATTACAGTGTGTGGCAAAGCAAAAGACAATAAATTTATTTATTCGATCGTTTTCATCGGAAGACGATAATTGAGACGAACTGAAACAACTCTTCTCCGATGTTTTGAGAACGACACGGAAAGTTTGTGTAGACTCGAATGTTGTTAGCGCTAAGATGCATTTGCTACTTTGTAAATAATTTAATTTTAAAAGTTTTAATTAAAGTATATTTTGCATCATAATGTCCAGCGCATATCTTCTTCTGCTATGCCTGCCCCTACATGTGCAATATAACTATAGACGTCCGAAACATGTAGCTCAAGTAATCGATCTTCATTGCATGCAGGTAGACACATTTTGCCACTTTCAAATTCAATTCTTCTCATTTATGTAGAAGATAAACAAAAATTTAAATAATTCGAAAGGTTCATATTTTCTCAAGGGCGATAAGAAACATTTTCATATAGGGAATCTCAGAACTGAATAAGTCAACATAATTCTTCTTTCGTCTGCAAGCTTTCACTGGATGCGTAAAAGATTAAATAACCTGAGATACATTTTGAAATATTTGATACGCGAAGAAGTGGCCAGAAATTCTGCAATTTTGCACTTAGGATGTTTCAAAAGTTGATTCAATTTTGATTTTACATCATTATACAGTGCAGGAAAAACCGTTTAGGACCACCAGCAAAAACAGTAAACCACTCACTTTAATGAAAAAACAATATCATTGTAAAATTATACACATACAGTTATACAAGTTTTGTTATTTCTTTTAAATTACAATAATATATATATATATATTAAATAATTTCTAAATAATGCATTTTGGTGGAAGAATGTTTAGTACCAGTATATTTAAAACGTAAATTGCGTGTAACTAATTTGTACATTAATTTTTAGGACTTGGTTTGTTTCCCTTTTACAATGATGATTTCCAAAAGATGATTTGGGAAGGATTTGGCCAAGTTTTTACATGTGGAAATTAGAGACGGAATGTCTAAAATTTCGGTATTAACAATGAAAGTAGTGCATATTTAAACTTTATTTGGCATTTCATAAACCCAAATTCAGCGTAGAAATAATTTTTTACAGTGTACCTAAAGCAAAACCCTTGTTCAAAATTTAAACTTAGCATTATGCTAAGCACGCTTCGAAAGTACGTCGCAAAGTTGTAACGCCCCTTTAGTCCGTGTCGTGTTTTTCCTTATATTTTTTTTAGTTAACATTTAAAGACATGCTAGCTGTATTGTGAGAGTCACTCAATGCAAAATAGTGGCGAATCCCATAGCATTTATGTAATTAATTCTTATTAAATTAGTCTGTTTTTAACAATTTGACGTTTATTGCTTTTATACTGCTACTAGACATTGTATTGCACAGATATATCCTTAAAATTTGTTATTTGGGCTTTAAAAACCGATGAAACATACAGTACGCCGTCCCTATCATTATGTATGTCCAAATCATCCGTGTCTTTAAGGGAATATCTCGGCTAATTACCGAAGATTTTTTCCGAAATTCATGATCAGCAATGCTTTTATACTTCTGCTACGATAGGTACCTCCAGCACTGCTCAGCACTTTTGCTGAATGCCCGTAAATCGCAATTTGTGTCTAACAGAACATGCGATTTTCTCAAAAACTATGTGACCTAGGGTAATTGCTATAATTTTCCTGCAAGGTTTAAATTAACTTCTACTACATCTAATTTTTTCATAATTTTAGTTTTAGTAGAATCGGAAATAGAAGGGGGGTGGGACATATTTTTGCACTACATTTTCTACGATATCTCTGCAACTATAATTCCTAAAATTAAAAGAAATGTATTTTTGAGTTCAGCGTTACGAAAGATATCACACGATACACCACACGATATACAAAGAAAATATTTCTTTTTTCAGGTAATTTAATTAGACCCTCTACATTTTTCCTGAATATACTTATGAATATTTATTAATCTGTAAATATGTGGTTCAATAGTCTTTATTACTTCCCCCAATTTGAACTTTCCACGTTCCATAGTTTACGGGTAAAAGGACTGCGTGACAGACGGATAGACAGGCACAGGAGTGATCTTGTAATGGTTCCGTTTTTACTTTTTAAGTACGGAACCCTAAAAATTACTTTTCAACTTTTACAATTTAATTAAATTTACATATTATATCAGATATATGTGTCTAAATTCAAGATATACAACTCTTTTCAGAATTTTATTCTAAACAACAAAATTAGCATGTTGTCTTAAAATTTTTTCCAGCACTGTACCTACTATTAATGAAGCTTTCTCATTAACGTATAAAAGTTTCAGTTTATCACAATGCTTGCTTCCACTTTATTAAAATTCATATTCTAGAATCTCCAAGATTTTAATGTACAGTGTGACGAAATAATGTAAACTACTATACGTTTTGAGATACTTAATGCATGACTGATCTATCTAACAAACTTGTAACTCTGCCATTAGAAAATTTCAAAAATTATTTTCATTCTAATTTTATGTTATGCTTATTATTAATGAAACTTTTCATATCAAAATATAAATATATCCGATAGTGTCAATGTTCAAAATGTAGCATTAATTAATGACCAAAAGTAAGAAAATCTTCAACGATCGGATCCACATCAAACAAGCTTATTTTAGCAATAGTATTTTAGTATAAAAATTACTGCATTCTTGTATCCAGGGATGAATGTTTTTGTGCGAACATTCAATCTTTTACTGTAAAATAATTTTTCTGGCGTTGTTTTAACAGGCATTTTGTACTTACGTTAAATGATATTACGTGCAAAGGCGTTAATTTAAAACTTAAAAACCCAAATCTTCTTGATAATGATTGTTTTTGACACCAAATCTTAGCGTCAATCCTGATTACAGAAAAACAAGAAAGAAAAATCATGCGTTAAGCATAGATTATGAAACACTTTCCAACACTTCCTGGATGCTTTAACAAAACTCATGAAACATTTGAAAAATTGATTGAAATAATAAAACTTTGTAAAAAATCACCATAAAATTAAAACAAAACACAGGACGCGTTTCGAGCTAAAAACATAACAGCTCGTCATCAGCTACAGCATACAAGTGTCCGTAAACGAACAAGTTCAAAAATGAACTGAAGAAAAAGAATGTTGCGAAGAATGCGACAGATGGCGCTACCTGATAGAGGGATATGCAAAAGGGAAATGTGTTGAAAAAAGATAGAAGAGACAATGAAATGGAAAAATTGGAAATAAAAGAAAAAATAAAAATAAAAGAAGTAAATTAAAAATATAAATAAAAATAATAAATAAAGAACTATAAAAGAACAAGAAAAATCCAAATTATTAATTTTTTTTTTTTTTTTTTTTTTACAAAATAGGGGCAGGGGAAGAAATAACCCCCTGCCTCTCCCTCTCACTTGGATTTTCATGAAGCATATTTTATTTCTAAAAATTCTGCTAATCTTGTCAATGATCTCCCATCATCTCCTTTCCTATCTCCAGCGTGGAAATTAATTTTGTAATTCTTTTCCCTTTTCTCTTGTTTCTTTTCTTTTTATTTTGTAAAAAAAAAAAAAAAAATATTAATAATTTGGATTTTTCTTGTTCTTTTATAGTTCTTTATTTATTATTTTTATTTATATTTTTAATTTACTTCTTTTATTTTTATTTTTTCTTTTATTTCCAATTTTTCCATTTCATTGTCTCTTCTATCTTTTTTCAACACATTTCCCTTTTGCATATCCCTCTATCAGGTAGCGCCATCTGTCGCATTCTTCGCAACATTCTTTTTCTTCAGTTCATTTTTGAACTTGTTCGTTTACGGACACGTGTATGCTGTAGCTGATGACGAGCTGTTATGTTTTTAGCTCGAAACGCGTCCTGTGTTTTGTTTTAATTTTATGGTGATTTTTTACAAAGTTTTATTATTTCAATTGCTTCATATCGCCAGTTTTTGGTGCTGTTTCGCTGTATTTGAAAAATTGGTTTCAGCAGTTACCGTCGATAGCAAATTGTATTCTAATTCTTTTAAACATCTGTAGGTTTTGATCTGTAGGTTGACATATACACTATGTAATGGAGAAATTTAGTTTAGCAAGAAAACGTATAACAGGTTGAAATTTCTCTTTCAACAATTTATACTAATAGATGGAAACATACTTGTATACTGTTGTACAACCCTGTAGTTTACCTAGTACCTTTATTACACGCCACTAATTAAATAAAGTTTTAATTCAACCTAAAACACTCTTAAAACTACTGAAACCACTTTTCCAGAAATCATCATTTATAGACGGCCATGTATCCAATTCATTGCGTGACCCTGTATATCATTGTATCTATATTCTACAAGCATTTCTTAGGAAACTAAATGTAGTTCAGCATAAAAATGCATAACTCATTTAAAAACCACCTTTAAGCAATTTGCACTCATACCCAGTAACCATTACGAATTCTTTTGTGTATCCCTGTATATGAATTATAGCATTTATACACGCCATATACAATGCATAAATATAGTGAAACATAAAAGCGCTCAACATAAAATGCATTTCCAGAAATCATCGCTACTGTACAGTAGTACTTCGGATACAATATAGTATCTGAAATATTTTGTGTGTCCCTATAAATGCTATGCACTTCGTATTATGCATGAAATAAGTTATAGTAAGCCTCAGCGACGTGTATCAATTTCACTATACATGAAATAATTTAACATATAGTAAAGCGAGAAGAGTCTGCGCACCTTTCAAAAGAATAATAATAAAAAATCTAAATATTAATATTTTGCTAAACTATGCATGAATAATTTTGACTTCATTTGTTTTTTATGCATTCCCATTGTTATTTTGTTGTTATACTGTAAATTAATAGAACAGCAGTAATAAAACCAAGAAAACTATTTTGCGCAATCTCTCCTTACAGGGTAGGAGAGAACGCGCACATGGGTAGGAGAGATTGTGCGCATAGGTAGAAGAGACTATTATTAATAATAACTACAATTAAATTGTTAACAATAATAATTACACTTAATTGACATTTTGTGAGTAAATATTTTTGTATTAGGAGTGAATATTTCAACCAAATGTTTAAATAATAAATAAAAGAAATAATTTTAACAACAGTTACAATTTTTAATTTAAAAAGATTAAAATATCAGAAAAAGCAAGCCTTACTAAGATTACAAAAAAACATTCACCTAGTAGATAACATGTTTAACTTGAAAATTACTTCATTTCGATTTCCACAGTTTCATTGTATTTTGTTTGCTAACCGAAGTTGTTGTCGTCCACAATCGATGCACTTATTATTGTAAAACGTTCATCTTTCGTGCAATCACCTGCAACAAGCAATACATTGAATCCAGTCAGTTGTCGAAATTGTCTCCTGGTACAGTTCCTGATGCTCAGTGCACTCATCCTATTGACCTTCGCTTTGTTCCCCTTGAGTTTTTTATCTCACTTTTTGTAAAAGCACCTTATCTTCAGCTTTTTTTTTTTTTTTTTTTTTTTTCGTAGCGGCATCTTTCTTAAATCTTTTTTCATATATATTTTGTGGATCAGTAACATTAGTTGCACTCTGTTTCCTTTTGATTTCGATGGCATTACACTACTTGGAATGGGTGAAAGCTTTTCCAAAACATTGTATTAGAAAATTTATTTTAGTTAACAAAATTAATTTATTAGCAAATTAATTGCTCATAAATTAAATATATATATATATATATATATATATAATTAAATTATTAACAAATATATTATTAATTTATTAACAAAAATAATTACATAAAATTTATTTAATAACAACTGTACTATTAATTTATTAATAAAATTTTTATCTGCAAAAGTATTTTTTTTGCAAATTAATTTATTGTCAAATTTAGTTTTGATAATTATGTGTTTTTCCGAAATTATTTCAAAACTGATTCATTCATATGTTTTACGCGTAATTTGCAATTCATACAAATTTATCAATAAGCTGTGTTATCTCTCCTACCACTTAAACTTATGGGGAAATGCGCCATCTCTCCTAAGTAGCAGATGCGCAAACTCTCCTATTTTGGTAGGAGAGATTGCGCGGTCTTTTATTTAAATACGGCCACTTCTAAAATGAATTTCTGGTGTTCGCATACTTAGTCCAGGTTAGTAGTTTATAAGAAATTGTTTAAGTTCAAAATATTTTGTATTATTGACGCTCTATAAAAATTCTGACGAACAGTTAGGAAAATTCAAGCACTTACTTCTGAAAAAATACCAAAATAGCACTGCTTTATCCAAGACGCTTGAAACAATAAATATGCACATTCATGTAGACACTGCACTAATGCTGCTGTACAACTACCTGGAGTCGCTGGGCGCGCACTCTACTCCTTCCCGTCGAATCTCTTTGTGCGCAATCTCTCCTACCGCGCGAACTCTCCTCGCTTTACTATACTTAAAATACGCTGCAAACAATTCCCCCCATGCAACGGAATTCTTTTGTATGGCCCTGTAAATGAATAATAACCATTCTTGGCAACGCATATTCTACAGAATGCATATTTTAGTGCACTTGATAAATGCATATCAATGTTATTATATTTGAAAGCATGTAACATCATTAAAAATTGTTTGCAACGATTTTTTCCCATACGCCGTAATGTAACGGAAAACTTTTGACTGTCCCTGTAAATTAGGGGGGGACTTTGTTTGAATGAGTAAATTTTGTCTTAACAGAGCTAAAAAACAAACATAGGTATGAAAGTGGCTAGTGCCGAAAAATATTTGAACTTTATGAACGAAGGCGGGAGGAGAAGCCAATCAACGAAATTTGCGATTTTCCCGTGCGCGATCAACAAAATTCACGATTTTTCTGTGCCCGATCGACGAAGTTTGTTGTTTTTCCGCCCCTGATCGATGAGATTTGCTCCTTTCCCGCATCTGATCAAACAAATTCGCGATTCTTAATTAACTCTGACGAAATCTGCAATTTTTTGCCGCGGCCAATTGACGAAATTCGCGATTTTTTTCTCGCGATAAACTGACTAAACTCACGATTTTTCCGGAGTCGATCAATAAATCTTTGAATTCTTTCGCGTATCATCAAGAAAATTCGTGATTTTTCGTGCCCAATCAACGAAATTTGCGATTTTTCCGCATCTGATCTACAAAATTCGCGAGTTTTTCATGCCCGACGAACGAAATCCGCGACTTTTTGGAGCCTGATCGACAAAACTCGCGAATTTTCCGTGCCCGATCGACGAAATTTGTGATTTTTCCGCAACCAATCAACGAAATTTGCGATTCTTAACTGACTCAGGAGAAATTTGCAATTTTTTCCCGAGGTAAATTTACGAAATTCGCCATTTTTTTCTCGCGATAAAAAAACGAAATACGCGATTTTTTCGGAGGCGATCAAGAAAATTTGAGATTCTTCCACTCCTAATCTGCAAAATTCGCGATTTTTCCGCACCCGTTTGACGAAATCCACGAATCTTAATTAACTGATGAAATTTGCAATTTCTTCCGCGGTAAATTGACGAAATTCGCAATTTTTTTCTCGTGATTGACAAATCTCACGATATTTTTACAGCCGATAAACAAAATTTGCAATTTTTCCGCGCCCGATCAATGAAGTTTGCGATTTCTTAGCGCCAGATCGACAAAATTCGATATTTTTCTGCGATATTTTTCTGCGATCAAATTTCATCAACGAAATTTGAGATTTTTCCCAACCCGATCGACAAAATCTGGGATTTTTTCGTGCCCGATCGAAAAATTTGCGATTTTTTGAACGACAAAAGTCGCGAATTTTCAATGTCCGACTGACGAAATTTGCGATTTTCCCCTCCTGATAGACAAAATTCGCTATTTTTCCGCACCCGATCAACAAAATTAGCTATTTTTCTGCACCCGATTAACGAAATTCGCGATTCTTATCTGATTGGTGAAAATTTCAATTTTTCCGTGGTAAATTGACGAAATTTGCGATTTTTTCCTGCGACTTATCGGCAAAAATTGCAATTTTTTCAAGTTATAAATTGACGAAGTTCACGGGCCACACATTAACCCATCGCGGGCCACAGGTTGTGCATCCCTACTGTAAATGAATGAAACACGCTATAAACTTCATTTGAAATAGGGAACGTGCTATGGTAAACCTCAATAACATCCAAAAAATTCAGGGCAATCCGAGTATATTTACGGGAGTTAGAGCGCGGACAAACGAATACACAAACCGAAGTCATAAACACTTTTCAACTTTGTTGGAAAGTGTCAAAAAGAGAAAGAAAAAATAGTTCCAAAAGCTGAAAGATTTTTTTTTTTTTTTTTTTTTTTTTTTGTATCTTTGAATAAAATATATGAATTTTAAACAAACTTCAGGTTTTTTTTTCACCATTTTTATTACACAGGGTGGCCATAAAAGAATGCCCTAGTTATAAATATTAATAGTATCGACTGTAAGCGTTGTAGAGTGTTGGTTCAAGGTCACAAATAAACAGTAGCTTAAACAGTTTTAGATAAGCGCATGCGCGGGTATTGTTTTGTTTTTTACTCGCTTCCAGTTCCACATACGCAAAATGGTGACTCCTGAGCGTAAAACGTTATTGCTGAGCCGAAGATTTAAAAGCAGTTACAGCCATGCAATTTTTTCCTTTGAGACTTTATCAAAGATCGTGTCTATGTTCAACCGCTACCTAATGGTTTACCAGAGTTGAGACACAGAATTGAAGAGGCTATTGCTTAAATTACTCCGCACTTGTTAACTGGAGTGTGAGAAGAATTGTACTTTAGGTTGGATGTGTGACATATAATTAAAGGCACACATATTGAACATTTGTATAAGAATTAGGTTAGTTTACCTTCAATTTGTTGAATGATTTGTTGTAAATAGCCTGAATTAAACTGTTATAGCATTGAAACTGGGAGATTCTTTTTTTGGACACCCTATATGCATATATTTTCTAAGAGAGTAAATTTAACAAGGGAAAAATTCTTAATTAAATTACGCATGTTTTCATCTGTCATGTTTGACTGGGTTTCACTTAGTTTACAATACAAAGCAATCGCTAAAAAAAAAATCACGTCAATTCAGAAAATTACGAACAATTTGTTAATTAAAATAAGACCAAAACGTAAAAACTGAACGTAACTGAAATATTTGCGGAAAATATTTTTTCATCCAATAAATTCTGCTACATCAAATGTAAATTAAAAGTTGTACATTGTCATTGAAATAAACAAACTAAGTATAATTCTTAGTTATCTATTAGTCTCATGGCTGAATTAGTTTATTTCTCAGATCCGTGAATTGAATTGTTTCAAAGAAGTAAGGGATCGAATTCTTTATGTGTTGATAAAATCTGTAATTAATAGATTCATAACTGTAGTAATTGCTTCTCCATACATAATCTCATGAGACTCCACAATAAAAGTACGAATGGAAACATAGTATTTATCAGCGATCGTACGGTGGATTCGTTGCCAAAGGAAAGGGCGTATGCCCCGAATTATTTGTGTCGTGGTTGTATAATTAAAGAGCATTAGATTACACAAACACCTATAACCGAAACCTTGCACTATTCCTAATTGTTCAAACCAGATAATTGCTGATATGCACTTTAGATGATAAGAATAACATCGCGTTTAACTAACACAATATTGATAATAAAATAAACTTTATTCAACATAACTGAAGCATTAATTGATTACTTTCATAAACTTAATTGAAAAGTGTTTCCTTTCAGAGAAGACATTATTTCACTTTTTCGAACGCTGTTAGCTGACTCACATGATATTGTTATTTCAACTTTTTTTTTTTCAATAAATCCTCATTAATCTGGATGTTTTTAAACCGGACTTTTCTTAAATCACGGTGAAGCAAACTATATCAGTAAATCGAAGCCAAATCACAGTGAAAGTAAATCCCATTTGAATTTCATGATCAAATATGTTTAAAACAGCAAACAAGTACGTATGTATATGTAGAACATTTTCACCACGTGAATCTATAGTTTAAGAAATTAAGCTCTTTGAAAACGGCACATGATGCGGTGCAATATCGTTTCTCATTGAACTCGATCGGTTCACATCGAGCTGAACACCGAAATTAAGCAGCGTGGTCTGTAGCTCATAGAGTAACTACTGGAAACTACAGTTGGTTCCGTTTTCGTTGCAAAAAACTGACACGAAATAGCATTACTGTACAGAGTCCTCTTGCTGAGACATCGGTTTGGTAGTAGAAAGGTGGCAAGTCAGGGGCTATCTTCTTTCTGATAAGGTTCGAAATTGTGGAGGAACCATGAGGTATATCACATATCCGACTCCGTGGTGACTCATCTGCAGCCAAGTCACTTTACTCGTCCGATCTAGGCGCTTTTAAAGTCATCTTTGATCCTATGAAAGTTCGACTGTTGGTGGAAACCAGCAATCTTTATCAGGTGATGACCAAAAGGGCTAGAAGTATCCGGCTTTTTCGTTGGCCATGGCCTCATTATAATCGAAGTTGCACTCCGTTCACCTAGCACTTTCAAAATCGGATTTTGTTTTTGGTCTTAAAAACTAAGTAGTATGTGCGATGTATTAAATTACAAATAAGTTTTAAGAGCTTGCGAATCCCAATACCTTTAATCAAACTCTAATTATAATAAAAAGTTATTTAAAAACATAGCTAATGTTTTTCCATAAAAACTATTTTAAAATTAAAATTTAAATAATATAATAATCAAGAACACATCAACAGGGCCGCCGAAATATAGAGGCGAAAGGGACATTTCATTCCGTGCCTTAGTTGCTAAAGGTGACTAAGAATGGTTGCAATTTTAAATCATATCATTGATATGATTTCCCCACGGACAGCTAATAAATTGCTTGGACCCCGCAATTCATATTGGCAGACTTACATTTCAAAATATTCAGAAAATTTCAGTGTAGCCCAGCAAGATGTTCCATGCTACCGACACAATAGTCCGGGACTCCCATGTTCTTGAGGCTTTCAGCTACGTTAGTACAACCGTGCATAAGTGGGTAAGTATGGCTTCGATGATAGTCGCAGAAGTAAAATGTAAAACTACAGTAATCAGTAATTGCCTAATTACCATAACAACCAAGGATAATAAATTACAAATGTATATTTACATATTTCGATATGATTAGGAATAAACGAAGTAATATTTTTGCTAGACGACAATGAAATTTTTTTTTTTCAAGAAACTTTACATTTTCAAGCTCAAAACAAACTGTATTGTATATTTTCCTTTTAGAGAAGAATTCTATTCTAAGTAGCTTTGATATACGCAGTATCAAATATTTGGTGTAATCTTTCTTCGTTAAAATGAAAGAAAAAATAGAAGACTTTTAAGAAATATTTAAATTTTTTAATTAAGACTCTTTTGTTCTTTTCATGAGTAATCAAAAGTATTTACCTTAATTTGAATATTTTTATTAAGTTACAGTATTAAAATTGAATTGGAATAGAGCCAGAGAAAACTAAGCACGCTTTAAAGTCATTTTTGAGAAAAGAATGTGACTTCAGTTGAAACATGATCGATTTTATTTTGATTTCCACACTAATTAAAATATCTGAAACGAACTTAACGTTTTCTTTTTATAAGTATTGTAACAAAAATATGTTTTTCATTTATTATGAATTATATAAAATTGATAAACTATTTTCTGACAAAAAAATATTCAGAATTTTGTAAAAGTACTAAGTTGGAGATTTCGGAAATTAACTTTCTTTCTATAACTGTTTCAATGTCGGTGTACTCATAAAAAACTCAATTCTGATGAGGGCTTATTTTATGAATTGCACTCCCCGCCTTACCACCGTAAGAAGTGGAAAATAATCTATTCATATATTTTTTATTTAAAGCAAATGCATTGTAGATAATAACCTATAATGTCTCCTCACCCCCTCAATATATATATACAGGGTGTCCATGTATAACCTGATCAAGCTTTATTTTCGCAACCGTTTGTCCTAGAGGCATACTTCCAATTACAAAAGTGGTCAAAATTAAGTGCAGAGGAAAAGGAAGTGCAGTGCAATTTTAGAGAATTAAAATGTATATTTTGTATTATACATAAAATAACAGTGCATAACCTCAAACAAATTTAAGAAAGTAATTTGAAATAATAACATAGTAAGTAGTGCTTCCTCGAAGATAAATTGAAATTAAAATGAAATAGAAATAAACAATGTGGATAGATATCGTTTTTCATACTTTCTCACTACTTTTGTTCCAAGTGTCTTCCCTAGACTTCAATACATAGACGGACACGCGGCAGAAATTCGTCTTGAAATTCGTCTATAATGTCTAGTTACCCCCCCCCCTCAATATATATATATATACAGGGTGTCCACGTATAACCTGACCAACCTTTATTTTCGCAACCGTTTGTCCTAGATGCATACTTCCAATTACAAAAGTGGTCAAAATTAGGTGCATAGTTAAGATTTTAGAGAATTAAAATGTATATTTTGTATAATACATAAAATCACAAAGCACAACCTCAAACAAATTTTATAAAGTAATTTGAAATAATAACATAGTAAGTAGTGCTTCCTCGAAGATAAACTGAAATTAAAACGAAATAGAAATAAACAATGTGAATAAATATCTTTTTTCATACTTTCTCGCTACATATTTTCCAAGTGTCTTCCCTGGACTACAATACATAGACGGACACGTGGCAGAAATTCGTCTTGAAATTCGTCTGTAATGTCTCCTATATATATACAAGGTGTCCACGTATAACCTGACCAACCTTTATTTTCGCAATCGTTTGTCCTAGATGCATACTTCCAATTACAAAAGTGGCCAAAATTAGGTGCATAGTTAAGATTTTAGAGAATTAAATGTATATTTTGTATTATACATAAAATAACAGTGCACAACCTCAAACAAATTTAAGAAAGTAATTTGAAATAATAACATAGTAAGTAGTGCTTCCTCGAAGATAAACTGAAATTAAAACGAAATAGAAATAAACAATGTGGATAAATATCGTTTTTCGTACTTTTTCACTACATGTGTTCCAAGTGTCTTCCCTGGACTACAATACATAGACGGACACGTGACAGAAATTCGTCTTGAACATTTTTTAGTATTACAGGCGTGACACATCTGATGGCGAATAAAATGCGATTCTGAAAATCTACTCGGCTTACTGATTCTACTTCGTAAATCTTGCTTTTTAAATAACGCAAAGGAAGAAATCTAGGGGATTTAGATCCGGTGATCGAGGAGGCCATCCTACCAAGCCTCCATAACCTATGATGTTATCTTGAAACATGCTACATAGAAGTTTTCGGGAGTAGGCTGTTTTGTGGGATGGTGCCCCATTATGTTGAAATCACATCTTGGTGCGGTCTGTTAACGAAACATGAATATCTAAGAAGTCAGATAATGGTCCACGTAACAGATCTACATACTTTGTACCTGTTAAAGTGTCATCAAACAAGAAGGGCCTCACTAACGCTCCCTTCCAGATGCCACACCAAACGTTAACAGACCATCGTACTTGATGCCTGTTAAGTCTTATGCAGAGTTGCCAAATCTCCGGCTTTTTGCATACCACTATTATCTTAAAGAAAATGTTGTTCTTTTATATCACCGAAATGTTCCAATTAAATAAAAGAACATTTTCTGTATTAAAATACTGGTATCCAAAAAGCCGGAAAGTTGGCAGCTCTGTGTATGACATGCGGATTTTTGCACAGACCATAAGTGTGCATTCTGCCCATTCACAGCGCCAGTTCTTGAAACTGTGCACTCATCTGTCCAAAGAATGTCATTCAGAAACGACGAGTCTATTTGTAGCTTGTTCATAATGAAATTGCTAAAATCGTGCCATCTATCTTCATCTCCTGGCGGAAACGCTTGTACAAATTGCGGTTGATAAGGATGTGCTCCGTGTATATTTCTATGCATGGGATTTTGAGCAGCCACAAGTATCACTAATATCCGTAACACTACACTGTGGATACGCAACTGGGTAGTTCTACGCAAATAGGCCATTTTCATCATAGTGACGAAGAAAAAATAAATCATGTCAGAAGTTTCTAATTTTTTGTAACAAGGCACTAGAAAAGATACTTATTGGCAAAAAAATAGCCGTCAGGCTTAATATTAAGAAATTCTATAATTATTAGATTTTTAACACTAGAAGTGGCGGAAATTTCACTCAAGTTTTATATTTTAAAAAATGTATACCGGAATTTTTATTTAAAGCTTTTTAAATTATCTATTTAACTTATTTTTGCGTGATATATACATTTAATTCTTTTTTAAAGAAATTTCTGGTTCACATCGAATTATAAATATTTGAAATTCTTTTTGGTTTCCTTACCGACTTTTCTTTACCTTTTACATAATAAATAATATTTTATACACCAATTTGTTTAAAAATATGCTTTTATTTTCATCAAAAGAATTAATTTTCAATAAAAATATCTTTTCTACAAGTTTTTAAAAGTAATAGAATAATTCTCTCCCATAAGAATCATTCCCTCACATGAGGGAATGACTAGTGAGGGAATGATAAAATGTACATTTTTAACTTTTAAAATTTGTACGCATAAAACAAAAGAAAACAACAATATATGTTCCCAAACTATCCCTTCAGGGAAAACTAAAACACCCATTAATACATTTTTAGAAAATAAATTATTTTTACAAATTTAAATGAGGGAATGATAACATCATCTTAGCATTTGCCTAATCTGCATATTAAATTATTCCTTACACGCTAAATTATTTTTTGAGGATGGCTGAAAATTGTTTTACAGACAAGTAAGATTCATGTGCTCAGCAAATGAACAATGTTTTCTGTCTACACTAGTACCACCTACCTCAAATATCCAGAATTACTAATGAGTGAGGGAATGATCTGAAATATGAGTTGCAAACATTTTTGACAAATAAAAATTGCATGTGCAGACCAAAAAAATAATGTAATACATAGAAATAATACTTTATGTGTTCATATTAAAAGACAGAAGTCAGACAAAACAAATATAAATATTTCAATGAGAAATGATATTTTTTATATTTTTGGGTGGTAGTAGTTGCATGTGAGGGAATGATATTTTATAGGTTTAAAAATTTATTTTAAATATATATTTTAATTAATGCTTCAATTTTATGAGCGAATATGATAAAACCATGTCTAAACTACATGATAAAAAAAATTATTAGGTTTTTCTGTTGAAAAAAAAATTAAATATCCTCCGGTTTCATCATTATGGCCTATTTGCGTAGAATCACCCAAATGCATATCCCAAAATCTCATCGTCAGAAACATGCATACTTGAGCTTCTAGATCAAGGCTATTTTTTAACGCTATCCGTTTCTCGTAAGCGCTCTACAACATTTAAAATCGTGTTATTAGACTGATGTCTATAATTTGGAAAATTAATTACGTGTTTCCTTGCACCCTCTCGTCTATTCCTATTATACTGGCCATAAAGTAATATACTTTCTACGTACTGTTCTGTAGTGTACATTTTAACTACAAACATTGACGAATCAACTAAATACATCTGGTGTACGTCACTTTTATTCAGCAATGAAGGGCGGCTTACGTCATTTTTGTCTACCAATCGGTATGCAGTGAGTGAAATTTGCATAGGGACCTGCAAATCCCGCCGTATTGCGTACTGCCTTGACATGGACTTGGTCGGCTCTATGTCTTACCGTGTTTCTACATTAATTAAAAAATCTGGTGGCTACACTGGTTACTAATCTGTATTTTTGGTCAGTGTTCATATCATTATACAACACCTCAAAATGGACACATATAGCTTCCTTTATATAAAAATAATGTTTCAGTTATATTTTGTTATAAAACATAAATATTTGTGCATTTTTTAGCATTGATGAGTCTAATCTTTCTTTATTTTTTTTAGCATTATTTTCTTTTTTATTCTTAAAAAACGGATTGTTTATATAGTTTCCAAACGCAGTGTATTATGAAGTGCGTTGAATACATGTCTAAATCTAGCGTTAACATAAAAAAAATTTAAATTACTCTTTTTGATTTTCTGACTTTCCTATGTACAGTACATTCCCAGAAAGTTAGGTGAAAAAAGAGGGAAGGAGGCTTTTTTCATTGATTTCTGAATTTCTGACACAATGGAGTCAGTTTAATTCGAACGCTGAGCCCTCCCGTTTTAGGTAGATTTCGTATGAAATACTACCTATTGGGATCGTTCCTATGTTGGAATTTCTGAAAAATTTTTGAAGATCTACACCGATCATGACCCCTAGAACCCAAAACCTCCCTCACTAAAAAACTTTATATATCTATCTATCTATATATCTATCTATCTATCTATCTATCTGTCTGTCTATCTATATATATCACTTTCTTCTGGACACGATAACGTTCGTAATTCTGCTCCAATCTCTTCCAAACTGATACATAAAATCAATGGGCATAAAATCTCGGTCAAGTTCGTTAATTGGCAAAATCGGACCAAGGGGATGGAAATAGGGAGGGGTTTTGTGAAAACCGAAAATCCCCCATAACTTCTTAATTTTTGTACATATCAAATCAGTTTAAAGCTTTTATTACTTCTAAAAATAGGGCCAAAATTTTATGTATCACAGATTTTTGATAAAGTTAAAAATGGGCTCAAGGGGCGCAAAAAATAGGGTTTTTGGGAGAAAAAAATTCATATCTTCGTCAATTCTCAAGATATCAATTCCAATTAATTTTATTATAAATCTCCTTAATATTATCTACAACTTTTATACTCACAAGTTTTTGATAGGACCAATTCGTACCGCAAAAAAAATTAAAAACGAAAACAAAAAGAGGGTTTGAAGAAGTAAAAAATCTATAACTCCGTCAATTCAAAAGATATAAAATCCCCATGAATTTTCATATATCTTCTTAATATTGTCTACAACATCTATATAGACAAGTTTTGGATGGGACCAATTCTTACAGCAAAAACAAATTAAAAATACATAGCGGTTGAAGAAAAAAATCATCTAAGTAAGGGTGTATTCAAATCCAAACTGCTTATTTTCTGACTCATTTTACAATTCATTTTTGCTCTCAAAGGCTTCCAATTGGTACGTTTTCTGACTCAGAAACTATATAATGTACCGTAATGGTCGATTTTTTGATAGAGGCAGAATATATTTTTAAAAATGCTGTTAAAGTGGGCACTTTGAACCGAATTTCCCGAAGCGGATTGTGTTGGAAAAATCATTGCATTAAGTATGCACTCAAATCCAAACTGCTTATTTTCTGACTCATTTTTAAATTCATTTTTGCTCTCAAATGCATTTAATTGGTTGATTTGCTTATTCAGAAACTATATAATGTACCGCAATGATCGATTTTTTGATAGAGGCAGAATATATTTCAAAAAATGATATCAAAGTGGCATTTTGGACGGAATTTCCCGAAGCAATTGTGTTATCACTTTCTTCTGGACACGATAACTTCCGCAATTCTGCACAAATCTCTTCCAAATTGATACATAAAATCAAGGGACATAAAATCTCGGTCAAGTTCGTTAATGGGCAAAAGCGGACAAAGGGGATGGAAATAGGGGGGGGGGGGGGTGAAAACCGATAAACCCCCATAACTTCTTAATTTTTGTACATATCAAATCAGTTTAAAGTTTTTATTACTTCTAAAAATAGCGCCAAAAATTCATGCATCACAGATTTTTGATAAAATTTAATATAGGCTCAAAGGGCGCAAAAAATAGGGTTTTGGGGAGAAAAAAATTCCTTACTTCGTCAATTCTCAAGATATCAAATCCAATTAATTTTATTATACATCTCCTTAATATTATCTACAACTTTTATATTCACAAGTTTTTGATAGGACCAATTCGTACCGCAAAAAAAAGTAAAAACGAAAACAAAAAAGGGGGGGGGGGTTGAAGAAGAAAAATTTTCATAACTCCGTCAATTCACAAGATATAAAATCTCCATGAATTTATCATATATCTTCTTAATATTGTCTTCAACATTTATATAGACAAGTTTTTGATAGGGCCAATTCTTACAGCAAAAACAAATTAAAAATACATAGCGGTTGAAGAAAAAAATCATCTTATTAAGGGTGCATTCAAATCCAAACTGTCTATTTTCTTACTCATTTTTAAATTCCTTTTTGCTCTCAAACGCATCCAATTGCTAGATTCTCTTATTCAGAAACTATATAATGTACAGTAATGATCGATTTTTTGATAGAGGCAGAATATATATTCAAAAAAGATGTCAAAGTGGGCATTTCGAACGGAATTTCCCGAAGCGATTGTGTTAGAAACGAAAAATATTGCCCTACTGAGAAAATCATTGTTTATTAATCAAGTTTTAATTAATTGAAAGAAAAATAAAAACACAGGTCGCTTATAAATCTTTTAAAAATCACGTCAGCATGTTTCATATTTTTTTTTTTTTGTTATTAAAAATGAATCTGAAAATGTGCCAGAAAATTTCGAGTTGTTGAGCATGGAAAAGTATTTTTTTTAATACCGCCTTAACATGATTCTGATAAAACCAGATATTATGTAAAAAGGAAATAAAAACTCGTCAAAAGCAGACAGACAAAACTGTTAAAGTGGGTTTATATCTAATAATGATTTAGTTTTTATTGGTGGAATTAGTATACTTAACTTCGAAATCTACCTCTGCCTGTAGGCCGGGCCGGCAGGGATTTTTGGGAATGGAGATGGTGCCTCCGCGCACTAATTAGTGATTACATCTCCGCAGTATTTATCACACATACTCTGTCACATTTCTTTGTGAATTTTCCGATAGAATTGGTTTAAAATGGTTTGAAAATGGATTAAATACTTAATCCTCGGTCGATTTTTTAAAGACTTTTATAGAGTTCTTGCAATAACATTATAACATAGAGCTATAAAATATTCGTCAAGTGGAAGCTCAATCGGAAGTACCGTTATCGTGTTCACTCTCTCACACACACACACACACAAATCATGATTACAATATATTCCTTACACTATGTGTTAAGAGAAAAAAAAAGAAACAGTTCTACTTTTCACATGAAATGAAACACTTTCTTAGTCTGTAAGTGACTCTAAATTATTAAAATGTAAAGCTAATTAAATGTTTGAGAAAGTTTTATGTTCTCTGAGAACAAATACGTGCAGAACATAGAATTATGTCGCTTTACAAAATGACAAATTTGGATAAATATCATAGTAATCCATGGATGAGTTTAATATTTGAGGAGTGCTATAAAGCTGGATGATTCCACTAGTATTCTATATTCGTCGAATGAATTAAATTAATCCAAAAACTACATAGCTAGTTTTATACACCTCACAAACGTAGGTATCAAATTCCAAACTGGTCGGGTGCTTTTTTTTCAACATTGGATACTACCCACGAGTGGCAACAGCCACGCCTCTGGAGCTATACATAATCTTGAAAATGAAAAAGATGCGTATTTGTCTATTGAAGAGCATCATTTCAAAATCCTTCACGCCTATTGGTGCTTTTTAAAATACATACTCCACTGACATGACAAGAGTAAAGTTCATACATAGATACATACATTAAAGAAAATCTAATCAATTCTCCACAGAAATTTCAGCACTTGATTCATATTTCGACGTTTAATTTTATGTGCTGTTAATATTAGAGTTAAATGATGCAGTTTTGAGAAAATGAAATACTCCTGTTAGTGTCTTAATGACTTGAAATTATTTGAATTCAAACCCATTTAAAAGTTTGTTGACATTTTGAATTCTCTGACAATAATTACATTCGCAATTGAGAAACATTTCTGTCTTCAAAATCAGTAATTTGATTTTATTAAAGGAATTCACAATTGATTGCAGTTTGCTTTAACATTTGAACGGTGTGTTTGACGCATCATTCAAAATGGCCCTTCATTGCACTTATATGAATATCTACGTCAAACGAATGATTTATTAATAGCCTAATATATCAGGGAATGCTTAAATTATGTACATTGACATTACAAAACACGGTACTTCTTAGTTATCCCGTCTACCAAATTTCTGTCGCCAAATTGTAAGATTAAATGCCAATAATAGTTCCCATTAACTAATTAATTGTAAGATTAAATGCCAATAATGGCCAATAAAACCATTAATTCGACTTTTTATTTCTATTTTAATTAATGTTTTACTAATTTATTTGTTCTTTCGTTATTTAAAATGAAAATTATGTCAATGTGTATAATTTGGCGAGTGATTTGGCAATTTATATAATTTGGCAAAATTGGTCGACGGGATAACTAAGAAGTACCCAAAACACTCCCAGTGTATGTTGTGAAAACGATATGCCAAAAGTTTCTATTTCTGATAGGCGCAATGAAACAGTGTTAATTACTAGTTCTTAATTTTGTACCAAAACTTTGGAAATGTTCTTAATGATGACTTTATCATCATTTCATGTTGCTTATTACACAAAAATGTAAATGCAAAAAAAGAGAAAGAAAGAAGTATGAAAGTAAAAACAGTGTTTAAAAAAATACTCTTAAGCATTCAACGTTCATCTTGAAAATCATGCCTAATTTTTTGACTGCAGTTCATGTTTTTTTTTTTTGTTTTGTTTTTGTTTTTTTTAATTCCTTTACAATACATTAGTTTGGCGTGGACACTGAACTCGATTATGAAATATTCAGATTTTTTACGCTTTCTAGAAAGCGTTGACAAGTGAATTTGTCGAAAAAAAAAAAAAATATATATATATATATATATATATATTTTACTCTGTTTCGCTTTTAACATACGGCAACATGAAGAAAAAAATTAAACATTATTTAAACTATTTTTTTTCCCGATTTCTATACTGATTTCTCAACGTATAATCATAAAGTCATCAATATTAAACTATTAACTGATAAAAACGTATTTTAAAACAGATTACACCTTCTTTTTTATTTATATTTTATTTTCTACTTTTTAGTCTTATGCAATGCAATGACTGCAAATGATGCAACAATGATTTGACTGAAATCATTGCTGCAGCCTCATTGTGATTTGGCATATTTTGGCAAGCATTTATTGGCGCATCGTTCAATCCATTGTTTTGTTTTTTTCAACTCCCTTACAAGTGTACGAGTTACAAAAGAATATTTGGCTATTTATCACCTGTGGCGTACTAATTGAAAAAAAGCCTTTAAATTAATGTATTAATTTATAATTAAGTTGTAAAAATATTAAAATGTTATATTGTCATTGGAAACACACCACGTACATAATTTGTATAATTCTAGCCTATCAGAAAGTGGGTTAAAAATCGATTGCAAATTCCATCTTTGCATACTAAAGCCATGTTGAGTTAAATAAAAGAGTACGAAAATGCAGCAACTTGTTAATGCCTGTATACTTATTCAATCGGATCCAAAATGCAATTAGATTCTTTACCACTTATGGGTAATATTTTTTCAACTTTGGAGAAAAATTATGTTTAAGTTTAAAAAGTAAAAGTATTTATCTTAGTAAACAAGTAATACAAAAATTTTGTTTTTAAAGTCAATTCCTACTTAGGTCATCAAAGAAAAATTTAATATAATCCCTTAAGCTAATATTAGCTTTCGTTGCATTAAAATATCTCAATTTGTTGATTTTCTATAAGCAAGTAGATTTACAAAGGAAGTCTATGGGAATTTGGCGAAATATTAGAGATATCACCAAGTTGGCGTCACTTTTGGCGACTCATTTTGGTCGCCAAATTTGGCGATATATCGCCAAGTTCGTGACAAACTTGTCGGTATTTGGCGACAGAACAGGGTCCCCCGTATGGTAACTCCCTTATAGATATGAAGATGCATTAAATGTTGTTCAATAACCAATGGCCGCCATTTTGTCTGCCATATAAAACTAAAATTAATTAATTAAAATTTAATGGATTAATATTTGAAAAATCTGTATTAACATCAATTGTTAATACAAATCAATATTTGTCATCCATTACAAGTTTTAAGAAATTTATTTCAACTTGACAGGATGAATAATAAGTATTTTATTAACGATTGAAAATTTGAACAAGATATATAAATAAATAAATAAATATAGGGAGAGTGTGAACTAATAGTAGGAATTGAAAAAAAGTTAGGATTTTCTGAAATCTAACGAATATTGTTATTACATATTAATATGACAATAAGCAAAGGAAGTATTTTTGAAAGCGTTTCGAAAGTGTCGTATTACAAAAGGATTAAATGAAGGCATAACAGCTTCCGAAATTCCCAGCCGACAAACATATGCCTTATATGAGTTAGTCTTCGAAGGCTGGGGAAGGGCAAATCCTCTCCTGTGAACCCCCAGTGGATCAAGCCTCAGGGTCAAAGTCTGTCCAAGTCATGAGTGCTCGGTCTCGTTGATGCCCTAGGGGGAATCCAGGGAAAGTCTAAAGACAGCACTCTCACAAAATGCACCACGCACAAGTTTTGGTTTCTCGGAGGAGAAAACTGGTTTCCTCGCGGGAGGGCAGTGGAGTTAAGTATGAGCCTTCGCTGCCAACGAGATTATCTCTTCGTTGGCTCTGAATACTTTAAAACATTCGTTTAAAAGCAATTCATATGTATTGAAAATGAGCTACAGATTAACAAATAATGAATAAAGTGTTTTGAGAATGCAGATTTATGGATTTTGAAAACATTCCAGAATTTTTTTAAGTAGTTTCTGCAACTTCCCCTCCCCTTATTATTACTTCAAAATTAAAATTTTATTGCTTTACTTTTTCATTCGTTCAGTTTGCATTGCAATGCGGTCAAGGACCTTTTTTAAATGAGTTTAAAAAAATGAAAATTAAAAACTTTTAGTACTATCATAAGTTACTATTGGTACAAAATATGTAAATTACTGAAATAAGAGTTCACAAAATTTTAGATCCTTTTTCCTTTTAAAATGTTGACTTATGAATTAAAAATTCAAAATAAGGGTAATTCTCAAAACATGGAAATAGACAAGCATTATACGGATTACCTGATATTTACGGGACTAATGTGATTATCGTCTGAAAATAATGAGAACATAATATCAGTGGCACATTATAAATGTCAAAACTTTAATTTATGTTAAAAAATATTGAAAGTAAAATAAATAATTACTGTCATTATTATCATGCACCTTGAATTATAATTCTGATTTCCATATCGCTCTCATGTTGAAAATTAGATTAAATGTTAAAATTTAGAACCTTTTGGGGGGAAAAGCTGTTTGATTTCTTAGTACATAAATAAAAATACCAGCTATTTTCATGCATTTACTAATGAAAATGATTTTAGGAATAGGTCAGAAATTAGCGATTATGGATTTAATAAATAATGACCTTTTCCATAAAAATTTTCGTAAGGGAGAGAGAGGGACACATAATTTATTTTTTCTTTTTTCCATTTTAATATTAAATGATTATTTATTTCTATATGTATATTATCTAATGTTTTCAATTTATCGAACTAGCTGTATATTTTGAAAGTAAAGAAAGCTGTAAAATAAATTTTTATCAGAACACTTGTATACAGGATCCACTTAAAGAATGGGATATGTATGAAAAACAGTTCCCTAAAAACATTAATAATAATAATTAACATAAATGTTTGATATTCACATATATGTTATGGCATTATGAAACATTGCAAAATCAATTTCGACGCATTCTGAACAAAGGCGTCCCGATAGGATTATGGGGGAGGGGGTGCAGGGTCCCCCTCCAATATATGTGAACTTGGGAAATTTGAGCTTAGGGTTGGGAAATTCTAGATTTTTGAAATGCTTTTTCTTTTCTTTTAAATAATAGCAAAAAAAAAAAAAAAAAAAAGAAAAGATTATTGTTTTTTCGATTACCTTTCTGAATACTGTAACAGTAAACTAGTTAAATTATCAAAAGAAATACAAAAAAAGCAGTCAGACTCAATTTGTCATTATGTTTCTTTGTGTTTCAAAAATATCATACATCGGCCAGACCTGAATTTCTCATCATTACTGTTATCCATCAACAATGTCTGTAATCTATTTCCTCCAGAACTTTGTTCCTTTCTCAAAAATCTCAAAATATCATAAGGCTATTTTCATATGAAGTACGATTATGACTATAGAAGATAAAAACTTTTATTAAATGAACCAATAATTATATTTTTTATGTTTTTAGTTTCAGGATTTTTCTTTGGAAAGAAGTTTTTTTTTAAGTATACGTATCATTATCGTTGAACACACATTGCACATATTATTTCAGTTGGAAAATAGAGCAATTTGTTTCAAGTTGGGAAATTTTTGAAATATAAGTAATTTTTGAATTCCCCTTCCCCCCCCCCCCCGAAAAAATATCTGCAGCTACGCCCCTGATTGTGAAAGTTCTTATTAATCTATAACCATTTATTGGAATTTAATGAAATTTTCTTCACATAAAACTTAATTAGAGTGAATAACGTTAAGGTACTGCAGATCTGAATAAAAATATTTCGTACAATTTATAATAAATGATAAGCTATTTATTATACGTGTAAATGTAAGAATAAAACATTATACACTTACATAGTGAATGAATTTAATTTTTATTAAAGTAGCCAATGAGTACAATAAAAAAAAAGGAGTTGAAGTCAGGTTATTGTGATTGCAGAGATTCGTTTCAATGCACTCCCCACCCCCACCCCCCACCCCACCCTCATTGTGTCCTTGTACAACTTAAAACGGCCTGATGGAATAAATGCAAATTACTTTTAAATTTTGGAGTCTCAAATATTTGAAAATTGAAAAGGCTACTCATATTACCATATGATATAAAGTAGGGCGGGTGGAGCAATACTACATCACGTTCAGAATGCAAATACGTATTGTACCAAAACAAGCCGATTTTGTTATTACACTGGTTATGGAAAACTCTTGAATAGAATTGCCGAAATAGGTTTTGCGCATGTTCATAAAGTAAATTTACATCATCTATTAAATTGTTATGAATAAGCACATAATTTCCTCATATTCATCACATAATTTTCTTTTACTTATCAACAATTAAAAAAAAGAAATAAAATAAAAGTATTCTTGAAATAAAAATATACATCTAAAAGTTTAATTATTAATTTCCACAAAATTCTAAAATGACTTATCTTTTACCCTATGTTATAGGTAATAAACATAAACAAATCTATCACATTTCAAAAGAAAAGAAAAGAAAGAAAGAAAGATCAAATCTTTTAAAGATAGGATTTTTTTTTTTAATCATCATTTAAAAAATTTATTTATTGAGATTTTCTTTATTTAACCCATAAACTCACGTTAAGAGAGTGGAAATGCTTCATGCTCGAAACACAAGCCTGCCGGCAAGATGACAGTTTTCGAAACTTTCATAACATAAAAATTAAAGCTTCACCAATATGAACATAAGATTTCGCAACACGTTAGTACTTGGGTGACGAAAACATTACATACGTGAGAGAAAGTATGCATTTAAAATATTTGCCTGAAATATGCACAGTAACGAAAGGCCCAAGTCCAAAAGCATGCGCAATAAGATGCCAATGGTCGAAAAACGGAGGAAAACCGGTCGGAGGAGCGATCGAAACAGAAACTTGTGCTTTGTGCTTTTTGTGAGGGTGCTGTCCCTAGACCGTTAGTGTTGATTCCAAAGTCCACGGTAGTATCCTCAAGCACATGGGAATTACTGTCGTGATGCCAGACGTTGCACTTGGGTGCAAGGTTAACGAGCGACTATTTGTCCGGAACGCTCGTGAAGGATAGTCCTCGGACTGCCTGGTTCGAGTTTAGATGGGCCCTCTTGGCCCAGGATCGGGAGACGATAGTATCCCGTCTATAATAACTTCCCAATATATTTATATTTTTCTTATCAGAAATTATTGGTTCAGACAAACTGCCCTATCTTAAAAGAAAGAAACGCCTGTTTGTGATAAAAGATTCACGAGCGATGTAAGGAAATTTAAGACAATATTTTTTTGTTTTATTACTAAATTCTGAAATATAAATGATGTGATAATACTAAATGTATAGCCATATACCATCATTACTACATGCAGGTACTAACAAATATAATTGTTAACGCAAAGTAATAGCCAGTGTAAAGACATGTCCTGTTATTAAAACGCCATACCCGAACGGTTCAATTCCAATTAGCACTCCAGAAAGATTCAAATTAACATAAAACTAAATTTCGTTTTACTGAATGGGAAAATATGCTCCGTGACCTAATTTTTACAATCTTCTATCTAGAAGAAAGTATTGGTACTATTTCGACGGATTTGTACTTTTTAGAAGGTTCTGAACACGATTTCACTGTTTTTTGAAAATGTCTGTCTGTGAGTCTGTGAGTATGTCTGTATGTGGCACAAATTTTGTGGGCGCTCCATCTGGAGCACTAATGCGCGAAATTTAATAAAACTTTAGATTAAGTTATACCTTGATATAAATTGGTGCTGATTAGTTTTTAGTGTAAATCGCCCAACAGGTGCCACTTTCAGGCTGCATTTTTTCACGATTTCCGCAATAACTCTATCTCAAGAACTAATGCACGGATTTTCATCAAACTTCAGATTCAGTTATACCTTGATAGAAATTGGTGCTGATTAACTTTTGGTGTAGATCTCCCAACGGGTGGCGCTACTATGCAACATTTTTCACGATTTACGCAATAGCTCTATCTCAACAATTAATGCTAGGATTTTCATCAAACTTCATATTCAGTTAGACGTCGACATAAGTTATTGCTGATTAGATTTTGGTGTAAATCTCCCAATAGATGGGGCTGCTATGCTGCATTTTTCACGATTTTCGTGATAGCTATATCTCAGAAACTAATGCATGGAATTTAATCAAATTTGTGTTATATTACACTTTCACACAAATAGATCTTCATTAGGCTTGGCTGTATACTGACCAAATGTGTCGCTTTTATGCTCTTTAGGTTGGTAATTTTAGTTGCAGACCATCTCAGAGGGTGGATGCCGAAATTCAATGATTTGTTTGAAATATGCGAATCTTATATCTCCTTTTAAATGCACACAATTCAACGAATATGTACCTTTAGAATTCTCAAGGTGGGCATAGATTGTCATTTGATTTTGGCACTGTGATAGCAAATTTTGAAGTATTAACATGTACGAGATAGAAGAAAGTTTTGCGATTGGCACATCCAACTACTAGTTTACTATATGAAAATGAACGCTTTTCCCAAACGGTAGTTGAATTTAGAAAATTAGAATTTGAGGCACGGTGGATACTATTGAAAACCACCACTCAAACTACCCAGCTTAATCGACCACCTGATAAACAATATTTTCATGCATTGAATTCCTCTTTCTAACATTTATTTTGCAGGCACATTTATTCGATACTAAAAGTTTAAAGAATATGATAGGATAGATTTTTATACATGTACGTAGAGTTGCTTTTGCAGATAAAACACATCTCCTTTACGTAATAAGTCTGCATTATTCAAACCTTACAAGGCTTACCATAAAAACTGTGCAGTACATGGTTATTTTTAATTATAAAGTGTATAAATATGGCTCCACCCTTTTCAGAATAAATAAGAGTCACTTGTGCCAAAATGAAAGAAAGATTCATTAAAAGTACCTTAAATGAAGAAGTTACTTCATTCGTGTATTTCTCAGACAACAAACGAATACCTCAATGGAGGAAGCCTGATTCTTTTGAAGAAATCCAGTCATCAAGCCAATATTTGATTTTTTCATAAGAACTGAACCACTCTCCAGAAATATTTCTATATGGAGCTAAACAAGTGGTTATCTGAAAGAACAGCATCTGGTGATTACAATGAATGGGGCAACACATCCCAGAGAAATATATTTACGTGTAGATTTATCTTGGCTCTGCAACGTGTAGTTGTGGTCTACTATGAACTGTTGTAGTAGGTTTAGATAAACAACAATGAATGTTAGAAGCAGATATTAGTCAATTTGGAATGAATCATTGACGGGGAAAACCCCTGAATAAACCGATAGGTAAGACAAGATTGTTTTGTAACATTGCAATGTGCAACCACGTGGGACAAACCCAGTCGCGGAAACTCTAGAAGTACTTCACTGAGGTATATGAGCACATTCTCTATCCATCAGATGTTGCTGCTCCAGCTTACCATTTGCTTCACTCCACACAGAGTACCAATTGGCAAGTACAGTTGCTTTGTAGAAAGTTAAAGCAAACTTAATTGCTTCAAAACAGTCATATTTCTCCCATTCCGAAATTCTTTTGTTATCTAACAGCTAGAAGAATTTTGTAGCATCTTGTGGGATATACGCTGAACAAAACTTTATTTCATTTTGACAAAAAATAAAATATACTTTCTTTACTCTAAAGAGAGAGAATGCATTAGAGGTCTGCACGGGCCGAAATTTCCATTCTCGACCCGACACATAGAAATCTAAAGGTCCGGCCTGACTCGTGCAAAATATTTATTGGCCCGGCCATAAAATCTTTCTTATTTTTCTAAAAAATATTTTATTTTCGTTTAATCAACGAAATATAAAATATAAATAATATGAAAAAGGATATTTCAACAATTTAATAGCATGATTACATGAATATAAGGTTACTTTGCCATATTTATTTTAATAGTCGTGTAAGCAATATTTTGAAAACACAATAGAATTTTCTGTAAATAAAATAGTATAATTCTTCGGTAAAACATTTTTAAATTCAATAATGTAATATCTGTGTTCATTGGATTTTACGTATAATAAATCACCAAGTTAAATCACGTAAAAATAAATTATGGTTAAATATTTTCCCCCAACATTTTATGTGAAAGAAATTTGGATTCTATCCAAATATCTGTTTTTATAAAATAACAATACTCATTTATTCTAAAATATGAAGTTATTCTAAATTTAGCCATTTTGTTTTCGGCACTATTAATTAGTTACCGCTGATGAATATAATTTTTTTGTCACTTCACATAGGAAGTACATTAAGGGGAAAGATATGTAATATTCTTATATTTTCAAATGGCACTAATTTCTGTACTATATATTTTTTGTATTGTATTTTTGATATCTAGTAAACATTTTGTAATGGAAATAGTAATATATTTTTTATCAGGGTCGCTATACTTTCAGCTGAAATATCAGTATTTTTATGTGGAAAAACTGGACTTATATAATCGCGGGATCACAAAAGGCGAGTTTTACTCCAACCTAACCTATTATAACTATTACCTGACCTAAAGTCAGTGAAATACCTTCCTTTTAATGTTTCGGCCAGCTTTGACCACAATGCTGTTAGGATGATTTTTGAAGATAAAAGGAGTCGTACTAGAATTTGCAAGTAAAAAAACACCCGCGTGCGTACACATGCATTGCTGCAGATGTTGGACACATAGAGCATACCTAACTTGATTTTCTTTTAAAATGAAGTGTTCCTTGCTTAGATGTGTTGGTTTTATTGGTAAATATACATCTGGCTTATAATGCCACACTTCTACGAGCGATTAGTGATGTATTCAAACCGGTGGTTGATTATCGAAAGAAGAGCATTTCCCTGATTCTTTTTCTGGGGGCCCCAGCATTTTTTATTTTCCCATATTTCATTTTGCCTCCCATTTTGTATGCGAAAAACTATGTAGAAAAGAAGTTAAAATGCATTTGCAAAAAATTTCTATCTTGAAAATCTTTTTAATTAGAGTGGCTCGAAAACACGTTTTAACAAAATTCGAAAGTTAATAAAATCCTGCATATTTATTGAGCTAATAAATATAAACAAATATTCTAAAAGAGTTGAAATCTACACACTTTTTCCTATAACTTTAAGTAATTATAATCATATAATTACCTGTTGTTGTTGAGGTTTTTTTAGTACTATATTAAGATATTAGTCAGAGAATATATTGAAATATTAGTCAGAATGACAGTTTTCGAAAAATTATATTTCATGATGGGAAGATGGGAAAGAAATAACAGTATGCATTTTTATGTGTATTTTTACTACTTCCAAGCATGTCTAGAAAATAAGCAGGCTATAATCTCTTTTCCCTCCTCAATTACAGTTACAACCATTAAAATTTTCAAAAATCAGTCTTTTGATAGCTTGTAATCCTAAACGGCGGAAGCGCGATTCATATTCAATTTGTCACGGATGAACCTCACTATATTACTATCTAAACTTTGTAGATTGTTTTCTATTATTTCAACTGTTCTTACAGATACAGAGTTTGCAATTTGGAGAAATTACAGCCAACCTCAAATTAAAAAAACCTTTAGTTACACTTTTTTGGAAACAATTTCTGTGTTTTTTTAGAAAATTATTTCCGAAATCCACGGTAGTTTAGTTTCATAATTAAAAATTTAAGAGTTAAAAGAATTTTTTGCCTGTATTAGAATATTGAATACACGAAGTTACCACAGTTAAATCCCTATGATCATACCATAAGACTACAAGAAAACAAACACTTTCTTCTGTATTTTCTTTACTGGTTTTTGGATCAATAAAGTGTTTAGAAAGATATATTTCATGGACTCTCTTGATATGAACATAGATATATAAATGTGGTAAAGTCTTGAATTCAATATTCTAATACCTGAATTCAAACTCACTTCAGATTCTCTTAAGATTAAAAAAATTCATATGAATCTTGAACCTTTAATTAAAACACAAATATACAGTGGATTCCAGAAGTATTTCTCTAAAGAAATCCACAATTATTATTCAATACAATGCTTCTTGTTTCACCAAATTAAATAATAATACGGCTTTCCCATTTTAAGTTATAATTTGTTCAAAATTCTGAATTTTTAATTAAAAAAAACCATTTAACTTTCTAAATAGAAGTGGTTACAATTCAGAAAGAAAAAGAGAAAATAGCCTGGGTTTTTTTTTCTAGGATTGTTTGAAAGTAGCAGTAAAACATATAAACAATATATACTGTTATCTATTTTCCTTCATGAGACATACTTTTTCAAAATCTGGTATTTTGAATAATATTTCGGCATATTTTAAAGTTCTCAAATAAAACAAAATACAGATAAATCCAAGACAATTAGGTACATGATCCACTAGAAAAAAATGTTTACATTTCGGTACTTTAAAAAAAATCGTCTCCATTAATTAAAAAATATGCATGACTTTATAAACCTTTGAATTTTGAACAATCGTAAAAGATCATAGTTTTTTAACTGTTCTAATTAAAATTATTCTTAAGGCAGAATCTTTTTACAAATAGATTTTCCATATGCAAAGTATGGGAAAAATCAAAAATGTGCGGCGACCCAAGTTTGTGGAACTTCTGCGGAAGTACTCAATCGCCGTATGTTTTCGCTCACTCTCAGAGTTTTTGAAATGGGTCTACAATTTCAAAATTTCGCCAATAAGTGTACTGTAGTCATTCTCATATGATAACGCATAGTCATTTTAATATAAGTATAGACTTGTTTCGCAATTCTAATTTTATCCGTTCATGAGTGATTTCAATGTGCACGGAGTGTGCATCGTCTATTTTATGGTATTAAATTAAGGCAAAATTTTGAATTATATCAGCATTTCGGAATATTACTTTGGGAGGTGATTTACTGATTGATAAAGGTAAAGTACTACTCATAAAAGCATCTTGTACACAAAATCAATATACGTAATTTTTATTTCATCGAAATGCTCAAATCAAAATTTTGATGAAGGATTCAGTACGGAATACCATGTAGGAATTAATACATTAACATTTTCCAAATATTTCGAGAACTACTCATAATTCATAATGAATAATTTTGATAAGAATGTGCAGAATAATGTGGAGAATTGTCGTACCTAAATGTGCACAGAATGGGATTAATGCAGTAACATTTTTTACATTTTTGCGAGAATTAATCTTTTAAATGATAATGAATAATATTGGTGGAAATGGGCAGAATAAAGTGCATAATAATCATACCTAAAACAAACAATACAATACAATGCGAACATATTTGTTGTCTGTGTAAAAATTGCGGACTTCTTTTTCAGGAATTATTTTTGAACAACTATACAATCAAACGATCGCCATTTTTGTCAGTTAAAAATCAGAAAACCAATATTACTTAAACTTTAACCTAAATAAATAGTTTATTATTATAATGAGTTTCTTAAATAAGTTGGTGCAATTGTGTTTTAAAAGGAAAATTTAAAATTTCACGCATAATTATTATGTATTTAAATAAGCAATATTATTATTCAGTCATACAAAGTGACCATCATTTCTTTTCATTAAAAATGAAAAACTACATATCTTTAGTCTTTATTTTAAATGTATGCATGGTCTCGATATTTGATATCACAGATTATCCGGATATACTATATTTAAAGGGAAAATTCATAAAATTGCATACAGAATTATGTATTAAAATTAAAAAATGCAAATTTAACTCTTTCAAAACTTCTGTCCAAAAGCTCATAGAGATTGGAAAAATTATTTGCATCAGATAAAAAATGAAACTTTTTGGGCAACATCCAATTTCATGTTTTTTAAGATAACAGTGAATTTTTTTCAAACTGAAATTAGCATACTGAATAATTTCTGAATTTGTTAGTCTGATGTGTACAGAGTTTTTGTTCTTCTGATGCGTATAGATATCTTTCAAATTTATAACAAGGGTTATTTTTGAAACCGAAATGAAAATCTTTGTGTGTAAAACTTTCATGTGCGTCAACAAATATTGATTTTATGCGTTAAATCTTATTAAAAGTTTGATATTTACAAAAGTTCATTTACAATGTAAATATTATCGGTGTTTAACACATGTATTAATTCTTGGAATAGGGACATGTCGTCAGAAAGTTATTCCCCTTATAGTGACATACAAAAATCCGTAGGATTGGCATCTCTGTAAATAATCCCAGACTCCAACTTTGATAGCATTTTCTGAAAAATCTTCTGCTGGTATTGAAAATTGGAAAATGCTATTCTATTTTATAGTTTCTGCACGACAAGACGTGCCGATTTTATTTGTTTACAAATAAAACTGAATTCATGAATGTGCCAAAGAAAAAAAACCAACTCAGATTTGAAATCAATCATAATATTTATAATTAACATCAATATTTGTAAGTTATCAGTATGTGGACTAGAGAATTGAAAAAGAAAGCTTACTTTTCATGTATGCATAAACGAACATGTCCTATTTTCTATTTAAACTATTGTCTTGGAAGTTGCAAAACTATAACCATCAAATTTATAACAATGCCTTGAAAATGTCTAGAATGTCTATATTTTGTAATAGCTGCACTTCAAACCTAAAAGTTGTACTCAAACCCGAACATGCTATTTTTAGACATTGACGAAAATATTTTCATTTTTCACAAAAATTAGAGATATTTTTATTCAGTTTTAATAAAATTTAATAATAGTTTTACTTAACAATGAATCATCTTTTTGAAAATATTTTCAAACTTGGTGCTTTAAACCAACTTTGAGGACACGAAAACCGTTAATAAATAGATGTTTATCAGGTAGACACATATAATTAAAGACGTTTTACAGTTTTATATTAAACGCTACTTGATAACTATAAAATCTGAATGAGACTAACTGAAAAGTTTAAGCTTCTAAGAATGGAAATAATTTCGTAATTACATCAAAAAATTTCAGCATTATCAAGTAGTGAAAATCCCTAAATTTACAATAAGGAATGTGAATGAAAAAAAAAGATGGGTTGATATCGTCTATAATACAGGGTGATTATAATCAAAGCACTTTCTGCAAGGCTGTAAAAAAAGAACAATTGATCAGAATGAAGTGATATTTCATGTAAGTATACGTGAAGTAATGGGAATTTGTTTTGAGAGGGAAAAAAGTTAAAAAGTTGATCGATAGATAGTGCTGAACTCGTCATAAAATGATAATTAAAAGACGTGACATGCTGTTGTGGCACTATTTGTTCAAAACCTATCCACCACGACAAGGCTGTGCCACATTGAATAGGAAGTAATTGGTTTTTAATTGTCCCTCAGCAAAAGAAAAAAAAAACAGTAGAAAAAGCAAAAGCGAAATCGGTTTTTAATTGTCCCTAGGCCAAAAACCGTAGAAAAAGCAAAAACGAAATCGGTTTTTAATTGTCCCTAGGCCGAAAACCGTAGAAAAAGCAAAAACTGGTGAAACCATCAAGAAAAGGAAGTCGGCTACGACTTGCTTAAGAAATGTTCTATAGTCTGCCCACCGTTTTCTCTTACGAACTGAAAGCGCAAAACAGCATGTTGCACAATAGATCGGAGCGTTTCATGGGTGATATTGTGAATGTGTTGCGGAATGCGTTTTTTTCAATTCACCTAAGTTCGCAATTGGACGTCCGTGCATAACATGTTTTAGGTAACCCCATAGATAGAAGTCACAAGGGTCCAGGTCAGGTGATCGTGGTAGCCTGCCTGTTGGGAAATGGCACCTGATAATTCTGTCATGTCCAAAATGCAGACTCATCAGCTGCTTTATTGGTGTTGCAATGTGCGGAAGATGTGCGGAGAATTTTATGCGCCATCTTGCATAAAACTTTTAGGAAACATCCTGCAATGCTATACATGCAGAATTACGCATGTTCAGGAGTTGCTTCCTGCTGACCTGCCAAAACGCCAAAGAAGTTTTCGCCTTGCAATTTCTTGCTGGAATGGAAATGGATAATGCATGGCCATGGAATATTTTGCGGACAGATGGAGCCCATTACCATCTCCAAGGTTCTGTTAATACTCAAAATTGCAGAATATGAGCAAGTGAGAATCCGTTCCAAATGCAACCATTGCCTCTTCATTCTGAAAAGGTCACTGCGTGGTGCCGTTTTACGGCAGCATTTATCGTTGTCCTTTTTTTTTATAGGAGATCGGTACTTCAGGTTCTATCACCTGTGTAATCAATGGGACATGTCATGAATCTGTTTTGTGCAACCAGCTCATTCCAGCGCTGCTACAGCGCGGATGTGTGGATAGCACAATGTTTATGCAAGATGACACTCCTCCGCACATGGCAACACCAGCGAAACAGCTGTTGAGTCTGCATGTTGGAAATGGCAGAATTATTAGCCACCATTTCTAAACAGCCTGGCCGCCACGATCACTTAACCTGAACCCTTGTGACTTCTGTATGTGGGGTTACCTAAAACATGTTGTGCACGGGCGTCCAATGACGAACTTAGGTGAATTGATAACACGTTTTACGCAACACATTCACAATTCACTGAAACATTGCGATCTGCTGTAAAACATGCTGTTTTGTGCTTTCAGTTCGTAAGAGAAAACGGTGGACAGACCATTGAACGTTTCTTAAGCAAGTCGTAGCTCACTTCCTTTTCTTGATGGTTTCACCAGATTTTGCTTTTTCTACGGTTTTTGGCCTAGGGACAATTAAAAACCGATTTTGTTTTTGCTTTTACTACGATTTTTGGCCTAGGGACAATTAAAAACCAATTTCGCTTTTGCTTTTTCTGCTTTTTTTTTTTTTTTTTTTTTTTGCTAAGGACAATTAAAAACCTATTTTTTCCCATCATTTTCTATGACACCACCTTGGCGTGATGATAGGCTTTGAACAAAGAATGCCACAACAGCATGTCACGTCTTTTAATTAGCATTTTATGGCGAGTACGGCGCCATCTTTCAACCAACTTTTGAACTTTCTTTTGCAAAAAATTTCCCATTGCTTCACTTACACTCACATGAAATATCAGGTCATTATGACCAGTGGTTCTTTTTATACAGCCTTTTGATAGTGCAACTTTAATTATAATCACCCTCTATATTGTATAATTATTACAAATTAATTTTGTAATATAATTTGAAGCATCTGATATTTATAACAATTTTATCCAATAAATCGAAATGCATTACACTTATAATAAGCATATAATATTGTATTGGTTACAGGGTTGTGCAATGGACGGCTTTGCTCGACATATCCGCCCCTAAATTTTTTGAAAACAGAAGATATACTTAAGTTGAAATTCTAAAGAAATGTTTCAACTACGCCTCTTACAAAAATTCTGCGTACGTCCATGCAAAGGGGTTGTGCAAGGGACAGCAGCGCTCACCATCCACCTCACCTTAGTCTTTGAAAATAGTAAGATATACCTAAGCTAAGATATACTTAAGTTGAAATACTGAAGGAATGTTTCAACTACGTCTCTTACGAAAATTCTGCGTACGTCCATGCAAAGGGGTTGTGCAAGGGACGGCAGCGCTCACCATCCACCTGACCTTAGATTTTTGAAAATAGTAAGATATACCTAAGCTAAGATATACTTAAGATGAAATACTAAAGGAATGTTTCAACTACGCCTCTTACGAAAATTCTGCGTACGTCCTCGCAAAGGGGTTGTGCAAAGGACGGCAGCCCCACCATCCACCTCACCTTAGATCTTTGAAAATAGTAAGATGTACCTAAGCTGAAATACTAAAAGAATTCTTCAACTAGGTATTGTGTAGGCCTCTAACGAAAATTCTGCGAACGCCCATGTTAATATTTCATTATTTTTAACTTGTTAATTTTACAAGATGTTAAAAAATAAATTTATCCTTTATTTGAAGTTTTAAATTAAATATCACTATTAAAAAATCAATAAAATAAAATCGTTTGTTTTACATTGGTTATAACGACTTCTCAATCTACGCATGATACTGTTTCCTACATTATTTATATTTAAATTCACGGTTTTCTTCTATATATTAAAAAAAGTAACGCTTTGGAAATGGATCAATGAAAATCTGCGTAGATACCGCGAAAAGCATCTGATTGGTCAGAGCTTTCTGACGCTACGAGATGAGGTACCAAGATGGGGGGGTACTCGCCTCTGTCGCTAAACGTCGCCAAGTTTGTCGCCAACTTGGCAATATATCGCCAAATTTGGCAACCAAAATTAGTCGTCAAAAAAAACGCCATCTTGGCGCTATTTCCAGTATTTCGTCAATTTTCCATAGACTCCCACCGAAATCCAATAGGTTTTACTTGCTTGCAGAAAATCAACAAATTGAGATATTTCAATGCAACAAACACTAATATTAGCTTATGAATAGAGCTTAATTGAACTATTTACATTATTTTTAAGCACAAATACTAACTATTTACAATATTCTTAACATTATATATATAATTTTACACATATATGTTGGCGGAGAAAAGGCGGCTGAAGTGAAAATTTCAGAGGAGAAGAGATTTATATGTTAAGATTATTTTCTGTAACTACAAATTATTGAATGCATAGAAAATAAGGGGTCGCGAACTGATCGAGAATCGTAACGCGAAACAATTACATCTGGGGTTGGCTAGAAAATAGGGATTACTTCACGATACCGAATGGAATCGCGAAGCGATCACGCGGGGAGTTGGTGAGCGTAGCAAGCAGGGGGGCGGAGCCCCCCTAGTTTAGCAAAGAAAAAAGTATACATTTAACGCTAACACAAATTTTCTTTTCCAAAGGTTCATTTCAAATTTAGCTAAAATGTTATATTGCATATTTTAAACAAATAATTTCAAAAAATCACATAACTATTTGATAATATAAATGCAGCATAAAAATAGCAACCTTTTAAACTATAAAACGCTCATAGCGTCAAAATGCGGTTTCAGTTATTAGAGGGGCCTATGGAATAATGCATTTCAGAGTTTCATGGTACCACAATTTTTACAAAAGGCTTCAAAAATATAAAACTTTGAATTTATTAAATTGCCATCACGAATTCGTTTATATTTGTTTATTTTATTTCATTTTTTTTCAGTTTTCAGTCTAAAAGTAACAGCAAGACTAAATTCCTGAAATAATCAACGCTCTCTAATGTTATTTATATTAATATTAAAAAGTGTGAACTGATTAAAATACTTTAAGGATAAATTTCTTTCCAAGAATTGGGATCTTCAATTATCAGATGCAACTATCGTTTTACTTTATATTAAAACATGTGTTTTTGTATCAAAGTTATTTATTAATCATTTGGAAAAATGGTTATTGTTCTCGTCAGGATGGGAAATGAAAAGCATATCTGAAGGTTTTCATTGGTTTAATCCGCATTTTATTCATTTTATGATTGGTCTATACAGTAATCTGTATTTCCCTTTAATTTTAACAACGATGGATACCTTCTGTTGCCACTATGACAAAAAAGTAATAAAAACTACAAAAAAATTAATAACTCAGAAACAAATTGAGATGCAGCTTTCAAACAAATTGCATTTAAAAGTACATTTTTTTCTCTATACGACGGTGTAAAAAGTAATATTGTCGGATGTTTAGAAGTTTAAGAATGAAATTTCATTTAAAATGGGCCGTCAGATTTCTTGGAAATCTGAACGATGGAAAAGCCTTTTCCCGAACAGCCAATGAAATGCTTGGATATTTACGTAAGTTTCAAGCGGATAATACTTAAGTTTCATGAAATCTGACGGGTCGCAGGCGATTTTTTTGGCTTGCAATTTTTACGTGTAATAACACTATTAATGTTTAATTTATGGCGTACCTAATGTATGATCAACTCCGTGCGATTTTTTATGTCTTAAATTTTAGTCTTCGAAAAAATCGTTTTCCAAATGGTCGTTGTAATTTGATAAATTGCATTTTTTTTATTATTATTTTAGAGACAAATTTTGTTTTTCAGTTTATATCTTTAATATTTATGCCTTAAGTAATACATTGATTAAATTACTCATTTCTTTATATTCGATGTTTTTTTCCAAAACTCGCCCCTCATCCTAAATGTTAATGTTTTTTACGCAACAAAATGTTTTAAAAGAATTATTACTCAGAATTAAATATTATTACTCAATTTCAACCGCTTCTCCCTCCTGATTTAATTTGGAAATGTATCTTGAAGATTACCTGGAATTATAAAATAATAATAATTATTATTATTATCATTATTATTATTATATAAAATAAAACGTGGGGGGAAATTGTAAAAAAATAAAAATGAAGGGTATATACTACTTTTAATTGCTAAAAGGTGTAAGATTAAAAGTTTAAAACAGAGCTAACGTAGATAATATTAGATCGTGTTAATTATTCCAATATTTTGGTCTTATTGTTACTTTTAGATTGAAAACCTGAAAATCAAAAATAAATAAAATAAACAAATCTAAACGAAATCTTGCTAGTAATTTCATAAATTCAAGAATTCATATTTTCGAAGTAGGAAAACGAGGCATTGTTTTTGTTTTTTATATATGAAAGGGGATTTGCCAGAAAAAGATTTTTTTTTGTTAGAGAGGGGGTTACACCATTATATTGTACCCTATACCATTATAATGTAATCTCAATAATTGATACCAGCGATATCACAAGAAGTTCTGAAAGTATCCACTATTTGCATCTAAACTCCGCTGAACTAAACGATCTCGTAATATAATTGACATTACTTACGGTGTCACTAACTGAACTACTGTGCACTTCCAGCATTTTTCATAAAATTTAATTCATGTCGTATGTGGTATTTAAATGTGTAATTTAATTTGTTAGTAGTGATATGTAATTCATTTTGCACATAGCGTTATTGGTCGCAACATTTTGATAAAATACCTTCATCATTGTCAATGCTATGAACAAAAGTTCGGGATTAGATTGGTGTAAAACACACTGTATTTCCGAATGAATAAATGGAATACAATTCTGATGTCCTAATAAAAAGTGCGGTAATGTGCTCTACCACCTCTTATAGTCTGTCATATCTTTCTTTGAAATATCTTGCATATAGTGTATTTTTTATTTATTTTTTGTGTGCAAAACGAATTAAAGAAATGTTTTTATGTAGAGAACAGAGCATTTTCAGAAGAACATTTTTTTGTGTTTCTAAAAATAAACTGTATTATTTAAAAAATAATCTATAATAATAAGGAAAGAAGTTTGTGCGTGAGTGAGTGTTTCGACGGTGTTCTGAAGGGACCGCTGCACATAGAGCTACAAAATTTGAAGAAAAGGTGCGTCTATATATGAAATTTTGCACCTCGAAGCCCGATTTTCGATTTTTTGATTAGATTTTTTTAATTTAATTTTTTATGGGATTTTTAGCGCTTTTTTAAGTTTCCAGGCGATTTTTCCACATTAGTGAAAACAATACGGTTTCTTTCTTTTAACCCAATATAGTAAATTTTGTTCTCATTTCAAAATAGTTTGTTTGGAATTCGTACAGCGATTTTTGAATTTTTAGCGCATTTTTTATGCGATTACTGAACAGCAGTTAATGTGTCTTCATACCTATAAGGGGTGTTACTGTAGAGAAGACACAGTTCTGTCGCCAAATACCGCCAAAATTGTCGCCAACTTGGCGAGATCTCTAATATTTCTCCAAATTCCCATAGACTTCCATTGTAAACCAACAGTGATTACTTGCTTACAGAAAATCAACAAATTGAGATGTTTTAATGCAACAAAAACTAATATTAACTTAAGAGGTTGTATTAATTATATTAAGCTGAATCCAGGTAAATTAAATCTATAATAATAAGGAAAGAAGTTTGTGCGTGAGTGTGTGAGTGTGTCGACGATGTTCTGAAGAGATAGCTGCACGTAGAGCTACAAAATTTGGGGAAAAGGTCCGTCTATATATAAAGTTTTGCAACTCGAAGCCCGATATTCGATTTTTTTTAAATTTAATTTTTTATGCGATTTTTAGCGCTTTTTTAAGTTTCGAGGCGATTTTTCCACATTAGTGAAAAGAATACGGTTTCTTTTTTTTAACCCAATATAATAAATTTTGTTCTCTTTTCAAAAAAGTTTATTCGGAATTCGTACAGCAATTTTTGAATTTTTAGCGAAATTTTTATGCGATTATTGAACAGCATTTAATGCATCTTCATACCTATAAGAGGGTTACCGTAGGGGTGGGGGGGTGGGGGGACAACGTTCTGTCGCCGAATGCCGCCAAGTTTGTCGCCAACTGGGCTATATCTCTAATATTTCGCCAAATTCCCATAGACTTCCATTGTAAACCAATAGGGATTACTTGCTTACAGAAAATGAACAAATTGAGATATTTTATTGCAACAAAAACTAATATTAACTTAAGGGGCTATATTAATTATATTTAAGAGAATGCAAGTAAATTAAATTATGAATAAAAGTAACATGATACAATGCTTAGCATACTTTCCCAAACATAAATTTTAAGAGAGCCCGCAGGTCAAAGGAATTAGATTTGAAACTTTTATCCAATTACAGTAAATTTTGACTTTCGTGATTTTTGAACTTTTTGTGATTTTTAATTCGATTTCTACGTTTCTTCGCGATCAGCTGCAATTTTTTTACATTCCATTTTTGGTCTATAATACTAAAGTAATTTCTGCCCTCATTTCAATAAAGTTTATTTGAATTTCGTATAAAAATTTTCGAATTTTTCGGGAATTTTGTATGTGATTTTTAGTGTATTTTAGCGATTTCCTACCATTTTTCCACATTAGTGAAAAGAATCAACTTTCAATCTTCGAACACAATATATAATTTTTTTTTCTCTTTTCGAAATTTGTGCAGCAATTTAAAATTTTTTCACGATATCTTATTGCGATTTTCAGAGCTTTTTCGCCATTCGAGCTGTTTTTTGACGTACCCGGGCAACGCCGGGCAAGTTAGCTAGTAATAATAATAATTCACACATCACAACTATTCCATGGCATGTAGTAGATTAAATGTAATACTATTATGTGATATTTAGTTAATAATTTAAGGGTAAAATTCCTTTTTTTTTTTTTAGAAATTAACTATTCTTTTTTTACAATATAAAACGAAGGATATTTAATTCTAGAGTAAGTAGTTATGATTTGATTTTCTATACATATGGGATCTTTTTCCATTTCAAACTACATAGTAATAAAAAGATTTTACGAACATCAGACTACATATTTATTATCCATAAAACACTATGAAATAATGTTATTATTTTTTTTTGTTTCATATTCTTATAATAAAGAAGATACGTTATAAATGTTTTATGTAACTTATATTTCATTGTGCTATTCAGCTTAAATATTTATTATTTTCACGAGTATAGACATAACCTAAGAACTTACATTTAATTATCGCGCTGTGCATATTATCCAGGGACACTGTACATCAAAGCCGCAACAGTTATTGTCTTGTGTACTCTTAATTTTGTTATCTAAATGGGTGTGTTCCCAAACTGTTTGTGCTTGGTCAACAGGTAAAGCAGGTAATGTAACTCTGTTTTGGCTTTACAAACATGGTATCAATTACACTTCATTTTTAATGATATTTATATCTGAGACGAATATTCTTGTAAGCTGCTCTTATGGTAAGCCATTTTTGTATTAATAAGTATTTATAATGTCAATCCAAACATATTGGTTAAGTGTTTACAGTTGACATAAAAAGTTGAAAATTCTACATACAGATTTTTTAAATTGGCATACGTATTTATTTAAACTAAAACATTTTCCTTATGAACAAGTTTTAATTTGCACAGTAAATATATAATCTATACTAGCGGAGCTGCCAGGGCTAATTTGGGGGCTTCTCCTAGGTATAAAACAAAAAACAAAAGTGGACTAGCCCAAGAAATAAGTCGATCACTATAACTGGGCCCTGTATATTTTGCAGCTAAAAATCGTAAATATTTCAATCACAATAACGAGGCCGTCTGTGCTTCGATCGCCATCCCCATAAATAGCTAAAATGATAATCACAATAACAAAGACCCTTAAGTGAACAGTCTGATATTAAGTTTTCCTCATAGCCAAATGAAAGGGAACCCTACCATTTTTTTATTATTATTATTATACAAAGAATGTTAATTCAAATCACCACATAATGTTAAATTGAAAACGAGTTTTCATAGAAGGCTCAGCCTCTATAAGCTACGCTCACTCATCCACTTCCAGACCCCACAGACTCTAAAAGTATGCTAATTTGCTCTGTCTTAAAAAATAGTAATGATTACGACGGATTGAAAAATATTACGATGATCGCTGTCGATCTTCTGTAATTGGGTTGCCATTCATTTGGCTTTGACTGGAGGATTTTTCTATGCTCAAGCCAGTATCTGTCCCCACTGTCGCGACAACCGACGGTTATTTTTGTGATTTATTAAATAAGGTCAAACATATTTGAAAACCAGCTTGTATAAAATGTTTAAGTAAAAAATGTCGCTGCCTCCTGGATTTTTAGAACGTTTGAGAGAAGTTTTCTTTTTGACGCTATAAGAAAATCATTTTAAATAAGACGTTTTAAATATATTGTTTTAAATATGACTTAATTTCACCATTAAATGCTTTTTGCACGTAATAATTTCATTATTTAATGTTTTCGCTCTTTTTTCATTCCTACTATTAGTTCACACTCTCCCTATATATATATTGTTCAAATTTTCAATTGTTATTCATCCACTCAAGTTCAAATACATTCTTTTAACTTGTAGTGGATGACACGTAATGTTAATACAGTTTTTTCAAATATTAATTCATTAATTAAATTTTAATTAATAAATTTTAGTTTTATATGGGAGAAAAAATGGCGGCCATTGGTTATTGAACAGCATTTAAAGAGTCTTCAAATCTATAAGGGGGGTTACCATAGAGGGGAGACCCTGTTCTGTCGGCAAATACCGCCAAGTTTATAGCCAACTTGGCGATATATCGCCAAATTTGGCGACCAAAATGAGTCGCCAAAAGTGACGCCAACTTGGCGATATCTCTAATATTTTGCCAAATTCCCATAGACTTCCACTGTAAACCAATAGGGTTTACTTGCTTATAGAAAATCAACAAATTGAGATATTTTAAGACAACAAAAACTATTATTAGCTTAAGGGATTATATTAAATTTTTCTTTGATGGCATAAGTAGGAGTTGATTTTTTTTTAATTTATATTACTTTTTTAATATTCATTTGTAAATATATATTTTCAATTGAAGTGTGAGAATATTACTCGAGCTTTTTAAAATCTGTCAACAATAGATAAAATCGGCATTTTTAAACTATGAATAAAATCTCTATTCAGATACTAATTTTCAATCAAAAATTAAAAAAAAATACCTAGACGAATTTTTAAAAAGATTGTATACTGCACATTAAAATTTAGTCAAGAATGTGCTTGCAAAAGATGGTTAAACTGCTATTCACAGTTTTTGACCCTATAAAACTTATGTAACTCAACTATCGTCATCGATTTCAACATTAAATAGCGTTTAAAGTAATTCTTCGATTTAAAAAACTGTCTGCTTCAATGAATTTAAAAAACACTTCTCTATAAAACTACTAGTTTTCATTTTTCGTACGCAATATGTTGAGAAAACGCCGGGAAAGTGAATAACAATAAATTCAATTACGGCAGCGGCGTTAGCTATTTTTTTTAAAATAAAGTGCAAGTAAAACAGGCTTCAAGGAATTGTTTCTTATTTTAATGCACACCATTTGGCGAATTTCAGTGAGAAAGATTCCATACAACAAGCTATTTTTGTGGCAACGCTTCATTTTATAATCCGCATTCACTTTAAATCCAATCGTTGCTAATATCGCTCATTTTTACTTACCCATCATACGTAGTATAGGATAAGTCTTCTAATCGTTTTAAAAGTCGAAAAAAAAAATTGACGGATTTACACGTTTCAGACACTGGAGATTCCGAAAAACATATTTTTAGAAAAAAAAGTTTGGTGTCCGTCTGGGTGTGTGTCTGTAATCGCTCTATCTCCCGAACAAATTGAGATAGAGACTTTAAATTTGGTGTGTACTTAGGAAGAAATAATAGAAAGAAGCCTATTGAATATCAGTAACCTCGATTATACAGAACTATTTCTTTCGGACTCTCGAAATATTCGTTCTGATAAAAGGTATACAAAATTTTTCGAAATTGTTTATTTGAAGGAGTAAGTATAAAAGACAATAAAAAAACATAGATTTTGCATCAAAAATGAAGTCGATCGGATAATTAGTTGCCGAGATATTTGTAATCATATTTTTCACAATCTTCGATTTTTCATGATCCTGCATTTCATTCAAATTTCAATTCAAAGATATATTTTAATTGGAAATGAGACGCTTAATCCGACGGAGTAAACTGTTAGTAATTATGATTATAATTTTTCGAGTTATAAGGATGTTTCTTTTACGGAATTCGGTACTATTTGATTATCCCACCGACCAAAAAACTGTCGCCAAACTATAAGATTAAATGCCAATAATGGCTTATCGTAAATGTCAAGCATTTAATGCATCTCCGTACCTATAAAGGGGGTTACCATAGGAGGGACCCTGTTCTGTCGCCAAAGGCCGCCAAGATTGGCGCCCAAAATGAGTCGTCAAAAATGACGCCAAATTGGCGGTATCTCTAATATTTCGCCAAATTCCCATAGACTTCCATTGTAAACCAATAGTGTTTATTTGCTTACAAAAAATCAACAAATTGAGATATTTTAATGCAACAAAAAGTAATATTAGCTTAAGGGATTATATTAATTATATTTAAGGGAATCCAAGTAAATTAAATTATGAATAAAAGTAACATGATACAATGCTTAGCATGTATCACATGTTTTATTTTCATATTTTATATTATGTATATCCATGATGGGTAAGTATTAAGGCGGCCCCCAACGACTAGTTTGATTCGTAGTAGACGATCTTATATTATGTTTTATGCGTTTCTGTAAAACAATCTATACGCGATATGAAAACTGTTTTAAAAATGTAAAGTAGTACTGCGTACTTTAGCAACATATTCAAAATTATTGAAAATTCTAATAGATTTTTTACATTTAATTTATTATTTTAGATTCCCACTAACAATACCAAAAATATTTTCTGTATGAAAAATAGCAATTATATCTTCAAATAAAGTTTTGAAATTTATTTTAAAATATACTTTTGTGTTGGATTTTTGTGTTCCAGGCGTTAAAAGTCGAATTGAACTCGTCAAGCATCGCACTCTTTTATTTCTAAGTTTTATTTGCAGCAGCCTTTTATTTCTAATCATTGCAGTTGTTAAGCGCGTAGTTCTATTACATGTCTTAAATTTGTGTTTTATTTATATTTTATTTCTTTATTTATTGATGACGTTTTAATTTCGTTATGAAATATAAGTCGGAGACAAATGACAAGCTATTTATTTATATTAATCTAAATGCAAACAAATATGTCTTTCGTAATTGCCTGTAATTCGTCGTAATCGTCCGATAAAGATAGATCTTTAAAAAATCATGCTTGAAAATTATTTTTAAAACTATAAAAATGAATAAATTCCGATATAGTTTTCAAACAAATTGCATTTGAAAAAACATTTTTTTTTTCCCATTCGACGATGCAAGAATTTAAAATGCGTGATGTTTAGAAGCTTAAAAAGTTGCAGCAAAATCGAATTTTAATCATCTGTTGTTGCCAACGTCAAAATGATGTTAGCGTTACAGACGGACTCGTTTGTTCCTTATAATATTAATACATTACTATTTTTGGATGCTAATAAAATCGATACAGGACCTCTGTCAGTACTACAGCCATTTCCAACAAAAAATAATTATCAAAATGACAGTACTCGTTCAAAAATTGTGCATGGACGTGAAGACGAGCTGCTTAACTCTTAAATGCATTATGTGACTCAGGAATTACGTGTTCTTTTTTTGCCATTTAGCACTTTCAGTTAGCCTTTTGGTGAACTATTATGTGTTATTTATGTGTGATAACATGCATTTAAGGTCATGGAGTTTGTTTTTTGTTCTGATTTGTTATGACGGAGAGGTTATAACTTCTTTTGTTGACACTGCTTGCAATGTGCTCGACTGGCGTTTTTTCTCTATCTTTATAAAGTAGTCATTTTTAATTCGGAAAACTGTTAAAAGCATTATAAAAATTATTATTCCGTTGAATAGTTGTTATTGTGCAGTGTAAACACTTAATTTAAAATTATCATTTTTTTTAAGCAATTTTCGTTATGTAACTCAGGGGTTGTCCAACAGAAACACAAAAAAATAATTTGATTATTTTCTAGTGGATAATTAACAAAAATGGACTCAAATATAATTTTTTCCCAACAAAATAAAAAATCATGTATTAAAGGGTGTTTTGGTTCTGCAATGTTTGAAATTAATTGAAAATAAAAACTAGAAAACAGGAATTCTGCTTTTTCAGAATTTAGTGTCGCCTCCGATGAAAAAAAAATACATGTATATATAAATAGTACAAAACACATTTCAATTTTAAGACTTGAAGCACACACTTTTATTTTATGTAAAATGACGTCATTCGCATCCGCTTAAGAATTCCACATTTACGAGCCACTCTTAAATATCTACAGTAAAGCATGCATAGGATGTCACTATCGCAAAATAATACACAAACGCACCAAAAAGATGCCGTCATTCAAGAAATTCGACAAAAAACGACTATCTAATTATTCATAGGCCTTCATTTGTTTGTAACATTAATACAGATACTTGAAATTAAATATAATTTATAATAGCTCCATATTTTAATAAAAATTATTCGTTTATATTTTGTCAAAATAGCACGTATTTTAATTACATTTTCTTTCGGTTGTTATGTGAAAATGGCACCAAAAAGATATAATTGATGTTTTTCAACTATTTTCCCTTTACTTTCTACAGAAATGGAGTACTTGAGTTGCCAAAATGAAACAAATGGTGCTAAAAACTACAAAAAAATTAATATTTCAAAAATAAATGGAGATACAGTTTTCAAACAAATTGCATTTAAAAGTACTTTTTTTTCCAATACGAAGGTATAAGAATTAAAAATGTGCGATGCTTAGAAATTTCAAAAATTGCTATAGAGTATTTAATCGTATTGCTTTATTTTACGGCTGGCTTCTGTAAGGTAACGTTATTTTGTGGAGACGGCACAAAATAAGCTAGGAGAAAGAAATAGCATACCGTACCGGGGTTTAACAATTGAGTTTTTTTTTTTTTTTTTTAACTCACATCAAAACATTTGACATATTTTTAGAGAAAAATCTTAATTTCAACGGTTAAGATTTTAAATAAGTTAAGGCACAACTAATTTCAAAATGTCATTGAAAGGAATCATCTCATTTTAAACTAATACTCTCTTCTCAAAGCACATTCTAGAAAAATAAAAGACGAATTTTTGAATGGATTTCCAAACTTGATGGAAACTTTTCTAAAACAGCATTCTGCTTATAATTTGTTTGACTTTGTTAATAAACCACGCATTTTTATCTAGTCTGCGATTCAGTTTTATTCATGACAGAATAAATTTAGGAACTTCATTTTCATACAAAATGCCATTCAAGCGTTAAATTAAAAATAAATCAATTTACTTCGATAAAAGTTTTTCGAATGCTTCAGAATTCTTTGTACGTTTTAACTTTTATAATTCAATAAAATTCTTTCTTGAAAAGATTTAAAAATTGACGATCTATGTTGTAAATTTAAATATTTTGAAAATGACGTAAAATTACACAGATATCTGTAATTACAGTTTCAAAAACCCACAAATTATTTTAATTCTAAAAATTAAATTCCTAAATCTTATTTAGGTTCTGATATAGAATTTATATTTACCATGCTTTAGTATTTTATGTTTCAGTAAATTAGGTAACGCCCATTCCTACATTTATTGTTTCTTTGTTGAAAGAATTTTACCCTTAACCGCTACGATGCATACAAACTAATGTTAAATATATGGTAGTGTTATTTTCAAATTTCTCGTCTGCATTTCATTATTTTTAATTTTGTGTGTGTGTGTGTGTATGTGCGTGTTTGTGTGCATAATCTGGTGTCGATGTATAACCAGGTATTTTTTTACTTTTTCCATTTTGGCTGTTTTTGTTTTTTACATGCTTTCTTTTAATTTACAATTATGTTTGTGTGTGGCAGTCAAATCTTATTAATCATTTCCCGTCCACTTCTTGTTCACATAGAGCTTTAAAATTGGTGTATATTCCTGAGGGCAATATATAAATTGGACATTGATTTTTTTGTAATTCGATCCGTAAGGGAGCAAATTGACTAAATGGTTACGTTTAATTTCCTATGGAGAAATGAGCATCAGTTTCAACAATGAGAAAGGTATTAATGACAGGGTTACCACAATAGCGCCAAAATTTTAACCGACTTGGCGAAATATTGCCAAATTTGGCTACAAAAATAAGTTGCCATATATGAAGCCAACTTGGCGATAGCTGGTAAATTTGGCAAAATTCTCATTTAAATGCATTAATATTCCATAATGGAGATCACCGCAATTTAATTTAAACTTCGTGCATTTAAAGGGTTTTTCTAAAGGACTTTTCTACTTTTAAGTGCATTTAAAAAAACATATATATTTTCTACATTTTTGAGAATTTTAATGAAAGCATGTTTTTCAAAAAAAAAAGGGTACCTTTTTTTTTTTTTTTTTTTTGTTGTTGTTGTTGTTGTTGTTGTTTTTGTAAAGGCATTTTCAGTTTCATAACCGTTCCTGAAATTGAAAGTGTCCTCAGAAAAAAAAAGGTTAATCAAAATCAAAAGAGTAAAACAGGACCCGGTTAGATATCAGCCTCAATTATCCTATGAAAAAATATCACTTAACAATATGGAAATACAAACGAGAGATTTGAAAAGAATAATGATTAACATTAGCGTACGAGTTTGATCGCGTGATTAGCGTAAGCTCTTAATAGCACCATGATCCGAAAGTGGCCAAAATGTGAAATTACCGCGACCCAAATGCAACTTTTACTGTTCACGTTGCCTGTTCGGACGTGGAAAATTAGTCACTGTTATGTCACTGTAAATACAATGTGTTCCATTATTTTTTCAAAGCGAAAAAGAATAAGAAATCGTAATACTTGACTTTATAATGATGACTGTATATTCGAGTGACTTCACAGTGGAATCGCGAAATGACGATTACCTTAGAGGCATAATGTAAAGAAACAAAGATATGGCAAAGTACACAATATGAATCTTAAAAAGCCTTCCATTTTACTTAAAAGACGGCAAAGATAATAATAACATAGATGTTACAAGTTAAAAACATACATTTTATTTAAATTTCCTAGTACTTTCTATCTGCAATCCCGCGGCCATCTTCAGTGAATATTTTTATTATATCCTGTTCCATTCATTCAAATACGTCACTTTGTTTCAAAATGGGAGAATCTGTAATTATTAGGGTAGCTGGAAGTAGAAGTTGCAATGCCTTGGATTGAACTTATGTAGAGAACAATATTTAACTGCCGTTCCATTTATTTTAATACGTCACTTTCATTTTAAATGCGTAACTACCCATCTATATGGGTACACGACATTTCGGTCCCGCCGTTTCGGTCCTCAGACATTTCGGTCCTTGGCCATTTCGGTTCCTTGCCATTTCGGTGCCCATCATCTTATAACTCGGATTCTAACTGTCCTGGACCCGCCAAACGCTGTAATTTCAACATTATTTGGGCCCTTTTTTAATTTTTTTTATCCCACCCCCAAATTTTATAAAGATCTCAATATAACCGTCCGATTAATTTAAACTTTTATAACTCGTGATAATGAAATCACAGCGAGTTGAAAATTTGTTTGATTGAACGATATGATATAATCTTACAGGAGACTTTGTCTTTTTTTTTATTATTATTATTTAACAGAATGGATTTTTTAAGTTTTATAATTTATTAATAATATTATGTATTTTATATATACTATAAATTGCCATAAATGTCTTTTGGTTGTTTTCATACATTTCTTTAGAACCTTTAAATTATGATTAATTAAATAATTAAAAAACTGTGCTTATTTTTTTTCTTTTCCCTATTAGATTAATAATAAATGTATTCAATAATTCAATTAGACACTTATAAGCTATTATATGTAAATATTTTCTCAAATCACCCCTCTACACCCTCTTCTTTAATAATTCAGAAACGAGATATATTTATTCAAGCACAAATATTTAATTTTTCTGATTATTTTTATAATACAAAGTTGCATCTTATAAATTTGTTTTCATAAGTAACTTTATCATTATAAACACTGGGAAAATAATAGTGATTTGACAACTAGGCGTGCTTTGGAAAGCATTTTTTTTTTTTTTTTTTTTTTTTTGAGAAAACTACACCCATCAGTTAATTTTTAGGGTTCCGTACTTGTAAAGTAAAAACGGAACCATTATAAGATCACTCCTGTGTCTGTCTGTCTGTCTGTCACAGCCCTTTTACTCGTAAACTATGCAACGCGGAAAGTTCAAATTGGAGGAAGTAATAAAGACTATTGACCCACATATTTACAGATTAATAAATATTCATAAATATATTTAGGAAAAATGTAGAGGGGCTAATTAAGTTACTTGAAAAAAAATATTTTATTTGTATATGTGTGGGGTATCGTGTGAAAGCTTTCGTAACGCTGAAAACAAAAATATATTTCATTTAATTTTAGATATTATATTTTCAAAGTTATGGTGGAAAATGTAGTGCAAAAATATGTTCCCCCCCCCCCCCCCATCTAATTCCGAATCTATTGAAACTAAAATTATGAAAAAATTAGAGGTTGTAGACATTAATTTAAACCCTGCAGGAAAATTATAGCGATTACCCTAGGTGACATAGTTTTTGAGAAAATCGCATTTTTCCGTTACACTCAAATTTCGATTTACGGGCTTCAGCAAAAGTGTTGAGCAGAGCTAGAGGTACCTATAGTAGCAGAAGTATAAAAGCATTGTTGATCATGAATTTTGGAAAAAATCGTCAGTAATTAGCCGAGATATTAACCCTTAAAGACACGGACGGTTTGGACATACATAATGACAGGGACGGCGTACTCTATGCTCCATCGGCTTTTAAAGCCTAGATAACAAGTTTTAAGGATATATTTATGTAATGCAAAGCCCAGTAGCAGTATAAACGCAATAAACGTCAAATTGTTAAAAACAGACTAATTTAATGCGAATTAATCACATAAATACTATGGGATTCGCTACTACACTCATGTCCAAAATTAAGGTCACAAACATAAAATCTATAAAAACTGATGAACTATTCACTGTGTTGCCACGAAATTTGGCACAGATGTATATTATAACGGGAGAAAGAATATAGCAACATAACAATATGGAAAAGATTTTAATTGTGAATTAAGATACAGGGTATATGAAATGTGTTAAATCATGAATCAGAGATAAAGCATTTATCTCAGGTAAAGTCTGTCTAATATGGAGTGTGACCACCGTGCACTGCTATACAAGCCTCACAACGAGCTCAGATACTGTGTATGAGGGTGTTAATAAGTTTTTGTGGCAACAAAGCTCATTCTTCCAAAAGCGCGGCTTTTAACTCCTGATCGGTCCTGGGAGGGAGATTATACTGTGCAATGGCTCTTCGTAGACTATCCCAAATATTTTTAATAGGATTGAGGTCCAGAGACCTCGAGTCCCAATTCATACGGCGAATATCCTCTTCGTAAAGAAAATCATCAACAGTGTGAGCTCTGTGTGGCTTCGCATTATCGTCCATAAACATGAGGTACGGGCCTACGGCAACCCGGAACAACCTCACATAGGCTTCAAGGACCTCATCCCTATAGAGATGTGCGTTGACAGTACCCGCATCGAAGACGTGCAGCGGTGTACGACTGCCCAACATTATGGCGCCCCAGACAAAAATTCCTTTGCCACCAAATCTGTCGATTTCTTTTACGTAGGAGGGATGATAGCGAGCTCCACGTTCTCTCCAGATGATGATTCGGCGAGAATCACTCTCCGTAGTGAATCTCGACTCATCCCTGGAAAGAACATGGCCCCTTTCTTGTTGTGTCCAAGACTGGTGTCTTCAGCTCCACAACAACCGGGTTCTTCTGTTGGATGCAGTGAAAGGGATACACACGACTGGACAACGGGCGTTAGGGATGAGGTCCTCGAAGCCTATGTGAGGTTATTCCAGGATCCTGTAAGCCCGGATTCATGCTTATGAACAATAATGCGAAGCCACACAGAATTCACATTGTTGATGATTTTCTTGAAGAAGAGGATATTCACCGTATGAATTGGCCTCGAGGTCTCCGGTCCTATTGAACATGTTTGGAATGGTCTAGGAATAACCATTTCACAACGTAACCCCACTTCCAGGACCCGCCAGGAGTTAAAAGGCGCGATTTTTGAAGAATGGGCATTGTTGCCACAAAAACGTATTGACACCCTCATAAATAGTAAGAGAGTTCGTTATGAGGCTTGTATAGCAGTGCACGGTGGTCGCACTCCGTATTAGACAGACTTTTCCCGAGATAAATACTTTATCTCTGATTCGTGATTTAACACTTTTTAATATACCCTGTATCTTAATTCACAATTGAAATCATTTCCATATTGTTATGTTGCTATATTCTTTCTCCTATTGTAATATACCTATGTGCCAAATTTCGTGGCAAAACAGTGAATAGTTCATCAGTTTTCACAGATTTTATGTTTGTGAGCTTAATTTTGGACATGAGTGTAGTTTCCATTGAATGTCTCTCCCAATACACATACTATGTCTTTAAAGGTTAACTAAAAACCTATATGGAATAACAAATATGCAGAATAGATATATTTGCTATTATTTAGGTTCCATATATCTTTGAACTTTCATGGTATATCCATTTATACTTTTCTACTATACAGGGTGCAAAGGAAAGTCTTTTTAACCTGAAAATACTTGTGAACGGAGAGAGCCACAGATATACAAGTGAGGTAACGGTATAGTAAAGCGACTACGCCCGATTTAATGACAACGACTGCAGCGTCTCCTAGTGGCGAAATTTGGAAGATAACCACTGCAAATCGAAAACGAAAAGAGATAGAGCAAAATTTCCAGTTAGAAAATTTTGGAGCATTAATTAATTGATAGAATACGACATTTGGTTTACATGCATAAGATAAATCTTTGCCTGTTTACCCAAAAAGGTCCGAAATCGATGCACTCAATTTTGTGTAAACGTTTGAATGGAATAGTCAGAAGTATGAAGAAATACGCACAATGTATGCTATAAATGCGTACTTATCTCAATACATTTTGATAACCTCACACACAAAAAAAAAGACAAACTGTCTCACAGTGATAAAAAGTTAATATTCAGTATGTTCGAAAAGTTCGCCATTGCTCACGATATACGTTTGTATTCGTGAGAGTAATTCTGCATGCACATTTCTCAGCATGGAACGTCTATTGCAAGCCTCTTCAATACGACGACATGGATTTAACCCTTTCAAGGGCGGTGGCTAGACGGTCCAGCCACCTAATTTTAATTATAAAACTGACAAATAGCACCAAGAATATTTTAATGAAATTTTACTTTTGTAATGAAAGTGCAAATTAGCGGGTTTTTGTTTTCTGAGAAATTTGTTTGAATATTCTGGTGTCAAGCAATTATTTCATAAGTTTACGAACAGAATTCTTCTGACCCTGAAAGGGTTATTCTAAAGTTTTAAATGCATTGGAAATTAAATCTTTACAGACATTATAGCACAGTACAACGTCACAATTTTCAACTGTGCACTGCTGCATTTCCGAAATGTAAATAGGCAAAGTAGAATCGTCGCTCATCAATTTCGGACATTTTTGGGCATGCAGGCGACAATTTATCTGTGAACCAAATGTCATTTCGAACTAATTAATTGATTTTCTAAAACTTTCTAATTGGAAAATTTGCTCTACCTCTTTTCGTTTTCGATTTGCAATGGCTATCTTCCAAATTTCGCCACTAGGGGTGCTGCTGTCGTTTGCATTAGGTCGGGCGTAGTAGCTTTACTGTACCGTTACCTCTCTTGTATAGCTGTAGCTCTCTCCGTTCGCAAGTATTTTCAGGTAAGAAGGGACTTTCCTTCGCACCCTGTATACTATACAGATATACCCAACCCTACGTTGTAAAGTTTTTACAAAGTCTTAGTATTCTTTTAGCAACGGTATTTTTTTAATACTACACTTACTAATTCATATATTATTGTACGGAATCCTCTGTGCGCGAGTAATACTCGCACTTGACCGTTTATTTATTATTATTATTGCTTGCATTTTTTTAACAGTCTTCCTACCGCTTGAAGACGACTTTTGTGAGCTAATTGTATTGAAAGTGTGCCTATTTCTTTGTAATAAGATGATTATTTTTAATTTTATGCAATGACGTAACTATTATTTTAATTTTATTTTCAATTTTTAACTGACAAAACTCATTTTTTTTTGTATTTGTCGTTTATGTATTTATTTTTTATATTACCTTTTTCCTCCCATTTTACCAGAATTTTTTTTTTTTTTAGTTTTATTATTAATTGCATTAATAGTTTTAAATTTAGGTAACTTTAAATATAAAATAAATAAGCAGGTAAAAGATAAATTTAAGTTTATAGCTACTATAAAATATAATGCTAAATTGAATATAAAATATGTTATGTATCGAATTTATTTTAAAGTAAAAAATTTTAATGTATATTAATAATGTTACTAATTTAATTGTTTAAAATGGTATGCAAAAAATTTTATTTATTCCCAAACTATTCAAGAGCATTCCTACTAGGCTTAAACCCTTACACTAAAATTTATTCTATTATAATATTCAAAATAAAAAATTTCTCTAGCGCAAATGTTGATGACATGTGGCATACCCAAATGTATCTTTTTGTGACAATCTGCGTTTTTGTTATTTCTGGTAAAAATTACTTTGTGAGAAGAGTAGATAGTTGGATTAACAGACCTTTCTTTTTAGATGAATTCTTGGATTGTAAGAAAAGTGGATAGAGGCTGTACATATATAAAGTAAACTTTTTAGGGGGGGGGGGGGGGGGTCTGGCACTCGATATCATAAGACATGTCTAGGGGGAAGGGGGGGGGGCGTTGTCTTCTGATATCGTTATCGTATTTAGGCAGCGCCCCCCAGATTATTCAAGCCGGAGTAGTGCAATAAAATTTTCTCGTGACGTCACCGTAAGAGTCACGATTTTGCTGAGCCAGCGCTAGGTGCATTCGAAATTATATAAATGCGTAACTTCTATAGCCGTCATCTGGTCAGTGGTCTGTCTGTCTGTAAATTAAATAATGATTCTAGGTTGCCATGGTGATTACGTCCTATTTAAGATGGAGTCATACTATTTCCGTATTACAGAATTTAACATATATAATCGTAATAAATTTTGTATTCATGCATTTTTGCATAAGAGTGCGATAGCTATTGCACCAGGATATCTGAATATTTATAAAACTAGTTATAGTACGAGCGCGCCTCATTTGCCACGTTTGAAGTACAATTTCCGACTTGTTCAAAGTAATTTTTTTGTTGTTGTTGTTGTTAACTTTTTGTTTAAATCAAAATAGCCTGTTAACTTTTTTTTAATCTGTTATCTATTATTATGAATAACAAAGTTATTTTTTAAACCATTAAACGATTATAAAATCGATCATTATTCCCAAATATGGAATATCCCGAAGTTCGGCATTCCTATTCTTCTGCCACATGCATATGTAATGCATTGTTAGAGAAATCAGGTTCGAAATGATTTGTTGCATTGAGTAATAGTAGACAAATTGGAAAGAAAGTAAGCCATCTGTTTTATTGATAAGAAGTTATCTTCATTCCCCCTCCCTGTACAGGGGGCAAATGCAAGAAGACAATATTTCTGTTGAATGCATTATGTAACAAAAAAGCTATTATTAAATACTTTTAAATAGTAAGTATTTCCTTAAATTGTTATTTGAAATAAAATTATTTAATGTATAAAAGTGATATTTTATTGACTTCTCTTAATTTAAATCAATAAAATATGCGAATAATAAATGTGTATAATTCCAAATGTATAAAAAGACTAGTATGTTGTGGCCATCACAAAACTTTCTTCTATATAAATCACGTCAATTAAATCATTTAAACAGTACAAGAAATTACATTAATTTAGCACCAATTCATATCAAAGTATATCTGAATTTGAAGCTTGATGAAAATTCTTGCATTAGTTCTTGAGATAGAGCTATAGCGGAAATTTTCAAAAAATGTAGCATAGTAGCGCCACCTGATGAGCGATTTACACCAAAACATAAACAGCACTAACTGATATCGAGGTATACCTGAATCTGAAGTTTAATGAAAATTCGTGCATTAGTTATTGAGATGGAGCTATAGTGAAAATTCTGAAAAATGTAGCATAGCAGTACCTACTGTTGAGCGAGTTGCACCAAAACATAAACAGCACTAATTCATATCAAGGTATACCTGAATCTGAAGTTCGTTGAAAATCCAAGCATTAGTTCTTGAGATGGAGCTATTTCGGAAATCGCGAAAAACAGCATAATACCCTGTTGAGCAATTTACACCAATATGAATAAAATGTCAATACATGTCAAGGACTAACCGATTCTGAAGTTTGATGAAAATTCGTACATTAGTTCTTGAGATGCAGCTATAGTAGAAATTCTGAAAAATGCAGCACAGCGGCGCCACCTCTTGAGTGATTTGCACCAAAACATAAACAACACTAATTAATATGAATGTATACCTGAATCCGAAGTTTGTTGAAAATCCAAGCATTAGTTATTGACATAGAGCTATTGCAGAAATCGTAAAAAATGTAGTATGGCAGCGCCACCTGTTGAGCGATTTAGCCAAAATGTAGAAAACTTCAATTCATGTCAAGATTTAACTGAATCTGAAGTTTGGTAAAAAACCGTGTATTAGTTCTGAAGATTGAGCTATTGCGGAAATCGTGAAAATGCTGCATAGCAGCACCACCTGTTGAGCGATTTACACCAAAAACTAATCAGCACCAATTTATATCAGGGACTAACTTAATATAAATTTTTACTTAATTCCGTGCATTAGTTCTTGAGATAGAGCGCCCACAAAATTTGTGTCACATACAGACAGACATACTCACAGACTCACAGACAGATTTTGCATTTTGTAAAAACATGTTTTTAGGAATCTCTGACCCCTAAAACGTGCAAATCCGTCGAAAACTGAAAGTTGAAAATTTTCACGAATCCAATACTTTCTTCTTCTAAAGATAGAAGACAGTAAAAAAGAAAGACAAAATGTAAAAAAAAAAAAGAAATTTTAGTCAATGATAACGATAGCGTTTGGGAAAAGGATAGGTTCGAGGATTGATATTGTATGATATCGTAAGGGGTGGGGGTGGGGGGGGGGGTAGGTCCATAGTTGCCAAAAAGTTTATAACGTTATATATGTACAGCCCGAAGCTGGATAACAGATCGTTTTTATTTTACCGTTTTATTAGAAGATCTAGGTGAATTATTGATTGTTAAAAAAGTAAATAATAATAATGCTTTGAGTAATAATGCTTTTTTTTCCTTCCTATCACATATTATTTTTGTGAGACTAACAGACAGCTGGATTAGAAAATCTTTACCTGTTTTAATGTTTCCGTTGGAAGTTTAGCCGAATTGTTGTATTGTAAGAAGAGTAGATAGTTGGATAACGGATCTTTTCCATTTTTTACTGTTTCAATGAAAGTCTAGGGGAATTACTGGATTGCAAGACTAATTCTTTTAAGTAATAATAGTTTTTTTTTCTTTACAGATAGCTCGATTAATAAATCTCTTCCATTTTTTACTCTTTCCGTAGGAAGCTTAGATGAATTGTTGTATTATAAGAAGAGTAGGTAGTTAGATATATAGCTGCCATATCTTCCGAATTTTCTGTATTACTATTTTCTGAATAGAAATATTCGTTACATTTAATAACAGAAAATTGAAATTAAGAAGACGAAAATAACTATTCGGAAAGAGTGGTACTAAAAATTGGAAAGTTTGGGAAATGCGTAGATAAAGGTTGCGTTCTATTGTTTTACAGTTTCTTATAACATCTGGATGAATTGTTTCTGATTGACTGTTTTAAATATAATATTGTCACTCAACAACTAATTTTACTGCAATTATCACATTGTATAAGTTGTATAGTAACTTAGTTTAAAGACAAATAGAGAAAACATAAGTTTTTCAATTTTTTGCTTAATAATGTAGTTAGTCACCCCTAGTATATCCTGGAGAAGTTGCGTAAAGATCCGGTGATTGTAAATATGTGAAAAAAGGCTTTTTACTACGTTTATTTCCCTTTATTTTTTCAGTTTCTGTTGGGGTTTTTTTCTTTATTCAACATATATCAATCTGAGTTTTAATTTTCCAACTGGGTGAAAAACGTCCGGGTCAGGATTCGTACCAGGGATCTCTTGGCTGAAGCTGCCAATGATATGCCAACTGAGCTATCCCGGGCGAATCTGGAGGATCTAATTCACCCAGCTAACCTTATTGATCATAGCATCTGGTCTGATATATGAATCCGCTCAACTCAATAAATCGCAGATTATGGAACTCTGGGTTGGGTTGGGTTGATTTTTGACGGCCGATTATCTACTCGAGGCATATAGGCTTTTTGGGGGGGTGCCTCCGTGGGGGGTCTTTCTAAGGGAACCTAACCCGTATTTACGCAAGGTTTCCCAAGGTTCGAAGAAAACCGCAAAAACTCCGAATGGTTAGGCCGGCGGGCGCGGTTGGTGTCGAACCCAGTAAACTCCCGTCTACCAGCTTCGAGAGCAGAACCTCTCAGCCACTGGTGCTCAATGGAACTTAGAGTTTACTGGAGTTTATCAGTAGTTGGCAGAGCAATGGCAGCTTAAGCTAAGACATCCCTGGTTCGAATCCTGGCCCGGATAGTTTTCACCCAGTTGGAAAATTACAATTCATATGAATTAATTTTTCATCAAAGAAGCATGCAGATTCATTATATATTTTAAATCGAGATTTTTATTGCTAACTTCTCCGCAATGCCCTTCACCCAAGTTCAGAATATACGAGAAAAACACATTTAAAAGTTTTGGAAGAGGTACTGAATCTTTGATAAAGGATGCCAGCTAATGCCTGTAATGAAGTTTTATTATTATTATTATTATTATTATTATTATTATTATTATTGAGCTCAAAAAGACAGCGTTGAATAAGGGAAAAATGTAGAAGTTTATACACTAAAAAAGGGAAAATATATTTTAGAGGATTTGCACCACTATCCCCACTTACTTAATCAAAAACAGTTGCACTGTTCTAAGCCATATCAATGCAGCTACATCTAAAAGGTCGCAATAAGAAAAGGCAATAAATGAAAAATGTTCAGCATAGAAGCTTTCAGAATTATATGAGGAAAATATTTTGTAGATTCTCTTGATTTTCCATGCTTAAAGAAAACATCAAAATGTGTCGACGTTGTCCTAGTGGAGTTTGATGTATAACATCTTGACAATTTTGTTGGACGAAAATAAAGAATATAATTTTTTTAAATGTTTGCATTGCAGTAATAAAATATACAGGGTGTGTCCAGAACCCTTGACACATTTTAAAATTGAATAAAACAAATAACTAACAGACGTACGAGTATGCGATTTAGACAAAAATGCTTTTCACAATCGAAATATTTTTATAGAAAATTAAAAAGTTTTGTCCCGAAAATTCCCCATAGATTGCGTGATACTTATCTTCAAAACTTAAAAAAACAACTCACAGACCATTTTGTACAATCTACTACAATAATTTGACGTGTGGGGTGAGCTTGAATATTCTCTCAATATGATTCGGGCTACAAAGAGCGCTCAATTGCTCGAGCTTTTTACGATTTTTTGCACCCTTTGAAAGTATAGCAACATCTGTGAACAATTGTTTGAATACATATTTTTTTTTCTGCTTAAGCAAAACTTTCGATCATGGGAAGCAATATTTTCCAAACCTCACTTCCGTGAGTACAAGTACTTGATTTTTTAATGAATTTCAAATTGTTTCAAGCACTTTTGCATCGTACTGTTCAGTATGCATTTCCTCATTCGAAAGCGATTTCAGTAATGCCCGAAGCTTCGGTACTTTTTTTCTTCGGAACCTAGGGTGTTTACTTTACGCAAAGATCCTACGTATCTTTTTATGTCCCTCCATGTTTATTCCAATCTTCTTTACATTCGATATGTGTTTATCTATTTGGCATCACGTTTTTTTTTTCCTGGAGTGGGAGTGATTTCAAGAGTGCCTGAAACTTCTATAAATGTACTTTTGCTTGAACCTAGAATATTGAACATCAAGCAAAGACAAAGATCCTACATTCTTTTTTATGTTACTTACTTATATTTTACTTATGTTTTATGTTATGTTACTTACCATTTATTAGGGAGGCAGGAATCAAAAATCATTATATAGGTATAACCCAACGGAAATTCAATATCAGATGTAAAGAACATATAGCGAAAACAAAATATAATAGAGGTAGTACTGCTTTATTCCGGCTAAATCAAATAGAGAACATTAACATACTTTTTAACGAGAGTAAAATAATCTATAGGTCTAATTTTTATTTACAATTATTCATAAGAGAGTCCAATGAAATTTATTTAAGAGGTTCAGGAGTTTGTAACGATACATTATCTTTTTGTATCCCGAATTTATGGGTTGAATGGTTGGACAACTTACGGCGTCGCGACATAGAGGGAACACGAGCAATCACGAAAATGTAGGGCGCGTTTTATGATTACTTGTTTATATTCGATTATTTTTTCCACTTTTCATATGCATTCGTAATTTTATGTTATACATTCTGGTGACGACTCAGAAAATGAGTTGAAACATGTAAATATAGATTTTTAATTTACTTTTAATGTGTTTTTATAACGTCTTTTAAGAAAATAAATATTTTAATATTGTGACATGATTAGTAGTGGACGTAATTTTGACTTACTACTCGCACTTATTTATATTTATGTAACTTACTATTTATTCCAATCTGCTGAATATTCGATAATTTTGGGATGTAATCGATATCACGTATTAAAAGTATATTGTAGCATGCTATAAACATTTCTTATGCATGACCGAACTAATTGTACAAATATTCGAAACACTCTAAGTCTACTGAGTTGTTTTGAACAAAATAAAATATTTTTAAATTGATAACATCAATATTATAAAATAGCATTTTAAAAGAAATATATGTTGTCATTAATGAAATATAATATTCAAACGTTTACTTTTTTTTTTTTTTTGCATATATGTATATGCTAAAAGGCAAATATCTTTATTTTTATCCGGTCCAATCACATCTTTTCTAATATGCTTATTTAATATTACATACATTTTAAATTACACAATGTATAGATATTTTTCCAATACAGTGAATTTTATGTTATTTTTTCATACTCGAACCTGAAATTACATTATTATCTTTATGCGTTTTAGTATTCTGTTGACAAAGATGATACACAATAAAATAGGCCATAAAACTAGCTTCATACTTTGCTTAAGGGATTATTGTTTTCATGGGAAGAGATATATTTAGAGCCACTAACATCTAGTTATTTTGCTATACATACGCCTGAGAGACATTGTGCATTAGAAAGGAAATATATTCTGCTCTTCGTTTCATCTTGTTATACTAATGCAAAAGGGTGTGCCTGAAGCTTTTACTCTTCTTCATGACGGAAAATATTTCATGATAAAGATCTTGCTTTTATAAGTGTAAAATGTATCATTTATACTTACGGTAGTTTGAATTTATAAAACGAGACGTAAGTGTTCTTATAAATATTCCTTACGTTAAGAAGCAATCACTACAATTTAAAGAAAATAAAACTGAAATAAAATCGTTTTACATTAACGTTCCTAAATAGTTCAGAAAGTTACTTTCGTTTACAAAATATATTTGAAAGATATGCACTATCCCATTACCAATTTATTTATTAAGTAGTTTAAACAAAAATACTTTTAATAATGAAAACTGAATTTTTCTTCTATGAACAGTTGTTAGTTAACATTTGGTATGAATCACAAAAACACGCACTTGGTGCCCCAATGCTTCCCGAAATTAATGCACAAAATTAAAATTTGGTTAAATAGTCTTTAATATTATTAATATTTATTCAATGTATTTTATTATTCCTTTCAATTATTAAAAATTATTACTATTAGCAGTTAACTTTAGCTCATTAAATTTACTTCATGTAAACCTAATTTAGAGCAATTCCGATTATAATAAAAGAAGTTTCAATGATCCAGGTTTGTTATTTTTTAGATATTTTACATAAAAAATGCTACCTATTGCAGTCGTTACCATTGTGCGACTTTTGAAAAATTCATTCATAACTTTTCATTATATGACCCCATTACATGACACATATATATACGCAACTATGCACGGATCGTCTTCAAACTCGCCAAAAGCATTAAAATGGCTATTTCGGCGGTGATTGCAATGAGCGAAATCGGTCCAAGAGGGTGGAAATGGAGAGGGGTTTTGTGGAAACAGAAAAAAAACCCATAACTTCTTAATTATAATATATATTAAATAAGTTTAAAGTTATTATTACTCCTAGGAAAAGGACCAAAACTTTATGTATAACGGATTTTTTATATTAAAAATGGGCTCAAGGGACGAAAAAACAGGATTTTAAGAAGACAAAATTCATAACTTCATCAATTCGCAAGATATCAAATCAACTTAAATTTATTATAAATCTTCTTAATATTATCTACAACTTTTATATTGGCAAGTTTTTGATAGGACCAAATCTTACTGCATAAAAAAATTAAAAACCAAAAAAAAGAAGGGGAAGGGAGGGAGAAGAAAAAAAAGCATAACATCGTTAATTCCCAAGATATCAAATCCGCTTAAATTTATTAAAAACATCTTAATATTATCTAAAACTTTTATACTGACAAGTTTTTGATAAAACCAACTCTTACAGCAAAATAAATAAATAAATAAATAGGGGTTGAAGAAAAAAATATCGTGGTAGCATGGTTCTGATAAAACCAGCTCTTACAGAGAAATGAAATTAAAAACTCGTCAAAAGAGGTCAGATAAAATTGTTCAACTGGGTTTATTTCTTGTCTTTATTTAGTTTTTGTTGGGGAAATTAGTCCTTCGAAATCTACCTGTGCCTGTAGGTTGAGCCGGCAGGTACAAAACAGCAAAGTTTGTTTTCTTGTTGTTTTTTATTCGAATTAGAACATGCATTAGGAAAAGAAATTGTCCATTTATCTACCCTATTAAAATCCGTGCGCGTACCTATGTAATCTCAAAAATCCAGATACTACAGGGCACAGGGCTACGAAATTTGGCACATGGGTTGCTGATAGGAGGGCCATAAACGATTGGGTCAAAAAAATCCAAAATTTAAATTTTTTTTAAATGTTTTTGACGAATTTTTGTCATTTTTTATGTTCAACCCGTAATCGCGTGAGTTCGAACCAGTTATAAATGTTTAGTTCAATGTGAGATATTCATATTACGTACACCACGCTGCAATATTAAGAAGCTGTGGCGGTTAGTACGATAATTCTTTTACCTCGCATGCAAATAATTAGAGATTATTTAATTGCGCTTAATTATTACCTTTTTGAAAAATAAAGAAAAATAGTTTAACACAAACATCAACAAAACTTTTTATTCTATTTATTCCCTTATGCCAAATATATCGTTTTATCGTCTGCTGCCATAGCAACATGATAAATTAAATTTCATCAAAAAAATGCACAGATGTAGAAAAATATTTTTCTAAATCGAATAGTTAATGAACATGAACTCTCGTGCGTAGAACGGATTAAACAGCTAGTTTGCTATTACAAGGTGATAGTTCTTTGTTTTCTTTTATTATTCCTATAATTTTATACTATTTCTGAACTTCTTCAAAACACTAGATTTTCTTTGAAGGTACTTTTATTCCCATTTGTATTAAAACTTTGACAAGAGACGTATAGAAACCGCGGGCCCCGGTAGTAATTCGAATCCCCCCCCCCTTCTGTAAATATGATACTATAAAACCTGCTAAGACGGAAACACAAATATTCGTGGCAAAACACCGTTTAATGTGGGTTGTTTCCGTCATTGCAGGTATAATCGCATGGTATTATTTTTAGCGGATGATGAAAAATTTCCGTTTAAAGCCGGATTCCGTTATAGCCAAGTATTAGAAAACAAATTAGCTGGATAGTACTTTTTTTAAAAGTTCTATATATTACCTTACAATGTTTTCATTTTTTCTTTTACATTATTACAGTTTATGATACATTTTCGGGATTTTACAGTCATTATCTTTTTTAAAAAATGTGTTACACAGGACAAATTTTGCATTTTCTGCGACTGTTAAAGTTGTACTACCCCCTTAAAAGTAATAAATAGTTAAAATATTTCTTTCAAGTTTCAAACAAGTTGTTCTAAAATCTTAAAGTTAATAATCTTTAAACGCTTACTAACATTGAGTTCTGTTGATTTTTAATAAAAACTACTGTTTTTCGAACGTAAAATGCTAAATTGTCAAATATTTTATACATATACAAGAATAGGAGCCCTGAGCCCTGATCTATTGGCCAGGCCGTATAAATGTTCTATCAAATTCTGACTTTTTTATTTAATTATTTGTTATCTATTTTAGCTTTAAAAAATTACGTAAGGAAGAATGAGTCTAATTCTTTTGCTGTTTTATTTAATAAACCAGGACCGAAGTCGGACCCCCTAGGCTAGCCGGGTCCCGATAATTTGTACCGGCTCAAACCCCCTCTGTATGGGCCTGCTTTGGACTTTTTACCTGGAGTACGTCATCCTTAAACAGGGAAGAAGCAAAGACTAACATTTAAATTCATTATCGAATTATACAAGATTCTACAGTTGCGTTGATACAAGAGATGAATTAGCAATATCATCAACAACGTAACCATAGTAATATTACCAAGTAGACAAATTAGGCAGAACCAAGCAGACAGAAAAAAGTACCATTGTGCTTTCTAGCTTCATAGTTTAATATTTTGCTCCCAGATACCACCTCCGTGCACATTTAAAGGTTCTGGAAGAGTTTTGTTTTGTTTATATAGAGATTAATCGAAATATTTCTTAGATTTTATAGGTGTATATACTAACTTTATGCTCCTTGTTTATGCTAATATACTGCATGATTCAAAATTGCGGTTATGGCGTATATTAAACCATAATGATAAAAATATACTTCCAATTGCAAAAAGTACACAAATCAAATATAGCTTTTGGATATAACATTTTTTTTTTCAAGAAGCTTAAAATACGAAATTTAATTTTTATATGTTCCCATTTTCCTATAACGCACATTTAAGAAAAATGTCGCCCTGCCTTTAAAAGGGGCATTAAAAATAAAAGTATTGATTAATGTCCGCACTTAAAGAATTCAGACGCTTTAAAATTTCTGATTTTTCAACATTTCTACCAAAAACACGTGTTTTTTAGTGCCAGAAAACAGTGACATTTCATAAAACCCGAAAAATCACGACTTGGTAAGATTTAGACATAAATTAATGTAATTTTTTTATGTCATATTGATTTTTACTCATTTTGCACGCATTGCATTACAGAGATTTTAGTATTAGTCTTAATCATCTCGATATCTTTCACATTTATTTTAAATTAACTCATTTATTTCTACTCCAATTATAAAAATTCCTTATTTATTTACCTTACAATATTGTAATGTATAAACGAAAAATATAGTAAAAAATGTGTAAAAAAATACACTATTATCAGATAAATTCTTCTCATTAATTTTTCATAAAGTAAAAAGCATGCAAATGTAAATTCAAATATGAATTTATTCGTCACAAATGAAATAAAATTGCTAACAAATATAACAAAATTATTAAAACAATTCCAGAACTTGAAAGTTTGATTCATTTTCAGACTTAAATTTTTATTTTATATTTGGGGATTTTAAAATCGTGCATTCGCCAATATTATACTACAATTATAAAATTTCCTTATTTTATAACTGCAGTATAATATTATAAAAGTAAACCTATGTGAAAAGATAAAGAATAAACTTTACCTTTTCATATTATAAAAATAAAGAATAACTTCGAATTTTAAAAAAAGCAGCAAAGAATATTTTTATAATTATAGATGTTGTTTAGATATCTGTAAACATTGTTGCAAAGTAGTATCTCAAACTCTTAAAGTACGAATAAGAATTACTAAAACATTACGCATTGCGAAGACATTTAAATTGACATTTTAAATTGTTCTCCTCATTTTTATTAATTACACCATTCTATTTTTTTTTTCAAGTTTCAGAAGTAATTTTTAAGTATGTTAAATATTTGATTATTTTAAAGCTCTCTTTAAAACTAATTTAACTGTATCAAAATGACATGTATCTGAATCTATTCGATGACTTAATCTCTTAATGAGTAAACTATTGTTTCAGAAATTCGTTTTTACTTATTTTACAGGAAAATAATCTAAATATAAAATTAAAAATGTGTTTAATAATAGCAAAGGTAACAAAATTAATAAAACTGTACCAAAAATTCAGAGTTTGTGTCTTTTTAAAATTTAATTTTGACATAAAAATTACTGATTGGTTATTCATGAAAAATTCATCATAGAATAGCTTTTCACTGTAACTAATATTTCCAGAACTTCAATTTTCATTTATTTAATCGAAATTAAAACCATTCAAACATAAAATAAAAAATGAATTAATTTCAAAGATTTGAAATTACACATATCTTTAAAATTAAACTCTGCGATAAAATTTATTCTTCAGTTGCTTTGAAATTTGACGTGAAAATTTCATATTTTCAAAATGAGATAAAATTACACCTTTAAACATATTAAAGAAAATACTTGTTTCATTTAAGAAGCTGTATTTCAATTTTTAAAATGAATGTTTTATGCTGATGAAAATTTTATTGAGATTACACATGTGTTAAACAAACATTGCTGTTATTCAATAAAATCTGTATTTAATATAAAATACAAAAAATAACTTGAAAAGCTTATTTAAATTTGATTTCATCCAAGAGCCTAAGACTTTTCTAATTCTGAAGTATTATTTTAGAATACCTTTTTTTTTTTGTTTTCCTAATTGAAATATTATAAAAGCATATTTTTAAAATAAATTCAGTGGAACATTTATAGTTCGACTGAATGCTGGAATATTTTAACTTTCATTTTTATCAACTTTGTAAATAATATTTGCATTTTAAACTGGTCAATAACTGTATTTTTATCAGTTAACCAATACTTTCAAATATTAATAGTTTGAGTAATTTTATTGGTAGAAAAGACGTTTTCAAATTTAAAATAAAAAATAAATCTATTTATATTAGTAAACCTATTCCACGTTAGAGAGCTCTGCGTATTTTTAAATATAATTTGTGTGATTGCTTTTAGTAGTTATCTATGCATTTTAAACTTATCAAGAGTTGAATTTTCATAATAAGGAATATTTTTGGAGACTGTCATATATTTTATAAAATAGAAAACTCGAAAAATAAAAATTGAAACTATTCGAGATTCAGAAAGTTCTATAAAGGCGATATTTTAGACTTTTACAATAATGAATGCTTTCATAATGAATAAATTTTTGAATGTTTTAATAATTAATGATAAAATTAGTAAAAGAAAGTTATAGTAACATAAAAGTATTCTGATTTCGCTAAATAAAATAGGGAGACTTTATTGTAAATTTATAAATTTCCTTTAACACGTTCTAGTATAGCGTTTTATATTTTAAAAGAAATTTTCGATTTTCTTTTAAAACATTCTATTGTAACTCATATTTATTTTAGTTCAAATATTGCAGTGCCATAAAATCTTAAACAAATTTCTTGTTTTTGTTTTGTGTGTTCCTGAAACAACTGTTTCGTTTTTCCATATGTATTTTCTTAAGAACCGCGAAAAGATAAGCGTCATAACATTACAATGTAAATGACATTATCTGTAACCATAAATGTGTATACATTACCTCACTTCCTGTAACCGTTAACTGTATTCCAAATATATCTTGTTATTGTGTATGTGAGCATCGTCTATTAACTTATTGTTAGTTTGTTATTAATTGGTATTAAGATAACATTCGTATGAATCGCAAACATTACATGGTGCCGAATTGATCGCATTTTAAAGAAATCGTCATGCCGGGAGATAACAACCGCAATAATATTGTAAATATTCGACCGCCGAAGCCACTAAGCCTCACGACCTATGATGTTACTAAATCATGGCAAGACTGGTATCAACCGTTTGAATGGTACTCTACGATCGTCGAATTGGAGAAAAAGCCGGAGAAAATCCAGTTAGTTTTGTTTATGTCAGCGATTGGGCATGAAGCGGTAAGCATTCATAATGCTTTTATTGATGATAAAAAAACTAATTTGAATGTTTTAATTGAAGCTTTTCAAAAATACTTCACGTCTAAAGTAAACAATAACGTATGAAAGATTTTTATTTAGCGAAATATTTCAAAGTCAAAATAAGAAATTTGATGATTTTCTAACAGAATTACTAAGCAAAAGTAAATCTTGTCAATTTGGTACATTACTTGATAGTTTAGTTACTGATAAAATTGTAATTGGTGTTTACAGTGATTCCGATCGAGAAAAAATACTGGCTGAAGATGATTTAACTTTAGATAAAGCTTCGAAAATTTGTAAAGCTAGCGAACAAGCTCGATCACAGTCTTAAAGATAAACCATTAAATATTGAAAGTGTAAAAAAGAATGCAACAAGTACGAACAATAAATATGCTAAAGAAAAGCAAACTTTTAATGGTAAACTATGCACGCGATGCAATACTTCTCCTCACAAAAGGTTTGAATGTCTGGCTTATAAAAGGCACTGTTTTGCGTGTGGCAGAGAAGACCATTTTAGCATTTGTTGTTATTCAAAGAAAAAGAAAAGGCATGTAGTACAGTAAAAAGCTCTTTTGACGAAGGTAAAAAAAATAATAAGGAGTCAAAAAGTTTCGTGATTAGTAGTATAGCCAATTATGTAGAACCAGTAGATTACGGCTGAATTTGAGAACAAGCTCAGAGTCAAATTCAAATTAGATACTCGTGCTCAGTGCAATGTCCTATCATATTCTTTGGCTAAAAAAGCAAATTTAAGCATTACGTCTTCTAATGTGAAATCGTTGATATCATTTTCTAATCATAAAATGAAAATAGCGGGTGAATCTGTTGCCAAGTTGAATGTTAAAAAGGAAACTTATACTACTAGATTTGTAATAGTAGAAGAAATGTTGCAACCCATATTGGTAAACGATTCAAAAGTGTATAAATGGGTTTAATTAAACGTATAAACACTATTGGATTAACAGAAAAAATTTTAAATACCAGTGCTAATGAAGATGAAATAGGCTGTTTGAAGAATTTTACATATGATATAGATTTAATTGATGACCGTAAGCTTGAAATATTTCCTGTAAGAAAAGTCCCTCATTCCATTAGGGAAAAAATTAAAGAAGAGCTTGATAGAATGCAACAGATGAGCATCATAAAACCAGTGAATGATCTTACGCCTGCATTGTAGTTCGCCTATGGTTGTAGTTCATCGAAATGGTAAGATTAGAGGCTGCCTGGGTCCATCTAGTCTGAATAAGAATTTGAAAAGAAGACACTATCCCTTAAAAACATTGGAAGAAATTGCTGCACGTATAAATGGCTCTAAATGGTTTACATTACTGGATCGTAAAAAAGAATTTTGGCAACTAAAAGTAATAGAACGTACTAGTAAATACCTGACTATGTCCACTCCTTGGGGTAGATTTTCCTACTTGAAAATACCGATGGGTTTAGCATCTGCACCAGACGTTTTCCAGCAAATTATCGAACGTCTGATAGGAAATATAGAAAATGTTCAATGTGCAATGGATGACATTCTGATACATGCTTCATCTAAAGAAAAATTGGAAGAACTGACCTCTGAAGTCATAAAAATTCTCACAGAATCTGTTTTGACTCTGAATAAAGAAAAATGCATATATTCACCGAACAGTGTTAAGTTCTTGGGACACATACTTACTGATATAGGACTGAAAGCCGATCCTGAAAAAATCCAAGCTATTATTCAGTTAAAAGTTCCAGGAATGTAGCATCGTTACAGCGTTTTCTTGGATGTTTACCTACTTGGCTAAATTTATTCCGAACTTGTTTGAATTAACTCGACCGTTAAGAGCATTATATAAAAAAGACACCGAGTTGATTTGGGAGAGTGAACAATAGACAGCATTCGAAAAGCTTAAAGATATCTTAAAAAATTTACCTGTATTGAAGTATTTTAATGTGGATTTACCTATGATATTGTTGGTAGACGCAAGCAAACATTCTGTAGAAGCTGTAATTATGCAAGAAGGACATCCTGTAGCTTATTCAGCCAAAGCATTAGACAAGACGCAGCAGAATTATTCTCAAATAGAAAAAGAAGCATTTGCAATCAAATTTGGATGTTTACGTTTTCATCAATACGTCTGGAGATGCAAAAAACTAACTGTGGAAACGGATCACAAAACTGTAGTATCAATATCAAAGAAGCTATTATATTTAGCTCCTCCTCGCCTGCAAAGAATCATATTGAACATCATGCCTTATCGCCCTGAAATTATTCGTATAAAGGAACTGAAATGTTTATAGCTGATACTTTGAGCCGAGATTGCAGTTTTAATTCTAATTTAGATATGCCTGAATTACAGATGGAAATTCATTTAGTTGTTCCAATAGCTGAATCTAAAACAACTGAACTGGTTCAGGTATTGAAAGATGATAAAATTTTAAGCCTGCTAATTAAGATTATTCAAGATGGTTGTCCAGAAGAATTAACTAAAGTTCCTGATAGTCTAAGAAAGTATCAGACTTTTTGAGATGCGTTTGCCGCTTATGATGACATCCTGTTCAGAGGTGATCGAATAGTCATTCCACGCAAGCGTCTGGAACCTAAGTTGAAGGCTATTCATCTTGGTCATCAAGGTATTCAACATTCACTTAGTATAGCTAGAGAAAATGTCTACTGGGTTGGCATGAATAAAGATGTTACGTTATATGTTAAACAGTGTAAAGTTTGTCAGCAACGTCAAAGAGATAATCCCGAAGAACCATTAATTTTGAATGAAGTACCGGAGAGACCTTGGCAAATTGTTGGCACAGATATTTTTAATTTGAATAAAAAGAATTATTTACTTATTGCAGACAGCTATTCGGGTTATTTTGATTTTTGTGTGCTAAACAACTTATCATCTAATACAGTTATACAAGCTTTTAAATGTTGATTTTCAACTCATGGTATTCCTGAAACTTTCTGCTCTGATGCAGATCAGGTACTCAGCTAATTTCTGAAGACTGAGACATTTCATTAAACAGTAAAAAATATATAACTCCAAGTATCAAGTCCAGAACACAAAAGATCCAATGGTCTAGCTGAACATTACGTTCAAGAAGCTAAGCAGCTTGTGCTGCAGATGGTTCTGACTTATATTTAGCATTGTTAAACAACAGAAATACACCGAGAGGAGTTTTAGGGAAGCCAGAATACACATGTACGTGATGTTACGTACATGTTTATTAAAACACAGCTGTGGCAACTAAAGTAATCCGGAATCGGAATAATTGATAGTTAAATTTTAATTAATATAAAAAGACAAACTTAACAGCAATTTCCAATCAAACTTAAACATTTTTTGTTATAGCTGTTGCCAACAATTAAAAATCCACAATAAAATTCTTAACACAACAATTACTTTTCTATTGCAAGATTTCCACGTGAAGAAATGAAATAAATGGTTTGACGAATTTAAAAAAAGAGAATGTTACATCATAACTTTTCTACTACAAGATTTCCACGTGAAAAATTAAAATAAAATAAATAGTTTGACGAATTAAGAACAAAAGTGAATGTTATGTCATATTTTTTCTGTTTTATGATTGCCATGTGAAAAATTATAATCTTTTAATTAATTTGACGAATTAAAAAAATGGAATATTACGTCATATAGGAAATGTAAAGTACGTGGTGAATATATAACGTCATATAAGTGTGAAAAAATGTATTGAAGCATGATAAAAACTAGATTAAGGAAATATTGGCGTATTTTAACGTTATTTCTCCAATGATGAATGAAAATAAGTTTATTTATAGTTGCATTATTTTGCGTCTGTTATATAAATTTATACATTTTTATACTGGGATTTCATTTGATTCATATGTGCAACACTTCAACTGTTTTTTTTTTTTTTCTGTTGTATGTTAAATTTTGAAATTGGTTTTTCAAAACAAACATTCTTAAAATTCCGGGCAACGCCAGATACTTTAGCTAGTTATATATAACGCAAGGCGACATAATATTTTTAAACCTTGAATAAATTTTATCTCTGATAATATCAAAGTTGTATTTCTCTTCTCAGACAGGTCATGGTGATAGGTGATGCAGTCAAATGTATCACATAACTGACAACCTACATCCTTTTTCATTTCTAGCAAAAAATATTAGTTTGTGATGAGACAATATTTCCATTATCTTCGCTTCAATTTCTCTACCGTTTTTGTAGAAAATTTGATTGAATTACTTTCTTGTTGACAGTTTAAAAAGAAAATAGTCATTAATTAACTGAGTTTGTTACATTAATCATATTATGTCAAAAATAAGTCTTGTCAAAAACTGAAAACATAAGGAAGGCGTATATATATATATATATATTTTTTAATTAATAACTTTGGTAACAGAGTTCAATAAAGTGTGTTTAATGTGACATTAAAGTAGATGCAAGTGAAATAAGAAAAATTCTATGCAACAGTGTTACTTATTGATTTTAATTGCCTGAAACTGCCGTGTTGTTTATGTCAAAAGTACTCTGAGCATATAAAGAAACTGCCGTTGTAGCACTTTGTGTTAGAATTACGTAAGATTCCCGATTATTCGCTATTATTGTCATTTGTTGAAATCAGAGTTGTTATATTTATTGTCATGATCTGTACCTGCAGCATATGAGTATTGGGCAAAATTTGTGTTTATTTTTGTTGGAATAGCACATATATTCTTAGAAATATAAAGATTTATTTTAAAAAATTCAAGAAATTTTCGGATTTTTTTTAAATTTATAGTAGCAGGGTTTTCAACCAAATTCAACACAATTTTCAGGAAAATTGACAAAGTACAGCAGAAACAACAATATTAGAATATAAATGTATTAAATATTTAATGAAATATGAGCATTTGTATGAAATAATTTCTAATTGCGCATTTCTACAGATAATAAAACTTTCTTAGCATAATTAAGAATTCAACTTTATAGGGAAACAGTTTTAAAATGCAAGTCAAATAGTGTGAAAATTCAGAAAGAATTCAGCGATATAGAGGACTGAACTTCAGTTGCTTTCTAAAAGTTGCTCGGAGATAAGGAATTTTTCACAAATTGTCACATAATTGTCACAAATTATCACAAGGGTGCAATATGTTATCTATCGCCGGCCTTTAATTTCTCAACCGTTGGCCGTAGACATATAGTTCCAATTACAAAAACGTTTCAAATGAAGTAAATATTCATGTTGTGGCATTATTTAAAGTAAAAAATCAATTTTATAGAAATTGCGAAATCTAACTTTTTATACGGTCCCCCAGTCCCTATAGTTATATTTAGTAAAAGTTTACACATATCCTAACACATATAACACAAAAAGTTTAACATCTGTACTACAAAAATTGACACAGTTATTAAATTTCAAAGTTTGAGATTTTTGCACATCATTTTGTCTTTCATTGAGGTACCAGTTAAAAGAGGAATTAAAGTAATTCGAGATCAAAATCAGGGTGCAATGTCTTTTTTACAGCGAAACCACCTTTAACCGGTATCGCGAAATCGGGGAACCAAAGAGGATTATTTCATAGAAAAATTTGATCTGGCTTTTAGGGGTCGTATACAAAGCGAAGAGTGAAATATAGAAATTAAACAGAAGAACAAATATCAATTTATTTTTTTGCCATTTATCTAGTCCTTAGAGAGTATGTTTTATTTTACGGTTATCGATTTTAGCTACTTTGACGTTTGAATTTTCTTCTACCCATAACAGTTAGCTCAAATTTTTAGATATAATAATTTGGTGATTCCCCGATTTGGCGATATCGGCTATATTTGATTGTCGCATACTTTGCACACCTGCTATGCTCTAACATGTCCAGGACTCAGTACTGTCACGCATTCAGTTGTGCATTTCCACCAATGGAGAACACTTTGAGCAGTATCTCTATTAGATTCTAGCGTTTGATGTATTCATTTTTTATAGTAGATCGTTTTCTGATATTATAATAAATTCATGTTTATTTTTCTGTTTAATTTCAATATTTCATTCTACGCTTTGTATACGACCCCTAAAAGTCAGATCAATTTTTTCTATGAAATAATCCTCTTTGGTGATTCCCCGATTTCGCGATACCGGCTAAAGGTGGTTTCGCTGTAAAAAAGACATTGCACCCTGATTTTTATCTCGAATTACTTTAATTCATCTTTTAACTGATCCCTCAATGAAAGACAAAATCATGTGCAAAAATCTCAAACTTTGAAATTTAATAACTGTGTCAATTTTTGTAGTACAGATGTCAAACTTTTTGTGTTATATCTGTTATGATATGTGTAAACTTTTACTAAATATAACTATAGGGATTGGAGGAACGTATAAAAAGTTAGATTTCGTAATTTTTATTAAAATTGATTTTTTTTTACTTTAAATAATGCCACAACATGAATATTTAGCTCATTTGAAACGTTTTTGTAATTGCAACTATATGTCTACGGCCGACGGTTGAGAAATTAAAGGTTGGCGATAGATAACATATTGCACCCTGTATATATATATATATATATATATATATATATATATATATATTATCATGCTCTATATCTTTGAAAACCATCAGAATTAGCCCATTCCAACACAAAAAGAATTATCAAAATCGAAACATCCGTTCCAAAGCTACGCGTAAATATGCTTTAAATACTAAATCCATTATATTACAAGTAAAATAGACCAAAAATTGAGTAATATACGACGTCTCGTCGCCATTCACGAAAATTTAAGAACTTTGTTTTGGAATTAGAAATGAAGATCCGATGAGTTCCCGGTATTTTACTCAGGGAGAGAAGGGGAACTCTTATTTTTTTAATTAGATCAAGCCGGGTATCGTTTATTATGAATTATGTCTGAATCGAATGACACCAAACGCAAGTCGATACGATCATTTTTTACAAATTTACAGCAGGTTTTATATGAATACAAAGTCGAAAATTATACTTCAGAGCATGTATAATAGGTTTTTCCAGCAACAACTTATGGCCATTCACGAAAATTAGAAAAAAACTTAGTTTTGGCACTAGAAATAAAGATCATATGAGTCCCAAAGAGTAAAGTTGTTTTACTGTGTGTTTGGGTGCAAAAGATGGGCATTTTAACTCGGAGGGAGAACTCAACTTTTTTCTTTAAATAGGTCAAGATGGGTATCGTTTGTAATGTATTTTTTAATTCTGAATCGAATGACACCTTCTGCAAGTTGACACTATCATTCGTTACAAAGTAACGACAGGTTTTAAGATTACAAAGTCATGAATGGTTTTTACGATTAAAAAATTATGAACGGATGGATTTTGACAACTCGGATGACCTTGAAGAAGACTCAGATGACCCAGATTTTGGGTATTGCTATTTTAAGGACGGTTAATAAGTTTGAAATTATTTAATATGATATAAAGAACTTGTTTTGAACATAAAATAAATGTAACAAAACTGTACTCAATAATAAATTACATTTTTCGGCCTGCCGTAATTTTGTATCAAAAGATCGTATCGACATGCGGGCGGTGTCATTTGATTCAAATTAAAACATACATAATAAACGATACCCCACTTAACCTTTTTTTTTTAAGTTGAGCTTTCCCTCCTAGTTAAAATGTTTGTCCCCGCAAAACAACTTTATTTTTTGGAGACTGATCAGGTCTTCGTTTCTAGTATCAAAACAAAAGATTTTCCCAAATTTTCATGAATGGTATAAAACCTTATAAAAACCTATTGTACCTGCACTAAAGGATATTTTTCGACATTGTATTCATAAAACTTGCCGTAACATTGTAAAAAAAAATGATCGTATCGGCTTGCAGGTGGTGTAATTCTATTCAGATTTAAAAATACATAATAGGCGATAACCCACTTGATCTGCTTAAAACAAATTGAGTTTGTCCCCTCCCTGAGTTCAAATGCCCCCCCCCCCCCCTCAAAAAAAAGAAACATGGTAAAACAATTTTATATTTTGGGGTCTCATCGGATCTTCATTTCTAGTGCCAAAACGAAGTTCCAACTAAACTTCAGTGAATGGCCATCAGTTGTCTCTGCCCTATTATTAAAAAAGAAAGAAAAATCATGCGTTAAGCATAGATTATGAAACACTTTCCGACTGCTTTAACAAAAGTTTAGGGAAATAAGGTAAATAAGATAACTAAGTAAATATTTTAGAAACCGCATAAAACATCTCAAAAACTGTTTTCAGTAGTTACCGTCCATAGCCAAATATGTATTACAATTCTTTTGAACAGCCCTGTATTTGATCTGTAGCTATATATATATATATATATATATATATATAATGGGAAAATTTTGTTTAGCAAGAAAATGCATAGCAGGTTGAAATTTCTCTTTCAGCAATTTATACTAATGATGGGAAGATACTTGAATACTTTTGTACAGCCCTGTAGTTTAGCTAGTACCTTTATTACACGCAACTATTTAGTTAAAATTTAATTCAAACTAAAACACTCTTAAAACTATTGAAATTACATTTCCGGAAATTATCAACCATAGACGGCCATGTATCCACTTTTTTGCTTGGCGCTGCATATCATTTGATCTATATGCCACAAACATTTCTTAGTAAACTAAATAAAGTTCAACGTAAAAATACATAACTCATTTAAAACCCACCTTTAAACAATTTTCGCTCATACTCAGTAACCCGTACGAATTCTTTTCTGTAGCCCTGTATATGAATTATAGCATTTATACACACTATATAGTATGCATAAATATAGTGAAACTTAAAGCGCATGTATAATTAAAATGCATTTCGAGCAATCATGCTAATATAAAGTAATTCGGATACAATATAGTATCTGAAATCTTTTGGGTGTCCCTGTAAATGCTATGCACTTCGTATTATACATGAAATAACTTATACTAAAGCTCAGCGACGTATATCAATTTCTTTATATATGAAATAGTTTAACATAATTCAAATACGCCGCAAACAATCCCCCCCCCCCCCCTATACCATTATGTAACGGAATTCTTTTATGTTTCTATCCCTGTAAATGAATAATAACTATTTTTGGCACCGAATATTCAACAGAATGCATATTTTAGTGGACTTCATACATGCATATCAATTTTACTATATTTGGAAGAGTGTAACACCATTAAAAATCATTTGAAACGAGTTTTTCCCATTGGTTGAATGTAACGAAAAACTTTTGACTGTCCCTGTAAATGAACTAAACATGTTGCAAACTTCATTTGAAATAGGGATCGTCCTATGGTAGAGGTCACTAACATCCGAAAATTTCAGAACGATCCGAGTATATTTACGAGAGTTAGAGCGCGGACGGACAGACGGACAGGCAATCCGAAGTCATAATGTTACAAATGACAAATGGTGGAAAATCCCTCATTATCCGGCTACTTTTTGAATGCAACTGAAATTCGGCTTACTTTATAGCCGCTATCTCTCTGAATTTTGATGTTATGCGACTGGCCTTTTTATATAGGTTGCTTGATATAGTTGACTATTAAATTATGCAAAAAAAGAGAATGTGCTATGTTTAGCGCATGCCCAGTTAAAAATTATGTCATACAAATGCACATATTTCATGAAACATTTAATGTATTTATATTCTAAATGTAATATGTTGTTTCTGCTGTACATTTTCAAGTTTCTTGAAAGTAGCTTTAAATTAAAAAAAAAAAAAATATGGATTTTTTTTACTTTCTTCTATCTTTACAAGAAGAAAGTATTGGATTCATGAAAATTTTCGAATTCCGGTTTTCGACGGATTTACCCGTTTTAGAGGTCAGAGAACCCGAAAAACATGTTTTTACAAAATGTCTGTCTGTGACTCTGTGAGTCTGTCTGTCTGTCTGTCTGTCTGTCTGTCTGTGTGTATGTGACACAAATTTTGTGGGCGCTCTATCTCAAGAACTAATGCACGGAATTTAATAAAAATTGATATTCAGTTAGTACCTAATACAAATTGATGCTGATTAGTTTTTGGTGCAAATCGCTCAACAGGTGGCGCTGCTATGCTGCGTTTTGTATGATTTCCGAAATGGCTCTATCTCAAGAACTAATGCACGGATTTTCATGAAACTTCAGATTCTGTTAGTCCTTGATATGACTTGATGCTGATTACGTGTTGGTGCAAATCGCTCAACAGGTGGCGCTGCTATGCTGCATTTTTATGATTTCTGCAATGGCTCTATCTCAAGAACTAAAGCACGGATTTTCATGAAACTTCAGATTCAGTTAGTCCTTGATAAGACTTGATGCTGATTACATGTTGGTGCAAATCGCTCAACAGGTGGCGCTTCTATGCTGCATTTTTAAAAATTACCGCAGTGGCTCTATCTCAAGTATTAATGCACGGATTTTCCTCAAACTTCAGATTCAGTTAATCCTTGACATGAATTGAAGTTTTGTACAGTTTGGTGTAAATCGCTCAACAGGTGGCGCTGCTATACTGCATTTTATACAATTTCCGCAATAGCTCTATCTCAACAACTAATGCTTGGATTTTCAACAAACTTCAGATTCATGTATACTTTGATATGAATTAGTGCTGTTTGTGTTTTGGTGCAAATCGCTCAACAGGTGGCGCTGCTATGATGCACTTTTCAGAATTTCCATTATAGCGGTATCTGAAGAACTAATGCAACAATTTTCACTAAACTTCAGAATCAGTTAATCCTTGATATGAATTGACATTTTGTACATTTTGGTGTAAATCGCTCAACAGGTGGCGCTGCTATAGAGCATTTTTCACGATTTCTTCAATCGCTGTATCTCAAGAACTAATGGACATATTTTCATCAAACTTCAGATTCAGTTACTCTTTGATATGAAATGATGCTGACTACGTGTTGATGAATATCGCCCAATAGGTGGCGCTGCTATGCTGCATTTCGCACTATTTCCTCAATAGCTCTTTCTCAAGAACTAATGCACGAATTTTCATCAAACTTCAGATTCAAGTACACCTTGATAAATGTTGATACTGATTATGTGTTGTGTAAATCGCTCAACAGGTGGCGCTGTTATGCTGCATTTGTCATGATTTGCGCAATAGCTCTATCTTAGGAACTAATGCACGGATTTTCCCCAAACTTCATATTCAGTTAGACATTGACACATGTGGATGATAATTAGGGTCTGGTGTAAATCACCCAATAGGTGGCGCTGCTATGCTACATTTTGATGGATTTACACGATTTCATGGACAGTAATATCTCAAGAACTAATGCACGGAATTTCATCTTTTTAGAATCCTCATGATGAGCATAGATGCACTGTGATAATGAATTTTGAAGTATTGACAAGTATTAGATAGAAGAAAGTTTTGTGATGGCCACAACATACTAGTTAATAATACCTTTATATCTCAATGAATATACGTGTTATTCTTATACAAATGAGTACAAATTTTCACCAGATCTATATAGTCATGTATTTAAAATACAAATCATTTACAGCATGTTATTTTACAGGGTGTTTGAAAATATAATTTTTTTATTGAATTTGTTTTTTTTTTGTCCCTTAATTGCGCTAGTCATCAAACCTACGCGGAATAACATGAAGAAAAAGATGTTCTTTATATTGCTGAAGTTCCAGAAGAATTTGTAGAGTAGTTCTATAGATGTTCAACAAAAAGTCTAAAATCGAAAGTGTCCGGTGATTTTTGGCTATAACGTGTATATGGCCAAAACACAGTGCAGTGCAGTATAATATAAAAACGGATTACAGTACAATAAATTGCATGAGACAAGGACAATTTTGTAGTATTTTAATTGAAAACTTAACAAAAATTACTTGAATGGCTTGAAATTCAGACAAATTTATTTTTAGACAGTGAAGTATTCTTTCTTATTTTTAGACAAGTAGGAATACTAGACTAACTCGTGGATTATGAATCTTAAAATGTATAATAGTATTCATTTGCACTAGGATCAGCAAATCGCACAAATGCGCTCTTTATGCTCATAAAAACAAAAAAAGTGAGAAAGAAAAGAAACTGGGTTAAATCAGCAACACCGCTGAACGAAAACCTCACAATGCATGTATTATTTTATGTTGTGATCACTACACCTCATGTATGTGCTTCGACTCCATGAAAACAAAAAATAAAATTAAAAAAAATCAATTCGCTTTTGCTAATTTTACCATTTTGTCGATTTGATAAGTACTGGTTGAGAACTAAACTTCTGTTCGGGGGCCGAATCGAATTTCGCTCGAATTTAATGTTCGGGAACTAAATTATTCGATAAGTCGGACGATTGACATCTGAAGTTTTACTGTTATGTAATTGCCGATCGTTTCGGTAGTTAAAAAATTAACGGGTATGCTATCTCCGCATATCTTATTGTTGTAACATTTTAAAGTTAGTTTGCAAGTTATGTATGAGTGAATATTTAACTTTATGTTACTTTAAAATGTACTCGCCAATACTCCTTTAAATATTTTAGACAAACTTTTAATCTAAATGGATTGGTTTATAGTTACCGTTTATATACCAATTTCAGGCATTACTTTATACTTTAAAGACAATTTTAATCACTGTAATATTTACAGGTCTGTTTCTATAAAATATATTTGATGTAACATTGAAAAACATATATTAGACGACACATTTAAAAAAACATATTATAAAGTTCACCATAATAAAGTTTTCGAGCCTACCAGAATATCCTCAGTTGGTTGACTGAAAGTCTTTCATTTCTCTATTTATCTTCATTTGAGATCAGCTGATTCCCTTCTTTTCCTTTTAGGTAGCTTTCTTTACAAAAAGCTACCTATTGCAGCCGTTCGGAAGAAAGCTATTTCAAAAAATTTTGGTATATTTTCATCGATCATGACCCCCAGACCCCGAAACCACCCTCCGTTTAAAATTGATATATATATATATATATATATATATATATATATATATATATATATATCAATATATATATATATATATATATATATATGGCCTATGTCACACTGTAACTCTCGTATTTATGAACCGATTTGGATGTAATTCGGTGTGTACATAGTACATACCAATGTCTCGACCGAGTTCGTTGGCCAGTTTCATCCGCCATTTTGTTTCAAAATGGCGGCCATTTAAAAATTTTTAAAAAATTTAAAATTTGAAATGTGGTACCAAAAAATTGAAAATGGAAAAATATTTTTTTCTTATGTATTTGACCTTTATACAAAGACTCCGTAGCAGTTTTTGTTTCGTCTATATCTTAAAAAATGGCTGAGTTATAGCATTTTGAATTTCTAGCGAAGCTGACATTTTGAAACGTCCTGAATTTTGTCAAGCGATAAAAGGCGTATTTATGAACCGATTTGGATAACTTCGTTTATACATAGTACAGATCAATGTCTCGACCGAGTTCGTTGGCCAGCTTCATCCGCCATTTTGTTTAAAAATGGCGGCCATTTAAAATTTTAAGAAAAATTTAAATTTGAAATGTGGTACCAAAAAATTGAAAATTGAAAAAATATTTTTTTCTTATGTGTTTGACCTTGATAAAAAGATTCGGAAGCAGTTTTTGTTTCGTCTATATCTTAAAAAATGGCGGAGTTATAGCATTTTGAATTTCTAGCGTGGCTGACATTTTGAAACGCCCTGATTTTTGCCACGTGATAACAGACGTATTTATGAACCGATTTGGATGTACCTTGGTGTGTACATAGTACATACAAATAACTCAACCGAGTTCGTTGGCCAGCTTCATCCGCCATCTTGTTTCAAAATGGCGGCCATTTAAAAAAATTTAAATTTAAAATGAGATACCAAAAAATTGAAAAATGAAAAAGATTTTTTTCGTATGTGTTTGACCTTAATACAAAGATTCCGGAACAGGTTTTGTTTCATCTATATCTAAAAAAAATGGCTTAGTTATAACATTTTGAATTTCTATTGTGGCTGACATTTTAAATCGACCTGATTTTTGTCACGCGATAACAGGCGTATTTATGAACCGATTTGAATGTAACTTGGTCTGTACATAGTACATACCAATGTCTCGACCGAGTTCGTTGGCCAGCTTCATTCGCCATCTTGTTTCAAAAGGATTGCCATTTTAAAAAAAAGTGTAACTTAAAATTTAAAATGAGGTATTAAAAAATTGGAAAATGAAAAAGATTTTTTTTATGTGTTTGGCCTTGATACAAAGATACTGGAGCAGTTTTTGTTTCTGAAAATTTGTTCTTTTGTTTATATCTTAAAAAGTGGTTGAATTATAGCACTTTGAATTTCTATCATGGCCAGCACTTTGAAACGATCTTGTATTTGTCACGCGATACCACACGTATTCGCCTATTTCGATGGAAGAAGGCATGTGGATAGTTTACATCAATATCTCGACCAAGTTCGCTGGCCAGCTTCATCAGCCATCTTGTTTCAAAATGGCGGCCATTAAATTAAAAAAAATTATATTTAAAGTGAGGTGCAAAAAAATTAGAAATTGAAAAAGGTTTCTTTCTTAAGTATTTGACCTTGATATAAGGATTCAGGAGCATTTTTTTTTGTCTTTATCTTAAAAAATGGCTCAGATATAGCAGTCTCAATTTCTAACGTGGGTGACATTTTGAAAAATCTGATTTTTTGCCTGCGATAGCACTCGTATATATCGACCGATTCCGATGTGAGTGAGCATGTGCACAGCAATTACTAAGGTCTCGACCAAGTTCACTGGTTAGCCTCATCCACCATGTTGTCTTAAAATGGCAGGCACTTTAAGAAATCGCCGAATTTGGCAGCCAAATATAAGTTACTTTAAATAAAAGCAGCTTGGATAAAGCTGACTAATTTCGCGAAATTCTCATTCATAATGATTTAGTAGTTATAAAAATTAGTATTGAATCTCCTACATTCGGTTTCCACTTAATTGAGCTTCCTGTGTTTGAATAATATAAGTTGGCTTTTTTTTTTTTTAAATAAGGAATATGAAAGCTACCTCTTCCTCCCGGCACTGGCCGGAAGGACTTTTTTTTCCTCCTTCCCCTCTTTAAGTATCTCCATCCATACAGAGTCAATAAGTGCGTGTGTCATATCATTACAAAGTTTTGTTTTAGAAGTATGAATCTCTATACACTGTAAAAAAAGTCTGTAAAGTTACTAAAGTTTTTCTAGGAAACTAGGATTCCTAGAACTTTTTATGTAACGGCAACAACAAAAAAATATGTAACAGATACATTTTTGTACCAAAAATAAACAAATCTGTAAGGTTACTAAGAATTTTTTAGGAAACTGGGATGCCTAGAACTTTTCATGTAACTGCAACCAGGGTTACAGATAAAATTTTAGTAAGATTACTGTAATTTTAGCAGGTTCATTTGTAAAGCTACAGATTTCTGTAGCTTTACAAAAACTAGTTTTGTCGATTTACAGCATTTTTTGTACAGTTACAGATGGAAGTTTAGTAAGCATGTAGCTTTACATCTGTAGAACTGGAGATTTTTTTTACAATGTAACTTCACGTAATAGGGCATTATGCATATTTTCGTAGTTCGCAATTTTCTCTATCTGTAAAGTTTCTATCTGTAACTGCTATCTGTCATTCTATCTGTGTTGGATTGATATAGTTTGTTCAGTGGTTCTTTGAGGCAAATAGAAAGCAATTATCTCCCGTATAAAAGAATTTAGAGATTCATTATCATTAAAACATGCTATATTGGATCCTGATAATTTGCATACAGGCAAGTGCTGTTAATCTACAATATAGCTCGAGTAAAAGACTATCACAAAAGTATTGCCGCAAGTAATTTCTTTAATATAAAATGCTACTTGTTTCCTTCGAGAACTCAATGAATCGGTATAGGGAATCTATCTATGTGTTTAATTGTACTGTTATTACTTTGGACTAATGACGGGCACAATGAGTGATTTTGTCATTTGAATGAATCATTCCGACATGCGCAAAACAATAGTTTCCAGTTTTTTCAGTTACCACCAGAAATTTTGTAAAAGAAAGAAGCAAAAGCATAGTTGCCAACCTTTGTATTTTTTAATCAATTATCTCCAGATAAGCTCCACAATATGAACCTTAAAATGTTTACTGTCTACTTAAAAGATGACCGATAATAATACTACAGACATTAAAAGTTTAAAATATACATTTTATTTAAATTTCCTAGTACTTTCGGTCTACAAATATATCGAAACTGCGATATACTTTTTTCTGTTCTTCGGTTAATGTAAAATATACAATTTAAGCAAACAATCCAATTAGTGAACTGACAAAGCTTTTTACCAGATTTTCTTTAATTTATTTTATTACGTTAATAGACTTGACATTTTTATTCAGTTATGGATTGGGTTTCGTCTTTTGGGAATATTTTCCAATAAACTTTCCATTTCACTTATTTAGAAATGAATGGAAAGAGAGCGTTTCTCGAAGCATGAATTTAAAGATAAACTTATTGATTATTCTAAAAATTACCCAGAATATTAAAATTATTCGTTTTTTATCAAAATACGTTGGAAAGATGCAACACGAGTGAAAATAGAATTCTCAAATATAAAATAGAAGTTCTATTCTTTTTTTTTCACTAAATACTAAATCTTAGTTACAACAAATTAATTTTTAAAAAAATTATTAAAAACTAGTGAAAAATATAGTTAATGAAGCAAAACATATTTTAAAGGCTAAAAAGAGGTAACGCATTTCGAAGTTACAAAACATACTTTATCTCGATTAAAATACTTTCAAACTACGAATACAAGAAACAAGATAGATCGGGAGGCAGCTGCAGAAACCATCACCTCATCAAGTTCACGGCTGAAATTCCATAATTAGTTAAAACTCGATTCGCATATTAAAACGCAACTGGTCTTCCAAGTCATATCTTGGTGGAAAACACCTGCAAAACTGATTTTATTTGGTTGACTAGTAGGTTTACCATTGTGTTTTTCTGCTCCGAATCCTCCATGTTTTCATTCTTTTAGGTGCAGGAAAACACAATGATAAACCTATCGATTAACCACTAAATTCGGATCTGCAGGTAGATTCCACTAGGATATGACCTCGCAGATAATTTGCATCTTAATATGCTAATCGAGTTCTGTCTAATCCTGAAATTTCAGCCATCAACTCGACGTGCAGATGGATCCCGGTCTAAGATACTATTTTTTGTTATTTTATATTGACTGTTCGAGTTTAGTCTGAAAAAAGGGGATTTATTAATTTGAAACATTCACTTTTATAGATACTAGTGGATCGTACCCGGGCTTCCCGGGTACAGAATATAGGTGAAAACTTTTTTTTTAATTGAAAACTAATGTATATTTTTATATGCAATAAATTTTTTAGATTGCCCACTTACATTTAAAAAGCATTTTTCATATGAAAAATACAAATTATACAATCGAATAAGTTTTTAAAATTTATCAAAAGCGATATCTTCTTATTAGCCGTATGCTAAGAGTTATTTGACCAAGATTTTGCTACTTACGGCATCCTTTTATATTCTGATAATTTCAGAACTTATACATATCTGTTAAATTTGAGTTTTATTTATATTATTTTACTTATTTACTCATAGGAAAGGTTTTTTTGAAATGGATATTAGCCGCATGAAAATGATGAACTCTTTATTTTGTTTTAAGGGCAAACGAATTAATCTTTCGTAATCGAGCTCCGCGCGATATAGATAAATTAAAAAATATTCCATGCTTTGAAATTGTTTTTAAAACCATAGACAATCAGTAAACTGAGATGAACTTTGCAAACAAATCTCATTTGAAAAAAAAAATCCTATTTGGTGATCTAAAAATTTAAATTGTACGATTACAAATATGTTAGATTTGCGTTTTTTATAATATTATTTTTTTACTGGTTTATAAAAGAAGTGTTAATTTTGTTAATTTGTCTTTCACAAATATGTTAGATTGGTGTTTTTTAATATTATTATTTTATTTGTTTATAAAGGAAGTATTAATTTCGTTAAGAAAAAAAAGTCAGAAATAAATGCTGAACAATGTTTGTTGCTTTATGTGCAAAATGTTTATTATTATTATGTATTGAAACTGGCACGTGATAAGATAAACTTTAAAAAAAGAATGCTTAAAAATTATTTTAGAAAACATAATACATCAGTCAATTAAGATACAGTTTTTAAACAAATTGCATTTGAAAGTAATTTTTTTTCTCTTTGCGATGAAAATTGGAAATGTACGATGGTCAAAAGATTTAAAAATTACATTAAAGAAAATTTGAAGACCGAAATTTGATCGTGAAGTGTTGCCATTCGCAAAATGACGTCAGCGTTACGCACAGATACGTTTGTTCTGTATAATATAGATACTTAATCAGTAAAACATAATAAAGATCAGTTATTAGATGTGGTTATCAGTTGAGGCCCTTATGCTTGGTATTTCATAATGAAAAACAGCAATTTTCACATTCTCAAAATTTGCATACGCACTTCTCATATCATATCATTTTAAAATTATTTTAAATCAAAACTTTACGATTGTCAGCAACACCTTTTATGTAAACAGACGCACTCTTTAATTGAGATTCTAATCTCAATTCCGGAGAGTAAAAATTTCCGTAATTTATGTTTTTTAGACGCATCTTTAGTTTTATCTAAGATAATGATCGTTTTCTTTTAAATATGACTTCATTTTAACTTAAATAAGCATTTAGCCTAGTGTCTGAAATTTAGTATCAGTACACATGCAGAAGGAAAAACAATATAGAAAATTTATGAGGAAAAATGCGTGTTTTGAAAAGCAGTATGTAATTTTCCGTTATTATGCCCAAAATATAATACAATGCTCCTAATAGGATTTTGCGCTACTAAACTTCTACGAAAATTAATTCCGTTTTAAGAATTAAAATACACGCTTTTTTATATAAAATGACGTCATTTGCATCCGCTAAAGCAATCCACTTTTACAATCCAGTCTTTAACTTCGTCTATAGAAAAGTATGCATATGACGTCATTATCACGGAATAGCAGACAATGTTCTTGACATAGCCCGTATTTTAATTAAAAATTTTTTCAGGTTTTATGAGAAAATGACAACAAAAAAGATGCTTTAATCTACTATTTTCGACTATTTTCCATTTACTTTCAATAGAAATGGGGTACTTTTGTTGCCACAATTAGAAAAATGGTATTAAAAATTACAAAAAAATTAATATCTCAAAAATAAATTGAGATACAGCTTTCAAACAAATTACATTTAAAATAGCATTTTTTTCCTTATACGACGGTATAAAAATATAAAATGTGCGATGTTTAGAAGTTTAAAAATTTGCAGTAGAGAAAATTGCAAAACCAAAATTTTATTTCAAATTTCAAAGTGTTGCCATTCGCAAAATGACGTATGAGTTACGCACAGATATGTTTGCCCTTTATATCCTTTATAATATAGATTGTCATGTGTTTTTAAAAAACTGTACTACATTGTCCTTTTAGTTACGAATTGGAACATGTATGTCCAGTAGACAATTTTTTTATTCCATTCGTACCACTTTTTGAAATATAATCTCTGCCATACACTTATACTGGGAACAGGAACACAAGCAGGATAGACAGTCAATGAACTAGCCCGTTGCCAGTTAACTCAAGCTCTGTTACAGAATAAGTTAAAGGAGCCATAATATGCCAAGATATAGAGCTATAGTACAAAGTGTATTATGAATGCATATTTGTTTATATCGGAAATTTGATTTTTTTTTTCTTTTTATACTAGGATATTTTCAAGAGGAACCTACCAGAAAAAAGATTTTTGTAAATTGTGGTACAATTGAACATAAAAATAATTACCAGTCCTAGCATGTAATCAAAGAGTTCAGTAAGTTTCACATACAGGGTACTCAAATATTCGTCTCTGAAACTCAATGGGTCGTTAGCGAACATCATGAGGGATAAAAATTGCAATGAAATATGGTGTCGCAAACCACCTATAAAATCTAATATAAAATACAGGGTATTCTACCCTAACTCAACTCGGGTTGACAGAAATAACTTTCAGAAAACTGAATTATATTATAATGAAGCTTTTAATAGACATGGCCATCTTTGTTGTAAATGTGATAACATAAAAGAAAAGTGGTAGAAGTTTCCATTATCCGCCAGCTATATTCCAACAATATGCCCTTGACACTTCACATTTCGACTGTGATTACCAGTTCATACGGTATCATCTATTGCGTGAGCACCCTGTTTTTCCAGAATTTTTCGGTATTGTATCACATTTCATACAAAATAGCATATAATATCGTTACCTTTTTCATTGCACTATTTTTATTTTCTCAAAATTTTTATCGTCAACCCGAATTCAGTTAGTATTAAATACCCTGTATTTGTTGCTAAATAAGTGGTTTGTAATCCCATGTTCCATTATAGTTTTTATGCGTCTTGATTCCGCTAACAACCCTCTGAGTTTGTCGGATATCCCTGTATATCTGAGTTTTAATGCATACAATATGTATATTATCGCTATAGTAAAAAAAAAAAATCTTTTACATGTATTAATTTATAATTAAACTCAATATTGAAAGAATCTTCCTTAATTGTAATAAAAGCTTTAAACCATAATGAAGAGAATGAATATTTTTTTTCAACTGGATTAAATCATATTAAAGGCTGGAGTAGCACAGTTGAAGTTTATTCCAACAGAGCGAAAAAGTGTTCGTCGCCATGTCCAACAAATAAGAGTGAATTATGCCAGCTAGGTATCGTCCGGATAGCTTAACAGATAAAGCATTGGCACGGCACGCCAAGTATCCAGGTTCGATTCCTGGTCTGGGCATTTTTCACTCTGTTGGAAGTTGGAATAAACTTCAATTGTACTACTCCAGCTTTGAATATGAATATTAAACTTTCCACTGCATACATTTTTGTATAAGTTCATTTAATGTACGTAAATATTTTGTTGTATTTAGATAAACATATATGTAATACGTAGAACTTTACATATTACATTTGTATTTTTCAAAATGAAATAGAAGTCATTTTTCATTTTAAAAATTCTTCCTACCTAAAAATATATGCGAGAGACAAAAAGCATTTTCCTTTTGAAAAATATCCATTTTTATAAGCCATTATTAATATTTTATTTTTCTGTATTGTTATATCAAAAATAAATCCCTTTTCTGTCACTTGTGTCTGACACTTGACACATTAATGATTTATGAAGTGTGTCGAGCAATTTCTATCTAACAGTTATATTCTCCAGTGAATATAATTTTGAGAAAGATTACTATTACTTTCCCATTTATCGCTGCAGTATTTTTATATAAATTTAAACGAATTTATTTTCGTTAATTGCTAAAATAAATATCATAAGCACAAAGTGCCTGATTTAAAGTGGCAAATACAGTTGCGAAATCAATGAAAAGCTTAGTAGGGGAGTACATGGTAGAAAAATCTGTGTCAGAGTCAGACCGAGTAGAGCTGTCAACCTATGAATATATATACATATAGTGTATGTGTTTTGTATGTATATATATATAGATATAGATATAGATATAGATATACGAGATTTGTGACCGGTTAACTTGAAAAATACCGAAAAAAAAAACCTGCTCGCGTAGCGGGTCTCTGCGGTATTTGTAGGGAAAATCTAAACTGAAATTTTTTGTAAGGAATTTGTGACAGTCAAAGAGCCAATCCGACGTCCATATTAGCGAATTTACAGCCAAGTTTAGTGTCAAATATCAGTCAGGCATTGTTTTATTGAACCCTTTTACGAATATTTCCACCAAAATCGACGATAGTTAGTGAAATAGCAAAGCTTTCATAAGATATCTGTCATAAACAGGTTCGCCTGATTACAGAATTTTCGATACTTTCCATTATAAGAGCCTTGGCGGGTTTTTTTTTTAAGTTCGGCGCAATTCGGGCTTCAGAAAGGGAGATATGTGGCCAAATAATATGAACAGATATAATAAAGTTTTATGATTTTTTATATATGCATTCATATATATAAACTTTTTCATTATACATATTATTATTGTTGTTATTTATATACAATTTACTTCTGCTTTTATATAAAAAGAGATAAATCTCTTATTTATGGTAAATGAATTCTATAACTATTGAACAGAAAGTATGCGTAAAAACTTTCCTTCTCTCGCCAAGCCAATTTTCTCCATCTCGCCGAGGACCCAATATTGAAAAATTACCGAATTTGCTCCCATTGCGCTATAACTAAGCAATGCGGAACAATCACAATTATATACTTTTCAATGACACCATTTATCGGCAATACACTGGTTTGTCTCAAGGCGTTAAAGCATCTAGCATTTTAGCAGATCTTTATCTTTACTGCTATGAACGTTATACATCTACTGTTGATTGTATTCTCTACAGATACATTGATGACATCATTGTACTTTATATGAGCAGTCAATCTAATTATCTATTACCTATAAAGTATCATAAAAATTTAAAATTAAGTGAGAATGATATGGTCAATAATGACATTAATTTCCTTGATCTTAAATTAATACTTAATGACAACGAGAATCTGTACTTTGATATTTATGACAAACGCAATGATTTCCCTTTTCAAATAAATTTACTCACTCACTTCAATTCTTGTATATTATATATAAACTATTAAAGAACTTTAAACTCTAATTCGATACCCAAGTAACGTAGAATGAAGAGTTATATAATAAACCTTCCCCGAAAAAATACCTACTTAACCGCGCAAGTTCAGGGGAACTCGAATTATAAGCAGTCGGAACGAAATTTACATTTGTATTATATATAGATTAACCGCCGCTTAATAAAATCATATTCATTCTGAGACAAACAGATTTTAATAACCGGTTGATTTTTATATCCGGCGAGCCTTCCTGAACCCCAAAACGGAGGTGGTACCGCACAAACTTGGAAAGAAATTGCAAAATGTGACATCTAATGACATTAACAAACAGGATTCTTTTTTTGTTGTTGCTGTTGTTTAAAATTACTTAATTATTCACTCAAAATTAATAACTACCATACATATAAAATTAATAAATACTTACTACATATAGAATTAATTTAATTACTCATTATTGCTTACATTATCGGGCTTTATGAAAAACTGATCAATGGTACATTTGTTGGTTCTTAACAATCAAACGTTCAATGTTTTCAGCAAGAGAACATTACTGGCAATACAGCTCCTGTTCTGCACTCCGATTAGTATCCTTCTGAGGGCATGAAGAGCTTTACGCGCAGCAGAAGCAGTGGTGGAGGATCTGGCTGTTCGTCTACGTCGGAATTTTCCCCTTTACTAGCTATTCTGCTTGAAACTTGCCAAGACAAAAACTGCTCCACTATTTCTGTGTCAGATTTCGCTGGAGGTTGTGAGATTTTCGTCCCTTTCAACATATGGAAGGAAATCCTTGTCAAATTCTCCCTTACCTTCAGAGGTGGTGGCAATTTCCTGTGATTCGTCGTATTTAAATCCGCAAACTAAGAAGCAATTTGTTTTCGTGTGTTTTGTCACACTGTCCCAAGACAATTTAATGTAACGCATTGCATACAACAGACTGACAGTTTTGCTATGGAGCTTACAGAAGAAGATGCAGATGAATCACATATTTCGACTTCTGTTACTGCTTATTTGGTCATTCCTTACTATAATAACATTTAAGAACTTTAATAATTCCCTGATCAAATGGCTGTATAGCACTGGTGGTGTTACTATTTTTATGTGCTTCAATATTAAATCTGGGGCATGTGCAGTGCAATTGTCCATAACCAGGGCAATATTTTTCATATTTTGTTTGTACCATTGCACAAGAAAAGCAATGAAAATTGAAGATGTGATCTGCGATTTCTTATTGTTGCGGTAGTACACAGGAAATCTCTTCACTCCTTTAAAACACCGCGGATTCTTTCTTCCTCCAATCACTGAAGGTGTTCTTTTTTTATGGTGTCCGTCATGTTGCACGTCAGAAGAACAGTTACACGTTGTTTAATTCTCTTGCATCCTATACTCTACTCTGTTTTGAACATATGAGTGTGCTCTGTTAAAGCCCAATAAAACAGTCCTGTTCCATCCGTATTAAAGATTTAAGAAGGATCATAGTCTTTCAACAAATTGGGCAAAATGTTTGCTTTCCAGTAATCTGCAGCGTCCAAATCCTCGTCCTGCTTTTCGCCGTACATGTTTGCGACAAACGATATTGTTTCGTTCTTTTCATCGTGACAACCAACCATCAGTGGGTCTGAAGTTTTCAACAATCATCATTTGCGCGAACTATTCGGCTTTCTCTATCAAAATTCCGCAAGAAATGGGAACTTTTTTTAACCTGGCATTTTTAAACCATTCTAAAAGTGCTGCCTCGACGTCTTCGGCTTTTACTTCTCGTGCCCGTTTGCTACAATTTCAGACTTAATATTGTCTCTGTTCTTAAGCAAATTGCATAAAGCAGATTGGGAAATCCCAAGCTTTGGCGCCGCTTCCATCTGGCTACATTTCTGTAAATTATCATGGTTCTCTAATATTTCACTCTTTTCTTTCCAGCTTAAATTCTTTCGCTTAGACATCTTACTCGCCAGAGGTTTCAAATGAAACAAAACTGAATCAAACTGAACTAAATTCTTTTTTTTTAAATTACAGGAAGTAAAGAAAATAAGCCACATGGTCACTGTAACAACAATTATTGAAACTTACCACTGCACTAATAATCTTTGATAGAATGCATTCGTTTATCATCTCACACATACATCTACAACTTACCCCATTTCTCTTTAATCCCCTTTTCTTTCTCCACTAATCTTCTACGAAATACGAGGGGGAAAATTGGTTGTTAGGACACGTCATGGGCGTGTTTGTTGCTAAGCTGGTGCGACTCTCTGGGTTACGGCTGTAATTTTTTTGTTTTGTTTTGTTTACGTTTAATCTGAAAAAGAAAGCAAAAATAAAAACTTTCCGTAGAGATTAAACTAATTGCTTTGCTTTCACATATCTACTACGTTTTGCTTCTGAAGAGATTTTTTGAGGTTATTAACCGGCGATGCTGATTTTATTAAGTGGTAGCTTTAACAAAAGTTTGTTTTGATTTGATTTCGGTCCTCACAATTTCATCAGATTAAGCGGTTGATTTTATTAACCAGCGATTTTATTAAGCGGCGGGTACTGTATATGTAAGTAGAAGTAGATTACTCCAAAGATGCTGTCGTTCACTTGAAAAATCACCATTATTGTGAACATCGCTCAGGTCGATACCACGTTTATGCCTTTTTGGCTTAAAATCGAATTGTTTGGCGGCAAAATCAAAATTGTAAACAAACATACAACATGTAACTCACAAGTTCCGTCACTTTTTATAATTAAATCTGCTAGTTTCTTCTGCAAGCCACATGATGGATGAGTTAGATAATAAATTTAAATTTAAAAAAATTAAAAACAAAAACGAAGTCGTTACTCAGATATTATCTTATCAAATTCGGATGCATTTTTCTTAATCTAACGCAAAAGATAAATCGCCAAATGTTGTTTAAACGGCAAACTTTCATATGGAATAAATTTTTAAGCCTTACGAACATTCACTTTCATGTTTAAATTAAATATTTTCGCTTTATAATATTATTACTCGTCAAAACTGGGGTTTTTTCTCTTTTTGTTGCCTTTTTTTATTATAAATAAACTTAGTAGCAGTTTTTTTCCGAGATGTATAGCCGTTTCAATTAATTTATCAACGATAATGATCGCCAATACAACAAAGGTAGCCTTTTCACCAAAAATAACATAAGTTTCCATCATATTTCTATAAACAATTTACGTAGAACAATGTGCTATATACTAAAACCTTCCCAGAAATAATATCTATCTAACAGTGCAAGTTCCATCAAAATCCATGCAATAGAACTCTAGTTATAAGAAGCCGGAACAAAATTTTCGTTTGTATTATATATATATACGTAGATGTATAATATTTACAATTGACCTGTACCCAAGAAAGCTATAAACCAAAAGCAAATTCCATAATGAACATGCAGACATCCTTTAAAGAATGCGCAGACTGACAAGGGAAAGTCCCCAGGTTGGGTTCGCCGAGTGCAGTGAAAGTTTGTGTATCAACAGAATATAGTTAGCATATAAATATATGACAGTCGTAAAGCGCAGCAAACGAGGGGTATTGAGAAAATAAGTCCCAAAGTTAACGTTACACTTTATAATAGGATAAATTTCCTTCTTTGACAAGCGGCTCAGTAGCAATGTCGGCAGCAAGCTGGATTTCAGATTTTTCTTTGTGAGTTCGAATCCCGCTTAGACTTATTTTTCGAAACGAAAATTTTCATCAGTTATTTTCGAACCGTTTTTGAGAAAATATTAATAATAATTGAAATTTACAAAAAATATAAATGAAATGTTTCGTAGTATATAAGTGCATTTTTAACGGCGAAATTTTGCATATTTAAATATAATGAAAAAAAGCAGCATATTTATATGTCTATAGACGTGAAATTTTAAGTTGTTATTTAAAATTATTTACAGTTATTTCAATGAATATCTATTATTTTTAACAGATAAATAAATTAAAATACGTGAACAAATTTATTATTTTCATTTTGTTTCCGCATGCAAATACTTCATAGTTTATTAAAAATATGCTTTTATATTTTTAATATGATTTTTTTTTAAGTCTGGGATTCTTGATTTTTAATTAGAATAAGTGTCTACGTAGTATTTTTTTAGCAATTCATTTTTTTTTCTTGTTTAATATGTTTCTATAATGCAATTTAATTATATAAATACAATTTTAACTGTAAAGTTTTGCATGTTTGTATATTTAATGAAAAGTAAAGATAAAATAAATACATAATAATAATAATAAACTTTAAGAAAAAAGTCAATTGGAACTGTTATAGATCATAAAATTGCGCTCATTTTAAAATTTATTTGCTGCTCTTTATATAAATAAGTTACTGTTTTTCACAGTGAAATAAATTAAAATACGTTATATAAAATTATAACATACTGCTTTTTTTTTCAATTATTGCAATAATGTATAAATCAATGTGTCTTTTTTTATCAACTAGCTTTTTAACTTTTAATTTTTTAAATCTTGGATTCTTATATTTATAGTTAGAATAATTGTCTATGTGCTTAAAAATAAGTTCTAAAACGATAACGAATTGCTGAAAATAGTTATTAACTAGGCCGTAATTACAACATCAAGAATTTAAAAAAAAAATCAATTTAAAAATTTAAAACAAAATTTTTATAAAGTCATGAAATATTCGAAATATTTGTTTAAAGAAACAAAATTGTAATACATTTATTTACGTATTAATATTATGTATTTTTATTTATTTCTCTGGAAAAAAATGGTAGATTATTCATTGAAATACGTGGAAATAATTTTAAATAACAACAAACAATGTCTCGTCTATAGACTTATAAATATGCTAACATTTTTTTTTTTACTTTTCATTATATATTTAAACACTAGCCGCCCTTGGCGACCAGTTTGGTCTCCCTTAAATGTAATAATAAGCATTGTGTCATGTTACTTTTATTCCTAATTTAATTTACTTGTTCAATCCATCGCCAAATTGGAAGATTCTGATAGAGAAACCAAGAGCTCGCTATATATATGTTAGCCGGACGCAGGGGATAAATCGCCAAACATTGTTCTTGTCGCATTTTTTCGTGTTTTATTAATTTCCTTTAAAATATAATACTTTCATTCATTTTATTTAAAATTAACAACTTTAATTTAAAACTGAAACATTTAAAATTCATGACTTTTACTTATTTCTTAAAAAAAAAAAGAAATAATAAATGATACCATAAACCATGACATTTAATTTAAACATCAAAGCATTGTTTTAATTTACCACCCGAGAAATAAAAAATGCTAACTGAGGAGTTGAAAATGCCATTGGCGAGATTTTTACCCAGCTAATATAAAAGTACCAAGAATTCTTTGCGATCATGGCAACTTTTATAGTTTTATTCGAAAAGAAAATTTTGATTGAAAATGGCTGCGCATACTTAAAGCGTAATTGTTTATGACAGTCACATGACTTGAGCTATTATAACATAGACTAAATGATGGTGATGGAACAATATTTGGCGATTTATCACCTACGCCAAGTACCAAAATGGCCTACTGGCATATAAAAAGCGAAGTGGTCTGCCCGGAACTGTTGATGGCAGTCACATGACTTAGAATATTATTATAGCGATGCAAAATTTCGCATTTAAAAATGCACTTATATACTACAAAACATACATTTAATATATATTTTCGTAAATTTCAATTATTATTAATGTTTTTTCAATTGCGGCTCGAAAATAATTGATGAAAATTTTCATTCCGAAAAATAAGTCCGAGCGAGATTCGAACTCACAAAGAAAAATCTCAAATCCAACGTGCTGCCGACCCTGCTACTGAGCCGCTTGCCAAATTGTGGAATTTATCCTATTATAATGCATAGCGTAAACATTGCAACCTATTTTCTCAAGCCCCCCCCCCCCCGGGTGTTGCGCTTTATGGCTCTCATACATTTATACCTTAACTATATTCTATCGATACACAAACATTCATCGCATTCGGTGACTCCAACCTCGGGACCTTCACTTGTAAGCAGATGTGGTATTAGTCATGTCAGATTAAAGTTCAGTCTCTGCAAGGCTTGAAACATTATTTATATTGTCTATTGAAAATGAGGGCACATTATGAAAAATATGTGTCCTCATCCATATTTCAATTGTTCTAGCTATTTTGTATTATTTTGAGGCAATTATTATATTAGAGGCAGACATTAGAAATAGATATTGGAAAGTTATGTTTGGTAGAAAAATGATGATTCGTAGCATCGTGAAGATTAGATGAGATGGTGGGATTTTTCATTTAAAAGTCCCTTGTGATAAATGATTTCGATGCTACTCCTCTAATGAATCGCGTGTAGCGCTGATGATATCATAAAGGTGGCCTCCGACGATAATCAGAAAACAGATCATATTTCACTCGTCTGATTCTTCCACGCTCATTTTAAAGATGATTTCTTTTAAATTGAGCTATAATACAAGAAACTTGAACCATAAATTACTTGATTTATCGTCTGTCATTCGGCTGCAGTTTGTCCTCTGTTGTAATCGACAGTTACCTTGACTTGTTTGAAATGTAACCAGTTTAAAAGTTTAAAAATTATTACAAATTAATTGTCACTGAAAATAAAGTAGATTTAAATTATACAGAGAAAAGAAAATCAGAAATCTTAAAATTTTGTCTAGAACAAAAAATTAGGAATATTTTTTGGTAAGTTATACAAAAATGCTAATTCTTCAATAAAAACTAATTTTATTACAGTTTGCATGAAAATACTTAAAATTGCAAAATTAGTATAATTAAATGACATATGCATAATTTGAGTGTGAATTTGGTCAAATTAATCACAATTATCCTACTGTCACAAGAGAAATTTGCTTCTATGATATACGATGCAGTTTCCTATAATTAATCAACGCCTCCACATTCCTATATTTCAGTGTCAGGTACATATAATGAATATCTACATAGTGCAGAACATTTACTTTTCGAGCAGGAATACCTCACTAACAGAAGAAGTTAATCTGGACCACGCAGTATTTCCCAAGGAGCATTTAAAACTTTCTCATTCTCTACTAAACATTCGGGATGAATTGAATTTGGAATTATTGTTTGAGGATTGCTGTCTTGATTCCAGAACATGACGTGGTAGTTAACAATTTTCTTTTCAGGTATAAATGAACCCTTTATTAAGGTAGTAACTTTTCGCATCTCATATGTCTGTTTGAATTCTGATGGTGTGAAAACTTATCATGCTAATGCTCGAGGATTTTGAGTTATGCCAATTAAGCCACCTGTAACCTTCAAAGCTTTATTTTTTAGTTTACGTATAGCAGGGTTGGCGAACCTATGTCACGCGTGCCACTTTCGGCACGCCAAAGAATAATTTTGGCACGGCGCGGCGTTGATTATGTCTGTAAATGAGGATACAGCGATTTTACACAAAATACATGAACTCAGGTGATCTGATTAGATTCTAAATTCGATCAATTGCAATTGAAGAATTTTAATTTTACTCAATATGGTTTCGAAAATTTATTAATCAAAGAAAATATTTGAAAACTATCAAAAATGAAAGATTATTACCGATGGTAAATTATGGCATCTTGGAAATTAATTTCGGAACTGTTTAAATAAACTGCCTTTTTTCAATTTTAATAATTTTTTTCTACTATTTATATCTGTCATTTTCGTAAATTAATCATTTTCGCAAATTTAGAATATAGAAATTCAAACAGAGAGTGGTTGCCATATAAATTCCTTTAGTTTGCATTCTGTTGAAATTAACTGAACATGAACATGATATTAATTATTTTTCATCCAAGATACAACAATTAATCACATTATGCTTTTAATTAATTTCTAAAATATAATTGTTTCTATAATTATTGCAGTGTAATACTTTCATGTATATTACTCATTTTAGAAAACATCCTAATAAGTAATTTTCAAGCAGTTTTGATTCATTATATTTCAATCCACTAAATTTGTTTTTTAGTTGGCTCGTCAAGGTCAAATAAAATATTTTTTGGAAAAAAAAATTGGCACGCGACTATAAAAAGGTTCGCCATCCCTGACGTATAGCATCATCAGAACCAAGGTCGTAGAATGGAATGTTGCTTTTCCCAGCAGCCCAGTTTTATCTTTTTAACTCGTTCGATATAGAAGGTTGGGCTTCTTTATGTATTCGCATACCCGCTTAGTAGTAGGGCAACATTTAGAGTAAATGTTTAAATCTAAAGCAAAAAAAAAAAAATCTGTATTGTAACTACTGCTGTGTTACCATAAGCAGCCTGCCTCTCAGTGAGCCACATAAGTAGCTGGGATAATACAGAAGCTTTTTGGACGACATATTGGTTCTCAGGTGCCACTGTCCACTGTTATTGCCTACACTTTTGATTCCGTGAATACACCACTTAACCCTTTCAGGGGCAAAGTGCTTCTGTTGCTAAAATATTAAAATGATTCAACGACTCCGGGATTTATGAACAAATTTATATGAAAGTAAGTAAAAGCTTTTCTTCGCGTACATTATACAAAGCAAAATTTAATTCCTAAATTCTGGTGCCAATGGAGCATTTTGGAATTAAAATTAAGAGGTATATATAATATACTGTTGTCCTTCAAGGGGTTAACGCGCTGAAGAACTTACGTAGAACGTACGTCACTGTTTTGGTCTTCAGTAAATGAACTCTTAAACTTCCATTTTTCTGCTGATTTACCTAATAGTTTAGCTGTCTAAAAAAAATCTTTCAAAAATTAATACTAGAGTTTTACTCATCTTGGGAAATGGATTATTTAACGGAAACAAAATGCAAAATACCATGGCCATAGTATTCCGAATATTAAATCCTTAAAAATTATATGAATTTATAAAAGCTTGTGTTCTTATCCTTTTTACATTAATAAGCAAAAATCTTTTAGAATAAATAGTGCATATAACGGCAAATTTATTTAAAATAATATTGTTTATTTATATTAAAAAAATAAAACATACGTAAGCATAATAATGAGTATATTTTACTATAACATTAAAATTCATTGATTTTACACTAAAACTAAAAAATGGTTAATACTTACACTCGATTGATTACGTATAGGGGAGACTAGGGAGGGTTGACCCACTTTTTACAAAACGATTTTTAATTTTTTTAAATATTGAACGAAGAATAAAGCTTTATATGTCATTTTATTCGTTATACAATCAGTTATCAAAATAAAATTGCTACATAAGTGTAACATATAAGAAATTTGAAAAATTATTGATTTTAATAATAAAAAAATAATCGGTCAAGGCTTCCCACATATGGGAGGGTTGACCCATTTTGTTTTATATTGCAATATTTGTGAAGAGAAATAAAATCAGTTTAAAAAAAGCAAAATAACTTTAAACTACATGCTTTAATTATTTAAAAAAATATATATTTTTTTAAATATGAAGCTTAAACAAACCTGTTGAGACGCAATCGCAAGTCAGAGGAGACAAATTTTATTTTAAACAGGATTTTGTCTGAGCAGGTATCATTGTACAGCGAAAATGAAATTTTAACATTTAAGGCAGCATTCTCTTAGAGACAGGTTCCGTTTTCACAGTGTTTCGTGTTATTATGTCCGGATTTAGGAGCCAATGTCCCGCTTTCCTTTTGTCTCCTGTCCTATTTTTTGTGACACTCGACCTAACAACTCTAGCTGTCACATATTTTGGTTTCATCTCACTGTATTCACCCTGGTGAAATATGTCTACATACCTTCCTAAAGTTTTTCGATCGATGCTACGTTCTTTTGCAGCCGCATGAGCACTTAACTTATCATTAACATTATTTAAAGCTTTAAGGAGCAACGTATTTTCAGTACTAAAATGTAAAAATAAATGACTGGCACCGGAATTTATGAAGAAATTTATTTGGAAATAAGAAAAAGGCTACATGTCACATACATAGAGAGCGAGTGTGTCAGCTCCAGCCTTGACATCCCCTTCCAGTGCCTGACACCGTATCGATATATCGTGAAAAGCTCTTGTCAGAGCTACGTATGCCAGTAATGGTATATCGATGAGCGAAGAATTCTCTTCGAAACCTTGCATGTCTACAATGGAAATCAACCAGCAGCCGGCCGAAGGTAATATATCTTTACCTAGCTCTGATAGCGATGCCCTGCTCAGATTTAAATTTAATAAGGAACCTATCCCGCCGCTAAGTGATTTAGCAAGTGATCGTAGACTAGAAAGTAAAGATATTTCAGAAGTTCCCGATGAGAATCTTGAAAATTATGATAACGAGGGTAATTATACAGATGATTTTTATAAAAGCACGCATGGAGATAATTGGATCTCTACTAAAAATCGGGATATTGAAATTCGTAAGTATTCACTTAAAATGTATCCTCCTATCATCAAAAACTCTCGTAAAATAGGGTCTAAAGATGATTCAGAATTAACTGGTTCAGCTGCACCTAGTTGTAAAAAACCCAAAACTGACAGCAACGAAGCTAATTTCAAAATTAAGCTGTCCACTGATGACGTCAGCAACTGCGAGAGCCAATCCGAATTCTCCAACACGGAGACGATTTCAGAAATGGATTATTTTGATGAGAATCCCATTAATACCAAAGAAAACATAGAAGCCTATTCTAAACTTATTGAAAATCAAATTAAATATCAGGAAACTAAAGTGAATAAAAATTCCGAAAAAGAAATTAAAAATCCTAAACCCATTATCGTAAAAAACATCCAAGATGCTGTCATTTTCGCCGCAACTATCGAACAGGATTGCGATCCAAATTTCATGTTAAAAATTGTCGGTAACGACCTTAAACTTCTTCCCAAGGATTTTCCCACCAAAAATAAACTTATCGATTTTCTTAAAGAGCACAAGTATCAATTTTACGTGGTGCCAGACACCATTGCGCCTCTTAAATTTGTTATCAGAGGTCTTCCCAAAACTTGTAAAATAGATAACATCGAGCAAGAAATTAATAGCAAAGGTTTCGAAACCCAAAAAGTCGTTCAAATGGCGAGTAGGGTAGACAAAAGGGCTCTCCCCCTTTTTCTAATACATCTTGTTAAAAATGAAAAAGCGAAAAAATTTTCGGAAGTCAGAGAATTATTTAGAATTAGGATCGAAGTCGAGAAATACAGGTTCCCCCATAAAGCAGTGCAATGCTGGAACTGCCAAGGCTTTTTCCACATTAGCACCTACTGTTTTATGGAACCAAAATGCGTAGGATGCGGAAAAATTCACCGAAGTCTCGATTGCCCGAGCAAAGCTAGCGTTTCGAAAGATATTGAGGAAAATAAGGAAAAACCACCGCCGACCTGCTGTAACCGCGGGTCGGATCATCCGGCCTCTTTTAAGGGGTGTAAGAGCTTTCCAATAAAACCACAATTTCGCAGATCTTATGCAGAAACTCTTAAAAACATTGAAAATAAGCCAAACTCAGAAAAACCGCAAAAAACAGCCTCAAAAAAGAAAACTTCCCATTCTGATCCAAAGATGGCGCCACCACAACCAATGCAGCTGTACCAGTTAGAGGAATTCAACACCAGATTCATTAAGATTGCTGAAAAGATAGAGCAAATTAAGATCGAACTTAAAATTGATTCTTTCTCTAGTCTCTTTGAATTTATTGATAAATTATATAATGAAATTGTAAAAATATCTGATATTAGTAGAAAAAGACTAGCCTTCATGGATGGGATTTCAAAGCTCCCTCATGATCAGGTTTAGTCTCTCTTTGGCAAATTTGTTAGTGTAATTCTTGTAAATATTTTGTATATAGCCTATTCTTTTTTCTAAGTGTTAGTATTGTATAAACTTAAATTGTATAGATTTTCTTTTAATATTATGAAAAAATGCATGGACCTGTTAGGGCCTTTTTTTGTAATGGGGTTTTCTGAGCACCTTCGCCTGAGCTCTTCCTTGCAAGGCCCGACTACCAGAGGGAGGAGCCAAGCGGCTCCAACCAATGGGAAATCGGCCTAGCTGCCTTCCACCTTCGGCCAAGTATTTAAACTCACCTCACGTTTTTCACTGCTGTTCTGTCATTGCACACGTATCCTGATCCCGGAGATGTGTGGAGCTGTCCACGGGAGCCTCGGTTTAAATACCGTCGAAGTCGAAGTTTCACATACATATTAAATGGAAAAGATTTTAGCAAAATTCTGGTGGCATTGTGACGTTTCTGAATTAAAATTAAGTGGTTTTATAAACATATCACTGCCCCTGAAAGGGTTAAGATTGCTACTTTCATCCTTTCTAGTCTTTCCCACTATTTCTATTTACCTATTGTAAGTAGTATTTAAATGGAAAAAAGTTCCTATTAACTTTCCCGATTCCTAGCAATTTTTCACAACTTCGCCACAGTTTTAAACATTTTCTTTTCCATCACACCATTTTACTATAGCTTTACAGAATAAATTTACATTCTTTTATATATATAACCATTAACTTTTCATTATGCACAGTGTATAATAAAAAGGTTTCCAAAACTACTTAATTAAGGGACCCTTGAGCATCTGGTCAACCCTCCCTCACACATCTGGATCAAGCCTCCCTGCATAGACCTTTTCTAAAGAGTAGCACATTGTTATGTTAAGTCTAAATTACTATACAATTTGTATACCTGGAATGAAAGCTCTATATTTCTGCATTACTTTAAACCTACTTACTTAAATTTCTATGAAATAATTTATCTGAAAAAAGCTTACAAAATATTTCTAAAAAACACAACTTTCAGATTGAAAACCCTCAAAATTGATTTTTTCCGCACCTATTTGGATTATCTCTATGAAACGAAGATTGTTGTTTGAGCATTCCAGTAGCTTTGGTTGACACCTGTTGATAAAACTCTGAAATTCTTTTAAATATGAAAATTGATGGGTGGGTCAAGCCTCCCGTATGGTCAACCGTCCCTAGTCAATATCCCAACCGTCCCTATATAAATTCGGGTCAAATTTATTTAGAATAATATTGTTTATTTATATTGAAAAAATACAACATACGTAAGCATAATAATGAGTATATTTTATTATACCATTAAAAGTCATTGATTTTACATTAAAACTGAAAAATGGTTAATACTTACACTCCATTGATTACGTATATACAAATTCAGAAATTCGTTTTCATATTTAAAAAAGAAAAAAAAAAAAGTTTGGTCATAAACTTTATAAATGCGAACCTCATAACACAAATTTGACAAATTTAAAATAAAATAAGATATCTGGAATGAAAATTGCATTTGCTTATTTAAGAACACTCTAATAATGAAAAGCTCAACAATTAAGAACGAAATATTATGCGTCCTTTGTTTGATAGCTGCGTTTCAATGCACGTTTTGCTTAAGTCTACGACTGTCGTGTGACCTTCAGCAGCGGTAGCTATTGTATGCTAGGTCAATATCTCAAGTATTTATGGTCCGATTTTCTTGTAATGTAGCGCAATTTAAAAGAAATTGAATTTCCTATCTAAAAAGTTATTAAAATTTACAACTACAGGCTATGGAATACTGTTAGTTTAATTATATAACCCAATTCTCATTATTTCATAAAATACAAAACTTGCTTTCAAACTTTCAAATTGTCTAATTATTTTTATAGTAAGTTTAGTTATGTGTTTAAAATGAGCTAAAACTCGAAAGAATCGGATGAAAAATGCTTTAGAAATGGCATTTTTTCTTATTGTAGTCCGCGGCCAGCTTGATGACGCACATTAGAAAGTACCATCGAAATTATCCATTAGATGAAGGTTGTAAATAATAAAATCACCTTTCCGTCTAATCTTCATGAAGTCTGACACTGGATGGCAAATGTGCTCCTACTAACAGTTTAAGTTCCATTTTTTCTGCAACTGCTGAATATATTCTTTTTTTTATTTTTTTTTATTGTAATTAGCTACGTTTTTATCTTTCTTTTCCGTAAATTCAGTTGCTGATAAGTACCACTAATTTTTAAAAGACTGTGTTTTTGTTTGTGAAACTGCATAATTATTGCATTTTTTATTTTTATTTTTTGAAAGAACAATCAAATTATTGATCGCCAAAACAATTATTTTTAATGTATTGAAATCTCTGCGATAGTTCTTAAAAACAACTTACAAGGAATATGAAGATACGCGAAAACGATCCTGTTTGAAGAAAAAAGTTCAAAGGGTTAACAACGATATTTTTTCGAACTGACTGCGACATTTTAGACGTAAAAGTATGAACTTAAGAATACATCTTCTGTTTTTCGTACTTCGAAGTGTTTCGCCAATGTAGATTAAAATAAAACGGCAAATAACCGAAAATTTTCAGACATGTATGTGTGGTACATTTCGATAGCCATAGCCAACAGGCAGGCAGCCATACACACACATACACATACAGAGCGACCTTGTGTTTTATTAGTTTAAGGTACAAGATGGGGGAAATCCAGTCACATCGCAACTTATTAGAAACGGATTATTACACTATACAAACTACCCAGAATCGTTTCCGAAAATTAGTGGTGCCAAAACAAACTTGTTTTTAATCAATATTTCTTTCAATTTCAAAAATATATCGGTTTATATTTTTAAAAAATAAAGAACGCTTTTCAGAAACGAGAGTTTACTCGGCAAAGGTTATTACATATTTCCGTTCGTGGTTAGATTATATTTTCCTAGAATTAGAAAAGAATTTTTTTTATAAGTGCAGGAGGGTTCAATTATCGTGTTAAATCAGCTTTTGGAGTTTCCGTTGCTATAATCATACTCCGTTTGAACCATAAATTTTTGCAAATTCAACCATGAACTGGTAAACTGTTCAACAATAACCATGTAAAATGTTGAAAAGCAAACTCGCTATGGTTATTATCATTTGCAAAGAATGGCTGTTCCGTCCGAAATATCAGTTAATTCAACTCTGAATCGGAATTCGAACCTCACACCTCTTTCCTTATAGCTAGCATTCTAACCACCAAATGAGCGGGAGATTACTTTGCGCTCTAACGTAACATATTGAGAGTGTATAGAACTATTTGTTCCAATTGGCTGTTCAATACCTTTATTTTTTGCTGGAATTTAAAGTGATTTTCAAGGTTGAAGCATGAAAAATGATATTTTGAATGTAATGAAGAAGGATACTTTAGTTTTTATTAGTATTTTACAGTATAAAATGGTTAATATTTGAACTAAAAATTGTAACAGCCTATAATATTGTTAAAATTAACGGCATCAGTAACATGCTTCCCTTTATTTACTAAATATATGTTTAACAAAAGAAACACAGTGTAATGTTTCATTTTTAACAGTAATTCCCACATTAACTCCACGAGAGCGAAACAGAATTTTCAATTCAAAAACATATACTCCACCCGCATTTTTATAAACTTCAGTTAAATTTTTATTTTTCCACATTGTCATATCGAAAATAAAGTACTTTTCTGTCACGTGTCACTGACACTTGACACACAAATGATTAATGTAGTGTCGAAGAACTTTATTTTTCTTTTCATCCCTCAGTGAATAGCATTTTTGCAAAAGATAATATTGCTGTCACGTCTATTTCTGCACGATTTTTGTACAAACTTTAAATGAAATGATTTGCCATTTATTACTAAAACGAATATCAGAAGAATTAATTATTTCTTCGTATAATTTTAGTATGGAGATATTTTGCTATTAATTGGGTGTAGCTTGAATAGTTCAAAATCTAAAAACACATTGAAACAATTTTAAATAAATTAAATAAAAGTGCAAAAACATAGTTTTTTTATTATCACTTTCCAACAAAGCTGAAAAGTGTTTATGAATTCGATTTGTTTGTCTGTCCGTGCTGTAACTCACGTAAATATAGTCAGATTGCCCTGAAATTGATATATATCAATTTCATGCCAATGATATATATCAACTTCTACCAAAATTGCCATAGCAAATCCCAAACACATATGCGATTGCGGTTTGCTATGGTAATTTTGGTATTGAAAATGAAGTGTGTAACTTTTACGGTTCATTTACAGGGACACTCGAAGTATTCCACTATGACCTATGGGGGAAATCATTTTCGGTATATTTTAATTATATTATACTATTTTAAACATATTGAAATTTATAGGGGAGAGTAGCTATATTTGGACCGCCGCTTTAATTTGACCGTTGCCATTCTGCCGTTAATTACAGGAAGAAACGCCGTCCACCACTGAAATACTACTCATCCGAGGCTAACGAGAAAGACAGGCTGCCGCGGTGCATTCCACATATCTATTTTTACAGACCGCTAGAGTCACGTGATGCTCGAATGCACCAATGAAGGTGTGCGAAAAGAGCATCATGTGTCATTAGCGGTCTGTAAAAAAAGACACGTGGGATGCACCGCGGTAGCCTGTCTTTTTCGTTACCTTGCTACTCATCAGAATGACGTCACTTATGATTAGAAGAAGCAAGCGCCTACCACGTGCTGTTTTCAGACAATTTTAAAAAACCTAAAATTAGCTGTTTTGATCTAATTTTTTTCTACTAAACGTAAGTGAATACTTTAAAACTAAGGTAAGTTGTTATATTTTCATATGCATATATAAATTCATCTGTTTATTGAGCATATTTTGCACGCGGATTTGTTTGATTTCCTTTTTATTTTTAGCCTTGAAATTATCTGTTTTAAAAAATGGCGCAGTTGCCGTAATTGGGCCAATTTAAGTTGCTTAAATTGGACCAGCTATGCGATCATAAATTTGAAAAGTAAGTAATGAATTTCGAGAACGGTACGCTTTGTACACTATTTTTTTAATTTTTTTAATAATTTAAAATTGATTTATCTCCATGCAAGTTCTTTTTATATCTGGATTAATTTTTTTAGACAGTTTAGGCCTATATAAACATTAAAATATTTTTATATGTTTATTCAATAAATTTTGTTTGCAATTTGTTTTATCTTGTATGTATTTGTATTTATTTTCTTTGAATTCTTTATTCCTACGACGTATTTGGTTTACAGAGTTGAATTCAAACATTTTCCTCCTGGAGGATATTTGCGATTCTGTGAGGGGGGACATACTTTTTACATTTCAGGAGGGTGGAATTACACTTTTTCCCATTAAAATGCATAAAATCTCAAACCTTCCGAGGGAAGTGGTTATTTCAAGGCTCCGGGGGGGGGGGGGTGCTGAAATCAAGACTGTTTGAATATATAATGTTTGCGTGTGATTAATCGTAGCGTATTTTTCAATAGAGCATATTTTTTAAACACTTTTTTAATATAATGCTTAAAATTTGTAAAAAGACACAGGGAAACTGTCTGGAAGAAAAACACCCATGACAGCAAAAGCTGTTAAAGAAATAGGAAACAAAAGGGAGAGACTATGTTATAAAAAAATTGGCCTGCAAGAAGGCAGCAGCTACATTATCATCCCCAAAAGTCAAAAAAACATTAGAAATGTTATCTCCCTTGCTAAATTCAGTTAAATCAGAGTAAAGAGGGAGCTAAAAAATAGTTGTGTTAACATAAAAAGTAAACCTTCAAATGAAAAAAAAATGACAAAAAAGAAGCTATCACAGCACAAAAGCAATTCAAACATCAAGTTTTAAAAAATAGGCGTAATGAAATTACGCAATTCCTAATGCAATTAGCAAGAAAATGATGGAAGGGAAGAACTACAAACATAATGTAAAGAAAGCTTAAGTTGCAAAAGAAAGTCTAATAAGTCAGAATCTGAAAAGAAAAATCTAGACAGTGATGCTTGGTTTTGCCTAATTTGTAAGAAAAATAAAATAGCAGAAATGATTCAGCGTTCAGATTGTCAAATACGATTCCATGCTGTGTGCGGTGGAAAAAAAATCAATAAACGAAATTCATGCATAAGCTTTGCGTCACTCTTTACATGATATTCAAGTAACTGACAATTAGTTCCATAATTTCTATTCTTAATTACCGATAACTTTGATTTATATTTTGAATACATTTTGATTTAAAACAATTACTCTTATTGTCAGATATATGATTTCATTATATTTCATTGCTGTTATTATGTTTGATTGTTTCATTAATCGAAAACTTTGCTTTTAATAAAATTAGTTATATTCCCTAGTCATTAAAACAACCTGATTGTATTTGGTCGAATTTAGGAGACTAGGGGGGGGGGGGGTCCAACTTAGGAGACCAATTGCTGAATTTGGACCACTTTGACAAATTTTTCAAATTAAAATAAAATTTAAGATTTTCAAAAAGAAATTGATCTAAAGATTTATTTAGTTAGTAGATGAACAGGTTGACCCCGTGTAATGATGTTTTGCAGATATTCCAAAAATTAAGTGAGTTACACCTGAAAATAAGTGAAGTGGTCCAAATTCGGCTACTCTCCCCTATGTATCAATGATATATAAGGGAGAGTATATATCCTATATATCTCTACAAGATACTTATTGTACAATCTTGTGTGCATATAATTTATAGTTCATTTACAGGGACATACAAAAGTACTTGATTACAATATTGGCTATGAAGAACAATTGCTGGAAGTGCATTTTCAGTTGTGGTACGCGTTTTTAAATTTAATTATTCTTTGCGTACAACTTGGTGTGCATAAATTCTATAGATCATATACAGGGACACCCAAAAGGTCTGAAGTACAGTCCGGTAGTCTCTTAAAAAAAACATCATCTTATTTTACCGCAGAATCTTGCAATTAAATAGGGCGAAAATAACTTTTCGGAATTTCTGCAATTGAAATGAAATTACCCGTACAAACCAAGAGTAAAGAGTCAGTATTGCGTCATATTATTTTATTGGATGTGTATATGTGTGGGTACATTGAGGGCTGTGCCAGATTCTCTATACACTGTAAAAAAATGGACTAAAATACGGAAATACCACTACCAATCGAGACGCCAATACTATTTCCGTATTTTAATGGAACTTTAACGGAAATTTTCCGTTAAATTCCAAAAAAACGGAAAATTTTCCGTAATTTACCGGGGAAAAGTTTCGTTAAAATACAGAAATAGTACTGGCGTCTCGATTGCCAGTAGTATTTCTGTATTTTAGTCCTTTTTTTTACAGTGTATGTTTCTCATGAAAACGGATCATTTGAAAAGTCTACTCAAACGCTGACACATAAATACTCCTTAAGGCTATTCTGAAATCCAAAGGGCAACTTTATGATATAAGTTTATTCATTTTTGTTCGGAAATGCATGAAACTAGCAGGTGTTGTTGTTCAGAAACTATGAGTTGTTTTATGCGGTTTTTTTTGCAAACGCAATAGATCTTTCAGAAAATAGTGTCAAAGTGCGCGTTTTGAACCGAATTTCCGCGCGAAGGAAGAATAAGCACTCAGGAAAGGGTGAAAAACGTGTTTGTCACGTGATCAAAATTGTTTATAACTCAATAGGTAATAGATTGATTAAAAAAAGGAAAACACAGTTCGATTCCAAATCGCTCCCGTGGTCAGGCTTTCCAGTTTTATATCTTTCCGTTAAAAAATGAACTTGTAAATGTGTCAAAACGTTTTGCGCTTGTTGAGCAGAGCAGTTGAGAGCAGCCTTAACAGCATCCATAAAACAAGCTTAATGTGGCTGTCACAAAATTAAGGTGTCATCCTTAAAATCTACATTTCATTCGCTTCCAACTAGTCATAATATTTAATTGGCTGGCTATAATGCACTTTTTGATACACATATATGTCAATATGTTAAAATACAAGCAAAATATAATTTAATTAATATAATCATATTAATTAGTAAAAATATGTTTATTTGCATCACCATGGCTTTAATTAGTCCTTTGAATTAAAGTTCTGCAATTAATAGTTCATGAATTGTGTTTCCAATGTTAAATTTACTTTTTAGGAGTAATTTAGGCCTTTTTTTACATAATGGTTACATAAATATGGTGAAAAGTTGCCACCAATAGTTTTATTTTTAGGTGCGTTCGTAATTATAAAAATACCGTAACACCTATAGTCGTCGTCTGATCCGTCCGTCTGTCTGCCCGTCTGTCCGCATATAACAGCGCAAAAACTACCCAAACGAATGATTTGAAATTTAATATATATAATAGTTGCAGAGTTTTGTAAAGTCATTACAAATTTTATGAAAATCGAAACAAAACTTTAAAAGATATTAATAAAAGTTTTCTCCATTCTATTAAATCCTATCATACGTAATTAATTCAATGATATCCCATGATAGGTAATGATTCTAGGTTGCCATGATGATTATGGCTTATTTAAGATGCAGTCATATTATTTCCGTATCACTGTATTTAATACATGTAATCGTAATAAATTTTGTATTCATGCATTTTTCCATAAGAGTGCAACAGCTATTGCACCAAGATCTGAATATTTATAAAACTAGTTATAGAACGAACGCTCATTTGCCACGTTTGACGTACATTTTCCGACTTGTTTAGAAGATAACGGAATCATAAAACTTAGCGACGAAAATCAAGAAACACTATGCTATATCAAGAAATACTATTGTATTCAAATTAAATTCGCTTTAAATAAAAAAAAAAAATTATTTCAAAATTATCTAATTCATTAAAAGTATTAAAAATTTAAATTAAGATGAGTTTTGAACGAACTTTATTTTTTTATATATTATTCGTATTAGCATTATAGTTTAATTTTCATATAATGAGACAGAAGGACATGAAAGAAATCCTTCTAATTCAGTAGTTCCTAAACTTTATTATTAAGGAACCCACGTTAAAGTTTCAAAATTTTCGAGACCCAACTAATATGTATGAGGATTTTGTATAATCTATCTTAGGCAGAGATTCGCTGCTGACCATTTTAGGTAGATTTCGTATGAAATACTACCTATTGGGATCGTTCTTATGTTGGAATTTCTGAAAAAATTTTGCAGATCTACACCGATCATGACCCCTAGAACCCAAAACCACCCTCAGTAAAAAACTTTATATATATCACTTTCTTCTGGACACGATAACTTTCTTAATTCTGCACCAATCTCTTCCAAACTGATACATAAAATTAATGGGCATAAAATCTCGGTCAAGTTCGTTAATGGGCAAAATCGGACCAAGGGGATGGAAATAGGGAAGGGTTTTGTGAAAATCGAAAACCCCCCATAATTTCTTATTTTTTGTACATATCAAATCAGTTTAAAGTTTTTATTACTTCTAAAAATAGGGCCAAAAATTTATGTGTCGTAGATTTTTGATAAAGTTAAAAATGGGCTCATGGGGCGCAAAAAATAGGGTTTTTGGGAGAAAAAAAATCATAACTTCGTCAATTCTCAAGATATCAAATCCAATTAATTTTATTATAAATCTCCTTAACATTATCTACAACTTTTATATTCACAAATTTTTGATAAGACCAATTCGTACAGCAAAAAAAAAAAAAATTAAAAACGAAAACAAAAAGGGGGTTTCAAGAAGAAAAAAAATCCATAACTCCGTCAATTCAAAAGATATAAAATCCCCATGAATTTATCATATATCTTCTTAATATTATCTACAACATCTATATAGACAAGTTTTGGGTAGGACCAATTCGTACCGCAAAAAAAAAATTAAAAACGAAAACAAAAAGGGGGTTTGAAGAAGAAAAAAAATCCATAACTCCGTCAATTCAAAAGATATAAAATCCCCATGAATTTATCATATATCTTCCTAATATTGTCTACAACATCTATATAGACAAGTTTTGGATAGGACCAATTCTTACAGCAAAAACAAATTAAAAACACATAGAGGTTGAAGAAAAAAATCATCTTAGTAAGGGTGTATTCAAATCCAAACTGCTTATTTTCTGACTCATTTTACAATTCATTTTTGTTCTCAAAGGCTTCCAATTGGTACGTTTTCTTACTCAGAAACTATATAATGTACCGTAATGGTCGATTTTTTGATAGAGGCAGAATATATTTTTAAAAATGCTGTTAAAAAGGGCATTTTGAACCGAATTTACCGAAGCGGGTTGTGTTGGAAAAATCATTGTATTAAGGATGCACTCAAATCCAAACTGCTTATTTTCTGACTCATTTTTAAATTCATTTTTGCTCTCAAACGCATTTAATTGGTAGATTCGCTTATTCAGAAACTATATAATGTACCGTAATGATCGATTTTTTGATAGAGGCAGAATATATTTCAAAAAATGATATCAAAGAGGGCATTTTGAACGGAATTTCCCGACGCGATTGTGTTAGAAACGAAAAATATTGTCCTTCTGAGAAAATAATTGTCCATATATCAAGTTTTAATTAATTGAACAAAAAATAAAAACACAGGTCGATTATAAATTCTCTTCAAATTCTCTTATAAATTCTCTTCGCTTATAAAATCTCTTCAAAAATCACGTCAGCAAGTTTCATATTTTTTTTTATTATTATTATTATTATTAAAAATGAATCTGGAATTGAGCCACAAAATTTCGAGTTGTTGAGCATGGAAAAGTATTTTTTTGAATACCGGCCTAACATGATTCTGATAAAACCAGCTATTATATAAAAATTAAATAAAAACTCGTCAAAAGGGCCAGATAAAATTGTTAAAGTGGATTTATCTCTAATCATGATTTAGTTTTTGTTTGTGAAATTGGTATATTTGACTTCGAAATCTACCTCTGCCTGGAGGTCGGGACGGCAGGGATTTTTTTTTCTTTATTTTGAATCATTAAGGCATTCGTCTATAAGTTTAATATGTTATTTTACTAAGTTTAATTTCACCATATTTTTATTCCTGAAACTTAAAATTTTGTGAGAATGCCTCATATGGAGAATGGTAAAATTTAAAAGTGTTTAATAATTTAAATTACTACTAACAAACTTTTAATATACAGGATGGACACAGATTTATTGGACAGTTTTGTAACTGAATAACTTGCGAAATATTAATTGTAAAGATCATAGTTCAATGACAGCTTCGCAGTATTAAATCGTAAGTTTGCGGATATATGAAGCGAGGTGCATCAAATCCAAATCTTAGTGATGTGTAGTTCGCGGTTATTCATCATTTGTTCTATGTTTTTACAACGACAGACGCTTATGACAGAGTTTTAAAAGCAAAATTTTGACTAGAGATTCAAGAAAATCATGACGTTGGAAAGGAATTTCCATCAAGAATACATGAAAATACCCAGAAAAAGAGACAGTGATATCACTAATGGTGTTGATGTTGTTTATGACGGCCAATTATTTACATGTAGGATATGGGGCCGAGAGGGGGAGGAGTGATGCCCTCCGTGGGGGTCTTTCTAAGGGCACCTAACCCGTATTTATGCAAGGAAATCCAAGATTCGAAGAAAACCACGAAAATTCCGAACGATTAGGCTGACGGGCGCGATTGTGTTCGAACCCAGCATCTACCGTCTACCAGCTTTGAGAGCAGAACCTCTCGGCTACTGGTGGGGCGACATCACTAATGACATCACTCTTAGTTTCTCGATGCGAACATTGTCATGAATCTATGGCAAGAAGAGATTTATCGATGAGACATTTGCAGAGTAGGGAAGGGCAACCCACATCGATCCTATGTAAAAACAAAGGTATATTTCGTGTGCTACATAGATAGTCGAAAATGTTTTTTGTTTTTTTTTGTGTTTTTTTTATTGAGATACCTTCTCCTTTCTCCTTTCTCCTTTTCGTCTGAATAGGAGGATTGTGACCCTAGCTTTCTATACCAAAATTGTTTGTATTGATGCTTGTTATGAAACCCTAAAAATTTGTTCCGCTAGTTTAGAAAAGCCCTGCATTATCAAAATAACAGGAGGATTTTATTCAAAAATAGTGACATAAATTTACAAAAAGCACAGCTCAATGAATATACCAATATCACGTGCATAAAATTTTATTAATTAATACATATATTGTTCCATAGAAAAATAAATATTTTCAAAAAATTGTATTTTTGATTCTGATTAAAACTTTCTTCGGTGAAACATGATCTGAAAGAAACTACAAAAAAAAATATTTATTTTATTAAATAAATAATTACTTTGAGTTTATATCATAATTCTATCAAATTTATTTTATTTAACAAATAAATTAAGCTTATGCTGTTAACTTTTTATTTATTTAATTATTTATTAATGAAATAACCTTAATTCTAAGTTCCCTTAAAATAAGCGTATGAATGGATTTTTTTTTTCAGCTGAAATGTAAATACCTTTTGAACTACAAAAGCTTAAGGTACTTTATATATTTTACTTACATAATTTTCTCTAAAATTATCGACTGTTTAGAAAAATAATTAATTTTGTAGTCAGTTTAGAGCAAATTTTGATCATGAATAAAACCTGAGAAATAAAAAAAATATTAACTGAATAGCTTTCATATACTTTCAAAGCTTTGAAATACATCTCAAACTTGAAAGTTATTTGTTACAGCTCAAGAATGCTGACTTTTATGAATATGGACTTTTCCTCTTGAGAAGCTTCTCATTTCGCTGAAATTCTAAATGGTTTCAGTAACTTAAACTGAATGACTCGTAGATTCTTCTGTAAGAACGATTGAAAACCAAATTATTTTTGAATTTCCACTATAATAAAATAAGAAATCGTTGAATATTTCTATTTAGCATAGAAAGTTTGTTCTTTGCTATACTCAAACTATCTATCTGACGGTACACTCAAACTATTTATCTGACGGTACAACACATTTTGAATCCGCATTTGGTGATCTTTTAGATATGATTCAGACATTTTTACTTTCTTCTATCTTCAATAGAAGTATTGTAATCGAAATTTTTTTCCACTACCTGTTTTTGACGGATTTGCACGTTTTAGGGGTCAGAGATCCCAAAAAACATGTTTTTAGAAAATGTCTGTCTGTCCGTGTGTCCGTCTGTCCGTGTGTTCATGTGTCTGTCGCCATTGTACCATCAAAAAGTGTATGAAGTTATGCATAGAATTGAACCAAATTTTTATTTTAAGTTTTTGGCTATGGCAAGCAGAACCTCCCTGAATTTGGAAAACATTCTCGGGTAGGGGGCGCTGTAATAGCGATTTTTGCGCGATTTTTAATATAGTGCAATCCAAAAATTATAAAGTTATGCATAGAATTGAACCAAATTTTTATTTTAAGTTTTTGGCTATGTCAAGCAGGTCCTCCCTGAATTGTGAAAAAATTAGCCGCTAGGGGGCGCTGTAATAGCGATTTTTGTGCGATTTTGAAAATTGTACCATCGAAAAGTGTATGAAGTTATGCATAGAATTGAACCAAATTTTTATTTTAAGTTCTTGGCTATGGCAAGCAGGTCCTTCCTTAATTTGGAAAAAAATTCACCGGTAGGGGGCGCTGTAATAGCGATTTTTGTGCCATTTTGAATATTGTACCATCGAAAAGTGAATGAAGTTATGCATAAAATTGAACCAAATTATTTGTGTTTGTTTTTGATCATGGCACGAAGGTCTTCCCTGAATTTGGAAAAATTCCGCCGGAGGGGGGCGCTATAATTGCGATGTCTGTACCATTTTCATTACTGTACCATCGAAAAGTGTATGAAGTTATGTATATAATTGAACCAAATTTTTTGTGTATGTTTCTGACTATGGCAAACAAGTCTTCCCTGAACTTGAAAAAATTCCGCCAGAAGGGGGCGCTATAATTGGATCTCTGTGCCATTTTCATTATTGTACCATCGAAAAGTGTAATTATGCATAGATTTGAACCAAATTTTTTGTGTACGTTTCTGGCTATGTCAAACAAGTCCTCCTTGAATTTGAAAAAAATCTGCCGGAAGAGGGGCGCTGTAATAGCGATGTTTGTGCCATTTTCTTTATTGTACAATCGAAAAATGTATAATATTATGCATACAATTGAACCAAATTTTTTGTGCATTTTTTGGCTTTGGCTAACAGGTTCTCCTTGAATTTGGAAATATCGCGTGGTAAAGGGGCTCTGTGATACCGATTTTTGTATACTTTTCTTGATTTTTTGTAGTTCTATTGCCCATCGGCAAAGGCGGGAACTCGCTTCCTGCTAAACCAGCTATTCGCAAACATCTGATAACAACAGAATAATGAAAAACTATTAATTTTAACAAATATAATTATATAGATTAACTCATTTTTAGTTCGTTTAATTGACTGAAGCAGGAATTTAAGATGAAAATCAAAGTTGGTATAGTATTGAGCTAATAATATTGAGTATTAACATGTGTAACTAGTTTTTGAAATATTAAGATGTATAAGATAGAAGAAAGTTTTGGGATTGGCACATCCAACTAGTTTTTTTTTTTTTTTTGTAAAAATAGGTAACTATTTTTAGAAGTTTTGAAATCACTTAATTCCACTGAATTCCATGCAAAATCGATTTCCAATATAGATCAGTTTCCACGATTTTTCAGTTGATGACCATGCATCCAATTTTCCACTAACCAACCAAAATCACCGAACTTTTAGACAGTATTATCGAAAATCAACTCAACCAGTCAAAATCGAGAAAAACCGACGGACAAACAATATGCCCACGAGGTTGTCAAGTTGATTACTAGGATATGACGCCAGTTGAAACTGATCTATAACAATAGATCTAAATTAGATATGTAAATATACCCTCAAATAGTACAACAGATATCGTTCACCAAATTCTCAGTACAGAATACTTTAATTCGTAACGGTAGATATTTTTATTTGCAATAGCTTTTCAAGAAAGGGTGCTTATGAAAAAATGATTTAAAATATCAAATTAGATAATGTATAATTCGAACACTCAGAGATAAGATACGCCCTTAATTGCTAAAAGTTGTTAAATAAAACAGTAAAAAAGTATAAGCATGGAAATGAATCTCAAAGTAAAAATAGAATAAAATAACATTAGTAATGTGAGAAATAACGTAAAAAAACGTGAATGATGTCATTTCCAATCATTGCATTAAAGATCGGACATTTGTAGAATATTCTCATTTGTCTTGAAAATGGATTCGGTGAAGCCGAAACATGAAGAGAGTTTGCAAATGAAACATTTTTACTGTTTTATTTAACACCTTTTATCATTTAATGAAGTATATAAAATTAGACTTTTCTTAAATCTGCAACTTTTGTTTCGTGATTTTGTCTTTGTTTTAATACAATAACTTTCATAAAATATGTTATAAAAAAGAAAAAAATAAGATTTAACTGAGTTATATGATACTTTTCTATTAGATTAAGTTCTTATGAAATTTCTTTTTTATATATACTTTTCTAATAGAATACCATAAAAAAGTTTGTTTACAAAACATTTTTTCTTTTTTTCTACAAAATTTGGCAGCATATTAATGTGACTACCTGTCAATATTTCAATTAATCACCATGTGCAGCTTTATTAAAAATAAAATCAGGACGCGTGAAAACAAATAATATGAGAATTCAATCTATTGTTAAAAATAATATTCAATGTTTCCTTCAAAATTCTTTCAACTTAGCAACAACCACTACACTCCTGGACAAAATTATGAACTCAGAAAATTTTCAATTCGTTTAAATCATAATATAAATAAGCTTAGCTTTATATTAATAAAATAAAGATGAATATTTATAAAATACATCTAAATTTAATATAACTCATAAATAAAATGGAGCAAATAATTTAAATAAGAAAATACATAACTTTAAAAAAAATAGCATTATGTGAGACCTGGACAAAATTATAAACTAAAAGTTATGAATTTCTATATTCTGGTATTTTTGATCTGAATATATGCATTTTATGATAAGAAACTAATAAATGGAGTCATTAGGGATGAATACGCTTCATTACATCAATGCATTTTTTTTTCTCAAAAAGGCGTGTAATTTTAATATAGAACATGACTAAACCGAAAACAGTAAATTGTTGAGTGTAAGAAATCAGCATAATTTGAATCCTGGTGATAAGTATTAATGCACAAAAATGAGTTGGACTGCCATTTTTCTGAATTACTTCGAATATGCGGCTAAGCATAGATTGAACAAGTTTTTCCAAATGCTCCATTGACAAATAGTTCCATTCTGAAAGTACAACCATTTTTAAATTGTTGTTATGATGAATGTTTTGATATTGATGTCCATAATGATAGACTATTCGAACTATTGTACCCTAACAATTTTTAATGGGGTTTAGATCAGGGCTGTGGGCTGGCCATTTCATGACATTCAAATGCCAGAGCTCAAGCCATTCTTTTGTACTTTTTGCAGGGTGTATTGCTGTATTATCTTGCTGAAAATCCCAGTTTACACCAGCAAAAAAAGTTGCATAAGGCAATAGATTATCTTCCAGCATTAACTGGTTGTCTTCTGCTTTTTGTTTTTCAATAAGGAAACCCAGAGCAGTTTTACCATTCGGAGAAAAAACAGACCGCACCATCACGGATCTTCCACCAAAGTTTCGACTAAATATATACCGTTCTTCATGCCTAATACCGTGTCAGCAGTATTTTAAGCCATCTGGGCCGTCTAAATTAAGCTTATTTTCATCTGACCAGATGACTGTGCTCCACTCCGTTGCCCATGACATGTGCTGCTGTGCAAAGTGAAGTCTGGCTTTTAGGTGATGAGGCTCAAGTTTTGGCGTAACTGGAATTTTCTTCCATTTCATGTTCGAGGCTTGTTGAAGAATTCGTCTAACAGTTCGAGAGCTTACATTAAGCTTTAAATCATTCACAATTTGTCTAGAAGAAGCTCCAGTACTAGATGCTGTTCGTAAGAGAGATCTTCTATTTCATTCTGTTATCTTTGAATGTCGACCACTGCGTTTTTTCTTTCAATAACCTAACGGATTCTTTAAAATGTTTTTTACTGCTTCTTGTGACCATTTAACAAACAAAGCAATTTCGCGTTGGAATTTTCCAGAAGCTCTGAAGTCCAAAATTTTACCAACTTCTATCTCTGTGAGAACCTTTCCTCGAGGCATTTGAATACATGTTGATTTTCACTGTTCTAAGAATAACATGTAACGACACGGCAAGATAAACAAGATGCATTAAAAGAGACAAAACCTATTCTAAATTCAAAGGCAGACGATAATATCATTTTAATAAAACCATCGAGAAAAATGAAAATATGGATAAATATCTTTTGCATTAATACCAATGTGAAAAATAATTTACTGAATTAGTTTCTTGTGATAAAATGCATTTATTCAGATCAAAAATACTAGAATATAAAAATTCATAACTTTGAGTTTATAATTTTGCCCAGGTCTCACATAATGTTATTTTTTTAAGATATGTATTTTCTTATTTAAATTATTTGTTTCATTTTATTTATGAGTTATATTAAATTTAGATGTTATTTTATAAATATCCGTCTTTATTTTATTGATGTTAAGCTAAGCTTATTTATATTATGATTTAAACAAACTGAAAATTTTCTGAGTTTATAATTTTGTCCAGGAGCATATACTGAGATATCTGGAGCTAAGTTTCGCCATCTTAGCAGCACTTTCACAGATAGCTTGAACCAAAAGAATAACAAAACTTCCTATCTCGTATTTGCAGCCAATGTTAATCGAATCATAAATAAAGTGAAACCATTGTGCAACTGCCTTCTTTACATTAACATCTTTTTTAGGAACATGTTGAACGATTTTTTTAAGTGACTATAAGGAAATTATTTTTTTATATAATCATCTACAAATCATATATATATAATATATTACGAAAATTAAATTACCGTGCTTTATTAAATTTACTCCATAAAAATTTCTTTCCTAAAATCATTCTACAATCCTATTTTATTAAATCATTCCCTATCTTAAATAATATTCTGTTCATTCCGTTTACTTAAATTCATTTCTATTTAAAATGCGTATTTTAACATTTTACCTCCTTTCAAAATCTATTCTAAAAAACATTTCCCGTAATCATTATTTGCTTTCAAGGTCTTTCATTTCTCTATCTTAAAATTCCGCTATGAATTCTATTAAAATTATCTGTCTGTACCATTTTATTTTATTCTATTCTAAAAGCCATTTTCTGCTCTTTTTCCGGTGAAACAACATTATTCCAAATTTCTTATTCCTGTAAAATAGAGTTATGTCCAGCTTTGGCCTGCTGTAGGTCGTTTTAGCCATCTGCAGTGCCGTATAAAACTCTACGCATCTTGCTATAAAACATCAAAACATGAGTTTAGGAGCCCAGATTTCGCGGCATTTGTTGTCTTATAAAGCTGCATCTGCTTTCTGAAAGCGAGTCATTTGGGTAATATAGAATGTTTTTATATCGTCTTATCATAAATGTAGTTTCAGAAGAGGTAACTATTAAGGTAGATATTGTGGAATATCGCAACAAGCTGTGATTTGTGGCAGATGCTTACAACTGTACTCTACTAGGAGGAACCAATAAATTTTCTTCATTTATGAAGGGCTGTTCTTTTTTGTTCGAGAAATTGCCAGTGTATTTCGACCAAATGACAACCGACATAATAAAGACGACTGTGTAATAACGACGACTCAATAAGCGCTATTTAATATAGCGATCTCCGAGATATCCACTAAATATTGGATCGAATGGTGCCTTACCTTTCCTAAATATGGAATGATACGAATGTTACCAAATGGTGACATACCCAATGTTACCAAATGATCGTAACATATATATAAATATATATCTGTAGAATTTGAATTTAGGCAGCATCATTTATTTCACTTATGACGTACGTGATCAAATCAACTAACTCTCTGGTATTTATTATTGTCTATGACTTGAACGCATGAGATATCAAAGTAAAATTCACGGATCACGAGCACGATGACTTTAGACTTAAAAAAAAAAAAAAAAAAAAAAAAGTCAGTCTCTTATTTTTCTATCAATCATGAAGCATTGCCACGGATGCTGTCAATAAGGCAATTAGCTCTATTAAGCCTAATTAGAATGTTCTACAGATACTCTATAAGCTAATATTTCTAACTGTCAATCCTGGTATGTTTGATAAGCTAGTTATAATGCATTGTAAAATTAAATGTCTTCAAGGAATTAAGTTCCATTTCATATGATTTCAGTATTCTGTTATTATTTGAACGCTTCAATAAATTAACATTTTGCACATCATCTTACTACACACACACACACACACACACACACACACACACACATATATATATATATATATACATATATAGCGGAATGTATAAATGGGATCGCATTTTTTAAGTGTCTGATTTCAAGACAGTTTACCTTTTTCAAATCATTTTAAAGCACTGAAAAATTCTAGATTCGAAGGAATAAATCTTAATGGAAAATGGGATTTGTTAATGAAAATTTTCGTAGTAATCATGATATGATTAACTTAATTTATTTCGATAACTTAAAGCTTTATATGGTAATAAAAAAGTGAAATATGTAATGAAATATCAACTGTTATATGCGCTTCACATAATTTAATAACTATGTCTGCACTGATTTGAAACTTAGGAGGTTTATAATGCATTTGAATCTGTGCCAAGAAGACTGTTACAATCCTAGAATAAATTGTTTGGGTTAATGTTAATTTCACTGTCTAAAGAAAAGTTTTTTCATGTCACGTGCGTTTTCAGAATAGTACGTCTATTTTTTATTATTAGTCTCATGATGTAATATTTAATACCTTAAACATGTTTATATGTTTTTTTGCTTTATTTCTAAAAACCTCTTATATTGTACAATTTTGTTTATAGTTACTATATATTTTGTCCCCTAGTAATACTTTAATTACATTCTTATTAACATAGCTTACAAAACTTTTAGCTTACTTTTAGCTTACAAAAAAGGTGTGACATTTCTATAATGCGTCTTATTCATGCAAACAGAAATATGTAATATAGTTTCTAATAGTTTGGTAATAAGCTTATTTTAAGTTCCATATAGGGATAAATGTTATTTAAATTTACTGTTCTAAATAGTGCTTCAGTTCACTGTAAAAAAATGAAATATTTCTTGATCTAGCAAGAAGGTTTCTGAAAATATAATATAACATCATTCGATTTATCCACGATTCCAAAAACAATTCCTTTAACTTTAAAAACCACAAAAACATTTCCGAGATTTATAAAATAACTAGCAAACCCCGCGGCTTTGCTCGCGTAATATTTGAAATATGCCAAGTGGTATATACATGTCTAATTTTTATTAAAAGGTACTAACTAAATTTTTATTTTATTAAAAGGTATATATTTTATTTTATTAAAAGGTAATATTTTATTTTATTAAAAGGTACTTATTACTTTTAGGAATAATTAAAAAAATTACTATTTAAAACACAGTTTGATTAAACATCATTGTTACACTGCATAAGGCAAAAATGAGACTTAAATTAATAAAACGAAATAAAACTAAATAAGTAATAATTTAGAAAATATTTTGAAACTTTTATGCTCAATTAATACGCTCATTTCAGTATTCATTTGAAGTTTTGAATTTTTTAGAAACCATCTTCTTACATCTTAAAATTAACCATCATGTCAAATTCCAAGTCCTACCACCTCTCTCAACATAAAGGGCTATGTTGAAATAGGAACTGTCACCATTAATTCGCCAACATTAATTTTGAAATTGGTTTGTTATTTCCTAATATTCCACAGAAACGTAATTTCGAAAGCTTATAAAGGCCTTTTTTAGAGCATTTGTTGTTTCTGTAAATCCCAGGAGGTAGAATCATCGGCATAAAATATAGCCTGTGTAGGATCAGAGACTGTTACCATTGATTCGCAACTATTACTTTTATATCCGGTTTATATTCCCTGAAATTGCGTAGAAATCGTAATTTAGGCCTTTTATAGAATGCTTTTCGCACCTCCCCTTCACTTCATCCTTTTTTAATTCGAATTTATTTACGACAGTCCTTCGAGGGCATTTATATTTTATAAGTAACTATCATGCCATATTTAAAGTTTCTAGCCTTTTCTGTATCACAGAAATCGCAATTTAGAAAGCTTTTAGCTACTGCAACCCTCTGGTAGTAGTGGCACAGACATAAAATATAGCTTATGTTTGAGCAGGTTCTATCACCAACAATTTGTTATCATTATTTTTTTTATCGGTTTGGTATTTGATAAGATTACATAAAAATTGTAATTTATAACGGTTTTCGCTCACTTCATCTTTTTAAATTTGAAATTTTCTTTCGACAGTTCATAGAAAGCAGTTGCATCTTGTAAGTAAATAACATGCCATACTTCAAAGTGTTAGACCTTCAGTTATGCAAAAAACGCAAATTAGAAATCACAATTTAGAACGTTTTTAGAAAGCTTTTCGCGCATTTTCACCCCGTTTTAAATTTCTAATTTTTTCGAATCTGTTCTTAAAGATCCTTTATATGCAATAAATATATACCTTGCCTAATTTTAAGTTGCTTGCCCCTACCGATCACAAAAATCGAAATTTGGAATGCTTTTTTGCTCCTGCAATGTCTAGGTGATAGTGATACCGACTTGAAATAGCATCTATGTTAGTGCAGAGGCTGTCAGCATCAATTTCTTACAATTACTTTTGAAATCAGTTTGATTTTTCCTGAGATATTGGTGACAAATCGGCATTTAGAACGTTTTTAGAACGCTTTTCGCTCATTTTGCTCCTGCATCTCCTCTGGGGTAGTGGAAACAGATATAAAATATAGCCTGTCTTAGAGCAAGATCTGTCACCATCATTTTAACACCATTATATTTGAAATCGGTTCAGTATTTCCTGAGATTGCATAGAAATTGCAATTTAGAACGTTTTTTACAACGCTTTTTGCGCATTTTCACCCCTTTTAAATTTCGAATTGTTTAAGAACTGTTCTTAGAAATCCTTTATATCTAATAAGTAGCTGATACTTCAAATTTCATATTTCTAGGCCCTTCAGTAACACATAAATCGCATTTTTAGAACGTTTTTTGATCCTGCACCCCCTTTGGGGTAGTGGCACCGACATAAAACATAGCCTATCTTGTAGCAAGCGTTGTCACCATCATTTTGACACCAATATTTTTTAAATCGATTTGATATTTCTTGAGATTATGTAGAAACTACCATTTAGAACGTTTTTTAGAACGCTTTTTGTGCATTTTCACCCCTTTCAAATTTCGAATTGTTTAAGAACTGTTCTTAGACATCATTTATATCTTATAAGTAACTCATATTCCAAACTGCATATTTCTAGGCCCTGCAGTAACGCAAAAATCGCGTTTTTAGAACGTTTTTTGCTCCTGCACCCACTTTGGGGTAGTGGCACCGACATAAAATATAGCCTATGTTCTAAGTTGGACTATCACCATCATTTTGATACCATTACTTTTGGAATCGGTTCGGTACTTCCAGAGCTTACCTCCTACAAATAAACAATTTTTACCTCTTTATAATATGACTAGCAAATCCCGCGGCTTTGCTCGCGTAATATTTGAAATATGCCAAGTGATATTTATATGTCTAATTTTTATTAAAAGGTACTAACTAAATTTTTATTTTATTAAAAGGTAATATTTTAGTTTATTAAAAGGTACTTATTACTTTTAGGAATAATTAAAACAATTACTATTTAAAACACAATTTGATTAAGCATCATTGTTACACTGCATAAAGCAGAAATGAGAATTAAATTAATAAAACGAAATAAAACTAAATAAATAATAATTTAGAAAATATTTTGAAACTTTTATGCTCAGTTAATACGCTCATTTCAATATTCATTTGAAGTTTTGAATTTTCTAGAAACCATCTTCTTACATCTTAAAATTAACCATAATGTCAAATTCCAAGTTCTACCACCTCTCTCAACATAAAGAGCTGTGTTGAAATAGAAACTGTCACCATTAATTTGCCAACATTAATTTTGAAATTGGTTTGTTATTTCCTAATATTCCACAGAAACGTAATTTAGAAAGCTTTTAAAGGCCTTTTTTTAGAGCGTTTGTTGTTCCTGTGAATCCCAGGTGGTAGAATCATCGGCATAAAATGTAGCCTGTGTAGGATCAGAGACTGCTACCATTGATTCGCAGCTCTTACTTTTATATTTGTTTATATTCCCTGAAATTGCGTAGAAATCGTAATTTAGGACTTTTTTAGAATGCTTTTCGCACATCCCCTTCACTTCACCCCTTTTTAATTCAAATTTATTTTCGACAGTCCTTCGAGGGCATTTATATTTTAAAAGTAACTACCATGCCACATTTAAAGTTTCTAGCCTTTTCAGTATCACAGAAATCGCAATTTAGAAAGTTTTTAGCTACTGAAACCCCCTGGTGGTAGTGGCACAGACATAAAATATAGCTTATGATTGAGCAGGTTCTATCACCAACAATTTGTCATCATTATTTTTTTAATCGGTTTGGTATTTGATAAGATTACATAAAAATTGTTATTTACAACGCTTTTCGCTCCCTTCATCTTTTTAAATTTGAAATTTTCTTTCGACAGTTCTTAGAAAGCAGTTGCATCTTGTAAGTAAATACCATGCCATACTTCAAAGTGTTAGACCCTTCAGTTATGCAAAAAACGCAAATTAGAACATGTTTTGCTTTTGCAACCCTCAGATGGTAGTGACAGCAACATAAAATTAAACCTATGTTATAGCAGTGACTGTCACCATTGATTTGCAACCATTACTTTTGAAACAGCTTTGTAATTTCCTGAGATTGAGTAGAAATCGCAATTTAGAATGTTTTTAGAAAGCTTTTCGCGCATTTTCACCCCTTTTTAAATTTCCAATTTTTTCGAAACTGTTCTTAAAGATCATTTATATGTAATACATATGTACCTTGCCTAATTTTAAGTTGCTAGCCCCTACCGGTCACAAAAATCGAAATTTGGAACGCTTTTTTGCTCCTGCAACGTCTAGGTGATAGTGATACCGACTTAAAATAGCGTCTATGTTAGAACAGAGGCTGTCAGCATCAATTTCTTAACATAACTTTTGAAATCAGTTTGATTCTTCCTGAGATATTGGTGACAAATCGGCATTTAGAACGTTTTTAGAACGCTTTTCGCTCATTTTGCTCCTGCATCTCCTCTGGGTTAGTGGAAACATATATAAAATATAGCCTATCTTGGAGCAAGATCTGTCACCATCTTTTTAACGCCATTATATTTGAAATCGGTTCATTATTTCCTGAGATTGCATAGAAATTGCAATTTAGAACGTTTTTTACAACGCTTTTTGCGCATTTTGACCCCCCTTTTAAATTTCGATTTTTTTAGGAAATGTCCTTAGAGATCATTGATATCTTATAACTAACTACCATTCTAAATTTCACGATTCAAGGCCCTTCCGTCACGCAAAAACAGCAATTTAGAACGTTTTTCTCCTGCAGCCCCTTTGGGGTTGTGGCACCGACATAAAACATAGCCTATGTTGGAGCAGGGATTTTCACCATCATTTTGACGCCATTATTTTTCAAATCGGGTTGGTATTTCCTGAGATTGTGTAGAAACTACCATTTAGAACGTTTTTTAGAACGCTTTTCGCGCATTTTCACCCCTTTTAAATTTAGAATTGTTTAAGAACTCTTCTTAGAAATCCTTTATATCTAATAAGTAGCTGATTCTTCAAATTTCATATTTCTAGGCCCATCAGTAACACATAAATCGCATTTTTAGAACGTTTTTTGCTCCTACACCCCCTTTGGGGTAGTGGCACCGACATAAAACATAGCCTATCTTGGAGCAAACGTTGTCACTATCATTTTGACACCAATATTTTTTAAATTGGTTTGGTATTTCCTGAGATTATGTAGAAACTACCATTTAGAACGTTTTTTAGAACGCTTTTTGTGCATTTTCACCCCTTTTAAATTTCGAATTGTTTAAGAACTGTTCTTAGACACCATTTATATCTTATAAGTAACTAATATTCCAAATTTCATATTTCTAGGTCCTTCAGTAACGCAAAAATCACATTTTTAGAACGTTTTTTGCTCTTGCACCCCCTTTGGGGTAGTGGCAATGACATAAAATATAGCCTATGTTCTAAGTTGGACTAACACCATCATTTTGACACCAATATTTTTTAAATCGGTTTGGTATTTCCTGAGATTATGTAGAAACTACCATTTAGAACGTTTTTTAGAACGCTTTTTGTGCATTTTCACCCCTTTTAAATTTCGAATTGTTTAAGAACTGTTCTTATACACCATTTATATCTTATAAGTAACTAATATTCCAAATTTCATATTTCTAGGCCCTTCAGTAACGCAAAAATCGCATTTTTAGAACGTTTTTTGCTCCTGCACCCCCTTTAGGGTAGTGGCACCGACATAAGATATAGCCTATGTTCTAAGTTGGGCGAACACCATCATTTTGATACCATTACATTTGGAATCGGTTCGGTAGTTCCTGAGCTTATCTCCGACAAATAAACAATTTTTACCTCTTTATAATAGGAATATGATATGATATGATATGATATGATATGATGATGATGATGACTAGCAAACCACGCGGCTTTGCTCGCATAATATTTGAAATATGCCAAGTGATATTTATATGTCTAATTTTTATTAAAAGGTACTAACTAAATTTTTATTTTATTAAAAGGTAATATTTTACTTTATTAAGTTTTTTCTATTAAAAGGTACGTATTACTTTTAGGAATAATTCAAAAATTACTATTTAAAACACAGTTTGATTAAACATCATCATTACACTGCATTAGGCAGAAATGAGACTTAAATTAATAAAATGAAATAAAACTAAATAAATGATAATTTAGAAAATATTTTGAAACTTTTATGCTTAATTAATACGCACATTTCAGTATTCATTTGAAGTTTTGAATTTTTTAGAAACCATCTTCTTACATCTTAAAATTAACCATCATGTCAAATTCCAAGTGCTACCACCTCTTTCGACATAAAGGGTTATGTTGAAACAGGAACTGTCACCATTAATTTACCAAAAATTAATTTTGAAATCGGTTTGTTATTTCCTAATATTCCACAGAAACGTAATTTAAAAAGCTTTTAAAGCCCTTTTTTAGAAAGTTTGTTGTTCCTGTGAATCCCAAATGGTAGAATCACCGGCATAAAATATAGCCTGTGTAGGATCAGAGACTGTTACCACTGATTCGCAACTATTACTTTTATAACCGGTTTATATTCCCTGAAATTGCATAGAATCGTAATTTAGAACTTTTTTAGAATGCTTTTTGCACCTCCCCTTCGCTTCACCCTTTTTAATTCGAATTTATATTCGACGTTCCTTCGAGGGCATTTATATTTTATAAGTAACTACCATGTCATATTTAAAGTTTCTAGCCTTTTCAGTATCACAGGAATCGCAATTTAGAAAGTTTTTAGCTCCTGCAACCCTCTGGTGGTAGTGGAACAGACATAAAATATAGCTTATGTTTGAGCAGGTTCTATCACCAAAATTTGTCATCATTATTTTTTTAATCGGTTTGGTAATTTATAAGTTTGCTTAAAAATTGTAATTTATAACGCTTTTCACTCACTTCATTTTTTTTAATTTGGAATTTCTTTTGACTGTTCTTAGAAAGCAGTTGCATCTTGTAAGTAAATACCATGCCATACTTCAAAGTGTTAGACCCCTCAGTTGTGCAAAAAACGCAAATTAGAACATGTTTTGCTTTTGCAACCCTCAGATGGTAGTGACAGCAACATAAAATATAATCTATGTTATAGCAGGGACTGTCACCATTGATTTGCAACCATTACTTTCGAAATAGCTTTGGTATTTCCTTAGATTGAGTAGAAATCGCAATTTAGAACGCTTTTAGGTCGCTTTTCGCGCATTTTCACCCCTTTTTAAATTTCCAATTTTTTCGAAACTGTTCTTAAAAATTATTTATATCTAATAAATATGCACCTTGCCCAATTTTAAGTTGCTAGCCCCTACCGATCACAAAAATCGAAATTTAGAGCGCTTTTTAGCTCCTGCTACGACTTGGTGATAGTGATACGGACAAAAAATAGCGTCTATGTTAGAGCAGAGGCTGTCAGCATCAATTTCCTACCATTACGTTTGAAATAAGATTCATTCTTCCTGAGATATTGCCGACAAATCGGCATTTAAAACGTTTTTAGAACGCTTTTCGCGCATTTTGCTCCTGCATCTCCTCTGGGGTAGTGGAAACAGATATAAAATATTAGCCTATCTTGGAGCAAGATCTGTCACCATCACTTTTACACCATTATATTTGAAATCGGTTCAGTACTTCCTGAGATTGCATAGAAATCGCAATTTAGAATTTTTTACAACGCTTTTTGCGCATTTTGACCCCTTTTAAATTTCGATTTTTTTAGGAAATGTCCTTAGAGATCATTGATATCTTATAACTAACTACCATTCCAAATTTCACGATTCTAGGCCCTTCCGTAACGCAAAAGCCGCAATTTAGAACGTTTTTCACCTGCACCCCCTTTGGGGTAGTGGCACCGACGTAAAACATCGCCTATGTTGGAGCAAGGGCTGTCACCATCATTTTGACGCCATTATTTTTGTAGATCGGTTTGGTATTTCCTGAGATTGTGTAGAAACTACCATTTAGAAGTTTTTTAGAACGCTTTTTGCGCATTTTCACCCCTGTCAAATTTCGAATTGTTTAAGAACTGTTCTTAGACATCATTTATATCTTATATGTATCTAATATTCAAAATTTCATATTTCTAGGCCTTTCAATAACGCTAAAATCGCATTTTTAGAACGTTTTTTGCTCCTACACCCTCTTTGGGGTAGTGACACCGACGTAAAACATAGCCTATCTTGGAGCAAGCGTTGTCACCATAATTTTGACACCAATATTTTTTAAATCGGTTTGGTAATTCCTGAGATTGTGTAGAAACTACCATTTAGAACGTTTTTTAGAACGCTTTTTGCGCATTTTCACCCCTTTCAAATTTCGAATTGTTTAAGAACTGTTCTTAGACATCATTTATATCTTATATGTAACTAATATTCAAAATTTCATATTTCTAGGCCCTTCAGTAACGCTAAAATCGCATTTTTAGAACGTTTTCTGCTCCTACACCCCCTTTGGGGTAGTGACACCGGCATAAAACACAGCCTATCTTGGAGCAAGTGTTGTCACCATCATTATGACACCAATATTTTTTAAATCGGTTTGGTATTTCCTGAGATTGTGTAGAAACTACCATTTAGAACGTTTTTTAGAACGCTTTTTGTGCATTTTCACCCCTTTTAAATTTCGAATTGTTTAAGAACTGTTCTTAGACATAATTTATATCTTTTAAGTAACTAATATTCCAAATTTCATATTTCTAGGCCCTTCAGTAACGCTAAAATCGCATTTTTAGAACGTTTTTTGCTCCTACACCCCCTTTGGGGTAGTGGCACCGACATAAGATATAGCCTATGTTCTAAGTTGGACTAACACCATCAATTTGATACCATTACTTTTGGAATCGGTTCGGTAGTTCCAGAGCTTACCTCCGACAAATAAACAATTTTTTCCTCTTTATAATAGGAAGTATAGATTTTGCCGAGATTTATGAAACAAAAATTTATTTTTCTATCCTTAATTTTCAGAAACGTTTTCAAATAGTTTTTACAATGTATTAATCAGTTTTCAACCCTATATCAACCCGAAACATGGGTTTTTCGGAAACGAAAACTATCAATTCTGCTGTATAACTGAATTTATACATAGAAGAGTAACAAAATAATGTCCATTATCAGCTGTTAATTACCTGAGGGCCAAGAAGGGTTATATGTTTCACGCGTATCTGGGTATGTGGATTTCTTTATAAACTTGAAACATCCCAACGGTTGGATGGATTTTAATAAATTAGGTCTCTATCGATTTGTCTTAACCGTTCAATGGTTATAGGCTAGGTTTTGTTTTAATAAATTCAAAATGGCGGCCGTAAAATACAAAATGGCGGTAGATACTAAAAAAATTTTTACATACCATATTGAGTGGCATATCATTGGATAAGTCTTTCAAAATGAAGACGATGTTTCATTGACTATTTCACAATCAGAAGTTCCGCTTAAATATTACACAACCTGGAAGTTGCGAAGGAAGGATCTCTAGCTTTACTGCAACTCTAACCATCATAGACATGTACAGGCCTCATCAAAACAGTGTTTATAGATAGCAACTAACAATTAAACACAACTTAAAAGTCATCAATATAAGTAAATAAAAAAAAAATATGTATGTAATATAAAAAATCGTTTCACATTGATGAGAAATAATTAATTAGTTCGTTTTTTACGCAGTCGAGTTTTTTGATTTTTTAAATTTAATTTTTACTTATTTAGAATGGTTTTTTAACATGAAAGTATTTACACTTGTGCATTGACAGCATCCGAAAACCCGATATTTCGTTTTGATATCTGGTTGAGAAAATTGCAAAAACTGCTTGGAAAAGTTCCGAAAATTACGGGCAGCCAAATAGACTTTTGTGTAGTAATACTTCTTTAAATCTCGGAAATCGATTGGTTTTTGGGGTTTCTGGAGATAAAAGAACGCTTTTCGAAATCAAGGGTAACTCGGACCATACGTAAACATACAAGATTGGACACTTTCATAGAGAATAAGGGTAACGCAATGACGATCGCATCGCCTACAGTGACAATGGGGAAGAAACTTCTCATCCACAGAATATTTCTGCTATTCAACTTCTAGCTTCATATGATCTTTCTTTAATAAAATGCTTACGTTTTCAGCAAAACATTTTCCTTTTTTTTATTACTGTGTGTGTGTAAATAATGGAATTGCAATATTAGGAAAAATAAAAATAAGTTAAAAATCTTATCTTAAAAAAATTGAATTTTTTTTTACAAAAATAATAAAACATTTGTTTTCAATGCAAACGTTTGGATAAGATTTTAAGGGGGAAATAGTTACATTCATATTGAGTCAAAATATACCAGGTGTCCTAAAAAAGATTGACTGATTTTTAAATTCAATAATTTGCAAACGCTGACAGATATTTAAAAAATTCTTGCAGGAGGGTTATGCATGAGGTCAAAAGTTTCTTTACAGTGATTTTCGATTTTAGTTCGAATTACAAACAATAGATGGCGTTGCGATCAATAGACGCTAAATTCAGGCTCATTTTTTTGGTACTTCGGGATCAACGCAATACATTTTTATCTCCTTTTTCTGCATGGAAGAAGAGAAAGGCCATGGAGCTATAAATATTAAAAGGAGACGACATATCAATCTAGCCCCGTGGAGAGTGTGGAAGCTAAAAAACGGGTTCTTTCCCCCCTCTCCAGCGTCCGCCATATTCGACTTTTAAGTTGTTGATTTGCGCAGCAAGAAGAATTGGTTCACAGCGCAGCTCACCGCGGTCAAGTATGGCGGAAGCAGGGGTGGGGGGGGGTGTAGGAACAGCTTCAAGTGACATCATTTATGTCGCCTCCTTTAGTCTTCATTCCTCCATGAGAAAGGCTAAACAATCGAGCCTGTATTTAACGCCTATTCCTTACAGCGCCATCTAGTTTTTGTAATTCGAACTAAAATCGAAAATCACTGCACAAAAACTTTTGACCTTATGCATAACCCTCCTGCAAGAATTTTTTAAATATCTATCACCGTTTGCAAGTTATTGAATTTTAAAATCAGTCAGTCTTTTTTAGGACACCCGGTATATATATATACATATACTGAATTATCTTGATGAATAAGCGGCATTTATCGTTATCTTTACTACCCCCCCCCCTTTTTTTAAACTTATATATTATACAATATTTGCTAATTTTCATCGCTAAATTCGAATTGTATTATCATAATGTACATAAATTTACCATGATTACGTATATTATTATAGTTGCACTCAAAAGTATCATGGATATTCCAATTTTCACATTTCAAATCCATAAATATTTAAGTAGATGTTTATTTCGTAGCAGATTATTTTATTTAACTACATAGCCAGCAAAAAAGCATAAAAACCAATAAAATGGTGCATAGATTACAATATTGCAGTAATACAAAACAGCAAATAATATACGGCGATAAAAATTAGTGAAGTACTCCAGTTTTCTGTTACCCGTAGTAAAAGCGAAAAAGGAATGTTTCGATTTTATATATCATGATGAGATTCTGCCGGTCATATTTAAGATTTAAAAAAGTTTTGAAAAAAATTATTTTCTTAGTAATAAAAAGACTCTAAATTCCAATGACATATTCCAGCGATCAATTTTGAGAGAATCGTCTGCCTCGGAAAGAATACAATCATATTCCAGCGATCAATTTTGAGAGAATCGTCTGCTTCGGAAAGAATACAATCATATTAAAGAATAGATGTTAAAAGTACAGAATAGAACACAAAGAAATTTAAAATACATAGGTAAATTTCGGAAGCTTGTTTATTCTTCCAAATTATCATTCTTTTTTTTTTATTACTATACTCCTAAATTTAACGATTTAGGAATTAGCCACGACATAACGATAAGAGGAGACACCCTGTGTTTATATATGTGTGAATACACAAAATATGTTAGTTCTTTGACTATTGGCCAAAATATCAGTTTGTATTAAATAAAATTTTTTGAAACAAATATCAGAAAACATATTTAATGTTCTCGTAATATATAGTCTATACCAGGGGCGTGCCTAGCGGGGGGGTGTTGGGGGTGTAACACCCCCCCCCCCCACACTTATTTGGAAGAGTTGGTAAAATTTAGAATAGTCGGAAAGTTAAGAACACACCCTGCAAAAAATCCCCTCTGCCGTCGTCAGTATCATTTCAATTCTCTGTTGCGATCGTCATTGAGTGAATAAATTAGTATTCTTCATCTGCGCTTTTATTTTTAACCGGATTAAGAATCGTTTAATTTTTAAAAATTGCAATGAAAAGACAGAACCGTTTTAAAATTAAATGTGAGTGTGGAAGCATTTTTAATTATGACTACAGACAACAACACAACAGGAAGTACCATTTGGATGACAATAATAGACAGAAACATGTAAAATATCAGGCTTTGGATGCTGTTGCTAATCCATTTGAAGTAGCGGCAAAGCAACTTAAAAGAACTGAAGAACAGACGACATATAAGAATAAGGTTAGTAAGTACCGATATTCAGTAGTCTAAATTTGTTTACTTTTAACCCTTTCCGGCACAGTGGTCCTACTCCGGGCACACCTAATTTTAATTCCAAACTTGCATTCGGCACCAAGAATATTTTAATAAAATTTTGCTTATATAATGAAAGCTTAAACTAAGGAGTTCTTATTTTCTAAAAAACTTACGAAAGCATTCAGAAACTCTGGAATGATGACGCGGCGGCAATAATGAACATCCTTAAGGAAGCTGACAACATCTGCGAGACACAAGAAATAAATCAAGATTATGAGTTCAATTTGCGATTTGCGGCACAGACGACGGAGGCTTCCATCGAAGATCGACGAAAATCCTGAAACTGCAGTTCTATTTATACGAGAGAATTATTTTAAAGCAGAAATTTTGAAGGTGGTAGATCGGCTTACAACTGCATTTGGACACATTCATAAGTTGGTATTTGAGAAAGTTAAACCACTGGACCTGTCTTCTTCCATCTAGGATCAAGTATAGCTCTACCGAGGACATTTCTAAACTATGTCAATTATTCTCTGATGATCTCAAAGATGTAGATAGCTTGGAATGTGAAATTGATCTCATGTCCTCAGAAATATCTAGTTCTGAATCGGATACAATTGGCGCAGCAGCGCAAAAACTTGTGGGGAAGGTCATTTGTATCCTAACCTTTCTTTGGCCTACAAGTTGGCCTTAATTATTCCAGTAACTGTGGCAAGTAATGAAAGAGGTTTCAGCAGGTTAAAGTTAGTAAAAAATTACTTGCGTACCAGCATGTCGGAAGAGCGACTGGACGAACTAATGCTACTAACCTGTGAAACAGACATAACTGACATGTTGGATTTCGACAGTGTAGCTGGAAAATGGGCTATTCTGAAGGATAGGCGGGTGATAATTTAAAAATGTAGAAGGATAATTTTTAGTCTCTAATACTAATATATATCTTATTTTTAGCAAGCAAGATTTGTCTTTTTTATGTATTTTAAAATTTATATACTTACATTACACAACAGCATGCAGTTTTATTTATAGAAACATAAATTCCGAAGTACTTCAACATTCTTAAATTCTTACTTTTGAGAACTGGTTAATGTACGGTACATCCGTACACATTTCCTTTTAAATCGTAAGCAGAATCCTAATTAATAACAGGATTCTAATAATTGTTAATAACAGGAACTCTACTTATATAGTAAAATAATTAAAAAAAATTTACACATACTGAATAACAGCATTTAATTTCGACTGTGGTTAAGGAGAATGCAGGTGAACACTTAAGACTTTTAGTGATTTTTATAAATTCACAGCATTGTAGAACAGTTAACTCGGTCACTGAGGGGGGGGAGGGGGGGGGGGCTATCACAAAGCCTTTTTCACCCAGTGTTGCCCGATTGGGGACTTTTTTGTCCCCAGATTGTTGATTGTCACCGCTTTTTTGAAATAGAAATATTCGGACTATTTAAAAATAGATTAAAACTCTGAAAAATAAGGTGAATTATACTATTTTTAAAAAGTGGTGACAGTCAAATAATATGAATTAAAAAAGCTCCTAATCTGGCAACACCGTTTTCACCACCGATCTTGCAGTCGTCAAAATTCAGTTCACCCCCCCCCCCCCCACTAAAACAGCCTTCGGCACGCCCCTGGTCTATACTAATCTTCTATACTCATATTATAAAGAGGTAAAAATTGTTTATTTGTAGGAGGTAAGCTCTGGAACTACCCAAACGATTCCAAAAGTAATGGTATCAAAATGATGGTGTTAGTCCAACTTAGAACATGGGCTATATCTTATGCCCGTGCCACTGGCCAAAAGAGGGTGCATGAGCAAAAAATGTTCTAAAAATGCGATTTTCGTGTTACTGAAGGACCTAGAAACATGAAATTTGGAATGGTAGTTACTTATAAGATATTAATGATATGTAAGGACATTTCTTAAAAAAATCAAAATTAAAAAGGGGTGAAAATGCGCAAAAAGCGTTCTAAAAAATGTTCTAAATGGCAATTTTTGCACAATTTCATGAAGTACTAAACCGATTTCAAAAATAATGGTGTCAAAATGATGGTGACAACCCTTGCTCAAACATAGGCTACATTTTATGACGGTGCCACTACCCCTAAAGGGGGTGCAGGAGCAAAAAGCGTTCGAATTGCGATTTTTGTGTTACTGAAGGGTCCAGCTGCTTAGAATTTGGCATGGTTGTTACTTATTAGATATAAATTATCTCTAAGAACATTTCTTAAAAAATTCAAAATTTAAAAGGGGGTGAAAATGTGCAAAAAGCGTTCTAAAAAACGTTCTAAATGACGGTTTTTACGCAATCTCAAGAAATACCTAACCGATTTCAAATATAATGGTCTCAAAATGATGGTGACAACCCTTGCTCCAATATAGGTTACATTTTATGTCGGTTCTTCTACACCTAAAGGGTGTGCAGGAGCAAAAAAAGTTCGAAATTGCGATTTTTGTGTTACTGAAGGGCCCAGATACATGTAAGTTGGAATAGTTACTAATAAGATATAAATGATCTCTAAGAACATTTCTTAAAAATTCGAAATTTAAAAGGGGTGAATATGCGTGAAAAGAGTTCTAAAAAACGCTCTATATGGCGATTTCTACTCAATCTCAGAAAATGCCCAACCTATTTCAAAACTAATGGTTGTAAATTCATCATGACAGCCCTTGCTCCAACATAGGCTCTATTTCATGTCAGTGTCACTACCACCTAGGGGTTGCAGATGCAAAAAACGTTCTAAATTGCGATTTTTGTGTTACTGAAAGGCCTAGAATCAAGAAATTAGGCAGGGCAGTTATTTATAACATAGAAATCATCTCTAAGAACATTTCCTAAAAAATCGAATTTTAAAAGAGGCGAAAATGAGCGAAAAGCGTTCTAAAAAATTTCTAAATTGCAATTTCTACGCAATCTCAGGAAGTACCGAACCGATTTTAAAAATAATGTTGTAAAAATGATGGTGACAGACTTCGCTCCAACATAGGCAGTATTTCATGTCGGCGCCACTACCCCAAAGCGGGTGAAAGAGCAAAAAATGATCTAAATTGCATTTTTGTAATACTGCAGGGACTAGCAACTTGAAACTAGGCATGGTAGTTACTTATAAGATATAAATGATCTCTAAGAACATTTCCTAAATAAATCGAAATTTAAAAAGGTAGAAAATAGACGAAAAACGTTTTAAAAAACTTTCTAAATTGAGATTTCTACGCAATCTGAGACAGTACCCAACCGATTTCAAAAGTAATGGTTGCAAATTGATGATGACAACTCTTGCTCCAATATAGGATCTATTTCATGTCGGCGCCACCACCACCTTGCGGCTGCATTTTAAAAGACGTTCTAAATTGTTATTTTTGTGATACTGAAGGGGCTAGCAACTTGAAATTTGGTATGGTAATTACTTATGAGATGTAAATACTCTCTGAGAAGAGTTCCTTAAAAATTTGAATTTTGAAAGGGGTGAAAATGAACGAAAAGCGTTCTAAAAACGTTCTAAATAGCGATTTCTACGTAATCTCAGAAAATATAAACCGATTTCAGAAGTAATGGTTTCAAATTGATGGTGACAGTCCCCGCTCCAACATATCCTATATTTTACGTTGTTGTCACTACCACCTGGGGGTTACAGGAGCAAACAATGTTCTAAGTTGCGTTTTTTTTGTGTGTGTTACTGATGGGGATCTAACATTTTAAATTTGGAATGGTAATTACTTCAAAGATGCAAATGCTTTCTAAGAATTGTCGAAAGGAAATTCCAAATTTAAAAGGATGAAGGGAGCGAAAAGCGTTCTATACAGTGTTGAATTCAGACACTTTTCTCCGGGAGGGATTTCTGTGGCTCCGCGGGGGGCATTATAGAGTTCCGGGGGGAAAATTGTACATTTTGGCCATTGAAAACACAAAATCTGAAATCTTCCGGGCAGGATAAACATCTCATTGCTCCGGGGGGGAAAGACATCTTATTGCTCCGGGGGGAATGTCCCCCTGGCCTACCCCCTGAAATCAACACTGGTTCTATAAGCGTTCTAAATTACGATTTTTATGCAATCGTATTAAATACGAAACCGATTTCAAGCATAATGGTTGCAAATTGATGGTGATAGAGCCTGCTCAAACATAAGCTATATTTTATGTCGAGGGTTGCAGCAGCAAAAAACTTTCTAAATTGCGATTTCTTCGGTACTGAAGAGGCTATTAAATTTAAATATAGCACGGTAGTTACTTATAAAATATAAATGTCCTCTAAGAACAGTCGAAAATAAATTCGAAATTAAAAAGAGGTGAAGCGTAGGAAAGGAGCGAATAGCATTCTAAAAGAGTCCTAAATTACGATTTCTATGGAATCTCAGGAAATAATAAACCGATTACAGAAGTTATTGGTTGCGAATCAAGAGTGATAGTCCCTGATCCTTTACGGGCTATATTTTATGCCGGTGCCACTACCACCTGGTTGGCAGGAACAACAAGAAAGCCTTTAAAATCATCTAAATTCCGTTTTCTATAGAATATTATGAAATAACAACCGATTTCAAGGTTAATGTTGGCAAATTAATGGTGACAGTCTCTGTTTCAGCATCTTTCGAGACATTCTATTTCAACTCTGTTTCGGCATTTTATGTTGGTGCCACCAACACCAGAGAGGTGGTAGATTGTTAGACAAGAAGCTTGGAATTTAACATGATGGTTAGTTTTAAGATGTAAATTTGTTAAGAGGTTTCTAAAAAATTCAAAACTTCAAATGAATAGTGGAAAGAGCGTATGAAATGAGCATAAAAGTCTCAAAATACTCTCTAAATTATCATTTATTTGGAATTAGCTTTAGTTCTTCTTATTAATTCAAGTCTCATATCTGTCTGTTGCACTTTTATAATGAAGTTTAGTCAAACTGTGGCTTAATTTGTAGTTTTTGAATTATTTCAAAAAGTGTTCTAATAAAAAATAGTTATGCAAATATCACTTGGCATATTTCAACTATTACGCGAGCAAAGCCGCGGGGTTTGCTAGTAGTTGATAAAATGTAAAGCAAATTAAGTTACATGCATCTTTAACGAAAGGCTAATTTACGAGTATTTTAAATTTTTCAAAAAAGTTACGCGATATTCTATTTAATACGATTACTGGAATGATAGAAATTCATACTGAAAGTTATAACTTAAAATGACCGATGTAATATGTAAAAGAACCAGTTGTTCTTAAACTTTTTCAGTTCAAAGTATATCTACTACCTGTTTTTGAACAAATAACCTTTATACATATGCTAAATATAAAAAATGTAAATTCGAGATATTAATTAGTTATTAACTACAAAATAGGGCACGAGTAAGACCTGAGAATAATAGAAATTAACATGCGCACAGCATTTGGAATATTGCATTGGAAAATAGTACTTAATGTAAAAGTAAAATTCTATTAACTGTGTCATTTACTGTGAAATGTTTTAACAGTAAATTTGGAAGTTACAGTCAAAATTGGTATCGGGTTGATACACCTATCTACCTTAGATTGTATTATATAAGTCGTTAAGAGGTAAAGCCAGATTTGGATGAGAATTCGGATCACTTAGCTGATAATCAATAAAAAGTTTGCAATCAAATAGGAATTCTGTTTATAAATTAAGTACAGCACTTTACATTAAGCTGATGAAAGCAAAGTTATTTTATTCATCTAAGTATAAAAGATTTCAATAATGTTGAATCACAAGAATAGAAAATTTCCGAAACAATTGAGTGAAATCCTTATTTCTAGAATTATCACTTAAATCATTAAAATTCGTTTTAGGGTTTACATTTTATATAAAAATGTCCTTTCCGAGTTTACTTTCATTAAAAGTTGAAAATATTCGTTTTAAATATTGATTACTGTCGATTCAAAATCAAAGTTTCATTTTATTACACAAATAAAAATTGTAATAAACTACGATTCCCAACATTTTATTGGTCACGCCCCGCCAAAGCATCTGTAAAATCACTATCGCCCCCCGCCCCCGCCGCACACTCTGTAAATTATGTCTCTTATTACTTAAAAAGTTACCTCTATTCACACGGGGACGCGTAATAGAACCTTAACAATAGCTATTCATTTCACATTTTTTAACTTATCAAAGAGGTGAATCTTCTGTCACAAATGTGTTTTTAACATAATTATATAAATTCAATGATGCTATACATCTTTGCCTTTATCCCAAAAAGAGTTTTGTTGTATTTTTGCAACTTACCTCAATGTTAAGGTGGTTCTCAAATTTCCTGTCCAAGAGCGCGCAACTTTCAAACACATTTTCTGACTCATTTTTAAAGGAAAGGGCCTTAAATTGGTAGGACTGACTGCTGAAGCAATTTGGAACCGAACAGCTTTTTCCATTTTTTTATATAAATAAATTACTTAGTTATAAGCGATTCTTGTCGCGTGACGACAAGTTTTTCCCCTTTCTTGCACTTTCATGCCGAGAATTCTGTTTCAAACGATAATTCTGGCTGTATTTTCTGAAAGATCTTCTGTTTTTTCTGTTTAAAAAATGGAACATGTTATCCAATTACATAGTTTCTGAATAAGAACACCTGCCAATTTCATGTATTTGTGAATAAAAATGAATTCAGAAATGTGTCAGAAAGTATTGAAAATAGTCTTAAAGAAAAGACTGTCGGCATTTTTATCGTCACGAAATATCTTGAGAAGAGACTTCATTTAGCATTAAAATTGATAACATTCACTCATTTTATAAACCATTTTTGTAACCTTTTATCAATTTGTGGAAAAGCTTTGGACACTAAATTTTCTTTCTAGAGATAACACAATGCACAAGAAGCATTTCATGATTCTCATCGTTATCAATTTTAAGTAACCATTATTCCCATCACAACACATTTTCTCTATTTTCTCTTTCCCAATATTGTTAATTTTCTTCCATATATTATCAGATTAAAATTAAAAATATATATGTCAGTATGTAAATTTATTCTCCGAGTAGATAACTGGGATGGCCGACGTCTGCACCATGCAAAATTGGATACATGCCGCACTGCAATTCCGGTATGCATGCCGCAGTTTCTTTTGTACGGGATGATTAAGTGTTATTAACCTTTCCTTTCCTTTTTGCACAGACTAACCATGTTAGGCATGTTATCAAGTTTACTAAAACCAAAGGAGAAAAAGGGAAAAATAAAAAGTAAGAAAGGCAAGAAAGATGCAAGTCAAGATGATAATAATGAAAAATTGGATTACGCGTAACGCAGACGTTCTTTGCAAGGAATGTGTAGAAAACTAATAACTCTAAAAAAAAAGGAAGTGTAATTGGCTTCGTTGCATCATGTGTCAAATGTAGTTACATAAAGACTGTACTTTCTCGACACTTTTTCTGTAGATTGTAGTCGAAAAAACAGGTCTCTTAACCCTTTCGCGACCATAGGTGCAACCATATAAACACCTTCATAAAGAGCATACAAAATTTGTTTCTGGCACCAGTGAAAAAGAAAATTAATATTTGCTTTCTTTAATTAGAGCATTTTCATGATTATTTAAGAAAAGGTAACTTCTTTTAAAAAAAAGTGGTGCGAACCGAATAACATTTGTGTAAAAGCCAACGGCCCTGAAAGGGTTAACAAATAAATTATGTAAACACAATTTTACTTTTTTTCTTTTTCCGCTCTAATACATTTATGTTACGTTGTTGCTGAAATAACAATTAAAATTTAATGTAAAAAAATAAGTCGATAATTTTAATAGTGGAAGTAGGCAAACAATTATTAATTTGAATCTACTAATACGTTTCATTGAACTCATTTAGTTTCATTTTGTTATAACATCGTTAATTATAGTCCAGATATTAATATTTTTTTAATATTTTTATTTAGAATTTCATTATGTACAAACGCGGCATAACTACCGGACAAGTGCGGCGTCTCAGCCTGAATGTACGAGTGACGAGCCTCAGTGTAATGGTTTAGAAAAAAATGTTAAAAAATATTGATTATTTGTTTTGAAATTTTTTTTTGTCGCGGTACACGTGTTTTATATTTAACATTAAATAGCACAGCATGATTTTTTTTTTTTTTTTTTTATGTCCACCATGGAACTTTATACACAAATTCAAAAAAAAATGTGCGGCATAAATCCCGGAATTACTCTATAATACTCATGATTTAAATTCAAAATTCACATCAATTGCCTGAAAGTTTTTATAATATCTAACATTTTCATGTATGGATAAACTGACCAAACTTACCCGGATTTTGTTGAAATATTAGGACGTAGTTCATGCACTTTCGGATTTATAAAACTTATTAAATTTTAAGCAGTCCATAATTTCAGAGTTAAAAAATAATATTTGAGAAGTTACAAATTAAAATTGTGAAATCTTTAAATTGAAAGCAATTTAAAAAAAAAAAAAAAATCTAAATTATGTAGGATAGATGAAAATTATCCTACAAATGTTCAGTACGTGAATTCAAAAAGTTTCGCATAACTTTATGCTACGCCATTCTTTATTATTAATATACGTATACCATATATTTTTTATGTAGATATGGTTTTAGCTTTCTCAAAAAGTATTAAAATAAAGATTTCTTTAATATCATTTTTTCCGCTTTTAAACATACTTTTAAACTTGAGAAACTTAAAACATGAGTTCTCTCACTTACTCTAAAGACTTTCGTTTTTTGCATATGTTCGTTCTAGCAGGCGAAGTTGCAATTTTAATTTTAGTCGTGCGTGAAAAAATATACTTCTTAGAAAATATATGGAAATGATCAGAAATTATTTTATGTTAAATTATAAGACGCAGCTGCATTTGAAATGTTAATTTTTATCATTATTCATGAACGTACAAGCAAATATCATCTTTCATCTCTTTTAATACCTCCTTGTAGCAAGCATTCAATACAACATTGGTCATAATTAATTTAAAAATTAATAATCATAATCATTTTTCTCTTTTAATAAATTATGAACCAATATGTGCTTTTAAATGTGAAAAATTTATATAAGTCAAACTGTAGAAATTATGTACAATTATAATGTTGATTAGAATAATACAAAGCGTCCCAAAAGTTTATACACAACGGGTTTTTTTTTTTTTTTAATTTTACAACTGAAAAAGAGAAGTAACAATTTTAAAAACGTTTATAATCATATACCATATCGATTCAATAATAATACTATACAAAAATAATATTACTTGGTATGTGACCCCTCAAAGCCAAGCGGAACTCATTTGTTTTCAGAGCAGAAAAGTGGCATAAGTCATGCATATTTTTTTTAATTTCATAACTCGCTCAATTTTAATGTTATATGAATGGGGCTTATTTTTGCCTTACTTGTCAGTATAATAGTAAAATTTTACTAAATATAACTTATAGGACCGGCAGACCGTATAAAAATTTAAATTTCGTAATTTTTATGAAATGTTTTTATTGACCCAAATCGCTTTTAAAATATTTCTTTACCTGATTTAAAACATTTTGTAATTTGAACTATATGTCTATGACTAAGGGTTTAGGAATTAGCCATTGGACACCGTTGAGAGCGGACACACTGTATAAGACGAGACATTTTTAAAAATAATAACTGCTGATGATGGTGATAAACTAAAGGCAGAATGCCAGTTGTGTAAAGCAAAGTGCACCATTATAAGTGGACCTTTTGAAGCCGGAACTGATTTTAAAGCATATTTAAAGATAAGATTTTTAGTTTATACCGTTACATATTGACTGAAATATTACTTATTCTACTTTCTTTGTTTTCATTGTATCAAAGTTTTGTATAATTTACCAGACCTATGATATTCATTTAATTGAGGGTAAATTTTATTTTATTAATAGTTCTACTTATTGATATAGAAGTAGATTGTTATTAATCGTATTTTATATTGCATTAAAACATGATTTACTTTTCTTTCATTTCGATTCGGGCCGGGTTACTCTGTTCCGAACCTATGTTTGACTCTATTCAACGATACCGAGGTCTCTGCTATCAGAGGGGTGGATTTAAAATATGCTTTGATAAAAGGCTAAAATAAAACATAATGAAACATAATATTAAATGAGAAACGATTTAGGATCACGATATAAAATGGAGGAAAGCTAAAAGAAATATTATTGAATGGATTAAATGTAATGTACTAAAATAAAGATTAAAGAATTTAAAATGGAATTTAAAATATTGGAAACAAAAATATAGAGAAAGGAGAGGCAACCAAATATATTTAGAAAAAAAAATGCATCGAACGTAGGCAGATACCTTAAGTCAAAAGTCCTGGAAAGCCTTCTTTTTTTTTTTTTTTTTTTTTTTTCTTTAACCATTTGGAAAAATGGTTATTGTCCTCTGTCAGGGTAAAAAATCAAAAACATATCTGAAGCGTTTTATTGGTTGAATCCGCACTTTATTCGTTTTCTGATTGGTCTATACAGTAATCTCTATTTTCCCTTTACTTTCAACAGAGATGGATACTTCTGTTGTCACTATGACAAAAAAGTAGTAAAAACTACGAAAAAAATTAATAACTCAGAAACAAATTGAGATACAGCTTTCAAACAAATTGCATTTAAAATAACATTTTTTTCTCTATACGACGGTGGAAAAAGTAATATTGTGGGATGTTTAGAAGTTTAAGAATGAAATTTCATTTAAAATTGGTCCAGGAATATTAATGTTTAATCCATGGCGTTCGTAATATATGACCAGCTCCGTAGAAGTTTAAAAATTTACAGTATCGAAAATTGTAAAACTGAAATTTCTTTTAAAATTTGTTCATGATGCGTCCAGGAATGTTAATGTTTAATTTATGGCGTACGTAATGTATGATCAACTCCGTGTGATTTTTATGTCTTAAACGAAAAGATCAAATAATAAAAGATAAAACGAAAAGATCATTTTCCAAATGGTCGTTGTAATTTGTTAAATTGGTTTTTTTTTTTTATTATTATTATTATTAGCCCCCGGTATGCTATTTCTTTCTCCCAGTTTATTTTGTCTCCAATAAATAACGTTATCTTGTATACGCCAGCCGTAAAACAAAAGCCGATGTTTCATTGTGCGATTAAATACTCTACAGCATTTTTTAAAACTTCTAAGCATCGCACATTTCCAATGTTTATACCGTCGTATTGGGAAAAAATGTACTTTTTAATGCAATTTGTTTGAAAACTGCATCTCCATTTGTTTTTGAAATATTAATTTTTTTTTTTTTTTGTAGTTTCTAGCGACATTTGTTTTATTTTGGCAACTCAAGTACTCCATTTCTGTAGAAACTATAGAAAAAATTGTTGAAAAATAGCAATTATATCTTTTTGTTGCCATTTTCTCATAAAAATTGAAAAAAAAAATTAATTGCTATTTTGAGAAAAATATAAATGAAGAATTTATGATAAAACATGGAGCTATTATAAACTATATTTAATTTTAAGTATCTATATTAATGCAAATGACGTCATTTTACATAAAATAAAAGCGTGTGCTTTAAGTCTTAAAACTGAAATATGTTTTGCAGTAGAGTAGAGTCCCTGTTATTCGAGTCCCGCTTAACCGAGTTATTTTCTTCTGATGGACTGGTGATTTCTATTATTATGAAACAACTATTATAAATTAAGCGTTAGGTGAAGATGAAAGAGCAGCCGTAAAATGTTTGAACTCTGATTTTCTGAGTTCTAACTTTTTACGACTGCTCTTTCATCTTCACCTAACGCTTCATTTATAATGGCTGTTTCATAATAATAGAAACCACCAGTCCACCAGAAGAAAATGAAGTAATGGAAATGTCGGGGGCGACACTAAATTCTGAAAAAGCAGAATTCCTGTTCTCTAGTTTTTTTTTTGTTTTTTTTTTGCGAAAGCGTTTATAAAAACAAACTAGTATGTTGTGGCCATCACAAAACTTTCTTCTATCTCATACTTGTCAATACTTCAAAATTCATTATCACAGTGCATCTATGCTCATCATAAGGATTCTAAAAAGATGAAATTCCGTGCATTAGTTCTTGAGATATTACTGTCCCTAAAATCGTAAAAATCCATCAAAATTCAGCATAGCAGCGCCACCTATTGGGTGATTTACGCCAGAACCTAATTATCATCAACTTATGTCAATGTCTAACTGAATATGAAGTTTGGGGAAAATCCGTGCATTAGTTCTTGAGATAGAGTTATTGCGCAAATGCTGACAAATGCAGCATAACAGCGCCACCTGTCGAGCGAATTACACAACCACATAATCAGCATCAACATTTATCAAGGTGTACTTGAACCTGTAGTTTGATGAAAATTCGTGCATTAGTTCTTGAGATAGAGCTATTGAGGAAATAGTGAAAAATGCAGCACAGCAGCGCCACCTGTTGGACGATATTCACCAACACGTAGTCAGCATCATTTCATATCAAAGAGTAACTGAATCTGAAGTTTGATTAAAATGTGTCCATTAGTTCTTGAGATAGAGCTATTGCAGAAATCGGTAAAAATGCTGTATAGCAGCGCCACCTGTTGAGCGATTTACACCAAAATGTACAAAATGTCAATTAATATCAAGGATTAACTGATTCTGAAGTTTGGTGAAAATTGTTGCATTAGTTCTTGAGATACAGCTATAATGGAAATTCTGAAATGTGCAGCATAGCAGCGCCACCTGTTGAGCGATTTGCACCAAAACACAAACAGCACTAATTTATATCAAAGTATACTTGAATCTGAAGTTTGTTGATTTTCCAAGCATTAGTTGTTGAGATAGAGCTATTGCGGAAATTGTAACATATGCAGTATAGCAGCGCCACCTGTTGAGTGATTTACACCAAAATGTTCAAAACTTCAATTCATGTCAAGGACTAACTGAATCTCAAGTTTGATGAAAATCCGTGTATTGGTTCTGGAGATTGAGTTATTGCGGAAATCGTGAAAAAGGCTGCATAGCAGCGCCACCTGTTGAGAGATTTACACCAAAAACTATTCAGCACCAATTTATATCAGGGACTAACTGAATATAAATTTTTATTAAATTCCGTGCATTAGTTCTTGAGATAGAGCGCCCACAAAATTTGTGTCACATACAGACAGATTAACAGATTCACAGACTGACAGACAGACATTTTGTAAAAACATGTTTTTCGGGTTCTCTGACCCCTAAAACGTATAAATCCGTCGAAAAACGAAAGTCGAAAATTTTCACGAATCCAATACTTTCTTCTTTTAAAGATAGAAGGAAGTGAAAAACAGATAGAATTATCGGGATATCAATTTCTACTATCACGGAGGCTGAAAATTTCCATAAGTCTATACCGTGTTTCACATAAAAACTAGAGAAAATTGTGAAAAAACCATTAACAAAGAACGATGAGCCAAAAATTACACTATGAACGGCATTGAACCATTAACAAAGAAAGTGTTTACTCTATTTGTTTATATATTCATGCATATTTCACGCGGTTTGAATTTTATCTCAGTGTAATCTTTTTACAAATAAAGGCAATGGTTCAAAAATTGTTAAGAAAAAACTTGCTGGATGAAAAATAACTTGCTGTGTATGCTAGACTTAAAATGGAAACGCCGCCTATCAATTTGTTATAATATGTCTTTTATCTGCCGTAAATGCCTCTTTTAGAAATTTCTTCTTTTTTTATACTCTTATTTTCTCATTTATTTTCAAATTTCAAGGATAGATTACATTTATTTAGTGACATTTTACGTGTTTTATAAAATGTTTACGCTGAATTTTATTTAATTTAGAGCTATAATGATTAAATTATTATAAATTACGAGTAACTACAACAAATGGAAAATAGCTTTATTAATATAAATACATTAGTAGAATGAATTATTCTAACAAAATAACTCAAATCAAGGTTATGCGGCTGCTATTATAACATACGATGCGATTGTTAAATTTTATGATATTAATAATTTCCATCTAAAAAACCTGATCAAAATTCCGAAATTAATTTTTAATATATATTTATAAACAAAAATAACAACAATGAATCCTCGATAAGTAATCACTTGAAACTTTTCATTCAAGTGAGGGCACAAAAATTTTAATTTTAAATTATCTCATCTGTGAGTTATCTATGGGCATAGGAACAATAAAAATATTTCGACAGTATTCCTCGTTCATTTGAGGAACGACAGGAGAAATTAAAGCATTGACATCGTTGTCGTAATGCGGAAATCAGTGTAGACAGCAAAAAAAAAAAAAAAAAAAAAATCGACACATAGCAGCTACTTAACCTTTAACTGATGTTACCGGTCTCTCAGACCGGTTCAATTTTTATAGTTTAACTTGCAATTTTCAGTTTAACTACAAACCTTATCGAAATTTTGTTCCGTTTGGAACTTTAGTACTATCACCAGAGACTTTTGAATAGGTGAATTTTAATTATAACAGTCCTGTACAAAAAGTTTAGTACAAAAACACCATCCTATGACTTAATCGTGCCTTTTACTCATCTTTCGATGGGGCGGTCTCACAAACCGCTTCACGCTAGTTATGTGACAATTTCTGTGACATCAGTTAAAGGTTAAGTGAAAAGTTAACTTCTCACTGCCACATGTACTCAAATATCTCAGGAAAATCATTCATCTAACGGGATCATCATCATCAGGAAATCTGTGTTTTTAGCAAGGAATATTATACGCCAGAAGACATGTTCCATTGTCGATAGTTAACTGAAAGCGAAAGTATTCAATGATAGGGCTGGGCGATATATCGATAAAATCGATATAAATGCAAATCGTGATAACGATCTTAAAAAAACCCTACAAAAAGGTATATTATGAATATCATAATCGTGATGTAAACCGCGATTATCATGATTCTTCATTAAACCGCAACATTAAGCAACGTTTCTTCGGCTTCGTTTCGCGGCCACCCTGAACAACAACAACAAAAAAAAATGCTAAAAATCATTAAAAAAATTAAATATATATTAAATCCTTTCAATCCCCCCCCCCCGCCCCGCTGCTCAACGATGCGAATCTTTGTGACTCCTTAAAGCTCTAATCAAATCAAAATTAGGCAATTTCTGACACATCCGTGAAATTATTTTTAATCTCAAGAAATTTGCAAGTGCACTTATTCAGAAACTATGTGATTAAATAGTGTTTTCCATTTTTTAATAAAAGCAAAGAATCTTTCAAAAACTTCTTTAAAATTTGGCGTTTAAAACTGAATTTCAGGATGCGACTGCTATTTGCTCCCTCATGATGACATTTCTGTCGCTGTTAAGTCCTAAAAATTTCCTTAAAAAATTAACTTTGACAAAATAGTCCTTGAATTTTTAAATGTTTTAAAAACATCTTTTAGCTATCAAATTTTATTTGAGACCTTATAATTTTTCCCGCTACAAAGTGAAGTAAAAAGTATGAACGGAAATTATTGAATTTTTATTTTCCTTTTAGTCCCTTAAACTGTTTGTAGGTACAAAATAGTATGGTGATAAATATAGTAAATAATGGTATTGCTTAATAAGGAGAAACTTGCTCTTAGCTATTTAGTTATAATTAGTAATTAATAATATTTTGAAGCAATTTTTTTTGTAATCAAATTAAAATAGTGGTAAATATGCAATATCGTAAAAAGACACAAACTTCATTTGAGACATTACTTCTGCTCTTATAGCGATTTGACATCTTTTTCCCCCCTCTATTTTTCTCCTTATGAAAACCCAGCTCGATTTTTTTTTTTGGGGGGGGGGGGGAGGGGTGATGTATGACATTTTTTTTCCATGGTATTTACATGACCAATAGTTGTTAACAAATGTCAGCTCTCGAAGTCTTTTAACTGTTGTACAGCCGACTCTCTCAAAATCCTCTGCATGTGATTTACTTGCTTGTTTAACCCTCTTATTCACGATTCTCCTCCCCCCCCCCTCCCCCACAAATCGGTCGGTAGAATTAAAATGTTATTATAAATTGCAATAAAAACTTATGCCGTAAATAAGACTTGGATGCATAAAAAACATCACTAAAAATAAAATTTTGAAGAAAACCTTTTCCAAAACATTGTTTTATCATTTAAGGGTGTATTTCAATCCAAATTGCTTATTTTCTGATTTATTTTTAAATTCATTTTTGCTCTCGAGTGCATCAAACTGGCACATTCTCTTATTTAGAAACTATATAATGTGCCGATTGTCGATTTTAACTATATTATAATAATATAGTAATAAAAATATATTAACGATATTAACTTGTCGATTTTTGATAAATGCAGAAAGTATTGCAAAATATGCTGTCAAAGTTGGTGTTTTGAACCGAATTTTCCGAAGTGGGAGATCTGGGAATTAAAAAAATGGTCATACTGAGAAAATAATTGTTTATAAATCAAATTCTAATTAATTGAGCAAAAAATGAAATCACGCGGCCTCTTATACATCTCTTCAAAAATTACCTCAGCAAGTTTCATGTTTTTACTTTTAAAAATGAGTCTGAAAATATCTCAGAAAATTTCGAGCTGTTGAGGGTGAAAAAATATTTTAATTAGGAGCCTCATATGATGTTCACGGGAACAAGAGGACAGTTTCTCTAGCAATATCTTTTACAAGATAATTAAATTTTACAGATAACTGTGAAATTTGTATAACTGTTAAATTCTTGAGAAACTGAATATAACTGTTTGAAAATTCTAAGAATGTTGGATATTTTTTCAGCAGTGGGCTCTCCCCGTTTAAGACAATTTAAAAACACAAAAATTTACCATTGTCTCTTCCATGCTTCCCCCGAATGAAAAATCCCTAGGTTTTTTTGTGTTATTTTAAATTGCACAGTTTTCCTTTTTTTTTTTCTTTTTTTTTTCTAACCATGACAGATTTTGAATTAAATAAATTTGAAAATTCAGGGAGGGATAATGATACTTCCTTGACCCCTTACAGGTGTCTATTTTAAATGAAATCTCTATTCTTTATAATGCACAGGTTCTTAATTTTAAAAATCTCATGATTAAAAAAAATTCTTCCAAAAATAGTAAAACAAAATTTAATAATACAATTCTGATTCTGGAAAACTTTGTGAAATGTACCTTTTCTGTATCAGGAAAATTTGACCTTAATCTTAAGAGATATACATATTACTAATCCTCCCTTTTAAAATGAAGACATTGCTAAGATCTATAACACTTAAAAAATAGATAAAAAACGGTGTGTTTATATATATATAATTAGAATTATTTGAACCATTCTTTAATCTTTAAGAATTTGTTAGTAGCAGGTACATATATACATACAGGGGTTGTCTACAAATGTCAGTCTAATTCTGTATTTTCCATTTCAAGAATTCTTTATTATCTGTTTGACAGCCTTATTTAATGAAAATAAGCTTCGCAATAACAATATTTTCATAAAAGAAATTGACCTAAAAAGCTTGAAACATATTTGTTTGCTCATATCTAAATTAGAGGATGTTTTTGTTATAGTCTGTAAATACCTCAGAAATCTTATTTAACATATTTAAAATCGCATTCTTACTTCTAATCTTTGCAGCATGACTGAAAATTATGTTAAATCTAATGTAAGCAATTTAATTACAACTGATGTGAAAAAAAAAAAACCTTGTTGAAACAAAATATCTCCTCCTAGTAGTATAAAAAGTATTTTTTTTTTTTTACAATAAACATTTTTTTCATTAAAAAAAGTCAAACTTTTCCGAATATAACCAGTTTTATAAAGTATAATCATAGTAATATTTTTTTTCCACTTGTTGTTTAAGACGTATGAATGAGAAAATATTTGAAATTTTACAATAAAAAACAAGTTAATACGTATAAACAGTCTTCTATAAATGTAAAATCATAGAAAAAATCGGATCTTGACTCTAAAATTATTTTTATTAGGAATTTTTGATACTTATTTTTCAATGTATCGCTATGCGTTCTTCAATGTTTTGGGAGGATGAGGGGGCGTGGCAGGCTTCACTTTCATAGCATTGCGTAGCGGAGCGTTGCCTTCTCCATTAGTTCAACCTCCTTGCCGTTTATTGATGTTATGCACCATCGGTGTTCCTCTCCCCACTTCCCGCCCCCCTCCCCGCGGAAGAGCCTTTGTCTAAATTTTGCTGTCACCCCTCATGTGACATATAGTTGCAAAGGCCTGCGACTACTTACTGGTGATATGCACCTCCGGTGGTCCGGCCTCCACTTTGCCCTCCCTGGGGGGCACTTTCCTACATTTTGCCAACACCCGTCATGTGACATATCGTTGGAAAGGCCTGCGACCGCTTAATCATTTTATGCACTTCCGCTGCTCCGCCCACCACTTTTCCCCCCTGGGGGCACTTTCCTAAATCGATATATCGGAATATCATGATTTAAAGATGCCGATTTATCATGATATTTAATTCTAGACATCGCCCAGCCCTATTCAATGATCCTGAGAGCGAATAGAAATATATACTCTTCTGAGAAATAGTTGGTTTAGTTCGCCATCTGATTGATTTGACAGTACTTATTGTCCAAAAAGGATCGATAAAAAGAAGAATATGATTCTTTTTGTTCACGATACTGGACCAGCATCTAGTCAACGGCCGCACGCATGTCATTGTATTTGGCATAATTACCTGCGGCATAATATTATGTCACATTAATAAAATTCTGGTAGTTACCGTTAGTATTTTCCGTGATGCTTTTGCTGAGATCTTTTGTTTCATAGTCAATAAGACGTTACGTCATTGCACAACTTTTTTACAGGATTGTTTTGATAATGATGGTGCTCAACGCCTATCTAGACTGTTATATTTATCTGACCTATTTCCCACTGTAAACGTGTGAAATGCATTGGGGTAATATCTTTCTGTACCCAATTTGCCAACCCAATCCCTTTCTGTCAACAATCTTCGCCAAACGAAAAGGACATTCTCATTAATGCAATGAAAGAGCATATAGATGTTTAGCTACTCTCCTATAAAAGGAGTCTACTTTCTGAATGCGAGCGTTTTGTCCGATGTTAAACTGTGAGCGTGAAAGTGACCTCTTTTCTTCATTTTTTTTAATTTTCCCAATTGATTTTGTGCCTCTTGTAATCTGCAGTTCGCGATTTTCGCTATAGTTTTATGTTAATTAAAGAATGCTGGTCACGCTGCAGATTGTAAAAGTGGGTTAAAATTTCGAATCGGTAGATTTTCGGTAGAGCCTTGCCTAATCGAGGGAACACAAGTCTTGAGTTTTCGCCTTTCGATATTTGAAGTTCGGTTCGACAACATGTGTCCTGAGTTACTTGGGGTCTAGAGTTAGTAGAGAGAATGCACGATTTTGGGTAAGAGAATATTTCGCCATAGTAATAGAGTTTTTGCGGCAATTACGTGCTAGTATTAAGTGACAGTTTACGTAAGTTTTCAGTTTGTATGGGCAGTAATTGATTTTAGCCCCGGTGTTTGTTCGAGATCGAAAGTGACCTCGGATATAGCTTGAGCAACCAGCCGTCTGCACGTAAGGTATATTTCGATATAGTAATTTTGCATTTTCATGTTTTAAGCGTTAACTTGAAGACTGGCGTGAATTTAGTTCAGAGTAGCGTAGTTTAAATTTAGAAGCTCCACTGCAGTCCTTCCCTATTTTAGTTTCAATAAACACTGTTTTATACTTTAAACTTCAGTTTATCTCAATTACTCGTGACGGCTCTGATGGGGTTGTAATAAGCATAGTTGCAATTTACCACAACAGCTCCTCCATCAACTAGTTTTCAGCAGTCCAGTAATTTTTATTTTTGTAGATGTGTTATCTAAATAATATGTATCTTTTTTACCAACAACTTATTTTAACAACAGTTTCTGTGCATCAATGCACAATAAACCTACCTTTACATAATTTTAAACAATCTCGCAATACCATTTTTCTCGCTAGGCCAACAACTATAGCTGCTTTTCCTGCTATATAGTCATTGATGCACTGTCGTTAGGTTTTTGTCCACGAGTGTAACTGTAGCTTCACCTAAGTTTTGCAGAAGAGCACCTCAATGAAAGTGTACTGTTAGTAAAAACATCGTAGCAATGATGCTAAATTAATTAAGTTTGTAACAAAAGTTTGTTGTATTTGATAATAATAATAATAATAATAATTACTAATATTTTACGTCACATGATGTTCAGAAAATTACATACATTAAAATCTCTGAAGAAAAAATCTTTCATTAATTTTGGGAGGTATAACAGAAGTATTTGGCTTTCAGAATTTTCCTTATTAGTAGAATATTACATTAGTAAATAATTGTAACATTTAACTGAACATTTTAAAGTCATAGCGGCGCAAGTCATGTTTTCTTAAATTTTAAAAGAAAATGTAAATACTAGAAATGTTACAATGCATTCTAGTACAGTAGAATATCTTAATATCTTCTGGTGTTATCTATAGGCAGTTTTGTCAAACTATGACTTACTGTTCTTTTTATAAGTAATTTATAGGTCTAGAAATTATGCATGCTATTAGTACCAATTTTCAAAAGCAATGACTTACACCAGTATGGGTTTAAATTTGACACAATTGCATCACGTAATACGAAAAGCATTTAATTTTGCTCTAAAAACATAATTTACTGTAAAAAATTTTCAATACTTTCTATGAGAATTACTAATTTATGTATTTGTTTTATGCAATTTCTTTCTTTTCTTTCAAAAAAAAAAAAACATATGGCTTTTTGTTATAAAATAACATAATCTTCAGAATAAATTCGACACTGTCGCTGTAAATTTTAAACACACTCTTAGAGTTTGAGAAAATACTTATTCTATTCATATTTCTTTAAAAATAAATATGATTGAAATTCTACTGGCATTCAGAGGAATTTATTAAATTTTATGAAGAAAACTCAGAAATATTTAAATATTTCTTAATACTCAGCTGCCAAACAAACTCGAGGTCAGGGTTTTTAATATCAGTATAATTCACATTTACATAATCAGCATCAGATAAATAAAAATATGTACGAGAATTTTATGTCTACAAAAATTGCAACGACAGCAAAGCTTTTCTCTATAAATGTTAAATTTCAAAAGAAAACTTAAAATATGCTTATCATATTCTTCATTTAAAAGAAAAAATCCCTTTACTGGCATTACATGGATATTTCATATGTTTTTCTTTGACCGAAATAAACAAATATGGTATAGTAAATAAATAAGTAATTTTTCTAAAAAATTCTTTTTAAGCGTCTTTAAAGTTTTGTAAGGCTAAATGTTAAACCGCAAGATAAAATTATAGGCCTAAATTCCATAACTAGGTTCATGTTTACATACAAAATAAAAGGATTGTAACAAATAGTATGGGAGATTTAATTTTAGTGTAATAAATCATTATAAGTATAGTGTTTTTCAGGGTTTCAAGCTTTTTAAATGAAAAAACCAAAGCAGTACTAAAAGATACCGAAAAATAAATATAACTACATATATATATAACAACTTTTTACTAATACCATAAAATAGAAAAAAAAATGTATCATAAATTGAGGGCAGAAAACCGCACTAATCCTTCTTTGGTGATAAACATTTAACGGCAAAATCCACGGCAACACATCACTGTAATTACCATGCACGACGTCGGTGCTTATACACAAAGAAAGAACAATTAATTATTTCGTCACCAACATGCATTGTATTTTATTATTTTTTTTTTGTTTTGTTTCATTATACATTTATTTTGTAAATTAGTGATATTTAACCGCACAGTGCGAAATTTTTAAAATCTAGCATAATTCATTTTTCGAAATTTAAAATTTACACACTATATGAATAATCTGGGTATTCAATGCTCGAATAAACCTAATACATGAGTTGTTTTGTCAGTTGCCGGTTGCCGCTCATAGAGGAAAAGATCCAAATACCGGCTACGACTTTTGTTTTCAATCTAGATCCTACAATTTTCAAAATCAATAAAAGGAAAAGGTACAGCAGGATACCTTGACATATTTTACAGCTGTTTAGAAAGAAAAAAATCATTTTAAAAGGCGTTTTCTCTTTATAAAAAGCAAAATTCCGAAAGTCTGCAAATTTTGAGTTTTGAAAATGGGGTCTAAATACCGGCTACCTAAGTTTTTTCCAAAAGATTCACACAAATATTCATAATGTCAATAATTTAGCAAGAAGAACATTATTTTAATAAATTTTATTGATTAATAACATTTCTTATGCACAGAAAAATGCGTAATTTTTAATAAGCAAGCTTTTTTGTCAAATTTATAAAAATTTTAACAACTCTATCTGAAAGTGTTCTTTTCATTATGACTCTAGTTTTGTTTTTTAACGTGTAAAATCAGCTTGCTACTTGAAATGATAGTTATTTTATCTGAAAAATCACAAACATAATAATCACTCTCTGCATCGGTGCAGTCGCTATGGACACACATATCGCAATCTTAAGATTGAACCCAAAGTCCCCTAGCCCATTCTTGTCCGCAGAGACCCTCGCAGAAGACACAAATTGCGTCATTTCACTTTTTTTAAATCCAATTTTGGCCTCTTTCGCCTGCTTTTTCTTCATGTTTACCTCCATCTATTTTCTTCTTCTCTTCACATTTGTTGCAGGCAATTTTTGAATGGCCAACTGCGATTTTTTGTGAAGGGATCCGGTAACCAGTGTCACTCCTGAAGACTTGTGGCCACGGTATTTTTTTTCATATTGCTAATTGGGACTGGAACTATTCCTGAACCATTTAAATTAATTTATTAATTATGAAAGCATTTAAATTAATTTATTTTTCTCCTCTTCAAGCAGTGAAAATCCAGAGAAGTCTAAATACCGGCTACCCGGTATTTGGACCACTCTAGGTAGCCGGTATTTGGACCACTGCTATGTTTAAGTTAAAACTGGTATTACTCATTCATATAGCAAAATACCAAAAACTTGCGTGCGGCAACTGAGAGATAAATATGTCTAGACAATAACTTCATCATTAATTCAAGCCAATATACGACCAATATATTTTCTTTTAATGAGAAACACTTATCTGAAAAACTTTTCATGCCTCAGATTACGTCGTTTTGACACTTTTGCATTTGCTGTTTGTAAATGAGACAGACTTCAGCGACGTACTTCTCGTAAATTTCTTTTCTCAATTAACGTTTCAAATTCTGCCTATCGCCACTGGGCTGCGATGATCTCATTTCTCAGAGCACCTAGTAACCGGTATTTAGACCCTAGCCAGTATTTGGACCTTTCCCTCTAACATTAGCAGAAGGAGATGTCGCGTGCTACGTCGCGTCGCGTCGTCGAGATTCATGGCTCTAACAACTTGAATTCAAAGTTACGTGAATAGTGATGACATGTGTCTGTACTTGTAATTATTTCCAAATTTTGTCTTTATAATAAAGTAGTTTATGCTTCATTAGTATTCATAAATTCACTTACGGTTTTAACATATGGTATCACGTATATCAATCAAATTCTGCCACAACATTAAAGCTTGACTCGTAATCTATTAAAGTCAGCAAAAATGTTTTGTACAAAATTGTGCGTTCATGCTTTGCGATGTTTATTTTTTAAATGACTAGGGGGCTCTGCCCCCTGTGAGCTACGCTCGCCAACCCCCGTTCTGGCACCGCAAACTCTGACAGCACGCTAATTTGATCGGCTTTAAAAAAAAATTCGGAAGAATGAATTATAATTTTAAAAAACAGTGCCCCTCTCCCTGTTAACGGGTTGTTTTCGACTTTGATTAAACCAGATCAGTGAAACATGTGAAAATAAGCTAATATAAAATGATTTAAGTAAACAGAATCTTTGTCTTCCGGTATTTTTTAACAATGCTATAAGAAAGTTTTTTTTAAGTAATACATGTTAATTGTATCGTTTTAAAACTGACATAATTTTCACCAAAGTTTTCTTTCTCTTTTTAATATTCACGTGAAAATACTTTTGTTGTTAGAAAGGCAATATTATTTGCGCTGTCTTGGTATTCTCAGCCCAAGAGCAATGCAACTTTTGTAGACACTTCAATAACATCTGCATTGGTTCATTGGTTCAAAATATCTCAATTTGTTGATTTTCACAATTGTATAATTCTGTAAGCAGGTAAACCCTATTGGTTTACAATGGAAGTCTATGGGAATTTGGCGAAATATTAGAAATATCGACAAGTTGGTGACAAACTTGGCGACAAAACAGGGTCCTCCCTGTGGTAACTCCCCTTATAGGTATGGTGATGCATTAAATGATGTTCAGTAGATATAAATTAGTTTTAAAAGATTATCTCAAAATATGAATTAAATGTCTCGCGCAAATATTTTTTTTAATTTAAATTGTTTGGCAATATTATGGTTTGGCAATTTTAAATATGGCGTAATTTCCTCCATTTACATCTTTTATCGCATATTAATGAATTTGTTATTTTACAATTTTCTTTCTCTTTTAAAATTCACGTGTAAATATAGTTTTTATGACGTAATTATCAATGTTTTCCTCCTTTTAATTCGTAATCATTTAATTCTCATTTGAAAGTTTTTTTCTGTTTATAATAATCACGTGTAAATAAATGTTTATTTGAAGTAAATATTATTCTTTGCGTTGTTTTAAATTTGGAAACAATTTAAAATAATACGCTTACCTAAAAGTTGTAAAAAATATCTCTCGAAATGCTGAAAATTTAAATTTAAAATAGAAATAAAACCTCAAAAAATGAGTCAAATTAAAAAAATAAATGCAGTCTACACAACGGGAAATTCTAACGCATAAAATGATCTGAAAATGATTAAATTCCTATGTATAGTTTTTGCTCCTATAAAACTTTTTTAATGGAACGATTTTGACCAACTTTAACATTAAATATCTCTTAAAATAATTCTTCGATTTGAAAACTGTCTGCATCAGCGTGTTTATCAAACATTTCTCTATAATACCACCGATTTTCATTTTTTTGTATGCGATATTTTTCTTAATATTAACGAAGAAAGACGACCTCCGTTCACTAAAAATTCAAAACCGGCGGTGGTGGTGACAGCGTTAGTTACTTTTTTTTATAATAGAGAGACTCTTTATCTGACGATTTTTTTAATTCTATTCCTACTACTCTTTAAAACAGTAAATTTTATCCTATACTTCTAAACAAATTTAAGAGAAATATATCCTAAAGAATAACTTCGCAAAACAGTGGTACGAATAGAATATAAAAATATTCGCTAGTGGTAGTCTTGTATATATAAAAAGCTCAAACAATTTTTTGTACTGTATATAGTTTCAAATATAGACTAACGTTTTGTAACTTTTGTAATAAAGACAATTATTCTTCATTTTCATCACAACTAATCTAAAAACTTAATAAAAACACACTTGATTCATTCAATGAAATTAATTTCTGCCAGAGTCTTAAAATCTCACACAGGGATCGTTTGAAAAATCAATGATATTTGTAAATTTCGATTAGTTTTCAAACATTGTTATAACTATAACTATATCTGATCTGTTGTGTTTCCAATCTGGCTCTTTTGATATTATTTCTTTTTCTTCCTAAAGCAGTAATGTGAATAAGTTCTGCAGTAAAACTTCGATTACCCATCAATTGTGATTGATGGAGATAAAAGAATAGACAGATGGTACAAAGTTCTCTAACCCCTTTCTCCCTCTTCAACAAATACCGGTGATTGACGACAAAGATTAAATTTTATCACGGGTCTTTATAGCGTACAGATGAAAATCAATATTATAATTAGATATTGACTTTATTATTATAGCTTCTTTGTTCTCAAACTAATACATTACATACGATAAAAGAAAATATTTTTTTAAAGTGTAACTCAAATAACTAAATATACTTTATAAATGTACTACGCATGTTGTAATAAAATACATTGCGTCACATTCTATGTTATATGCAGATTATCGAAATTTTATATTTTCTATATTTTTTGAGAAATGAAATGGCATAATACACATTTGTTTTAATATAAAATAATTTCGTAATAAAGTCTAAAATTTGTGGATTTTATTATATATATGACCAGATGAATAATCCTGAAGGGGGAGGGGAATCCACTTCTTGGTTAGTAATAGTGGGGAAACAAAATAGGTATTTTCCTTTATATGTCTACAGAGCTATTTTTCAGCTTGCAAAACAACAAATAACAGCGAAATTATTTAGAATCGTTTATTTAACCTATATTATTTCTAGTGACCGGTGATAATAATAACTAGTAGTTAATAAAGTGGTGGGTAACATAGATTTTGCTGTATCTGTAAATGATCTACCAAGATCATCTATCTGAAGCGGTTTCCTCTTTTAAAAAGGCTTCTGTAAAAATATCGCTTCCTTTTAGAGATAGGTGTTATTTAACGTAATTTGGTAAATAATATTATTTTTACTCCGCAACCTATTTCTTCAAAAATGCATTAATAAAGCAAGATACGTAGAGTTTTACACACTTATTAAAAGATTTTTCCGCCTTATTTTATATCAGAAAAATATTACAAATTTAGCAATTAAACGAGAAGACTACAACTTTTGCAATTTAATATTAAATAGAAATTTTCTAATGAAAAAACAGTGTCGGAATCCTGTAAATTCCGCGATATCTACTCATCTTTGTGAAAACAACGTAGCATATATATTTTTTAAATACGGCTAGGGGCTCTGCCCTCTATGGACTACACTCACCAACCCCCATTGAGACACCGCATACTCTAAAAACATGAAACTTGATCGGCTTTAAAAATATTGAGGAAGACTGAAATGTAATTATAAAAAAAAAAAAACAGTGGCCATCTCCCTGTAAACAGGTTTCCATTGATTTCCCTTTGATTGGGGAATTTTAAGACCGAATCAGCTGTTTTTAAACATCTACTGGCTGTTTTCATGTTTGATTAAAAAAGATCAGTTAAACATTTGAAAAAACTAATATACAATTAACTGTGTAAACAGAGTCTTTGCCTCCTGGTATTTCTTTTAACAACGCTATAAGAAAATTGTTTTAAATGAGGCATTTTAAATGCATCCTTTTAAATCTGATGTAATTTTCTGTGTCTGAATCCTGTAAATTCTACGGAATCTACTCATCTTCGTGAAAACAACGTAGCATATATATTTTTTAAATATGACTAGGGGCTCTGCCCCCTACAAACTACGCTCACCAATCCCCATTGAGACACCGCATACTCTAAAAACTCGCTAATTTGATCGGCTTTAAAATTATTGAGGAAAACTGAACTGTAATTTAAAAAAAAAAAAAAAGTGGCGATCACCCTGTAAACGAGTTTCCATTGATTTTCCTTTGATTGGGGGAGTTTTAAGACAGAATCAGCTGTTTTTAAACATATACTGGCTGTTTTCATGTTTGATTAAATAAGATCAGTTAAACATTTGAAAAAATTGTTTACATTTTGTTTACATTTTAAAACCTCATCAAAATAGTTGTAACTTTTCTAATAAATATGTTACATATAACATATGATAGTAATAATCAGTATATCTGATGAAAATACAAGTATTTTTTAAATGAACTATTTAATGATTTTTTTATCCCTATTACTGTATTTGATTAATAGTAGTTCAAAAGCCATAATTTTATATTCTAAAATCATTAAAAGCACTCTGCAAGCAGTCCTTGCTCAATCACAAAAGCCTGCCACTAAAAAACTTTAATGCAGAAGATGTAATGTATTTCTCATATGTAAACAATGAATTTTGCAGTTAAGCAGCACATGTATTTCACAAATATTGCTATTTCTTGAAATACTAAATTTGATACATTATCGTCTTTAACACATTATTTTGGGGTAATGAAAACATTGATTATTGTGAGTTTTATTAAATTATTATATTAAAATTTCAATAGTTTATTATTATTATTATTAAATTTTTTTGTAAATGAGTGTTATAATCAGTAGCAGCTCATAACAGGTTTTTCTTGCAGCACTAAAATGCATGCCTTCCAAAAAATTGTTGCCTTATTTAATGGAAGAAAGTTCTGCCAAAAATAAGGCAAAGATTTCATTATTATTAAAAATAGTGAAAAAGGAATAAATTTGCCAGCCATGCATTTAGTGTCCCCAAAACTGTCAGTCATGAGCTGCCACGGATTATAATTATTTTGCCCAGCCATATTTGGATCATGCTTCAAGGTAATTCAATACTGCCAGTGTGTGATCTATGCCTATTATGTAAAATTTTACAATTTGCACAATTTCTGGTTCCAATGAATGTAATTTAAAGCATGTATACGAGGTAAATTTAATGATGTATGAAATATGACCTATATAATGCAAAATTCTATAATGCAATCGACTTCTCATCCCAAGGTGTGCGTTATAAAGATCTTCTACCATATTCATATGCAGTTCAAGTTCACTCATCAAAAATCTTAAAGATTTAGTATCTGTGACTGCTCTGAAGAAGGCATTATTACAATTTTATAATTTTTTCATTCTGTAGCTCAAATTACTCAGCTTAGAATTTACCTATCCGAACATTGCCATCTTGATTTTTTTTCCCACTGTCTTTTATGTTGAAATTTGTTTTTTTACTTTATTTTGATTGTCACATAAAAATGAGCTCTCCTGTGTTTTCTAATATGCCGTTATTTATAAATATTGTATTTACCATAATTCGTAAATAATGACATAAGTAAAAAATGTCAGTCTGGTAGTAATCAAAAAAGTCAACCAATCGGCTCAGTTTTCAGGTTACCCTATTTTAGTTTGGCTTGGGTTGCATGGGAATGTTGATGCGTGCCAAAAAAATGACAATATTGGATATTTCGCTTGTACTGGGATTCTGCTGAAGATCTTTATAATGCAATTATCTATATAATTTATTTCCGAGATGTAAACAATGGATTTTGCAGTTACAAATCGCCTGTATTTCACATACATATTGTTGAAATATCTGCTATTTCCGGAAACACTAAATTTTACACATTTTGATCTTTAACACCTTATTTTGGAATTCTGTAATGAAAACATTGTTGCAGTAAAAGACCTTTATAATGCAATTCTCTGTATAACAGACAGCTTCTTCAATGCATACAATGAATTTTACACTTAACAAGAGCCTGCAATCTATTTTGTAGAAATATTGCTACCCTCTAGAGGGCTAAATTTCAAACATTATTTCATCTTTATCTCCATAATTCTGATTTTTTTAATGAAAAAATTGCTAGCATTAAATTTAAAACTTTTGAAATAAGTAATAACAATGATTTGTCCAGAGGTATATTTGATCATGTTTATAAAGCATCATTTTGTTTACATTTTAAAACTTCATCAAAATAGTTGTAACTTTTCTAATAAATATGTTACATATAATATATGGTAGTAATAATAGTATATCTGATGAAAATACAAGTAATTTTTTAAAATAAACTACTTAATGGTTTTTTTTATCCTTATTAATATATTTGATTAATAGTAGTTCAAAAGCCATAATTTTATATTGTAAAATCCTTAAAAGCACTCTGCAAGCAGTCCTTGTTCAATCACAAAAGCCTGCCACTAAAAATTTTAATGCAGAAGATGTAATCTATTTCTCAGATGTAAACAATGAATTTTGCAGTTAAGAAGCACATGTATTTCATAAATACTGCTATTTCTTGGAACACTAAATTTGATACATTATCGCCTATAACACATCATTGTGGAGTAATGAAAACATTGTTATTATATTAAAATTTGGTACTTTTCGGTTAGCCGGGCGCCAGTGTTACATTTACATTCATATATACATATATATGCACATATATGTACATGTACAGTCGTGGGGAAAAAAAGTAAACACCCCCTACTAACTCCTCAACAAATTATCGTAGAAGAAAGTTACTGGTACCGAACGATTGGAAATAAAGTCTACTTTTAAATGGTGTATATAAAATTTGCGTAGTGGGCCATCTACATATTAAAACGAACCATAACTTTGTTTTTTTTTCAAGAGCAGTACGCAATTCTGACAGCATAAATGAACTCTACAACCTTCAATTAGTCTAAAAACAAATTTTTATGCAATTCGTACCATAAGTTTCCTAGAAATTAATTATTTTAAAACGAGCGTATTTTAAGGGCTGTATTCAAATTTAAGTTCGATACTCGATTGTTAACCGAAAGAGCTCCCTTCTTGATCAAGGCACCTTAAGCAGTCAATGAAGCCTGTTAGATTACAGGATAGCATAAGAAATTTCAAACTATTTAGTCACTTCTATGATAGATGGCCCCTTAAACCATAATTTTGCCGTTTTTTAAGCATAATTTGAAAACTACTTGGAAGAAAAATATAAAATTTTGGATTTCCATAAAGCACGACTTAATAAATCTGAATCCATAAAAAAATTGTAGGTTGCAATTCATAATTTTTTCGAATATTAATTTCATAATTTATAACTCATTTCAGAAAATTATAAAAATTCCAAATCCAACGTATTTATGTTTGGGTACTTTAGTATTATTGCTACACAAAAAATTAAAACATTAGGATCATAATTTTACAAGTTATAAATAAAAATATGAAAATGTAATTTAACATTAGGAGCACTAAATTTTGAATATTTATAATTCAAAAACTTGTCATTCAAATGACTTGAAATTTGGTGTCTAGGCATAGTTTGAACCAAAGATTTGAAATATCTCGTTAAAATTGGGTATTGTCATTGAAGAAAATGAAGTTTGGATTTATTTTAATAGTAGATGGCCCCCTAAGCAAGTTTTATATACGTCATTTAAAAGTAGACTTTATTTCCAATCGTTCGGTACCAGTAACTTTCGTCTACGATAATTTGTTGAGGAGTTAGTAGGGGGTGTTTACTTTTTTTTCCACGTCTCTACGTATATATATACATATGTATGTATATATTTATGTGTGTGTGTGTGTATATATATATATGTACTATATATGTGCATATATATGTATATATGAATGTAAATATAACACTGGCGCCCGACTAACCGAAAGTTACCTAAAATTTTTTGTAAGTGAGTGTTATAATCAGTAGCAGCTCATGACAGATTTTTCTTGCAGCACTAAAATGCATGCCTTTCAAAAGTTTTTTTCTTTCTTTTTTTTTTAAAATAAATTTTTGCCGTATTTAATGGAAGAAAGTTCTGCTAAAAATAAGGCAAAGATTTCACTATTAAAAATAGTGAAAAAGTGAATAAATTTGCCAGTCATGCATTTAGTGTTCCCAAAACTGTCAGTCATGAGTTACCACTGTTTATAATGATTTTGCCCAGGCATATTTGGATGTTATATTTAAAGGTAATATCTTTAAGGTAATTTAATAATGTGTGATCTATACCTATTATGTAAAATTTTATACTTTGTACAATTTCTGGTTCCAAGGAAAGTTATTGAAAGCATGTATACGAAATAAATTTAATGATGTATGAAATATGATGTATATAATGCAAAATTCTATAATACGCACAACTTCTCATACCAAGGTGTGCGTTATAAAGATCTTCTACTGTATTCATATGTAGTTCACGCATCAAAAACCTTAAAGATTTAGTATCTGTGACTGCTCTGAAGAGGGCATTATTACAACTTTATATTTTTTTCATTCTGTAGCACAAATTACTCAGCTTAGAATTTACCAATCAAAACATTGCCATCTTTATTTTTTTTCACTATCTTTATTTACCTCAGAAGTGATTAAGATTTTTTTTATTGTAAATCCTAGAGGCTATAATAGCAAAAAAGCATCTTTAACCCCTTGGGGATGAGCAACCGGTATACTTGGCCACTTAAGGTGTTCAGAATCCTACATTATTCTCACCACTTATTTTTAATTGTAAAGTTTACCTTCTTTAAATCGGAGCATTTTCTGTGATTCAATTACAGAAAATTTTCTGTTTTTAAAAACCTGTACTAAAAGGTTAGAAATTTAGCAAAGGGCTCTTGTCGCGAAGGGGTTAAGCATCTTGAATTAAAGTGAACTTTAATAATCCTTGGCTTTAATTGCCAGTACTCTTCCAATTGAGCTATCTGTACGAGAGCCCAGCCAACACAATATTCGCTCAGAACAACTATTATCATGACATCAATTGATTGTGTGAAAAATAATTAAAAGTGTACATGATTATGTGTTTTATTTTATTATTGAGCAGCAGACTTTGCAGATCCGTTTTTTTAAAAAGCTTTAAGGATTGAAATCTCTAGGCTGGAGTGGAAAAGTGGTAATTTTGAGGAACAGGAGGATAATTTATGAAGAATTTTCTGTGTAAAAATAAAGATTAAATTTTTGTTTTTTAATGCTGGGGAATACAGGGGGGGGGGGGGTGAGAGAAGAAATAATAAAGAATTTTAAATAGGGATGGTGAAAGATTATTTTATATAAAATTAAAGAATTTAGAATGTTTAATTTTTCTTTGCACTAGGAATGAGAAAAGAGGGAAGCAGAAATTTGTAGTTTTGGATTTAATATAAATGTATGTAATTACTTTTATACGTGAGCGATGATTGTTATATATATATATATATAAAGGTTTAAAGAGTAATATTTCTTGCTATTTTTCTTAACAAAGTAAATTTTTTATATAGTGAAATTTAACATAGCTTTTTATATCTCTGAAACAAACCAACAGAAATACCCTCTAAACATGGATGTTGTACATTACTTTCATATCTTACCAAAGAGTTCTTATAAAAATCTCATAGCGCGGTGCTCTTTAACCCCTTGGGGACGAGCGACACGTATACGTGCCGGAAATAGGCCTAAGGATCCTCGTTTATCCTCACCAGTAAAATTTTACTGTAAAATTTGCCTTATTTAATCCGAGCATTTTCCCGATTTGAATAGGCACAAACTTCTGTTTTTTAAAACCGGTAGCAAAGTAATAAACATTTCGTAAAAGGCTCCCGTCGCGAAGGGGTTAAAATTGAAGTATGGTCATCCTTTTTTGCGACGAGGGAGGGGGGAGACATTGAAGGTGAATGGAAATCCTGACTATGAATTCTTTGTATTGGTCTTTAATTATTTTTTGTGCGTGTTTGTTGTTTTATTTTTTTTTTTCAATAACCTCAAAAAAGTAACGATATCAATACAAAAACCCTTATCGGGTTAAAAGTTTGTGACGCAGCACTTTATCTTATGCTCTAAGAATTTCAAATATGGAACTTAAAAATAGTAATATCAAATTTTGAGTGACGCTATGCTATCAATTATAATCTCTCTATATATTATTTATTTCATCTTTTTATTTTTTTTATAATCGCATGTGCAAAAATTATGTTCAATTTAAAAAAATGTATAAAAGTTTATTCACTGATGCTTTATCATTTACATCTCTCATAAATTCCAAGTATGAGTTTTAAAAGATATGATATCAAAATTTTAGTGATGCTTTGATGTGGCTTTAAATGTTTTTTTTTTAAATTATATTTAAATTTTTTTTGGTTTGGCTAAGATATATTCACACATCTAAACAATAGTTTTAATTTTCCAATATACTTTAAATATGTCACTTTCACTGAATTTATATAATGCATTTAAATGTATTTATTTGAATAAATTGATTTATCCTTTGTCCGATGCTATTAAAAATTTAAAATAAGATTTACGTAAATAATTTTTTTGCGTCATTGTATCCAAACTAAGTGAAATGTATTCAAATGGATACTATGAGGCAAAAAAATTATTTACGTAAATCTTACTTTAAATTTTTAATAGCATTGGACAAAGGATAAATCAATTTATTCAAATAAATACATTTAAATGCATTATATAAATTCAGTAAAAGTGACATATTTAAAGTATATTGGAAAATTAAAACTATTGTTTAGATGTGTGAATATATCTTAGCCAAACCAAAAAAAATTTAATTTAATTTTAAAACAAATCATTTAAAGCCACATCAAAGCGTCACTAAAATTTTGATATCATATCTTTTAAAACTCATACTTGGAATTTATGAGAGATGTGAATGGTAAAGCATCAATGAATAAACTTTTATACATGTTTTTTAAATTGGACATAATTTTTGCACATGCGATTATAAAACAAATAAAAAGATGAAATAAATAATATATAGAGAGATTATATTTGATAGCATAGCATCACTCAAAATTTGATATCACTATTTTTAAGTTCGATATTTGAAATTCTTAGAGCATAAGATAAAGTGCTGCGTCACAAACTTTTAACCCGTTAAGGGGTTTTGTATTGATAATGATATACGCACTTATCTACATATCGAAGTTTCAAGACAGTTCATTCGATACACGTGTAACCTGTATCGATACTTTCTTGGTAAAAAATTTAGAATATTATTTCAAGAGTAAACAACGATTATAAATCACATTAAATTTTCACCGTATTTAAAAAGGATTCAGTTTTAATAACATTCAATTCTGCAAATCTCTATCCTTATATTAAATTTTATTAGAGTCGTGTTATTAATATGTAACTGACATTAACAAAATCTAATGAAAGTTCACAATAATGAAATGAATAATTATTCTTTTTATTGTATTTTTAAAAAAATTTCATATGCACGTCATAACATAAAGTGCTATGTGTTTCATGGCATACATAAATTATTCAAATAAAAAATGCAAGAAACGCTCCTGTTAGATTGCTTGCCTATGAAAGTTCACTTTCATGCAATAAAAATCGTTTTCCAAATGCAAAAACACTATATGAGGACATAAAACAAAATTTGAAATTCATGAAGCTTTAGAAAGGTCAGAAAATCATAGAATTTCAAAATACAATAGATCATAAAGTACTGGGAAATATACGAATACTTCCATGCTTTTTATGATCGCTATATGGCTTTCGGTGTCAAAATCAAATATGAAGGGGTTTATAAAAGCAATAAAAATTTATAGTAAAAATAAATTCTGAGACAATGTTTAATTTAATATGAATAATATTAATCGATTAGTTATAGTGCATGCAAGTCCCTGCATCTGGTCTCGTAATCGATTTTACCCGAAACCGACCCGAACCGCGATTCGGGTCGGGTCGTGTTGATTTTAAGTTTTGACTCTTGCAGGTCGAATTTGTGTTGACCCGTTTTTTCAAAAAAAGTCCTGCATATTTTTCAATTAAAAACTATTAAAAAAATTATAAACAATTAAAAAATGTTTATATTAGACATGTAATTGTAGACTATTTTTTCATAATTCTTTCACTTAGGTTTCGAGTTGGGATTAGGGTTGACGAATTTTTTTTTTTTTTTATTTGTCAGGTTCGGGTCAGAATTCGGGTTGATGAATTTTTTTTAAGGTTCGATCGGTTTTCTGGTCAACTTTAGGTAGAAATTTCGAGTTAGTTTCGGGTACAATCCGACCTGTGCAGGGCTCTAACATGTATGTAACATAGCAATAAACATCAATCAATATTTAACGCTCAAGGATTATAATAATCGATGAATAATCTATTTTATCTTCCTTAAAATAAACTTGTAAATTTCACAGTAATTATATAAAACAATCATACAGCTGATTATTTCAATCAATATCCACTCCAGTTACCTTTCAATATTTATAGAGAACAATGGCGTTAACCCTCTCGCTGCGTAAGTAATTCTTCGCGATGAGCGTCTTTTACAGAATTTTTAATCTTTTGTCACCGGTTCTTTAAAGCAGAAATTTTTGGCTATCGTAATCGGGAAAAATGTCCCGATTAAATCAAACAAAGTTTTCGCTAAAAAATAACTGGTAGGAATAACCAAATAGCATTAATTAGACGGAAAAATGCATGCCCGAGAATATCTCGTGTTGCGCAGCGAGAGAGTTAAAAACAAAAGGTATAAAGTGACCAGTCACTTATACGCACATTTGTTCAATTCCCGGAACATGCCTTATGGAAAATAAAGTAAAACTTTATTCAGATAAGTAAGGTTTTCTTTTTAAAATACTAAAATATAACTAAAACTGTTATTAATCTTCTTTTACCTTTTTCTTAATCCTAGTCTAGCTCTTAATCTTCTTAGTTAATCTTCTAGTTGAATGTAGTTTAATTATCTTATTACGTTAGTTCTTATTCTCATCGTATTTTTTTTTTTTTATTCATTTCTGTTACAGTAAATAATTATAGAATAATATAGGAATTATGTTATATAATCCTTTAAAACTTAGAATGTCCTTTTTTTTCTTTTTGAATTTTCAATATTATATTGTATAAGTGTAATTTGGGATGATATTCGAATAGTTGTGCAACATAATTATTCTTCTTTAAAGAGGCCTAAAATCGTTATCAGGTATAGAAAGAGAAAGTCTTTATTTATTGTTATTTTATTTCTAGTTCCACAAACAAAATACATAATGATATTACAGTTATAAATAATATCATAAGACGAAACGCAATATTTCACCTTGATTCAAACATAAAATATATTATATGAACTTTAAAAAGTTCATTGTTTTACTTTGCAGGTGACTAAAAAATGACTAAAACAATGAACTTTTAAAAGTTCATTGTTTTACTTTACAGGTGACTAAAAAATGACTAAAACAATGAACTTTTAAAAGTTCATTGTTTTACTTTACAGGTGACTAAAATAATAAAAGAGATGCTACAAGTTAAAAACATGCATTTTATTTAAAACAACTTAGTACTTTCAAGCTTTCCCAAGCTCTTCATTAGAGGATTCTCTGATGAAAAGCTTGAAAATACTAAGATGTTTTAAATAAAATGCATATTTTTAACTTGTAGCATCTCTTTTTAGGTGCGTTCGTAATTATATAAATACATATCACCTATAGTCGTCGTTCGATCCGCCTGTCCGTCTGTCCGTTTGTCGATCCGTCCGCATATAACAGAGCAAAAACTACCGAACCGAATGGTCTGAAATTTTAAATATATAATTGTTGTAAAATTTTGTCGAGTCATCTCAAATTTTATGAAAATCGGGTGTATGGTTTAATTACAGGGACAGTCAAAAGTTTTCCGTTACATTACCTCCAATGGGAAAAAATATTTCAAGTGCATTTTAATGATGTTACAGCTTTTCGAACAGAATGAAATTGATACACACTTATGAAGTGCACTAAAATATACATTCAATATAATATGCGGTGCAAACAATATTTATAAAACTAGTTATAGTACGAATACACCTCATTTACCACGTTGACGTGCAGTTTCCAACTTGTATTATTTTAGTTACCTGTTAAGTAAAACAGTTAGTTTTTTAGTTTATATAATATATTTTATAATATTACACTTTTTGAAAAAAAAGGAACTAAGTGTAAACTTGGAAAATATAGTACAGATGTGGTAAGACAATATTTCTTGATATTTTTTTTTTTATTCGACTCCTATTTTATTCGTTTATTTTCTTTATATGGGTAGTTCTGAAATTAAGTGGAAATTTGAGTCCCAATCAATTTTTTTGTACTTTTATGCAAATAATTGTTCAAGTAAATAGATAATCTATGAAAGCACATCTAAAACTTGTATTAAAAATACTTTAGAATGAATTTGAAATTTAAAACTATTTTAATAAATTTAAAATCATACTAAATGTCACCTCCATGGTATGTCCCTCATGCCTGTTTTTACTTTACAACATGAATGTATCCCATAAGATAAACGAAAAAACCGTATTAAATGTATTAAGTTAAAAAATGGATATACTTTACTTACTTTTTAAAAGAAAATTTTGAAAATTTATATTTTTAAAAAAATTACAGACCAAGACACTTCAGTCCCCAGAATGAGAGCTACTTCCATGACATATCAGTTATAGTTATATAAAAATCTACTAGATGGCAGCATAATCTAGAACTTGGAATACAACTCAACTACGGGCAGCTACTTATTGGATGGAATATATCTGAAGCATGGTAAGTTGTTACTTGATGTAGTTTTAATTTAAAAACTTTTAATTACCGTAGTGTACTTTAATTGGGTGTCAACTCCATGGCCTGATTAATTTTGTCAGTTTTAAAAATAGCAGAATTCTGTTGATAAGTAGCGTTAAATTGCTTTATTTAATTTTATATCCAAGTAGCATTATGTTCATAGTGTGCATAGTTTAGAAAATATTAGGCCTAATCTCAGATATGTCACCTCCATGGATGTCACCTCCATGCCATTGTTGTATCATGCAGATGTTATCGACCCATGGATGTGACATTTATTGTTGTATTTTTAATTATTGAACCTATATTTTATTTTAGGTATAATTTTATATTAATAAAAATATGTTTTGAAACTGAATTTTTTAAATTCTAAAATGTTTAATTTTGTATAAATTTGATTTTTTAATGCCTTTCAGCATTTCTTTCAATACAAGTTATATTTTAGATTAAATTAAACTTTATTTTAAAGCCTCTTATTGAATTTCCTGATCTCCTAAACTTAATAAAAAAAATAATAAAAACAGAACTAAATTTAAATTTTCAGATTTTCTGTGCTAGTCAATTTGATAAAAAAATATATTTGTTTAATATACACTGGTTATCAAAAATTAAGGGAAAGTCACAAAAGCCAATTTTTAAATACGGGAATACTCAAAAGGAAGTAATATAATTCGAATAATTACTATTCCTGCAGAACAGCTAGTCCATATAACATCTCATTCAGGTCACACATGGTCACAAGAGTCACAGTTCTACGGCGAAACAAAAAATAGGAAATTCCATACGTCTCTTTTATGAGTCTCAAATGACTATTATATGTGACTCCACTGACAGGTCACTGTGACTGCTGCTTTGTGGCGAGTCACCAGATGACTTTACAATGTCATTTCATCGAGACTCTCGTGTAACTCTCATCTGGAGACTCAATTTCAAAGTCATTGTGAACGTTGCATTATGATAAATCACCAAATAATGTCCAATTAATGTCACATGGTGACTTTTCACGACTTTTCACGGTGCTGACTTTACAGTAGGGTCTCTGTTACCAATTGACAAAGTCATGTGACAGAAAGTCACCATGTGACTTTAATGTGACATTATTTGGTGATTTATCATGATGCAACGTGCACAATGACTTTGAAATTGAATCTCCAGATGAGAGTCACACGAGAATCTCAATGAAACGACATTGCAAAGTCACCTGTGACTCGTCACAAAGCAGCAGTCACAGTGACCTGTCAGTGGAGTCACATATAATAGTCATTTGAGACTCATAAAAGAGACGCATGGAATTTCCTATTTTTTGTTTCGCCGTAGTGACTGTAACTCTTGTGACCATGTGTGACCTGAATGAGATGTTATATGGACTAGCTGTTCTGCAGAGATAGTAATTATTCAAATTATATTACTTATTTTTGAGAATTCGCGTATTTAAAAATTAGCATTTTGTGACTTTTCCTTAATTTTTGATAACCAGTGTATTTTTAAAATATGGCCACACTAGAGTACTTTGCAATCGTATATTTAAAGTTTTGTATTTTCTATTTATCTATTAATCTGTTTATTTTTATCTAATTGCACGTTAATGTTTTTTAATATTTTTTAGATATCATGGCTCGGGCAAAAAGCAAAAAGAATTCTGTAGAGAAGAGAAGATAACTCAGACGAGAAGCAGAGCAGAAGAGACGGGGTAAAATTAAAGAAAATCCAGAATTGCATGAAGAATGTAAGAAAAAAGAATGCAAAAGGCATTACAAGAAGTAAAATGAAGGAAAAATAAAAGCTTTTTCTTAATTGAGTGAACGACAGAAGCGTGCACAAAGAAAGAATTGAGTACAAAAGTCGAGAGAAGAAAGCGAATAAAGAAAAATTACAGCATTTTTTTTTAATTCTACTTCACCAGAAATAGATGATGATCCAGAAATTATAAACAATCCTATTGCGAATGTTAAAGATGTGATAGGAACAGCAGATACCACTCGGGTAAAAAGTGGTCGAAAAATTGTTAACAGAAACAAAACAAAAGCATACTAAAGAATAAAATTGCTTGAAAAAGAGCTTAAAAATGTTATGAAAATTTGAAATATAAAAGAAAAAAAGATTATTATAAGAAAAGTTATCAACGCATCATAAATAAACGAAAAAAATTAAACAGTCCAAAAAAGAAGATACAGAAAATATTGAAAGGTGAAAATATTTCTCATAAAGTCAGAAAATTCCTGGAATTCAGTTCAGCATTGACCACTCAAATCGAGAAAAATTTTGAAAAAAAATGAGAAGTCTCAAACGTCAAAGAAAGCCTTTGGACTTGTCCTTTCTGAAAAAGTAATAAAGAAGTACCGCAGTATGCACAAGATTTCAGTTCGGTCCTGTTAATCTGTATTTAGCAAATGTGACCTCAGTTGAAGATTACGTAGAAGTTAAATTTATGCAAAGATGTTCAGGATTCAAGAAAAAATTTGTTTTCAGTAAGGAGCAAGCAGCAATCATAAAATATGAAAAATAAATTTGTGTGGTTTAAACAGTGGAAAGTGAACAATCGGTTACAACATATATTTGATTTAATCCCTCAAAACTGCAATATTATTAGATAAAAGTTAAATTTGATCTTTGTTCTTTTTTAACATGTTACTCAAGAGTCAAGAATAGTGTTCTTTACCTGTATTGCAATCCAGTTTTTGTTTTGATGTGTCATTTGACTTTATGTATTTCATTGAAATAACATATTATACCTCTTAAACAATAAAACAAACTAATATCGCAACAATAATTTTTTTCCAATTTAGTAAATGGACAATAAAACTTATATTCATCATTACTATTAAAGGTTGTCACCTCCATGGAATAATGTGTCACCTCCATGTTTATATGAAAAATGAAATTTAATTTTAAATAAAAAAAAATTAACCTTGACCTCTGATCATGATTTATTTATCTCTAAAGCCTTAAGAAAATGTTGGAAACACAACTTAAACGCGACAATATGAACTTTTATTTTTTACAAATTAAACAAGGTGAAATTTCTACTTAATTTCAGAACTAGCCATATATTTAACGAACTTTTACCAGGATTTTTTTCTATAAGACAATAGACCGGGAGACGGCAGCACAGACACATGGTTCGTAAGGATACCGTTACTTCTCCAGGAAGACTACCAGTATCTTTTTATAGTAAGAGAAATCTAGGTTAAACGCACAAAATTTCACCTTCTTTTAAGACAAGATTTTCTATAAGATAATGCTGGTGCCGAAAAATTTTTCTGGTCTGCTAAATTCAAGGAGGTGTACGAACCATGAGACAACCACTTCATCGAGTTGGAAGCTGAAATTCCAGAATTAGCTAAAACTCGGTTCCCATATTAACCCCTTGAGGGGCGGTGGGATATATTTTATCCCACTTAATTTTAATTTAGATTCGTACCAGAAACTTTTAAGTAAAATTTATATTTCCAACTTTGGGGGGGGGGGGGATGTTGAAAACTAACTTTTCCTTATTTTAAAATAAAATTTTTCGAATATTCCGGTGTCAATTCAACATTATAGAGACACAATAGCTTGCCCCTCAAAGGGTTAACCCTCTCGCTGCGCAACCCAAGATTTCCTCGAGGACGCATTTTTTCGTCTAATTAACTCTCCTTGATTATTCCCACTATTTATTTTTTTATTGTAAATTTTGCCTTATTTAATCGGAGCATTTCCCATTTAAATTATACAATTTTTTTTTTGTTTTAAGAAACCGGTGACAAACGAATAAAAAGTCTTAAAAGACGCTCATCGCGGAGCTATTTTGTAAAACAGTTACGCAGCGAGAGGGTTAAGGAGCTAAAAGAAACAAAATCGTACAAATGAGAGAGTTGTATAAATGAAAGATCCTGTTACTGACTGATATACTGTTAATTACATTTTACTTATAAAATGTAATGTATGTTATAGACCGGGAGTCGGCAGCACAGACAACCACCTCATCGAGTTGGAGGCTGAAATTCCAGAATTAGCTAAAACTCGATTCCCATATTAAAACGCAATCATTAAAACGCAATGCCAAGTCATATCTTGGTGGGAAACACCTAAAAACCCGATTTTAGCGGTCGACTCGTAGTTTTACCATTGAGTTTTCCTGCACCCAAAGGTATGAAAACATCGCGGACTGAAAACACAATGGTAAACCTACGAGTCAACCACTAAAATCGGGTTTTGAGGTGTTTTTCACCAAGATATGACTTGGCAGACCGATTGTGTTTTAAATGTCGTATCAAGCGAGAGATTACTGTATTTATTTAAATATGTATTTATTTAATTATGTATTTATATGCTAATATAGTTATTCTAAGCAACGGCGGATCTAAGAGGATGTCATGGTGACACGATCCAACCGTTAAACAAAGAAAATTTCTATGGAACAACATATTTTTTAGATTTTTTTTTTTTTTTTTTTTTTTTTACACATTATTCTACAAAAACACGAAATTCTCACTGGAGGAAGACGCATTGTACCTATTTATAAACATATTACAATGTGGCGGTATTTTAAAATAAATATGATCCACAATAAATTTTTAAAATATTACCAATAATGAAAATAAATTTAAATGAAGCATTATATTAAGTTAAAGCACAGATAAATTAACGTCTGAATTATTTTTTTTTAATTAAAAGTATTCATATATTAAGACAGACTTGAAAACAATTAATACAATAACCCAACAGGAGTGAAAAATTAGCCGGGGCCAGGATTCGAACTTGGGTCCACAGCGTACCGTGCTGTTGCTTTAACCACTAAGCCATCCTGGTGGGCGTCCTAGCTTGGCAATTTCTCACTTAATGTTATTGTGGATCAATGGAATGTTGATTTATTCATCGTATTTCCCGTCATACTGTGCTGTCTGATCGCCGGCCGGTGACGTTTCCCAACATGGTTTATTAGTGAGAAATTTCCGAGCTAGGACGTCGGCCAGGGTAGCTTAGTTTTTCAAGCAACAGCACGGTACGTTGTGGACCCAGGTTCGAGTCCTGGCCCCGGCTAATTTTTCACTCGCCTCTTGGGTTATTGTATTATTTGTGTTCAAGTCTGTCTTAATATATGTATACCTTTATTATGTTAAAATCATAATATGCTGAAGCAATTTACAATTTTTATACAGCGCTCATTTATTATATGTGTTGTATCACTTGTGGACCGCAGTCTGATGTTTAAACATCTATGGTGCAAGTTTCTGGTAGAAAATACAAGGCAGACAAATACGACTGTCTAAAAATGATGTCGCAGCAACTATTGGATATGCCTCCATTTTATAAAGGGTTGAAATTTTTATTTTTTGTCATTTTATGCAGCTAAAGTAATTTCTTCAGTTCCAGGTGAAGGACGAATTTAAAAAACAAAAGATTAGAAATCTTCACGGAGGTAAATCTGTTGCTCCGAAGTAGGGGTCCCACTCATTCCCTGATTTCTTCTCTGAATACATGGGATTATACATGTTACATAATGTTTAAATGAACAAGAAATTTATAGTAAACAAAACTAACATAATGTAAACACTTTTTAAATAACCATTCTTTTTTACTGTCAGTGCACGAGGATATTTCTTTAAAATATATTCTTTAAAATTCTAAATTGGAAAGAGAAATGAAAACATTTTTTTTTATTTAATTGCTAAATATTTCTTTTACAGTGTTGGCTTTTGGTTGGCTACCTTTGTATCGGTGGAAAAAGCAGTATTACGCACAGTAGAGAATAGACATTCGACAAGCTCAAAAGCTGTTGGACGTGCGTTGGGTGTGAACCATTTCCCTGCTTAACCCCATACCTAAAATGCATGTCGGCAAGCTCCTCATTGGTGTAACGATGCATGCGGAACTTTGAATTTCCATATTGACGTAAAAAGAAATGGACAAAATGTAAAAAAAGTTTCGCGTATTTCCAAATTCGTATTGATATTTATACAGGGTGGTTCAGAACTATATGTCAAAAATGTAAAGGCAGGTAGAGGCGACCTAAATAAGCAGATTTTGTATAGGAATGTGGGTGCAGAAATGCAGCGTTGAGACAGTAGAGAGCGCTGTTTAAGTTCGGTGGATGAAAACACCTCTCTAGCTTGAACCGTCATTCCCTCACGGATTTCCAGCAACATGCATCGTTACACCAATGAGGAGCTTGCCGACATGCACCATGGGGCTAAGCAAGGAAATGGTTCACATCCAACGCACGTCTAGCAGCTTTTGAGCTTGTCGAAGGACTGTTCTCTACTGTGCGTAATATTGCTTCTTCCACTGCAGGAATTTTGCGGTATCTTAGAGTGCCCTTATCACTCCTAGAAGGATAAAACGATCCACTCGCGCACAACTCCTAATGAAGACGCTCAAATGTTCGGGGATCCGGCAGAATCCTACCCGGGAGTCGTTCAATCTTAATCCTTTAAGCAGCCAATCCATTTCCTTGTGCAATCCCATACATGATGAAATGCATGTCATCAAGCTCTGCATTGATGTAATAATCCATGTTGCTCGAAATCCGTGCGGGAAATGACGATTCAAGCCAACGAAGAGCATTCAACAGGGCCCTCTACTGCCACAACACTGTATTTCCGCGCCCATATTCCTATACGAAATCTGCTTTTTAAGTCTCTACCTGTCTTTACATTTTTTACATATAGTTCTGAACCACCCTGTATATGTCATTTTTTAAAGAATAAAGAGTTCAATTCAAATTTTGAAGTACGTAGCAGTGCTACTGCTACCTGAACAATAAATGAATTCATAAAAAATGCATTTAAGGCTGAGGTTTTTTTTTTGTTTGTTTGTTTGTTTGGGGGAGGGTATGAACCCTCAATGAATTTCGAAAATAAATCTGTAATAAATCATCATAAGAAGGCTAGATTTATATATAAATAATAAAAATGATAATAAAAAAAGTAAAAATAAAAAATTTAAATAAATATTTCTTAGATATATATTTCTAATTTATTTATATGGGATCATAAAATAAAGTACGAAAAAACGTATTGGTAAATTTTAGAAATATTTCCAAATAATTTAGTTTTTATGCCAACACTTTACGATATCCTTTTCGAAAATATGTTACTCAAAATCATTTACAATGCTATTTGCAGAATATCAGTTTTGCCAGACTGGAAAATTTTTCTATTCAAAATATCTATTATATATTTCGAGAAATAATACTCGTTTTATATAACCACGGAATGTCTGTCATTAAATAAACGAAGATAACTATCCTGTAATAGTGGTAGATTTTGTGAATGAAAACCTTTTTTATCAATGTATTTGATATTTAAAAAAAAGAATTATTAAGAAAAAAGAAAAAGATTATTATTTAAAAAGAAACAAAAATAACTTGACATGTTATAAAAAATGTACAAAATATTTTGTTGTAAGAAAACATTTTTTTAATAAATTTTATCCACAAATAAAAACAAATATTATTTTATGAGTAAAATATCTAACGAAATTTAATAACTTGTTTGTAAAATAAAGTATTGTTATTCAATACAATTGAAATAAAACATTCAGAATGTTGGGACCTAGTTATAACCAGTGATGTAAAATACACGAGTATTTATATTTATGGGTAAATACCAAGGTACCCTGGTAAATACCCATAAAATATCAGAAAATAGCAAATGAATATAATCGCCATTGTCTGTGTATCCTTCTAAATACACAATACATGTGATACACAATGTTTAATCACATGTAAGGATTCATTTATGTTTCAAACAACATTGGTCTATACGTACAATTTTTAACCTCTTCAGTCCCGAGAAAAATCTTCTGCATAGAAAAATTATTTTATCAGCAATTTAAGACACTTTTAGCTTCAGAAAAGATAAAACAAAATTAGTTTTCTCTTTTTTAAATTTTCAAATAGTAAAAATTTATGTCTCCATTTGGGTACATCGGGTCACCATTGGATAAATACACGCCAAACTTTAAATAAAAAATACCTCTTTTGTTTTACTTTAAATTGACCTATTTATTGTTTATTAATTATATTTTTATAATATAACGGTATTTTTTCCTGTGTACAAGAGAAAATTCAAACTACACATCATTTGAGGAGAGAACAAAATTTTTTATACCCCAGGGGTTGATCTTCGAAGGAAGATAATAACGGAAGACACATCTCCCAAAAAATGGGATCATTTGCTCATCAATTGAGCAAAATTTTGGCCTGGGATTTTTAAAACAGTCATTTCTGACCACATTTAGTAAAGGACGTACTCTCCACAGACGATCTTCGGTATCAGAAGAATGTATTACAGAATCAGTAAAGTGTAATTTTGATAGCAAAAGGAAGAATCTATCTCTTTGCTTTACATTTGCCACTAATGGTATGAGTGACTGTTCATTTGATTGTTGTGAAGATGGATTTTCTCCATTGTATATACCTTAAATATTTATTTATATTTTTAAGCAGATGCTATTATCATATTTTATGTATTTTAAAACGTATATTTTTAGTTCAAAATGTTAAATATTTTTAATGTTACTAGAAAGTGTGACATCTTTTAGCAGTAAATTCTGTATATTATTTTATATTATTTAAAAAAATGAAAAAACTCTTTCAAATTGTTTTGTAAATCTAAAAGAAATAAATTATTCTTTCCTAAAAAATTTTGGTGTTAACCGAGTGTATAAAATAGTTACACAGATTTTATTTTCTTTAGCTGGAAACGTATAGTTATGACCCATTGTACCCAAATGGGTACAACATATTTACAGATGTTTTCAACATCCATGCACATATGAACAACATTTATAAACAATTCCAAATCATTCTTGAAACAGCTTAATTTATAAAAAATGCAATAATTTGTTTTAAATTCACTCACAAATTTGTTTTATTCACTTACTTTGACGTAAAGTCGTTGGTAAATTGCTTCTGTCATCCATCTTGGACATGTCTTCTTTTCAAAGTCATATTGTTCTTCCGTCTTTAAACTTGTAGCGGCATGTATTGGTGATATAGGACACTTTGATGTATCCGAAGAGAGATAAAAGGAATTTATGCATTTATTTAAATTTTTGGGGGGTAATTTTGCCTTTTTATTTAGTGTACCCAAATGGGTACCCCTGGAATGAAGAGGTTAAAGCTCTATTTTCCAGAAGATATAACAAAAATGTCACACATTGTTTACAATAGATTGTACTTTGGTCGCTAAATTAGATAAATAAAATAATTCTTTTTTCATTAATGAACCTTTCTTTCTTTTTTTTTTTTTTTAACTTAAAAAAATACAAATGGAGACAGATATTTAAGACATTTACTGAAATGTATTCTAGAAAAATAATCGCTAAATGGATACAACTTTTACATATTAAATATTACTTAGTAATACGTTAAATATTTTACTTGGCTTCCACTTGTTAATTGTACGGACGTACCTGGTAAATGATTCTCTGCGTCAAAATGTAGTTAACTATTTTCGCGTGTATCTATTATTGTGGAATGCACACGATAAGAAGTCTTGCAATCTTGGGCGATTTCTTTATGCTATGGGTAAAAGGTAGGTAGTTACTATGTGTGAGATGAAATCTCACAGTGTTTAAATCATGTTACTTTTTTTTTATTTCTTTTGGCCTTATACATCGATGTTCTTTAAACTTAAATCCATATTTATTTTTGTGCGGGCGATTCGTTTCGATCGCATATCGGCAAGTTCGCTGACGTTCGGCTGCCCCTGGCATGGGATGCTTCTCCTTTGAACTTTGTACGATTGTGATGACGTCATCGGAGCAAGCCTCTCACGGCATATACATTAAATGGGTGTTTGATCTTTCGGAGGTGTGTCCATTCGCTGTGCGGGGAGCAAATTAAAACAAAGCTTTTTAAATGTTTTCTTTTGGATTTGTTTATTAAGACATTAGCTAATATTTTAAATTCTCTAATAGATTTAAATCTTTTCTTTCAGTAACTTTTGAAGTCCCCGTATTCTTACTATAAATTAAAAATTCCGTTAATTTTAAATCAGAATCTGTTTTGTTGGAGAGCTGTCATGACTTAGTTTTGGTTTTAAAAAAGATCGCGGGCTTCGGCTCCGATCTGTATCTGCTGATGAATGTGGAATCCGGTAAAGAGCTTTTGCGTAAACGATGTCTGCGATTTTTAACAACTCCTGTTAAATTATTTCTTAATAATTTCTTGATTCATGCTGCACTTTTAAATTAACTAAATAACTTGAATTAATTTATGAACGGTGACCAACTGGAAGCCTTATCTTCTCTTCTCAAGATGAAAATAAAGGATTGCTTTATGCTTATAAGTCTCCTCTTCATTTATTTTACAGACTGCACGATCCAAGTAAGAAGTTTCATTTATTTCTATTTTTTTACAATTGCTGACCTCAAAGAACAGAGGGTTTTATTGCAAACATTACACAACGCATTGTAACTAAAAAGAACTTCAAAATTTAATTATACCTTTCATATCACGGCACATTTATAGTTATATCACATTTGGTGCCGCAAAAACGGTGGTTCTGAAGAAAAATTTTGATTGATTTGAAGAAAATCGTAATATTTTAGAACTTTTGTTCTCAGAATAACTTTTGAAAATTTTTTTGATGTGTTCAATAGAATTCAAGATTTATTCTTTTTGTGAATTTTAAGAAATGTGGAATATTTTATGTAAGATTTTTGCATAACTACATATGACAATATTTTTTTAGTATTGGAAGTTTCTGTTCTCAAAAAAAATTTCTTGCATAGATTTTTTCTACTTTGAAGAATTAAATTTTATAATGAATTTGTTCTGCTCCATCTTGAAGAATATAATATATTTTGCTAAGTTTCTCAAATTTTTTTGAAACAATTATTTAAATTAAGATCAATTTCCTATTGAAGAATAGTCATATTTTTGATGATGCATAATTAGTATTCTATTTAAATAGTTTTATTTGAAAGAATTTCATCTACATATTCTTTTATTTGTAATGAATTATTAGAGAACATAATTTTTTTTTTAAAGAATGATTATTTGATATATATTTTTTTGAAATGAATTATATATTGTTCTTAGATAAATTCTAATGAATTTGAAATAATAAAATTGTTCTCAAGAACATATTTCATATCTTAAGAGGCTATGACTTTGGGTTTTTAAATTAAAAATTTTTATGGCACTATTAAATTGCAAAATTAGCAAATTCTATATATATTTATAAGAAGCATTATTTTTGAAATTATGATTACTGGTGCTGAGAAATTTTATTCTAATGTCATACTTATTATTCTGAAGCTGAAATTCTTCACAGAAGTTAGTAGTTGCCAATATCCTATATAACATTCTTGGAGATTTCTATGCTTCTGTTCTACAAATTTCAAATCAAGATATTTTGTTTAACAATAATTTGAATACAAGAGTTTGTTTATAGATTTATTCTTATGCCATCTGGACTGTGATGTTCTATTATAATCATACAGTTTGGCTTAGTGCAAAGATAATCTACAATTTACAAATTAAGAATGTATGCATTTAAGAATATTTTCACATTTATTATACAACTGTTCTCATGTTGTTTCTATAAGCACTCTCAGCTGACAAAATTTTATATTTGAAAAATTCTTGTTGCTTCATTTTTTTTAAAAATATATTCTTATGGCAAGTTGTAATTTTGACATCAAGACCTTTCCACTCCATCGTATGTGCAGACTATGACAGTTTTCAACAAACAGGATTCTCATGTTGCTCTCAGAAAAAGAATGAAAGCAGCATTATTTTTTTTACTCTTGAGAAGAAGTAGGCATGGGGCTACTTCATTCCTGTTACAATTATATTCTTGAAATTATTTTACATAATCTATTTTAAAAAAATCTTATGGTTTTATACAGCATTTAAAATAAGTTTTCATATTGTCAGTATTTCTCTGCAATACTTTTAACTGTGTGTCACTGCTGTTTCGCATATTTAAAGACTGTCTCTCTACATATGCTGCTCTAAGAGTTCTCTTCCAACCTGTTAAAAAATATACTCACCTGCAAAAAAAACTTTGCTTCATTTTCAAGTTTCTTACCTGATGAAGTTGACCATTCACTGATGTGTTGTATCCATTTGTGCTGACCTCTTCTCTAGTATTTTCCTTGTTTGATGATAGAAGATAAATGTATTAATACTTACCTGCTCAACTCATTGTTTTATAACAATAACTTTTAAATTTATGCTTCATTTTCAACGCTGAAGTGATTATTGAAAGGGGTCATGTCATGTTTGAGTCATTTATCCTTACAATGTCTGATTCAATTCAATATCTTCGATGTTTGTCTTTAAAGCTAAATAAGATTTACGAGTAATCTCAGATGTTTTCTCAAGTAATAGCTGTCACAAGACCTGATTATGGAAGTGTTGTTGGTTTGCCTTTTCTCTTGTGAGATGTAATTTATCCTTACTAAGTGGATTGGTTGACTTGTCTGCTCCTATAAGTCAGTGTTGCAATTTTTGCAAAAATTTTTTTGCTAAATCAAGAAGATTTATGAAATATTATAAAATTAGTTACTTTCAATATTGATTCATACATTTACCTGCAGTTACAAGAGTTGTATTTTGATTCAGGAATTCTCAAGATCAATTTATTTTCTGTCTAAATTCCCCATATTTCAAAAATTTTATTGTGCCTTTGTTTTCATTTGTGAATATACCCAAAGTCTCTAAATTTTCTTTTGTCATATGCCTCATATTTTTACACAAGTAATTAATTGAATGAATTCTGAAGATTTATTATTAATGAAGAAATTAAAATTTTTTAAGCATCAAATCAATTCCTATACAAGATTACATAAAACAGAAAAGAAAAGCACAGTTCTTAGTAACTATTTAACAGCGCCTTTTGATATAGAAGTGTTCCTTAGTGAATCTTCAAAATTACTAAGAAGTTTAAAGAAAAAGTGCTTATTGATATCATCACCTACCTACTTATGTCTCATTTTTTACCCAAGATGTGTGTGTGAATCTTCGATTTTTCACCAAATACAACATCATTTTGTCTACTTCAGTGCTCTATAATTCATCCTTTTAGTGTGTCCAAAATAGTGATTGCTAAAAGTTAATGATTAGCTTTAAAGGAAGTGAAGCACACAGATGTTGTATTGTCGCCAAAAAAAAAAAAAAAGGTTCTCGTCCAGTGTTCCTGTATAATGTCTATTCAACTGTTAAGTTGATGTTGCCTTTTTGTATATGTCATCTAGAGATGTGCATGGTAAACAAATGTTTACACCTTTGCATCAATACACATACCTGATGTCTTTTTTTTGTGTGCCAAAACTGTCAGCTTGTTTTTGAACATTCTGATAACATTTATTTATTTTATTTTTCATGCAAACTTTAAATTGTGTTTATAACGCTAAGGAATCAAGGATCTGTAAAGAAGGACATTGCTGTTGTTTTTGCAGTTATGGAGTGGTATATTGTGCTATTTAGTGTATATAGTTATTTTTCTTTTTGCACAAGGTGTCAGGAGCCTTGTTTATGGAGATCCAAGCCACCTGAAATCTTGAGTAAAACATGAGTAGTCACAGTGTATATTGTTCTATGATTGTGGATAATAACATATTTTTTACATAATTCTCTTGATTTTTTTCTGCATGAAATATTTTATGTAAATGATTTTTAATGTTTACATTATGGTACGCTTAAAAATTTAAATTTCCCATGATAGTGTCAATTTTCTTTCATTGTATATGAAAGCATTTATTTTTTCTGGGGATCCCCACCCACCCACTCAACCAAGTACCTACTTATTCTTAAAACCATGGTTTCTCTGTTTGTCTGTTTATCTATAAATTTATGAGTTTATCTTTATACATATTTAAAATTGTATTAAGTGATGTCTCATATTTTAAAGAATAGTATATACTTTGAAAATTTTTGATGAGTAAATAATACAAAAAGTATTGGTGTTTGTTGATATATTGCTTTTATAATCTAATGAAAAGTAGTAGAAGTATATGTTTCAGCAGTAAAACACTTAATTCATTTTAGACATGTCTCTCTCTCATATATATATATTGTTGCAACTACCTTAACTATCTGTGTTTTACATGTGAGTGGTCATTTAGTGCACGATTTGGCTACTTGTTTATGTAGAATACAGCTGGTTGTTTGAAGTCAAATATTTAGTACTAAATTCAATTAAAAAAAAAAAAAAATGATGAATATCGTATTATAAAGTGTTACTAAAGATATTTTTTATGTATGGCCAGTTTAGAGTAATTAAAAATAAATGCTCTATTTTATGAGTTGTAAGTCCTAGGCGATGGTCAAATACTGAAGTTATTTTGATCTTTGTTGCTTATAAAGTGCAACTTTTCTTACATGGTATACCAACTGAATGAAATGTTTGATAATGAGCTCATTATATATATGCTAATTCTGAGTAATGCATAACATTTTATATATGCCAATTCTCATTTTATATATGCTAATTCTGATTTTTGTTTAGCATTTTTACTTAGGTAATACGTAGAATTTTATATATGCTAATTCTCATTTTCTTTAGCATTTGTACTTAAGTATTTGTGAAGATAAGTTTATGACATCATACTGCAATTACCATAAATAGAAAGATTTGGCATTTTTATGTATACTTTTTGAATATACTATGTATACTTTTGATGTATTTTCTTTTTCTTCCCACTTCCCTTTTGGTCACCACTAATTTTTTTATTTGCAGCAGTTAAACTTTTGGCTTTATTTTAATATTTTAACTTTGATTTTTTTCTCTGTCTTTGGCATTTAAAATTTTGTCATCCCGTTTCTGTAAAAGGTTTTTATTTCATTTTACCTTTTACATCACTTGCTCTGCCAAAATTTTACTCGGTAAATGGGGGTATTGTGAGATGAAATCTCACAGTGTTTAAATCATGTTACTTTTTTTTATTTCTTTTGGCCTTATACATCGATGTTCTTTAAACTTAAATCCATATTTATTTTTGTGCGGGCGATTCGTTTCGATCGCATATCGGCAAGTTCGCTGACGTTCGGCTGCCCCTGGCATGGGATGCTTCTCCTTTGAACTTTGTACGATTGTGATGACGTCATCGGAGCAAGCCTCTCACGGCATATACATTAAATGGGTGTTTGATCTTTCGGAGGTGTGTCCATTCGCTGTGCGGGGAGCAAATTAAAACAAAGCTTTTTAAATGTTTTCTTTTGGATTTGTTTATTAAGACATTAGCTAATATTTTAAATTCTCTAATAGATTTAAATCTTTTCTTTCAGTAACTTTTGAAGTCCCCGTATTCTTACTATAAATTAAAAATTCCGTTAATTTTAAATCAGAATCTGTTTTGTTGGAGAGCTGTCATGACTTAGTTTTGGTTTTAAAAAAGATCGCGGGCTTCGGCTCCGATCTGTATCTGCTGATGAATGTGGAATCCGGTAAAGAGCTTTTGCGTAAACGATGCCTGCGATTTTTAACAACTCCTGTTAAATTATTTCTTAATAATTTCTTGATTCATGCTGCACTTTTAAATTAACTAAATAACTTGAATTAATTTATGAACGGTGACCAACTGGAAGCCTTATCTTCTCTTCTCAAGATGAAAATAAAGGATTGCTTTATGCTTATAAGTCTCCTCTTCATTTATTTTACAGACTGCACGATCCAAGTAAGAAGTTTCATTTATTTCTATTTTTTTACAATTGCTGACCTCAAAGAACAGAGGGTTTTATTGCAAACATTACACAACGCATTGTAACTAAAAAGAACTTCAAAATTTAATTATACCTTTCATATCACGGCACATTTATAGTTATATCACACTATGCTCGATACTATACTTTCCGAACATTTATAGAATTCCTCCTTGTATTCGGATAAATTTCTGACAAATTCAAACAAACAAAACAGCCTATCAAAAAGGTGTTAGCTTACATCCTCTCTCGTAACCAATAAGGTATTATAGAACCAATTTTGACAATTATTTCTTTTTAATTGAAAGCTTTTCCTGCAACACCTATTTTTAGAAATATTTCTATTTTTATACTTTGCTTTTAATATTTAAAGTTTCAATGAAATTTCTTCAAAATGGTGGAAGTCGAGTTACTTCCATTGTTACAGATAAAAAGGAAATAATAGAAATTACTATATCTTTACTGATATCGTTTCCTAATTACAATTAAAGTATTTTTTATAAAACTTTTAACAGAAAATAACGTCATTTTTTTAAAAAGGCGCATTTTGGTTCGAAAAGGATACTCCAATTTTTTAAAATGGAAAAACCTAGAGAAAAAGAGCCATCGCATACAGTTCAGAAAAAGAAGAATGCTTCTTTCTTCTTTGTACAAAATCGTATTCAAAATCTATGCCAAATAAAAAATTAATACGATGCACCGAATGTAAGAATTCGGCTCATGAAGAATGCACCGACTCAGATGCTTATTATGTTTGTATTCATTGTAACTCCGACGACGACTGGTAAAACTCAGTTGCCTATATGTTTACCCGAGGATGCAGTAAAACCAACCTCAAAAATGTGGGAAATTGTTAGAGTATGTTCATTTAATAAAAATTCTTCACTAGAATCAATTTAACACAATTATTCTAATTGGTAAATAAATCATAATAGATGTAAATTTCCAACTATACGAAAAATGCCCGGGCCAGGATTCGAATCAGGGATCTCCTGGCTGAAGCCGCCAGTGCTCTGCCATCTGAGCTATCCCAGACGAATCTGGTGGAACTTTTTCACCCAGCTAACTTTAATGATTATAGCATCTGGTCTGAAACCTGGTTCAGCTCAGCAGAATAAATCACAGGTAATGGAACTCCAGAAATCGATGGATGCGTAATTACACTAGATTAATTTTAACACAATTATTCTAATTGGTAAATAAATCATAATAGATGTAAATTTCCAACTGGACGAAAAATGTCCGGACCAGGATTCGAACCAGGGATCTCCTGGCTGAAGCCGCCAGTGCTCTGCCGTCTGAGCCAGATTCGTCCGGGATAGCACAGAAGATCTCTGGTTCGAATCCTGATCCGGACATTTTTCTCCCAGTTGGAAATTTACATCTATTATAAAAATTTTTGTTTATACAAAATCTGTTTACCTTATATATAATAAACGACCAGTGATTTTAATTAAGCAATGCAGCAGATTTTCGAAATTCTTTCAAAAATTTGTTTGAATTTTACCAACTTGCCACAATAAATTCTGAAATAAAAATCGTAGCATCCAACCCCGGTCTCCCCTACTATACTTTCATTCTTTTAATGTAATTTGTGATATAGGTTTATTCAATTATTAATAGCACTTTACAGATTAACCCCTTGCCTGTGGGATAAATTTGAGAAAAACGGACAAAAATGGATTTTTTTTTTCCCTCTGAATGCTATGAATGAAATTGGGAAGAATTGCAAAATTGCAAAAATCCGTCAAACGGCGCGAAACTGTCAAACTTTTCGAGGGAAAATAGCGCCATCTATTGGGAAAATGGTAAATTACATATTATGCTTTGGACAAACTGAGTTCGGGCTGCACGGAATTGGTTGGTTGTTGGTTGTATTTATGACGGCCAATTATCTGCACGAGGGATATAGGCCCAGGGGGGCGTGCCCTTCGTGGGGGTCTTTCTAAGGGAACCTAACCCGTATTAACGCTTGGAAATCCAAGGTTCGAAGAAAACCACGAAAACTCCGAACGATTAGGCCGACGGGCGCGATTGGGATCGAACCCAGCACCTCCCGTCTACCAGCTTCGAGAGCAGAACCTCTCAGCCACTGTACGGAATTGAAAGACTGATTTTTTCTTGCCCGAACTTAGGTCGGACGTTCTAAAATTGGCGCATCTGCGTTGCCCGAACTGAGTTCGGGTGTTACAGGCAAGGAGTTAAACACGAAAGAGCATTAATATGTAAAAACAGTGTTATACTCTTAAGTATATGATACACGCATTGCAAGAAGCGTTGTATTGGTAACGTAGAAAAAAGAAAGAAAATCCCTACTGCCAATGTAATTTGTGTTTGTATGGAATAACAATGTCCAATAGTGTCATAACTAAATAGTATTGCATAACTTTTGCACATGTTTAATATTATTAAAATAATAATTTTTAAAAAATTTAAAAACGGACCTAAATATTGAAAAGAAACATTTTACACAAGCACCATGAATTTTAGTTTCTTCTTTCCCAATTAATGCACTTAAAGGAAAAAATAATTTACTTAAATAGAGGTGATTAAGATATATTCTTTCTTTGACAATCAGCACTTGGTCATAGACGTTTTTTAATTTAAAAAAAAACTATCGAATATGTTAAATTCAAATAATAACAAAATTAACCATCTTGTGAATATTCATAAGTTCAAATAATTATTGATTTTTAAAAAAAATTATAAGGAAACTTTTTTTCAACGTTCTGCTTCTGTAAATAGACTTTTTAAGTCTAAGTTTAAAATCCATGCATAAAATATATTTATTCCCAAAACAGAATCATTTCTGTGTACTTAAAATTTATCTTAATCATTCAAATTTCCTGATAATCTTTTAATGAATGAGGAATTAAAAATCGTTCGTTCAACAATGTTCAACAATAAAAGGAGAGATAAAACTGACCGTGAAGGATCGTCTTTTAATCCGAAGATTACAAGGATGTCTTTCATTTGATTGATTTTGAATTAATAATTTTGGTAAATTCTGGAGCAGAAATTAATGGCTGAAATTTGATTGATGACGATTTGGATTACATAGTTTCATTCAACAACTATTCGATAAGGAAACTTGCTGTAAATACATGTTAGATTATTTGTGAAAATTCAAAAGAAATTTTCGATTTTTTTTTAAAGGCATGTTTTTTTTTTTTTTTTTTTTTTTTTTTTTTTTTTTAAGACTTTAAATGTGCTTTTAAAAGGAAAATCTTATCATTTCTTCCTGCTTTTCTAAAGCTTTTCTCGAACTAAAAATGAAGATCCTTTTTTTAAATGACGGGTGATACGTTCGCATTATCTTCATTTTTAACCATATTATAGCTGAAATATAATCAGCAAAATAAAAATTTAATTAAAATTCATCAGCAAAATTTAATTAAGATTCAACTTTGTCAACTCGCGACACGTTGAGACGCAGGCTTAGAAACTGATATATCCATAACCGATAAAAACTTCAAAGATTTCCGATGATAAGAACTAGGTATTTTTTTGTGTTAGGAGGAGATATGCCTGTAGAAGACCAATAAAAGAATGTTTTTTACATTTTTTTTTTCTTTGGAATAGGAATGGTGCTCTTAGCTTTGGGTTTTTTGCATGTTATCTATTTCATTTGAAGGACATTTCAAAAACGTTTTAATAAAAATTTATGACATGGCTTGGGTTGCGTTAGTGGATATCCTTACGTGCTCCACGTGCACTTTCAATCGGGTGGAATCCGATAGATCACCAGAGTCATCTGCAATCAATTTTGGTTAATGATTATGAAGGTAGATAAGATTGTCTAGAACTTCAATCATTTTGAGGTAAAAAAAAATGGAAAATAAACAAAATGGTGGCCATTTGGGAAAAAAAATCTACTTTTGAATTCTTTTTTCGCACCTTGGCGTGATTCTAAAAATGTTAAATGTTTAATTAATAAAAATGGCTGAAAGTGGTCCAAGCTCTAATAAATTACGTCCTTTTTAATTTAAAAAGATAACAAAACCGGTTTAAGAGTTTTTTTTTTTTTTTTTTTTTTTTTTTTTTTTTTGCGTTTTGCTCTCGCAAAGTTTGAAAAAAGTTATTTTGTGTAAAATGCATTTATAGTTTTACGCCATCCGTATAATGGTTTTGAAACAAACTCTTAACATGGTATCCGTAGTGCCCTATCTGGATAAAATTTCATGCATGAATCCAAGTAGAAAGTTAAAATCTCCAGAGCGCACAGGTTAACCAAAATAGAGGATTTAAACAGGTGGGCACGTTGCGCTCAAGCATTGAATATCTACTAAAGGACTTTGAGTTAAGCCAAATCGTTCAACAGGGATAATCTACAAGCTATAGGGAATAGAAAAATGTAAAAAGAAAAAAATCGAGTTTTTCAATCGAAAAAAAGTTAATCTCTCTTTAAATGATCCGACCGACGCAAAGACAAAAAAAAATAGCGAGAAGAAAGCGCAGTTCTTTTGCAACTAGCTATCAATATTTTTTCACAAAATTTTAACATGGTCTTCAAAACCGTCATATTTATAACCGACAAAAATTTCAAAGAGTTTGGACAATAAGAACTATTTTTTTTTTTTAATATTAAACGACCCGATGTGGGAAAAAAATTAGTCGAAACCACTTTTTTGCTGTTGAAGGCAGTGCGGCCCCCATTATTAAGTTCGTTTGGAAAGATTTACGTTTAAGCATGTAAATGCATTCAACACTGATTTTAGGTATATTTAAGGTTATTATGTCGGTCCCGGGCTACACCGCTCTGTCATCTAAAAATATAAAATTAAAACAGACCTGACCTGATCGTGCGTAGCACGTCCTGTGTACACTGTCGAAGATCCCCCAACTCTAAGTTTGCTTGGACAGATTTTCATTCGAAAATAAAAAATGATACAAAGCAGAGGGTGTGCGCTACCAAAGGCAGTGAGGGCCCCAGCATTAATCTCGTTTAGAAAGATTTTCATTTAAATATATAAATTCATTCAACATTGATTGTAAGAATATTTAAGATTATTATCACGGGTCCGGGCAACGCCGGGTGGGTTAGCAAGTTGAAAATTAAAACCAACAGCATGCACTCCCGGCTCCCTGTAAAGACATGTATTTTTTTCTATAGCAACCGGTTTCCTCTTTCTCCCAGTCAGAAAAACTTAGACGGATTAGTGCTGTTCGATGCGGTTGCTATAGCAATCGTTTGGGGTACTACCAATTCGAAATCAGACACTCAGAGAAGTTTTCTTTTTTCTTCTTCCGAACTGGACAAATCCTTGTCTTAAACCGACTTCTATTGATTTATTTAAAAATTCATAGAAATAAATTCTATTTCCTATTTTTTAATTAATTTTTAAACATTTTCTGAACTCCTTATCCATACGGCGACATAAAATTTAAGTTTGGGTGAAAAAGATTTCATAGTGAAACCGTTTAATAAAAAAACAAGTCTTCTAATTTTTGGGGGAAAATTTACTTTAAAAAATAATTGTGAAAATTCCAAAACTCGCTGTATGTACTTCGATTAAAATTTGTTGAAAAGATAAAATGTACTGTGTATGGCTAAGAGATTAAATTTGTATGGATTTTACGAAAGGCTCAAAATCCCCGGTAACCTTAAAAATTTGATAAAATACGTAGAAAATACCTTCAACATAAAATAACAAAAAATTTCAAATTTTGAGAACCAGGTCCACCAGGACCTGTCTCCCTCAATCCAGAACCAAGTTTACAGACTTCTGTGTGCGATAGATTCCCCTACCCATTTCCCACAGATATACAGACACACAAACAAACACTCATTTTATTAACTTAAATGTTCAAGGCTTCACGAAAATATCACAGTGTAGAATATATTTTGCTGATATGAAATTGGTTCCCTTATGTATCTGGAAGGCAGACAGCCAGTCATTCAATGATGAACTTAATCTCAATTAAAATGCTTCCTTTGATGTTATATTTTTAAACAATGTGTCTGCCATACGAAAAATGTTAATGTATGATAATCGCTGTACATATCAAATGATACAGAATGAACTTAACATTGGATCCGCAGCAATACACAAAATTATTCATGAAGAATTGCATACGAAAAAAGTAGTTTGCCGTTGGGTTCCCCATAATCTAACCGAGCACCAAAAAGAGGAGCGTGTCAGAATCAGTAAAGAAACTCTTAAATTGCTAAATGATGGTGGCCACCACATTATTTCTAAAATTGTAACGAGTGATGAAACGTAAATACCGTTTTTCGACGTTCCAACACGTCGAGAAAGCAAAGTATGGGTCTTTGAAGATGATTCCGCGCCGACAATGGTGAAAAGACAACGCGCACTGAAAAAAGTAATGTATACCGTTTTCTTCAGAAGTACCGGATTGGTCAAAGCCATCAAGTTGGAAGGACAGAAGACAGTAACAGCAAACTAGTATACCACTAAATGTCTTCCAGAAATTCTACAAGAAGTGAATGTTCGGGGACTAATGCTTCACCATGACAATGCATCTTCACATACAGCCGGATTAACAGTTGAGTTTCTTAAACAAAAACGAATTAAAGTGATAGAACATCCGCCGTATTCACCTGATCTAGCTATGTGTGACATTCGGTTATTCTTTAATCTAAAAAAGAACTTACGTGGACGTCGTTCTCATTCAGAAGAAGAGATTGATGTGGCTATAAACGCATTTTTTTCATCTATTCCAAAAAATAAATAGCTTGAGGCATTTAATCTGTGGAAAATTCGTCTACAAAAGTGCATTAATACTGGAGGAGATTACTTTGAACACACCTAAAATTTTGTAAGTATAACTTTAAAAACCTAGTTGTATCTCAAAAATTTCAGAGTGACCCTCGTATAAATGAGTAGCACCTACAGTCGTCGTCTGATCCGTCCGTCTGTCTGTCCGCATATAACAGCGCAAAAACTACCCAACCGAATAGTTTAAATTTAAAATATATAAATATTGCATAATTTTGTCGAGTCATTTCAAATTTTATGAAAATCGGATGTATAGTTCAATTACAGGGACAATCAAAAGTATTCCGTTATATTACGGCCAATGGGAAAAAATAGTTTCAAGTGCATTTTAATAATGTTACACCCTTTCGAACATAATGAAATTGATATGCATTTATAAAGTGCACTAAAATATACATTCTGTAGAATATGCGATGCAAAGAAATGGGTGAATGAATTGCTATTCATTTACAAGGCCACACAAAAGAATTCCGTTACGTAATGATGGTATAGGGAGAAACATTGTTTGCGGCATATTTTAATTATGTTAAAATATTTCACATATAATGGAATTGATATACTGCTCTGCTGAGGTTTACTACAAGTTACTTAATGTATAATATAAAGTGCATAGTATTTACAGGGATACACAAAATACTTCGGATACTGCACACTGTAAAAAAATACGACCAGTTTTCCTGTAGGAATGGAAAAATAGTTGCCCTAATCGTACCGGAAAATTTTCCGACCCAGCTCGGAATAAAATCCGTAAAAAAAGGAAATAGTCAATAAAACGCTATTTTAAATCTCGTCTAAAAAACCTATTTATTTAAAATCATTCTTTTATTAAAATATCAAGGTGTCTACTATAATATTTCAATGCTTTAATACTTATTCCGTGGCAGGTAAATTTATTTTTAACACTTTCCAACAAAGTTGAAAGTGTTTATGCATTTGGTTTGTCTGTCCGTCTGTCCGTCTGTACGCGCTCTAACTCCCGTAAATATACTCGGATAGTTCTGAAATTTTTGGACGTTAGTGACCTCTACCATAGCACGAACCTTATTGCAAATGAAGTTTGTAGCCTGTTTCGTTCATCTACAGGGGCAGTCAAAAGTTTTCCGTTACATTACGGCCTATGGGGAAAAATTGTTTAAAATGATTTCTAATGATGTTACATGCTTTCAAACATAATAAAATTGATATGCATTTATCAAGTGCACTAAAATATGCATTCCGTAGAATATGCGCTCCAAAGAATAAATATTATTCATTTACAGGGCCGCACAAAAGAATTCCGTTAGATAATGATATACGGTGGAGGGAATTTTTTCCAGCGTATTTTAATTATGTTAAATTATTTCATGTATAATGGAATTGATATACTTCGCTTAGATTTACTATAACTTATTTCATGTATAATACGAAGTGCATAGCATTTACAGGGACACACAAAAGATTTCAGATACTGTATTGTATCCGAAGTATTGTACGGTAGCGATGATTGATGGAAATGCGCTTTTATATTTCACTATATTTATGCATTGTATATGATGTGTATAAATGCCTGTAATTCATATACAGCGCTACACAAAAGAATTCGTAATGGTTACTGGGTATGATTGTAAATTGCTTAAAAGGTGGTTTTTGAGTGATGCATGATGAAATGAGTTATGCATTTTTACGCTGAAATGCCTTTTGTTTACTAAGAAATGATTGTAGATAAAATTATAAAACATAGATAAAATTATATACAGGGTCACGCAAAAAATTGGATACATGGTGGTCTATAAATGATAATTTCTGAAAATATGATTTCAGTAGTTTTAAGAGTGTTTTACTTTGAATTAAACTTTAGCTAAATAGTGGCGTGTAATAAAGGTACTAGGTTAACTATAGGGTTGTACAAAAGTATACAAGTATGTTTCCATCTATTAGTATACATTGCTGAAAGAGAAATTTCAACCTGTTATTCGTTTACTTGCTAAACTAAATTTCCCCATTATATAGCATATATATCAGCCAACAGATCAAATAGAGAGCTGTTCAAAAGGATTGGAATACATATTTGATATGGATGGTAACTGCTGAAATCAGTTTTTAAAATGTTTTATGCGTTTTCTAAAATGTTTACTTAGTTCTTTTATATACATTATTTCCCTAAATAACGAAGTTTTGTTAAAGCATACAGGAAGTGTTGGAAAGTGTTTGATAATCTATGCTTAACGCATGATTTTTCTTACTTTTTCTTTTCTGTTAAAATTATCGTCTGGCGGCAATAGGCATACAGTATTGTTGGACAAAGCAAACAACAAGGATACTTTATTGCTGAATCATACGGCATTGTTGAACCAAGCAAACAACAAGGATACTTTATTGCTGGAACATACTGTATTGTTTTAGCATACAGTATTGTTGGACAAAGCAAGCAACAAGGATACTTTCTTGCTGGATCAGACGGCGTTGTTGAACCAAGCAAACAACAAAGATATTTTATTGCTGGAACATACGGTATTGTTTCATCATACAGTATTGTTGGACAAAGCAAACAACAAGTATATTTAAAGGTATATATAAATATTATACAGACATACATACAATAAATGCAATAAACCCAACTGGAGTGAAAAATTAGCCAGAGCCAGGAATCGAACTCGGGACCACAGTTTACAAGACTGTTGCTCTAACCACTGAGCTACTCCGGCCGATACCTAGGTCTGCAATTTCTCACTAATAAACCATGTTAGGGAAGTCACCAGCCATCTATACGACAGCCTTGGATGACCGGACAACGATGAATAGATTTTACTATTACATCGATCTACGATAAATATAATAAAACACACATACTACAATATATATTAAAACACACATACACACATAAATAACGACTGTGGTCCCGGGTTCGATTCCTAGCTCTGGCTAATTTTTCACTCCAGTTGGGTTTATTGTATTTATTGTATGTATGTCTGTATAATATTTATATATACCTTTAACTGTTGAATGCATGCGTTATTTATGAGTGTATGTATGTTTTAATATGTATTGTAGTATGTGTGTTTTATTATAAACAAGGATATTTTATTGCTGGACCATACGGTATTGTTTCAGCATACAGTATTGTTGGACAAAGCAAACAATAAAGATACTTTATTGCTGGATCGTACGGCATTGTTGGACCAAGTAAACAACAGGGATACTTTATTGCTGAAACATACGGTATTGTTTCAGCATACAGTATTCTTGGACAAAGCAAACAACAAGGATACTTTATTGCTGAATCATATGGCATTGTTGGACCAAGCAAACAACAAAGATACTTTATTGCTGGAACATACGGTATTGTTTCATCATACAGTATTGTTAGACAAAGCAAACAACAAGGATATCTTATTGCTGGACCATACGGTATTGTTTCAGCATACAGTATTGTTTGACAAAGCAAACAACAAAGATACTTTATTGCTGGATCATACGGCATTGCTGGACCAAGCAAACAACACGGATACTTTATTGCTGGAACATACGGTATTGTTTCAGCATACAGTATTGTTGGACAAAGGAAACAAGAAGGATATTTTATTGCTGGACCATACGGTATTGTAGTACAAAGCAAACAACAAGAATACTTTATTGCCGAATCATACGGCATTGTTAGACCAAGCAACCAGCAAGGATATCCTCGAGTGAAATGAGCATTTCTTCACAAAAAAATGTTCTTGAACATGTTAATAAAATTTGGAAATTAGCTCAGTCGACTGCTTCTCCATTATTTATTTTCATCTATTTTCGTCTCTAATAACCAGCCAGACAACACGCCTGTGCGAATTTATACGGACACTCATATAAACAACGATTGTCGCCATCTACTCTTTGCCATTTCACCACATATATTTACTCTTCTTTTTAAAATATGGCCACAAGGAGAAAAATGTAATAATTAATTATATTTTTAATAAATAAATGTTTTTAAATAATAAAAAATACATACGGTATTGTTTCATCATACAGTATTGTTAGACAAAGCAAACAACAAGGATATCTTATTGCTGGACCATACGGTATTGTTTCAGCATACAGTATTGTTTGACAAAGCAAACAACAAAGATACTTTATTGCTGGATCATACGGCATTGCTGGACCAAGCAAACAACACGGATACTTTATTGCTGGAACATACGGTATTGTTTCAGCATACAGTATTGTTGGACAAAGGAAACAAGAAGGATATTTTATTGCTGGACCATACGGTATTGTAGTACAAAGCAAACAACAAGAATACTTTATTGCCGAATCATACGGCATTGTTAGACCAAGCAACCAGCAAGGATATCCTCGAGTGAAATGAGCATTTCTTCACAAAAAAATGTTCTTGAACATGTTAATAAAATTTGGAAATTAGCTCAGTCGACTGCTTCTCCATTATTTATTTTCATCTATTTTCGTCTCTAATAACCAGCCAGACAACACGCCTGTGCGAATTTATACGGACACTCATATAAACAACGATTGTCGCCATCTACTCTTTGCCATTTCACCACATATATTTACTCTTCTTTTTAAAATATGGCCACAAGGAGAAAAATGTAATAATTAATTATATTTTTAATAAATAAATGTTTTTAAATAATAAAAAATACATACGGTATTGTTTCATCATACAGTATTGTTAGACAAAGCAAACAACAAGGATATCTTATTGCTGGACCATACGGTATTGTTTCAGCATACAGTATTGTTTGACAAAGCAAACAACAAAGATACTTTATTGCTGGATCATACGGCATTGCTGGACCAAGCAAACAACACGGATACTTTATTGCTGGAACATACGGTATTGTTTCAGCATACAGTATTGTTGGACAAAGGAAACAAGAAGGATATTTTATTGCTGGACCATACGGTATTGTAGTACAAAGCAAACAACAAGAATACTTTATTGCCGAATCATACGGCATTGTTAGACCAAGCAACCAGCAAGGATATCCTCGAGTGAAATGAGCATTTCTTCACAAAAAAATGTTCTTGAACATGTTAATAAAATTTGGAAATTAGCTCAGTCGACTGCTTCTCCATTATTTATTTTCATCTATTTTCGTCTCTAATAACCAGCCAGACAACACGCCTGTGCGAATTTATACGGACACTCATATAAACAACGATTGTCGCCATCTACTCTTTGCCATTTCACCACATATATTTACTCTTCTTTTTAAAATATGGCCACAAGGAGAAAAATGTAATAATTAATTATATTTTTAATAAATAAATGTTTTTAAATAATAAAAAATACATACGGTATTGTTTCATCATACAGTATTGTTAGACAAAGCAAACAACAAGGATATCTTATTGCTGGACCATACGGTATTGTTTCAGCATACAGTATTGTTTGACAAAGCAAACAACAAAGATACTTTATTGCTGGATCATACGGTATTGTTTCAGCATACAGTATTGTTGGACAAAGGAAACAAGAAGGATATTTTATTGCTGGACCATACGGTATTGTAGTACAAAGCAAACAACAAGAATACTTTATTGCCGAATCATACGGCATTGTTAGACCAAGCAACCAGCAAGGATATCCTCGAGTGAAATGAGCATTTCTTCACAAAAAAATGTTCTTGAACATGTTAATAAAATTTGGAAATTAGCTCAGTCGACTGCTTCTCCATTATTTATTTTCATCTATTTTCGTCTCTAATAACCAGCCAGACAACACGCCTGTGCGAATTTATACGGACACTCATATAAACAACGATTGTCGCCATCTACTCTTTGCCATTTCACCACATATATTTACTCTTCTTTTTAAAATATGGCCACAAGGAGAAAAATGTAATAATTAATTATATTTTTAATAAATAAATGTTTTTAAATAATAAAAAATAAAAATTAGATTTTTCAAAAAAGCATCTTTTCAACTGTGACTTAATTTTCCACTTAAAACATTACTTTGTGTACTGGTATTAGCCCTCCATATATCATTGAAAAATACTTCAACGCATAAAACAGCACATCATTTTAAATAAGATATAATTTTCACCACCAAATGTTTTTCGAACGTAATAATTTAATCATTTTAAAGATTTGTTTCATTTTCAATATTCACGGGTAGATATAAATTTCAAATGAAAATACATTTTTTTGGAAATATTATTATTCGAGCTTTTTAAAATAAACCAACAGTAAATGAAAAATGGAATTTCAAAATATGAATTAAATTTCTATTCAGATAAAAAAAAAAGTTTGAATAAACAAAATAAGTAAATAAAAAAATAAAATAAGCTAAATTTAAAAAATTGATTAGGCACTGTTCACTACAACCTAGTCAAGTATAGGCGTGCAAAAGATGGTTAAATTGGTATGCGTATTTTTTAAACCTATAGAACTTATACTATACTCATCTATACTGACCAATTTCAACATTAAATAACATTTTAAATATGCCTGCTTCAACATATTTACCATACATGTCTCTATAAAACTACCAGTTTTCATTTTTAATACGCAACTATTTTTTGCAGAATAAATCAAGAAAGTGAAAAAGTTAGAGTAGATTCAATATAAACAGCAGAAGCGGCACCGAAACTTTTTTCTTTTTTCTTTTAGAATAGAGAGATACCTATGACTGTTTTGCAGTGATTGGTAGATACTTACCAAAAAAAAAAGAAAATAGTGACTAAACAGCTGGAAAGGAAGTCAAAAATATTAAAGAGAATTATATATATATTAAAGATATGTGGTTATTACAGAATTTATATATATATGCATTACGGTGTCGTACGTGGCACAGAAATCGTGATTATTTGTTAATTGTTTAATGGCAACGCCCGAATGAAACGCATCTCATTGGTTATTACACTGTAAAAAAAAATTCCGGAAGGCTCCGGAAAAAAGTGGTGGCATTTAGATGCCACGGCTTTTTGCTGTTACGTTTCACAACAAAGTAGTGAAACATTCCAATTTTTCAGAAACATTCCGTAGTATATACTCCGAAACCTTTCATAACTTTGTCCGAAACCCTCCGGAAAATTTTTTACAGTCAAGCTTAACAAACAATATAAGAGTATTATATTTGTTCATAAATGCAAGCTCGGTGGAAAAAAAGAATCTTTTCAATATAAAAAAAAGTCATGTTATGAAACGTTAATAGATTACATAAAAAATGTGAAAAAATAAAAGGAAACACTATTTTCAGATCTACTCGCTTTTATCAACATTAAATAAGGCAAATAAATTTCAAATACCTTTTTAGGTGCGTCCGTAATTATATAAATACGTAGCACCTGTAATCGTCCTTCGGTCCGTCTGTCTGCCTGTCCGTCCGTCCGCATATAACAGAACAAAAACTACCCAACCGAATGGTCTGAAATTTTAAATATATAATTGTTGCAAAATTTTGTCGAGTCATTTCAAATTTTATGAAGATCGGATATATAGTTTAATTACAGGGTCAGTCAAAAGTTTTCCGTTACATGACGGCCAATGGGAAAAAATTATTTCAACTGGATTTTAATAATGTTACAGCTTTTCGAACAGAAGGAAATGGATATGCGCTTATGAAGTGCACTAAAATATACATTCAGTACAATATGCGGTGCGAAAATATTTATAAAACTAGTTACAGTACGAACGCACCTCATTTGCCAAGTTTGACGTGCACTTTCCCACTTGTTTATTTTAATATCATATTGATAAACTATTATTTTTTTAAGAATCCAACCTCTGGGAAACATCTAAAAAAAAAAAGATAAGAATTTATTTTTTCTTCCTTGGATTTGTAGCTTTGCTACGGGCAGCAACTACAGGTGTTCGCCGGGTAAAATTCCTCGGCGGCGGCCGCGCAAGCGGCATGATTTTAAAATTTCTAAAACTGCTTACCGCTATAGCTAATTAATATTAATAATTCAGTTTTTAAATGCTATTAGCTTGCTTGGTTGTCTTTTTGAAGTAATAGTTTTCACTTCATATAGTTTTAACATATTTTGTTTGATGTAATTCTCATACATCGTACAAAATTAAACTTTAGTGTTAGTTTTTAAATGTAACACTAGAATCAAGCTGAAAGCGCATTAATTCTGAAAATATTATTTTTTATTTATCAGGTAACAAAATCAAAGCTGTACAATAAAAATATATTAATCGAAACTCATGACTAAAAATATAATACAAAAAAGTGCCCAGTTAAACGGATGGCATTGAGCTCACAGGCTATTCACACTAATTGTATATTGTACTCTTATTTCAAAGAATAATGCCCCTCGAAAAAAATTAAGGGGGATTAACTCCCCCCCCCCTTTCTCCTCTTTATATTTAACCAATGAGCCTCCAAATCTCATCAGGGAAGCGCCTTATCAGAATAAACCGGTATACCACATTTGAAGCTAATCGAATAGAAAAACACACTTATCTAAATTAAGGGGGTACTAACCCCCATTCCCCTCTTTATTCTTAAACAATGAACCTCCAAATCTAAGCAGGGAAGTACCTTATCAGAATTTACCGGTATATTAAAGTTGAAGCAAATCTGATAATTCTGCATGAAAAACCCATTTATCTAAGTTAAGACGGGCACCTCGTACCCCATCTTCATACTTAACCAATGAACCCCTAAAACTAATCACGGAAGCACCTTATCAGAATGATCCTAGAAAAAAAAATTGAAGCAAATCGGATATTTCTATCAAGAGTTATCGCGTTACGTACATACATACATACATACGTGCATACAGAACCTGCGGGCACATTAACTCTACGGCTTTGATAGCCTGTGAGCTAAAAAGTATTTGCTAAAAATGAGTTCCGAGCTCGGACTTGCGCGAGTAAATAAAGTATAAAACTGTTAATAATATTTTTAAAAATTCAAACATTATTTTTATTCCTTTATTAAAATCATAAGTTTTTAGAAAATATAAAAATTCCTTTTAATCGATATTTTCTGGTTTAATAATTTACATCCGTGCTAGAAGATTCGATAATACAAAAGATAAGTATAAAACGTGCAAAAACTACTTTTATGTGTTAATTTTTTTTTCCAAATTTTACATAATAAAATGAGAAAAATAGTACATTACCCTTATTTTACATATCATATTTTATAAATAGGAAAGGCGGTACATTAAGAATTCTAAAATTATTTCAACTGCCCCTACAGCACACATTTATTAAAATAATTTTGTTTATAATTAATTAAATGAAAAAAAAGACAATAAATGGTTCTATCAACGGATAAAAACAATTTACATAATAACATAGACTTAATGATGTATTTAAAGGACATTTTAATTAATTTATAAATTAAAGAAAGTACAAAAGCTGATTAATAAAATACATAAATTTTTGAAAGATAACAAAAGATGAACATGGAATGGATTTTATTACTCATTTAAAAAAATACATAAATAAATAAAAACACTTGCAGCATCTGCTCAATGATTTCTAATGCGTTAATTATTTGAAGGGCACTGATATATGTCAAAATTAAGATGTTTTACAACCAGTATTTTACTATAATAATTTTTACGTGTAAAATCTCTAAAACATAACAGCAAAATTTTATATTCAAAAATGCTTATGGAAAATTTGTGAATTTTTGGTGTTTGCGAAATGCAAACGGCATCCGTTAAAGGGTTAAAAAAGCTGAATTTCATAAAGTAATACAAACATTATAAAAACCGTTTGTGGAATATTTAAATAAGCTTTATTTCATAAATTATTAAAAATATTATTTTTTAACAGCACAATTCAATTTGATTATACTGCAATTCTGTGAAAGTTTTTAAATAAAATATGATGTTTATCTCAAAAAATGAATTTCATTATGTTTTAAACTTATTAATGCATTACTCGTATTAAATATTAGGAAGCTTATTTCAAAAGAAAATTAAAAAATATTACTTATCTATACATTTTAATAAAAAACATTTTCTCAATTGGGAGATACATTCAGTTTTTATTACAAAGAATAATTATTTCATAATCAGACATTATAAAAAATAATCAATATACTTCAAAAAGGTTTAAACTAGCTACTTACTTTGTTGATTGATATCCAAACAAACAATGGCATTTGTTCAGAATACATTTGTCTCTAAGTGCATAGGCATATTTTTTTTATTATTCTTTATTTATCAAAATGGCTAATGGAAGATAAAACATGAAGTACGAAGTACGCATGTGCAGAAAGTAGTTTACTGAAAAATTGAAACCTCTCAAAAATAATGCACGACCTGCATAGACATCTATAGGCCTCATTAAAACAGTGTTTATAGATAGTAACCAACAATTAAATACAATTTAAAAGTCATCAATACAAGTTAAAAAAAAAATAGGTAAGTTATATAAAAAATAGTTTCACATTGATGAGAAATAACTAATTAGTTCGCTTTTTACACAGTCGGGTTTTTTGATTTTTTAAATTTAATTTTTACTTGTTCTCCTACATATCTATGAGTATTACCAAGTGTTTGGTGGACATGAACAAAAAATGATGATTTTGTAAATTATCCCTTTTTCTACCAAGGTACACAGATGTAATATGTAAACCATAATTTTGTTTAATATTTAAATATATAGCAATAAGAAAGTTATATATCTCGATAAGCATTTTGAAAAAATTGCCGTACTTAGTTCTTTAAGAGACATTCATTGTTTTATTAGCAATATACGCCGATCGCAACCCATGCCTAGCGTATACCAGTGTGTGGAAAAAAGTATGAGGCACACAACTACAGTAATGCAAAGACTGCTGGAAGGAGTTTACTAAGGCTTATATAAATCTTAGTAATTATTAAAATGTGTAACAAGGAAATATTTCATTTATCATCGAAAGCGAATAGAGCAAATTTTTTATTACAATGAAAGATGTAAAACGGTTATTACTTGATGAGGAATATTCACAAAATATCAATCAGGAAAGACAATTGATATCTCATGATCAAAGTCTGTGGGTTATGTTCACATCTGCAGTGCTTTTTTTGCTAAAGAAGTTCCATCTTTAAAATCCACCAACATTATACAATTTAAGAATTAAGAATCAATATGTGTGATACATGTGTGATCATGTCTGTAGCAACTGAATTAGTCTTCCAGTAAAAGTGAACTTATCAATAACTTAGTTACTAATTATCTTACTTGTGAGTTTCGTCAGCTGTCTCAATTAACATGAGACTTTTCACCAAATACTTTTTTTCTTTCTTCTCATACTGCCTTTTAAGACAGCATGAATACATGAGCTACGTCACTTGTCTGTCTGCCACCTGTCGTCTTTCCGTGTTCTAACTCTCATAAATAAACTTTGATTGTCATTTAATTGATATATATTATTAAGGCTTATTATAGCATGTCTGCTATTTAAAATGAAGTGTGTAGCATTTATAGTACGTTTACAGAGACACTCGGGAAAAAAATCGTTACATTGTGGTCTATGGGGAAAAATCGTTTGAGATGTATTTTAATAATATTGAGATACCTCAAATATAATGAAATTGATATTCATCACTAAGGTGGGCTACAACAAACTTTCTATAGAGTTTGTAGCGAGTTGCTTTTAATTCGTTTACACAACGGGACGCACAAAAGGTTTCCTTTACATTGTGATCTATAGAATAAAACATATTTGCAGTTTGATGCATTGATGTTACATTATTCCACATAAAATTAAATTGATATGCATCATTGGATTCACAGTGACATGTTTTGTTATACATTATGGAATGCATAGCAATTATCGTTCATTTACAGATACACACAAAAAAAATTGTTACAAAATGAACGATATTTTAATTTTATGAACGATGATTGTTGAAAGTGTATTTTCAACTGTGTTATCCATATTTAAGCTTAACTAAAAGTTAGTGTATTACGTGATTAATATAAAATCTATAGATGATATACAGAGCTGCACAAAAGAATTTCTAAGGGTTACCAGCTATGTACTTGAATTATCTAAAGTGTGTCTTACGCATTTTCTGTTTGAACTATATTTCAGTATTCTTACATATGCTTGTAAAATATAAATAAATTCATATACAGGGCTGTGCAAGAGACATTTGATACATTGCCGCCTATGAATGACAATTTGCTGGAATTCTTAGCAATGCTGTATTACGCGTTTTCCAGGTGAATGAAATTTTAGTATGTTAAATGGTGTGTATAAATTCTATAGATACAGACTTAACGAAACGAATTCAGATTAACGTCTATATACGGGATTTCCTAAAAGTGTATTTTTAACTGTTAAGTCGTTTTCAGCTCAACCCAATTTTACTGTGTTATATGACGTTAGAATACTGTAATATATGTAAATTTATTACATGGCTGTACAAAATGATATGGATTTTTCTTTTGCTAACACCATGTTTTTATTTAACCCTTTAATGTCTGCTTTCTAATTTTGTTCGGAAAACATTATATTTTAGTCTATTTTTGTTAATTATCCTCTAGAAAAATAGTGAAAAAATTTATTTATATTTCTGTTAGACATAATGTCATAATGTCACACCTGAGTCACATAACAAAAATTGCTCAAAAAATTATAATTTTAAAGTATATACTTGCTTTTAAGTGTTTACACTTCTCAATAATAATGACTCAACGATATAATAATTTTATTGTGCTTTTAATAGCGTTCAGGATTAATAATTACTACCTTATAAAAATAGAGAAAAAATGCCAGTCGAGCATATTGCAAGCAGTACCAATCAACAAAAGATGTTATATCCCCCCCCCCCCCCGTGAAATCAAATCAGAACAAAAACGGACTTCACGACCTTTACATGCATGTTATCAAACATAAGTAACACATAATAGTTTTCCAAAAGACCAATAGAAAGCGTAAAATGGCAAACAAAAAAAAAATCATTTAACCCTTTATGTCCCAAATTATGAATTCAGGAAAATTTCATTTTCTAAAGCATTTTTCGTGAATTTTTGAAACTACAATAAAAGATTTACACGATCATTTAATAAATTTTAAAAGGATTTTGACAATTAAAATTAATTAAATTTCAATTTAAGGTTAGTTGGGGTAACTGGAACCACGAGGTAACTGGGCCATAGGCTATTTTATAAAAAACTGTTGGTGTTTTTTAAGTTTTAGCTTTTGTGAACAGTGCCCCTTAATCTCTACTTCCTAAAACAACGTGCATCAACTCAATCATAACTCTCACTTTGCTGTGATAGGTTGTCAAAAATTTACGTTTCTTTTTTAAAAAACAACGGTCTATATGGTTGAACTTCCTCGGCTGATTATTAAAATACTGTAAGTACTTTTATTAAACAATCATTTTTTTTAAAGATTAGACATATAACTCCATTAATATTATTAGGTATCTATACATATTTACTTCATGTTTCAAATGTAAGCCCGGTGTCCCAGTTACCCCATAAATTTTTCAAGAATGGGGTAACTGGGACATGTATTCGGGGTAACTGGACCATGCTGGATCCAGTTACCCCAATAGTTATAAATAATTTTTTTGTGTTTCTCTTACTACGGGAAGCAAATTTCTCCATTGTTTTTTGCTCACAATAAAGACAAGTTGGAAATTGCTCGTCAAACTAGGCAAATGAGGTGCGTTCGTACTATAACTAGTTTTATAATTATTTTTTGCACTCCATATTGTACTGAATGTATATTTTTTTGCACTTCAGAAGTGCATAGTCTGTAACATCATTAAAATGTACTTGCAATAATTTTTCCCCATTCCCCGTAATGTAACAGAACACTTTCGACTGTCCCTGTAATTAAACTATACATCCGATTTTCATAAAATTTGAAATGGCTCCACAAAATTTTGTAACAATTATATATTTAAAATTTCAGACCATTCGTAATGCTTTAACATCATTAAAATGCACTTGCAATAATTTTTCCTATTGGCCGTAATGTAACGGAAAACTTTTGACTGTCCCTGTCATTAAACTATACATCCGATTTTCATAAAATTTGAAATGGCTCGACAAAATTTTGCAACAATTATATATTTAAAATTTCAGACCATTCGGAATGCTTTAACATGATTAAAATGCACTTGCAATAATTTTTCCTATTGGCCGTAATGTAAAGAAAAACTTTTGATTGTCCCTGTAATTAAACTATACATCCGGTTTTCATGAAATTTTAAATGGCTGGACAAAATTTTGCAAAAATCATATATTTAAAATTTCAGACCATTCGGTTGGGTAGTTTTTGCTCTGTTATATGCGGACAGACAGACGGACATAACGAAGACTATAGGTGAAACGTATTTATGTAATTACGAACGCACCTAAAAATAATAGAATACCTTATTAAAATTATGTAATGAAATTTAAAAAAAGCATATTGAGTGGTGTCAAACAAAATTTCTTGGCCCCTTGAGAGGCGGTGATGCCGTTATGGCATCACTTAATTTTAATTCCTAATTGTCACATTGGCACCTGAATTTTATAATGAAAATTTCACCTTTATTAAGTACGCGAAAATATACTTTTACTTGTTTTCAGATAGATTCTCTTGTAAATATTGGTGTCATCAAATTATTTCAACATTTCACGAATGCAAGTACCTTGCCCCTGAAAGCGAGATAGCCAGACCTTGAAATTGTACTATACACAGGGGTCGCATTCTATATGGAAACTTTTATCGTTCCTACCACTATTTTGAAAATAATATCTTCATCGCACCTTTCTGTAAGGGTTCTGGTAGGAACAATAAAATTTTCCTTATATAATGTGACCCCTGGATAAAGTACTTAAGTACTTGCGTAGCCATTTGTTCATAGCTTTACCTTGCTATTTTTTTCCTTAAAATACCTATGTGACTTTTATACTTATTATCTATACTAAAGTACATAAGTACTTCCTTAAGTTTTATATTTTTGGTATAAATAAATCTAATATTTTCACTTTTAGTGTTTTTTAGACACATTGACAGCAAAGGTTTCCCTTACAACGCTGTTTATTGACATATAATTTACATGATCTGCCTGGTTTAAATTTTTTTAAGTTGTTTACACTTTTTCAAACAGTACCTGATATCCGATATGAAAAAATATGAACGCGTGTGGAACATAGACCCCCCTGGTCCAGTTACCTAATTTTTGGGGGCAACTGGACCCATGAGGAAAGAAAGATGAAATATGCATATTTTTATATTTTTAAATATTAAAATGTAATTTTGAGCATTTCTGTCTGATAGAGGGAACCTAACTGAACACATTTACAGAAGTTCAGACTTTAATTCAAATGAACATTAGTTTTTTGAAGCTGAAATGTCAGAAACTCTAGAGTCACATTGTAAAATCATGTCCCAGTTGCCCCAACTAACCTTATATTGATTTTGTGCAACATTTATAATTCAACTGAAATCTTTTATTTAAAATATTTTATAGTATTTTGTAGAATTATAAAATGTACAAATATAATGTTCTTACAATAGAAATATAAAAATATTTCCGAACTGAAACTGAACAATTTTAAGAGTCCTAAGACCCCCTTAAGCAGTTTTTTTTTTCTTTTCTTTTTTTTACAATGTATGAATTTTTTACATAAGTTTATAAATTTTACATATTTAAAGGAGTGATTGTGTTTCTGTTTTTTTTTTTTTTTTTTTTTTTTTTTTTTTTTTTATAACCACTGCTTCTTACTTACTTTTTCTTACTACTGCTTCAAATAGTATATTTGCCATAAGATTTCTGATAATAAATAAGGCGAAGATTACTATTTGCTAATAGATATTATAAAAATATAGAAAAGTAATTACCCGAAAAAACTGTTTCGGGTATATTGGTTATATTGGCCAATATTTTTAGTCATCGCTAACAGAGTTGGCAATTTAGCGGAAATTCTGGATTCAAAACATCTACCACACTTTTTCTTAAATGCAATTTCCATTGTATTTATTTGATGAAAGTCTGCTATTAAACAAAGCGAAAATTATTATTAAAAAATTCAGGTATTTTTTTAATACAAAAGTACGCTTAGTTTTCAATACTAATCGCTAATATTTGAACTGAAATACCAATATTGATAAAATATTAGGTTTACTCTGGCAGTATTAATAGTGAAACGTGAATGCTGCATAAAAGTTGCTGTTCATTGTAATAATCTTTAACAAAACGTCAATATTTTAAAAATACATACTCTATGTTGGAAATATTAATAGCGAAATCGCAAAATATATTTTGAAAGCACTGCGTAAATATGTACAAACTGTAAGTTGAAACCTCTGACGGAAAGTAGGTTATATTTTTATAAGTTTTATTTTATCTCATAGAAACAAATGAAATATGTAAATTTTATTAACTTAACCCTCTCGCTGCGTAAGTAATTCTTCGCGATGAGTGTCTTTTACAGAATTTTTAATCGTTTATCACCGGTTCTTTAAAGCAGAAATTTTTAACTATCGTAATCGGGGTAAATGTCCTGATTAAATTAGACCAAGTTTTCGCTAAAAATAACTGGTGGGAATAACCAAATAGTATTAATTTGACGGGGAAATGCATGCCCGAGCATATCTCGGGCTGCGCAGCGAGAGGGTTAAGCGAAAATTTTGCACATTGGGAAAAAATGAATGTAATGGATAATGAATTCAAAAGCATTTAATCATCTGTTTTAATGTTGACTTCAGCCATACCTTTTCACACTTTCACATGTATAATATTATTAGAATTTGAATACTATCGTTACTACATGGAGATAATAGCAAAACTAAAGGTTAAGGCAAAATAAAACTAAATGAAAAGACGTGTTCTCTTGAGAGGCGATGGAATATATTATATCCCACCTAATTTTAATCAAGATTTGCACCAGAAACATGTAATTACAGATTTATTTTATACTTTTGGTGAAAAGAAGTTGTAAATAGCTTTAACTTATTTCGATTTTTTTTTTTTTTTTTTTATTCCGGTGCAAAATCAACATTACGGGAGCATAAATATTTGCCCCTTAAAGGGTTAATGGGACACTTCACCCCGAACGAGTGAAATAACAATTTCATGATTCCATGAATAGCGATCGGCTTTATATCATAAGTACTTCAGAATATTCAATATTTATTACCAGAAAAATAAACTGAGAAATACCTGTGTCTAATCCGAACCGAATAATTATTGCGAATGTGCGTGCTGCACTTAGTTTTAGCAGAAAACACTTCAGAAAGTATTTTAGAGTACTGTTCTTGAAAAAAATAAAAACCATTGTTTTCTCGTTTACTCTCAATTGATGTATTTAATTTTTCAAAAAAAATCACAACTCACAGCAGTATCCATTCAATATAAATTAGGATATTGAATAAAAAAATAAAATTTAAGAAAACGTTGCGCGCACCATCAAACCTAGCATAAAACTGACAAAGCTGACTGACTCGCAGTAGAACAAAGAATTTGGCGACAGACTGTAGCCTCTCTGTTGAATACCGCTTCTCTTTTCGACCTCCACCAGAGCATATCTGTGCTTGTCGACAGTCACTGGTGATGGTCTGAATGTACAAGAATGTAATCAAATATTCGGTCTTTCACCGACGTTTTTGGTATGTGTTGATATTCACCGGTGAAAGTCGACATTCTCCAATTTCGGTCTTTCACAGTAACATATCTATATCTCATTCTAAACTGTATTAGTACTAATCGATGTATTAAATGAACTTTATAACAAGTTATTTTAATGGTATTTTAAAGTACCGTTGGGGCATAAAGGGTTAACTCCTAAGTCACACTATGCATTTATGGGTTAAAGTTAAACAATTTGTCTTTTGAAAAATACTTTTCAGTGAATTAAAATTGATATTGTTATGACAATGCGAGTACCAATTTTATCTGAGTGTAAGTTTTCTGTTATCGAATAAAAATTTATATATGATAAGAAAATGCTGATACTTCGCAATAAATTAAGATAAAAATATATTTTTGTGTTTATGCATTTTTCTTGTTTTTTTTTTTTTTTTTTTTTTTCAAAATTGCTATTTATTGTTAATCTACAAAGTTATGTTTATTTGGGGACTTTTTTAAAGAATTTTTTTTTATATACAAGTTGATTAAATTACTTAATACTGGAAATTTTAAAATAATGTAGTATATTTACGAAAGATTTTCTTATCAAACTTAATGTAATGATAATTCGATATATTTTTTTTTTACATGAAAAGGGAAAAAAAAACAAAATTACGCTAAAATGAAAGATAAATATTTCATAAAAATGCACAATTTTTAATTTTTTATCTGGAAGATACATTGTAAATTGATTTATTTTTAAAACTTGAAAGTATTAAAGAGACTGTCTTTAAAACTTCCCACTTATAAATGTTATCAAACTACTTTTATTATTTGAAGCTTGCTGTTAAAATATCTCAAATTTATAAAAGTCTTAAAGAATCTAACTTTTAAACTGTCCATTATTAAATGTTATCAAATTACCTTTATTATTTGAAGCTTACTGTTAAAATATCTCAAATTTATAAGAGTCTTAAAAAGTCTGACTAAAATGTCTATTATTCAATGTTATCAAATTAGGTTTATTATTTAAAGCTTGCTGTTAAAATATCTCAAATTTGTAAGAGTCTTAAACAGTCTGACTTTAAAACTGTCTATTATTCAATGTTATCAAATTAGATTTATTATTTGAATCTTGCTAGGTGCTCAATATCTCAAATTTATAAGAGCCTCAAAGAGTCTGACTTTTAAACTGTCCATTATTAAATGTTATCAAATTACATTTATTATTTGAAGCTTATATAAATCTAATACATTTATATTAAATGCATTTTAGTGGCATGAATGGACTTGTTTTTAATAGCAATTTATTTATAATTAGAATGAATTGTTTTTCCTTTGACTCTGAAATAGCGTGAAAAGAAGTAAACTTCACCCAAGATCGTTTTGAAATGTACCGATCGATGGAAGTTTTAAATAAGCTGCGAAATGAAAGAAAGACTTAAGCATAATTCACTTTGACAAAGTTTATGGTCTAGTAATTCCTTGCATAGTATGACAGTAGTTTCTTTTGATATTTTGAAAGTGATTTTTTTTTTAAAAGAAATAAATACAGTCTCTGGAAGTGACAGTTTTAAAATTCATACTACTGAAAAGAAGCGTGTCAAACTTCTAACCCACGGTCGGTATGCAAACCTGAACGATATCTTTATAACGCACGTAATAATAAAGCTTTATAATAGAATTTGAAACAAATTTTACAGGTTTTAAATTTATAGCACGAAGTTTGCTTTATATTTTTAACTTCTTACATATTTTTTAACCCATCGATCATTAGACAATGTCTTAACATATAAATTTAAAAACAACGTTAAAAACGCCAGAATATACAAACTTTGAGCAGACTAGTTTCAGTAGGCTTTAGCGTACCGTCCTCAGTATAATATATAAACGGAAACTTGCTCAGTTATGTAGGGGAGAAGCGGATTCAAGAGAAGTTCATTAACCAATAGGAAAACAGGAAAATACGGATACCAACCAATAGGAGAATAGTATAAGTAATGCAATCAAAAGTGTAAAAAATGCTAGCAGTAATTAAGAAAAACAGGACATATCTGTTACCCTAACATTTCTGTTTTACCCTTGATAAATAATAAATATGAACTGTACAAATATTTTGATAACGCTAACTGTACAAATATGTTATTAGGTGCTTAGATACCTTATACATTTATTTGTCGTATGCAACATAGAAAAACTTAAATTAAAGAAAACAGAATAGAATTGGAAGAATAAAAATAATTGCGTAAATGTTAACATGAATTTTACACTTTTGTTACACCATGCATTTCGTTCGCCAACTAGTTCGAGGGAATACATAAGTTCGCATTTCAATAAAGTTTTTCTTTCTTCCTTAAATGCAATATGGCATTTCCTGATATCTATACAGATATTTGGAAGTTCGGATGACTAGAACTCTGATAATTGGACCTTTACTTCATTAATGAGTAAGAATAAGTCAATAAGTGATCACGCAGGCACCGACCACTGAATGGTTTATGGCCCTGAAATTTTTATTATTTTGCGTATAAACAATGTCAAGGCGTCCAGTTCGCAAAAATAGATGGCCTTGTTATATATAAGATGCTTGAAGAATTACAGTGTACATGTATTAAAACAATAATAATAACAATAACGGATCTTGTTGACTTTACAGGCGTAAGCAGTTAAATGACATTTATGACTGTGAAAAACATAATTTTTTTTTTTTTAAGGCTAACATATAATAATGTAGTATACACACAGACATATATATACAGTTCCAAGTTTTAAAAAAATAGAATAATTCATTTCATTTGTATTTGGATACTATATTATATGAGTGTAGTACAATTGAAAAAGAACAATAGTTGATGTTTTAATAAATTTGCATGTTATTAAAGAAAATTAAAACTGTAAAAGATTAAATTTTCCGTGAATATTGTAATTTTTCAAAATTATTTTCATTATTCAAAATATTAGAATACTAAAATAGGTGGTTCAAAAAATTAGAATACTTATGAATTTTCCTGATTGTTTCAGAAGGTTGCATATTAAGCATAAAATTAGCCTCTGCAGGACTTCTTCTTAAGTTATAAAAACGCTTTGCATCATCATTGTTTTCATTTTGTATGAAACATGTGTCATTCGTCCGACATATGGAGTTTACAAATCATCGTACTATTGGTTTGCATAAAGAAGGCCGCAATCAGTAATATATTGCCAGTTACTTAATATGGTCTCAACCAAGTGTTAGTAGAGCAATAAAGCAGTATTTTGACCACGGACATTTTGAAAACAAGCATCTGAATAGCGGCCGAAAGACAAAAACTACTTACCAGGCACGTTTGTTTTGCACGTTTGTTTAGCTTTCTATCAGAGAGATGATAAAAAGCTAAAGAGTATTGCTAAAAAAACGTTTTAGAAGTGAAAGATATTTGCATCGAAAGTAAAAATTACACTGTGTTGATTAAGTAAATCCACAACACTAAGACGTCTCCATAAACTTGGGTTTCAATCTTGTGTATCAAAGATAAAGCCCCTCGTGACTAATAAACTGAAAAGGGAGAGAGTGAAGTGGTGCAAAAAAGGCTTTTATGGGGTCTGGATGATTGAAAAAAAATATTGTTTTGTGATGAGAGTGTATTTTGTGTAACATATGGTGATCAAGGTGTTCGTGTATGGGGACTGAAGCAAGAAGCATATGACAAGGACCGCATGAAACGATCAGTGAAATTTGCAGCCAGTGTAATGGTATGGGTTTGCATGACTGCAAATGGTCCTGGAAGGCTATGTATCGTTAACGAAAGGATTAATTCTGAAGTATATCGAGAAATCCTTGAGAATTTCATGATACCATCGTCGGAAGAGCTGTGTGGTGGTGATTTTATTTTCCAACATGATTTAGCACCTTCACACAGGTCAGTGTCCACCAAGAACTGGCTTAGCCAACACCAAATTAACGTACTTCCTTGACCGGCTAATTCGTCAGATTTAAATGCAATAGAGAACTTTTGGGGAATAATGAAGAAAAGACTGAAAGATATTGCGACAAAAAACAAAGTTGAGCTTCTTTCCACCATAAAATCGACATGGTCATATTTGAGCAGAAAACATTGTGAACCACTTGTAGCTAACTTGGCAAAGCGAGTTCGCGCTGTTATAAAATGTAAAGGTGGTGATACAAAATATAAAAGAATAACTATTTTTCCTTTTTAAAAAAACACGTATTATTTACAATGCATTATTCTAATATTTTGAACCAGTTAATGGTTATTCTAATATTTTGATTTTTTCCAAATGTGAATAATTATTTTAATTTTTGTATTATTTCCTTTATTTTTTATGCTAAAAGATTCTAAAAACTATGTAGATTCTTACAATGTTAAGTTTTATCCTGTATTACTTTTTGTATAAGCGATGCATAAGAAATCTTTTTTCACTTCCTTTTTTTCTATTATTCTAATTTTTTGTCTTAGAGTTGTACATATTTTTCATTTATATCTGTTTTCAGTTTACAGGATTGCTCATCATATGAAACCTGTCAATAGTACTTTATAATTGAATTTTAAATAATGGGTGGAGTTTATAAAGCCTTGCCGCCTGCTGAAGAGTAAAGGCATCTAGTGACTTTGATATGTTGTTTCTATGTTAATAGTATGTTTTTTGGTTTTTTTCTTAGAAATTTCACAACTTTATACACCTGCTCTTTAATTTTTAGATATTTTTCATGCATTTTTACTTTTTTCTATCTTTACAAGAAGAAAGTATTGGATTCATGAAAATTTTCGAATTCCGGTTTTCGACGGATTTACACGTTTTAGAGGTCAGAGAACCCGAAAAACATGTTTTTACAAAATGTCTGTCTGTGAGTCTGTCTGTCTGTCTGTCTGCCCGTCTGTCTGTGTGTCTGTGTGTGACACAAATTTTGTGGGCGCTCTATCTCAAGAACTAATGCACGGAATTTAATAAAAATTCATATTCAGTTAGTCCCTGATACAAATTGATGCTGATTAGTTTTTGGTGCAAATCGCTCAACAGGTGGCGCTGCTATGCTGCATTTTTTATGATTTCCGAAATGACGCTATCTCAAGAACTAATGCACGGATTTTCATCAAACTTCAGATTCAGTTAGTTCTTGATATGACTTGATTCTGATTACGTGTTGGTGCAAATCGCTCAACAGGTGGCGCTGCTATGCTGCATTTTATACTATTTCCGCAATGGCTCTATCTCAAGAACTAATGCACGGATTTTCATCAAACTTTAGATTTAGTTAGTCCTTGATATGAATTGATACGGATTACGTGTTGGTGTAAATCGCTCAACAGGTGGCGCTGCTGTGCTGCATTTTGCACGATTCCCGCAATAGCTCTATCTCAAAAACTAATGCACGAATTTTGTTCTAACTTCAGATTTAGCTAGATGTTAACACAAGTTGTTGCTGATTAGGTTTTGGTGTTAATCTTCCGATAGGTGGCGCTTCTATGCTGGCATTTTCATGATTTTCGCAATAGCTTTATCTCAAAAACTAATGCACGGATTTTCCCCAAACTTCAGATTCAGTTAGATTTTGACGTAAGTGGTAGCTTAGTAGTTTTGTTTAACATAGATTTTGGTGTAAAGTACCCAACAGGTGGCGCTGCTAGGCTGAGTTTTGCTGGATTTACACGATTTCGGAGATAGCCATATCTCAAGAACTAATGCACGGAATTTCATATCTATAGAATCTTCATGATGGGCATAGATTGCCGTTATATTTTGGTAGTGTGATAGCAAATTTTCAAGTATTAACATGCATGAGATAGAAGAATTGCATGAGATTGGGATTGGTACATCCGACTAGTTTAATATTATATATTGCATCTTTTGAGAGATTATTTGGTGCCCACATCTGCAATAACCTCGCAAATTTTTATTAATATTGCTACTAGCAAAAGCCATGTTTTGTTTGGATTCGCGAGGCATTATTTCTACCCTATATATATAAAATCCTAATGAAACGAATTTATGAAACGACTTTATGAAAAGATTTTATGAAACGACTGATTATGTTTCACGGCGATTTCTCCTAAAATATGGGATATTATGCGATAATACCGTGTTGATCCGCAGATCTCAAAACTGGTATTAGAATTTTTAAATTCGAATTAGTTTTCGCGACATTAATTTTTTTCTAATTTTAAATACTTTTCTCTAATGATGGCAACTTAAATTTTAATCATAACAGATATTTTCTTTTCATATTATAGAAAAGTTATTATTTTAAACTAATTTGGCGACCAGTTTGGCCTCACTTAAATGTATGCTAAGAAATGTATCATGTTACTTTTATTCATAATTCAATTTACTTGAACAATCTTTCGCCAAATCGGAAGATTCTGATAGCGAAATCAAGAACTCGGTATTTTTGTGTTAGCGCGATGTAGGTGATAAATCACCAAACAGTTCTCCCGTCGCAATCTTTTTTTTTTTTTTTTTTTTTTTTGTATTTTATTATTATTTTATTTAAAATACAAAACTTTCATTTAAAACTGAAACATTTAAAATTAATGGCTTTCACTTCTTTCCCTTTTTGAAACGAAACGAAAAGGAAAATATTAGGCACAGATGTCATATCCGCACCGGGGTACCTAATTGGCGCCAAAATGGCGTTATTTTGTCTGACGTGGTAACCCGGCTATTGTTGCTTATTTATTAATAAATGTTTTATTTACATTTATTTTCTTTTTATTTAAAAAAAGTTATATTTTTTTTTGTTCTATAGTTATTAATTAAACTTTTTTTTTATTTATTGTTATTTCATTTTAAAAATAATAGAAAATAATTTAAAAATACATATGTAACTGGTATTAAAAAAGATGTTTTCGCCAAATTTTCGTAAAAAAATCACGCAAAACCCGGTGCGTATATGACATCTGTTCCAAATCACTATAATAATAGCCTAAATCATGTGACTGTCATCAACAGTTCCGGGTTGACCGCTTCGCTTTTTATATGGCGGTCATTTTAATACTTTAATGTTAGCCGGGCGCAGGTGATAAACCGTCAACTATTGTCCCATCGCCATCATTTCATTTATATTATAACAGTCCAAATCATGTGACTGTCATAAACAATTACGGGCGGACCCCTTCGCTTTTCATATGCAAGGTGGCCATTTTTAATCAAAATTATTTTTTTCGAGTAAAACTACCTAAAATTTGCCGTGATCGCAAAGAATTCTCAGTATTTTTATGTTAGCCGGGAATAAATTTCGCTAGTAGCATTTTTTAAGACTCCAGTTACCCTTTTTATTTCTCGCGTGGTAAATTAATACAATTAGTACGGTCTGAAATGTTTTCCAGCTCGATTTGTGTGCCAAGTTTGATATTTTTTTTTCATTTTGTAGCTTTTGACAAGTAGATTCCAAGTATCTTAGGTGCCATTTTTTTCTTACACATATTTGAGGTGATTTTCAAGATGGCGCCCAAGATGGCTGCCATTTACTGACTTTGTTAATATTTGTGGGATATTATTGACCAGTATATCAAATTATATGTTTTTGAGGTCAAAAACTGCAAATCTACAATCAAGATAGGCATAAACTGTGTTATTTATTATTTATTTATAAATTTACTACAAAATTACTAATATACTAGAGGCATAGAGTTTCACATGACTATCGTTTTGGCATGCTACGACCTTCTCTTTGAAACACTGCCACATACCACAGAGATTATTTCTTTGCAAGAAAAATGCAACTCACTACGTGAGAAATTGCACAATTGGGAAGTTGAAGCAACAACTTTGTTGGAAGAGATCAAAGTAGTGGTTGAAAAAGTTGTCTTCCATATATTAAGTTGTCTTCACTACAATACAATGGTGATATGGCAAAGTTCTTACTACTGTATATGAACCAGTTTGGATCTTTGCTAAGTTTCATCCGTGCCACTCGTCAAGGAGATTAGACATTGCATCTCGCGTCATTAGAGGAACAAATCAAGTATTATTTTGCTCATGACTTATTTCATTATGCCATACTCATTCCAGTATACATAGCACAGATGAAGGGCCTTAAAACAACAGATCCAGAAGTATGCAATGCTCTTGAATCTGGTTGTTTTGCAGTATCTAAATCCAATGTGCCGTTTACGAAACTATTTTCAGACCAAAACTTGGAACAGAAAATCAAAGAACTGAAGAACATTGGTGGAGTTATTGGTTTAACTCAGAATGAAAACGCCCTCGAAAGGTATTTCTTGTGTGCACCAGAAGTATTAAGCATTGTTTTAAGTTTCTTTGAAAAGTACTGTCCAAATGAAGTCTCTAAGAAGCTCAGGAAACACTATCAACTTCAGACTTCCATGTCGCTAAGAATTTTCACATACAGCCATCGTCAAGGAGAGTATTCGGGATCAATGTGGAGGAAACCCTTTACAAGATAATACCACACTAATGAATATTTCATCCTCTATGAAAGTTCCAGAATCTGCGAAGGATGGTATTCTGAATCGTGACCAAAAAGGCCAGTTGGAATTCGAAGAATTTGTAAGAGATAGGCTAATTCGAGAAGATATGCAATTTCTTTCTCGTTTTCCTGTTGTTATGGAATCAAGACCTCAAATGTCTACAAACCTAAAAGATGCAATTGGAAACTACGAGTTTTTTGTAATACCAAGATCATTATTTTCTTCTGATGGATATCTTCATATTTCATCTGACAAAAGTTCATTTATTGCATAAATAGAGCAATATAATCGATCACCCATACTTAAATCATTAGAATCCTTGATTACTACTCCGATAGAAAAAGTTTATATTATAGATGAAATGGCAATCGTACAATCAGTAAAAAGGACACCTGCCATAGAAACTTGTGAACACTTTGCAAATGCTTTTACCGACATCATTATGAAAGTGACAAGCAGATACACTGAAGGGAGAATAATATTTGACCAATACCTTGAGTATTCATTAAAGGAGCAAACTCGTAAGAAAAGATTGGGGGCGACAGAACCTATTAGATTTACTATTATAAATAGTACCAATATAACGTTGGTTTCATTAAAGACGTTTCTTTCACACAATGAAACAAATTCACAGCTGACTGAGTATCTCGGGAATAAATTACTACAGGTTTTTGCTGCTAGTGAGAAGAAAATTTTTGTCGTTTTTGGCAGTGAGGCATACAGTAACTACGCGAATGTTTTCGATTCAGAATTATGTAATCATACACATGAAGAAACAGACACCGTTATACCTCTTCACGTACTTTATATAGTGAACCATCATGATAATTATGAAATCGATGAATTTTCGCAAGATATTGAAATTTTCATATAGCTGATTGAATTGGTTTCACGTCATCTAGTAAACAGTGAAATCAATTTTGTTACTGGTCGAGGCAGCAAACATAGAAAAATTCATATTAATGAACGATGTCGAGCAATAGATGCTCATAAAAGCAAACGTTTACTAGGTTTACATTCATATACTGGTGAAGACTGGGTAGGAAAATTTGTAGGTATTTCAAAAGAGAAGTGGATAAAAGTGTATATCAATCTTGAGTGTGATGATGATATTACAACAGCTTTTCAAGAACTTGGGGAACCTAATGTTGATTCATTATCCAATCTGTCATTGTTTGAAAAATTCACCAACTTGGCTTATTTGAAAAATAATAATTTTTAAAGGATTTCTGAGCTAAGATGGTACCTTTTCAGAACTAAAGGTTTCGAGGGGAAGAAATTACCACCAACCCTTGGAGCACTGAAGCCACATATTTTAAGATCCAACTTAATTTGCACCATTGGAAAGGGCTACAGAAATCTTCGATCTACAATACCCCCACTTATTGGCAATGGTTGGGGGAAAATGGCGAAGGAGTAATTTCTCCAGTCAAATGCCTGGAGTTGCTTGCACCCAAAGGAGTTATTGAACTTGTGAAATGTGAGTGTAAGAGAACATGTACAGTTTAAAAATGTTCTCTCAAAGAATTCTCTGGTTTGTACTGCCTTATGCAAATGCAGTGACTGCAACAATACAAAGGGCTATCAATATCATCACAGCGATAGCACTGATTCAAAAGAGAATACATAACATCCCAGTGCTGTATATACATATAAATGCTGTTTTTAATAATTTTGTTCAATAGCTTCAATTAATTTATGTTATTTCATTTAAATATTTTGGTTGTGTATAACTGTTATTAATAAAACGCTAGTATATCTAATGTCTTACATATTTTTGTGCTTTATTTGCATCTTATCGCTTAAAATGCTTGAAAAACTCAATTTACTGCTAATTTTATTATATATTTGTATTTCTTGACCCTGAAAACATATAATTTGACATATTGGTCAATAATATGCCTCAAATATTAAAGAAGTCAGCAAATGGCAGCCATCTTGGACGCCATCTTGAAAATCACACCAAAAAATGTGGATAAAAAAATGGCACCTAAGGTACTTGGAATCTACATGTCAAAACCTACAGAATACAACAAAAATATCAAACTTGGCACGTCAATCGAGTTGGAGCCACATTTTACGACATTTCAAACCCTACTAAATGCTTTGGTGTTGAAATTAAATGTCATGGTTTATGGTATTATTTTTCTTTTTCTGTTATTTTTCTCCTTTTATTTTTTATTTATTTTTTAAGAAATAAAGGAAAGTCATGAATTTTAAATGTTTCAGTTTAAAATTAAAAAGTGTTTCAAATAAAATGAGTGAAAGGTTTATATTTTTAATGAAATACGAAAATGTGCGACGAGAACAATGTTTGGCTATTTATCTTTTGCGCTCAGCTAACATAAAAATACAGAGTTCTTGATTTCTCTATCAGAATCTCACGATTTGGTAAAGGATTGAGACAATAAATTAAAAAATGAATAAAAGCAACATGATACAAAGCTTGGCATAGATTTAAGGGATACCAAATTGGTTGCCAAGGGAGGCTAGTACTAAATAATGCAACAAATCAGGACATTTAATTTCAACTTCAAAGCAATGTAGCAATGTTTTAATGGTACTAATTAGTTATCCCGTCAACCAATTTCGCCAAAATATATAAATCGTCAAACCACTCGCCAAATTATACAAATTGACACAATTTTTATTTTAAAGAACGAAAGAACAAATAAATTAGTATACACTAATAAAAATACAAATAAAACGTCGAAATAAAAATCACTTGATCGCGTAAACACGTGCAACTTCCTTAAAGTCAAGTGAATGTGACATTTACTATCAACCATTATAGGAATTTAATCTTATAGTTTGGCGATAAATTTTTGGTCGACGGGATAACCATGTAGTACCGTTTTATTTACCACTCGAAAAAAAAATGCTAACTGGCGAGTTAAAAAAAAGCTATTGGCGAGATTTGCAGCCAGCTAACATAAAAGTACCAAGAATTCTTTGCGATCATGGCAACTTTTATGTAGTTTTATTCGAAAAATAATTTTGATTCTTTAATCAAAATGGAAACCTTTCATATGAAAAGCGAAGGGATCCGCCCGTAATTGTTTACGGCAGTTACACGACTATTATAATATAGGTGGAATGATGGCAATAGAACAACATCTGGCAACTTATCACCTGTGGCTGGCTAACATTAAAGTGCCAAAATGGCCGCCTGGAATATAAAAAGCGAAGGAATCCGCCCGCAACTGTTGATGATAGTCACATGACGTAGGCTATTATTATAGAGATTGTTTTCAATTCTAAAAACAGCGCAAAGAATAATATTTTCTTACGATTAAAAATTTATCTGCACGTGACTATTAAAAACAACAAAAAAAACTTTAAAAGTACTATTAAATGAGTACGTGTCAAAAGCAGGAAAATATTGAAAATTTGTCTTGAAAATTGTATTTACACGTGAATATTAAAAGAGAAGGGAAACTTTAAAATAATAATTGCATTAATATGCGTTTAACCTTTTCAGGGGCAGGGTACTTCTGTTAGTAAAATGTTGAAATCAGTGAATGGCACCAGAATGTACAAAAAATTTATTTCGAAATACGAAAATGCTTTTGTTCACTTACTTAATAAAAGAAAAAATTTCATTCCAATATTCTGGTGCAAATTGGCATTTAAGAATTAAAATTAAGTGGTCCAAAAATGAATCACCACCCTTGAAGTAGTTAAAGCAGTAAACTGTAGTAATTGTAGAAAATTGTATTATGTCAATCGTTTTATAACGCTGTTAAAAAATACCGGGAGGCAAAGACTCTGTTTTCTTAATTCATTTTATTTTAGCTTGTTTTCAAATGTTTAACTGATCTTCTTTATATTAGATGTAAATTTCCAACTGGGTGAAAATGTCCGGAGCAGGATTCGAACCCGGGACCTCCTGGCTGAAGCCGCCAGTGCTCTGCCATCTGAGCTATCCCGGACGATTCTGGTCGAACCCTTTCACCCAGCTAACCTTGATGATTACAGCATCTGGTCAGCTCAACAGAATAAATCTCAGGTAATGGAACTCCAGAAATCGCTGGATAAGAAATTACACTAGATTAATATTAACACAATTATTCTAATTGGTAAACAAATCATATTAGATGTAAATTTCCAACTGGGTGAAAATGTCCGGACCAGGATTTGAACCCGGGACCTCCTGGCTGAAGCCGCCAGTGCTCTGCCATCTGAGCTATCCCGGACGATTCTGGTCGAACCCTTTCGCCCAGCTAACCTTGATGATTACAGCATCTGGTCTGAAACCTGGTTCAGCTCAACAGAATAAATCTCAGGTAATGGAACTCCAGAAATCGCTGGATACGAAATTACACTAGATTAATATTAACACAATTATTCTAATTGGTAAACAAATCATATTAGATGTAAATTTCCAACTGGGTGAAAATGTCCGGACCAGGATTCGAACCCGAGACCTCCTGGCTGAAGCCGCCAGTGCTCTGCCATCCGAGCTATCCCTGACGATTCTGGTCGAACCCTTTCACCCAGCTAACCTTGATGATTACAGCATCTGGTCAACTCAACAGAATAAATCTCAGGTAATGGAACTCCAGAAATCGCTGGATATGAAATTACACTAGATTAATATTAACACAATTATTCTAATTGGTAAACAAATCATATTAGATGTAAATTTCCAACTGGGTGAAAATGTCTGGACCTGGATTCGAACCCGGGACATTTTCACCCAGTTGGAAATTTACATCTAATATGATTTGTTTACCAATTAGAATAATTGTGTTAATATTAATCTAGTGTAATTTCGTATCCAGCGATTTCTGGAGTTCCATTACCTGAGATTTATTCTGTTGAGCTGAACCAGGTTTCAGACCAGATGCTGTAATCATCAAGGTTAGCTGAACGAAAGGGTTCGACCAGAATCGTCCGGGATAGCTCAGATGGCAGAGCACTGGCGGCTTCAGCCAGGAGGTCCCGGGTTCAAATCCTGGTCCGGACATTTTCACCCAGTTGGAAATTTACATCTAATATGATTTGTTTACCAATTAGAATAATTGTGTTAATATTAATCTAGTGTAATTTCGTATACAGCGATTTCTGGAGTTCCATTACCTGAGATTTATTCTGTTGAGCTGAACCAGGTTTCAGACCAGATGCTGTAATCATCAAGGTTAGCTGGGTGAAAGGGTTCGACCAGAATCGTCCGGGATATCTCAGATGGCAGAGCACTGGCGGCTTCAGCCAGGAGGTCCCGGGTTCGAATCCTGGTCCGGACATTTTCACCCAGTTGGAAATTTACATCTAATATGATTTGTTTACCAATTAGAATAATTGTGTTAATATTAATCTAGTGATCTTCTTTAATCAAACACGAAAACAACTATTGAATGTCTTAACAGCAACTGATTCGGCCTTAAATTTTCACGATCAAGGGGATCTGAATGGAAACCAAATTACAGGGAGATCGCTACAGGTTTTTTCATTATAATTCAGTCTTTTCTAATCTTTTTAAAACCGATCAGATTAGCGTGCTTTTAGATTCTGCGGTGCCTGAACGGGGGTTGGCGAGTGTAGCTTGCAGGGAGCAGAGTCCGCTAGTAATAAGATAAACATTTGAAAGTAACAATATTTTTTTATATTATTTTTGCCTCTCTATTAAGCAAAAACGTCATTTTATATTTAGAAATGTAAATTCAGCCAAATAACTAAGAATTGCCTCGAATTTTTTTATTTATAATATAACGAATTTAACAATTAATCTTAATTGTTTATAATTCTTTTTTTACTACTTTACAAAAAAAAAAATCATAATATATTTTTTTAAAAATGCGTAAGTATCTTCCGCGTAAATGATTTCACATAATAAGAATAAATTGTGCATTTGAATTCTTAACACTGAAAAATACTTTATAATTGAATGTAAATAACTGAATTTTCACAAATTTTAAATCATTAAAAATATCCTATAATTTTCATAAAAAAAGGTATTTTAAAAATTTGATAAATAAATCGTGAAACTATTTAATTAATCATGATTCTATCTATAATTACTAACTCCATGATTTTTTTTCTGAAAATGCACGTGTTTCATTTTTTATTTGCAAAAATGCGTCCGTAATGGAAAAACACGTAAAATAAATTAATTAAAATAATAATTTTTTTAAGGTTATTCTGTAAAAAAAAAATATTGTGCAAATCTACAGATCATAATTTATTTTCATGTTTAATTTCAAGTCAAAATACTGAATAATTTTTTGTAAAGTGTACCACAAAATGTAATTTGGATAACCTAGTAGAGGATTCACTTCGCTAATTCTAAAAATTTTTATTAAAATTGCTATAAATACACACACACACACACATATATATATATTCATCTATTTCAAATATAATTTATAAATTGAGTATCAAGACATAATACAAACATTATAAATATTAAATTTGGAATAACACTTATCAAATTAACAAATCACTAATGAATTTTTTAAGACTAGATCCAATCACTTATAAATGAAGTATTAAAATATTAAAACATTTAAATTTGCATTAAAAAAATTTGCATTAAAAAAAAATATATATACATACATATATATATATATATATATATATATAACAAAAAGCATGTGATTTTACTCTGAAAAAGACTCATCAATAAGCGGTGATATAAAAGATTAATTGTCAGATGGATTTTCAAAAACATACTGATTACATTTTAAGATCTTCATACCACTGATAATTTTGTTGACAAGAAAAGGATTTCGGATGATGTATGAAGCCCAAGAACTTTCTGATATATTTTATGATTAAGAATATGGGAATAATATATTAGAGTACAAGGTGTAATGTAATGACTGAAAGCCACTAAAGCTCCACAGACACACAGGGGAGGAGCTGGTGGTATATATATTATGAATAAATATGATTGGAAAAAGTCGTTATTTGAAAAAAAAATTATAATAATAAGGTTCTGGAGATTTAGAGGAGTATCAGTGCTAGTTTTTAGAAAGAAAATATGTGTAGTATATCGTCGTGATTTGGAAAAAAAAAATAGAGGTTCTGAAGATTTAGAAGAGTGTCTGTACTAGCTTTTGGAAAGAAAATATGTGTATATAGTGACCTGTTAAGCAAGTGTTACAACACTATATTCCGAAGTATTATCCTTTATGGTCGTTTTTATTGAAGGTGCATTTGAATCATGTCACAAATTTCCAAACACGTGGAACTTTTAGTTAACTAGTTAAAAAACTATAGATGACTTCTATTTGACAGCCTTTCTGTCATAAGTCTGGGGAAATTTTCAGATAATACCAAAAAGGTCGCACAATTTGAGCAAAAAATACAATGTGTCAGACGCTTATTTGGCGAAAATTACGTTCAAACCAGCAGGACCATTTACCTCTTTTCTCATATCTCATTGAAACAAATTATAAAAATTCTAAATTAAAATACAGAAACAATTAAACTTAGAAATTACTTGCGTATAATAATAAATCATCTTCTAAATTATTTAAAAAAAAAAAACCAAATGCAAGATAAGGATAGGTTTACTGTCGTTATGACGAAAAGTATGTGCCACGTCCCTCCTAACAAATGGTCACTTTTCTCACGACTTAATCATCTAAAACCAATTTTTGAGTTTTAGATTCTCGAAATTTATGATATTCTCTGGAGCTTATACTAACGATATGTATAACTTATAAAAATTGACTAGAATCATTACGCTTAAAAATAAACCCTAAAAACAATCTTTTAAAAAACTGACCACCATTTTGTCAATTATGAGCCTTTTAAACTACTAAAATGTTAGTATAAACACCAGAAAATATCATAAATTGAAAATTCAGATGACTGAGTACTAAAAAAAATAACCTCACACTGGAGAGGCATGGCGCATAATCTTCGTCATATGAAGTAAAGTTTCAAACATATCCAATTGGAAAAATTCATGGAGATGGTATAAGCTTCAATAAATATAGTGTAGAATCTTAAGTTGATATCGATATCTTAGTTTAAAAAACAAATTTCCCCAAAAATGCTTTTTTTTTTAACCAAAGATAGTAAACCTTCCCTTGACCTGTCCTCTACACATACTAACTTAAATTTAAAAAATGTTCTTAGGGGGTCTCGGTACCCTTCATTCAGCGAAAAATGCCGAAAATACAGATTTTCTAAATTTTTGCTTAAATTCTACTTTATTATCCCTAGAATATTCTGATGAAGTTTTGTAAAAGGTCCGAGTATTATAAATGCAGTTAAAAGCTATTTTATTATAACGCAGTCCCTTTAAATTCCACACCCACTTCATTGTTTACGTTTCGATTGCAGCTGAATAACTATCTTTTTTAATATATCGAAGCCAGGAAGAAGCGTTGTAGATTTAGAATAATGATTTTTGAAGTTGAAATCTTAAAAGTTATTTTTCCCAGTTTGAGTTTTTTCAACGAATTAGCATGTTCAAAACGATAAAACTTTGTTTTTTTTTTCTCTCTAATTGACTCGAATTTTTTTCTGGTTGTTCCTTACGGTCTATTTGATAAAACTAAGTATCGGAATTACAATAAAGTAAAAAAGTTTTTTTTTTTTTTTTTACACATAAAAATGAAAACTAAATTTAGTTTTTACTGTAATTTTACACGTATTTGCACATTTTATTTCTTTTCTCCCAAACAAATTAACTTATGGTAAATCCGATTCTTAAAATTATACAGCAGACTTCTAAGAATAGTTTTAAAAACAATTAGCTCAAAATGTTCAAAATTGTATGAGAAAATACATTTTTAAATTTACTTTATTTTTTTAATTACATTTTTCAGATTTTACCAAGGGAAGATAACCATTTCTTGATAGAATTATTTTCATTCATTGAGTTCTTTTTTATTATGCTAAAAATGTAGCTTAAAATGCTTAAATTTTAAAAAAATGTTCAAAGGGTACCGAGTCCCCCTTAAAGTAGAAATTTTTCAACGTGTTATTGAGGTAAAGTAAAGCATGTTCCTACCAATGGATAAATTAGGTCAAATTGCTGTGCGCGAATTAGTTCAACATTCGGGGATTGGCACACGAAAGTCTCAGACGACAAAACTTTTAGTAAAAAATATAAAATAAATTTATCATTATAATATTAATAAAACTTAACGTTAAAGTATTTTAATTTTAATTAAAATGTAATCTTATAATGTGAATCAAAATTATTCAAAGTCCTGACCCTAGATAATCAAAACTGTGACGAACTTTGATTCTAAAGATGAAAAAACTTAAAAAACTTATGCATTCGAAAAATAATCAAAACGACTTGAAGTTCGATATCTGACATAAATGTCAGCGCAAATATTTTATTAAAGTTGACTGTTGCTACAGCATATTTAAAGGTTAGTTCAAATTTAATATGTAGACAGCCCTAAAATGTAATTTATGCATATCAATAAAATAGCAGACATTCCCTATCAACTGATACCTTTTTTCCCCCATAAAGGATGGGTTTTTTTTTCGTTCCTCTTTCATAACATGGCCTTAGGTATAACATTTGATGTCGAACTTTTTGCTGAAATGAGTACGAGATGTTTAACTTAAAGTGCAATCAGCCAAAAAGAAAAAGAAAAGAAAACGCCCTATTCATTTTAATCCCCAAATTGCCTCAGAAAAAACGGACTAGCTTTCGACTGAAAAAATGTGTCTTTTTTTAATTTACACTGTGTTCCAAAATTTTCTTTACAACTTTCACCCTCCATAAAAGTTATACAAAATAAGATAGCGAAGTTTGGTTTGATGTGCATGTAACAGCGACTCAGAAAGTTGTATTTGTACTAAAAAAGGTTGTATATTACTTTCAGGTACGACCCAGTAAGACACAGAACTGGTGATGGACTCCACGGAAAAAACACAGTGTTATGACCTGGTTCATAGAAACAAAGTCGTCACAAAACTCGGATGTGACCCATCATCCATACCCTCAATACGCAAGTAGCGCAAGACGTTTATGAAGACGTGCTGCATAAAAAGGGCTTTGGCCAGCCAAGCACAAGTCAAGAGAATGTGAAACATGTGTTCGTCTAAATTTCCAAGGCAGTCTAACGAAGTCCATTCGTACGAACTCTGGACATTTCTGGTTACCGCCGGCAACGATACACAGGGTGTTGGAACGGCGCCTGCACATACTGTATTATGGAGTATCAAAGGTGTAAAGATAAATTTGGTATCGATAATAAATTCGGTAAAGATAATTCGTATACTTATGTATGTTAAAAAAATAAGCTTAGGGTCTGTCTTCATACTGAAATCGTACAAAACTCTGAAATTTTTAATAAGAATGCGCAATTTCGACATCATATTTGGCTTTTTCCGTAAAATCTATCATAGGATGTCAAACCAGAAATCGTTTGCTAAAGTCATTCAGAAATTTAAAGTTTTGAACTCTTAATGTTAAATTCATTTGTAATAGTTCCAAAACAAACTGCAATGCTGCTAGCTGTTTTAGGCATAACTCAAAAAATACTTGAATGATTGAGCTCTAATTTTGGATTCGCATATTTGTAGTTTTCAAAAATCGATTTCTATTTTTAAAAATTCGAAGATTACAATTCATGTGTTTTATTTCAAATTAGTTTAAAAAAAATTTTTTTTCAAGATAAATTTTGAAAATTTTATAAATCCTAACTTTAAAATTTTTTTAAGCAGAAATCGATTTCTAGAAGCTTCAAATATGCGAATTCAAAATTACAGCTCATCCCGCCCACTAGTTTTTGAGTTATGTTTAAAAACTACCGCATTGCAATCTTTTTTTTTTTTTTTTTTTTTTTTGTTTCAACGATTACAAATGAATCTAGTAAATTTAACCTTCCTAATTCGTAAATTACTAGACTGGATGGCTTTTCGTTTGGTATCCTAAGATAAAATTTACGGAAAAAGCCAAATATGATGTCGAAATTGGGTGTTCGTGTTGGAAGTTTCATAGATACAAGACAATATTTTTTAAAGGTAAGTTCTAAAAAACAAAGACCGTATCAAAAAGTAAATTTCATATTTTAATACATTTAGATACAAGACAATATTTTTAAAATGCAAGTTCTGAAAAAAGAACGACCGTATCAAAATGTAAATTTCGTATTTTAATACATATACTTACAGCTCATTGTGAAACAAGCAGTTACAACAACATATTATAATTGTACATATACTTTTACTATTGACAAATTTAAAAAGCTTTAAGAAATTATTGCCATTACTTCGGTGTAGAATCATCTGGTATAATGAATAATTCGTTTTCTGTAATTTTGTAAAATAAACAACTGTTACTTCGTTTTCTCAGAAATAGTGTTTTAGGAAAAAAATTAATTATTTCTTAAGGAAAAAACTATGCTGTTAAAACTTTTATTTCATAATAAAAAAATTTACTATCCTTAGAAACAAATAAAATTTTTAAAAGGCTTAAACAAATCCTTCATAATTTTTCGAAACAGTTTTGGATATAAAATTATTTTAATCCACAAGTAAAAATTGTGTGAAATACTTTTCTTGTTCATCTTAACTTATTATTTAAATTCTAATTTGCATAAAAACTTATGATGGTTCAAGGATTTTAAGATTTTACGAAGTTCAAAGTTCTTAGAATAACTGAAAATTAAATTAACTCTATTTTATTTTTCCATGTTTTAAATTAAGTGTAAGTCTTACTTTTTTTTCATAACTGTTTTAACATGTTTTCTAATTATTATTTTTCTTAGCCATGTTAAATTTTAAATTCTCATTTCGGCCCAATTCTACCAGAAATCGTGGAACACTACAAATTCAAACCCTGAGTACGATGCGCGGTTGAAATCGTAGCTAATTTCGTCACGGAGTTGCGCCGTGTGGCTAAAATGCAGCAATTTTGAATATTCCCTAGAAGAAATGCTTCGATATCGTAGCGTTTGCGGAATCCAGGATAAAGTAATACATAGAGAGCGAGTGGTAGAAGATCAAACTAATATTGACGAGAGCTAGAGAGATCACGCAAGCGATGGAAATGGCAGCAAAAGATGCCAGTAATGTAAGAAATCCAATAACATGGGAAATAAACAAAATACGGCCGCGAAGGAATAGAGAAACCAGTGTGAAACAAGGGAAATCACAACCTACAGCACTTAACTCGCCCGTCCAGTCAGCAGGAAATTTCATTCACTGTGGCGATTGAAATCTCTGATCAAGATAATGTAGATTTCAAAACTCTACTTCTCATTCATGTGGAAAAATCGGCCATATCGCAAAAGTTTGCAAGTAAAAACCGAAAAATAAAAAGAATGCGAAGGTGCACAATTTCGTAGCGTTTGAAGACTGAAAAATAGAAAAATATGCTTTTGATAATGTCAAGCGGGTTAGAAAAATGTTGCCTGTGGCTAAAGTCCTCTGCACAGTTTAGGGTAAGTCAATATTTTTGTAAGTAGATTCTGATTCAACTTATGCCCGAATACCACTGAACACATTTAATGTAATTAAAAGATACCTCCGTTGGAACCCACGGACCTTTAATTGAAATCATATATTGAACATTCTATAAATATGTTGGGTAGCCCTCCAGTAGATGGACTTTTAAAAACAATTTCTGCAGACTTCTTCTTGTAATAATGGAACAAAGTTTAACAAATTTAGCTGGACGAAACTGGGTTTATACCTAAAACTAATGTCGGCAGTTTATGAATTAGATTCGAACAGGCACACTTAAAATGTTTCATCATGCAATTTAGCTGGAGTGTCATCTAAGTGCATGAAAATATGTCTATTCAAGCTCTGGCTGAAAGAAAGGAGTCAAAGTATATATTACAAGGAAACCAGATATGACTCCCAAGTTTTTAAGACTTGATCTGTTCCATGTGAAATAAGGAAAAAAATTTGAGGAGGGTATTCTTCGTCTTGTGGAAAAAGACAATCTGGAGCCAGTGAAGAAAACAGAAATTGTGTCGTCTATTGTGCCTGTTTTGAAGCAGATCGTCCAAATTAAAGTATAGAGTGGCTTTAAATTGACAAAAAATAAAGCTACTGATTTAGAACAGGATCCTCCCTCTAGAATTGAAAATTTATTTTTCAATAATCCAAATGCAATTCCTTTACTAAATTTGATTTGTGTGATGCTTACTATAAATAAGAAATTGATAAGCAATCCAAAGATTTTGTGGTCGAAAACACACTCAAAGTAGTATTACGCAATACCTATTTGTCATTTGGAGTAGCCTTAGATCCTGCCACGTGAAATGAATAATTTTTTGCAAGGACTGAACGCGCACATTTTTTTAGATGACATGCTTATCCTCGGTAAAAATTATGAAGGCCATTTGTAAAACCTAAATATGTTTACTTTGTTACAAGAAGCTAAAAATAAGCTGCATCCGGAGAAGTGTAAATTTGTGAAAGAATCAGTAGGTGTTTGCGATATCTTATTAATAAATGTGGCTTGAACTCTGTGAAAGCTGAATTCGAAGCGACTGTCAATGCACCGGATCTTGAAAATGTGGACGATGTGTGTGCTTTGCGAATTCATAGGTTTGATCACATACTATGCAAAAGTCCTCCCGAATGTAGCTAAACTTTTAGCTCCGTTATACAAACTACTTAAAAATAAACAAGTATGGAGATGAAAATCGCAAGAAAAATAAACTTTCGAAAAAGAAAAGAAAATACTAAAGAATTCATCATTACTGATGCATTTCGATAACAATATAGCAGTTTTACTACTGTGTGGATTACTGTGCAGATTAGTAAAACCCTGAGTAGGTTTCCTGTCCCAAGACTTATGTGGAGGGAACGTCGTCCGTAGGAGCGGAAGGACAAAAAAAACGGCAATAATTCTCGGGATGACCGATTTAACGGTAGAAAATTGGCAAGAAAAGAAAATGCCGGACTTCCCTAAAATAAAGTCAACTGACCAGTTACCCTGGCAACAGGACCGAGTCGAGACCAGTTCCAGAGTCTTTCTTATCTCAGCCATACAGTAGTTGTACTTACCTGTGTTACCAGTATAGACTTAAAGCAGGACTGTCTCACGAAACGCCTGTAGGTGATCCCATGGCTTTCACACCTTGCTTTCTAAGTAAAGCTGAAAAGAATTACAGCCGCATTGAAAAAGAAACACTTTAGTGTGCAATTATTTGCTATGTCGCATCTTCATATTGCTTACAGGCCTTCGTTTTCCAGTCAGTACACTTTCGGAGGACAGCCCTGTTCCTTCTGTGGTTTCAGCACGTATTCAGCGCTGGATCTTGAAACTCTCAGCTTACAAGATAAAGTTTTGGAAAGGGAATATCCATGGGAATTCAGGTGGATGCAGCCAATTACCCCTGGAAGTCCAGTGTATAAACCCACCTATTTCAGCAGAATATCATATCAGCTGAATGTCTCAGCCCTTCTTTCCGAGAAAGTTCCTTGGCTTATTCCAGACCAGTCCGATGAACATATTCAGATCGATCATGCTGGCCAAGTGGAGGTTAAAATGTTACTTAGGATGAAAAACCATAAATGGCTGATAGTTATACAAGTTCCAAATACCAATTCAGAGGCTATCAAAACGGCTATGCAGAATTTATTCGCCTGTTTTGGCTTGCCGAAAAGCCTTATCAGCAATAACTGGAATGGGGATTCTGACAGTTCTGTTGTCATGGCACCGGAAACGTGTGAGCTTCCTGTAGCTATTCCTGAGAATACTATAAATGATCACGATTCTGGATTAAGTTACCGAAAAATAGGTAAACAATTAAATTTAAACTTTTCTAGTGTTCGTTATGTAATAAAGGAGAAACAAAGAATGGTACGGCGACAAATAAGTTGCGAACTGGACGTCCAAGAAAGCTAAAGGCGAGGCAAAAAAAGGCCATCATAAAGGAATCTACAAAAAAAACCCTTTCTAAATGCTCGAGAATTGGCTGTTGATGTCTTTCAACTTCAGAAGCAATAATTACACCACAAACTATTAGAAATATCCTTCATAATGCAAATATTCGAGGAATAGCTCCTCGAAAAAAACTATTTTTCAGTGAAACAAATAGGCTGAAAAGACTTGTTTTGCCAAAGCTTATGCTGGCAAATCACCGGAGTTTTGGAAAAAAATTTATTTTTATTTTTTTTTTCCGAAGAAAGCAAGTTTAGTATTTACGGCTCAGATGGAAAGAAGACTGTGTGGAGAAAGCCAAATACGTTTCTTTAAATAAAAAACTTGAAACCAACTGTAAAACATGGCGGTGGTCATATAATGATTTGGGGATGCACTTCTTTTAATAGAGTTGGTAAATTGGCTTTTATTGAAGGCAATATGAATGCCAAACCATATATTAGTATATTGCGAGATAATTTATTTAATAGTGCTCTGAAATTGGGAATTGCTAATTTATAGTATTTTCAACAATATTAATGATACCAAACGCACGCGAACATTACGAGGTTAAGGTTGCAAACACCACCACAATCACCAGACCTCAATCCTATTGAAAATTTGTGGAATATTTTGGATATGTAAGTACGGAAAAAGAACATTTCTAACAAAGCTGATCTTAAGCAATATCTTCGGGGAAAATGGCTGAAAATCAGCAGCGAAACGTGTGACAAATTGATCGAATCAATTCCAGAATATTGCATCCTGTAATTGAAGCAAAGGACATGCATACTATTTACTAGTACTGCTTTTTACTTTTAAATATTTACTGTATTATTATTCTCACTGCTAGTATGCAAATACTTTTTTAGCAACACAAATGTTACTTTTTTTTCATGTTTTTTAATATGAATATGTTTATTTGTTTTGTAAATATTTTCTATATTTTTCATTCTTAGTCCATTTTGTGTTTATATGATATTTTATTGAAGGCAATATGAATGCCAAACCATATATTAGTATATTGCGAGATAATTTATTTAATAGTGCTCTGAAATTGGGAATTGCTAATTTATAGTATTTTCAATATAAATATATACACATAATAATAATGCCATTATGTGATACAACAAATTAACCCGGTGTGCAATTTTTTTTTCATCATCGTAGGTGTCAAGTGTGACGGCATTTTAACATTTATTTCAAAATACAAATCTTTGCCATTTTTAATCACAGACTTTTCCGAATAAATTAGACGAAGATTTCTATTCGGAATCAGCGATATTAAAAATCCATAACACTTAGCACAGGTATGTATAAAGAAAACAACAGAGTACAATAAAATAATGTTTATATTTAAGAATAATTTTGCTCAAAACTGCTTAGATCTAGTAATAATTACGTGTTCCTGTTTACTAAATTAAACTTTGAAAATGATCTGCTATGTCAATATAATATAGTGTATACAAAGCTGCACTTCTGAAACATAAACTCTCGTAATTAAACACTCTTCGCTTATATACGACGTTTAATTTAGTTTTCGGATCTTTTGGAATACCGCTAGTACACATATGAACGATTAGGAAGGAAAATGTTAATGTATTCCATGAATGGCATATAATTTTTAGGTTCAATACATTTAATTAGTAATTTAAAAAGTCTTAATAACCATGTTGAAGAATTATACATTTATGATGCAAATTTGAAAGGTTCATTGAATGTTGGAAATTTAAATATTTATGAAAGAAGATTCAAGATATTAATCTTAAAAATAAATTAATGATATTGTAAAATTTTATTTTGCTTTTGATAAAATTGGGTTGTTCCACATAAACAGTAAGAATTATATCTAAAATAGGTTTTAATTCGTAAACATTCGACGGCTTTACAGAGTCGATGGCATTATCAGAAAGCATAGTTTTTGTAACTGTTGAAAATTTAATAAATGATTTAAAATATAATTATTTTTTTATCACAAGATTCTCTTGAAAATATTTTAGGAATAATTTATTTTTATGAAAAAGCTTCAATAAATAAGTATTTTAAGTTCATTTTCTCAGAATTCATGTTTCAGTTTTTAAAAAAAAAATGTGTATAAAGTATTTTCCAAGAAATAATAAACTATATTGACAGGTGTTTTAATTTAAAAGAAAAATCCCACCAACTTTAAAAAAAAAGACATTTCGAAAATTTTGAAAAGAATTTGAAGCAAATCCTTCACAACTACCGAAGCTGATTTTGAAGTGAAAGTATTTCAAGCAGTGGTTAAAATCTGCGTTAAACTTATTTTTCACATCTAATTTTCTTTTATTATTGAAATTTTAACTCTAGTAATATTTTTTTTCAAGACTTAAGTTTAATAGAAACTTCACTTTCTTTGAAAAATTACAGTTTTAATTAACTTTATTGATCTATCATTATTAACTACAATCTTTATACAAATATTATAAAGCAAAACATATCCACAATTTCAATTTTTATACAGTCAGTAATAGGGAAAACAAAGTACTTTCAAATTCAATTTATTTCAAAACTTTATTTCAATTTAATGATTTGTTATGGTTCTTTAAATTATTTTCAAGCATGATTGTTTTATCTCTATTGCGTGCAGCCCGATTACAGAAAATTAACCTGTTCGAACGTAGAACAACATAAATAGTGCAGCATTTCTCTTCAGATAATATTTCATAACGAAACTAAAACTTCATCGGTAAATAAATAAATGAGTAAATAAAATAAAACACAGGTTTAACAGATATGTAATCGAACTAAGCACTTAAAAACTTAAATAATCAGAATAAAAAAGTTCCTGATATAAATAGTAAAATCTTTTGCCATTTCTTCGGCTATTAATCGCTGACATGTGGCTAATACGAAAAGATTTATCGCTGTAACAAATTTCGCAAGTTTACTTGAATACATAATAGATATTTTCCGTATAAAAAAGCTTTTTTATGTTATTGGTGAGCAATCTTAAAAAGTTCAATTTGCTGACAGACTACTTCAGAAACGTTGCGAAGTAGTTTTAACTGCGTGTTTTCCAAACCGGCATCAACACAAAATACCAGTTTTTTGGATGCTATAAACTCTCAAATAAACATTTTCAGCTGCTTAACAGAACTTATACATGTAAAAGTAATAAATTAATGTCCATATTACGTTGTTAATTTAGCATGCTTATTTGTTGAAGATGATTGATCAACAATAATATCAAATATACCAAAACTCCCTTGTCTAACAGAGATTTTAGGTACTTTGCATGGTCTTTTGAAACGTGGATGTGGTAACATATAAACCACATCTCATCCTTTTAAAGGCGAAATAGCCATGTTTAATAATGAAAGCTGTTTTAGGAATATCCTCTGGTTTCGTTGAAATTTGAAAATACCCTGAAATTAAATTTAGGGTAAACACAAAATTAATGTTCATGATACTTTCCAATATTTCATCTATTACAGGTATTGGAAAATAGAGATACCGGGTAAAAGTATTTAATCACTTCCAGATCTCCATGACTCAGGATCATCAGAATTTTTCCGTTATTCATTCGACACAACACTACTGGTTACACAAAGGGTAAATCAATAGACATTATTATATCCTCGTCTAGCATCTTCTTAGTATGACTTTGTTTAACCTGTTCATACCTATACATTTGCTAGCCACAGGCATCATTCGTATCAACCTAATGCCAAGCGACATGAATGAACCCCGGCTTATCTCAGAAAAATACCCCACTAACCTCCTCCATAGACTTCTTAAACTTATTTTTTCTCACCCTCTCTAAGACGAGTCTCTACTAAATCAACATAAACTGATGATGCCTCGCATCTACGAATATTCTCACTCCGATTAACAAATTTCTCGTAAAAAAATCAAGACTTATACCTCTATCCCTCAAAAAACCGCCAAGGTTCTTTTCATTTTCAAAGAAGGCGAAAAACTAATTTCCAAGATACTAGTTTTAAGAGAAATTTCGCCAAAAAATCATCAATTGAAGAAAAATTTAAAAAGTAATGCTTTGTGAATTGTACTAGTGACGTCGTTTAGGTAACTGTTATTGTGTTTTTCTGATCTCAAGAACTAATGAACAGAATTTAATAAAACTTTAGATTCAGTTAGTCCCTTATATAAATTAGTGCTGATTACTTTTTGGTGTAAATCGCCCGGCAAGTGGCGCTGCTATGCTGCATTATTCATGATTTCTACAATAGCTATATCTCAAGATTTAAAGCACGTATTTTCAGAAAACTTCCGATTCAGTTAGTCTTTGATATAATTTGGTGCCGATAACTTTTTGGTGTAAATCGCCCAGTGGGTGGCGCTGCTATACTGCATTCATGATTATTTCAATAGCTCTATCTCAAGAACTAATGAACGAATTTTCACCAAACTTCAGATTCAGTTAGTCCCTGATATAAATTAGTGATGTTTAGTCTTTGGTGTAAATCGCCCAACAGGTGGCTCTACTATGCTGTATATTTCATGATCTCCGCAATAGCTGTATTACAGCGTCTAGAATATATAGTGGGTAAATCAGCTATCCCAGTAATACTTAAAAAAGGGCTAAAATATTGGATCCCTTAAATGTCAAACGATGCTGAAATCCAAAGAGTCGATCGCAGCGACATCTGCAGGATATTTTCTAAAACTCCAAGACGATTTGGTCTAGACGCTGTAATAATACGATGCTTGCATTGTAATTTGAAAATATACTGCAGATGTCTCTGCAATCGGCTCTTTGGATTTCAGCATTGTTCCACATTTAAGGGATACAAATTTTTAGCATTGTTTCGATAGCAGATTTCCACACTATTTATTCTAGGTACTGTAGCTGTATCTCAAGAACTAGTGCATGAATTTTCATCAAACTTTAGATTCTGTTAGACCCTGATATAAATTGATTCTGAAAAGTTTTTGGTGTAAATTGCCCAACAGGTACCACTGCTATGCAGAACTTTTCACGAATTCCGCAATAATTCTATCTCAAAAATTAATGCACGGATTTTCATCAAACTTCAAATTCAATTAGATTAGTTGGCATAAGTTGTTGCTAATTAGATTTTAGTGTAAATCACCTAACCGGTGGCGCTGCATTTTTCAGGATGTATTAACATGTATGAGATAGAAGAAGGTTTTGGGGTTGCCATATACGACTAGTTTTAGCTTGCTTTCTTACTGAATTACTGCTGTGAACAGCAATGAATCCCACAATAAATCTAAATTACTGGGGGGTGGAGGGGGGTTGTTTTGTTTTTTTACCGAAATTGCACCCAGCTTTTTGATCCAGACATTCTTTAGCCAGTTTTTAGCACCAGCGTCGTTTATCCGGACTTTTTTGTCGGCACGAACGATACCACAATATTAGAATTCAGTATTTTTTTGGATGAATTTTTTGTGATTGTTTTTTTATTTTCTTGTGACAGTTGACATTTTCTGAAATCGTGACTTAAAAAAACCTACGATTACATATTTGCCATACTCTAGATAATACCTTAGAATTAATGTTCTAAATTTTTTTATTTGTATTTCAACTGGTTGCGTTTGAGGAAATAAGTATGGTAAAACCCTATAATTTATTATTAGTTGCTTCTTAAAGCCGTAATTTCCAACATAATTTAATTTTGCTTACATACTCTGCACATACCCTCGTAGCATAATATCATTTTTAATATAACATTTGTACATCACATTTTAAATGATTGTTTATAAAATGTCAAATCATCTTGTGTTACACTGGTAGGTTAAAACTGCATGGATATCTTACTGTAAGAGGAAATGAAAAAGTTTAGACATTCTTTTAAGACGGGCTCTGAATTATTTTTTTCCAATGTTTATTTCATCCCATGTAGAACATCGGATTTTACCCTAAATAGAGTGATAATTGGAAAGTAAGTCATAAAATTCCACTTATAAATGCTAGCAACAGTGTCATTGCGGAAATTAAATTCGTATTAAACATACTACACGCAATAATATAAAAAGCTTCAATAACTTTAAATGTGTTAATATTTAAGAATTTTGAAAACTAGCAAACATTAACACAAAAAACCTGTCAAGTGCGAGTATTACTCGCGTACAGAAAGTTCCGTAAAATAAATATATGAATTAGTAACTGGGCATTGTATTATACAAATATATCATTTAAAGTTGTTATCTAGGTTTTAAAAATCGATGTCGCATAGAGTACGCAGCCCATGTCGTTATTTATGTCCAAACCGCACGTGTCTTTAAGGGTTAATATCTCGGCTCATTACCGACATTTTTTTTAAATCATTAACAACAATCCTTTTACACTTCTGCAACGATGGGTACCTCCAGCGCTCCTCAACTCCTTTGCTGAACGCCCGCAAATCGAAATTTGTGTGTAACGGAAAAGTGCGATTTTCTCAAAAAGCATGTGACCTAGGGTAATCGCTTTAGTTTTCCTACAATGTTAAAATTAACTTATATTATCCTAATTTTTTCATAATTTTAGTTTCGGTAGATTCGGAAATACAGGGGATAGAACATATTTTTGCATTACAATTTCGACAATATCTCTGAAAATATAATACTTAAAATTAAAAGAAATGTATTTTTTAGTTCGGCGTTACGAAAGCTTTCACACGATATACAAAGAAAAGATCTTTTTTTTAAGTAACTTAATGCGCCCCTTTGCATTTTTTCTAAATATATTTGTGAATGGTTAATAATCTATAAATATGTGGGTCAATAGCTTTTATTACTTCAGCCAATTTGAACTTTCCGCGTTCCATAGTTTACGAGTAAAATGGCTGTGACAGACGGACAGACAGACACAGGAGTGATCTTATAATGGTTACGTTTTTACTTTTTAAGTACAGAACCCTAAAAATGATAAAATATACTTTCCAACATAATACTCAAATGCCAGTATGGAGAAATCATATTGGTTGTTTTTTCTTCTGCTGATTGCCTAGAGTTGAGTATTTCAACCATTAGAAGCTAGAGGGTCGTTCAAATTAAGTCAAACTGAAATATCTGGTTTTCAACCAATTGGGCGCTTTTAACTTACATTCGCCTATTCCAATTTTGGGATATTTTAGATTATATGTATAAGTTAACCCCCAAATCTCTGCCTTGTTCTTTTCTCTTAAACTTCTATTTATACGCGAGTGTATATGGTATTACTTTTCAGGCAAACCTGTATATTTTATTATAGTAATAATAAAATAATAATAAATGTGAAATTCCTTGTACTATTTTTCGTTTCCTTAGTTTAAAATAAATAAATGTTTATTTGATGGTTTATTTTGTGTTTGTCTTTATTATCAAAATTAAGTATTTCCACTATTAAAAGTTATTCAATAGCTTTTTAAATAGCTATTTTATCAAAAGATTCCTTAAGGCTTCTTTTGTATCTCTACAATACCCACTGGTACACACAACATGAAAGAAACTGGCTGAAGATGTCTATTATAAACAGAACAGTTAAATAAAACGCCTGTCACTTACAGACGTTTCAATCGAGTATTCTTCTTGTTTCGATAGCTTGTTCCAGACAAAAAATAAGAAATACAAAAGAATGAGGCCTTATTATTTGTTGTGTTAAAAGAAGTTTTTCTTTAGTTTGGTAGCTCATACAATTGGTATTAAAAATTAAATAGATAATTAAATGTTTTAATTAACTATTTTTCAACAGTGACTATGCAAAACAAAAGTGAAAACAATAATTTATTGTTTCAGCGAACAGATAATTTAAAATGTATTAACCTTTTAAGCAACGTATTTAATTTAGTGATAGTATGCTGAATACCAGATATGTTAAATTTTGTCAAAAGTTGTTTATGTCATTATTTTTAATTACATGTAATGTAAGGAGATGAAATAAAGGTTTGTTTATATTATACAAACAGCATTAAGGTTCGAAGTAAACAATTATTACATAAGTAAAGTTCGTAAGTTTTACGAATTATTGTCACATTACAATAAAGCTGGGAAATGTAGAAAATAAAAACATAAGCTATGTATGTTTATGGAATAAAGCTCTAACAAAACCAATGACAATAGCAATTAGCGAGGCAAAAAAACAAAAAAAAACAGATACTCAGAACATTGCAGTCTGGACTTAAAATGAGGGCGTACGCACGTACTTCCTGGTATTTCAAATAGAAGAGTTTGTGACGTACGCAGGTACATCATGGTGCTTAAAGGATTAAAAGTGTAACTTATTTAGTTTACTCTAACTGAATACTGTCCCGAAGTGTTACTTTTGTATTTGTATGAGATATTTCATCCTTTGTGGGAAGAGGGGATGTCTTAATTTATATTTTTAAAATATTTATACATTTTTTTTTTTTAATGTAAAAGGAAGTTATCACGTTTATAATCAAGATGAAATTAAAAATACGAAAATTACATTTTGAATGTTAGGTGGTTCCCATGCAGTAGATAGTAATGGTGGAATGGTGCAGTTTTTTCTATGAAAATTCACATTTTTACTGGCGAGATTCTGACATTTAGGGATACTTCAGTCACCTGGAAAGACTCGCTTTCTAATGCTAATCCTATGGAAGAAATTTTTTTAAGATATCTCGTTTGATTTTTTTTTCTTTTTTTGTATTTGATAGCTGAGATTGATCTCTATATCTGCTCTTTTTTACTTTTTCGATTTTGTTTGCAGATTTTTTTTTTCAAGACGATGCTTTCACTTTCGAAACCGGTTCCCTAGACGAAAGTGTCCTAATTAAAAATATCTGCAAACAAAATCAAAAAAGTAAAAAACACCCTTCCTACAGATTGATCTCAGCTAGCCAGGACAAAAAGAATTATTTAAAAATACTGAAATGCAAACGAGATATCTTTAAAATTTCTTCCATGGGATTAACATTAGTGAGCGGGATCTTTTCAGGTGACTGAAGTAGCCTCTTAAAGGCGTTTTGTCATTCGAAGATTTAGCCCCAAATTTCATATTATTATCATTACATATCAAGTTATCAGTAAATACATACAATCATCAACTTCAAAGTACCATAGTTTAGATTGAACTTGATAATGATTTATCTTTCATTACATGTATAATACTAAATGTTTTATGCTCGCATTCATCATCTACCTCAACTGCAGGTTAAGCGCGAAAACCTCAATCGGACGTTCAAATGATATTCACCATTAACCAGATTGTGGCCGAACGTCAATCTGGTTGATAATTAATACAATTTGAGCGTTCAACAGTGACTAGCGGGCATGACCGAGCTAAGCTCGGTCAAAATTAGCCTTGTGTTCAATTCGATATTTCATTCTCACTGTATAATTACACATTCTTGCTCTTTAGATAAAATTTGTATGATCCTAAGCCATAGGGATCCACTAACCGAAATTTTTCGAACACACGACCTAACCGATGCTCTTCTGGAACCCGAAAACGATAGAATACAAAATTCAGTCAAAATCGCTAAAGTCGTTTTATAGATAAAATTAGCTTGACCCACGGTAACCCAAAAAGGACCTACTAATCTAAATTTATCGAACATCTGACCATCTCAACAGCCTTCTAGTGCTAGGAAACGTTGTAATAAGAAATTTTGTCAAAATCGTTTGAGCCATTTTTTAGATAAAATTAGCTAAACCTTGACCCATAGTGGCCCAAAATGACTGGTTAATCAAATTTTCTTGAGCATGCGATCTAGACCAATGTTCTTCTCGAACCCGAAAACGACAGAAAACAAAATTTAATCAAAATCATTAAAGCTGTTTTCTAGATAAAATTAACTTGACCCACAGTGACACAAAAATAACCCATTAATCGAATTTTCTCGAACATGTGACCTAACCCAATAATCTTCTCGTGCCCGAAAACAGTATAATACAAAATTTTGTCAAAACCGTTTGAGCCTTTTTTTAAGATACAATTAGCTTGACTCAGAGTGACCCAAAAACGACCCACTAATCGAATTTTCCAGAACATGTGACTTGGCTCAATGGTATTCCCATGCTCAGAAACGATGTAATACAAAATTTTGCCATAATGTTTTGAGCCGTTACTTTAGATACACTTAGCTTGACCCACAGTGACCCAAAAATTACCCACTAATTGAATTTTCTCGAACATGTGACTTAGCCCAGTGGTCTTGTCATGCCCAGAAACTGTATAGTATAAAATTTAGACAAAATCGTTTGAGTCGTTTTTTTAGATACAAATAACTTGGCTCACAGTGACCCAAAAATGACCCAATAGTAGATTTTTTTCGAACTTGTGACTTAGCCCAATGGTCATCTCATGCCCGAAAACGGTATATTACATAATTTTGTCAAAAGGTTTTGTACCTTTTTTTAGATTCAATTAGCCATTGTGACCCAAAATGACCCATTAATCAAATTTTCTTGAACATGCGACCATGCCCAATGGTATTCTCGCGCCCGAAAACGATAACATACAAAATTTCGTCAAAATCGTTAGAGCCGTTTTCTAGATAAACTTTGCTTGACCCACAGTGACCCAAAAATGACCCACTAATCGAATTTTCTCTAATATGTGACTTAGCCCATTGGTCTTCTCGTAATCCAAAACGACAGAATACAAATTTTAGTCAAAATCGTTAGAGCCGTTTTTTAGATAAAGTTGGCTTGACCCAAAGGGACCCAAAAATGACCCACTAATCGAAATTTCTCGAACATGTGACTTAGCCCAATAGTTTTCTAGTGCCGAAAAATGGTTAGATATAAAATTTAGTCAAAATCGAATGAGCCGTTTTTTAGATATAATTAGCTTGACCTTGAACCATTTGACCCAAAATGACCCAATAATTGATTTTTCTCGTACATGTGACTTAGTCCAATGGTCATCTCATGCCCAAAAACGGTATATTACAAAATTTTGTCGAAATGTTTTAGGCCTTTTTTGGATTCAATTAGCTTGACCCTGACCCATTGTGACCCAAAATGACCCACTAATCGAATTTTCTTGAACATGCGATCAAGCCCAATGGTATTCTCATGCCCGAAAACGATAGAATACAATATTTCGTCAAAATCGTTAGAGTCGTTTTCCAGATAAACTTTGCTTGACCCACTGTGACCCAAAAATGACCCACTAATCGAATTTTCTCTAATATGTGACTTATCCCATTGGTCTTCTCGTAATCAAAACGACAAAATTCAAACTTTAGTCAAAATCGTTAGAGCCGTTTTTTAGATAAAATTGGCTTGACCCATAGTGACCCAAAAATGACCCACTAATTGAAATTTCTCGAACATGTGACCTAACCCAACAGTTTTCTCGAGCCGAAAAACGATTGGATGTAAAATTTAGTCAAAATCGATTGAGCCGTTTTTTAGATATAATTAGCTTGACCTTGACCCATTATGACCCAAAATGACCCACTAATCGAATTTTCTCGAACACGTGACCTTTCCCAATGGTATTCTCGTGCCCGAAAATGGTAAATTCAAAATTTCGTCAAAATCGTTAGAGCCATTTTCTAGATAAATTTTGCTTGACCCACAATGACCCAAAAATGACCCACTAATCGAATTTTCTCTAATATGTGACTTAGCCCATTGGTCTTCTCGTAATCCGAAAAGACAGAATACAAAATTTAGTCAAAATCGTTAGAGCCGTTGTTTAGATAAAATTGGCTTGACCTATAGTGACCCAAAAATGACCCACTAATCGAAGTTTTTCGAACATGTGACCTAGCCCAATAGTTTTCTCGTGCCGAAACACGGTTGGATATAAAAATTTGGTCAAAATCGATTGAGCCGTTTTTTAGATATAATTAGCTTGACCTTGACCCATTATGACCCAAAATGGCCCGCTAATCGAATTTTCTCGAACACGTGACCTAGCCCAATGGTCTTATCATGCCCGAAAATGATAAAATACAAAATTTCGTCAAAATCGTTAGAGCCGTTTTTAAGATAAAATTTACGTACACACAGACACACATACATACACGCACAATTTTTGCTCGCATTATAGTATAAGATTTTCGAGTTTAACAGGCAGAGATGTAAATGGTGGACATGAGCGCTAACCGTTATATCACACAATCGTTAAATGAGTTTTTCTCAATAATGATACAATCGCATAATAATATTTAGCTAAACACATTTTAGCTCATATTTACAGTCGTGGCCAAAAGTTTAGGACCACCGTTCAGAAACTAGTGTTTTGGCAATTGAAACCACTGCTAACGTCATAAATCAAATCGATTGCGTCAGATGACATCATTCCGTCTGGCAGTGGAGTACTGTATTCTCTTTTTGTTTGGTCTTTGAGTAATAAGCGTCGCAGACGAAATTATTGCTTGTTTTACAAGTTTTGAAAACCTATGAAAATGGGTCGAAAATCATCAGTTTCTGAAGCTCAGCTTGCACAAATTGTTATTCTTCATAATGAAGGTTATTCTGAACAACTAATTAGTGAACTAGTAAGACGTAGTAAGAATGCAGTTCACAATGCGATCAAGAAAATTAAAGAAACAGGGACTTATGTTGAGGCCAAAAGGTGTGGTCGACCTCGTAAAACCACACCATGTCATTAGGAGAGTAGCAGTTCGTCCTCCAATGAGTTCCGCAAGCAAAATACGGTCAGCACTGCTTGCAAAAGGTGCGGATGTCAATCGTAGAACAATAAGTCGACGTTTGTTCGACGACTTTCATTTAAAATCCCATAAACCTGCGAAAAAACCCAGGTTAACAGCGGTCATGAGAGCTAAGCGCTTGGACTTTGCCAAGAAACACGCCAAATGGACAATTCGTCAGTGGCACCTGGTATTTTTTCGGACGAATCTACAATGCAGCAGTTCTCTACACACACGTACTATGTCCGTAGACCTCCTGGAAAGCGATTCGATGAACCTTACACTTTACAGACTGTTAAACACTCCCTAAGTGTCATGATTTGGGTTGGAATGTAAATGAACGGAACGGCTGCATTGTTCTTCTTACCACTTGGAATCACTATGAATGAAAAAAAATACTTGGGTTTGTTGAAGGAAATGTTAGAATTACACATGACCGTTCATAAATGCACAATTTTTATGCATGATGGTGCACCATGTCATCGCTCTAAAATTGTTACTCAGTTCTTGAAGACAAAGAAAATTCAAATCCTTGACTGACCTGGAAACAGTCCCGATTTGAATCCAATTGAAAACTTATAGACTCTCTTAAAACACAAGGTCTCTGAGAAACTGCCAACAAGTGTTAAGGAACTGGAAAAAGCAATTTAGGAAGTTTGGGTGAAAGAATTACAACTCCATACTGCCGAAGTCGGGTAGAGAGCATGCCAAAACGTTTGCATGATGTAATAAAAGCTAACGGCAGACCAACAAAATATTGATTTTTATGTAAAATGTATGTTTAATGAATCTAATTTATATGCGTAGAAATGTAATATTCATGTAATAAACGGATTTTATAATTTTACTAACGAGTGAGTATTCAATTTATTGTCTGGATCATAATTTTCAGTGGTGGTCCTAAACTTATGGCCACGACTGTAGCTTGTTTTTCAAGAAAAAGCAATGAAATACGCGGCATTTCAATCCAAATGAAAGAAAGAAATAGCCTCAAAGGCTAACCTAAGAACTCATTTCTTACAAAGATTACAAAATATAGTCATACGAATATCCACTTATTAGAACGCAATTTTTTAAACCAGGGTGAAAAAATTGCGGGTCTTAATTCTATTTTTCAGGAAGATAATGCATCAACATACTCTGTAAAAGGCAGAAATATTTAGTTTAGAAATTATAAGAGTACCACGCTCAATTGTCCGGTAAATGGTCCTTTGAAAATATATAAATCTAAAAATAATTCTGGTGAAAGATATTTTATTTCTTTATTTTCTTCAATACGCATAATTACTTTTAGTAATTTTAAATCCTTTTATGGCTTAAAACTTTGCTTCCTAAATCATGTGGCCAACAATTCTGCATTCCAAAGTGAATAATTCGCTTTAATCAACTTGAGTAAATACATGCCACAAACACGAGAATATCGTATTCGTGTTTTGCCCCTTTTTTCTAACAATTTTATGAATAAACAATTTTAACTAGATTAAATTTAGACTGTACTTCAGAGACCTTTTTCCCTAGAAGTTTTATTCGATTACTACTACCTGCAATGAATAGTAGAACCATGGGAGAAAAGAGAGGATAAATAACATTTTATTTGTTGAAATGGAAAATTTGAGCATGAAAATTTTAAAAGAGTATTTTTTGTCAACTTTGAAGATAAAGTTCTTAAGAAAGATAACTAATATTATGCTATTGACAATTATTTTTCTTTATCAGTATGTCGTAAATATATTTTATAATTTTTTAACGTATCACAAGTTGTTTGAAAGATATAAAAGTTAGGGTTAAATGCAATTAATAATTAAATAATGAATTAATAGTTACAGATATTTATCAATTAATATTTATTAGCGGAGCGCCAACCCGATAAATTGCATTTGCATTGCACGAGATCTTCTTATTTTTAGGGGAAAAGATAATTCTAATTTTATTCTGAAGTTAGAAAAGCCAAAGTAAGTGTTATGATCTGCGAAAGTAGCATTATATTGTAAATCGGTACTCCAATAAATAAATAAGAATTCTACAATAAAAAAAAGATACATTTATTTAATTCATTAATCTAAAGTGAGTGTTAAAATTTAAATAAATTATAATGAAAGAAAATCCCATGGTGAAAGTTATTATTATTATTATTATTATTATTATTATTATTATTATGGCCGCTAAAGCTCTCCCAGCGTATTCAATTCATCTGGGGAAAAATGGAAAAGAAAAAATACACACAGAAATTCACAAAAGTGATAAGACAATTAGAAAATCCAGAATTATCGAATAATTAAAAAGTATCAAAAGCATTTAAAATGATTTCTGTTGTTGTAATAAATCATTCATATCTTCATTTTTATATGCAATAAATATTTAGGGAACGGTTAAGAAATGTGATTCATAAAATTACTAATTTGTGTGAAAAGGGTATACCATTATCGTTGGAAAGAAGACAAAAAGAATAAATTTTTTTTATGGCCCCACCAGTGACCGAGAGATTCTGCTCTCGAAGCTGGTACACGGGAGGTTCTGGGTCCGAACCCAATCACGCCCGTCGGCCTAATCGTTCGAAGTTTTCCGTGGTTTTCTTCGAACATTGGATATCCTTGCATAAATACGGGTTAGGTTCCCTTAGAAGGCACTCCCCCCCCCCCCCCCCGAGCCAATGTCCCTCGTGTAGATAATCGACCGTCATACAAACAAACACCTTAATGATTTGTCTCGTCTTTTTTCAGTTTTATGCTTATTTTTACCCTTATTTTCAGATATCGAGCAGGAGTACACAAACATAAGGAGGAATAATTACAGTTAGAAATGGTGAGGATTGTTATTGCGTTCTTGTTTCATAAATTTTGAAATTATGTTTTTTGTTCTAAATTCCATCTAATAAGTAAATTAGTAGATATTTTAAAATATTTTATTGGTAAGAATTGTCATATGATTACTGTTTCCTTTTATTACTAAGAAGTTAAAAAAGATATATTTAAACTAAAGCTATAACATGCTAAAAGTGAAAAAAGCACATTTAAAGACATATAAATATCTTTTAATCTGATCTACACGTGTTTCGTACGCACCGCAATTTATCAAGATCAATATTGATAACAAATTATTTCCGCAAAAATTTTTTAAAATGAACTTGGTAAACAAGTCTCTCGTGATTTTTGTTTTACCAAGTTCATTTTTATCGGTAGTAATTTTTTATCGGTATTTATCTTGATAAAGTCATTCTGCGATAATTCTTTTTTTTTTTTTTTTTTTTTGCATTCTATAAATAACTTTCATCCGCATTTTAGGTTGATAAAAGTTGAATGAAAGATGAGTTAGTTTAGATAGAGTTAATCAAGAAGGGAACATTGAGTACTAAATGAATGGATTGAATAATCCATTTATCATCGCAGAAAACATGTTTGAAAGCTTCCATGCTTGCCATATACTCATGTATTTGGGTGTGGAAAATTTGAATCCAGAATCTTATTAATTAATATTTATCGCGCAAAAGATTTGGAAGATTCAAGGCTTGTCAGGAGATATTTATGTGTTTAAATATAGAAATTAAAGTTCCCGATGGTACTTACGTTTTATACATGCTAGGAAGATACACCGCGTAAACAATGTCGCCGATAATACTAATTACAGTAACGCTTGTGTTTTATTAGCCCCCCGATATGCTGTTTCTTTCAGGCAACAATTAAAGCATCGTCTCTAAACAATAATGTTCCGTTACATAAGCCAGCCGTAAAACGAAGCAGATATAACATTGTACGGTTAAATACTGATAACCTCTACTGCAATTTTGTAAACTTCTAAGCATCGCACATCTTCAATTTTTACACGTTCGTATAGGGGAAAAAATGCTTTTAACTGCAATTTGTTTAAAAACTGCATCTCAATTTATTTTTGAGATATTAATTTTCTTGTATTTTTTAATGCCATTTCTGTAATAGTGGCAACTGAAATATTACATTTCTGTAGAAAGTAAAGGGAAAATAGCAGATTACTATATCTTTTTCTTGTCATTTCTCATAACAACTGAAAAAAAAAATGTAAATAAAATACGTGCTATTTTGAAAAAATATAAGTGAATGATCTCTGATAAAACATGGAGCTGTTATAAACTACATTTAATTTTTAGTATCCATATTAATGTTACAAACAAACGAAGGCATATAAATCATTAGATACCGGATATTTTTGTCGACTTTCTTGAATGACGAAATGGCTTTTTGCTGGTTTGTGTATTATTCTGCGATAGTGACATCATTTGCATACTTTTCTACAGATGTTGTTTAAGGTTGGATCGTAAATGGGTAATCCTTCAGCGGATGCAAATAACGTAATTTTATATAAAATAAAAACGCGTATTTTAAGTCTTAAAACTGAAATATGTTTTGTACTATCTATATTTGTATCTTTTTTCATCGGGGGCGACACTAAATTCTGAAAAACCAGAATTCCTGCTTTCTACTTGTTGTTGTTGTTTATTTGTTTTCTTTCTACATTGTAACTGCATAGTTCGTATTATACAGATGGCATATTAAAGGCATTTGCAGAAATATTTATATATTACGTTTAGATACAGCGCCTAGAAGATACAGTGTGGAAAACGGCTACAAAATAGTGCTAAAAAATTAAATCCCATAAATGTACAACGATGCTGAATAACAAGATGTCGATCGTAGCGCCATCGTAGTGATGTAAAAACGATAGTCATTCTAAAAGAGACTCTTTAACCTATTTCACGTCATTACTTAACTAAATTAGCTTATAATAGACCAAAATATCTTATATTTATAGTTTCCGATATTTAACATTCTATAATTTTTGAAAACACAGTGTTTATATTGAAAAGCGTTACGAGATGGCGCTCGTATCAACATATTGCCGCTGAGCATTGTTGGAGATTTATGGGATACAAGTTTTTATCACTTTTTAAAGCATTATAGGAATAGACGTTTTCCACACTGTATCTTCTAGGCGCTGTAGTTTAGATGTAGAATTATATTCATAGATTTAGTATGTATATATGATATATATATATTAGATTCATTCCGACGGGCATAACATCTCTCCAGAAGTAAAACTACCATCGTAAAAATTATTTCTACTGCTTCCAAAATCTTCAAAAACAGATGTTGTACATTAAAATAAACGTAAAAAACTTCTTAATAATAACAAAAAATTAAGGGATGCACAAGGCTTTTCGAAAGAACTTTGTTTTTCTTCATCAAGCTTAAAGAAGACAAGACTTCTTTCAAAGTGATAGCATGTCTTCTATGGGAGTGGTGAAGTAATACAACGTTCATTCGAAAGACCCTTGCGCATCTCTTGATTTTTATGTTGATTAAAAAGTTTTTTGCCTTCAACTGTGGCTCACACCAGTATGTTCAACATTTTTTGTGTTGTTTATTAAATAAATGTATACTAAATTAATTACTGTTTTGTATTGTTTTCTTTTATGCTGTTTACACTTTTTAACGAGTTTACATTTTTATTAAATATATATTAAATTACTTGATTTCAACTGTGTAAAAACACTCACGTTATTTTCATTGCATATTTTTGTTAATTGCGCACCATTTGTCGTTTTTTTAGCGAAAGTGGTTTGGCGCAACAGAATGTTTTTAGTATCCACATTCAATTTAACCTAGTAAGTTTGTTAATTCCTAGTTCCATTGAAGTTCATTTTAGGTACAAACATACTGAAGGATGATACTAAAGTCAGGATCAAGCCAAGCACATACACACAGCATAGCATTACATCAATTAACTTGTATCCAATTTGCAGTTACAATTAATCACACAGTTATATAAAACATGTTATTTAATCAGAGTTACATAAAACATATTAAATCACAGTTACATAAAGCATTTATGTAGTTAAAACATATTAAATCACAGTTATATAAAGCATCAAATCACAGTTACATAAAGCATTAAATCACAGTTACATGAAACATATTAAATCACAGATACATAGTTAACACATGTAACATATCCTACGTTGATGTCGGTAGAGTTCTTCGTAAATAAGAGACTGACGACATACACACATGAAGTACGCTTAGATTGAAAGTTTCGGTCCAAACTAAGATAATCTATATTCATGAACTCGGCAATACTTGCTGTGATGTGGTAATTACATTTGTTTTTCAATTTTAGTGCAGCATTTTTATTTGCGTCCCTGTTATGTTAATTTCTGTACGATGCATCGTTTTCCCTCACTGCGTGGCGGCTTTGAGACACCTTTTTTTCTATCGTGCCTGCTCTTCGTATTTTTGTGCAGCGCGCATGAGTCAGCAGACGTCAAACCGCTTTTCACCAGGCTAACGAAAAAGACAGGCTACCGCGGTGCATTCCACGCATGTTTTTTCACAGACCGCTGGATTCACTTGATGATCGAATGCACCAATGCAGGTAAACGAAAGCATTTACGTCACTCTAGCAGTCTGTAAAAAAATACACTTGGGATACACCGCGGTAGCCTGTCTTTTTCGTTAGCCTAGGCTTTTCATTCTTCTGTTCTATTTTTAGCTCTTCGCTCCTGCATCGATGCTCCTCAACGGCCCACATCATAAAAAGAATGTGTTTCGCTACGCCAATGAAAATGTAGTTTCCCTTTTCGTGGCGTTCGATTTTGTCTCGTCTATTTTTATACGCTCTGCACGTTATCGCGTCATTTTAACTAATGGATTTAAAGCTACTTTGGTGGCACTTTTGCAGCCCTTGTTTATGTAGTATAAATACTATAATGCACTTAAGTTATCAACAGAATTTAAGAAAATTTCATAGAGAATTTTTTACAATGTAACCGGGTTTTTTTTAAGGGGTCTCAGGACTCTTAAAATTGGAAAAATTGAAAAAAAAGACCATTTTCAAAATATAATATCTTAAAATGTAATTGATTTTAAGACAAAATTTTATACTGGGATGAAAGATATAAGTATGTTCTTTCATGTTATGTATTTGAAAAATTACAAGATGCAGAATTAGAATTTACAGTGGGCTCCAAAATGTCAGACATTTGACTAGCGGAAAATCGGCATAACAGATTATGCGCACGATTACAAAATAAATTTTGCAAGTAGAAGGAAAATTTTGGGTCCTACTTATGCTTCCCATTGTAATAATTACTCTGAACCTAAATAAATTTGTATTTAAAGCATTTTTCTATTTTTAATACAAAGTTGTATTTAGTTGATGCAAAATTTAGAAATTTTCAACAGTATAATCACCTATAAAGAATATATTTCTGAACAATAAGAAGGAAATTTTAAGTTCAGTTTATACAGACACATATCTGAAACATATGTTTTGAAAATTTCATGAAAAAAAATTCAGAAGTTTTTGAGATATCGTGCGCGCTATGCTCAAAAACGTCAGTTGGAGAAAATTGACTTCAAACTTTCTGAAACGCCGCTTCAGCTATTGAGCGTGTATAATTCTAAAAGCCATAACTTCTGTTCTAATAGGAATTTCAAGGAAACATTTATACCAAACTGTTCAGAAAAGATAGTAGTTTAATATCTAAAAAAATAAAAATTTCGAAAATTTTAAAGCTTTAAGAGTCCTGAGACCCCTTAATTCTGGCCGAGCGCCTGACTTGAAAAGCCGGAATCATAGTTCTATATTCATGATGTTCTGCTAAAGTGATGTCTCAGTCCATAATTTTTTTTTTCTTAAATCGCCGGTACTATTTAATTTTACTCATCTCAACTTGGATTTTTCTTATATCAAGCCATTTCTTAAAGAATAAATTCAGCCTGCATCAGTCTGCATCATTATCGTCATGGAATTCTTTTAAGTCGGATTTTATCCATGGAAAATGTATCGCAGCCTACGGTGACCAATTTGCCTTCACCTCTCTCTTCTCAAGAATGTTTAATAAAGCTGGATTCTTTTCTACTTACTTGTCTTCATTCAAGATCTTCTGTGTTTCAATTCATCAATTCTCTAAGACCATTCCATATTTAGTCTTATTTATTTTACTGTCAAAAAGTTTTTGACCTAAAGAACTACCAACTAGGTTGTATTTCAGATTTACAACGCAATATCTTTAATAAATAAATTCATTACAATAATGCTTTGACACTTGCTTGGACACGTTCGATTAGGCGAGCGAGATAAGTCAACAAGCATTAGCTTGAGGATTATGGCAGGTTCACTAAGTTTTCGTTCAAACTTCTCTCGACCTATTATTTTTTTTATTTCTCGTATGTCGCTACTCTTATTTATAAAGGCACACTAATTATCAGCATTGCACATGTTTCATACACAGCAGACAATCATAGATTAAAGTATTGATGTGTTCTTGTAAAACCCTATACACGATACAATAATTTTCTTTAGCCCCTTTAGCCTTGGCTTAACTTCAGCCTTTCATGTTGAACTAGAATTGTAGTATAAAAAGTTGCACTCAAATCCGTTTATTGGTTGTTATAAAAATTCAAGTCATAGTACATACATATAGTACGGAGCAAAAAATTCGGGCAAAAATAATTTTCATAAAATAGTAAAAAATTTTAAATAAATATTGCAAGTACCGCTTTATACTGGAACATACTGAGTAAGCAAACAGCGTACAATAATTTTCTTTTCGTAAAGATGGGATATTCGTTATAAAGATATAGTTACACTCAAAATAAAATAGAAAAATAAAACAAACTGCTATTTCTAAGCAAAAACACGATATTAGGTTGGTGTGAGAGCAGGAAAAAGACTTGTTCTGAGAACAGAGATGCCCTTTAGAACGCGTAATCGAGAGGTGAAAAGTTTTGAATAGGATGAAAACATGTAGTCAGAGGTAGATCACAATCTGAAGAGCGTTTTGAACGCTGGCTGTTGATAGATGTCCTCTGGTGCATTTTGCAGGTTTTCGTCCAAAATAATTAAAGTCTAAAAGTTATTGCAAAAGTTTCTGTGAACATAATGCTTACGATGGAGAATTAGTTGGAAATTAAAAGGTGTTGGTTATCTTAAAAGGGTCCGCAAAAATGTAACAAATATTAAAATTTCTTGGAAATCAAGCAATTCAACACTTTAATGTCCCCAAATTTCCTAACTTCAGTACTATTAAAATTTAGTGATTATCAGTAAAAATGTATCTTTCTAAAGAGGATTCAACCGATATCTGTGAAATGAAAACCCATTGTCTGGATTTATGGTACAGTATGTCCCATTCCCTTTTGGAGTAATCTTTCATTGGTCTAATAAGAATTCTCTACTATAGGTACAAAACAGCCAAAAACGGATGCTTCTGGTTTTGAAGTCGCTTTATAAAAGAATAAGACCTTTTTTAACATTATTTATAAAGTAAAAATACTGTAATCGTAAAAGTGACTTCTTCATTATAGAGTTACTTTCTACTTGTAGCTATTTTTGTTATTTAAAATTCTATGGTTATTCTCTTTGTCAATATTTATTTGGTTTCCCCTTTGACAAAGAAATCTATCTGATTCAGATACTTCGTATAGTATTATCTCCAAATTGTTGTAGAGAGTTGCAGACAGGGCTTAATTTGCGCTTCATGAACCCATTGGGTACAATACAGGCATTCGCTTGCAGACAATGCAGGAAAAACATTCTCCTTTAGTCTAACAAGTAAAGCAACAACAAAATGCCATTATTTTACTAGAGAAACTTACTGAGTAATGATAGTTTTAATTTTTTGAATTTTTAGGGTTTTCTGGCATTAAAAACGCTATTTTGCTTTTTTAATGCCAGAAAACCTTGAAAAACGCATCTTTGTTTTTTTAGAACCAGAAAAGTCGAAAATTCATAAAATGCAAAGTATCATAATTTGGTACGTTTTAGAGGTGCACATATTTTTTACTTGCTAGCGGATGTTTTTTGTTTTTAATATAATTTATAAGTATGTCGGGACCGTATAATATTTTAGATTTCGTAACTTTTGCAAATAATAACTAGTTTGATGCAAATGACTTTTAAAATGAAGAAGTTTGAAACATTTTTGCAATTGAAAGTTTACCGCTAAATCTAACGGTTCAGAAATTAGTTTTTAATTAGCTATTTCAAACATAATTAACTTTTGAAACATTTTTGCAATATAAACTATACCTCTGAAACTAACGGTTCAGAAATTAGTTATTAATCAGCTATCTCAAACGTAATTAACATTTTAAGAATTTTTGCAGTAGGAAGTATAATTTTAAAACTAACTGGCAGAAATAAGCTTTAGTCAACGATCTCAAACGTAATTATTTTACTTTCATGTACTTTTATGCATGAAATATGAATTGTGGTTTATCTTTTATATATATTTCAGAAAATATGAACTGAAATCTAATCTATAAACAATTTAACAGAAATTTCAAGAGATTTCAAATGTGTAAATAAAAATTTCATCCTATACCACCAAGTCTTCTGCTTTTCTTTCTTTCTAACCGATTACCAGGCCCCTACCTGCCGGGTCGCCCAGCTGAACGGGTTTAATACCTGGTATCGGGGTGGGGATCGCCTAATCGCCGAGTAGCGGCAATAAATCTGACGAGAACCTAGATCTTCATCCTATCGTTTGTGCCTACTGCTTAGATGTGAACTTAGTTAATCCGGTTACTTAACATTTTGATAGCGTTGCTTTGTACCTGCGCTTTGCTACTCAAGTTGGTCTCGTTATTTAGAACCTTGATCAGGTGACGAGACCTTCACCTGTCAAGTCACCTCCAGAGGTATAATTCATAGGTAACTTATCCAAGTCTTCTGCTTAACCTATGAATGGGAGTGGGGGGGGGGGGGTAAAAATTAAAAAGTAGCAGCGGACGTGCGATCTCATAGAATGTATTTATTTATGGATCTAATTAATCTTCCTCATTTGAATACTAGCTTGAATTTGTACAGGTGTGCACGTTAAACATTCAACTTATAACGGAAAATTAAAAAAAAAATAAACTAGTTTTCAAAAAGATTAATTTTTAGAATTCTGTACTTAAAAAAGTAAAAAGGAACAACTATAAGATCAATCGTGTGTCTGTCTGTCACAGCCGTTTTTCTCGAAAACTGTGGAAAATAGACCGTTCAGTCTTGGTAGACTTATGAAGGTTATTGACCCACATATTTATAGATTATTAGCCATTCGCAAATATTTTTAGAAAAGATTTGGGGGGACTAATTATGTTAATTGGTTTGGTTTTTTTTTTGTTGTTGTTGTTGTTGTTGTTTGTTTTTTGCGGGATATAGTTCTAAAGATTCCGTAACACCAAACTCAAAAATATATTTAATTTTAGGTATTATATCTTCAGAGATATCGTCGCAAATGTAGTGCAAAAATATGTCGTCGTCCCTCTCTATATGCGAATGTACGGAAATCAAAATTATGAAAAAATTAGTGTTAGTAAAAGTTTACCTTGTAGGAAAACTGTGGTAATTTTTTTTAAGAAAATCGGATTTTTCCGCTACGCGCAAACTTTGCGGCGCTCAACGGGGGAGTTGAGGAACGATCAAGGTACCTATCGACGCGGAATCAGCCAAAGATTTGTGATAATGATTTTCGAAAAACTTTTCCAGTTATTAACCGAGATATTAATTAAAATCTATTTAGAAAAACACTGCACGGACTAAGGCAGCTTGCAAACTCCTTTCGAAGGGCGCTTCCACAATGCCAAGTTTAAACTTTGTATAAGGTCTTTGTTTTAGATAAAGTGAATCATAGTGATAAATAGTCAACATACGGAACCCTTTGTGCGCGAGTAAACTCGCACTTGAAAGATTTGTTGCACAGAAGATATTCCTAGAATACGGTGTTTTCTATCTATACTAATATATAAAATTCGAGTGTCTGTATATGATTCTTAGACAAACAACTATTTCTTAGTGCATTCGACTCTTTAGCAAGGTTGCAGTGGAATGTATACGGTGATATACGCCATATACTCTTTGGATTGTTTGAAGAAGCTCCGTATATACCCTCTTTCTCAACTGAAGCTATAGCATTTATTCTCTAGCATATACTGTCTGAGGGTTTTTTTTTTTTTTTAGAACTATAGCACTCTGCTTTAGACGACGTATGGTCAGAATTAACATTCAAAGACTTTTTCTCTCTCTCTGTCTATTTGTTCGGAAAAGGCTTAGAAAAGGTTGCACAGCAAACACTAAGTTTATCCGGCCAGGTAGAGAATATTCCTGACTACAATTTGCTGCATTCCGATATCTAAAATACTTTTTGAGAAATAGGGAAAATCCGTAAGAATCAATCAATCAACTAATCTTTCAATACTCACAAACTCGAGAAATAATTCTTCCATTTTAAAAAATATTATGGCGATCGAAAGGACTAATTAAGATTTATAAATAATAATAATTACATTTTCAGCTTATATCATATATTTTAACTTACAAATTGGATTGGTAAGTATTTTCCCCAAAAAAACTTAAAAGATCTTATAAAATACAAATGAAACACAATGGGTTGCTACGCAGATAATTTCGAATAATCTTCTCACAAGGAAGGTCTCCATGCATACGGGCATATTCAGAAAAATCTGAAAAAATTACAGAGTGTTCTTCTCATGTGGATATATATGTTTATAAACAAATTTTGGGCGGAATCTCGATAGAACGTTCGTAAAAAAATAATGAAAATTCGTTTATTTGGCGATTTATCATTGGTTGGCGATGAAATGAAATTTCGAAAAATGCTTTTTTATATCGAATACTCTTTAAGATAAAAATGTTTCATATTGAACTTGTTTAAATAAATTTAATTTAAATAACTTTAGTTTTGTCAGTTTTAGTTTGATTTAACTATAGTTTTGTCATGTATATAAATATATATATTTATAATGAAAGTTAAATATCAAATTTTATAAATTAAAACAAAATTAAAATGTTTCAATACCTCAAAATTAAGTCCAATTGAGCACTGTCGATCCAATTTTGTTACTATGGAAACGACGAATTCTTTGATATTGAAATGAATAACTGGTAAATGAATCTTGCCTTTATTTTGGAATACGCTTAAATATATGAAAGTATTTTTTATATATGAAATTATTTTTAAAGTAATAAAATTAAATAACAAGCAACATAAATGTGTAATAAGAAAAAATGTATGTATTAAATTCTCTCATTGTTTATGTTTAAATTCATTAAATACTTTTTAAACGAATTCTAAAAATCAATTAACAAGCAATTTTCAGGTGCATTAAAATCGTTTGCTTTCGGCGAGGAAAAGTACTGCTCGCCAAATCGCACGACGTTTTCGTGTTTTCACGCCAAATACTCCAAAGTATTTTATTTTTTTTACAGACTTTCTACTGTAATTCCGCCGCTAAATTTGACTGATCCTTTATTACATACATAAGTAGCTTAATTGGTATTTTTTTTTTTCAAAATATTCTGAGTATGCCCAGTAAGGAGACCTTCCTTGTCTGTGCAGTCTGAGACGTCGCCGTCCCAGTTACGGGTTAAGAAATCTTCACAACAATATTTTGAGACATTATAAATATTCGTTTAAAAAATATTGATATTATAAAACGTATTTAAAAAATAAAGTAGCAATCTCTATCATTTGATGGCATATAGTTTAATAATTTGTCTGGTATTTTTTTTTCTAATAATAACACTGGCCTAAAAAAGAAACTTTTTTTTTTTTTTGCCTTTTAAATAAACAATGTATTTTAATACTAATTTGCGGTCACGGAATATGAATTTACAATTAAAATTTTAATGTTAGTGTTTAATGTGTCTCGGTGTAAAAATATTGCATGTATGAAAAATTATGATTTTAAGTAAAATGTCAAAGAACCAAAACTCACTCTGCAACAAAAATCAATGCTTTCATTATAAAACAACTTAATTCTTAAAGAATTCAGTGTGCTTAATAAAAATAACTATAAAAAGTTGAATTGGCTACGATTATTTTGTAATACTAGGGGGCTCGGCCCCCTACGAGCTACGCTCGCCAACCCCCGTCCAGACACCACAGACTCTAAATGCACGCTAATGTGATCGGCTTTAAAAAGATTTCGAAAGATTGAATTATAATTTAAAAAACAGTGGCGATCTCCCTATAAACTGATTTCTATTCGTTTCTCTTTGATTGGGGAAATTTTAACGCCAAATCCGCTGCGGTACTACTTGATTATCCCGTCGACTAATTTCGCCAAATTATATAAATCGCCAAACCACTCGCCAAATTATACAAATTGACATAATTTTTATTTTAAATAACGAAAGAACAAATAAATTAGTACAACATTAATAAAAATACAAATAAATCGTCGAAATAAAAATAACTTGATGACGTAGACACGTGTAACAACATTCCAAAATAAGCTAATGTAAAAGGAATTAAGTAAACAGAATCTTTGTCTCCCGGTATTTTTTAACAAAGCGAAAAGAAAGTTCTTTTAAATGAGACATTTTAAATTAATCGTTTTTAATCTGACGTAATTTTGACCAAACTATTCTTTCTCTTTTTAATATTCAAGTGCAAATACTTGTGTTAGAAATAAAATATTATTTGCGCTTTCCTAAGAAAAATAGTTGAAAAGTATCCTCTCAAAATATCAAATAAATGTCTAGCGCAATTTGTAAATTTAAACCGTTTTGCAATATTATTATGTGTTCATTTTATGTAATAACTGTAATGTGACGTAAATATGACGTAATTTCTCCTATTTAAGACTTCTAACGCATGTTAATAAATTTATTATTTTACAAATTCCTTTCTCTCTTAAAATTCACGTGTAATTATAGTTTTTATGACGTAATTTTTAATAAGTTCCTGCTTTTTGTGCATAATAATTTAATTCTAATTCTAAATGTTTTTTTTCTGCTTATAATAGTCACGTGTAAATAAATTTTTAATTTATTTACACGTATAAATATTTTTTTTTAAGCAAACATTATTGTCTCCGCTGTTTATACAGTTGGCAACAGTTTAAATTAATATCACTTTCTAAAATCTGTAAAAAATATCTCTCGAAATGCTGAAAATTTGAATTTAAAATAGATATAAAACCTCGAAAAATGAGTCAAATTAAAAAAATAAATCAATTCTGCACACCGGGAAATTATAACGTATAAAATGAGCTAAAAATTATTAAATTCCGATGTATAGATTTTTCTACTATAAAACTTTTTTAGTGGAACTATTTTGTCCAACTTTAGCATTAAATATCTCTTAAAATAATTCTTCGATTTGAAAAATGTCTGCATGAGCGTGTTTATCAAACATTTCTGTATAACACTACCGATTTTCATATTTTTGTATGCATTATTTTTCTTTATATTAACGAAGAAAGACCTCCGGTCACAAAAAATTCAAAACCGGCGGCGGCGGCGGTGACAGCGGTAGTTACTTTTTTTTAGAATAGAGAGATACAGTTGCATATAGTGTAATACATAATTTTACATTTCTAGTAAATTTAGTTTTGAAATATGCAGTCTTCTCAAAAAAAAAAAAGAACGCCTCATATTTTTTATCACCAAATTGTTACAATGAAAAACTTAAATGGCCATACGATTGAAAGTTATGTCTTTTTTCAGTTTATATTTCAAAAAAATATATAAGTTAAGGGGATTTTCCCTCTATTGAAATTGTAACAAACTTTGAAATTATATACTGTATTAATCCGTAAATTTGACCCTTTATTTGGATTCTTTGATAACTTTATTTTGGGATATCCAACGGGAAATCATTCGGCAAAGCAGTTAAGGTAGCCATACTCAACCTGCGGCCCGCGGGCCGCATGTGACCCGGCGACCTTGAATGTGCGGCCCGGGACACCTAATTATTATCCATATTTATAAAATTAATTAATATCTGCATAAAAAGTATTTAAGTCCTTCACTGTTGTTTTACATATTTTCATGGGAAAAAAAATTGCCCTGTTATTTATAATTAATTTAAAGGTATGTGAAAGCATCTTAATTGCGTGTTTTTAGTTAAAAGGTCTTTTAACATGCACTCCTATTTGTGCTACAGTACTGTAATAAAGTCTTGATTTTCAACTCTTTTTCAAATATCATTCCAATTTAATTAAATTTGCACTATATTTCTACAATTAAAAAAAAAAAAAAATGAAAAAAAAGTTTTGCAATGAGCAAAAAATTATTAGAGAAAATCTCTTGATTTTTTCCCTTAGAACTTCGAAATTATGCATTGTTAATTCTTACACTATTATGTTTTATGCTTATTATAATAGCTAACGCTGTTCTTCGGAATTGAAAGTTTGTCTCGGAAAAAATTGCCACCAAAACTTTTTACATACTATTTTCAAACAACAAACTTCGAGGCATATTTTTTACCCGACTGAAAAGAAGTGTTATGTGTTTCACGCGTATCTGTGTATGTGGATTTCTTTATACCATCGAAACATCACAACGACTGAATGGATTTTAATGAATGAGGTCTCTATCAATTCCTCTTAACGGCCCGATGGTTATAGGCTAGGTTTTGTTTTTATAAATTCAAAATGGCGGTCGTAAAATACAAAATGGCGGTAGAGACGAAAAAATTACGCACCCTATTGAGCGGCATATCATTGGATAGGTTTTTCAAAATGAAGACGATGTTTCATTGACTATTTTACAGTCAGAGGCTCCGTTAAAATATTATACAACCTGGAAGTTGTGTAGGTAAGATCTCTAGCTTTACTGCAACTCTAACCATCATAGACATCTATAGACCTCATCAAAACAGTGTTTATAGATAGGAACTAACAATTAAACACAACTTAAAAGTCATTTATACAAGTAAACAAAAAAATAGGTAAGTAATATAAACAAGTAATATAAATAAAAAAGTCCATTCCTACTGAGGTCAATCATTTTTTTTCTCCCATTCTTCTTTCCTCTTGAGTGGCGCTTAAAATGCATTGATCAAGAAGATGGCTCTGTCGGTCTTAAAATACCTTGATCAAGAAGAGGGCTCTCTCGATTATTGAAAATTATTTTAATTTAACTATTAACATTTGAAAAAAAATGGATTAACATCAAGTGTCATACACTACAAGTTTTAAAAAAATTATTTGAGCTTGATTGGATGAATAATAAGTATTTTATTAACGATTGAAAATTTGAACAAGATATATATAGCGAGAGTGTCAGCTAATAGTAGGAATTTAAAAAAAAAATAGTTTCACATTGATGAGAAATAATTAATTAGTTCGCTTTTTACGGCCGGTTTTTTTTATTTTTTAAATTTAATTGTTTATTTATTACATCATTTGGAACAGAAATCTAACACAAAATTTATTGTTTAAAAATAGTGGTATTAATTTCTTTTTTTTTTTGTTAAAATTTTCTCCGCAGCAAAAGTTCAACCCTACTATTAATATTAACTAAGTCATATTGCTTTGATATACTACTTATGTTATCTTACTAATTTAATTACTCTTTTTTTTTTTTTTTTTTACCATTTTATAAGTGTGTTGCGGCCCGCGAGAAAAAAAAAGGTTTCGTATGGCTGAGTTAAAGTGTTTAGGAAATGTACAGATGTAACTTTTGGAAATCCTAACGGTAAATGCTTTTTTAATATGGTTACGAAACAAATAGCAATTTTTTAAGCCTAACTCAACAACTACATAGATTCTACTTTATAGAATGAGCTATAATTTTAGATTCACATATTTGTAACTTTTATAAATCGATTTCTGTTAAAAAATTTATAGGTTACACGTTATATATTTTTTTAATATTAATTTTAAAATATATATTTTTTGAGAAAATCTTAACTTTGCACATATATATTTCAAAAACAAGAGCTAATGAAGGTTTTTCATTGTGATGTCTATGGTAAATGGATTATTTTCATACAGAATTGCGCACTTTCATTTCAGAAGTAATTTCATCGTTGTACAGTGTAATTTCTACGTAAAAATAGGGGAAAATAGAGTATAAACACATGCTTTATTATTAGTTGAATCTTGAAGCCAGAATTTCCAACAGAATTTAATGTAACCCTGCCTACATTCTCTGCACTTATCCTTGTACCATAATACCGCTTTAAATGTATGATTAGTTTGCCACATTTTTATTAATAAATGATTACTTATGAAAAATCAAATCATCCGATCTTAACCACATCGGTGATGTAAACCACATGGACATGTTAAACTTATAGGAAATGAAAAGTTTAGACTTTCTTTTAAAATGGAACAGTATATTTTATTTTACACCTAAGGAATTAAAATAATAATATTTTAATTGTAAGTCTAATGATTAAATATTTAAAGAGTAAAAAATAATTATCTTCATTAAAATTTAAGAAATTACAAAAAAGAAATTCACCTCTTCATCAGCTTTATAAAAATCATAATCACTTTTGTCCATATAATTTTGATTGCCTTTTCTTCAAAAATTGCTTACGGACTCATCAATTATTGTTTTCTAACATACTTTTTTATCACACGCAGAATATCCGGTTTTACCCCAAGAGAATGAGGATCGCGAAGCAAGACATAAATTTTTACTTATAAATGCTAGAAACTGTTTCATTGTAGGAAATAAATCTTTATAAATATGCTTCACGCATTAACCCTATATGTACTGAATTATTAATTCATAAAAATTTTATTTTCTAAAGCATTTTTCGTGAATTGTTTAAACTACATTAGAAGATTTACATAATCATTTAATAAATTTTAGAAGGATTAATTAAATTTGAATTTATAGGGATTTTGTGCAATATTTATAACCCCACTCAAATCTTTTATTTTAAATATTTTTCTTAGTATTTTGTAGAATTAAGAAATGTACAAATATAATGTTCTTAAAATAGGAATATAGAAATATTTCTGAATTGAAAAATCCACCCCCCCCCCCCACCACCACCACCACCACCACCCAACGCCAAGAAAGCTGAAAAGATGCAAAAGCAAAAGAAATCATCCTTTTAAAAATATTTTTGTTTTGTGTAACCAATAATGCTTTTGGAACAAGATAAAGTAATGTATCTAAAACTCAGTCTAAACTGTATTACAACTAATCGATGTATTAAATGAATTTTATAACATGTTATTTTAATGGTACTTAGAAGTTCCGTCAGTAGATAAAGAGTTAATGTAAAACGCTTTAATAATTTAAAATTTGTTCATATTTAAGAATTTTAAAAAAACACTAGCCAGAAAATTAACAAACAGTAAAACAAAAAAAACGATAAAATAAATTTTCCAGCGTAGAAACGCCACAGTATGGATATACCATAAAGGCTGCTTCTTCTTCTTCTTGATTAAACCTGTGTATTTCAACAATTACTGACTAGAGGGCTGCTCAATGTGAGACACAATAAGGTATCTGGTTTTCTCAAGACTTTGCTCACTTTCCCCTATTAAGAACATTTGTATTCTATTTGAACGTTAAAATAACGGATTTCGCCCGCAGCAAACGAAAGGGACAGGTTTCAATACAACCATCCCTCTTCACTGTTACGTAATAGGCTGGGTTCAACAAACTTCTCAAACTGCCATGTGATCAAGGTAGGCTGAAAAGAAAGGGAGATCGGTGGAGTGCCGCGGCATGTCTCTTTCGTTGGCTTCGATTTCGCTTTTGAGACATTCGTACTTCAATGTACTGACAATCTCCTAAATTTATTTTAATGGCATAGGATAACAAAAAAAAAAAAGATTATTTTATACCAAAAGATATTTTTTGCTTTTCCCTACGGTGACTTCGTATTTAAATGACATGGAGTGTTGCACTGGAGGAGGACAAGTCTTCCATTGAATTTGCCAATAATAGAGAAATGTCTCATTTTCTTGCTTAGAACATACACTATATGGCCCAAGGTGACCGGCCACTTGCAGTTTTGGACGTTTTGTTAAATATCTAGAAAAATACATGAGGAATTAACCTAAAAATCCAGGTGTGTAAACACTATAGTATAGGTCATATATTTCCGAGAAGACTTTTCCTCGAAACCCCATAGGGGACCGCCAACAAATTGAAAAAGAACGAATATCTTTTGGATAACCCTGTAAAAACTAATGTAGCAAAAGCGTTCAAACTCAAGATTATGATTAAGTGGCCTATTGTAATAAACAGTGTTCATTTTCATGAGAATAGCATGTATACTCGTAGAGAAATTAAAGTTTTCATAAAAAGAGTCCCAAGTTTTGCCAAGGTTTTTACTTTTAATTTGTAGAGTTCTTAATATAAAAAAAAGTTCTTTTCAGATAATATGACAAACAACATTGTACACAATACCCTGCAATCAGAATTAAAACATAATAAAAATTGGATGCAAAATGAGCAGGTTTACTAAAAAATGTTTCACTGCGCATGCGCGAATGCAATCAAAATATAATGTGCATAATCTATTAGCTAAGGGGCGGTCCATAAATGATGTCACACTTTTTTTCAAGATTTTTGACCCCCCCCCCCTTTGTCACAAAGTGCCACACTTCACCATACCCCCCCCCCCTTGTCACATGACACGCTATATTACATAAACATATACTTACAGTTCAGAAACAAAGCACTACGTTGTAGATTATATTTAAAAGATTATATATTTTTTTTTTTAACTTTAACTATGTGTTTTAATGACATTTGTGAGCATAACAATAAAAATGATTCGTGCACTATTTTGTATGAAATAAGACTAAAGTTTACAACAAAAAAACATAATTAATATACAATAGTCATAAAATATTAATGTGAAAGAGCAATTGAAAACAGTAGTATTTTGGAATTTGAAATGGAATTTAATATATTTGGCTTTAAATCTTATCTTTACTTTATCAATAAAAATACTTTAATTTAAAAATAATTTCAAAATTTAATCTGCTGATTTTTAATGCTTTTATTTTAACCAAAATGTGTGATGTCACATTTCTTCTTACCCCCTCCCATCCCCTTGTCACAAACTGTCACAATTTCTTGAACCCCCTCCCCCCCCCCCCCCTTCAAGAGTGACATCATTTGTGGATGACCCCTAAATGTATAGAGTAACTTTTGTGAAAGTCTCAAAAACATAGTTTGAAAAGTCTGAAAATTATCGTTGATAGAATAAGCTCAAAATCCGTTATTCCCAAAAGGAAGCAAAAAGATGAGGAGCTGTATCCAAATACAGTAGTACGTGCAATATTGTGTACGCTAAGTTGGCACTAATCAATGGATATACGGATAGAGTCCCTCATCTTTTTGCTTCATTTTGGGAAAAACGGATTTTGAGCTTATTCTATCAACGATAATTTTTCAGAATTTTCAAGCTATGTTTTTGAGACTTTTACAAAAGTTTCTCTATACATTTAGCTAACACATTATGCACATTATATTTTGATTGCATTCGAGCATGCGCAGTGAAATATTATTTAGTAAACATTTTTCATACAATTTTTACTATATTTTAATTCTGATTATAGGGTATTGTGTACAATGCTGTTTGTCATATTTTCTGAAAAGAACTTTTTTTTATATTAAGAACTCTGCAAATTATAAGCAAAAACTTGGCAAAATTTGAGACTGTTTTTATGAAAACCTGAATTTCTCTTCGAGTATACATGCTATCCACATAAACATGATCACAAATTATTACAATAAGCCACTTAAACATAATCTTGAGTTTGAACTCTTTTGCTACATTAGTTTTGACAGGGTTATCCAAAAGATATTCCTTCTTTTTCAATTTGTTGGCGGCCCCCTATGGGGTTTCGGAAAAAATTCTTCACGGAAATATATGACCTGTACTGTTATGTTTACACACCTGGAGTTTCAGGTTAATTCCTCATATATTTTTCTAGATATTTAACAAAACGTCTAAAATCGCAAGTGGCCGGTCACCTTTGGCCATATAGTGTATATGTCCATTTCAAACTTGTTCCTTGGTTGTGTGTATTATTAAATTCGACGATCTGTCTAAGCCGTAACAAAACTGTTTTCGAAATATATTAGAATGGAAGCAAAATTATTATTAATTTCCTCTATTTATGATTTTATACTTAATTGTTCAATGAAATTAATCTATTTCCATTAAACCGATTCAAAATGCTGTGGTGCTGCCATCTGTTACTTAAATTTAGAAATATATCTCATTGATGATTTTTTCCTATCATAATTCTACACAGTGTTGCATAATCTTTTTAAATATGCTCTGCTAGGAGAGGGGAATACCATCAAATTATTATCATTATTTTTTCTTGAATCTCTTTGCTGTAAATTCTGGTTGTTTTCCTTTTCCATTTCATTTCATTATTATTATTCCCTTTTGAGGAGTAAGAACGTTACCTTTTCTCTGGACTGTTATTTTGACAAAAAATAAAATATGTTCTACAGTTGACATATAGACATAGCAATATGGCCGAAATCCTACCCATCCCATCCCAAAACTGTTTTTAAACTCTGAAGTATGTTGTGAAGTGTAAAAAAAACAGTCATAAATAGTTTAAACTAAAGTGCTTTTTGTTTGTTTGTTTGTTTGTTTTGTTTTTTGTTTTTTTTACATCGGTTCGTCTGTCCGTTTCTCTCGTCCGCGTTCTAACTTTCGCAAATGTGCTTCGTTCACCACGAAATTAATTGGCAACATTACTATTCAAAATGGGATGTGTAGCTCTTAAGAGTGTTTGCAAAAGCACTCAAAAAAAAATTCGGATACATTATGTTCTGTGAGCAATAACTGTTTGAAATACAGTTAGTCAAAGAAAAGGAGTACCTCGCACTGTTTTATTACTAAACTGTCGCAGAGATGCGACTGGTATCATTGTCTTCTTTCCAAATATGGATGCAATTTTTGAAAAGAGGTAGCTTACATATTAAATATTTTACCAACTTTCTATTTCAAATGATAAACCCACTTCTGACACTTTTTTTTTAATTCATCGAACCAAATCAGAAAGGGAAAAGTTTCTATACTTTTTTTACAATTTGTATACTTTTTCTAAAATCTTAGTAAAGTTAGAGGAGCTCAAAATTTTAGGTTCTAATGTTAAATCCGCGTGACAAACTTTTATTTATAGCTTCCAAAACAATCATCCAATATAATGTTTTATTTCTATCAGATTCACTGAATGAACGTAAACATAATCTAGGACTTTTCTAAATTCAAAAAGATAGTTTAATTATGAAATATTTTTACTGATAATGAATTAATTCATGATCAAAAAAATTATATTAAGATTTACATAACTAGGGGCTCTGCCCCTTGCGATCTACGCTAGCCCACTTCCGTTCAGACACCGCAAGTTTTAAAAACACGATAACTTGCTCTGTTTTAAAAATTTACGAAATATTCACTTATAATTAAACGATCAGTGACGATCTTCGGTAATCGGGTTGCGATGCATTTCGCTTTGATTGAGGTATTTTTCTGTTTTTAAGGCCGAATCAAACTGCTGTAGCGACAACTAACTGATGATTTCCTACGTGGTTAAATAAGATCGATTAAACATTTGAAAATCAGCTTCCATAAAATGGCTAAGTAAACAATGTCGCTGCCTCCCGGGATTTTAGTATGACGTTATAGAAAACTGTTTTAAATAAGACGTTTTAAATGTGTCTATTTAAATATGGCGTAATTTTCACCACAATTTTCTTTCTCTTTTTGATACTCACGTAAAAACACATTTTTTAATTGAAAGGAAATATTGTTATTTGCGCTGTTTAAAATTTGGCAACAATAGGTAAAAAAAGACTTTTTCAAAATATGAAATAAATTTCTCGTGTATAAGGGAGACTAGGGAGGGTTGACCCACTTTTTACAAAATGATTTTTTTATTTTTTAAATATTGAACGTAGAATAAAGTTTTATATATCATTTTGTTCGTTATACAATCAGTTACCAAAATAAAATTACTACATAGGCGTAATATATAATAAATTTGAAAAATGATTGATTTTAATCATGAGAAAATAATGGGTCAACGCTCCCCATATATGGGAGGTTGACCCACTATATGGAAGGCTTGGCCCACTTTGTTTTATACTGAAATATTTGTGAAGAGAAATAAAATCAGTTTTAAAACTAGTATGTTGTGGCCATCACAAAACTTTCTTCTATATAAATCACGTCAATTAAATCATTTAAATAGTACCAGAAATTACATCAATTTAGCACCAATTCATATCAAAGTATACCTGAATTTGAAGTTTGATGAAAATTCGTGCATTAGTTATTGAGATAGAGCTGTAGGGGAAATTCTGAAAAATGCAGCATAGCAGCGCCACCTGTTGAGCGATTTGCACCAAAACATAAACAGCACTAATTTATATCAAGGTATACCGGAATCTGAAGTTTGTTCAAAATCCAAGCATTAGTTCTTGAGATACAGCTATTGCGGAAATCACAAAAAATATAGCATAGCAGCGCCACCTGTTGAGCGATTTACACCAAAAGGTGCAAAACATCAATTCATGTCAGGACTAACTGTAACTGAAGTTTGATGAAAATCCGTGCATTATTTCTTGAAATAGAGCTATTACGAAAATCGTGTAAATGCTGCAAAATGCAGCATAGCAGAGCCATCTGTTGGGCAATTTACACCAAAACGTTACCAGCACTAATTCATATCAAGGATTAACTGAATCTGAAGTTTGATGAAAATCTGTGCATTAGTTCTTGAGATAGAGCTATTGCAGAAATCGCGAAAATGCAGTACAGCAGCGCCACCTGTTGGGCGATTTACACCAAAAACTAATCAGCATTAATTTATATCAGGGACTACTAGAATATAAATTTTTATTAAATTCCCTGCATTAGTTCTTGAGATAGAGCGCCCACAAAATTTGTGTCACATACAGACAGACTCACAGACTAGCAGACAGACATTTTGTAAAAACATGTTTTTTTTGGAATCTCTGACACCTAAAACGTGTAAATACGTCGAAAATTTTCATGAATCCAATACTTTCTTCTTGTAAAGATAGAAGAAAGTAAAAAGCAAAATAACATTATGCTACATGCTTTAATTATTATAAAAAAATATTTTTGAAAATATGATGCTTAAACCAACCTGTTTAAACGCAATCGCAAGTCGTAGGATATTTATTTTTCTTTAAAACAGGATTTTGTCTCAGCAGATATAATTGTGCAGCAGGGAAAATGAAATTTTAACATTTAAGACAGTATTCCGTTAGAGACAGGTTCCGTTTTCATAGGGTTTCTTGTATTATTATGTCCGGATTTAGGAGCCACTTTCCTGCTTTTTTTGTCTCCTTGGTCTACTTTTTGTGACAATGTTCTTTTGCAGCCGCATGAGCACTTAACTTATCATTAACATCTTTTAACCCTTTCAAGGGTTAATTAGTACTTTCAGTACGAAAATGTTGAAATAAATGGCTAGCACCGGAATTTACGAACAAAATTATTTGGAAATAAGAAAAGGCTATTATTTCACATACTTATTAAATGGAAAATATTTTAACAAAATTCTGGTGCCATTGTGGCGTTTGGGAATTAAAGTTAATTGGTTTCATAAACACACCACCGCCCCTGAAAGGCTTAAGGCTGCTGATTTAATACTTTCTAGCCCTTTCTAGTCTTTTCCACTGTTTCTATTTTCGTATTGTAATTAATATTTAAATGGAAAAAATTCCTATCAACTTTCCCATTTATATTTCATTCAATTTTTTCTTGCTGTGGATACTATAGCAATTTTTCACATCTTTCTTTAACCCTTTCCGGCACAGACACTATTTGTTGTAAAATGATGAAATCATCGACTGACACCGGAATTTAGATACGACTTTTTTAGAAATTAAAAACTTGTTACTTTATTCTTTCACTGTTAATGCAAAATTTTACTAAAATATTCTCGGTGCCGTTTGTAAGTTTGGAATTAAAATTAGGTATCTCGACCTGGGCACACTGCGTCGGAAAGGGTTAATCAGTTTTAAACATTTTCTTTTCCATCACCACATTTTACTGTAGCTTTACAGAATAAATTTACATTCTTTTTATATACATAACCATTAACGTTTCATCATGCACAGTGTATAATAAAAAGTTTTCCAAAACCACTTAATTAAGGAAGCCTTGAGCATCTGGTCAACCCTCACTCACATTGACTGGGTCAAACCTCCCCACATAGCCCTTTTCTAGAGAATAGCACATTGTTATATTAAGTCTAACTTACTGTACAATCTTTATGCCTGGAATAAAAGCTCGATATTTCTCCATTACTTAAAACCTACTTACTTAAATTTTTATGATATATTTTATCTGAAAAAAGCTTACAAAATATTTCTAAAAAACACAACTTTTAGGTTGAAAACGTCTCACAATTGATTTTTTCCACATCTTTTTCCATTATCTTTATGAAACAAAGACCGTTGTTTGAGCGTTCCAGTAGCTTTGTTGACGCCTATTAATAAAACTCTGACATTCTTTTAAATATGAAAATTGATGGGTGAGTTAAGCCTCCCGTATGGTCAACTCTCCCTAGTCTCCCCTATATATTTTTACATTGAAACTGTTTGCAATATTATTATTTGGGCATTTTAAATATGACATAATTTTCCCCATTTGGGGCCGTCCACAAATGATGTCACGCTTGGAAGAGGGAGAGGGGATTCGTGAAATTAGGACAGTTTGTGACAAGAGGGTGGGAGGGGGAGGGTGTAAGAAGAAGTGTGAGATCACACATTTTGGTTAAAATAAAAGCATTAAAAATCAACAGATTGAATTTTGAAGTTATTTTGAAATTAAAGTATTTTGTGTTCATAAAGTAAAGATACAATTTAAAGCCAAATATATTAAATTTCATTTTAAATTCCAAAATACTGTTTTCAATTGCTCTTTCATATTAATATTTTATTACTATTGTTAATTAATCACGTTTTTTGTTGTACACTTTAATCGTTTTTTATACAAAATAAGTACACGAATCATTTTTATTGTTATGTCAAAATGTCAAATGTTATGTCACAAATGTCAGTAAAACCCATAGTTAAAGTTTAAAAATAACATTTGAAATATGATCTATTACGTAGTGCTTTGTTCCTGAACTGCAAGTAATGTTTGTGTAATATAGCGTGACATGTGACAAGGGGATTAATATGGTGAAGTGTGACACTTTGTGACAAAGGGGAGGAGGGGTGTCAAAAATATTCAAAAATAGTGTGACATCATTTATGGACAGCCCCTTTACAGCTTTTCAGAGCCATTATTTAGAAATTCAGACAAAAAAGTGATATTTTGACAGGTGTATTTTTTAATTGGCTTGATTTTTTTTATGTTGAAGTAGATCATATTTAATGAATAAAGTGCAGTTTTGAAGGCCTGAAAAAATTTCCTGTTTCCTGTAGAAAATGTCAAAGTTCAAGATCATGAATCCCATTTTTCATGAAAATTGAAATGCTAGTATGTTTGGATCGCTATATCTCTGGAAAGCAACAACATCCCAAAATTCTTTTGTTATAAACTGTTAATATAACACTACATGCTTAGTAAAATTTACTTGGGTTCATGGGGCATTGTTAATTTTCATTGTTATGTTACCACAAAATGCAAGCAAAATGAAGTTTTTGTCCGTTTCCTGCACTTATTATTTTATTTAAGCAATAGTACCCTAAAATGTTTCTTATAGCATATGAAAGTTTACTATTAGGACAAGCTAAGTAATGTAGAACTTTACCGGGATATCGATTCTGTTAGCAGATATAATCTGTTAAATATTCAAAAGTTTCAAAATCTGCAACTTTTGTATTAGTCCTATCTCAAAAAATCATCACAGTTGAATAAAACAAAATATATCAGGTAGCAGTTGAACATATGTACAAAAATATGGAAAGGAAAAATAAGTGGGTTCTCATGCTATTTTCAGGGAGGGGGGGATTACAAAAGTTACAAAAAGGCAGTATCAATATCAGGCTTTTTCCCTATCAGAAAATGAAATACCCCGTTTCTCTTTCCCTTTCCTATGATTTTCCCTATGAGGAAATGGAACATCCCTTTTCTCTTTCTCATTTTAGAGGAAAATCCTGATCATGGCACTGTCTTTTTGTAACTTTTGTCATTTTTTTCCTTCTGAAAATAACATGAAACCCCACTTCTTTTTCGTTTCCATGTTTTTGTACATATGTTCAACTACTACCTGATACATTTTGTTTTATTCAAATGTGATGCTTTTTTGAGATAGGACTAATTCAAAAGTTGCAGATTTTGAAACTTTTGAATATTTAACAGATTATATCTATATCTGCTAACAGTATCGATATCCCTGTAAAATCTATATTACTTAGCTTGTCCTGATAGTAAACTTTCATATTCTATAAGAAAAATTTTGGGGTGCTATTGCTTAAATAAGATAACAAGTGCAGAAAACGGACAAAAACGTCATTTTGCTTGCATGTTGTGACAAAATAATAATGAAAATTAATAATTCCCCATGGAACCAAGTAAATTTTATTAAGTGTGTAGTGTTATACTAACAGTTTAAGACAAAAGAATTTTGGGATGTTGTTACTTTCCATAGATATAGCAATCCAAACATACTGGCATTTAAATTTTCATGAAAAATGAGATTTATGATCTTGAACTTTGACATTTTCTACAGGAAACAGGAATTTTTTAGAGCTTCAAAATTCCTCATTATTCATTAAATATGATCTACTTCAACATAAAAAAAAAGTCAAGCAAATCAAAAAATACAACTATCGCTCTTTGTCTGATTTTCAAAATAATGGCTCTTAAAGCGCAATAATTTAATTATTATTTTAAAGCTTTCTTTCTATTTTTAATATTCACGTGTAATTTTTTTTTCAAATTGAAAGGAAATATTATTTACGCTGTTTTAAAATTTGGCATTCGAAATGTGAAATTAATCTCTATTCAGATAATGAAATTTTGAAAAAGAACCTTCAAAAAATTAATCGAATTAAAAAAAATAATTGCACACTGCACACCGCAAATTCATCAAGTATGCCCCTGCGAAAGACTTTTTAAACGGAACTATTTTGAACGACTTTAACATAAATAGTGCTTAAAGTAATTCCTCGATTTAAAAACTCTCTGTTTCAGCGTGTTTATAAAAGATTTATCTGTTTACCAATTTTTATATTTTTTAAGCAGTAGTTTTCATAATATCGAGAAAAACCTCCAGTCGTAAAACATTACTTTACAGCTGGGACAGCAGCAGCGTTAGTTCCTTTTTTAAAAAAAATAGAGAGAAAAGAATTCGCCACTATCAAAAACACATGTTCAGGTAAGTTTGCATCTCATTTTTATCATTAATTTTAGATAAATAAATAAATTTTACTTTTCATAGGTTTAAGGGTGGGCAACGCAACTGAATGCATTAGGTCATTAGAAGTTCTCGAGCAAAAAATAGGGGGATTTTCAGACACCATATTTGCATACGTGTTAATTCAGAAATTAGATTCTTCTTGTAAGCTTTGGTGGGAACGAGAATCCAAAAAAGGTGAATTGCCGAAAATCTCAGAGTTGATTTCCTTTCTAAAAATGAACTTTGGAAGCTTCTAAAACAAACATTAACACCGTCAGTCAAAAAAGACAAGCAAAAGAAAAGGCGGCATCGTTTTACACTAGTGCAAAGAATTCTAAGTGCATTTGCTTCAAAAATGATTCACATTCATTATTTAGATGGAATGTATTTCAAAAGATGTCTGTCAATGACCGCATTGATTTCGTAAAAAGAAACAAAATATGTTTCAACTGTTTATCAAACTCAAACCATTCTGCAAGAAACTGTACATCTAATTATTCACGTACGTATTGCTCTAAACGTTATTCATCTCTCCCTCACATACAAAGAGAAAAAATAAATAATTCTCCACCAATGGAGTTCAGTCAGCAGTTAGGAGGGTCAGATATGATTGCGAATTCATCTGCTCCCACCCAAGATGAAAAATACAGCTTACTACCCGAAGCTAAGTGTTTTGAAAATAGGAACAGTGATTTCGTAAGCACTTCTGTAAATAATTCATGTCAAAGGAGAAACACCACTATTTTATCTACTGCTTTAATTAATATTGAGAATGTGTCTGGTGAATTTATACTTGCGCGTGCATTAATAGATGTCGGCTCAAATTACTCATATATTTCTGATAACTTTTCAAAATTATTAGGAATTAGAAAAGAGAAATTTAATGTTTCTGTTTCATGTTTGAATGATTCTCAAATAAGTGTCAAATGGAAAATTAGGGCCACTGTTTCGAATAAGGCTAATTATAAGAGAACAATAGATTTTTTGATCGTTCCAAAAATAACAAACTTTATACCGGGGCATTATTTTAGATTTCCATTTTCTGAGCTGCCTAAAGATGTGAGATTGGCAGATCCAAAATTAAATTAACCTAATAAAATAGATGTTTTGTTAGAGACTGGGTGTTTCTACTAATTATTGCGAACTGGTCAAATTCGCTTAAGAAGTTCTAACTTCATTTTGCAGAATACCGTATTTGGGTACGTAGTGGGAAGTTGCATCTCTGATTCGAATACTGATAATAATGATAATTATTGTAGATTAATTTGCAATGTAGAAGAAGAATTAAGAAAATTTTTCGATTTAGAATCAATTGGAATTAGGGATGATCCTTACTGTAATGATGAAGATAAGGCATTGGAAATTTTTACCGAAACAGTTTCCTGTAAAGATAATCGTTACGAAGTAGTCCTTCCAAGGAAAAAGGATTGGATAAATTTGAACGACAACTATGAAGTCTCTGAGAAATGATTTAAATATTTAATTAATAAAATGCGAAATGATGATAATTTGTTTTCTCAGTATAAAGAGATTTTAAAAGAATATCTTGATTGTGATATTATTGAAAAAGTGTTAGATTCAACTAGACCAGATAGACTCATATTCTATTTGCCACATGGAGCAGTTTTTAGAAAAGATAGTGTCACCACGAAAACACGCATTGTGATTGATGCTAGTTCACACGATGTAGATCAACTTTCTTTCTTTAAAGAATTATCTGTGGCCTGGTATCAATTTAAATCCTAGTATTTTTTCAGTTTCTCGTTAATTTTAGATTGAATAAGACAGGAATTTTAGCGGATGTGGACAAAGCATTTCTCCAAATTTCATTATCATAAAAGGACAGAGATGCTGTCAGATTTCTCTTTGTGGAAGTTACCGAAGATCTGTCAAATAAAGTGTCTGATAATGTGAAAATTCAAGTGTATCGTTTTAAACGTTTACTTTTTGGATTAAATGCTAGCCCATTTCTCCTAGTTCTCACAATAAAAGAGCATATACGAAAATCTAAGGATCAATATCCAGAAACTATTGAAATTATCGATACTTGTCTTTTTGTCGATGATCTGGTGAGTGGTACTGATAATATTGAAGAAGCTTTGACGATTTCATATGAGGCTAAGATAATCATGAATCAAGCTAGTTTCAATTTGAGGAAATGGTTAACAAATGACAAATCGTTACTAGAACGGTGGAAGAAAGAAGGGTTCGAGATTTATCCATTTGATCAAAATCATAGAATTATAAATTCATTGAAAGTATTAGGAATATCCTGGGATATTGAACAAGATTCTATTAGCATAGACCTTTCGAATTTAATAGAATTTTTGAAGACTAAGAAAAATACTAAGCGGTTTGTTTTACACACTTCTGGAAGAATTTATGACGCTACTGGTATCCTATCTTCATTTACTATAAGACTTAAATGTCTTTTCAAAGATTTATGGATCCACAAGCTGTCTTGGGATACTGAGCTCCCCATTGACATCTGCGAAAAATGGACACAATGGTGTTCAGAACTCTCTAAATTAAATCAAATTAAAATCCCTAGATTTATTTTCCTGTCATCTGATACAAACAATGTTAAAATTCACTGCTTTTCTTATGCAAGTCAAAAGGCTTATGGTGATGTTGTTTATTTGAGAGTGCGAGATTACGACCTGTTAGTTTCTGTTAGTTTCATAGCATCAAAAACCAGAGTTGCCCCAGTAAAGAGAATAACTTTGCCGCGCCTAGCATTGATTGGTGCTTTACTCTCAGCTCGCTTAGGATCAGAAATTAAAAAGGTAATTGATCGTAAAAATACTTATCATTGGATAGATTCAAAAATAGCTTTATTCTGGATTAAGGGATCCAGCAGAAAATGGAAGTCCTTTCGTTGCCAATCGTGTGAATGAAATCCAAAGATTAACTCAGCCAGAAACATGGTTTCATTGTGCAGGTAAAGACAACCCAGCAGATCTTCGTTCACGAGGAATAAATGCGGATTCCCTTGTGAACAATTCCACGTGGTTTACAGGCCCCGAATTTTTGATGGATCCAGAATTTTCCTCGAGTTATTTGCAATAATCTTTTTCTGAAAGTGACACTAACTGAAAGTGAAAGTCAGAACTATTTAAGTGAAATGAAATGCTCCGAAAGGAAAAATAACTGTGAAACGACTTTATTTCTAGCTACCGAGAATTTATCCTTTTTTGATAACTTTTTTGATCTTAGTAATGACTATTATAAACTTTTACATATTTTTCCTTTGTTCACAGATTTATATACAATTGTAGAAATGCTGATAAAAGAAAGGGTAACTTGATTTTGGAAGAAATCAAGGAAGCTGAAAACATTTTGATTAGAGTATCACAAAAATGTTTATGTAGTAAAAAGGCTGTGACAGGTAATCTTAATATTTTAAATCCCTTTATAGATGATAAGGGAATCTTACGTATTGGCGAAAGGCTCAACAAAGCTTCTGTATATTATGAGCTGAAACATCCGGCTATTTTGCCAAAAAATTCTAAATTAAGTGAGATTTATTTTACTACTGTGCATAAGCGTCTTTTTCATGTTGGTCCCCAAGGACTCTTGAATTCCGTTAGATTAAAATTTTGGCCTCTAGGGGGCTGAAATTTGGCAACGGTGCATTCTTGTGTTATTTGTTTTAAGGTAAAACCAAATCCATGCTCACAGCTAATGGGTGAATTACCTTATGAAAGAATTAATGAGTCACCAGTATTTAATTATAGCGGTTTAGCTATGTGGTCCATTTTATGTAACCTATAAAAGTCAGTGCAAGGGTTCATTGAACAAAATATTTATTTGTGTTTGCATATGTTTTGTAACGCAAGCCATTTATCTTGAGCTTCTCTCAGATTTAACCTCAGATGCTCTGATTGCCACTCTTACGCGTTTTATGGCTAGACGTGGAAAATGTTCTAAGATTTTTACGGATAATGCTAGGAATATTTCGTGGGGGCAAATTCTAAACTGAAAAAGTTTTACAAAATGATAAATTTTCCAGATGAAATTTTAGAAAGTTATCTAACTTCTGAATAGATTGACTGGAAATTCATACCTCCTAAATCTCCCCATTTCGGAGGACTTTGGGAGGCAGATGTGAAATCAGTTAAACATCACCTTAAACGAGCGATAGGCGATTTACGGGTTAATTACGAAGAGTTTGAAACTATAGTTATTCAGATAGAGGGCATTTTGAATTCTCGACCTCTTACATCTTTAATTAACATAATTTTGAAGTCTTGACTCCAGGTCATTTTTTGATCGGGAGATCCATCAATGCTATACCTGAACCAATGTTAATTGATACTAATATCAATAGATTAAACCGTTGGCAGAAGAGGGTCGTCCAGACAGTTTGGACAAAATGGAGGTTAGATTATTTAAATACGTTACAGCAGAGATCTAAATGGGTAGTGGAAAAAGATAATTTAACAGCAGGATTAATGGTATTAGTAAAAGAAGATTTTTTGCCTGTATGTAAATGGGCGTTAGTCCGCATTAATGAAATTTATACAGGATCGGATGGCAAGGTCAGGGTAGTAAAGGTTCGCACTAAATCAGACGAATTAAAGCGTTCAATTGCAAAAATAGCTGTTCTTCCTATTAATAACTAAAAACAAAATAGTTATTAATTATTGTACATTTTGAATTTTTTTTTATGGTCTGTCACGGACAAACTCGATCGCCTGCCTTATACGGCCTTCACAATTCCCCTTAGTTTCGATATCATTAATGTTCTACTCTCACCGGCAGATGGCGTGAATACTTACTGTAAATAGAGTTTTTCTACTGTAAATAATGCTTATTAAATGTTATTTTTACATATAAAAATACGAAAAACGTCGCTCTAATATGCGTTATAAAAGATATATATTATATGCATGTTTTCCCTCGGCGTTCTTTATACTATGAACAGGAAAAACTAAAAGATTTAGAGATAAATAAATCAGTGCTTTAAGGCTGTTCTCAAATCCAAAGGGTCAACTTTCTGAAATAAGTTTTAATTCATTTTTGTTCGGAAACGCATGAAACTAGAAGGTGTTGTTATTCAGAAACTATGTCATCGAACTGTTTTTTCCGTTTTCTTGTAAACGCAATAGATCTTTCAGAAAATATGTCAAAGTTGGCATTTTGAACAGAACTTTCGAACGAAAGAAGGAAATCCAGTCAGTAACGGGAGAAAAATACCGTGTCACGTGATCAAAATCTCTTATAACCAGGGGTGTAGTGGAGGGTATACGGGGGTATACGCCGTATACCCTCTGGATTTTTTTAAGGAACACCGTATGCCCTCTGTTTCTCAAGAAAGCTATAGTATATACACTCTAGGGTATACGCTCTGCCTTCAGCGTATACCCTCTGCTTAGAGTGTATAGCCTCTGTTCTTTTTACGACTACACCACTGCTTATAACTTAATAGGTAATTGATTGATCAAAAAATGGAAAAAACAGTTCGATTCCAAATCGCTTCCATGGGCAGGCCTTCCAATTTTATATCTTTCCGTTAAAAAAATGGATTTATAAATATGTCAAAACGTTTTGCGCTTTTTGAACAGAGCAGTTGAGAATAGCCTTAAGCAATTAAAAATATTTTAATTAACACTCTACTATAACATCAAAAACAAAAATTATAAGTAAAGTTTTACTTTTATTTACATTTAAATTCTTGATTATTTGAAACATTGAGAATTCTGACCGTAAAATACACAGTTAAAAAAATAATAATAATAACATTTATTAGTTTCAAAATAAAAAATTAACCAAACCGTTTTCACAAAACCAAACTCTACTCAAATCAGGATAACTTTTAAAAACCGGATGGAAAATATCTACCCTATATATATAAAATCCTAATGAAACGACTGAATTGAAACGAATTTATGAAACGATTCTATGAAACGACCGATTAAACAACTGATTATGTTTCACGGCGATTTCTCCTGAATATGGAATACTTTGCGGTGAAATTAACACCAAAAATCCGTATTGATCCACAGATCTCAAAACTGGTATTAGAATTTTTAAATTCGAATTAGTTTTCGAAATATTAATTTTTTTTCTAATTTTAAATACTTTTTGCTAATGATGGCAACTCAAATTTCAATCATAACAGATATTTTTTTTTTCAAATTTCAGAAAAGTTATAATTTTAAATTAATTTGGCGACCAGTTTGGCCTCCCTTAAATCTCCTTAGAAAAATGCTTTTTTTTTTTTTTTTTTTTTTTTTTTGTATTTCGTTATCATTTTATTTAATACAAAACATTCCTTTAAAACTGAAACATTTAAAATTAATGGCTTTCACTTCTTTCTTTCTTTTTTTTTTTTTGAGCGAAACGAAAAGAAAAATATTAGGCTCAGATGTTATATACGCACCGGCCTCGGCACGGGGTACCTAATTGACGGCAAAATGGCGTTATTTTGCCTGACATGGTAACCCGGCTATTGTTGCTTATTCATTAATAAATGTTTATTTACATTTATTTTCTTTTTATTTAAAAAAAAAAGTTACAAATTGCTTAGTTCAATAGTTATTAATTTTTTTTTATTTATTGTTATTTCATTTTAAAAATAATAGAAAATAATTTAAAACAATAGAAAATAATTTAAAATAAATAATGTAACTGGCATTCTAAAACGAGGTTTTCGCCAAATTGTCGTAAAAAATATCACGCCAAACCCGGTGCTTATATGACATCTGTGTTAAATATTAAGTAATGCAAGAAATCATGACATTTAATTTCAAATTCAAAGCAAATTACCAATATCGCCAAATTATATAAATCGCCAAATTATACAAGTTGACGTAATTTTTATTTTAAATAACGAAAGAACAAATAAATTAGTATAAAAATACAAATACAAATAAAGCGTCAAAATAAAAGTCAGTTGATGGCGTAAACACATGTAACTTCCTTACAGTGAAGTGAATGTGACATTTACGATAAACCATTATTGCCATTTAATCTTATAGTCTGGCGATAGATTTTTGGCCAATGGGATAACCAAGTAGTACCGTTTAAATTTACAACTCGAAAAATAAAAAAATGCTAACTTACGGGTTTAAAAAAATGGTACGTTTCCTTTATACGGATACCATTGTCGCCAAGCGTAATAGTTGGCGCAAAATGAAAATCACGTGAATTGAAACATTTGAAAAATAAAAGAAAAAACACTGTCATAGTAAAGTGAGCCTTTTAAAAATATAACATTTGGAAACTACAGACTTTTACGAACTATTTTACTAAATCACAAATATATACTTAAAATAAGTGAACAAATAACTGTTATACAATAAAGTATAGCAAATAATAGCAAGTCACAATATTTCGCATGGTTTACAATAAAAATCCGGTACTACTTAGTTATCCCGTCGACCAATTCCGCCAAATTATATAAATCGCCAAACCACTCGCCAAATTTTAAATAACGAAAGAACAAATAAATTAGTATAACATTAATAAAAATACAAATAAATCGTCGAAATAAAAATCACTTGATGACGTAAACACGTGTAACTTGCTTAAAGTCAAGTGAATGTGACATTTACGATCAACCATTATTGGCATTTAATATTATAGTTTGGCGATAGATTTTTGGTCGACGGGATAACTAAGTAGTACCAAACATCCTTTTCACGATCAGGGTTGAAATAATTGGTGCATTAGCATACATTTTGGCATGGTGTCCGTATAACGGAAAAGTACCAAAAAAAACTATTGGCGAGATTTGAACCCGGCTAACATAAAAATACCAAGAATTCTTTGCGATCATGGCAACTTTTATATAGTTTTATTCGAAAAAATAACTTTGATTCTTTAATCAAAATGGAAACCTTTCTTATGAAAAACGAAGGAACTGTTGATGATAGTTACATTACTTAGGCTATTGTTATAGAAATTGCTTTCAATTCTAAAAACAGCGCAAAGAATAATATTTCCTAACGATTACATATTTATTTACACGTGGCTATTAAAAACAGAAAAAAAACTTTCAAATTACTATTAAATGAGTACGTGTTAAAAGCAGGAAAATATTGAAAATTATGTCTTGAAAATTGTATTTACACGCGAATATTAAAAGAGAAAGGAAACTTTAAAATAATAAATACATTAATATGCGTTTAACCCTTTCAAGGGCAAGGTACTTCTATTCGTAAAATGTTGAAATCAGTGCATGGAACCGGAATTTACAAACAAAGTTCGAAATACGAAAATGCTTTTGTTCACTTACTTAATAAAAGAAAATTTTCATTCCAATATTCTGGTGCCAATGTGGCATTTAAGAATTAAAATTAAGTGGTCCAAAAATGAACCACCGCCCTTGAAGGTGTTAAAGCAGTATATTGCAGTAATTGTAGTAAATTGTATTTTATCAATCGTTTTATAACGCTGTTAAAAAATATTGGTCGGCAAAGACTCTGTTTACTTAATTCATTTTATTTTAGCTTCTTTTCAAATGTTTAACTGATCTTCTTTAATCAAACACAAAAACAACCATTGGATGTCTTAACAGCAACTGATTCGGCCTTAAATTTTCTCAATCAAAGGGAATTGAATGGAAACCCGTTTACAGGGAAATCGCTATGGGTTTTTTTCATTATAATTCAATTTTCTCTAATCTTTTAAAAACCGATCAAATTAGCGTGATTTTAGATTCTGCGGTGTCTGAACGGGGGTTGGCGAGCGTAGCTTGCAGGGGGCAGAGCCCCCTAGTTGTATTATAATAATAAATAAGCAAATTATCAGTCAGCTACATTATCCCTTTTGAAAATGTCACCCCCCCCCCCCCCAATCCCATCAGCAAATAATCATTAAAGATTAAAGGATTTTTTTTTTAAATTAGAAAGTTATTCAGTTTTAAATTATGAAAAATAATAATTTTTAAGTATTATAAAGTTATGAAAGAAAAACATTGTTACATTTAAAATTTACACAAAAAGTATTACATCGATTGCAATTATTAAAAACAAATTTTGTCAGTCATCTAAATCCTCTACAATTCCCAAAATCATTACTTCACTCAGCGTACAGAGTTTCTCTTTATATCTGTATTGATGTTAAATCTTTTAATCTATTTGTTATGTTATAGTAATACTAAATAAATAATCTTCTACAATACTCCCCCTCCACGCATATACACACACACATTGATTTAGTAGATTTTTTTTTAAATAGAAGTCATCGTAACGCTGAAGATCTCTACCCACCTACCGCTTTAGATCACTCAAATTATCTTTTTTTCTGTTCATTGGGTGGGAGGGGTGGGGGGCAATTTACACAATAAAAGATCAGACAACGCATGTAAATACTAATACTTATCATTAGCCGATTGAATGAAACAAAAATTCAAATAGAAAACTAATTTGACACATTTCTATTAATCTTTATGATACTGTAGTTTCGCTAATTCTATCAGTCTTTCCTGTGATGCAAGGTCTGTGGTGATTTATGCCAAACACGATTCCCGCCAAGAATTTTCACAAGAAAGACGAAAGGTCTGTTCAATCAGATTACGAGTTGGCAAAACTTGGTTGTGAAAAAAAATATGCAGTGGGAATATTCCCTATGCCATCAGTACTCCGTGGCCATCAGAGTACATCATTGACATAGACGCCACCGCTGATAAGCTTCTTAGCGTTACCCGGGATGCGCCACGCGGAGGCGAGCTTATCATCGCATCCCTTGATCTTTCGCCGCTCCCAGGATCGAACCAGGGTCCTTCTGTATGGAGGGTTCGTGTGCTGACCACTGGACTATTGATGGCGATGACCAACTTTCTCAAAAAACCTATATATCTATTATACATATAATGCATCTCCATACCTATAAGGGAGTTACCATAAGGGGGAACCTGTTCTGTCGCCAAATGCCGCCAAGTTTGTCGCCAACTTGGCGATATATCGCCAAAAGTGACACCAACTTGGCGATATCTCTAATATTTCGCCAAATTCCATTAGACTTCCATTGTAAAACAAAAGGGTTTACTTGCTTACAGAAAATCAACAAATTGAGATATTTTAATGCAACTAAAACTAATTTTAGCTTAAGGGTTTATATTAATTATATTTAAGGGAGTGCAAGTAAATAAAATTATTAGTAAAAGTAACATGATACAATGCTTAGCATACTTTCCCAAATATAAATTTTAAGGGAGACCAAACTGGTCGCCAAGGGCGGCTAGTAGGTATATAAAATTGATTGCGGACAATTGTTTCAATAATTTTAAACATTGGAGGTACAGAAGATGAAGTGTATTGGGAAATAGAAAAATAATAATTATTATAGATTTCTATTATGTTTAGGGAAAAAAATAATTTAATTTTAAGGGAAAATGTAAAATCAAATATTCGAATTTTGGACTGTCATAGTATAAAAAAAATGCAATACTTTTTTTTTATTAATATCTACACAATATTTAGTACATCGATTATTTTGCACGATTCTTAATTATCTAAAAAATATAGATATATGTACTTTGCAAACAATTTTCAATAATTTTGGCCATTATATGTGTTGATCTGAAATATACAAGCATATAGAAAAATAACAAACTTACATATAAAATTAAATATTTTAACTCTTTACAGCCATTATATCAAAGTATACAATAAAAATATATTTACATGTTTCATAATATAAACAAAATAAGCAAACCTTTCGTCAATATCCGGCAAGAAATCATACCGATTTTTTTTAACATGAAAACTTACACGATTCTTAATTATTAAAAAATATATAGATAAATGTACATTGCACACAATTTTCAATAAATTTGGCATTTGGCCATTGTATGTGTTAATCTGAAATTACAAGCATATAGCTATAGAAAATCAACGCACTTACATATAAAATTAAATATTTTAACTTTGGACAGTCATGGTATTAAAGTATACGATAAAAATAAAAATATATTTACATGCTTCATAATATCAACAAAATAAGCAAGCCTTTTCGCCAATATCCGGCAATCAAATTATAACGATTTTTTTCTCCAAAACATGGATATTTACACGATTCTTAATTATTTACAAAATATATATACCTGTACATTGTGAACGATTTTCAGTAAATTGTGGGTGGTGATCATGAAATACAAGGAAACAAAATAAATAAATAATAATAATGTTTACAGGTTTCATTATTTTAGAAAATCAATAAATCGGAGGTTTTTTCTGTTTTTTTTTTTTTTTTTTTTTTTTTTTTTTTTTTTTTTTAAATATTACGTACTCTATTTATCCCAGAATAGCTTTTTCAGAAGGTTTAGAACACTGGTTAGAAATTACAGAATATTTTTTCCGAATTTAAAAATATTAATTCGTAAGTCTATTTACCATACTCATATAAATAAATGTATCTGTAGATATATGCACGTTCAATTTCTTGGTTATATTTCAAACATTGAGAATTTTTACAATAAAATATACAATAAAAGAAGATGAATTGACCTCATTTGTAAAGTTCCTTGCCATATTTTTTTAAATAATGGGCAAAAATTTTGCACATATTAACGAGCATATATTTATTATATGCTCGTTTAGGCAAGGGCCCCCACAAAGGGTTTTTTATTAGTGGAATTTTTTTCAGCGAATCCGAAGTACAATATGGAACACAGCAAGGAACCATTATTTACTAAATAAAGAAATCAAAAATCGCACTTACATTCCAGTTATACCTAAAAAAATACAAGAGTAGAGTAGGGAGAGTAGAGAACGATAAGGAAATTCTCCATTAGACACAGTAGTTAAAAGCGCCACCTGCAATTCTCCGGAGCGAAAGTATGATTCCCCGAAAACAAAGGGGTTTCGACTGTTTGTTACGGCCGTATAAGGGATCGAGTTTGACCGTGGTCCCATAGGCGTAACCAGGGGGGGTGCCCTGGGTGCCTGGGCACCCCCCCGCTTCCGCAGACTCAAGCACAGTTATTTTAAAAAATCGAAATCTACAAAAGAAAAAAGAAGAAGTGAAAGCAGAGTTCAATTAGTTTAGCAAATTTAGTTCAAAAAACTAACACCCTAAGTTTTGAAATGTGATAAAAAATGAAACCCTCGTTCTTTTTTTCTTTCTTTCTTTTCTTTTTTAAGAAAATTATGTTGTTTATCTTTTTTAAAACTAGAACATTTACAAGAATCTGTATTAGTCTAGTAAGTCAAAAAGGTGGCTTTATAATTCCACTTTGACGTCTTTTGTTTCTTGGAAATTTTTTTTAAAGCCGTTCCTTCTATTGCATGTTTTTGCAATTTCATGAGAAATTAACGCAAGTTCTTAACGAACTAGAAACTATTTATCTCTTTGCTTTCGTAGTTTAAAGTCTAGAGAGAAGCAAAAAAATTTGAAAGGGAATGCAGATGTGAAACAATAATTCTAAAATGCGATTAGCCGGGGGAAAGGGGATGGGTGGGGGGGGGGGGGTGCACTGAACCTGCCTCCTTTGAAAATTAAAAATAATAGCACAGAAAATTCAAATTAATCTGGAGGTTAGTTGATTGGTTGAATTTCGTGTTTCGCGGCCATTTTTTGACATTGGTAAAAAAAATATGGTTGCTGTCTTTCAAGTCAATATACTAATTTTTTTCCTCTGAAAATTTATACGATTTTTAGAGTCTCTTCTCGTTTCGCAGCGTTCTTTTGAAAGTAGGAAAAAGAACCCGGTTTCAATCTTTTAGCCCAGTGCAGTAAATTTTGACCGAATTCGCGATTTTATTCTGCGATCATATCATGATATTTACGATTTTTTCCCAAAATCGTTTGACGAAATTCACGTCTTTCTACGCGATTTTTTGTCGAAATCTGCACTTTTCACCGCTAACCTTTTACAAAATTCGTGTTTTTTACCACAATCCTTTGACGAAATTCGCATTTTTTACCGCGATATTTTGACGAAATTGGAGCACTTTTTTTCGATGAAATTCGCTTTTTCTTTCCGCAATCTTTTGACAAAATTCGCGCTTTCTTCCTACGATCCTTTGACGAAATTCTCGTTTTTACCGCGATCCTTTGACGAAATTTATTTTCTGTTGCGACTGATTGACGAAAGTGATTGTTTTACAGGTAGATCATTTGTCGAAATTCGCGATAGTATTGCTCGACCGATAGGGAAAATTCTCGATATTTTTCCGTACCAATTAACAAAATTCTCTACTCTTTTCCGCGACATTTTGACGAAATTTGCAAAATTTTTTCATCAATCGTTTATCGAAATTCATAATTTTTTTGCGCAATCTTTTGACGAAACTGGCGATTACTTTTTGCACTCTTTTATCGAAATTCCCGATATTTTTCCACGATCGTTTGGAGAAATTCTCAAATTTTTCCGGGACCGATTCACGAATTGATTTTAAGAAATGGCATAAAAGAAATAATAATCACGGACTTCAATTTTTTTTTTAAATACTCACTGAAGAATCACAGGTCTGTGAAGAATTTGGAGGGGGGAAATACTGCACAGCATTTTTTAATTATGCGAGACTTTCCTTTTCTGTGCACAAATCGCGCGTTCCCGCACGTTATTTCAAAGCCTGTACCTCAAAGAAAACTTCATTACTGGAGGAAATTCGTTGGTTGGTTTTTTTTAAACGAACATAGAATTAAACAAATCTAGGATTGGGGGGGGGGGGGGTGCCTTCAGAAACGTACTCCCGAGCAAGCTACGACCTCTTCTGTCTCGAAACAAGCAAATCTTGAATTATTGCGCTTTTTATTTCGAGCAAAATTAAGTTTTCAGCTTTCTTTTAAGAACTGATTTGACATTATTCCAATTTGAATTCAATCACGGCAATTGCAAAAATTACCAGAGAATTTTTTCTGTTTCAAAAAAAAGTCAAAAAATCGCCTCAAAGTACGAAAACACCCGCTAAAAATCGCATAAAAAATTCGGAAAAGATAAAAAAAAAAAAAAACCACAGGGAACGAAATTAACTATTTGGGTAAAAGATTTAAACCGGATTACTTTTAGGAATGTCGAAAAAAAAATCATCGCGAAATGCGAAAAAAACCCCTCTAAAAATAACATTAAAAATTGTTAAAAATGGAAAAATCGCTGTAAGAATCTCGAAAACACTTTATTGAAAATAAGACAAAGTTTACTGGATAAAATATTGAAATAGGATTCTTTTTTACTGATTTGAAAAAATTGCCGCAAAATGCGAAAAAATTCGCATAAAAAATTAATCGAAAAATTCCAGAAATTATCTTCGATATGCATGAGTTCAGGCATACAGATCCTGTCAAATCTCACGGCTGTGCGCAAATGGCACCTTAGAAGATATGGGTATTTCTGATGATAATAAAGAAAAGGTAACTGAAAGAAGGACTTGAAGACGACAAAGAGAAAAGAAAAGGAAGAATTTGAAAGAACAGGAAAGACGAAATGAGTTAATTTTAGAAGGTTAGTATTTTTATGGCAGAAAGGATAACGCTATGATAACTGAAGCAGAGGGAAAAAAGTATAAAGAATCATTAAAGACGAACATCTGGTCTCAGTTCAAAAACCAGGATAAAAATATATTGGTCATATTTCATTGACATCTTCTTCTTATATTAATATAGCCACTGCAATTTTGGTGTATTTTCAAAATAATAACACAGACATTTCAAGTTTGAGAGTTATTAGGTGAAACAGAAACGCCTTTAATGCAGGATGCAAATCTCGAGTTGTTAAAATATCGGAAGCACTACCCTAAAAACTTTATAATGGATAGTTTGATTATTACATGCAAATGAACTTTTTTCTTTGATACTTATTTCAACATCTTACTGAAAAACTACGGGTACAAAAGGATTTTCTGGACCAGTAGGAAAGCGACTTGAAAAAATGCGAACATATTGAAATTATAGACTATAAAAACATTGATCCTATCTTGACGGTCTGATCGGATGAAGAACTTAAAAAAAGTACAAACAGGGGATACACCTGAATTTTAGATTTTCCTTGTCATACTCAAACAGTGGAAACGTGTGTCAAAATTGTCCTGCGAGCTGCGTCAACCGTCTTTAAATATTAAGCAAAAGACGGCTTAATCTTGGGAAAGTTGAATTCCCACAATGGAATGACAAAGTTTGCCCAAAAAGACAGTAGGTTGAATATCCAATTTAATTAATTCATAACAAAGGGAGGTAAGGAGGGTGGAAGTCGATATTTAACCACCTCCTCGTGGTGACTTCTGGATAGTATTTGCTAAATAAAAGTAGATATGAGCTAACAGCTATGTTGTTTACTTTCAGTTACTTTATACTGAAATTTCAAAACTTTGACCTCCTTGAGGAACCGGAAAACAACTTAATTAAAAAAAACCTTTTCAGCCAAAAGTTTAGACATTCAAAAAGGAAAAAAGTTTTCACTATTACACATTAAAACAAAAAAGTTTTTTTTTTACCCTATACTTAAGTTCCACCCTACTGTGCGGGCTGCATTGTTTTTTTAGAGTTCAGCGCGCGACCGCGTACACACAGAGACAGACAAGTACCTATCTTTATCATTATAGTCGCATCATGATAGTATAATTTGTATCATCTTGATAAAATTTAGTGTATATTATCATGACCTGTTTTACCTAATATATTCGACACATTCTGAAGTAAAAATAGGAATTATCGTAATTTCCGGCCTGTAATTCGCGGATCAAACAATTATGTTCGGACCCAGAAATCTTGTTTCATAAAACGTAACTTGTTAAATCGCGATAAATATTTCACTTCAATAATGAAATAAAATTTCTGGGTCGAAACATGATTGTTTGATCCGCGGATTATAGGCCGGAAATTACGGTATTAATGAATATTATAATTATTTATAATATTATAATAATTATTTATATAGGCTTTCCTCCAAAATTCCTTGGGTCCTCCGGTGATCGCTAAGAAGTGATGGAGTCACATTCTGAAAAACTTTCGTGCGTATGTACTGGTGTACCGCATGTATTATCTGAGATTTATCATCCGGCAAAGTTTCATGTAGCGTTCCCTGTGCCTATAGAACTTTCCAGTATGGTTAAAGCCCTTTTTAAATCTTTATAAGAGGTTAGGGTGCAAAAAGGTTTTGCACTTGTGACCACACTTAGTCACTGTCTATCTCACTGCTGCAAGAACGTTTACATATCTTTTTTTTACCATTAGATCTAGTTTTAACGTTTTGAACTCATTCTCATCCCTCCTCACGTAAACAAAAATCGCGTTTGAGCCCTTTTCAAAAGAAATACTACACAATTATACCTTCTAAGATGAAAACTTGTCTAAAACGGAAATCCGACCCGTTTACTGGATTTCCGTTTTAGAAGGTTTTACTATATAAGATACTGTTTGCATCCAACATGTTCAGGTTAAAAAGCCTGGGCACCCCCCCGTTAAAAAGGCTGGTTACGCCTATGGGTCCACGACCAAAAAGGTACATAAAAGCCTCCAAATCGATTAGATTTATAGTTCTGTAAATGATTGTTTGTCCCAATACTATTGCATGCTTTATTTATTCATTTGTAAAACAAAATTTTTCTTAAAGGGGAGAATGTTGTGTAATGTAGTATTTAATTTAAATATTTATTTTATACTTGTATAATCTTTACGGCAACATGTGTTTTCATTAAGTCTCGCCTCGCATTAAGTTTTAACTCTGGTTTTGTGATTCTTGTGGTCTGTCTTTAGATTTCTGAAAAAGCGTTATTAATTTGTTTAATTAATGACTTTTGATAATAATGTTTATAAATATATTAGAAGTGATTGTTTGTAAACGGCCGAGATCCAGGTGCAATTTTCGCTGTTAGCGAAACAAGATCGACCAATCAGAAGCCTGCATTTTTGTGAACTTTTCACTGTTTGCAAAAATGAAAGCTTCTGATTGGTCAATTTCATTCGCTAACAGCGAAGAATATGGCTGGATCCCAACTATGACTTTCCTTATTTTATTATAGGTTCACATGTTTTTTAAGAAATTTTACAAGTTACTATTATTTATTTTTCATTGGATGTAATCAGGCGATGTAAAAAAAATATATAAATAGAAACAATCTTCATTTACTGATTTCAAAACAAACATTTCTTACATTTTGCCTATGGCATCAACTGCCGAGTTTGACGTATTAAATTAATTCGGCTGCTTTAAAAAATGGAGGGGTGTTGTGGTTTGTTTACCCCATTGTATATCTGAAACGAATAATTTAATTTTCCATCTTAATTCCTGTGGTTATGTAAGATATTTCGAATTTAACCCTTTGATTTAAAAATTATAAATTGTGTCACTTAAATGTATCATTTATAGCCTCCATTTTTACCCTTTTGATGTTTAATGTTAAATGAAATTTTAAGTGATTTTCATTTAAAAAGATAACAATGTTTTTTTTTAAATTTAAAGTAGAGATAACTTTTAATTAAACCATTTTCAATATTTATATATATAAACCATACTGTTCTTTTCAGTGGATGGTTTACAAATTTATCATGAATCATTTTTCGTATTCGTTCCTTAGATTACCTACTTCTTATTTTTTGCGATCGATTTGTTTTTAGTTTTGTTATTTTGTTGTACATCAAATAATATAAAAAAAGTACAAATAGCTGTTAAAAGTTCTCTCTCTCTCTCCTTTCCCTGAGGAAAACCTATTTCTATCTGATGCATGAAAAAACAAATCAGTGCAGTTTTTAAACGTATTCAGATTTTTCAATTTTGACTTTATAATGTTTAAATGCAAAAAAACGCTTCTGCTGATGTTCAAAAAGGTAATGGTCTTCTTTGTCCACATAAAAGAAAAAAAATTAAAATCATTGGGAAATGTTTCATGATTGAAGGCGTAACTTACCCTGGCATTAATAGGAAAAGGCTCAGTTATCCTCATGGAAGAATGAAGATTAATATCTAAGACTAATAATTTAATCTTTATAGCTCCATGGTTACCCTGGAAGTTCATAGGCAGAAGTTGTCCTGATGGCATAACATAACACACTGTATGAATGGCATCTTGGAGCAGGACAAAAACGAGCCGATTTTGTTCTAGAAGTTTAAAATTTGGCATAAAATTAATGGTCTAGTGATTGTGGCATCACCAAGATGTACATGCTTTTGACATTTTTATGCAACAAGGTTTTTATACATTCGGCAACTATGCAAACATTTTTTGATAGATAGTTTCATACACTTTCTTCTCTTTGAGATCACCCCACAATGCAGGTTTAGAAACTGGAAGGAAATAATCTGGTGTCAATGGCACCACCTAATTTTTGGTACCTTTCTGTTGTATCAATACCAGGCCAAAATGAATGCTTATGTGCCATGCCATTTATTTCATCACTGATCGTGCAGAGGATTTGTATTGCAAACCGTGTCAAACATTGTGGCTTGCTATTTATCAAATGGAATTTTTATTATTATTATTTAATCATAACCATAAAAAAGTCTTACTTTGCTTTGCTATTTTTGACTCAAAAATATTTTTTATTTTGTTATATATATATAACTTAAGTTATATATTTTAGATTTTTCGCTGATGCTGATGTGGATTTTGCCATTTGGCATTTACCCAATGATAAGGAAGCTGCAATAAAATTGTTTGAGAGCTATGATACAAAGAATTTTTTTTGTGAGATGCCAGCTATGAAAATTTTAAAGTAAATCTCAAGTATAATTTTATTGCCACAACACTGGATGTCATATCCAATCTGTTGAAAGATTATTTGACATAAAAAAAATGATGTAATAAGAGACAGTTACTGTTTAAATTTTAAAATCCTAGCTATCGCATAGAGTTCAGGTAATGACATCTTTGTTCAAAAAGTGTATTGTTTACTGCAATGGTAAAAGACATTTAAAATTTCATGCCTGCATATTAAACTAGATTTTATTTAATTAAATATATTGTATAATATTTATTTGTTTTTTAGTTTTAAGTTTATATTTGTATTGATTTAATAAAATAGTTCATTAAAGTCCGAAATGTTGTATCATTGAATTGATCAATTTCACACCATGTTAATCTTTTTCAGGTACTTTTCCTGTAACTTTTCTTTAAAGGCCTTGGCGGTTCTTTAAAAGCTCCAGAAAGTAAGATTTGTTGCCAAGTGATGTAAATAACTATGAAAACAAACCTAATGAACTTTTATGCTTGTTTATATATAGGCATTTCCATGAAAAAGTGGACATGAGGGTTGAAATTTCAAACGTTTTTTATTATTACAAGTAATATATCAAATTAAAAGTAAAAATATGACACACGTGAAATTAAAGAGAACTAAGCTGTAAAACTTATTCTTTTATGGTTTATGTAGGGTCAAAGTTAGAAAGCTTTCAAAAACTTTCTAGAATGTACTTAAAATAAGGTAGGAACTGTTGCTCTTCCAGTCATTGTTTCAATTTCTCCATGGCCAAAATTATTTCTTCCCCTGCCTCTCCCTCTCATTTGGATTTTCATGAAGCATATTTTATTTCTAAAAATTCTGCTAATCTTGTCAATGATCTCCAATCATCTCCTTTCCTATCTTTAGCGTGGAAATTACTTTTGTAATTCTTTTCCCTTTTCTCTTGTTTCTTTTCTTTTTATTTTGTTTTAAAAAAAAATTGTTCTTTTGTTTTTCTTGTTTTATTCTTTTATATTTCTTTATTTATTATTATTATTTATATTTTTAATTTACTTCTTTTATTTTATTTTGTTTATTTTTTTATTTATTTATCCCATTATTTCCCTATCAATTTCTCTTCTCTCTTTTTGGCAACACCTTTCCCTTTTGCATGTGCCTCTTTCAGGTAGCGCCATCTGTCGCATTCTTTACCTTCAGTTCATTTTTGAACTTGTTCGCTTGTGGACATGTGTATGCTGTAGCTGATGACGAGCTGTTATGTTTTTAGCTCGAAATGCGTCCTGTGTTTTGTTTTTATTTTATGGTAATTTTTTACAAAATTTTATTATTTTAATTACATTCTTGATGCATCGAGGAGGGTAATGGGAAGCTTTTGGAAAGATTCAGTAAGGAGGTGTTGAACGACTAGGCATCTGTAGAAATGCTTCAGATTTTTAATAATGCCTTGATCCATTGATTGCACCACTGAGGTCATTGGCGGAAAAAATTCAACCGTGACATTTTCCATAGCGGGTATCTATTTATGGGCTGCGCAGTTATCGATAAACAGGATGATTTTTCTGTTTTTTCTTTGGTACGTGCGATTGAGATCTAGAAGCCATTCTTCAAAAAGATTCCCCGTCATCCAGGCTTTCATGTTAGAACAGTATTCTATAGGCTTTGTTCTGACATTGTTAAAACACCTTGGATTTCTTGATTTTCCAATCATCAGTAAAGGTAACTTCTCAGTGCCGTCCATGTTTGCTCCCACAAGTAGGGTTATTCGGTCTTTACTGCGTTTTCCCCCACTACATTTTTCACCTTTAAAATCCAAAGTTTTTGCAGGGGTATATTTGAAAATAAGTCCAGTTTCGTCGACATTAAAAATGTCTCTGTCCTGTGTATGCTCAATGATTTGAACAACTTTTTCTTTCCACTCATTTGCTGCATCTTGGTCCACACTTGAACTTTCACCACACACAGACTTAAAGGAAATTTCGTTTCTTTCCTTAAATCCGTCTAACCATCCGGAGCTTGCTTTGAAGTTGTTGTTTCCTAAGCTGACACCAAATTCTTCCGTTTTTGCACGAACAAGAGTTCCACTGAGAGGGATGTTTTCGTCCCGCGCTTGCTTAAACCACTTCAAGACACACTCGTCCACATCAGGATTATCTGGTTCTCTAGCTCGTTTGCGATTTCGATTAGATTTCAAAATTTTTTCTTTATTTTTCAAAAAGGTCGAAAGAGTGTTAGGTGCTATTCCATACTCTTTTGCGATGATGCATTTCTTCTTTACACCCTTTTCTACCTCAAAAATCACAGCAATTTTTTCATCGAAAGATAAGGTTTTATACGAGGCACGGGGCTTACTCAATGACATGCTTGCACTGAACTCTCACCACAGAAACTAAAAGCACAATGAAGAAAACTCAAGCGATTATAGTCCTGGTTTCGAAGGAATTGCAACGCGTGTCATCTATGATTTATCGCACTGGCGAGAGTAGAATGTGTCACTTACAAGGGAAAGGGCATTCGTTCCTCCTCCCTTTATCCCTGCTCTGTTTCCTAGAACAAATAAGAATGTTCTCCCACCCCCTTCTCTTCCCTAAAGAATTTTCCACAATAGCTGAAAATAACGCGCTCACTTTTCAAATAACTGCATTGAAACTAGATTTTGTCATTTTTGAAAGGGTAAAAACTTCGAATTAAAGAAGTTGGACTTCGAAATTTCCACAATAGCTGAAAAAAAACTGGCCACTTTTCAAATAAACTGCATTGAAACTAGATTTTGGTCATTTTTAAAAGGGTAAAAACTTCGAATTAAAGAAGTTGGACTTCGAAATAACCAAGATTTTTTAGCATTAACTGAATACAAGTTTCAAGGGACTGACAAAAAACTTCGAATTATCCACGAATTCGAATTACAGACGTTCGAATTATCCAAGTTCGACTGTATTTTCGAAAATATAAAAAATATCCAATATTTTGATACATATCTAATATTTTTTATGTACAGTACAGAGCCTCAAATCCGGATGCCCAAAGTCCGGAATTCCCTCAAATCTAGGCGTTTTGCTAACTGGCAGTTGTTATTCTGAAAAATCAGAGTGAAACACAAAAACACTAAAATCGTATAAAAAATCACTAAGATTTCAAAAATCTGCAGGGAACAAAATTTACTCTTATTAGGCTAAAATTTTAAAATGGTATTCCTTTTATGAATGTCAAGAAATTACTGCAAAATGCGAACAAACTAAAAATCGCATAAAAGAATTGGAAAAAATTACAAATAAACTTAATTTAAATGATTAAAGAAAAAATTACAGCGTTTACTGTATTGGACTAAAAGATTAAAACCAGATTTCTTTCACCATTGCGGACAAATCTCTATGAAATGAAAAAAAAGTTAAATTCAAAAATCACTGAAGAGAAAATTTATTATATAAGGCTAAAAGTGGGAAATTGAATTCCTTTTATGAATCTAAGAAAAAAAATGCCGCAGAACACAAAAAAATTCACGAAAAATTAAAAAATTGCTTTACAAATTCTGAATAAACTTTATTGAAAAGAGGTGAACATTTACTATACTGGGCTAAATGATTAAAGCTGTATTCCTTTTGCTAATATGGAAAAATCTCTGTGAAATTTGAAAAAATGTCAAAAATTATCTTAAAAATTTAAATTTTTTCTTTTGTAATTGTGATAATTTTCTTTTTTTTTAATTCCTCTATTAAAATAATTTCTTTAGTATTATCATTTTTTAGTATTTTAAATACTTTCTGATAGATATAATTCTGGGGATGAGGATGGGGGGAGATTATTTTTCTTCTTTTTTGACAAATAAACTACAGATGATACAGAATGTTAAGAAGTCTGAAATTCAGAATCATCAAGGTCCGAAGGATTCCGAATTTTGAACTTTGTACTGTATATACAATATTTTCAAACTAATTAACTTACTGCTAATTATAAATATTTTCAGATTTATTATAAATTAGAAACTAAAATATATTAAATGTAAGATGAAAACTATTCTAAATATCCTTCCTTTCTTTTTTCACGTACCTAACAAAATTGAAGATCCACTAACTGAAGGCAGAAACAGTATGCTTTTTACATTCATCAAAAAACAAATATGATAGGATTCAGTATCAAGAAAATTTTGTTTTTACAACAAAATTTTAAATACCAAATAAATTTTTTTTATTGAAAATTTTGAACATAAATGTAAGCTTGCCTGCTTTTTCATTCCCTAACCTGTTGTGCAGTTTAAACTGAACAACAACCTGATCAGAAAAGATTCTTTTTAATAAACCTGTAAATCTGATTATCTAAATTAGGCTGTTTATCTTTCAGTGTCTGTTCTATGTTAATATTGCCCCACATTATTAATGGCTCTGCAGTTAAAAATTCAATCTCAAACATTATAGCTTGGAGAAGTTTTTTTTTAACCGTATGGGGATAAAAATGTCACTACCAGAGGCAAAAGAACTTTTTCTACAGAACAACTCAATCAATAAGTTGAAAAATTCATTTACAACTGTTTCAACTGAAAATATCATAAACAATGATATTTAAAAAATAAATATCAAATATATGAAAAGATTAAAAAGCTTCATATTTTGAAAATAAGTATTGGATATACAGTAGAAGATCTTTATAACACAAACCTAAAAACACAAGGTTGTGCGTTATATGGATCACATCATTAAATTGACCTTGTAAACATGGCCAAATATGTCTGAAACATATCAAAATACATTAGAAATCTTTATACTGCATTCCTTGTTACCAAGAGTTATCTAAATTATAAATTTTTGCATAATATAGGTCATTGTTAAATTTACTTTATAAACATGATCCAGATATAATTGACACAATCATTCCTATCTTACACATTTTCAAAAATGTTTATTGTAATAATAGCATTTTTTTTTCATTAAAAAGGTCTTAAATTAGAAGATAAAGTTGAACTAATGTATCAAATTTAGTCCTCTAGAGAGTAGCGATATTTTACAATGTAAAAATGCGGTGCTTTTTAACTGCAAAAATCATTGTTTACATCTGAAAAGTTGTGCGTTATATAGAATTGCGTTATAAAGATCTTCTACTGTATATCATGATTAGTGTCCCAGGTGTCCCACGTAAATTAGGGCTCCAAATGCTCTGGACACCACTAATTTCTTACAGTTTATTTTGTCATCTTTAATCCCAGATATTTCTGCCATTAGATAAGACGAAAAAAATTACTTTAAAATACAGATCATTTAGAGCCCCAATTTACGCGGGACACCTAGCAACACTAATCACGATATATCAATGTATATCCATTGATATATAGTCAAACCCCATTATAATGCCATTACCCATTTGAGAAATTTTCGCCGCTATAATGAGTTTGGTGGTATATTGAATTAGAATACAATAAAAATTAATTTTTATGCTATTATGATTATTATTATAAAAATAAATATTAAAATGCCTTTGTATTAAATTATCCAAAAGTATATAGTAAATTAATATAATTAATATACATAATAAAATTAATACCGCGTGATTCAAAATTATCCAATTAATGTATGAAATTAACATGCACTTACCTCTTTATGTAATCAATTTTAGATAACGTAGATAATTATGCACATAACAGGCACACACATACATTAAATCTCACACCGAATTTATTTTACTTTAATTATCTTTTACAGGGAAATCTTTTAAAATGCTTGTTTGAGTTTTCTTTTCAACATTTTTTCAATATATTTTTCTACAACTAAAAGATTGTTCATAATTTTTTTGTTATTAGTTGCATGTTTTCTAAAAAAATTCTTATTTTACCAGTGCAATTTATAACTTCATAAGATGTAATACACAGCGTTTCAGATTCGCTGTCAGATGAATTTGGATTTTGATTGGCAACAATTTTTTCGTTTGTCAAATATTCAAATGTTGAAACACTTTCTCTATATTAATGTACTCAATTGTCGATAGAGGATGCTCAATTTATGTTAATTTGTGTATTTCGTCTTGTAGTTTTTGATCTGTTATGCTGTTTTGTTTTTTTAGTAGATCCTTCAGATTTAATCAGTCCAGTATGTTTCCAGCAGTTAACAATAGTTTCTGATGAAATTTCACCCCATGCTTTTTTTTATCATGCGAATAGCATCATGTAAAAGGAGTGGAGAAAAATCATCTTTACTAATTTTTTCAATGGTATGGCGGCAATGATACTTTCGATAATGAGCTTTGAATGAGTTTATTATACCCACATCCAAAGGTTGTAAAATCTTAGTACAGTCAGGAGGTAAAAATTAAATGTGGATATTGCTCATTGGATATGCTATGTGACAAGGGGCATTATCCAAAATCCTTAAGATATGGCATTTGCTTCTTTTCATTTCTAAGTTTAAATTTACTAACCATTTTCGAAATAATGCTGCAGTCATCCAAGCTTTCTTGTTATTCTCATAATCTACATAAGGTGCAGGATTAAAAATTTTAAAAATTCTCGGCTTAGCTGATTTTCCAAACACTGTCATAGTTCTTTTATCAGATCCATCACTATTCATACAGAACACAAGAGACACACGATCCTTTTTATTTTTTACATCCTTTAGCAGGCCCACTCAAAATTGTTTTATCTGACTGCAAGCAGTAAAAAAGGCCACTTTCATCCATATTGTAAACGTCCTCTGGTTTATGCTCTAAAATCAGCGCTCTCAGTTTTTTACGACCATTTAACACAATAGCTTTATCAGGCTCACCACTTCGTATGTACTGAGAGAATCCTCGTCGCTTTTTAAATATGTTCAACCAGCCACTACTGTATTCGAAATCTGTGGTATTCATTTGCTGGCCAAGGACTTTTGCCTGCTCTTTGATGATGTTTTCGTTTATGGTAGCATTTTTAGCACTCATTTGTTGTATCCATGTGCAAAAGACATCCTTTAAGTCTTCATGTTTTGCTGTTTTCAGTCTTTTTACATTTGACTGCAAATCGTTGGTGTTAATCCATTTTTGAGTATTCATCAGAATGTCTGCGATGCAGTGCCTGCTAACAGGCTTTTTCCAGAGTGTAGAAAAATGATTTCAGATGTGTTGCTGCGATGCATTCACACTTCTTTCTTTATATTCACAAATTTCCCGCTTTTCAGAAATTGATTAAGCTGCTCCTTTTGCCATAATGAGTTAAAATAAAGAGACTGGATATTTTACAGATTTAGCTGGTGAATTCTTCGATGTTGCAATCAACGTCTGACTGAAACTTTGAACAAGAGATTTTGCATTGCAAATGCACTGTTTCTTTTTCTAGAAATTGACATAAACTGCAGGCAGTCTTTCATCTATTCCTTTTGTTAGGACTCCCGACCATTTGTTCTTTTCTGCATTGTTCTCACCTGAGAGAGGAGAGACCCTTTCGGCCAATTGCATCGTGCCATGCAGCTTTGTTCCCCCCACCCCACCCTGCTGTAGAAGTGCATCGGGTCACGTGACTTGCCAGTCTGAATCAGAATTTTCACTTGCTCGGCAGCTCAGCTCGCCCAATGACAGACAGAATGGGTGGCAGGTGTTGAGAACAGTATGAATTCTTTGCTATTTAATAAAGTTTTAATTGAGCTTGAAAATGTCTAGACACGGCTAAAGGAAGTGCCCTTTGAAATTCTAAGAAAAAAATTTAAAAAGAAAGATATGCAAAGAAAATACAGTAATTTCTAGGATTTTGTTTTGGCAGTATATCAAGTTGGCACTTTAACGGATGCATTAGATTGAAATTCCTATTTGGTAGATTTGTTCATAGACACAATTGGCGGTTAAACGGAATTGTCGCTATTTCGAGATGGCACTAAATTGGGGTTTGACTGTATGTATCACAACACATTGATTTATATATTACAGGTATGTGAGAGTTACAAAAATAGAATTAATAAAACTGCAAACCATGCTTGCTAAATTTCATAAATTGATTGTGACTTAGGCTGTAAAAATATCATGATTGTTTATATATATATATATTTTTTTTTTTTCCCCTGTGTTAAAATACGGAATAGCTACCAGCAATTTTAGGTTCCAAAAAAATTAACACTCTAATTACTAACATAATTTATATTTTTATACTGTAATCGATAAAATTATAATTACAGTATAGAACCATTTATCCGGAAACCAGTTAAACGGAAAACCAGTTATCCGGAATGATATTTCTGATAGACTGATCTTTGCCGAAAAAGGTGTCATACACTGCCAGTTTGACATAGGCTTTGCTTGAAACAATTGTATAATTTGATGACAACATCTACTATTTGAAAAGAAAACATATTTAGTTGTATTTTAGATGTTTTAATTTTTATGCAGAGGAAACAGAAAAATTTTTGTTCTTATTGGGATTCCCATAAATGACCTTCTTTTAAACTCTGGTTAACTTTTGATCTTTCTTGCATTGATTTTTAATCCAAGTAATCTAATAATTTAAAATCAGAAATAATACCACAACCACATATATTCCACAAAACTTATCAAATGGATGCTGCTTTAATGTACAACCAGTTAACCGGAAAAACCAGTTTCCGGAATACGTCTGACCCCAAGCATTCCGGATAAATGGTTCTGTACTGTATTAGTAATTATAGAAGTGCAAAAACTGCAAATTAATAATTTCATTAATTAGTAACATATAATAACATTATGTTCTTTAATATTAAATTGTTAACACTGCTTGTGAGAAGACATTGTAATCTTTTTATTATTTGTGTGGCCTCCCCCCCCCCCCCCATTAAGGGCTTGTTTATGATAGCTAGTTTTTTCCTATAAAAAAATTTTAACATTCCTGTCTTCTTTTTTTATCACATTATCAACATTATTAAATATAAATATACAATAAAAGCTAAAAATTGAGCATGTTAGAAAAGACTGAAAGTATTACTGTCTTTTTATTGACATTGTTAAAAGTATATCTTTTTTATATATGTCAAATTATCGTAATTTCCAGCCTATAATCCGCAGCGGCGTATAATCTGCAGCCGCAATTTTTAACCCTTATAAAAAAAATTTCGTTAGATAATCCGCGGATTATACGCTGGACTATACGAGAATTACTCATTGTTTTCAACATTCCAAAGTACTACTAATAAACCACCTCCCTATTTATTTAGTTGCTCTGTTTAAATGATAACTGTAATAAAATAATTGAAAAAAAATAACAATAAAATAATTACAAGTTAAAAAATACAAATAATTTTTTTCATTGAGTCTAAAACATTGAATGTCTTGTGAATACAGATAATTCTGTAATAATTGCTGTTTTTAAATCATTTTCTGCTTTTTAAATAATGTTCTGTTTAAATTCTGTAGTGTTAAATAACAGGTTTTCTCTTAGACATTATTATAACTTTCAACGTGATATACCATCAAATACGTTATGGTTTTTAATATAAATTACAAGGACATAATTGTATTTTATTATCCTATCCATAGAGAGCAGCAGTAAAACCATGAAACTACGATACGATAATGATTCATTCGATTAATCTTTGATAGATTCCCATTGGTTGCATTGTAATATCAATAATCGTAATCAGTAAAATTGCCATAATTTTGGGAGGAGCTATTTTATAAATGATTGAGATTGCAATTTTTGAAAGGGATGAGTTGAGAAACGCTTTGTTCTTCATAGAAAAATGTTGAAAATGGTTTTAAAAAAAAATAAAATCATAATCGGAAGCCGCTCCCACTAGCACGTACACGTCACATGTGAACCAATCACAAGCTCACATGTGAACCAATCACGAACGCTCAATAGCAGACAAACGTTTCATAACTGTTTACATTTTTATTTTATGACTGCTAGTAGAAACTGGATGTCTGCCCTGAACTCCTGCTTAGAAAAAATTTCAGCAGATAATCCGCACTTAAAATTTTTTATGTTTCTTAACAGATAATCTGCGGATTATAGGCCGGAAATTACGGTAATTTTAATATTTTTCATCTTTCAGTTAAAAGTTATGTATTCAGAATGGATATCTGTTCCTGCCACAAGAAATGCCGAAGAAAAAAGATGGAGTGTTTTACATACACTCCCTGGAAATGCAGGAAGAGATGTTGTCATTGCTGTAATTAAACCATTAGCAAGTAATCTTGGCATAAGCACCCCTTCATGTGATCCCAGTATTTTAGTTAGTGATAAGGAGGTGCAATGGTGCATGGAAGTAAGTAAGATCTGTTTCTAGCTTAAAAACACCAACATTTCTTAAAATGATTTTGGATATGAAATATATATACAATATATATAGGGGAGAGTGGGGTACAGTGGGCCACCCTTTATATTTTACTTATTTTTAAAGCTTTTCTTTTAGGCTAATTGATAACAGCACTGGATTGATTACTTATAGCCTTCAGAACACATCGTTAGCTCAGAATGAACCCTTTTATCCTGACTGGTTGTTTTGAGCTCCTAAAAGTAAAAATTTTCATCATCATACTTTTCTTTATTGAGTAATTAAAGATTATGGATAAATAAGATAAAACAACTTTTTTGAAAAGGTAAGACACTAGTCTTTATTTAATTTAAAAGTTTATATGCTTAAAAGAAAACTTTAAATAATATTTTTATGAGTATGTATTGAACTTCAAGGAAGGGGGAGAAGGAGAGAAATGAAAATCATGCATTGTAGAGTTAACAGTTAACATGTTAAGAAATATTTTGTTTTGTATTTACTGCCTTTGAAAAATATAACTCTAGCCTAATAAGTAATAGATGACCTCACTGAATTGGTTATTTAGTATAGCTTCAGAGCACATGGTTAGCTTATAATGAACTATTTTATCCTGACTATTTTGAGCTTCTAATAAATTTTTCATCATCATATTTGTCTTAATGTTTGCTGATTTTTTTGTACTTAATTAATAACTTATTTTCAATCACTCCTATATCTTATACTGTTATTTTCAAAATATAATAATTTTTTTGATAATTCTTAAGTTTTTTGTTTCAAAATGCTACTTGCAAATTTGTATTATTATATTATTTTGGAGGTAAAGGGGAAATAAAAAGGAATTAGATTAATTATAAATAGATTTATATTGTATTTTAGACAATAACTAATAGTGGACCACTGTGCCCAGTGGGTGGACCAGTGTACCCCGCTTCTGGGGCACACTGGTCCACTTTACGTCCAGGGCAACACTGGTCCACTTTACGGGTGTATATAAATTTTTTTTTTTTTTTAAACATATCAGGAACTATGTTCTGCGAAAATTATGAGGCATGTAGAAAGGTTTAAAGAACATTCAAAAATATTTTAAGGTAGATTGGTCTCTCCGTTACAGAGAAAAAAAATGTTAACTGCAAAAGTGGACCACTGTATCCCAGTCTCCCCTATATATTGTAAATATTTTTTACCTTTTTTAATGTGTATTCCTTTTTGTATTCAAATTCTTTAAAAGAAAATTTAATTTTTAAACGAATTTTAGTCATGTTTAAATTTAGTTTATACTCCCTCTAATCCGTATACGTTGGGACTAGGGATTTTGCAGATTACAGGTAATTTCTTTGTTTATGCTCTAATATTTGGAATTTATCAATAAATATAGTAATCACACTGTAAATAAATAGCACAGAAAGAAAAGAAAATGTTTTTTTTTATATTAAAAAACTATATTCAATAATAGAAATACAGTTCCACAAAATTTCTACTTATTTTTTAAATCTATCAAACATTGCAGTGATAGTGGTTTGCTTTAAAGTTTTTAATTTATGCTCTGCAATTTAATCTTGAAGCTTTTTAACAGTCAGCATTTCTTGATAAGTAACAAAAGTGTTTTTTTTTTTTTTGTTGTTGTTGTTGTTGTTTTAACTAAGATATTTATTTCCCTGATTCTGTCTGTGAATCTGTTTCTCCTGAAATCCAACTCAGAAAGTATTATTTCTACTTCAGTAATTTTTTTTTGCCTCCAAGATGTCATCCTGGGAAGCCATCCAGGTGACTAAATCTTCTTCCAATGCAAAACTGAGAAGAGAAGCTGATTCCTCTTTTGCAAGTTTTAGTAATTCAGGATCATCATTTTGGCTATCAATAAGCAGTATAGCTGGCCATAGATTTTCTCAGCCATTAATTCAATGTGGATGCAATAATGTTAATCGAATCGAATATGTTTTGAAGGTTTTCTCACATGGGTCCATGGATGAGATTGCTGTGACAACAACCATGTTACATCCTTTTCCATACAAATAACACCAATAATATTAATAACAGTGTTATAAGTTGAATCTATTCACTGCAGTCACAGCTGCAATTGCTCACGATTTCATTATTCAGAATGTGCATTGACCATTTCCCACACATCTGCATGTTTTAACTCCTGTGGTTTTGGCATGAAAATGAAGCGATTTGATTGGATGACACACTACTCTGAAGTTCGTTATTTATGGCCATGTAGGCCAATGGCTGCATTCAAAATATAACAATCTAATACAGTAAACTCTCTCAAATCCGCACAGCTTGGGATCAGAGGTTGTGCAGATTTTAGGATTCTACAGATTTCTGGTCATTCCTTTGTTTACATTTTTTAAACAGTAATTTTAATGTAATAATGCAATCGAAATTATAATGAATGTTTGCAATATAGTAAAATATTAAAATAATTAAGTAAAGTAATAAAAATTTAAATTAAATTATTAAAAGTAAAGGCCAAGTAAATAATTAATTGAAGTATTCAATGAAACTTGCCTTATAAAGTTTCCTATTAATTCACATCAAAATCATAAAGTAAGGAAGTTTTATTAAGGTTTAGCCAGTCTTAATAACAAAAAAAGCTTGATTAATACATAAATATATTTGGTATAAAGATAGTGATTCAGCAATATCTTGATATTTTTTTTTTCAGAAATAAATTTATACTTCCTTCATAAAAAAACACAAGTTCAGTCATATTATAGAGAATTACATATTAAAAATACATACAGAATGATATAAAACTAAAAAATTCTGTAATTTTGTCCTTACATCTGAACTGAAAGTTTCATTGTTTACATATGTGATGATGTGTGGATTTTAGGCGTTTGCAGATTTTAGTGTTGCAAATTTGAGGGAGTCTACCTTAGTTCTTTACAAAATATTTCATTGAAATTAGTTCTAACTTTTATTATGGTCAATGCCTACATTTTCATGCTTAAAAAAAGATTTAACTGTTTGTTTACATCTGAAATGTATTACGGATTATAGAGTTGACTGTATAGCTTCTCAAATAATATCTTTTTTTGTATATAGTTTCATTTTTGGATACAGAAATGCATATATATATATGTATATAAAAGGATAAAAAATTAGAACCTATTTAAAATTCTAAATTAAAAGTAAAATTTTTAAATTAAAATTCTCATTCTTTTTTCTTGGATGTTAATGTTTTATTCTGTGTACTGTTTTAATTGAAAGCTATGAGGTATTAGCATCTGTCTCGATTTTATTTGATATACATCGCTGATTACGTCATTCGCGTCACAACTTTGCTTCCTGAGATTATTCTAGCAAAGGGGAGGATCACGACATGTGCAAAGAATTCTTGAGCCACAGAATTAGCCACATTATAAATAAATTAGCCACAGAGCTTGTTAAAGAATCTTTAATCCTAACCTTTCTGATTATGGATGAAGTGTTTACTTTCCCGGGGAATAGGTTTAAGTAGTCTTTTAAGGTGCTTTTGTTGATAAATTTAAGTTTTAGTTTCATGAACTGTTGATTGTTTTATCTCTGTAATAAGGGCAATAGTTTTTTAAACTTTACAATAGCTTTCAAAGTGTTTGAATATCATGTTTTTTCTTAATAAATGCAATCACTATATTTTGTATACATTACAAAGATTTTAGTTAAATTAACTTTGTTATAGTTGTGAAATAAGAAGAAAACTTTTTCATGTTTTAGAAGATTGTATTTTATTTATGATTTTATCTTGACTTTTATCTGAAAAATAAATTGGACTGTTTGCCTATTTTTACTTTTTTCTATCTTTACAAGAAGAAAGTATTGGATTCATGAAAATTTTTTACTTCCAATTTTCGACGGATTTACACATTTTAAGGATCAGATATTCCGAAAAATATGTTTTTACAAAATGTCTGTCTGTCTGTATGTGACACAAATTTTGTGGGCGCTCTATCTCAAGAACTAATGCACGGAATTCAATAAAAATTCATATTCTTAGTCCCTAATATAAATTGGTGCTGATTATTATTATTTTTTTTTTTTTGTGTAAATCGCCTAACAGATTGCCGCATTTTTCGCGATTTCTGCAATTTATGCAATCTCAAGAACTAATGCACGGATTTTCATCAAACTTCAGATTCAGTTATTCCTTGATATGAATTGGTGCTGATAAAGTTTTGCTGTAAATCGCCCTACAGATGGCGCTGCTATGCTGCATTTTGCAGGATTTACACGATTTTCGCAATAGCTCTATCTCAAGAAATAATGCACGGATTTTCATCAAACTTCAGATTCAGTTAGTCCTTGACATGAACTGACTTTTGTTCATTTTGGTGTAAATCGCTCAACAGGTGGTGCTGCTATGCTGCATTTTTTGCGATTTCCGCAATCTATCTCAAAAACTAATGCTTAGGTTTTCAACAAACATCAGATTCCGATATATCTGGATATGAATTAGTGCTGTTTATGTTTTGGTGTAAATCGCTCAACAGGTGGTGCTGCAGTGACGTGCATCTCAACAGGTGTCGAGTAGATGCTATGCAGCATTTTTTATGATTTCCACAATAGCTCAACCTCCAGAACTAATGCACGGATTTTCGTCAAACTACAGATTCAATTAGTCCTTGACATGAATAGACGTTTTATATATTTTGGTGTAAATCGCTCAACAGGTGGTGCTGCTATGCTGCATTTTTGCAATTTCCGCAATAGCTCTATCTCAAGAACTAATGCTTGGATTTTCAACAAACTTCAGATTCAGGTATACCTTGATATGAATTCGTGCTGTTTATGTTTTGGTGCAAATTGCTCAACAGGTGGCGCTGCTATGCTGCATTTTTCAGAATTTCCAGAAGATCAATGTGTTTAACCCTTTATATCCCAAATTATGAAGTTGAAAAAATATCTTCTCAAAACTTTCTTCTATTACATTATAAAAGCAAATTAAAAGATTTATACAACAGAAATGTAAAACAATTTGTCACTTATAGCTAATAAACTGAACTGTGCTTTTAACTACCATTTAGAACTAGTTGAAAATGTTTCCCAAGTCACAACTTTGACGCCCCACCAGTGGCTGAGAGGTTTTTCAGTTTAATGCAAACTGCATTTTCAGCAATGAGTTTGTTTTAACCTGTCAAAACAAATTTTCCCAAACTTGGGACCTAACTGGATTGTTTTCTTGTTCTCTATTTAATATAGGTGACATGTTTTATGAAAATCATTAAAGCCATTTTCGAGATTGATATACATATACTGGGTGCACTATTCGATAAAATTAAAAAAATTCATTAAAAATCAACAAGTGATGCTAAAAAATTGTAGTTTGCATGAATGGAGTTAGAGGAAAATCGTATTATTATTATTTATTTATTTATTTTTATAACAAAAAAATGGTTCAAAAAGTTACTGATACATGGCACTGGCAATACTGGCATACATAATATGAAGCAGGTGTATGCAAATTAGGTTTATAGTAAAAGACCCGTTTTTTTAAAGCATCTGACAAATTTTAATATCCCAGCACATGAAACAGACACTTTTCTTGTCTTGTGTCCTTTTGCAATGTGCCAACTGCTGATTATCCCTTTTTATAAAAGAGCTTAACCAACAACACTTAAATTGGTAATGATAGTATACTGCTGATATTGGATAAAGTATCTATGTGCATCGAGGCTGTATAACTGTCATGAGATGTGTCTTAAGTTGTAAATAAAATCACCATACTGACCACACAAACATATTAATATTTACATGATCTTGGTTTGCATATTAATTACACAGGGTTTGAATCCCCTGGTGCGGTAGAGTAAAGTAGGCAGCGCTGTCGCGTGCGTTCAGTCCAAAAGTCTGATGTGCATCTGGATCATCATCATCTGGTGCAGCTGCACCGAAAGTTAGTCTCAAGGAGGAAGTAACCTTAGGTTCTTCTTAGAATTAGTAAACAAATGAAAGAGATTTTTAATAAAAACAGTTATTTCAGTAAATAAATGCAATCGAGTTTTTCTTAATTGTAGCAATGGTTGGTGTTATTAAATGGAATTTTGATGAACATTTATTGCACAACAGAGGTGTTTTATTGATATCTGATTAGCTTAAATCTGCTTAATATTATGCATTATATTATACATCTATCTGTAGTTTTTTACTTTTTTTCTTGCTATTAAAAAAAATCTTATCCCCCCCCCCCCCCCCCCCGTAATCACATTTGTGCAAACCACACTTTTTTAGCATAATTTGTTCCTTTTGTTTTGTAAGTTTTAGCAAATTTATTGTGCACCTAGTATGTGTATATGTATTTTGTTCTTTTACGTAATCAGTGTTTTTACTGTATTTAAAAAAAAATTTCTTCTTGCTTATTTCTCAGCATCATAAAACTAAATATATATTTTTTGTTTGTTTCAAGGTTATTTGTTTTGGGCTTGGACTGCCATTGTCAGAACATGAAGCTATACGTGACTGTGTCAATGTATATTGTGAATGGATGTTAGCACTAACAAAACCTAAAGTTTGTGTGCCAAAATGTATTTGTGAAGATCCAAATCTTTATACCAGAAAGATGTTGAACCATTTATATAACCTCTTTCTTCCAAGAAATGATAACAGTATGAATTTACCTTTATATTATAACATTCCTTTTATTTATAGCTTTGTACTTCATTTATTATTATTATCATTTAAAATTATATATTAATATATATCTTAATTGATGTTGCTTAAACATACTTAAGAAGCCCGGTAGCTTAGTGACAGCGCATTGCACTCCTATGGAATATGTACAGAATTCAACTCCAGACTTGGGCAAGGTTCACTCAGCTTTTCATCCCTTCGGGATTGATAAAATAAGTACCAAGCATGCTTGGGAGATTCCGCATTTGGTTGACAACCTGAGTGGGACATATGCTGTATAGTACCTCAGGGTTCATGGTCAAGTAAACAGGGTTGGGCATCTAGGCCAAGATACTTAATGAATTGTAGTACTGCAAAGTTTACTTTAAACGTATTTAAAAATTATTTTGGCTATTATGTGCATTTTACATAATAATAAAAAAAAGCTAAATCTGTTTACGAAGATTTTATTTAATACATGAAATATTTCATATTAATTTAAATTGTCTTCTCATAAAATTAATATGTTAATAGCAAAATGAAAGAGGCATTTTTTCTTAATTTACTGAAAATCTATTTTAATGCTGTTCAATAGCATAGTCAAGAGGAAGGTTTATAGGGTCTGGACAGCATCCAAAATAAAGGAAAAAAGTAAAGACAAAATGTTCTTTTTATTGATTTTTTTAATGACTCATTTTTATTAATTTTTATGTGTATGCATATAGCTCTTTTTTTTCTCAACCAGTCACTTTAAAATTTTGAATTGCTCTTTAAATTTGGATAGTTTTTCTTAATTTGAGCTATGAAAAGTTATTAATATATATAGACTCATTACAGACTTTTCGTGGAAGGATGGTTCACTAAGCTATACCCTTATACCTTTAACGAATCAGGTTCGATTCCTAATGAATATTTCTTGTTTCTAAAAGAATAACTTTGACTGAGTCCAGAGCGTATTCAATATTCTGTTGTTTTTTTATGTTAGTACTGATGAGGCTATGTGATGCATAGCGAAATGTCTACTTTGTATGTTTTTGTTTTTAATTAAATGTTTTTATGTATATTTTTTAATTTAATTGTTTTTTTAAATGTATTCAAGTCTAGTGTTTCATAATTCGTTTAAATAATAATTTAATTTAGACATTAAAATGTATGTGTATCTTAAGAATATATATAACCACTAGTGTAAATGCCCGTCCTAGGACAGTGGGTAAAAATTGTGTTTTTCACTTAAAATTTGAAAAACTGATAAAAAAAATAATTGACAATATGGAAGCGTTTAGATGAGCAAAGTTCGGCTAGTTTATGTTCTAATAAATACACAATTAGCATTTACAATATTTCTGGGTAAGCCAGGTTTTCCGGCTAATATACTATAACAAAATTAAGATTTCTTAATAAAACAAAAATTTAATAAATATGCAATAAAAGTGTGTAATTAAAACAGTCTGCTGCAACTATTGAAATACTATTTTTTTTTTAATAACACTTTGAAATTGTATTTTATCGTTTACCCCCCCCTTCCTCTCCCCCTCCAAATTTTTTTAAATATGTATATTGATTAATAAATAAGTATCTTGGGTTGAATCCCAACTGTCTAATCCCCTAAGCTTCTGTCCTCCTGATGCAAAGCTATAAATCAAAAATTATTAATTTTACTTTTCGTATAAATATATTTTTTTTTACTTTTAAAATATTGAATATGTTTTTTTTTTTTTTTTTAGTTTAAATTTACATACACCTGTATATAGAAAAGGAAAATATAAGTAATGTGTAATTTAAGAATAAGTTACAAAATAATAAGCCTAAAATATTTAAATTGATTACTTTTTTAAAAGAAAGTCAGTTTTATCAATTTTTTGCCAGAAAAAAAAGTATATTTTAAAAAATACCATATCATTGTTTTCCGTGAATCACTTTATATGAGAAATAAATTAAAATTCCTTACATGTCGCAAAGAAAAATTAATATGACTGCAACTTAATACTTGAAATAATCTCAAGTGGCACTTGGTGATTTATTTTGGTGGTGTAATGCGATGTGCCTTGCACTGATTTGTTAGGAAGAAGTGTCTAACACTGTTCAATTATCAGGACTTGTAACCTTGAGAAATAATCGCGGGATTCTTGTTTCTTGTCAACCAATGGGAGAATGGATCCTTTCCCCTTGAGTCTCTTCCTGGGAGACTGGTAAGATTGATGGATTCGCCCCGCCCAGCGTTACACTGCCTTTTATTATATAGAGATTACATCCATCATCATCTATTTCAGAAGTCATTCTGCAATCATATCAAGTTTAGAATTGCTGCCTGCCAATTCATATCAAATCAGCCTAATATTAAAGGACTTAAACAATTAGAAATTTCCTATTATTACATATTTTCATGGAGATAATTAGAAACTGAATTGGGATATTGAAAGGGAAAAAATTAGAAACTGAATACATATTGTGGTGGGATAAAATGTAGCAAAGAAAAATTACAACCTATAAATCTGTTGTATGTAATGTCATCATATAACTCAATTTTCTTTCTAGTTGTAAGCTATTTACTTAAATTTTTAAATACCTTTTTTTTTTACCCTCTGTACTTTTTTTTTACTTTCTGTAATCTGAGTACTCATTGCTTCTGTTGCCTGTCTTTTTTTTTTTTTTTTTTTAACTGTATTAGTGCACTAAAATATGCACTAATTCTCCTTATTCCCCCATTTATATGGCTAGTATGAACTTAGTAGCTAGTAGAACCTTCCTATAAAAAAGCAGCTCTAGGGCCATGTCTTAACTATTTTTATCTTTTCTTTTATAAGATCACCGTTCTGTAATTTAATTTTGTCCTTATAATAAAAATGTTAAATTGTCCATGTTATGTTGTCATGTCTTACTGCAACATAATGTTGCTTTATTTTCCTAGATGTCTAATGTAGTTTTAACGCTTTCCAACATAATTGAAACGTGTTTATGAATTCAGTTTTTCTGTCTGTGCTCTAAATTAAGTAAAGATGTTCAAATTGCCATGGAATTGATGTATGTTATTGAGGTTTACTAATGCATGTTTGTTATTAAAAATTAAGTGTGTAGCATTTATAAGAATATTCAAAAGAATTCTGTTACAGGGTTCGCATGGTCCTTAAAAGTCCTTATTTTTATGCAAAAGTCTTTAAAAGTCCTTAATTTTACTTCTGTTATTTTTTAATCCGGGTGAAACTCTTCTGTGCTTCAATGAATTTAGGATTTAAAAAAAAAATCTAAATTCTCATTTCTCGAATTTTTGGTTCTCCCTTTTGCTCCCCCCCCCCCCCCCCTATTACTCCACACACACAGTTCCCAAAGTTTAAAATCTTTAAAACTTTTTAATTTTGTTTAAATTTTTCTGATCTATTTTTTTCTTTATTGCAACAATGAATCACTCATTTAAATCCCTCCTCTAACACCCTCCCACGATACTTTCTATTTTCCACTACTTCTTCCTCTGCACAAAGTTAAAAAATGTTGCAGCTCTTTAATATTTAATTATTTTTCTGCTCTATTTGAATTTCTATAGTAATGATAAATGAATAATCATCTAATCAAACTCTCGTCCCCCCCCCCCCCCAAAAAAAAAGAAATTACTTTACTTCTCACCCTTTCCACTTTGCAGTGGTAATATAGTTAAATAATTTTCTTAATTCTTCCTTCCAAATTTTTGGATACCTCCCTCCCTTCCTTATCCTTTCCTTTTCAGGGACCATTCTGTCCTGAATTTTCTGAAAATTCCAAAAATTTAAGGCATTTAATTCCGAAAATTTTAAAAAATTGATCATTGGTCTCAAAATTTAGACATGTTGAAAAAAAGCATTTCAAAAAAAAAAAAATCTGAGTCGTTAAACAAACTGCTTAGCATAAAAGCACTTTTAATGGATATTAACCACACGGAATCATATTTCTGCTAATATTTACATTATAAATTCCCTTTCTCAGAAGTAGGGAATAGGGATGCCATTTGAAGATTTTTTTAGGGGAAGTTTTTTCTTTTCTAGATTTTTTCAAAATCAATTCGTGAATCAGTCGTCGAAAAAATTGAGAAGTTCTTCAAATGATTGTTGAAAGGTATCGTCAATTTCGTCAAAGGTTTCAGAAACAAATAGTGATTTTCTTCAATTGATCACTGAAAAAAAATCGCAAATTTCAACAATCAGTCACAGAAGAAAAATCAAATTTGTCCTGTCACAAAAAAAAAAAAAAAATGCAAATTCTGCCAAAAAACTGCACAAAAAAAATCACAAATTTCATCAAAAGATTGCACCAAAAAAATCATGGATTTTGAGAAATTATTGAGGGAAAATATTGTGAATTTCAACAAAAAATATTGAACAAATAATGAATTTTGTCAGTTGGCCTAAGAAACAAATAACGAATTTTGTCAATGATCGCGGAAATGATTAGCAAATTTTGTCAATCGGTTGTGGAAACAATAGCAAATCTGTCAATCGGCCTCAGAAAAAATCACGAATTTCAACAAATTTGTTGCGGAAAAAATCCATTTCATCAGTTGGATGCAGATAAAAATCTATTTTATCAAAGTATTGCTGAAAAAAATCATAAATTTCACCAAAAGATCGCGGTAAAGAATCAGAATTTTGTCAAAGGATCACAGAAAAATCGTGAATTTCGTGAAACAATCTCGGGAAAAAAATCATGAATTTTATAAAAATTTAATGCAGTGGGCTAAAATATTGAAACCAGTTACCTTTTACTAATGTAGAAAATTTTCCGCAAAATGTGAAAAAAACTCACATAAAAAATTGAATTTAAAAAATCCAAAAAAACATTTTGAAGTGCATAACTTCAGATATACATGCACCTTCCTGCCAAATCTTGTAGTTATGTGCTAAGCGGCCTATTCACAAAACAACGTACATACAGGCAAACATATATGTTTTTTATTATAGATATAGTTTTTAATCTTAAACAATATACTGAACTAACTTTTGAAAAATCAGGTTAACCCGAATCCAACATGCAGGAAGATAAACTCAGCACAAAACTGATTCGAACCAAAAACAATTAGAGTTAAAACTGACCTGCAATACAAAACAATTAGCACCGACTGATCCTGTGGAGTTGGGTCGGCTTACCTGACCTGATGCAAGACTCTAATTCAGATATTTTTCTCCAGGAGGAATATCTGTCAGGGAAGGAGAATCTCTCTCTCCCTGCCCCTGGAATCTTTCGGAAAATTCACTATAAACTTCAGAATTTTTTTTTTTCTTCCAGAATTACCCCTGTTTCTTTTCCTCCTACTCAATAAGTTTAAAATCTTTAAATTTCCTTTTTTTTTCTGCTGTATTTGTTATTCTGAAATAACAATAAGTGATAGCCATCTAAATTTCTGCTGCTACATTCCAGAATCTATTCTCTCCGGGTCATAAGAATGTTTAAAAGCTGTATTTACAAAAATGAAACTCTGTATATTAAAAAATGCATATTAGATTCATTAGTTTATTGAATTTGTAAATCCTTAAGTTTTTTTGGTTTTGGTCCTTTAAATGCTTTGATTTCTATTTAAAGAAAGGTGCTAGATTACGATCTGTGGGGGGAAATCATTTGTGGTGTTTTTTATTGATGTTAAGACTATTTCAAACATATTGAAATTGACCCTGAGGTGCACTGCAAGATGCATACTATAGAATATGGAGTGCACAGTATTAATTGTTTATTTATAATGACAAACAAAAGATGTTGGAACAGTACCGTCTGTGAACAATAAGGAAGTGCGTTTTCAGTTGTGGTGTACACTTTTTAATTTAACAAATTTTTTTGCATATTACTTGGTGTGTATTATTTCTATAGATCACATACATGGTTGCACTAAAGATCTCAAGTTCCTTTCCGTTAATTGGCAGAAATCGCTTAAGGGGAATTTTTAACTGTGTTATGCATTTCTTAACTGAACTAAATTTTAGAATGATATGTAGTATGTATATTACAGTCAGTTTGATAAATTTAGTTATTAGTAATAATAACTGCACCTTTTGGTAAATTTGTTAAATATTGCATATTAATCACATTTACCAGTTATTATTAATAATTACCAATGATGTTCGGTCAATATGATTAATTAAGCATTGAAATGAATGTGTCCTTTGCTGGAACATGTACTATCATTACTGTATGACTCTAATAACAAAAAGAGAAAATAATACTAAATTAAAAAATGTCCTATTCATAGAATGCCAGGGCCAAATGGGTTAAAGATAATTATTTTTATAATTACTGAATCAATTATTTCAAAATTTTAAATACTGATATAATGAAAGAATAAATAATACAGTTTTAAAATGCATGCTTTTAGCAAAGAATATTTTTTAAAAGTAAAATAAATAGAAAGTTTTAAATTTTGACTTCTATTAAATTAATTTTAAGCTATAGAAAATATATTATAAGAAGTTATTATCAGAATAAGACAATTCTTACATCAATCTAATACAGGATTGGTGAACTTATGGCATGCGTGCCGAGCTTGGCACGTAAGAAAACTTCTCTGGCATGCAAAAAAACGTAGATATATTCAGTTTATAGAGAATTATCTATTTTACGTTTTATTACAAAAAGTATAGTTGTGTCACAGGCATGTAATTTTCTCTAAAATAATCCATTACTCTTGAATAAATTAAGGTATTATAAATCTCAGTGAAAGTTGCCCTCTAGCGTCATTTTCTCGCCAAACCATTCAACATATAGTATTTTTCAAATCATTTTGCTTCTCTGTTAAATTTCAAAAGGTTTTATTTTTGAAAATTGAATTTTAAGAGATAGTTTGCATAGTAATATTCCTAATTGACACGCTTCTACTTTAGATTAGGTTTTATTTAGGTTTAGGGTTTTAGGTTACTTTAGGTTTTATTTAGATTTTATTTTTGAAAATTTAATTTTAACTGTTAGTGTAAATATTTATGTATCTATTGAACCTGCTTCTACCTCAAGAACTAAAAATGATCTGATTCGGAAGTATACAATTAAAAAAAAAAAAAAAAAAAAAATTATAGATACGGAATTTGATGTGGCATGGTTATTATTATTGAGTAAATACAGCATAATATATATAAGTTAGGAATAGAATTTAGTATAAGTGTAAAAATATTTAACCTCTTGTGGGGCGGTGCTATGATTAGTGAAGATTTGCACCAATAAAATTTTATTAAATTTTACCTTTCTAACTTTGGTGGAAAAAAATCATAAAATTGCTTTTCCTTATTTTGAAATAAAATTTTTGGAATATTCCGATGTGCATTCGACATTACAGAAACACAATTACTTGCCCCTGAAAGGATTAAGTAAAAATTCTATAAAAATTGGTTTATCTTTTCTGGCACATTAGAATGTTGGTACATAATAATTTTTAAATTTTAAGCATGCATACTCAAAAAGGTTTGCCAATCATGATCTAATAGAAGAAAAAGAGGTGACTCACCTGCTCAGAAGCACAAAATTAGATCGAAAAGCTGAAGAAAAGATATCTTTTCAGTACAAAAGATAAACTGAGAGTTCCAAATACAATATTATTATGTTTATAACAAACAACAAATTCCAAATAAATTATATTAGAAGTACAATATTATTACATTTTTAACAAATTATTTATTTTGGCAGGAAGAGCTATTGTGGCATTTGGAGTTACAAAGGGTTTTTGATTTTTTACATTTCAGTGATTTGAGTTACAATTGCAATATTGAAATCCTTGACCACCTGAGTTGTAATTCTTGTGAGCACATTCTCTTAGACTTATTTCATTTACTGGAACTGCATTGGCTGAAATTAAAACTTCCTTGCGGACAGTAAAATCATTTCTTGTGTACAGTTGATTTAAAATGCTATGTTTTGTACCAAGTGTCATATAAAATAAGAAAGAAAAATCATGCATTAAGCATAGATTACGAAACACTTTCCAACACTTCCTGAATGCTTTAACAAAACTTCGTTATTTAGGGAAATAAGGTAAATAAGATAACTAAGTAAACATTTTAGAAAACAAATAAAACATTTGAAAATCTGATTTCAGCAGTTACCTTCCATAGCTAAATATGTATTCCAATTCTTTTGAACAGCTCTGTATTTGATCTGCAGGCTGATATATATACTATATAATGGGAAAACACATAACATGTTCAAATTTCTCCTTCAGCAATTTATGCTAATAGATAGAAACATACTTGAATACTTTTGTTCAGCCCTGTAGTTTACCTAGTACCTTTATTACATGCCACTATTTAGCTAAAATTTAATTCAAACTAAATCACTCTTAAAACTACTGAAATCACATTTCCAGAATTTATCATCTATAGACGCCCATGTACCCAATTCTTTGCGTGACCCTGTATATCATTTTATCTATATTCTACAAACATTTCTTAGTAAACTAAATGTAGTTCAGCATAAAAATGCATAACACATTTAAAAACCACCTTTCAGCAATATACGCTCATATTCAGTAACCTTTATGAATTCTTTTGTGTAGCCCCGTATATCAACTATAGCATTTATACACACCATCATGTATGCATAAAAATAATGAAACTTAAAAGCGCATATCATAATTAAAAATGCATTTCCAGCAATCATCACTAATGTACTGTACTTCGGATATGATATAATATCTGAAATCTCTTCTGTTTCCCTGTAAATGCTATGCACTTCGTATTGTACATGAAATAAGTTATAGTAAACCTCAGCGACGTATAACAATTTCATAATATGTAAAATAGTTTAACATAATTAAATATGCCGCAAACAATTCCCTCCACCCCTATATCATTATGTAACGGAATTCTTTGTGTGGCCCTGTAAATGAATAACAACTATTCTTTGCACCGCATATTCTACACAATGCATATTTTGTACTTCGGATAGACTATACTTGTCTGAAATCTTTTGTGTGTCCCTGTAAATGCACTTCGTATTATACATGAAATAACTTACAGTAACCCTCACCAACATATATCAATTTCTTTATAGATGAAATTGCATAATTAAAATATGCCGCAAACAATTCCCCCCTATACCATTATGTAATAGAATTCTTTTGTGTGGCCCTGTTAATCAATAGTAACTATTGGTTGTACCACATATTCTACAGAATGCATATTTTAGTGCACTTTGTAAATGCACATCAATTTTATGTTTGGAAGGGTGTAACATTTTTTAAATTCATTTGAAATGATTTTTTCCCATTGGCCATAATGTAATGGAATACTTTTGACTGTCCCTGTAAATAAACTAAACATGCTACAAACTTCCTTTGAAACGGGTTCGTGCTAAACGTCCTTAACATCCAAAATTTTCAGGGCAATTTGAGTATATTTACAAGAGTTAGAGCAGCCAGACAAACCAAAGTCAATAACACTTTTCAACTTTGTTGGAAAGTGTTAAAAAAGGTTGAGTGCTCCTTTAAAGTTAAGACACTTGAGAAAAATATTGCATTGTAAAAAGTAAGAGGAATACATGAGCGTTGAAAACAGCCGCAGAACCTTTAATTGTTCTTTGCAGTCAATAAATTTTTGCAGTAAAAATAAATAAGAATAAATGGAGTGATCTTACTTAATTAACTGGAAGGAAGGCCAGGAACATGACATTAAATGATGACACACAAGTGGTATATGAATCCTGTTTATTTAATCCAGACTTGAGAAGTAGAAAGGTAAAAAAGATTAAGTCGGTCACTGTACTATACCACAAACATTCCATGGAGAGAATCCTCCTTTAAATTCCGTAGCATTGAAATTATGGCTGATAAGATTCGACAGACCTGCCAACTGCTACGAAAAAATCGTAGTTGCTACGATTTGGACCTATAAACTACGATGCTACGAAAATCGGTCTTAAACTACGATTTTTTGCAAAAAAACACAAAAGCATTTTTTGTTTCTAGTTGCGATTTTTATCCCGTATCTAGTTGCGATTTTTATCCGCAGCATATTTTTCAGGAGTTCTGTTCCAAAATTTCCAAGTATTCATTTCCGAAAGTTTCAAAAAATTGGCCATTAGTCCGAAAATTCGGACATTAAAAAATGTTCATGAGAAAAAAAAAAAAATTCTGGGCTGCAAAAAAAACTCCTTAATATAAAATACTCTAATCATGTTTTTGTGAATATTTATACAGGAATTCCCTTCCTTAGAAACAATGGTGCCATTTTAAGAATTCTGAAGGAGGCTTCTTGAGGGGCAAGGTTTGAAATAGCGTGCAAAATCGCACGATTTGCGATAAACTATCGCGATCCAAATGACCGTGTAAAAAAAAAATTAATTTCGTCAATTGGTCGCAGAAGAAAATAAATTTCGTTAAAGGATCGTAGTAAAACGTGAATTTTGTCAAAATATCGCAGAAAGAAAATACGAATTTCGTCAAAAGATCAGTAAGATAATGCAAATTTCATCGAAAGAGTAGTAAGAAAGCGCAAATTTCACCGAGAGATCGCAGAAAGAAAACACTAATTTAGTCAAAGGATCGTGGTAAAAAAGCGTAAAATTCGTCAAAGGATCGCGTAAAAAATGCGAATTTCGTCAAAAGTTCATGGTAAAAAGTGCAGATTTCAACAAAGAATCGTGATAGGAAAATGTGAATCACGATTGTGGGAAAAAAATTTGAATATTCTGAAATGACGGCGGGAAAAAAATCACGAATTCGTCAAAATTTACTGCACTGGGCTAAAAAATTGGAACCAGGCTCCTTTTACAAATGAAAAAAAAAAAACTCTGCGAAACGAAAATAAACTCTAAAAATAGTATAAAATTTTTCAGAGGAAAAAATTTACTATATTGAGTTGAAAGACGGAAACCTTAGTCCTTTTACGAATGTCAAAAGATGGCTGTGAAACATGAAAAACCAACCAACCAACCTCCAGATTAATTTAATTTTTGTGTGCTACGATTTCTCCTTTTCAAAGGTTGGCAGGTCTGGATTCGATGAAAAAAATTCTTTACAAAATAAAGTTCCATTTATAATTTTGAGCTTATTCTGAGATTCACAATTGAAATGCAGAAATTAGAATTTAGAACTAACTATGACATTACTTTAGAAGAATAGGAGTTAGGGCACTATTGTTCCAGATTTTTGACCCAAATTCTAAAAAGGACAGTTACATCGTCAAAAAAATACTCAAATAAAGAAATTTTCTTAAGTGCTGTCTGAAAACTCAAATACCTGAGTTTAAATACTAGATAAACAGGGGCCCATAAACTGAGTCCAAAAGAACTTTAAATCCATTAGCTAGATTAAATATGATGACAATAAAGAGAGACAAATGAAAGCAGATGAAAAGCAAAAGTACTTTTCATTGGCTTAGCGAAACACACCCCTTTTTTACATAGCCGCACTGAGCAGCAGCGATGTGGGTTAAAAATAGACTGGAGAAATGAGCCATCGGCGCATGCACGTTGAGCAAAATTATGAAGCGCTGTGAGGAATAAGACGGGAAAAAAAAATAATCTCTGAACTGCCTTAGCAGCAAAAGAAAGCATTGCCGTGATTGATACGTGAAAAGGGTGACCGTAGAGGGAAAACAACATAGCAAGCATTCAGAAACGGAACAACAGCACGCAAATAAAAAAACAATGTAATAGTAATATCACAATACCTCCACTCACCAAACAAAATTTTGGATGACCTAAAACTGAAAAAGGTAAAGAAGTATTAGTCATATTGGCAGCCATCATTACTAAACTGATTTTTAATACAACAAGATCTCTTTCACTTGTAATTCCTGACAAAGTAGCAAGTAGTTTCTTAAGACTACTTTCGCATTACAGCTGAATAAAACTTACTTGGACTGTGATCTATTCCAGAGTGATAAGCTCTATTTTTATAAAATGAATGAATTTTATTCCTTCTGAGCGCTTTGTCATATTATTAGTTTCAAGCCAAGTGTATAACATCTTTTCAGTGCCTTGGTTTTGCTCTTTCAACTGAGCTTTGTGATTGACTGTGTCTTTTTTTTCCATGAACAATTTTGAGTTCATTCCACAAACTTCTTTTATAATTTTATTAGCAAATTTTCAGCCATTGTCACTTTGCAATATGCACGGTGCTCCAAATATTGTGAACACATGCATTAAGTCATAAGCAACTTACTCGGCTCACTTTGTTTTTAACACTCTTATTTGAATAAATTTAGTTAAATGATCTTGATAAACCTTATAAAGTTAAAGTCTCTATTCGCTTATGATTTCATGTCAGTGAGGTCAAGTTGACAACTCTAATTTAATTCACTACTTTTAATTGGTTTAACAAGACCTTTTCATGGAATGTTTTTTTTTTTTTTTTTTTTTTTTTTTTTTTTTTTTTTGACGAGATTCATAAAGATTCAAATATATTTTTACCATCTCGACTATAATGTTATAATACTTTGCCTTAACCCCTCTCACAATTCGAATGTCAATCTCATGAATTATTTAAAAATGCTCTGTCATATAAGTACAATAAAAAATTGGGTCATTTTCATTTTTAACTGGAACAATGAGTTTTTTAACACTACCAATTTTTACAATATCGTATCTTGATAGTTGTTGAGAAACCTTCAGGTGTTTTGTTAGAAATATTCTCTTTGCTTTCCTTAACTTTTCCAAGAAATTAATTGTAGTCTTCTTTTGTAAATAATCGATGATTTTTTCCTTTTTTTCGATTTCAGTATATCCAATTGATTGTCAAAACATGACTTTAGGACTTCTAAATCATCATCCATTATGGTTACAGTAAAGTTTGTGAAATATTCGAAACAATTAAGCACACACTAGAAAGTCACAATAAAAATAACATCAAATTGACACTGCTTTGCATGCAAAACAATCGAAAAATAAATATTCCTGAACGTCCCGAAAAATGCTGCCCCCTTCATCTAAAATAAACAATCAACTGATATCGTCAAACTTTTGCAAACAGACAAAAACAAACATGTGCACTCACAAAAGCTATTATTCAATTGCACATTAGTGAGACGCTAACACGGAATAAATGTAAGCAAGCATAATGGAAATCTCAAACTAAACGAGTTGAAATTTATTACATTGATAGAACTTGATTCTTGATTGGTAATTATTACTAATGTCTGATTAATTTGATAAATTCTCATAAATTAATCATATTAACCAGTTTATTTGGATATTATTTTGTAATTATTAATAATAACTGGTTATTATTAATAATTAATGGTTAATCAAATTGAACATAACATATATACAAATCTATAAATCACATACCAAATCACACTAATAAATCACAAATAATAAATAAACAAAAAATAAATCACACTCAAAAAAAAAAAAAAATGGGTATTTTTCTGACTATTGATGGTAATTGCTGAAATTACATTTTCAAATGTGTTTTGCATCTTCCAAATTTAGTTAGTCATCATCTTTCACCTTGATAAACTTTGAAGTTTTGTTACAGTATTCTGAATGCATTGTAGAGTGTTTCTTATTCTATGCTTGATACATGATTTTTCTTTCATTCTTGTTTTTTTCTTTCTTTGTTGGCCTCACTGATTTAATTTACAGATATAACACAATGGTTTTGATTCTTTATTCTTGTTAGCTGCAGACCTGCCAACTGCTACGAAAAAATCGTAGTTGCTACGATTTGGACCTATAAACTACGATGCTACAAAAATTGGTCTTAAAGTACAATTTTTTCCTAAAAAACACAAACACATTTTTTGTTTCTAGTTGCAATTTTTATCCCGTGCAGCATATTTTTCAGGAGTGATTCTGTTCCAAAATTTCAAAGTATTCATTTCCGAAAACTTCAAAAAATTATTCATTAATCCGAAAATTCGGGCATTAAAAAGTGCTCATGGAAAAAAAATCTTCATTTCGTCAAAAGGTCGCGGAAACGAGTAGTGATTTTTGTTAATTGTCGCGAAAAGATATCTACAATTTTGCCGATTGGTTGCGATAAACTATCGCGAATTTCGACAAATAACCGTGTAAAAAAATCAATTTCGTCAAAGGATCGTGGTAAAAACGTGTATTTTGACAAAGTCTCGCAGAAAGAAAACTCTAATTTCATCAAAAGTTCTGTAAGAAAAGGCACATTTCATCGAAAGATCTGTAAGAAAAGGCACATTTCATCGAAAGATCAGTAAGAAAACTCAAATTTCACCGAAAGATCGCGGAAAGAAAACACTAATTTCGTCAAAGGATCATGGTAAAAAAATGCAAAATTCGTCAAAGGAGCGTGGTAAAAATTGCGAATTTCGTCAAAAATTCGTGGTAAAAAGTGCGGATTTCGACAAAGAAACTTGGTGGAAAAATGAGAATAACAATTGAAAGGAAAAAATAGTGAATATCTTGAAATGATCGTGGGAAAAAAAATTGCGAATTTCGTCAAAATTTACTGCACTTGGCTAAAAAATTGGAACCAGGTTCCTTTTACAAATGTCAAGCAAATGCTTCGAAACGAGAAGACACTCTAAAAATCGTAAAAAAATTTTCAGAGGAAAAAATGTACTATATTGAGTTGAAAGACTGAAACCTTATTACTTTTAAATGTCAAAAGATGGCTGTTAAACACGAAAAACCAACCAACCAACCTCCAAATTAATTGAAATTTTCTGTGGTACGATTTCTCATTTTCAAAGATTGGCAGGTCTGTAGCTGGGTGCTTTTTTTATTTTTTTTTTTTTATAGTTATTTCACCCAGTGTGGCAGATCACTGTTTGGTGACATATATGCATTCCTCTTTTTGGCATTCGCAACTGTAACACATAGACAGAAATCTAGGCATATGAAACTATTAAGAAGAAGAACAGCATCTCATAAAATGTACAAAGATGCTACCCATAAAACTGCTTTTAGATATTTTACCGTATTGGAATGTTTCCGATAATGCTTTTTTTTTTTTTAACATTCAGTAAACTTGACTTACACTATTATGATTGCAATAGCCTCAATTATTTTCCATGCATTTTAATATCTTTCTTAGTGTTAAAATAAATAAATTCCATTCGTATAACAGTTTTATTAAAGTTATTTTTCTTTGTCAATTAATAAGTCTTATTAAATTAAAGTTTATCACTCATTGTAGGTGCCGATATCATTAATAGGCAAGCACTGTACTGTCACAGAGTGTTAAGAACTATTGAAGCTGTTGCCCAAGAATCTACTGTGATTGATCGTGAAACGTGGGATGCTTTGCTCCTTTTTCTTTTAGCGATAAATGACACGTTGTTGGCACCACCATCTGTTCCTGGTATTATCTGTTTGTATATATTTATGAATCATAAATTAAATTATTGACTATCTCTAAAAACTAATTTATTTCATATAACAGTTACTGTCTTTTATTTAAAAGTTTCTAAAGTCATTTTTATTTTAAACAAATAAAGGAAGTTATTTTTAAACTTTGGAAATTGTTATCATGTGACAATTATTTTATTTGCTTGTTTTTTAAATTTTATACAGCTTTCATTTGAAAAAAAAAATAAGTAAAGAAAATTCTAATTTTAACGTTTATCATCTTTTGATATAATTTTCCGAGATATTTATTTTAACTTTGACTGGTACTTAAAGATACTATAATAAATTTTGTAATGTGAAAAGTAAATTTATATGATATAAAATTATTTTTATTAAATTATAGTAAAAAATACATATATTATAACTTTTTAAACTTTGTTTTTTAATGGAAGGATTTTTAATTTTGGCCTCTTGTAAATGAAAATTACAGTGCCACAAGGCCTTTTATACTTCAATTTGACCATGGTCTAGTCAATTTTAAAAATCTAATAAATTTGCTTATCTGAGAAATCTAAGCTAAAGCCATTGAAGATTAGGTTTACCACAGGTTTTTTCATTAAAAAAATTGCTATGTTTTGAATTTGTACCATAAAATTTACTGTTTAATATTCATGATACTAAGCATTTAGAATATTACACTTAAAATTGCTCACTATTTTAGCAAAAAGAAGAGAACACTGTTTTTAAGATTTCTGTTGGTCATTTGATTCTGCAGTGTTTCAGCTTAGTTACATGGGTATTTTGTTGCTTCGTTTACTGCAGCACTTATTCAGTAGAATTCATAAATAGCAGCAGATTGTTAGGCTTTTCCATCAGCAATGCAGTTTATAGTTAACTAGTTGTATATGTTAACTATAAATTATACAAAAGTATTCACATATTGAAACACAAAAGGCCTTTTGTGGACTATTGCTTATGTGTATATTTTAGCATGTAACAATTTAAAATATCAAGAAAGCTTTTGAGTTTTGAATGTGCATATCCAAAAAACAAATTTCATTAATGAAAAACAGACCAAAAACATCCTGTGAAAAATGTTTGATGTTCTGGCGAGTTGTTATAATTGCAAGTTATCTTTTACCACAATTAAAAGAATAATGATAATAATCTCTCTTTGTTTTATTTACATTCTATTTTATTTTAACAGTTCCTTTACTTGACTAAAACTTCTACATTAAGCTATAACTATCAACTCACTGTTATATATTTTTGTTAATCAAGAAAATACTTTGCTTCATTCCTGTTGAAATTTCACTTGTGGTAAATACAGTAAAACCTGAATAATGGACACTCCCAAATAGTGAATACTTTTTCAATCCCCATTCCTAGAGATATGTATGTTTTTATTGCTGTAAAGCAAGTTCTTCCAAATAGTAAACGAATTCTGCAGTCCCGAGATATCTACTATTTTGTGGTTTAGTGTATGTGTGTCTTTGAAATCATGCAAGGAAATTTATTTTATTGTATATGTATTTGCTATCTTCATGAATGATTAAGTTAATATTTTATAGTAAAAATCAAGTTAATTGAAAAGTGTTATGTTATTTCTTTCTTTTCAAATTTTTAGTTTATTACCGTACATCCTAGGAATGTTTTTTTTTTATCTTTCCTTTTATAAAAGAAAAAACTTGGCAATTTTAAAATGATCTATATTAATATTTAGAGTTTTCAACTCATTGGGATTTATTGATTTGTTTATATAGTAAAACCTCTGGATAGTGGATGCCTCAGAAGTGCAGAATTTATTCCCTACTTGGCGGGTTGTATAATAACTACAGATATACATATGTTAGAGATTGAAAAAGTACTCACCAAATAGAGTTGTTTGTTATGGAGGTTTTACCATACATATAATTTATGTTACACGTTTATGATACCATTTTTTGATATTACGATCATTTATCTATATATTTTGAATTTTGAATAGCCATTCTGGCATAATAAAAATAAGATTTAAAAGTAAGTCATGATGAAGTATGTTCAGTAGCGGCTCGTCCATAAGTGCTGCAAAGCTGCAGCACCCCCTACAATTTTTAAAAGCCCTGTATATTATTAATGATATGTTTGAACATCAATTAAAACCTTAACGTAAGTAGGAAAATATATCACTTCCCACTTGTCCTGAATGCATATGAGTGGAAAAGGCCCTTTTCTTTCTTATTTAAGGCTGCAAGAAGACGCAGCTGTTATCATTCCCATAGATGGTTCATTGCACATGCCGCACGGTGGGAGAAGGCAAGCACTGTTTACATTTCCTTCCGTGCTGCAATCCGTGCAGATCACCATTGAGAAATAGAAAATTTTGATTTTGCCGTGTGTCTTTCGCCCGCATTTTGAAATTTTGTATTCAACCACACAATAAGTGTGCTGCATTTACAAAAAATAGTATTTTCACAGTTGTTATTTGTACAAAAAAATGACATTAAAAATATAAGACGTCCTATGCCGTACTTAAAAGTTATTCAAGCATCAACAAGGGGAAAAAATTCATACCAGCGAAAATTTAATACAGAAATTTTTGCTAAACATGACTGGTTATATGGATGTGATACTAGAAATGCAGTATTTTGTTTTCCGTGTTTGCTTCTCTGAGGAGATTACGGTTGGATGAAAACTGACATTAAAGACTTTGGTCATCTACCAGAAAAAATTAAAAAGCAGGAGAATTCTGAAAAACATTTGAGAAATGTTGCCAACTTAGCTATGCTTGGAAAAGTAAATATTGTTACACAGTTAAGTGAAGGTTAAAAATTTAAGCATAATTAAACATAATGAAGAAGTACAAAGAAATGGAGAAATACCCTAAAAAATAATAGACTACATTAGGTTTTGTGGAAAATTTGAGCTGCCACTCCGTGTAAAATATGAGAGATTAAAAATTCTGACATAATTTACTTAAAAGGTGCTAAAAAGCACCTTTTAAGTAAATTATATCAGAATTTTTAATCTCTCATATTTTATTTGTTAATCAAGGTGAACATGACATTCAATAATTATAGTTTAGGCTATATTTTATAATACCACTCTGTGGACATGACAAATTGGAATCTGCTAAACCCTCTATTTCTAGAGGACTGCTTGGATTTGCCGGAAAGCTTGGCGGAGGATTAAAAGCTCACTTTGAAACTGCACATATGTTGTCCTAAGTCAGGAACAGGCTCAGACTGGCCCACCAGTCGGAAAATCGGTATGCCCTCATACTTTTCAAGACTTTTACACCCTCTGAAAATCCAAGGTTAGCACCCCTTCAAAATGTCCAGTCCGGCCCTGGGCAGCAACCTGGGTACTTCATTTGTGGCACTGGCTCTGGTTAGAACCTCGTAGCACTGCCACATTCTTAACTCACGAACCGCTACTGAATATGTTTGTTACTTTTTGTATTAGTTTTGTAACACAAATCTAATTACTGATTGCTATAATTTGTTTCCTCTAGATTCTAATCATTTTAGTTTTATAGATGATATTGGAAGCCACCTTTGTGAGCGAATTTTGGGTGTATTGATTGAAGTATGGTTATTAGCCTGTCATCGTTCTTTTCCATCTCCATCATTATGGAAAACATTTCGTGAATTGGCTTGCAGTTGGCGTCATCGCATTGCATTGGTTGATCAGTGGAATCGTGTGAATTTAGCTCTCACTTCTCGTGTTCTTCAATTTATGTATGGATCTCAATTTCCTAATGTTAAATTGTGTAAGTATTATTATGTAATTTTTCTAAAATTCTTTTTAAAAATTCAATATAAAATAGTTAAATATTAAAAGAAAATTCTATTTTTATGTATGTTTTCTTTTTAAAATGTCAACTACTTTAATATACAAAATTATGCTTGGCTATTCGTTATTATTTTTAACTATCATATTTCTGTAGAAAAGAAAGTACTTAGTAATTAAAAGCATATTATTAGTAATTCTACTTTGAAGAATTGAAGCAAATATACATTTTGAAACTATTTGATATGTGTTTATTTTAAAATCTTCCTGCCACTGTTTAAATGCTGATGCAAAATGTGACATGTTAAGATGTTTGCAATTAACAAACAACTGGCCGAGTGTTAATGTTAGATATAATCAGGCATAAGATTGGTGCTTTTTAAAATGACATTGACACTGTCTGGACTTAAAAAAAATTTGTTGTCAAATGATATAAACAGGTATGAGTACAAACCGGTGAACTATTATGCTTCTTTATGCATATGATTATTTCTGTTTGTAAATAATAATTGATAAATTGTAAATATATGTATTAAATAGTGTAAACTTTGAACAAATTTTGTGTGTAAATGTATATATTAAATAATGTAAATGCAGTTAAAACCGATTAAGATTCATTTGAAGGGACTGGACAAAAATTGCATATTAATTGGGATTGCATATTAAATGTGACTTCCATAGTGTGGCAGGAATTGAGCTTATTTGTGCATCTAATCATCCTAAATTAACTTTGGACCTTTTGTTTATAAGTTTATAGTAGAAAATTGTGTCTTTTACACATATTAAGATTACAATTTAACTGTATTTATGTTTAACTCCTTGTCTATTTTTATAAAACTGAATAGAATAATAACTGAGAATAAATATGGATTCAAATTTGATTTTATTATTAATTAATGCGTTACAACCAAAAATAACACAACCAAAATAATTTTTCTGCTTAATTTTTTTTTTTTAACACAAACCAAAAATGCTAAGTCTTTGCGGAATAATACAGTTATTAAAATATTTAGTACTTATAAATAATGATTAACTTTATAATCAGTACTTAATTTCTTGAATAATAAGAAAAACTATCCTTGTTAACAATGATGGAGTTGTATAAAGAAATGGAGAACATATGCTATGGGCAGAGGGTGTACGAAAGTTCTTTAAAAAATCCGTAGAGTATATGGCATATGCCACCGTACATGTTCCACTACTTCCGTGCTTGTTAATCTTTGTTTAAAAAAGTATTGTTAATATGGTAAAAAATAAACAAAACATAAAAAAAATTTGCAACTGCAATCACATTTGTTTAGTGTCTACAAGTTTGTCTCTTTTACTCTGGTCGTTATTTAACATTGGACTTTCGTAAAATGCCATCTATTGTTATCAGTGAGCATCGTGATTGCTATAACATGCATTACAAAATGTATTAGTGAGGTGATTAAAATACGTTCAAAAAATTAACTAATAAAGAATATAATCATCTGTAACAATAATGATTTTATGACATATCTGAGCAAGACGTTGAAGGCAATTGCAATAGCAACTGATGTCAGAATTGGCAGAGATTCGGATTCTTCATTGTTCTTTCCTTTACCTTTTTTGTTATTGGCATCATGACCACACACAAGAAGGTATCTTTTTTGAATTTTTGATAATGTCCTCTAAACTTTCAAAGTCACATGTATTGATTGATGACATTTCACTATGCGTTGACTCACAGCAGTTTATTTAGTATTGAGACATTAGGTGGTCATTCATTTCCCCGCATTGAACATCACTTTTGTTTGATGTAACACTGGCTTCCCACAAACAGATACATCTACAGCCTTAACAGATAAGTCCTGCAAATAGATACTTTCCATTGTTTTTTGGTATGATGCTATCTCAATATGTATTAATGCTGAATTCTATCCAGCAAACTGACTGTTTTTCATTTTTATGTTGTTCCACAAAGAACCGATCAACTTGAGACTTTTTTGTCTTGTCTTTGAGCCTTAATTACGTCCTAATCCATCTGTTGGGCATACTCCTCGAATCTGATGACAAAAACTTTACATGGAAGTTTTTTAAATCAGGGATGTTCTTCGGGTAGACTGGGCAATTCTCCACAAATATTATTACGTTCTCAGGTTTTCCCTGCATTTGTAGTTCATCTGTGAGGCAGAAAGATTAACCAGTCATTCAAGTCTGATCCTGGCTTTCATTTCGCAGACTAAACTCTTTTTAACAGTGAGGAAAGCTTAATTTTCTTCATGCCATCTACATTTCTTCCGGCAAGCACTCTATCCTCACTGAGCTTCCTTACAGTGTATTTGTCTCTTTTCACAGTGAATGTTTTATTAGACATTGATTTTTTTTGAAGAATGGTGCAATTTTGACCACATTGAAAACATCATAACCAATATATACTTTGGAAATTTACGAAAGCACTTTTGTTTTTCAATCACTGTTCACTGTTGCCGCTTACCCAGAAAAGTGCTTTTATGCAAGTCCATACCAATTTTTAAATCAGTTTAATCATTCACTTGAAATTTCAAATTTTTTTGTAGACTATCTTTGCTCTCCACAAAGACTTCTGTTTCACTACTGGCCGTTAAGAGATGTGTACAAAGCTTGAGCCTGAATATACCATTCAAACAATATCATATATAAGCTAGTGTCTTATCTTCATTTTCTTGTACAAATAAACAATTGCAGTGTTATCGATTGTGTCTGGATTTTTTAGCAGGATAAAAAATCCAGATTATAATGTTGATATAACATAACAGATTATAACATTGATTCTGAAATATTTATTTATTTTGCGAATGCTTTTTTTTAAAAAAATATTTACCATGGTTTTCAGAGTCATGTTTTTCTATAATGTCCAGTTTATCTGACAAAGGTACTGCCTTCCTTTTGATTCTATGGCTGTTCTCCATACTAACAGAAAGTTTACTAAAACTTAACATAAGATGACTTGACTCCACAAACTTCGTTATGCAAGTAACATAACTCATCGGCCATGAATAAAACAGGAGTAGGTAGGCATCAGAAGAAAGTAGCGCAGAAATAGAATTGCAAATGAAGGAACGTTTTCCTTTCTCTTCAAGTGTGTTTAAAAGCATACAGTACTAGGGAGGCTTTATTTCCTACAGTGTATGAGAAAAAAAAAACAAAAGTCAACAGCATACATCATGCAAAGAAGGAAGAATTAAAAACAAAAAATAAATAAAAGTTGCATCTGTACTTCAATAAAATCATACACGAAGAAAGGGATAATATTAGGATGTGAGATCAACAAAGAGTTGCAGTTTTGCTAATTTTGTGGGGTTTTTTTTTTTAATATCTACTACTATTTCCAATTAGTAATAGTATTTGCTTTAATTAATCCATCATTAAAAAAAAATGATGTGAATAAAAAATCCCGCTAAATTGGCAACACTGGAGAAGTGGAAAGAAATTCTGATCTTGATCTATGAATTCTTAAGCGGGATCGCGTAGTAACCATTCACGTATTGAATCTGATATGTTTGCATCAGTCTTATGGGACCAGAAAAAATCTGTATATTAACTGTGAGTGTCTTCATTGGGTCCGACTGTATTGAAAAAATTTCTTAGCATCTATATTAAATGAGCAAGCAATTTTCCCAATTGTGGATGATATCTTAAACGGCTGGGAAGATTTTCATGAAACTTGCCTCCTATGGACAACGATTGTATCTTCTCTTTTCATGGCATTAGCCTACTCTCTCTTTTTGACTACAGCCACAATTCTGTGATATCTAGCCAACAAGTCTTTGGAGAATCACAGTTTAGTCTGAAAGTTTTGATTTGTGGCTATTGATATTACCTTTCCCCAACATACTGAATTTAATAATGCCAGTTTTTCGATGAATCAGCAAAAACAAACAAAACTTTGACATACATTTCACGGCATAACTGTATTGTGCATTTTTTATTTCACATTTTATGTTATAAACATGCCATTGCATTTCTTTTCCAAATGGTCAATTACCCTGTCTTTGATTGAGTTCATTCATTTCTTGAAGAGTATTCTACTATACTCATATTTTTCAAGTCATTTGGTAAAATATTAAATTTATCAATAATTAATATAAAGTTGTATTACATTTTTATTTAGTTAAAAAAAGTTCAGTTATTGAAAAACAATGTAGTATCAAATTATTTAGGCTTGATTTTTTTATTATCTAATACAAAGGTAATTTTCTCTTTTTTTCACTGTTGATATAAAGGCAAAATGACCATAAATAAACTCACATTGTCAAAGCCCTTTGTAATTTAATCTAACAACCAGAATAACATGATGTTTGGTCAGATAATTGATGTAGACGCAAGAAAAAATATTTTGTTTTAAATTTGCCATTAGAGGCAATACACAGTGCTTTTAAAAGGCTCATATTGGATAAGCGAATGAATAATAATGATGAATCTGAAAAAAAATGTCTTGTTTATCCAATAGTTTCAAGATCAATTTGACCATCATTCTTGGGAAACAAGAATTGTGTTTTATTAGTCGTTCCATTTAGTGAAAGCTCTCTTTCTTCAAAAAATCACTGACACCCTCAGACAAGTTACATTATAACTTTTCGTTATTTTCTCTAAAGATGAGGTTTTTTTTTTTTCAATAGTTCCTCATAAAAGCTTACAACAAAGTAGTGGTCTGCATGGGCCTGGGCTTGGCCCAAGACTTGTACCCGGCCCGGCAAAATGAAGGCAAACTTCCAAACATGCTGGGCCGGCAAAATTAAGACAATTTTTTGACCAACAAAAAATTAAACGGGCCTGCCGGGTCAGGCCGATAAAAAAAAAAAAAAAATTAAGTGGGCTTATCGGCCCGATATAAGAAATTTACATGTAGCAGATTAAATATGAACCATTTTCAATAAATATGGCTTTTGCAAGAAAAAGTGTAAATGTGCGTCATTAGCCGATGATAGTTTGACAACATCAATGCTGAAATATAACATGTCCAGTGTAGAGATTGGCATCAGATAGTTACATCGGGTCTGAACCCCGGCTTAATTTTTTCAGCAGACTCATGCCGGGCTGAGATCAGGCTGGAATTTTGTTTTCTACACAGTGAAGCCAGGAACGAACTGGTTGTAATTGTCCTCAGGATGTGGGCAGGCAATATGTTTTCAAAAAATATTAATAGCGATAAGGAACTTCTGTTTACGGAATCTTTGGAAATATACTTATGGTGTTTCTCAAATTCCCTGCTCAACAACGCGAAACTTTTTGACACATTTTTAACTGTAAAGCCAAAAAATTAACAGGCCTGACTATTGAAACGATTCTGAATTGAATAGCGTTTTCCATTTTGATAAATAAATTACTTATCGAGTTATATAAGAGATTGTTGTCACGTGATGGCAGGTTTTTCTCCTTTCCCATGCTATCACTTCCGGAAATTCGATTCAAAACGTTAACTTTGACAGTATTTTCTCAAAGATCTATTGTCTTTATCAAAAAATGAATAACATCATTCAATTACATAGTTTTTGAATAAGAACAACTGCCAATCTTATGTGTAAGAAATTAATTCAGAAATGTCAGAAAGTAGCTCCTTTGGATTTGAGCTTTAATAAATTACAGAGAAATATTTTCACAAATCTACTTTTTATTATACAGCTTCAAAAGTTATGATTTTTTACTTTAAAAGAAGATTAATTGTATATTAAGAAAAATCAGAATTGTTTTGTAGATATTGAGTCGTGCCAGATCAGGCCTGATTTATTTAATTTTTGTTGGGCCGGGTCTCATTTCACTCATTTTTGTACAGGTCGGGCAACTTTTAATTTTTACACTAGACTGGGTTTGGTTAAGATAGCTTTCGGTCAGGCCAGACCTGGAAATTGCGGCCCGTTCAGATCTCTACAGCAAAGTAGCCTGTTTTCTTCATGTTGGAGGGATAATAGTGAGATCCAGACTCTCTTCAGATTTTATTCCTTCTTCCGAAACTTCCCTTCTTGTTTTACACCTTTTCTGCAGATACCCTAAATAAGAGAAAAAAAGGAGGGGAAGTGGACTTTTTAATTTGTTATTATTGCAATTTGTTTAAATAAATGTATTTTACATTTAATTTAATTTTTACAGCTGACGATGATACTCATTTAGTGCCCAGTGATATGAGCAATGAATGTATTGCCCAAGCATGGTTTCGAATGCTACACACTCTTGGTAATCCTGTTGATCTATGCAGACCTGAAGTTATCAGTCAAACTCCAAAATTTTATCATTTTGCCTTGAGTAGTGAGATGGTAATTGATCCATGTCAGCATCCATGTTTGGCCTTACTTCCACAAATATTTTATAAGGCTATGAAAGGGATTTCTACCCTGGTTGATGTATTTTTAGGTAAGTATAGAAGTTCTGTTTATCAGATGGAATTCTTTTTCTTGTTTTTATACTGTTAAAAAGGCACTAAAAAGTCTAGGTTCTTTTCCAACAGCATCCTAGGTTTTTACCAACACCATTGTCGCCAAGTGCAATAGTTGGCACAAAATAAAATTTGCATGAAATAAAACATTTTTTTTTAAATAACATTGTTGGTACAAAAGTGAGAATTAAAAAAGTACACCATTTAAAAATTATAGACTTTCACAAACTATTTTATTAAATCAATACAAATATATAGTTGAAGTAAAAGAGCAATTAAATATTATACAATAAAGTAATAAAATAAAACTCAATTTAAACTGCAGTCATGAAATTGTAAAGATCTCTTAGCACTCCAATAAACATTTCATTTTTTGAATGAAGCCATTCATCATTTTTTTATCAAAAACTTTTTTTATGCATAATTCCAAAGTCCTGAAACAATTTTATTGCAGCTTCCTCATCAGCAGGTAACTGTCAAATGATAAAATCTCTCAGTGTCAGTAATAAAATGTAAGCTATAATTTAATAATAAATGTTTTCTTTTCAAAAAATAGCAAATTAAGATGTTTTGCAAGGCTACTATTAAATGATAATGATAATAAAATGATTCATGTTCAATAAATAGAAAATCACAATGCTTGGCACGAAGTGCAATAAATTTCTTTGCATGTCCAGGGTTGAAATAAATGATGCATTAGCATACATTTTGACATGGTGTTTATATAATGAAAAAATACCAGTCTTATAAAATGTGTTTTAGTTAATTTGTGTCATGAAATTTGATAATGTAGTAATACAGCAAAAGAATCTCAGAAAATGAAAAAATATATTATGTGACAGTATTTTTCCATACATGTTTAATGATTTGTAAAATAATTTGTAATTTGTAAACTGGTATTGATGAACATATAGCATATATCAAATACAATAAGGGAACTACAGCTTTGGCCAGACTATATAACAAAGAACCTTTACAGATTGATTTTTAAAATAGTAGAATAATTTATCCATCCAGATTTTATTTGCCATCCATTATCTGAGGATCAATAGAGATATTTTTACGCGATTAGAATATATGCAATGATTCAGCTTCCATGGAATTACCTAAAATTTGGAAAGTGATACTTTGCAGAATAAGAAACAACTAGCTGTTTAACCCATACTACGCACGGGAGTTCATGTTCAATAACTATTCGATTTAGAAAAATATTTTTCTACTACTGTGCATTTTTTTAATGAAATTTAATTTATCATGTTGCTATGGCAGCAGACGATAAAACAAAGTCTTTGGCATAAGGGAATAAATAGAATAAAAAGTTTTGATGTTTGTGATAAAATATGTTTCTTTATTTTTTTTAAAAAAAGGTAATAATTAAGTGCAATTAAATAATCTCTAATTATTTGCATGTGAGGTAAAAGAATTATCATACTAACCGCCACAGCTTCTTAGTATTGCAGCGTTGTGTATGTAATATGAACATCTCACTTTGCACTAAACATTTAGAACTGGTTAGAACTCACGCGATTACTGGTTGAACATAAAAAAATGGCAAAAATTCGTCAAAAACATTAAGAATTTTTTTTTAATTTTTGAATTTTTTGCCCCAATCGTTCATGGGCCCCTATCAGTAACCCGTGTGCCAAATTTTGTAGCCTTGTGCCCTGTGGTTTTTGAGGTTACATAGATACGCGCACGGATTTTAATAGGGTAGATAGAAGGAAATAATTCACATTCACAATTGTCCATTTTTAGTGTAATTATTGCACTTGATTTCATTATACATGATGTTGGGATTTTTGTTTACCAGTTTCCTTTTAAAAAAATTTGCGAAAATATTTGTATCAACGTAGATCTTGAGAATGTCGCGTCTGAGTGATGAAACATGTAGGTCTGAATAAAGGTATTTATACGCCTTTTAAACTTGGACTCATGCCAAATTTCTGCACAGACAAAACCCCTAAAGTTGTCCATAAATTGCTGTCTGTGGATAAGAGTAGAATTTTTTTAACTTATATACCCATATGAATTTTAAAAATTGTATAACTTAAAAAAATTATTTTTTACTAGAACCTTAAAGCTATAAAAAATTTGTTATTTATTTATTGTTATTATTATTTTAATATACATAACATTTATGGATTTTCTGCCCTTTTTTACTTGCTCTGACTGCAAAGGAGGGTAATGTTTTTGACCGTGGACTGTATAGCATTCTTATTTTTCTGACCAAATGGGAACATGTGTATAGATTTTACTAAATGTTGTGCCAAAATATTTGTCTTCGCTTTCAGAGTGTCTATAAATGGTTCTATTGAAATGTATATACTGGAAATTTAACAATTTTTTAATACTAATCATAATAAATAAATAAAAAACAAATTAAAGACAAAATTAGAAATGAACCCTATTGTACAACTCTAAATATTGAAATAATAATTATATCATAAATATGGTATCATTGTGCTTTTCTTTTGTGTTGTTTTCATTCAGTTTGAAGTAATTTGGTGTAATGTCATATGTCATTTTTCACAGTCAAGTTTTTTTATTACTAATAAATTGTTACTTGCTTTAATAGGTATAGCTCAACTTGATGTAGAAGAAACAACTCATATTCCTCGAACTTATTCAGCCCCTTCCCAGGTACCTCCATCCTCTTCTACTCCACCTCACAACAGAAGAGGTTTTAGCAAAAATCTTCAGAAGGATGCTGCTTCCAAGGGTGTGTAATTTAAAAATCTGTATTAATAAATTTGAAATGTATTTGCCACTATAATGTTGTATTATGAACATCTCTATGAATGGGTTTCAATAGGAATTCTTCATATATAAAAGCGCAAAGCATTTGACTTTCATCAACACTTCCGGGATGACCGCTTCACTTTTTATATACCAAGCGTCCATTTCAGTACTTTTATGTTAACAGGGCGTAGGTGATAAATTGACAAATATTGTTCCATTGCCATAATTTTTTTTTAAATATAAACTTATCACTCATTTTATTTAAAACACATAGCTTTCATTTAAAACACATATATCAATCGGTACTACTTTGTTATCCCGTCCACCAATTTAGCAAATTATATAAATCGCCAAATTATGCAAATTGACATAATTTTTATTTTAAATAACGAAAGAAAAAATAAATTAGTATAACATTAATAAAAATACAAATAAAACTTCGAAATAAAAATCACTTGATGACGTAAACACGAGTAACTTGCTTAAAGTCAAGCGAATGTGACATTTACGATCTACCATTATTGGCATTTAATCTTATAGTTTGACGATAGATTTTTAGTCAACGGGATAACAAAATAGTACCTATAGAACTAATTTAAAATATACTTCTTTCATCTCTAATAATAGAATCTTAATTAAAGAGCATGTTAAAATAAATCTGGATTTAAATTAGGGATGTAACGAATATTCGGCCACTATTCGGTATTCGGCCTATTCGGCCGGCCGAATACCTGTGGCCGAATAGTGGGACATTTGACCGAATACCTGTAGCCGAATAGTGGCATATTTGGCCGAATATTTTAAGATATTTGGTTAGATATGTTCCAGAAAATCAAAACAAAATACAGGCAAAGTTCTTTAATCCGCACAAGTTGGTACCAAAGGTTGTGCAGATTAGGGAATATTGCGGATTATGGAGTATTATGGATTATATGTCTTTTTCTTATTTCTGGACACTATTTTAAATATGATATATAATAATTAATTTAATATGCTATCTCAAAAATTGCATTTTTCAAATTCTTGTATTAAAAAATTGATTGTATTCACTTTATATTTAAATTTTTCAGATATTTCTTTTAAAAAATCCTTTTTGGATCAAGAATTTGTAAATTTGTTTAATTGTTTACATTCATTAAGCAATGCGAATTATAGGAAATTGCGGATTACGGGAGTGCGGATTATAGATCCTTGACTGTATGATTTTAAATATTTTCGACAAACAATATTAAAAATTATACCTAAATACATTAATTATTATAAGAAAAAGATCTCATTCTGAAATATGGGGTGGAAGAAGTATTATGAGGGGCTTGTTAATTTTGAGAGAAAGAAAAGAGAAAAGTATATCTTGGTAGCAGAAAAGAATATATAATATTTTAATGGAATGAATAATTATATTTTAAGAAAATAACCTTTTTTTTTTTGACATACAGAGTGTAAATTTACTAAGTTTAAGTTGCATGAAAAAGGATATAAAAAGACAGAGGACACATGCAAGTTCTTATTTTTAGGGGGTGAAAAGATTTTACTAAAATAAAAAAAGTTTCATTTTTACAGAGGTAATGAGTTCTATTTTAGATAGTATATACATATAAATTACTAGAACTATCTATGGATTAAATAAAAAATTATGAATTAAATTATTATTTACATTTTTAAAAGTCATATGTTATCTTTAAAGTATTTTTTAAGACATTTAAAGAATAACAAAAAATACATTCAGCTGTTATGATTTTTGAAAACTCAAACAAAAAATTAATTTCAATTAGTCCTTAATTTAATTTTTTATTTTAAAATTGAAAAAAAAAATTAAACAATTAAAATAAAAGTCATTTATATTAAAGTCAGTATTCGGCCGCCGAATATTCGGTATTCGGCCTAAAACCTGGCCGAATATTCGGTATTCAGCTATTCGGCCAAATCACTATTCGTTACATCACTAGTTTAAATATATTTTTCTCTTCCCTCCTAAACAGTTCTGTTTTCCGCCATTTACAAATGTTGATAGGGGGACCCCCCTCTTAGAAAAAAAATTGAATTTCAAGCCTTGTAGCTGTATGTTAATCTAATTGAAAAAAAAAATTAATTTCAGGTACTCAAAAAACTGGTTTGATCTCAGGTTTGACTTCAACTAAATCATTAGCAAATCCATCCCCACATGCTCCTCAAACTCAACAGCACACACCTCAGCAGTCTCCTATTTCTACCCCAACTACAACTTCTGCTCCTCCACTTCGTCCTCCTTTATCTCCGTCTCGTCCAAAATGCAATTCTGTTTTGCATTTGTTTGGAACTTGGCTCTTTGAGGCTGCTTTAGTTGGTTCAGATATGACTTCGTTTACATCAAGTTCTGATCGTAAGTCTTTTAATATATTTATTTAATTGCTTATTTTATATGCAGAAATTTTCCCATAATGTGTATGTATATTTTTGTACTATATCCCACATGCAATGTTGTCAAGTGCTCTGTAATTTCTAGAGTTTCTTTGCTGTAGTAGAAAGAATCCAAAACTCTGCATATTGATGATCATCTGCTCTAAAAAATTAAGAAATGTTCAAAAAACAATTTCTCTGTGAAGAGGGGAAAAAACTTTGCATGGGAAATTTTTACACATTTTAATGCTTATTCTGTTTTGACTTTATTGATGTTGATATGTGATATTGGGTATATTGACTCCAAGAGCATTGTAATGAATTCAAGATAATTAATTAATAGATAATTATCTCAAATTCACATTTGAAATCTTAAAACCCATACACCCAACATTACACCATGGCCGGAACGACAGTTACAGTACATCGCACTATGAAAAGTGTAATTAAAACCATCAAAATTTTTATTTATCCCTTTTTCATTAATTCCTTCACTTGCAATTAAAATCATAATAAATACTTCTTTAAATCCCATTTCTACTTTAGTAAATATTTACGTTTATTCTATTTATCTTTTATTTTGAGAATCGAGCTGAAATTAAGAGCATTAAAATAATTAATCTCACCCTTCAAAGATCTTCAAGATATACCTAAAATAGTATTCTTAAAACATGCAAAAATATAATAAACACATCAAAGAAATAACTTTCAATGAATATTTATTTACTATGTTTTATAATTGAATATACGCATTGGTGGGATTCAGCCGGTTTGCACCACTTGTTAATTTGTATCGAGTTTGGCAAACCGGTTGTTAAAATTATACTTCAAATGTAAAAATCACGTTTAAATTTTTTTCAATGCTTATCGGCACAATAGCGTTTTCTAACCATAACACTGTGACATGTTCGGATTTGTTTAATTTAATAAAATGTTACACTTGCAAAAAAAAAAAAAAATTCCATCAGTCCTGTAAGGAGCAAATTTTGGGATACAACTTGACAGCCTAGGCTAACCCTAAAACAGTGGTGTAGTCGAGGAGGGACGCGGGGGGACGGCGTCCCCTCACTTATTTATTTTATCTTGAGCGTCCCCTTACTTTATATTTTCAAGGGGGACGCTAAAGACGCGGGAGGACGCAGACTTTCCAAACTTAATTTTTTTTTAAAAATGAACACACCATAAATTAACAATTTTAGAAATAAGGTATTGATTTTTAATGCTTCTCAACAAAGTTGAAAGTGTTTACTGTGCTGGTTCGCCTATTCACATTTTAACTTCCATAAGTTTGTTTGTATTGCAGCAAAATTTTATATATATTTTTAAGGTTCAATGTAGTACATCACTATTGTAAATGCTGTGTATAGCATCAGTATTTCGTTTACGCGAAAACAAAAAGAGGGTTCTTCCATAGTACGCTTTATTGGCAGAAATTGTTTGAAATAGACATTACTGTAGTTATAATATTTTAAATATAACGAAAATGACATTTGAAATTCGTTACATGTTCCCTATCGAAAATAGCATTTATCGTTCGTTTACAGTAGTGGTGCACAACCTTTTTAAGCGAAGGGCCACTTACAAAAAATATCTGGGTTGTCGAGGGCCACATCAGTAACATGGAGATAATTCTGTTTCGGGGAAGGGATATGTGGCCTATAATCACATAAAAAATATGGTTTCAGAGGGGAGGGGGAGTTTTACCCCTGTAGGTTCCCTTACACAGTCAACATATCCAATTCAGTTGGCAAGAATATATCAACAATTTATATTTGTATATATAACAGAGATATAGCAAGAATTATTTTCAAGGAGTGATAATATTCCTTAACTTTATTCGGGGGAGTAAATTTTGTTTTATTAAAAGTGCTAAAAAATAAACATAGGTGTGGAAATGGCTAGTGCCGAAAAAAAATGTGAACTTCATGAGCGAAGGTTGGAGAAGGAGCCGATCAAATTAATTTAAGATTTTTCTGCACCAGATCAACGAAATGTGATATTTTTCCGTGCCTGATCGACGAAATTCGCTATTTTTCCGCACCAGATCGACTAAATTTGCAATTTTTTTCGCTCCTCATCGACAAAATTCTCGTTTTTTCCGCACCCGATCAACGAAATTCGCAATTCTTAACTGACCCTGCCGAAATTTGTAATTTTTTCCCGTGGCAAATTAGCGAAATTCGCATTTTTTTCTCGCGATAACGGACAAAACGAACGCAGCCGCTTAACAAAATTTTAAATTTTTCTCCACATCATCGACAAAATTTGCTATTTTTCCTTGCCCGATCAATGAAATTTGCGATTTTTCAGTGTCTGATCCACAAAATTCGCTATTTTTCCGTGCCCAATCAACGAAATTTGTGATTTTTCCGTGTCTGATCCACAAAATTCGCTATTTCTTTTCGTGTTCGACCAACGAAATTCATGATTTTTCGAAGCCTGATGGACAAAACGCCATTTTTAAGTGCTCGATTGATGAAATTTTTGATTATTACATGCTTGATCGACAAAATTTCCGATATTTTCACACCCGATCAATGAAAATCGCAATTTTTTTCTTGCGATAAACAGACGAAACACGCGATTTGCACCAACGACTCCGATGTCGATCAACGAAATTCGAGAATTTTTCTTTCCTAATCAACAAAATTCGCGATTTTCCCGAATCCAATCGACGAAATTCGCTATTCTTGACTGGCTAACGAAACATGCAAATTTTTCAGTCGGCAAATTGACGAAATTCACGTCTCGTCTACAAAGTCATGTTTTTTTTTTTTTTTTTTTTTTGGCAGCCAATCAACAAAATTTGCAATTTTTTGCGCCTGATCGACAAAATTTGCGATTTTTCCATTCCCGATCAACAAAATTAGAGATTTTTCCGAGCCTGATCAACAAAACTCTCAATTTTTCTGTGTCCGATTGACTAAAATTGCAGTTTTTGGCAACTCATTGAAAGAATTTGCGATTTTTCCGTGCCCAACAAAAGAAATTTGCAATTTTTCTGAACTTCATTGACAAAAATCGCAATTTTCCATGTACGAACAGAAGAAATTGCAATTTTTCTGCACCTTATCGACAAAAGTCGAGATTTTTCCGCGTCCGATTAACGAAATTTCCTATTTTTCTGCATCCGATCAACGAAATTCGCAATTTTTCCAAGTGTCATCGGCAAAACTCGCAATTTTTTCTCATCCGATCAACAAAATTCGCAATGATTCTGCGTCATATCAACGAAATTTGCGATTCTTAATTGACTGACGAAATTTTCAGGTTTTGCCGCGGCAAATTGATGATTTTTTTTTGCGACCATATAGACAAAAATTATAATTTTTTCCAGTTATAAATTGATGCAATTCGCTAGCCACACGTTAACCCATCACGGGCCACAGGTTGTGCATCCCTAGTTTACAGGGACATTAAAAAATATTACCAAGCACCACGATCCTTTAATGATAATTATTTGAAATGCATGGAATACTATGGAAAATGTCTCACGAAACATTTATAGTATATTTACAAGACCAGACAAAAGAATCCATGACATTGTCATTTATGGCTTCAGCCTGAAACGTGTTTTTGATTATATTATAAGACTCCCAACACATTTTATTCCCCCAAAAGTATGAAGGGGGTCGTTTTCATATTAAAAAAGAACTTCAAGGAACCATTTATATTTAAAAAAGGGCACTAAAAGGGTCCAATTGTCAAAAAATAATGCACCGAGTTTTTCTAAATATGCAAGCAAATTTTTTAAAAATATCCTAGAAAATATGTCAATTTGTTGTCTTTATAAAGATAGTCGTTAAGCAATGTACACAACTGCAAGAAGATAGAAAGTGTTCAATATTGAGCACTCATCTTCATAATTGTCCTTAAAGAAGTACGAACTTTTAATTCAAATTGTTGAGTATTAAAATTTTAAATTAATTTAACATATACAGTAAAGCCCCGATTATCCGCGAGCGGTGCAGCTTATCCGCGAAGTGAAATTTTTTAATTCAAGCCAACAGAGAGGAAAATCCAATAAGCCCTACTAATAAATACACTGCTCAAAACAATTAAAGGATATTTGAAGTTTTATATAAAATAAAGATATAAACAAAATTTTTTTTGCCGAAAATAGAAGAAGAGAATCACAAATGCAAATTTTTCTGGTTTTCAAACTGTGGAGTATGCAAATTTTGAGTTCGGCGTCAAAAACGTCGCTTCAGCGGCAGCGAATGAAATTTGACTTTCAACTGGATAAAAGAGAATGAAGACAAGGATGATCAGCATTCAGTGATTGCTTTGTTTCGATGAGTACGATGTCTCAGCGAAGTCATTTGACAGATTCAGAAGCTTTGAGAATTGTTGGTAGGTTAGAAGGGGGCCAAACTCAAGCCGAAGTAGCGCAAGCCATTGGAGTGTCACAAAGTGTCATTTCCAGGATCTGGAACCGTTTTTTGGAGTGTGGATGTGCAGGCTGAGGACCAGGGCAAGGTCGTAGACGGGCAACAACGCCCAATGAAGATCGGTATTTAGCGTTAACAGCTCGGAGACACCGAACCATGAACGCTACTCTTCTCCAACAACACCTTCGCTCGGCTACAGGCACCACGATTTCAACTCAGACTGTCCGAAACCGGCTCCATGCTGTAGGTCTGTATGCTCGCCGACCGATGGTATGTGTTAGATTAACATCAAGGCATCATCGCGACCGCAGGGAGTGGCAACCGAGCATGTAAACTGGAGGAGAAATGAATGGAGCAATATTCTGTTTTCTGACGAGTCCCGTTTTTCTGTGCATCCGGATAATAGGCGTATTTTCATCTGGAGGGACCGTGGCAGTAGGAATAATCCTGCGTTCATGCACGAAAGTGTCAGATTTGGCAGTGGAGGAGTGTTGGTGTATGGTGGCATCTCCATTGACGGGCGCACTGACCTCTACATCATTCGAGATGGAGCTCTGACTGGTCGCCGATATAGGGATGAGATCCTCAGACCTATTGTAGCCCCTTACGCTGCAGCAATCGGAGATAACTTCATTTTAATGGACGATAACTGCAGGCCACATCGTGCAAACCTGGTGGAGGATTTCCTTTTCGAGGAAGGAATCGATCGAATGGAATGGCCAGCGTGTTCTCCAGACATGAATCCAATCAAGCACGTTTGGGACACTCTAGGAAGACGAGTTTCTGGCCACCAACAACCCCCACAAACTCTCCAAGAACTGGAAAGAGCTCTTCTGGAAGAGTGGGGCAGAATACCCCAACTCGTCATTAATAGCCTCATTGAGTCCATGCCTCAAAGATGTTCAACGTTGCTGGCCGCCCGTGGAAACCATACCCCCTACTGAAAATGATTTTCTTTGAAGAAAACACCTTTTCTTATTCTTTTTTTCTCATATGCACAAATTGTGTTTTTTTCCTTTAGTACAGAAATGCGCAATGAAATGCATTTTTTTCTGCCAAACATGTGTAATTTATTCTCATATAACCTACTATGTCTGTCGACCATGTATCAATCAGCTAAACAGTTTACCAGATACAAAATCCACTTAAAACTGCAATATCCTTTAATTGTTTTGAGCTGTGTATAAACAGAAAAATTCATGTATTCGAAAATAATAGAAGTATATTACTAGATTCGGTCGCCGTGTTTGAAATATCAGATATAAAGTCTTGATGTCTTTTCTTGATTTTATTAACCAAACGTAAACACGGCAATTAAAATAATTAACAATTAAATAAGACTATTATGATAAATTCCAGGAGAGCATACCAAGAATAACTTCATTTTCAACATAAAAATTATTCCATACTAAAAAAAAACAACAGTTTACAATTTAGAATAAAGAAAAGGTGTTTCCATGCAAGAAGCAAAAACAAGTGACTGATTTTTAAAAAAAGGTGTAACTCTGCTCTTTTTGTACAGTATGTATGGCATTGTTTCTTGTTCACTGTTCTTTATTTTAGTGATTTAGATGTAAAGCAAAGGTTTCTGATGTACTGTGCATATGTATTTTAAACGTTTTATTATGTTTTTCGTAAAATAAAACAAAATTTTTGTGTTGAATTTTTTGGGGTTTTTTTCGTGTTTGCACCCCATTTTCAATATTTTTCGGGTTATCCGCGGTACTCTTGCCACTCAATTCCGCGGATAATCGGGGCTGTACTGTATATTGTTAATTATTAACCTTAAACATTAAAATTTTTAATTTAAATTTTAGTTCCTTTCTACACAAAAACTGAGATAAGCTATGATGTTCATCAAAAAAAGCATAGTATGGCAACGTATCCTGGGAAGAGATCAAAACCAATATTGCATCAACAATTATTCATAATCATCTTGCATATTAAATTTGATGAAATTCCATCCCAAACATGCGGAGATCTGGTTATGATGGAAATCGTTAAAAATGCAACACAATAGCACCGCCTGTTGGGCGAAATACACAAAACCTAATCAGCATCAATTTATGTCAAGGGTTAAGTGAATGTGAAATTTCATACCAGAGATGCTGAGATATAGATATGTAAATTGTGAAAATTGCTGCAATTTTCACAATTTGCAGCATAGCAATGCCACCTGTTAGACCATATACACCAAAACCTGATTAGCACTTGTATGTGCTAAGGTCTAATTAAATATGATATTTGATTAAATTCTATGTTTTAGTTTTTGAAGTGGAGTGGCTAGGTTATAAAATATGTGTCATATACAGAGAGAAATTTTCAAAAAATTGACAAATCATATTCAGGTCAGCCTAAAACGTGTAAATCCATCAAAAAGATTTCAATACTTTCTTCTGATAAAAATATGTTTAAGAAGTATAACAAAAACAAGAATAAATTTTAATTAAAATTTCCTTTAATAAAGGGATATGCTTCTACATCAAAAACGAAAACAAAACTAAATCTAAAATAATAAAAACTGAGTTTGGTGTGTGTGGTATATATGCTGAAAAGACTGCTGCTCATACAGTTACAAGATGGAGGATGGAGGCGACGTACATTTATGTCTAAAATTATGCACTTCAAAGCCAGTTTTCGGATTTTTTCAATTTGATTTTTTTTGAGATTTTTAACCTTTTTTTTTTTCATTGTCGTTCACGGGGATTTTTTTCACATTAATAAAAGGAATTCAGTTTCAGTTTTTTAGTCCAATAGTAGCCAATTTTGTCCTCTTTACCACCTTTTTCAATAAAGTTTATTCAGAATTTGTACAGCGATTTATTTTTGGAGAATTTTTTATGCGAATTTCAGCCTTTTTTTTTCGCGTTTCGTTTCAATTTTATGACATTCGAAAAAGGAATTTGGTTTCAAACTCTTAGCCCTAATGTAATAGATTTCGTCCTTTTGCAATTGCGCCCTCAGATGGGGATTTTTGCCGATTTTGACCGTTTTTTTTTCATTCCTCGACACAATGTTTTAGCCCACTTTAATAAATTTTGTCTTGTGTGATTTTTATGAATTTTTAACGGTTTTTATACATTTCGCCATGATTTTTCCACATTAGTAAAAGAAATCCTGTTTAAATTTTTTAGTTCCATTATAGTAAATGCTGTCCTCTTTTCAATAAAGTTTATTCGGAATTCGCACAGCGATTTTTGAATCTTTCACAATTTTTTTATGCAATTTTTAGAGTTTTTTTTTACCTGCTCCAATCTTTTACTGCAGTTTAACATATTTCGTCCTCTTTTCAATAAATTTGTTTCGGAATTCGTACCGTGATTTTTGATTTTTTTTTTTTTTTTTTGTCATTTGGTTTCAATTTTCTAGTAGTTTAATGTAGTAAATTTTTTCCTCTGCGATTTCTGAATTTTTAGTGATTTTTAATGCGATTTTCATTGAGTTTAACGTTTTTCCGCATTCCGTGGCGATTTTTTAACATCCATAAAGGAATTTCTATTACAATACTATACCATGCAAGCCCACTATAGTAAATTTTGTTCTCTACAATTTTTGCAGTTTTTACATTCTGCGGCGATTTATTCACATTAGTATTTTTTTTTTTTTTTTTTTTTTTTTTTTTTTCAGTCATCATAAAAGGACGAAGTGGACCAAAGGGGACCTTTTTCTAAAAAGGGAACTTTAGGGCAAAAGGGTTACATTTGAGAGCTCTGCATTATACATTTATATATATATATATATATATATATTATGCTGAACAAAACATTAACTAGGTATGTAAATGATATTTGTATACAGAGTCACACACACACACAAAAAAAATAAATAAATACACTACCATCTATGGCCAGATATTTATTGAAATGCATTTTGCAGCTGATTTAAATTTTAGTGTGTTATCTGATGCGCATATAATTATTAATTTTTATATACGGCCACTCAAAATAATTCAAGTGAATACCATTGATAAACAATTGTTGCTTGATGTTTGCTATGGCTAAACGAAATTTTATTTTTGATAAAAATGGCTATACATGCTTTTTCATCATACATTATTGCTCTAAAATTAATTTTACAAGCATTTGTAAATAATTAATATATTGGCCGGTATACAGGTGTACTATAAAGATTGATCTTTAATTTTATACCTTTTGGCTATAAATAGGTAATGTAGACTATAAAAATGCTTAAAATACGATAATAAAATAATATTGAAATATCATGACAGTGAAATAATATTCTCGTTAATTAAAAAAAAAAAAAAAAATGAATGCAATTTTTTTAAAAAACTTTTATGCGACTCTTCTATTTAAAATTTGTGAGTTAGAAAATTTTATTTTTGCTGCAACAAAATCATTAAAAAACTACTTACTCCAAGCTAAAACCACAGGCTCACTCGAAATTTGGAAAATGGAAAATCATAGAATGGCTACTGACACGTAATCTAGAAAAGTATAAAGAGTTGAGAACTTTTATGAGAGCTTTTTTGAAAAGTTCTCTGACAGAGGAAAGTAATGCATATTATTAAACTGTGACAAAATTAAATATATTGCTGTTGTTTTAAAATATTTTTTCAATTTTATTTAAATATTTAATTAAAAAAATTTTAAACATTTTTTTAAAACTTCAAAACTAATTTATTAGGAAAATGCTTCTTAAACAACTCATCTAGTACAAATGTAAGTGTCATTCGGTATCGAAACTCTTCTTCAAAAAGCTATCTTTTTAAAATTTCTGCTCGACTCTTTAGTCACTTTATAGAATGCCATCAATTCAAATAAATTTATAATTAGAGTAGATTTTATTCTTATTAATAATGTGGTAACATTCACTGCGCCGATTCACACATTCAAATTTCAATCCTATTTCATTCTGTCAATCAGAATAACTACGCATTAAAAATAACTTCTATGTCAAATTTAATATTCTCAGAAGAATAGCAACTTTAGGTTTTCAGCTCATTTCATCATTTCAAATTTTTTAAAAGCCGTTCTTCGTGAGCATCACCTTGTTAATAACTATACTGCTATATTTATTTTCTAGTCTCTTGTAGAAAACAGCTTCAGATAAAACGTGATTAGATGATTTTAAAGGGCTTTCCCATCAATTCACCATATTAAAATTTTAATAATAATTAAAAAAAACATTTTAAGCGAGCATGTAAGTCTTGAAAATACAAAAGTGCCATGTTTTATGTTTCTTGAAAAATCGTGATGAAAATGAAATTTTAGAATCTTCTTTCCGCATTTCACACCGTTAAAATTCTAATTTTTGAAAAAAAAAAAAAAAAAAAAAACAAGTATTGCATTTACATGTTAGAAGTAACATATACTTACTAATTTAAAGTTTTTATTTGAAGTTTTTTTTTAAAGAAATCTTGATGAAACGCAATTTTTGGAAATGTTCTGTAAAAGGATATTTATCTATTTCCATTCTTTAAAATTCATATTTTTAAAAAATTCGATTTGGGTCAGCTTTTGAGTACTAAACGTATTCTTTGGGCCAATAAAAGTCACTATTTATCGATTATCTTCGGCCTCAGTCACATTTTTTTATATTTTTTTCTCACGTAAACAGTACTTATTTGTTATTGCTGGTCAAAAAAAGGTTTTAGATGCGTAAAACGTGTCGAATTTCTTCCAAATTAGAGTTTGGACAGTGGCATATATTCTCAGAATATTAAATAGTCTATTCATCATGTTTAGTCATGAAATAAGGTTTTAAATTTTTGAAATCTATAGCAAGATATTTAGTGTCCAAAAGAAAGTAATTAAATTAATTTTAATTTAATTTTTAAATTTCATTTTAAATTTCATTTTTCAATTACTTTTCTCTGCAATTGAAAATGAAAAGAAAGATTCAAAATAAAGTTTGCCTGGTATGTCATATAAATCCTAATGTTCGAAACTATGAGCGTCTCCCCACTTTTTCCCACAGGACTACACCACTGCCCTAAAAATATAGCATGCTTATTGAAAATTACAATAGCTACTTATATTCGAATAAATTGCTGCTTTGCTTTGGCTGCTTCTTTTGAAAATATACGGAATGCTCCCTGCTATTGCTGATCAATAGCTAATGGCTAATTCTAGTGGTGGGATTCAGCCAGTTTGCACCGGTTCATTAATTTGTATAGAGTTTGGCGAACAGGTTGTTAAAATTATACTTCAAATACAAAAATCACGTTTACATTTTTTTCAATGTTTATCTGCACAACTGTGTTTTCTAACTATAGCACTGTGACATGTTCGGATTTGTTTCATTTAATAGAATAATGTTTCATTTGCACACAAAAAAAATTCCACCAGTCCTGTAAGCAGCAAATTTAACTTTAAAAAATCATATAAGAAATCTTGAAGATTTGAAGAATTTTGGGATACAAATCAGCAGCCTAGGCTAACCCTAGAAATATAGCATGCTTATTGAACATGAAAATAACTATTTATATTCGAATAAAAGGCTGCTTTGCTTTGGCTGCTTATGTTGAAAATATATGGAATGTTCCCTGCTATCGCTGATCAATAGCTAATGGCTAAATCATTACATTTAGTGGTATACTTCTAACTGCATTTTTTAAAAATATTGTTCTTCATATCTTAGAAATCACTTAGATCAAAATAGTTATTTTCATAAATGTATAAAATTTTAAATTTTTGTAAGATCCCTGAGTTCTACAAGTTCTATTTAGAAAAATATTTCCCATGCTCTAACAAATGAAAAAACATTGTATGGTCTAAACTTGCCGAGTAAGGATGTCTTACGAATTTCCAGCGTTGTCTGGCACGTTTTATTTTTACCAAAAAATTGTAAAAATTCCTAAAATTCTAAATATCATAACTTGAGAAGTTTTGGTTGTGCAAAAATTTGTCTCACTTGTTATAGCATGGATAATGTTTTTCTAAATATGTTATAGGACACAAAGGACCGCATAAAATTTAAATTTTGTAAATTTTTTTAAAGTAAAAATGGTTTCTAAGATGATAAAGAACAATATTTGAAATATTTTTAAAATGAGAAGTAAGTATTATAAATTTAACGATTCAAGAATTACCTCTTAGTCAGCGATAAGGAGGGACGCTCTGCACATAACTGATAGTGCCTTGATAACTGTATATTTTATCTTGTCTTTCAAAACCACACGAACAAGAAGTATAAGCATAAAAATATATAATTTATGTAAGATCATAAATGTTTTAGTGACCTCGGGAATATGCTGTTTAAAAAAGTAATGAATTTAAAAAAATGATAGGCTACTGAACTCTAAGCATTTGAATGGTAGTTGTAGTCAGTTTGAATATAGGAATAAATTATCTGGGAGCACGGCAGTGCGTCCGCCAAGTTCGCACAAGCCGTAAGCTACCTTTTCCTGAACCATTTTGGCATACTTTTCATCCCTTCATAACGTCGTTTTAGGGAGAGATATAGAAATTTTTCTTTTATACACATGTTTGTATGATCAAACTGAACTAAGGTTCCACGATTTCATGTTTCTATATTTAGTAGTTTTCGAGATATTAAATTCCGAAAAAGCGCTTTTTTGTCACTGACTCACTTCGCATCATCAAATAACTAATGTACTTCTAAAAGTCGTAGAATCTTGAAATTTCACAAGCAAGTCGGGTTTGTAGCACAATTAACCAGAAAAATCTGAAAACACAGAATTTCCGCCTCTAAACCCTTCAAACAGGGGGTGTTGATTTGGCCGTAAACAGTTCCTTAACACATTCAATTGTGCCAATGTTGGTCGCCAAAACTCGATTACAGTGTTTTGAAGGGGTCACGTAATTTCAAGCAGAATAAAATTTTATGTATATGCTTTTCCAAAGATGTTTGTTAAATAAAAAAAAATGAATATACCTAAAAATTTTAATCGGTATAGGTTATGATATATTTACGATATTAAAACAATAAAACATTTAACAAAATATAACCACAATTCGGTACGTTTGCGATATAGTAGCCTTGGTGAAATAGAGAAAATAGCCTTGACGAAAAAATAAATTTGATAATAACGTATTTTCTGGCAACCTATTTACTGTGTCATATACACAAGCAATTTTTTCCATATCTATACAATTTATTTAATCAAAGGAACCCGTTTATTTATTTTCATATACCAACATAAATAATTTGTATATAAAAAACAATATTTTATACATGTATAAATAAAATGTTTAGATGTATATAAATACATATGTAAATAGCATAAAACATAGCATAAATAGCATATGTAATAGCTGACCGGGTTCATCAGATTTGTTTTCGTAGTTGTTTATATCATTTGGCAACATATCTCAGTTTCTGAAGTCCGAATTGCGCCAAGATTTTTTTTAAATGCCAAGTTCCCTATAGTGGAAAAATATCTTAATTCCATATGAAAGTTTAAAAATCTCCTTTTAATTAAATGAAATGTGTAACTAATAAACTGTCTTTAACGATGTGCGACAGATGCGGCGTCCGAAGTCCGCTGCTAATGTTATTACATTGTATTATTAGCCTACTTACTGTTAATTTATTGTTAATTTTAAACCTGTAAAAGAAAGATTATAGTTATAGATAAGATATATTGGTCGCCAAAACCCGATTATAGAAAATTAGCCTGAGTTATAAAGGTGTTATATGATTTCAAGCTGAATGAATTTTTATATGCTTTTACAAAAATCTTAAGGCAAATCTTTCAGTTTATCTGCCCATCTTGCTATCTTTTACATCCTTAAAACAAAATTTATTAAAGACCGGGAGATCATCACCCCATCGAGTTGACGGCTGAAATTTTAGGATTAGTTAAAAATCGATTAGCGTATTAAAATGTAACTCGCCTCCCAAGCCATATCTTTGTGGAAACCATCTACAGACCCGATTTTACCAGTTAATTGGTGGATTTTCCATTGTGTTTTCCTGCACCCATTCCTCCATGTTTCCATACTTTTGGATGCAGGAAAATACAATAGTAAACCTATCAGTCAACCACTAAAATTAGGTCTTCAGGTGGTTTCTACAAAGATATGACTTAAAAGGCCAGTTGCATTTTAATATGCTAATCTAGTTTTAACTAATCCTAAAATTTCAGGTGTAAACTTGATGAGGTGATGGTTTGTGCTGACGCCTCCCGGTCTGTTATAAATGTCAGAATCAATCTCAATAGCACTCTGGTCAATCTGGCAAATATCCGTACTATTTATGGAACACTATTCCGTTAAGTGCGCTTTAGTGATGTTATGAACTTTATGCATATGCATCACACATATTATACATATGCATATTATACGTAATACATTTGCATCATACATATTATAAGTATGTGTATAATACATAATACATATGCATCATTATGATGTCAGAATAAAGAAAACATTTTTGTCGCCAAATTTGAGAATTGACATGATATATTACCAAGTTTGCCGACACCTCGCTAAATGTCGCCAAGCTTTGCGAGTATTTGATGCTAGTGACTATTTTTCAATGAGTTAATTATTAATGCGAGCCATCTATTTATATTTTTCCGCATATCATCTGAATAGTTATATTGTATAACGTACGAATATTTCCAAAGTGCCAATAGTTTCGTCAATGCACAAAACCTCTGCTATTGTTATTATATTGTACTGTTATTACACTTACTGTGACTATGTTGTTAATATTTACTCTTCTAAAACTTCTGTATTACATAAAGATAATTTACGGCAACTATTAAAGCATCGAAATTGCCAGTTCTCTTTATGATTATTATAATTCTATAATATGTAACCTGCTAATCGATATGTACGTTAGAATGAATCTTCCATAATCCGGTTCCTCGCATTTTAGTTTTCAGGTTTCACATAAAATTAGCTAAGATCTTAAAACCATGGCACATTATTGGCTAATTCTTCAACACGATCAGATTAGAAGAATGATAGATTTTCAAATGGATCATGGCAGTGAGCCCGTAGACCTTCTATTCTTCCGTAATCGAGTCTATTGAAAAGGTTAATGTGAAACAAAAAGATATTAGCATCGATATGGTTTAATGCAAATGCAGATATTGTCAAAAGATTTCATAATAACCATTTCACTTGTACCCAATCATATCAGTTAAAATACAACGATTGGCAGTGATCCTAACTAGAAAAGATTTCTTAATAGGATTAAAAATTTCCGCATTAGAGAACGAATCGTAACTGATAAGGAAACATGCATAAGTGAGTTAAGAGATATTTGTCACAAAAGATGATATACATAACAGCACGAAATATATGATGTGCTTCCATGATCGTAAAGAGTTCTTGATTTCTCTATCAAAAGCTTCCGACTTGGCGAAAGAATGGGCAATTAAATTAAATTATGAATAACAGTAACATGATGCAATGTTTAACATGCAATTAATAGAGTAAATACTGCTTGCTAGAGGCGGCTAGTACTTTAATTTAAAAAGAAATAAAGTATAAATTTGTAAATCTCAATAAAATAAATTTAGGTATTTTTACGTTAGCCGGGCGCAAGTGGCAAATCGCCAAATACTGCTCCCAACTCCATTGTTCATATTGCATTCCTTTCATTTAAAAATATAAACTTTTCAGTCATCTCATTCAAAATAGATGCATTTCCCTCATTTTATTTAATAGAATATTTAACATAGAAATAAATAAATGAATAAATAAGAAATAATAACATAAACCAAAATATTTTATTGGAAAATCAAAGCCTTATTTCTAATTTTTCACATGTGAAAATTGAAAACTGCTATTGCCGAAAAAAACAAAATGCTAATGAGGAGATTTGCTCCCGGCTAACATAAAAGTACCGAAATTTAAGTTTTTTTATATATTAATATAGTTTAGAAAAACAAACTAGAAAAAACATACAAAAAGTAGTGATATCCCAACAAAAAGTTTTCGATAAAAAAAAAAGCGCCAAGTTCTCCTCAATGTTTCGGCCAGAAAAAGTAGTGATATCTGAAGTTCGCAGAAGTTAAAAGCCAAACATCCCAAATCTTTCATTGAAAATGGCTTCCTGCGACTTAGCCGTTAATGCCTTCGAGAGGGTTTTTTCAAATTTTAAAGTTGTGTATAAATGAGCTACATGCCAACAATATTTTTTGATTATTGTAGGCATTTTGTGGCACAAAGTACAGAAATAAAATACACATTTAAAAAATGCATTTAAAACACTTCAGTCTATTTAAATGCTTAGAAGTTAAAAATAACAAAACACTTGTATTTAGAAGATAGAATCCCCAATTGCTAAAACATAATTAGTATCAGCTTTTAACAGTTTATAAATCGAATACCTCTTAATGTCTGCAGACAAACTATAATAAACGTTCAAACGAATAAAATCTCTTTCGTCAATGCACAAGATTTCAATATTATACAATAAAATATAATATAACATATTGTGAGATTTGAAGTAAGTAAATTTTGTTTTATTTTTTGAGTTTTACGTTAATGAGTTTAGCTTTAGATCGTACAAAATGGCAATTAAACCACAAGTGGACTAAATGATCTGTAATTAAAAATAATGTTTGTTGTAACTGAATGGTATTTATCAGAAATCTTTTATTTATAATGTCTTTATGTGAATTTGCCTCTTTACATTTTAATATTACTTTTAATATTTAAATAATTCATAAATGCTTAATTTCTAATCATTAATTTTCAAATGTTGTAGAAAGCATTAACGGCCAAGTCGCAGGAAACCATTTTCAATGAAAGATTTGGGATGTTTGGCTTTGAACTTCTGCGAACTTCAGATATCACTACTTTTTCTGGCCGAAACATTGAGGAGAACTTGGCGCTTTTTTTTTTTATCGAAAACTTTTTGTTGGGATTATAGTTTGTTTGCATACATTAAGAGGTATTCGATTTATAAACTGTTAAAAGCTGATTCTAATTATGTTTTAGCAATTAGGGATATTATCTCCTGAACACAAGTATTTTGTTATTTTTAACTTCTAAGCATTTAAATAGACTGAAGTTGTTTAAATGCTTTTTTCAAATGTGTATTTTATTTCTGTACTCTGTGCCACAAAATGCTAAAATAATCAAAAAATGTAGTTGGCATGTAACTCATTTGTACATATTTGAAAATTTGAAAAACTCTTCCGAAGGCATTAACGGCCAAGTCGCAGGAAGCCATTTTCAATGAAAGATTTGGGATGTTTGGCTTTTAACTTGTGCGAACTTCAGATATCACTACTTTTTCTGGCCGAAACATTAAGGAGAACTTGGCGCTTTTTTTTTTTTACCGAAAATTTTTTGTTGGGATAGTTTTTTTCTCTGTCACATTACTGGAATATTGGAGAAGTAATACTTGCATGGAAAGCAACTGAAGAACTATTATTTATATTTAATAACACTTATAATTAATATTAATGATAATTAAGAGGTTTTTTTACTATATTTTAAATATTTTTCTAAAGTTATGTAGTTTTTTAAAGCATTCAAAAGGCTAAAAGTATCGTCAGAACAAGTGCTGCAAGTTTAGCCGAAATGGAAAAGGGGTTTTCAAAGATATACATAATATGGTCTGAGAAGAGAAGTTGACTAACTATTTCTAATGTATCAAAAATAATGACGATTAGCATAATTGCCCTAAAAACCTCCAAAAGAATAAGTTTCTAATTTTATAGTGAATGTATGTTAAGAAAGAAGCATAGATCCGATAATGTTTGAGTAAAGTCAAAGAAAATTGAAAGTGGGGAATTTCATCGGCAACTGTTATTCATGGATAGTTATTGTATGGAAGGATTTTAAAACATGTTGCATGTTTTTAAACTGAACTAAATTTTATTATTGATACAAAATTTCCAGATATATCTTTTTCGAGTGCACATTATTGTCACTAGAAAAATAATTTGGATCATTTGGGACTAATTACAGAAGACGACATTGACAAATATCTCGGCGAAATTTGCGACAAAACTTAACAGAAAACATACATTCATAAAAATCCAGAAATCAAGCACCTACCACTCACAAGAGCCGATTTATAGAGATTAACTTTAAAAGAAATTACAAGCATTTATCCCCAAAGCAAAGATTAAATAGGAATGCTTAGCATTCAGTGAGTTAGTATTTCACGAGAATAGACTATCTATTTAGCAATATCTCGAGCTCTTCCTAACAGTTAGTGTTTTTAATATCTAACTGATTTCAACTTTAGATCATGGACATGGGTTAACTCATAAGGTTAAATTTCTGCTATTTTTGTGTTATCCTTATTGTATTATACTGCAGTAATATTGATGCAGTTTCTGATAAAAATTTTAATCAGGGTTTCAGGATTGCTGAATATTTAGTAAATAAATTATGTCCTTTTATGAGGAAACATGTTTCAGGATTATTTTTTTCACTATACGAAGAGATAAAAATTTTTAACAATGTTCTTATAATATTGGAAAGTGTTTCATAATCTATGAGTGATGCTTTATTTTCCTTTCATGTTTATGCATCCAAAAATAATTCGGGCAGCGAACCGATTGTTAAATTATTTGAATCCCACCACTGAATATACGTATACACTATCTGCACAGATATAAAAAGAACAAAATTTTACAGCATTAAACAATACCTGATAAGTGTTTATAAATAACAAACTGTACCATTACAAATGACACAAATTTGTAAATGCCATTTATCTGCAACAGAGAACTTGAGAGTTAAATAAAATTTCTATTGATATATTTAATAGTGATATTTCAAAAATTGCAATGCACAGCATTCAAATGTTCCAGATCTAACAAGAATATGTCACTAGGATCTGAATGGCCAGAAAGAAAATGTTTCTTTATCAGGAGTTTATTATCTCCTGTTTTATTTTGATTCCGCTCTTTGCGAGCTAGTGTAGAGTCAGTCACAGACATGAAAAATTCATAGTTCCTTTCTGTTAAAGGTACGAATTATGAAATAATTGTAGTTCCTCCATATGCGAAATCAAAGGATATGATACTCTCACCTCCTACGAACAAAGACATTCGTTCAATGTCAGGAAATCGGGATACCTCCATAGATCGAACTCTTTGAAAATTCGATCTTATTCACTTTGCATATTAGAGATTTCCGAGAAACCATCCACTCCCGTGATGCCAGACTTCAAACGGTCTCAATGTGAAGATGTAGACATCCTTCAAAATACTTGGGCTGGACATTCGTTTTTGAGTGCCGTATCTGATGTTGTGCCGCTTAAAGTATTACCATCTTGCATTTTTATTATTACAAAATAAAAAATAAATTACTGGATCATGTGTTTATAGGAAAGCTAACGACTGATGTGTCGATATTTTATCATGGCACACCAGCCGACCGCCCCTACATCCTTCCTCTTTGAAAGCCAAAAGATCAGAAAGAGAAATCTGGTTAGCATGGGTTGCAACTCATCAAACAATGGCGGCAAGCATTCTGATTGGCTGTTTTGAAAACGTTCTCAAACGAAGTCAGAAGGAATGTTATTTGAAAAATGAATCGATATAAAACGTATTTGAATTAAAATCAAAGTGATAGAATTTATTATAAATGGGAAAAATTAATTTAGCATGCATATTTATTTTATAAATGATGTTTGATGATAATTTAATTTGGATAATTGTTTATTTTTTATCTTCCTACAATCTTGAGATTGAAAATAAATCTTTTTTAATTTTAGAAGAATATTGTTAATTTTCAATGTAAAATAATTTAGATATTATTTGTTAATTTTTGATAGCTGAAAAATTTCGGAAAAATATAAATTTTAAAAATTATATTTAAAATATCTTTTTAAAGAATGGCAACACAAAACTTTGAATTTTAAAAGTAAATAAAGATTGTTAGAAAGATAAATAATGTCATGGCCGTCTCCTTATTTTGAAATATTAAAATTTAAGGGGTAATTATTATTAAATTAAATTGTTTTATAAGGGGAAATGTTATGTTTTCATGACATAACATTTCATTTGCAATGTTTTACCAATGAAAGTAATTACTTATCAATTCTTCATGTAAAGATTTACCATATTTTAAAAATTATAAACAATTCTCTCAAAATTTTTGCCCCCTCCCCCTCCTTATTTTTGCCACCCTGGGTCCAGCACCATGTTGCACATGCATAAATCTTGCCTTGAATGTGTTTGTGTTGAGAAAATAAAAAAAATAAAAAGAGGAGATAGATATTGTTTTAATTTGTAAATTAAAGAATGATAGATAACTTGGAATATTTTATTATATGTATAAAGATTTTAAGATTTGGATGTGCAGAATAAAGTAAAGATATAATCATTGGTCCATGATCTAAAAAGCCAAGTCTAGTGTAATTTGTGTACAAAGCATTGTGTAGTAATCATTAAATAAAGAAAAATATAAAGAATCTACATGATGGATTAAACATCAACAATATTGAACTTGAACCAGGCATAAAATAATTTATCCAATACTGAAAACATATTTTATACCAATATTCATAAAAATGAAGATGTGCCCAATTCATTCTTCAATGTATTCAATACTTCATATTCAAGGCAGAATTATTCATACTTTAAGTTTATTTATTTACCTTTCATCATAAACGGTATTATACATTAAATCTTTCCAGATTTGTTATCATTCAAAAACAAAATTAAATTAATTCTTTTGATATTTCATAATATATCTTAGATTCCTCAACTTAATCTACATCATAAAATTCTTATTGTCAAGCTTCAGTTTATCTACTAGGCACATTAATAATATAACTGCATATTATAAATATACATAATGTAATAAGCAATAAGGATACATAATTAATCAGCTAATTGTTTTTATTAAGATCAATAAGTTAATAAAGTATTACTGGGAAAAATCTAATCAGACCCCCCTCACAAATCACGTAATCAATATCCAATGCATTTTGTTTATAAATATTCAAACAGTTATAATTTATTAGCACATGATAATTTAGCATATATTATCTTTTACCGAAGCTTGTTATTCGATATTGATTTAAATATTTTTAGAAAGAAAAATTGAATTTTTATAACAACATTGCATTAACGGAGAAATATTTTATGCCAACCTATTCATCCAAAATAAGTCAAACCAGATTGTGCCTTTTTAAGTCTATTCTTTAGGAGAACAGTTCTTATTCCTTCTAGCACATTTAACGTCCTTTTAACTAATTGGATTTACTTCAAGGAATAATGCTGTTGAGGAGTTTTCACTTTAAAAAATATGTATGATCTTTTTTAATCGCCACTTATAAGTTTCGATTAATGAAGTAAAGAAAAAGATATACTACTATTAAATGTAAAAACCAGACTGCTGCAAAAGCTCATTAAATGGTAATATTATGAGGAATCTTTGAATATTTATTTTTATAGGATAGTTTACCTCATTGAATGGTCACTAATTAGCATAGATGAATCGCCGATGTCTCATAACTTAGAAACAGGTGAACTTAAATGATCATAATTTTTTTAGAGACAACACTGGACTAATGCAGAAGCTCATCCGATGAAAATATACGAAGATAAAACTTTGTCATTTTATGCAGGATGATTTTTCCTTGAGGACGTAGTGGTTCACATATAGATGAGTTGCTGATATTTTACAATTCGGAAGTAGATTAATTTAAATTTTATATAAAGTGGTCAGTGGCGTGGCGTCCGGTCATCGCTGGATGCGGCGATGACCAAGCAATATTTTAAAACTCTTAATAAGCTTTTAAAACTCTACGATCCAGTTTTAGCAGAACATTTGGAGTTCATGTATAAGTGAAGGTAAGATTTAAAGTTTCTTTTTTGAACATTCAACCATTGAATTTTAGAGTTAATAATTTTTCACCACAAACTTAAATAATTGCGATGACCACCGAAAATTTTCACGCCATGCCACTGAAAGTGGTGACAATCTCTGTCTTATTTTTTACAATCTATACACTGTTATTAATTATAAAATATAGATGTTGGTTAATATTAAGGTATCGACCGTAGATCCATTTAGTCTAATGATAGTAACTGATCCGGTTTATAAAAAAAATAGGGCAATGGTGTGTGCATGTTTATAACCAATGTCCAGGATTAGAGGACCTGAGTACAGTTAGCATTTAGAGTAGAGTTTTCGACGAGTGGCAGCATTTTGAAGCTAACAAAGAAATGTTGATGGCTATGTTTACAAACAAAAAGTTTTTTTTTTTTGAAAATGCTTAAAAATACTTAGCAAAATAAGGGAAATTAATTACACCTGCTGAAATAGAAAAATATATATATTTTGAATGAATTAGTTTACTTTTTGTCGCTTAGTATAAATTAATGTTTACTTGCGAAAAGATCGTTTTTATAAATGAATAATTAATACTTTGCTCAACTGTCACATTAGAATGCAACATTTTAAAGTGGTAGTGCGCCATGTGGAAAGCACATGGTCCTTTTTCACGTATTTTACTTTATTTCGATAGTTTCTTTCTTAATTTCAGCTTTAATTTTAATTCTATCATTCCACATTTAATATTTCCTTTAATTTAAGACCTCATCCATCTATGTACAATAGGGATGCACCGAATATTCGGTATCTTTTCGGTATTCAGCCATGTTACTGAATATTCGGTTTGGCCAAATATCAAAGTATTCAGTATACCGAATATTCGGCTTGGCCGAATAGCAAAGTATTCGGTATGCTGAATATTCGGTTTGGCCGAATATTGAAATATTCGGCCGAACCGAATACTTAAAAAAAACTTTTAAAACATATTTTTTAAAACCTTATACAACTTCTATGTAACAGTCAACTTATAAAGAGATTCAGAATAATTAGAAACAGAATCATATTTAAATAAAAGAGAATGTTTTTACGTTATTTATTTGCTGTTTGTTAAGTATTATTTAAGAAAATTAACCAATCATGACGATTTCCATAGGAATTAATTATCTACAAATGCAAGTTCCTGAACATTGTCCAGTAAATAATCTGTTTCTTGCTAAGATTTTAAGAACAACATTTACAATCTCTGAAAATGATTGCCCACTCCAGGCACCGATCTAGGATGCATTTAACCCGGGAGAACTCACTAGTGAGAATTTCTCTCACGGTGCCCAATTGCTTTTCTTTTACTTTACATTCGCTTAATATAATTTTTTTTAGCTTGGCTTAGTACTTTTACTCACAAATAGGTTAAATAATTGAAATAAAATTTTTGAATTTTAATTAAAATGAAAAATTGTTTAAATAAAAGTCTTAAAAAAAAATACGACGGTGAGAAAAAATCATGCAGCGAGTTCTCCCAGGTTAAAAACTTTCTTGCTTAATCAAAAGGAGTAGAACAGTTATTCTTGCTAAGTTGTCACCAGATAAAATTTGAATCAATTGTATATTTATTAACTTTTACTTTAGTCTCTTCCTGACAAACAAATATATGATCCTGTACAATTTTTTTTCCAATTTTTTCACAATCTCTTTGATTTTAAAATGTTTGTTTTAGAATTTAAGAAAATTTTATTCATTTGTTTTAATTCTCAGAAGAAGCCATTAAATTTGAAATTTTATTAATAAGAAAAATTTTAACTATCCCCTTCATAAATAATTCAAAGCAGATTTTTTTCAGCATACAGTTTACTTGAAAAAAGCTCTTGTTTATTAGAATAAAAGTTTCTGTTTTAAATATTTTGTAAATTTGTTTTAAAATTTAACATTTTAATGCCCTTAAACTTTGAAATACAAAAGTATTTGACAAGCCGAATATTCGGTATTCGGCCAAATAGTTACTATTCGGCAGGCCGAATATTCGGTATTCGGCCTAGCAGTTACTATTCGGCTAGCTGAATATTCGGTATTCGGTTCGCCTGTTGGCCAAATATTCGGTATTCGGCCAAAATCACTATTCGGTGCATCCCTAATGTACAATGCTTAGTTCATATTTTGATATTCCATCAGCGTTCGTTCTCATTTTAATTTTTTTAACCCGTTCGTATGCCGTTTTAGCAAGCGCTCTTTAGCCATGTTGAATTATTCATTTTCCTCCTTTTCTCCCGTGCGCTTTGCTTGGCATCTGTTTTCTACGCACGTTTGCCGGATCGCTGTGTTCATCACTCTGTTGGTGCGGGCGCTCACTCGTTTTCTCCATTTATCATTCCGTTCACGATTGCCAAATTCCAGTACCGCAGGTTTCTCGAAGGTAGAATTTTCAGTTACGTTTGTGCCGTGTTCGGAGCAGGTAGCCAAGATTTTGTACATCCGCGTGTTGGGATGTCAGGACGTGCCACACCAGAAACCTTCCCTTAACGAAAAGATGAAGAATACAATCTACTATTTTGCTCTTATGAATGGTGTGGCATTTTCTTTTGTATATTTTACATTACAATTTTTTTTAGTTATTTTAGCAAATTGAACATCTTACAAGAAAAATCCAGGTGATGTTGTCAGTGTGTGGTAAGCTTGTAACTTTATTTTTTTATGATCGCCATCTGCATATTCGTTGGAAAAACCAGCGATACAGCTCCTGGGCATTTTTACAGAAACTTTAAGATTACATTTTTTTTAAGAAGATAAATTTAAATTTATATATTCACATACAGAATTTTAGGCCTATGGATCCCACGTGGCCCGTAACTTTTGAAGTGGCATTCTCTCTATTTAATTTCCACTATACCCACGGAATACCTTGTGATACTCAACCATAAAAATAAAAATATATAAATAATTAACATTAATTAATTAGGGATTAAATAGGTAAATATTGCAAAAATGTTGTCTTATAAAAAGTTTGTCATATCACTTATATTTAATATGCTGCTCATGAAATCAGAAAATTTGATGTTGGTTATATAGTGAATGTTTATTGTTATTTGCAAAAGATCATTTAGTTCAGCAAATAAAATTGCATTTGACAATAGCCATGATTTATTGTTGAAAACATCCCAAAAAATTGAAATTTAGAAATATTTTCTTCAAATAAATTGGGGAAGCATATATTTCTTCTTATTAAGTTGCATTTAATAGAATCCAAATAAAATATTTTGTTAAATTATATGATAGAAACTAGTGGACTCATGTGAGGATTTTGCACTGCAGTCTAATATTTTTAGCAATATCTAATATTTTTTAGATGCAGGTTTAAACTTCTTAAAAAAATTAAGGATAACAATATCTAAAAAACAACATTAGTCAAGCCAGAAAATCCTCTCATTTATTCCATCAAAGTTATGGTAAAAATTGATTGAAAATAGCAAAAGATATGCGCAAGAAAAAATTGACAGTCTTATTTTAACTGCACTAGATTATGATGTCATCTGATTACGAAAAAACATGGACAAAAAATATATATCTAAAATACTATTTAATCTAATATGTATCATCTATGCATACCTTTTAGGCTACACATGAAATACACCACTACTTCGAGTAATTGGTGATGTCTTTTTAACCGACTTCAAAAAGAAGGAGGTTATCAATTCGACCTGTATGTATGTTTTGGCCATGTTCACGCATAACTTTCTTAAATATGAACCAATTTTGATATTTTTTTTTTTTTTTGAAAGTGTAAGTCACCCATTTGGTCCCATTCCAATTTTATAAAAATCTGATGATTAGAACATTTTTTTAAAAATAAAAACTTTAAAATTCAAATCCTTTTTGAAGCAGTCGCCCATTATAAGCACTCATCTTTCATACTGTTACTTTTACAGAGATACGAGATCTTTCAAAGTGCGAAAACTTAGCTGACAAGGGCCGAGATCCAGATAGATTTTTCGATGGTAGTGAAACGAGATTGACCAATCAGAAGCCTGCAGTTTTGCAAAATTTTCGCTGTTTGCAAAAATGCAGCCTTCTGATTGGTCGATCTCGTTTCACTAAGAGCAAAGAATCTATCTGGATCCCGGCCATTCTGTCATCTGCCAAACCAGAAGGCCCACAAAGACACAAACCGATATCGGAAGTCGGTGTCGAAAAGTTGAAAATCAACCTTTAAAGTTTCTCATGTATCAGAGCACAAGTACAACGCCTAGAATAAATAGTGTGGAAAGCAGCTATCCAAACAGCACTAAACAAATATATCACTTAAATGTGCAATGATGCTGTAATCCAATGAGCCGATCGTACCGACATCTGCGTTATATTTTCAAATTTCAGTGTAAACATTGTATTATAACAGCGTCTAGACCAAATGATCTTGGAGTTTTAGAAAAAATCCTCAGATGTCACTTCGATCGACTCTTTGGATTTCAGCATCGTTTTACATTTAAGGGATACAATATTTTAGTACTTTCTAAGTACTACTGCTACAGAGTCTAGAATATATAGTGTGAAAATCGGCTATCCCAGTAATACTTAAAAAAGTGCTGCACTACTGTGATAGTCAGTCAATATGCTCTGGATATCTGAATCTGGGGAACCAATGAGAACGGTTCAGGATCGGAACCCAGTAGGTATTGTGAACATGCTTACAGCATCTAGAGTTGGAGCAAATTACAGCATCTAGAATACATAGCGTGGAAATCTGCTATCCCAACAGCGCTAAAAAGTTGTATTCCTTAAATGTGCAATGACGCTGTAATCAATGGCGCCGATCGTAGCAACATCTGCGATATATTTTCAGATTTAAAAGTAAACATCGTATTATTACAGTGTCTAGACCAAATCCTCTTGGAGTTTTAGAAAATATCTTGCAGATGTCGCTGTCATCGACTCATTGGATTTCAGCATCGTTTGACATTTAAGGGATCCAATATTTCCGCACTTTTTTAAGTGTTACGGGGATAGCCGATTTCCATACTATATATTCTAGATGCTGTTATAGCGCCTAGAATATATAGTGATGCTGCTGAAATATACAGATCGCAGCGACATCTGCAGGATATTTTCTACAACTGCAAGATATTGCTAGTCTATACAATGTAATACGAAAATCCCGCAGATGTCGCTGCAATCAACACTTGGGATTTTAGCAGCATCGTCGCACATTTAAGGGATACAAATTTTTAGCGTTATTTGGCTAGCATATTTCCACACTAGGTATTCTAGACGCTGTAACCAAATCGTCTTGGAGTTTTAAAAAATATCCTGCAGATGTCGCTGTGATTGACTCATTGGATTTCAGCATCGTTTGACATTTAAGGGATCCAATATTTTAGCACCTTTTTAAGTATTACTGGTATAACCGATTTCCACACTATATATTCTAGACGCTGTAGTTATGTAATGGAAAATGCCTACACTGTTAAAAATATCGTGAAAATTTACCTCTGTTTTTAAAGACTATCTATTTTCTGACCAATGAGAACGCTTCATAGGAGTTTATGTAGCATTCTCATTGGTCAGAAAATAGATAGCCTTTAAAAACAGAGGTAATCTTTCATGATATTTTTAACAGTGTAGGTTTGCTATAGTTTGGACATAAGTTTCTCTTAAAGCACTTTGCCGTGCTCTGATGTGTAAACTTTATTGATGGATTGTCAGCTTTTCTACACCCAATTCCGATGTCCGTAGGTATCGATGTGGACCTTATAGTTTACTGGATGCAAACTTTACTTTCCAAAGTGCGAGATCTTGTATAGAAAAGATGCCGCATTCAGAAAAACCCAAATGTCTAAAACGATGCTAACCAACATCGGAAGTGAGTATGAAAAAGCTTACAATGGACTTTATTCCAAATCTGGGTTCGAGGTTGAAAAAAGTCACGTGATACCGGTAGTGGAAGATATTCCAAATATGGGTTCGAGGCTGAAAAAAGTCACGTGATACCGGTAATTTACCCAAGGAACTTCTAACTGATAAGAAGGGAAAATACAACTGCTTTGCCTCATGAACTGTTTCATTGGCTAGCAGGGATTTACATTACATGTCTACGGAGCCTTCCCTTGTTTACGCTAGAATAGAAGTTTTTACCCTGACCACGTGATCAAAACGGATATAAAATATCCTCCATTTACCCAAAGAACTTCTAACTGATAAGAAGGAAGGCTACTACTGCTTTCCACATGAACTGTTTCACTGGCTGCCGAGGGTTTTTCATTACGTCTACAGAGCCTTCCCTTCTTTGCTCTAGAAGTTTTTACCTTGACCACATCATCAAATCGTAGATGGAATATCCTCCATTCAATAGCAAAGTGGCCTTATACATCAGAGTTCAGCAAAGTGTCTCCATTAGTCGGTGCACTGCAAAGTGCATCCATATACACATTGTTAAAAATCTGTAGCGTTTACTGCATATTCACTCCACCGCTTTTATAGAAAACGATTACTTGACTATGCTATGGGGCATTCTCATTGGTCAGATTAGAAATATTCTATAAAAGCGGTGGAGTGACTATGCAGCTAAAGCTGCAGACTTTTAACAGTGCAGTACACATAAAAGTGCCTTCTTATGTGTAGCAGCATTGTCTTCGGTTATCAGATTCAGACTAAACACCTAATCATTGACGCTCATTTCTGATGTCTTTACTGCCTAAGGGTGGGGAGTATTGGTATGAGAATGGTGACATATGGAAAAAAAAATATTGATTGATAGATTCTGGACAAAAGCTATCGCCATGAATCTTGAAGAGCTTGCCATTGTTGCCAAACTAATGCTTGTTAAATTGTCCGCCACTCATATAATCAAACTTATCCAAGCGAGTATCGCCAAGTTCTGGGATAGAAAATGTCTAGTTTTGACGTAGTGTTTTGCCAAACACGTATGTATAAACAGAGTCTGAGCATTGTATGTCACCACTCTCAAATAGAGGCGCCTTACATGAGGAAACAATTGATAGAGATTATCGGAAAAGAATAATGTAGAATTATGGACCACATGATTGGTTTATTGAATACATATATCTGACCTGTGTGCTTGGCGTCAAGCCTGCTTATAAGTCATCGTCAATATACAGGAAGGAGGCAGCACAAGGAAATTTACAGCACCACAGAATTACATCCGGGAGCTCCACAAAGAGCGTGCAACAGAGACAGCGAGATTCGAACCCGCAGCCACCTACGCTCTCAAACGATTAGCGGCATGATGCCTTGACCAATCAGCCACGGTGGGCCCTGGACCACATTTTCAAACCTAACAAGTCTACAGCTTTTTGGATGCCAGTATTTTAGTACAGAAAATTTTGTTTTATTTGATAGAAGAATTTTTGAAATTTAAAAGGACACACTCTATAAAAAGGATAAGTTCGCAAAAAGGCAGGCTTCTGATTGCTCAATATCATTTCGCTAACAGCGAAAAATATATCTGGGTCCTGATCAATATACTTGAAGAGTCAATACAAATATTGCTACATAGTCTGCATTTTGCTTCTTGACAACGGAGTCTTTCAAAAAATAATTCTTGAATGTTGACTGTGGCTGAATGGTTAAGGCACCACACCACTAATCGCTTGAGAGCGTAGTTGGGCTGCAGGTTCAACTCCCACTGGCTCCATTGCACACTCTTTGTGGAGCTCCCAGATGTAATTCTCTGGTGTTGTAAATTTCCTTGTGCTATCTAGAACCCCCCTTCAAAGCTCAAAGTCCTTGTGCTATTTTGTCCTTGTATATATTAACGATGACTTATAAGCGGGCCCCTTATGTCAAGCACCCAAGTCAGGTGTATGTGATCAATAAATAAATGAATGTAGACTGTTGTGAATACAATGTATTTGTTTAAAAAATATCATAAGTATTAAATGCTAATAAAATCAATACTCCTAATGAAATTATGAAGAATTTATTAAAAACTATTTGTTTAATAAATAATTTTTGTAAATTATAATTTATTTGACAAATAATTTACTTATTCAGCAGATGTTGAAATCCGGATAATTATGTGTTACAGTATGAATAACTAAAAAGTAGGAAATAAAGTAATCTTTTCAAAAAAAAAAAATTAACCGACTTCAAAAAAGCACTAAAAAGAATTAAATAATTCTTTAAACTTCTCTAATGACAAAACGTTATCCATTAACTGCACATCGGACATCTTGTATCGACATAAAAACGTTAAATTTAGTATATAGAATTTAATATCTATCAAACATGGATTTTCTAGAGAATATTTTTTACAAAAGATTAATTTACATATTTATGATTTAATTTACGAATATATACATGTAAAATATGCTGGCCTGTTGTGGGGTTCTGTGTCATTGAAATGCACAGTTGAGTCTCTTGGCAATATTGGTAAATAACTGACTCGGGACCTCGCTCCTTGAACTATTTCTTTATTTGTGAGGTACAAGCTACAAAGGAGTTGCGAGTCCGCCGAAGACCCCGAGATACCATATATTTCTTAGCTCACATTCTTGATCTTTTAGTGGCACATTAGATATCTAAAAATTCTAAAAAAGTCTGAGCTCTTCAGCTGAGCACATGAGCTTTGTTATGAAGTTTGTAATATTTTCCAGCAAAGGGCGAAAGTGTCAATTTGGGAGGAAACTTTAATTTAATTGGCTAAGACTATTTTTAATGATGTGTTTTCTAATATTATTCATCTCTTGCATCACCCAGAGGTAATTCTAATTTAAATGTTAAATATTATTTATGAGGCAATCATAATATGAAATGTCAACCAGACAAAAGCTAATTATGATTTATTGCTTATCAATTTTCTACTTTGACACTAATTAAACTAACATATTTACTTTGATTTATTGATTTGAAATTAATCCTTTGTTGTTTATAATTTGATTCTTAAACTATCTAGCATAGCCTGAAAAACTCATTTTGTTTATGCTATAAATATAATGATGCTTCCAAGATAATTTAATATGTTTTATGATGACTGCCTTATGTCAACAAAGAGTAATTTTCTTTTCTAACTCTGTTTCATAAATACCAATTCATAGCTATCAATTAGTGTCAAAGATTTTTATGATGAAGAAAATCTTTTTATCCTTTCATACATATAAAAAGTAATCAATTACTTTTTTAAGTTGGTGTTAAACGTTCACAATCGATAATGATTAAACAAATAATTTGCTGAAGTAATAGAGCATTTTTTTAAATTTTGTATAATATTTTCCATCATCTAGATAGCTACAATATATTCACAATTTTACTATACTTAAGATAGGTTGGCACCAACTTCAAAAAGTAATTGATTACTTTTTATATGTATATATTCATAAATTAAATCATAAATATGTAAATTAATCTTTTGTAAAAAATATTCTCTAGAAAATCCATCTTTGGTAGATATTAAATTCTATATATTAAACTTAACGTTTTTATGCCGATACATGATGTCCGATGTGCAGTTAATGGATAATGTTTCGTCATTAGAGAAGTTTAAAGAATTATTTTATTCTTTTTAGTGCTTTTTTGAAGTTGGTTAATATTTTTTTTTGAAAAGATTATTTTATTCTTCTAAACATTTCAGTTTCATTTTTTAATAAAAAATATGAAATCAACCTGTGCGGTAACATCCATGCTTTATCTTTTTTGTACTATTTATTTTTTTTCTGATCATTGCTGAGCATGATATAATGCAGTATTTTATTTCTGTGGCAACATTGGTGTGAGAAAAACCTTTCATTTCATTTATGAAAACAATGCTGATTTAATTTTTAATTAATTGCAATTTTTTTATCAAAAAATGTGTTTTAACAAAATGTGAGTATACTATGTCAAAAGCTACTTCAAAAATCTTTTGAATGATACTCTATTTATTGTTATGCATTTTGTAAATGCATAGAAAAAGGTATGTTGACAACAGAAATAATATACCGGGTGTCCCAAAAATGACCAATGATTTTAAAATTCAATAACTTGCAAACGGTGGCAGATATTTAAAAAAAATCTTGCAGGAGTGTTATGTAAGATGTCAGGAGTTTGTATGCTTCGATTCTCAGTTTTAGTTACACATAACATCGATAGCTCTGCAAGCAATAACCATTAAATCTAGGCTCGATTTTTCAACCTCTCTCTTCTTCCATGCAAAAAAAGGAGATTAAAATGTATTCAGTGGATCCTGAAGTACCAAAAATCAGGTCTGGACTGAGCACCTATTGCTCTCAGTGCCATCTATTGTTTGAAATTTGAACCAAATTAAAGAATCACAGTCAAAAAACTCCTAAAGTCATACATAATCCTCCTGCAAGAATTTTTTTAATACCTGTGACCGTTTGCAAGTTATTGAATTTTAAAATCATCGGTTATTTTTGGGACACCTCTGGTACATGACAGCAGAAATTAAATCTTGTTACCAGTGTTGCCAATTTAGTGAGGGTTTTTTATTCACAATATCTACCACTCTTTTAGAATAACATGTATAAATTGTCTGTTTATTTAATAAAATGGCAATACTGCTTGTTACCTCTAAAATATTATACATAAAAAAAAAAGTTTCATCCTTGAAAATTGTTTTTAAATGGATGTTAATTTTAAAGAAAGTGTTACTTAGAATTCTTAAAGCATCGAACTAGTGGAAGATTTCTTTAATAGTTCTCTAGAAAATTGTTGAATTTAAATTTTTCTTAAATGGTAATTTGTCTATCGACTATCACATATGTGTTCCACATATTTGTGCATTGTTATTAAATGCATATTCATAAATTTCTCACTGTTCTTTTCATAATACTTTTGGCATTTAGAAAGTGATACAAGTTTAAGAAGACCAAATTCTCTTGTCTTGGATGGCAGACAGAACACAGCTCCTATGTTAGAATCATTTGAAATCCCATCTAATTTAACATTGGAAAATTTTGAGAGTGGACAAGCAGAAGCAGTAGGCTCACTATGTCGAATATTTTGTGCCAAAAGAAGTGGTGAAGAGATTCTTCCTGTGTACCTGGCCCGATTCTACTTAGCCCTACAGTATGGATTATCTGGAGGAATGGTAATTAGAATTACATATTTCACACTGCACTCCCCTTCAAAAAAAAAAAAAAAAAAAAAAAAAACTTTTTGGTTTTTTTGTATATATCATTAGGCAATCAAACACAGTGAAGCTCCATTTATCTAGATTAATGTCTTCTAGACAAAATCCAGACATGTTGGGCAACCATAAAAAAGCTTGTCAAATAAAAATTTCTCTAAACACCCTTTTGTTCCTAACCATTTTTCTTGATGTAATTCCCTCCTACCATACCTTTTAACCATACTCAACACTACCTGTTTTACGCTTAACAGTCCAGTTATAATTTAAAATATAAAATTGGTCTCTTCTAATTCTTTTAGAATGTGAGAATAGATAAATACAATATCTTTGAAATTGGTAAAATACTGATGTAATATTACTCAAATATAGTTTTTAAAAATTTCTATTAAACATAAATTTTAATGGTTTAAGTAGGAATAAGATGAAAATTATATTTTAGAAACAAACACATGCAGTTTGCATTTCAATAATTTTTTAATGTAGTTTTTTATTTTATATTGATCCAGTTGATTGGAATTCAGATAACTGGAGTTTTACTGTAACGAAAATTACTCAAATAAAAAGAAAAACATAAAAACTGTCTCAACAATTAATACTTATTTTTTTTAATGTGCTATTCTTCTATAAGTGGATTGAAATTTTCATATCTTTGATATATTGTAGCAATTGGTGACTATGTGTTTTAGTTTACCAATAAATTTCCGATAGAGTGAATAAATAGATAATGTTGTCCATATGCCATCATACATAATGTTATTCCAGAGTAGATTTATAATCCAATTTTTATTGCGAGTAAGTCATACTTTTATTTATTTAAAAAATCAGTGTTGAATATTTGTGCACAATTTAAAAAAAATAAATAAAAATATTTAATAATGCCATCATAGACATGTTAAAATGTTGTTGCATTATGTTATTTAATTGTTAATTAACAGAAAATTTGAATAATGTAGCCAAACAAATTTTTGAAAACAGCCATGTGTATGAAATTTAGATGCATTTCAAAATTATGTGGTTGATTTAGATTTTCTTAATTGGATGAAAAAAAAAAAAATCTGTTTATTCCGGGGTTCACCAAATGTTTTTGCTCTTCAATCCCTTTAAGATTTACTCAATTGCTTACCGACCCCCATTACTTTACTATTTCCTAATTATAATAAAAAAATAAAAAAGGTGCTTATGAAATTTTTAGATTGTTTGTTATTTATATTACATATGTTTAAAATATTTATATGTATTCAGCTGCATTGTAATGATACTTTTATTACTAAGTGCCTAAAATTCATTGGTATGGTTAATATGATGTATGGAACAGTGGATCAGCTTATGGGTGAACGAAGGAAATTGTTATAATGTTAGTAAAACCTACGGCATTGCTCACGTAATTGTTGAAATATGCCAAGTGATATTTGTGTGCCTATTTTTATTAGTGAGAGTTATGCTGCTACAGATAATTTAAAAATTAGTACTTAATTCACATTTTGAGTCAATTTGATTCTTATACTGCATTAGATGAACATGAAACTTAAATTAATGAGAAAAACTAAAATTAATTCCAAATAAATGGTAATTTAGAATGTATGTTGAAAGTTTTCCTGCTCATTTCCTTTTCATTTGAAATTTCAAATTGTTTAGAGACCATTCCTTGCGAGCATTTACATCTTAAAAGTAACCACCATGCCAGATTTCAAGCTTCTAGTTATGCCAGTTTCTGTAACAACTATATTATAGAAATTGCAATTTTAGAACCTTTTTTTTTTCCTGCAGACTTTAAAATTTCTACATAGTTAAAAACTGTTTATCTCTAAAGTAACAGCCATTTCAATTTTCTATTCCAAACAATTTCAGATAAATCACAGTTTAGAAGGTTTTTAGAACGTTTCCCATTCATTTCATCCCTTTTAAATTTAGAATTTTTTTAGAAACTGTTCTTAGCGATCTATATATCTTTAAAAAACTACCATCCTAAATTTCAACTTTCCAGTCCAACATCATCACAAAAATAGCAATTTTTGAATGTTTTTTTGGTGCTTTATTCTTTGTGGAATGTTATACTGACATAAAAGATAACCTATGTTGTTGTGGAGATGGTTACCAGAATTTTGCTGCCATTATTTTGTAAATTGGTTCAGTATTTCCAGATATTATCCCCTACAACTACAAACACACAAACATTACTTCTTTATAATATTATTATCCTCCTCTGACCTGAAATCCATTAAAATGGATGTTTTATAATGTATTTTATTTTGTTCAGGTTACAGGAGGTTATAGATTGAGTTTGTATGAAAATTTTGCTAGTTAATTAGTGCAAATTTTGTGCTGTTTATGGCTACTTATGTTTCATCGTAAATTTTTGTCAAGTATCACCAAGCTTGATGACAATTTGGCATATGTGTGGAGCATATGCATAAGAGAGAGAGAACTTGTGGAAGAGTATTATATATATACATATGCAAATATTACTGCATGTAATTCTATGCTGTAATTACTTCATTTCACCAATTTTTTTATTTTTACCGTATATCCAATAAAAAATGTAGCATAACATTGTTACCTCAGAGTGGAAGTGCAACATACTACTACTTATTCTTTTATCATAAGATTGATTTTTAAAGAACTTTAACTTTACATTTATTCTTTACTTTTGACTACATTTAATATATATTCTTTTATAAATATAACTAAATTTAAATTTAAATTTTATTCATTCTGAACTTTAAGAAAATGTTTTAAATGGTATATTTATAGATAAGAATTTGAATGGCTTCAGATTAAAAGGGGTAAAGGGGTTCTGTTTTTATTTCTTTAGATTACTAGACACACTGTTTAAGAATCTGAAAATGAAATTTACTAGCAAATGAATCATTATATCTTATTTATATAGAATTCTTGTACAGAGTGGGTACAGATTGTGGAAATCAGGGGGAAATCAGAAAGGTTTATCAATCTGGAAAAATTAGGGAAAACTCAAAAAATTTCGCAAAATACTCGAAAATCAGGGAAATTTATCTATATGCAAAAATGTGTGTTTTCCTTGCCAGTGTGACTGATTCATCACTAAACAGGCGATATTTAAGCCAATAATAGGACATGATTGTGCAATTTTTATGTTTTTTTCTCAAATGAGATATTAGCAAGCTGGATAAATGGGTTATACAAGGAAGCATCATACTTTTAAAAATGCTGTATGTGTATCGTTAATAAAGGAAATCAGGTAAATCTGATAAAGATAGTCAGGGAAAAATCAGGAAACTTTTTTTTTACAATTTCTGTAGCCATCCTGTTGTACATAAATGCAAAAAAATAAGTCATTGAATTCAGCAAACGTCCTATACAGAAATTTCAAAATGCATTAATTTTGTTTTTACTGCAATCACTATACCTCATATATGTGTGTTTTCACACCCATGAAAACAAAACTTAGGGAGAAAAAATTAAGGAAAAGTCAAAAAATTTCGTAAAATACTCGAAAATCAGGAAAATTTATCTATATGCAAAAACATGTGTGCATGTGGCAGTGTGACTGATTCATCACTAAACAGGCGATATTTAAGCCAATAATAGGACATGATTGTGCAATTTTTATGTTTTTTTCTCAAATGAGATATTAGCAAGCTGGATAAATGTGTTATACAAGGAAGCATCATACTTTTAAAAATGCTGTATGTGTATCGTTAATAAAGGAAACCAGGTAAATCTGATAAAGATAGCCAGGGAAAAATCAGGAAACTTTTTTTTTTTTTTTTACAATTTCTGTAGCCATCCTGTTGTACATAAATGCAAAAAAATAAGTCATTGGATTCAGCAAACGTCCTATAGAGAAATTTCAAAATGCATTAATTTTGTTTTTGCTGCAATCACTATACCTCTCTTATGTGTGTTTTCACACCCATGAAAACAAACATGAAAGAAAACTTATGCTTCAAACATAGAATATGAAACACTTTTCAACACATCCAGAATATTGTAATAAAACTTCACAATTAAATAAGGTGAATGTAATAATGTATACATAATTTATATGGTAAATAATTATGTTAAATGTGTAAGTAAATAGTTTAGAAAACACATAACACATTCAAAAACAGATTTCCAGTACTTATTGTCCATATTCTCAAGATCAGTCAAATTCTTTTGTGCACCCATATGTATGACTTTAGATTTGTATATATGCTACAAAGTATGCTAAATTTACTTCAATTAAAAAACTGCTGGGAAGATGCGTGCATTGATTAAAACTGGTTAGAATTTAAAAGAATCCTCCCATACATCTGGTTAATTAATTTACATTAGCAGTTAAATAAAACTTCAGGTCATACATGTGATCGATTTAAGTTCTAGCTAGGATTTATGAGATTACTCATCTACAATTAATTTGAGAAAATTACTTAAAACTTAAGAAAGTTACTGTGTTGTGTCATTTAGCTGAAACTTTTACTTTTGAGCTCTTAAGTTAATGGCACAAGTATCATATTGAATTTAACATTAACTGAAGAGCAGAATTATCTTAACCTAAAGAAAGTTCACATGATGCAAAAAATATAGACATTATTTAAAAATGACTAAAAAAAATTATTTATAATATAAACATAAATACATAAGAGAAATTAGCTCTAGCGTAGCTTCACTCTGAGATCACTTTGATTCTAATACTTCTCAATTTTATTCTTTCTTAATTATAATTATTTCAAACAACTTTTTATGTTTAAGTTTAAACCAGTTTAATTTGAACTTAGCAATTATTTATTGCTTCACAATAATATCGATTATACTTAAAACACTACCATTATTTGCATCAGTCATACCTATGTTTTTTATAGATATTACTGCCATTACATAATTTAAGATTTAAATTCCTCAGCATCCTTACATCTGACACAGGTATTGTTCGTTATACAATTCAATTTGATAACACTCAAACAGAATTGATTGCATAAAAATACCTGGAAAAACCTCGCACCGACCCCACAGTTTAGGTTCTATCAGAATGCTGCATCATCAGGTCCATTGACATCTCAAGAAAGTCACCACACACTCTCTTTAGTAACAGTAACAGAATGGACCTTATGGTCAAACATAATGTAATTATTTGTACAATTTAACATATATATAAATACTCCATAAATTCAGACCTGAGTATTTAGCCAGAGAGTTAACACTACTGGCAAAAGATTACCGAGTGCTTAAAATTAATCATGTCTAAAAAGGCATATAAAAATGCCATAATGAGAACGACAAGTTGCTCTCTAGAAAAGCTGCTTTCTTAGCATACTTCTTCTACATCTGTTCTATCTATGCTTATGTATCTGTGTATGTTTCCAAATATATGTTCAAACATTATGTACTTGTATAAATACATTTGAGCACATTGTGAGATTACTTCTCACAGTTCCTAAATTAATTTACTTTTGTTCCTTTCTGCTATTTTTTGCATTGTTATCTATTTAAATTCAGTCGTGTTCCTAATGTGAGTCTGTATTCGCTCAGCACTCGACTGCAATGTTTATTTTTTTTCTATCATTCGCACCCAGCACTCTATTCCTTTCTGCATTTTTGAGCAAATCAGCGATGCTGTGAATGCACCTTTACTCGCCTCTCTTTGATTTTCAGAGCACGTCTCTCTTTGTCACCAGCATGTATTATGATGACGTCCTTGATGCGCTCTTCTCGTATCATAGTCGTTACGCAATAGTGACGCCTATAGGAGGTGTGCATTAGTTTATTTATTTTTTTTTTTTTTTTTTTTACAAATAGCGAGATCACCTTTTAAATATACAGCTTGTCATTTGATTTTCTTTAATTTTTCGTGACTTTTAGTTTAGCTAATCAATTTAAATCTGCCATCTAATTACTTTCGAGTCTCCGTACTCTGCATTTATAAACTAAAATCCGTTAATTTTCAATTTAGAATTTATTTTGATGATGTCCTGGAAATAGTTGATGTAGTTTTCCTGATGTTGTTTTCGATCGCACATTTATTGGAACACGGGTTGCTGCCTGCCGTTCGAATGCTGCTAAAACAGTTTGCAAAAGGCGTTGTCATACTAAAGACCGGTAATCCCTTTTTGATGTGGATGCATTTTATCATGCTTAAATTAATGTAACTAATCTGTGCTGCTCTCATCTAAAAATCCAATGGAATATTTCAATGATTTTTTATGTTTCTCTTTTTATAAGAAATTCCCATTTTTTAATACATACGTGGTGACTAAAAGAAGAGAGACTTTATTAATTTTCTTCTACTAATAAAATGAAAATAAAGTGATGGTTGTTCTCCAAAATATACTTCTTCATTGTCTTCAATAGTCTACATATTATAGTAAGAGTATTCTTATTTTACTATATTTTAACGATCACAATTTATTAAAGGAATCCAACAATGTACATTAACCCTTTAACCATATGAACTACATTAATTTCCGCCACACACATCAAACTGACTCCTTGCATCTAATTGTTTATCAGCCTAGCAGCCCGCGTTTCTGCTCTCTTAGGCCAACATAGGCTTGTCCTGTATGCTGAGTGGAAGCCCGCTTTATGTCTTACCTGGAACAGCTCTACTCCCCCATAAAAACCCCTCCGGTTATAAATTACTTACCTAATAAAACCTTCAAAAGCATTGTCCTTTACAATCTAGATTCACACTCACTGTCTCCTTAGTGAAAAAATTACTTTTCCATTTACATTATTATGTCTCTTAGTAAAATACATATTAGGTATATAATACATACTTAAAATTATTCAAATAATATAAAAATTGTTTTACCTATAGAACTTAATGTCCTGAACAATTAATCTGTAAAGTTCATCCTTGTAACTACAGAAGGTCTTCACACATTTTTATAAAGATTTCTATAAAAGATTTAAAATATGCAAAAAGATTGCTACAGAAAAGTTTTATAAGTGTAGTTATACGGAAAATCGCATTATTGCACTATATGTCTATTCATGACCCTCCAAACCATATCTATATCTTTATCCTTAAGGGTTTCCATGTTTTTACTGCTGCATCCAGATCTAAGTGCTGTAATTTCATGTTACAGTAAAAACATGTGAATCGTCTTTTGCCTCTCTTATGAAATTTATTTTTGTTGAGATGTGTCACTTTTCTTGCGGTTGGGCAATATAATAGTTCAACAAAAAGCTGTCAGATTGAACATATTAAAAGATAAATTTTTTATCTTTGTCTATGTATTTATTTTTCCAAAATCATTACAAAAATGTGGGAACAACCATCTGTAATTTCTATCTTGAAGTAATTGGTATACAAAAGACATTTATACTGAAATCACGCTAGTGATGAAAGATGTTGTGTAGAGAAAGTGAGATACAGTTTATCTCCCAACAAAAACAAATAACATAGTTGAAATTTTCCATCTAGCAATTTTCACCAATAGATGGAAATGCATTCAAATTCTTTTGTACAGTTTTATGTATTATCTCTAAACATTTATCATCCTCATGATTGAAATAAAATGTGATTTGGATAAAAACAAATAACTCAACTAAAAACGCACTTCCAGCAATTTTCTTTGTGTGTGTCGTCCCCCCCCCCCCCCCCCGAATTTACTTATATTCTACAAATATGCCTTAGTATACTAAATATAGTTTAGCAGGAAAATGCATACTGCAATTAAAAGACCATTCTTAACCAATTCATGCTTATAGACAAGTAATATTTACAAATTCTTTTGTGCAGCCTTATATATGATCTACTGAATTTATGTGCACCACATAATATGCAAAAATTTAGTTAGCACTTCCAACAATTATTGCTCATAGACAGTACTCTAACCAAATTCTTTTGTGTGTGTCCCTGAAAATGAAAGATAAATTCTATGCACATCATATTTTACAGTAAACTTCTTAAAACATACCTCATTAATGTATATCCATTACATATGTTTGAAATAATGTAACATCATTAAAATACATGAAAATGATTTTTCCCCGTAGACCATTATGTAACGAAATTAATTTGTGTGACCTTGTAAATGAATGATAAATGCTTTGCATATTCCCATAGACCATAATGTAATGCATTTCTTTTGAGTGTCTCTGTTTCTTCTATTTTTGCTACATTACACAATGAACATCTGATGTAATTCAAATCTTTAATACTATATTTTATGGAAGAAACGCCACACTGCTCAAAATTGGTCTAAATAAGCTTTAAAATATCGTAATCACTGCACCTATGGGAACGCTACTTTTGTCGACAGTGTCTCATTGACCTAACTTTAATCAAAGTTTACTGAACAGTGTAAGGAGCCTCATTTTCAATAACTTAAGATTCTAAAATTTTATTTAAAATATTTAAATATTTTTATCTAATTTTTAAACTAAGGGATGTCAAATTGGTATCAAAATCATCCAAAGCGTGGGACGTGGACCCCTCTCCTTAGGTTTCCACATTTTATTAAGTGGTCGGTACAACTTAGCACGCTTTTTACGTCACATCCACTTTAGTCCCTTTTTTAGTTTCTATTTGAAGTCCTCAAAATGTGAGTCGCGTCAATATCTGAGTGGAAGAGGTTTAAATTTTCTTTGTCCCCCTGTATGTATGGTTCGGAATCATCATTGGAAATGTCACAGTTTTCATTATCGGCAAAGTCAGAAAGTTTTGCATTGTTGAGCACGGGCCTTGAGAACAGTCTTAAGAAATTTTCACTTTATCCTAATTTTACATACATGAAAAAAAAAAAAAAATCGTAAACACCGCGCTTGACAAAAAAATTAACTTTAAAACTCGTAAACACTGTGGCTTTTCTTCCATAAAATACGGTAAATACTGATTTCACATATCATCCAACAAATTTTTGAAGAGTGGAAGTTATTGTTTATGTATTATGTGTGCACTGATTGTATTTCATTGATTTGTTTTCTCATTGCTACAATATGGATCATGTATTTATATTAAAACTTACTTGATAACATTGAGACATGGAATCTATGTTTCAATTTGAACAGTTTATCTTACATATGTAATGCCTTTTTTTTTTAAACTATTATTATTTGATTTTAGGCCAGACCACAAATGTTAGCAAGCATTTTAATGAATTCTAGTGATTTACTTAGAAAAGATCTTGATGGTGTTATGGTTCTTGTGCCTCAGTTTTTACAGGCATTGGAGATAGTATTGCCTGGAGAACTGAAAGCTAGGTAAATGCTTATTTTATGTCTCTGACAAAGTATTTATTTTCATTTTTAAAGCATCATATAAATTGTCATAAGATGTTTTTCTTTTCAGAGCAAATCAATTAGTAACTCATGCAGAACTTCGAAATTCTGCTATACATTTACTTCTGTCCATGTTGCCACTGCCTCTTCATTTTTTTAATTTGCCAATAAAAGGTACATAAATTTATTATTTTATCAACTTTAGTGTTCTTTTAGTGTACTTTTCTATGTGCATGTGTATGGTATAGATCTGTTGCCATATAACAATTTTGATATTAGGAGCAGTGATTGTCTGATACTGTAATATGGAGTTAGGTCCTGTAAAATGAGTATAGACATCATACATAAATAAGAATTTTTATTTCAGTTTGCAATACCAGGGTCCAATTCAGATAGTTACAGATAAAAAAAAAATCCGACTGCAAGCGGCCGTTGCTGGAGAGGAGAGCAAAATTCCTACATCTTATGCTGCACAGTGATCAAGAGCAGAGTGGTGTCATTGCATTTTCTCAAAGCTTTCAAGAACTAGATATACTAGGTGAAACTAGATATGCATAAATATAGCCAATAACTTATGGTATGGCGAGAATTGATTGAGCAGAGACGTGTTATTTTTCTGTTTATTAAAAATCAGTGGGAGTGTCAAAGGGCAAAATGTGAATTCTTTAATGCCAAGTGTTAACAGGAGAAAAGTGAAATACTGAAAACAACAAGACTAAAATTCTTCAGGGGTTGCCAAAAGTCTCATTGGATTGAAGTGCCGAAAAGGAACATTAATAAAAAAAATAAAAAATTAGAGGCTGGAGTACCAACAATGAAATAATTTTATATTTTACAGAAAATATAGGCAGCGGGAATAACGGTCAAAAAGATAGATGTAAAATATCTGTGGAAATTCTTCATAGCAACTAAATTAGCCATGCAAAGGAAACGTGAAAAGTGTTACTAGGCAGTAAAAGATTTATTTTATTTTAATACAGTATGCTGCGGTTAGAGAATTACAGAGACATAATTAAAATTGACTGCTTAATTTTATAAAAAGAAAAGACAGTTACAAAATAAATTGAATCCATATACATTCTGTTAATGCCAACTGTTACACAAAGTAATTAACTGTGTGAGAATTTTTGTTAAACCAATTTTCTTCTTAAAAATTGCTATTATATTAGAAGTATGTATTATTTAAACAATCATTGAATCATATTCTGGATTAAATTATCTTTCCAATGATATATACTTTTTTGGCATTATTTCAAAATTACGTGTGTATGAACTATCAAACTTTAGAGATTGAATTTTTCTTAAAGGGTTTCTGTAATTTTGGGCACTAGTGTATGTTTATAGTGCAAATAATGTCAAGAAATAATTCTTGGAACAAAATGGATTAGTTAAAAATTAGACAAAAATTAGACTTTAATTAATAAAAGGAGTTAACAAAATTGATTTGCATCTTTCTAAGTAGAACATGCTGATATCTACCCTATATATATAAAATCCTAATGAAACGAATTTGTGCAATGATTTCATGAAACGACTGAAATAAAACGAATTTATGAAACGACTAAATAAACAACTGATTATGTTTCACGGTGATTTCTCTTGAAATATGGAATATTTTGCGATCTAATTAATACCAAAAATTCGTATTGATCCACAGATCTCAAAACTGGTATTAGAATTTTTTAATTCAAATTAGTTTTCAAAATATAAATTTTTTTCTAATTTTAAATACTTTTCTCTAATGATGGCAACTCAAATTTTAATCATAACAGATATTTTTTTTTTCATATTTTAGAAAAGGTTATTATTTTAAACTAATTTGGCGACCAGTTTGGCCTCCCATAAATGTATGCTAAGAAATGTATCATGTTATTTTATTCATAATTCAATTTGTCGCTTTTTTTTGTATTTCATTATCATTTTACTTAATACAAAACTTTCATTTAATGCTGAAACATTTAAAATTAATGGCTTTCACTTCTTTCTTTTTTTAAACAAAACGAAAAGAAAAATATTAGGTACAGATGTGCACTGGGGTACCTAATTGGCACCAAAATAGCGTTGTTTTGCCTGACATGGTAACTCAGCTGTTGTTGCTTATTTATTAATAAATGTTTATTTACATTTACTTTCTTATTATTTAAAAAAAAATGTTATAAATTGTTTTGTTCTATAGTTATTAATTAAACTTTTTTTTATTTGTTATTTCATTTTAAAATTAATAGAAAATAATTTAAAAATACATATGTAACTGGTATTCAAAACGATGATTTTGTCAAATTGTCATAAAAAAAATCATGCCAAACATGTGACATCCGTGCTAAATATTAAATAATGCAACAAATCATGACATTTAATTTCAACTTCAAAGCAATGTTTTAATGGTACTATACTTTGTTATCCCGTCGACCAATTTCGCCAAATTATACAAATTGACATGTTTTTCATGTTAAATAACAAAATAATGAATAAATTAGTATAACATTAATAAAAATACAAATAAAACATCAAAATAAAAATCACTTGATGGCATAAACATGTGTAACTTCCTTAAAGTCAAGTGAATGTGACATTTACGATCAACCATTATTGGCATTTAATCTTATAGTTTGACGATAGATTTTTGGTCGATGGGATAACCAAGTAGTACCTTTTTAATTTAGCACTCGAAAAATAAAAAAATGCTAACTGGCGAGTTAAAAAAAAAGCTATTGCCGAGATTTGCACCCGGCTAACATAAAAGTACCAAGAATTCTTTGCGATCATGGCAACTTTTATGTAGTTTTATTTGAAAAAATAATTTTGATTCTTTAATCAAAATGTAAAACCTTTCTTATGAAAAGCGAAGGGATCAGCACGTAATTGTTTATGGCAGTTACATGACTTGGACTATTATAATATAGGTGAAATAACAGCGATAGAATAATATTTAGCGACTTATCACCTGTGGCTGGCTAACATTAAAGTACCAAAATGGCCACCTGGAATATAAAAAGCGTAGGGACTGTTGATGGTAGTCACATGACCTAGGCTATTATTATAGAGATTGTTTTCAATTCTAAAAACAGCGCAAAGAATAATATTTCCTTACGATTAAAAATTTATTTACATGTGACTATAAAAAACAGAACAAAAACTTTAAAATTACTATTAAATGAGTATGTGTTAAAAGCAGGGAAATATTGAAAATTATGTCTTGAAAATTGTATTTACACATGAATATTAAAAGAGAAAGGAAACTTTAAAATAATAAATACATTAATATGCGTTTAACCCTTTCAGGAGCAAGGTACTTCTATTCATTCGTAAAATGTTGAAATCAGTGAATGGCACCAGAATTCACAAGCAAATTTCGAAATATCAAAATGCTTTTGTTCCCTTATTTAATAAAAGGAAAATTTTCATTCCAATATTCTGGGTATTATAGATGTGGCATTTAAGAATTAAAATTAAGTGGTCCAAAAATGAACCACTGCCCTTGAAGGGGTTAAAGCAGTAAATTGTAGTAATAACGCTGTTAAAAAATACCTTGAGGCAAAGACTCTGTTTTCTTAATTCATTTTATTTTAGCTTCTTTTTAAATTTTTAACTGATCTTCTTTAATCGAACACAAAAACAGCCTTTGGATGTCTTAACAGCAACTGATTCAGCCTTAAATTTTCGCAATCAAAGGGAATTGAATGGAAACCCGTTTGCAGAGAGATTGCTACAGGTTTTTCCATTATAATTCAATCTTCTCTAATCTTTTTAGAACCGATCAAGTTAGAGTACTTTTAGATTCTGTGGTGTCTGAACGGGGGTTGACGAGTGTAGCTTGCAGGGGGCAGAGCCACCTAGTATATATATATTTTTTAAATTCTAAACACTTCAATTGATTTTCATCAAATTTAGAAGCATGTTGTTTTGAAAAATTTTAACCCATCACCACCACCTTCATTAAAAAATCCTGAATCCGCACTTGTGAAGGTTTGATTAGTAGAGTCGGGGAATACTACACCGTAATGCTATTTGGAGAAAATTTTAGAGAATAAAATAAATAATCTTCCCCACACCCCTCTTATCATTTACCAGTATGACATTCAAGAGAATTATTAACATAAAATAATAATTACAAGCATAAAATTAGTATTTTTAAAAGTTAATAGAGAAGCACTTTGCTTGAAGAAAGTAACCCTTTAATGCATGAATTATTTTTAAACAGATATAAAACATATTTTGACCTTAAAATAAATTTAAAATGGATTGTTAAGAACAAATAATGTTGAAATTTTTTAAATCTCATTTCTTACAAAATTAACCTCATAAGAGGTTCATATTTTTAAGTATAGTTTTTTTGTGATAATATGAACTTTGGTAACATTAACACAAAGTAGAAAGTAAATTATTTTGTAATTATTAAAGTTATAATTAATCATCTATTTTTTTTTTCATTTCTTTACAGCCATGCCACCATGTGAAAAAAGTACTATGACCTTCCAATCTTTGAGAATAAGACTGATCAATTTGTTAATCAATGCTCTTCAAGTCGAAACAGAATCTACAAACACGCATATGTTGTTGGGTAAGTGAATGTAAAGAAGAACTCAATAATTGCAATATTAGCTCGAAAATGATTAGATATTTGTTGCTGTGTTAAAAAGGCTGTTTTCTTTTTTCAAAGTGTATGTAGATACAGTTTGGTATTTTTTTTTTGTTTTTTGTTTTTTTTTTTTTTTTTTTTTTTTTTTTTGTATTTTGATTTCCAAGGACAATGCTGATTTTTAAACATTGCTGAAAAAACAAAAATCACAAAAGTGACTTTTAGAAAAAATAATTTTTAAAAATGGCTAATATTAATATTTTTTAAAGTCAGATGCCATTTTAAATAGAAAATGTACGCTCATTAAATGAGTATTTTTCATCTTTCAAATATTTAAGTCAATGTAAACTTTTTTTTTTGAAAAGGCCATTTTCACTCATTATATCTTCTCTGCTTTAATATCTCCAGAACGTCTGCCACATGCCATTTTGAAAAATACAATGTTTTTTTTATGACTGTTTTTTGTAGTTTTTAATTAATCTCAGATAATTATCAAAAAATGAAAAATATGAACCTCAGGTGCATTCAGACCTGACTTGTACCATTTTCATCCACATTTCCATACCTCTACATGCAGTAGTTATGTGTGCCCTAGCCATTGCAGACAGACAGAGAAAAATTTGGGTACAGAACGGGCTATGAGCAATTATTGCTGAAGTGTATTTTCAGCTGTGGTATGCATTTTAAAGTTTACTTGAATTTTAGAGTATTATATATTATATGGCATCTAAATTCTGTAGATCATATACAGGGCTCCTCAAAACAATTTCTAAGCATTGCCATCTGTGGAAGTGAATTGTTTAAAGTGCATTTTTAACTGTATTATACATATTTCAGACTATATTTTATTGCAATTAGATATACATGTAGGGAAAAAAATAATAGATTCAAATACAAGACTATGCAATATAAATTGGATGTACTGCCATCTATAGATGGTAATTTCTGGAAGTGTTGTTTTGTTTATCTAAAGCACTTTCTAATTTGGTTTAATTTTACTATATTATGTGGTATGTATAAATTCTGTAAATACAGGTTTACCCAAAAGAATTCAGATTATCATCTGTAAACGTTATTTCCTTAAAGATCACTTTCAACTGTTTTACACATTTCTTTCAGCTAAATCAAGTTTTATTATATTATATGGCATGAGTATACTATAATATAAATAAATTCATATACGTGGCTTAACGAAAGGTTATGAATATATTGTCATCTATGGATGGTGAAGCACTTTTAGCTGCTTTATGTATTTTCCAACTGATTTAAATTTTAGCTTCACTATGTGGTTTGTACCTATACATCATGTACATAGCTCTGCAAAAGTATTCACATATATTAACGGCTATGGACAGTTGTTTAAAATAAATTTTTAACTCTGCTAGGTATCTTTTCAATTCTTTATTTAGATATCTCCTTAAATTGCATGAAAAAATGAAAACTCTTAAAAGTAGTCTCGTAGTGTTAAAAATAGTTTCATAATATATGCCTGACGCATGATTTTTCATTGTTTTTTTATTTGACCTTATTACATATACATACATAAAAATTCTGAAAAGCAATACTTTTTTTCATAACCTATAATTATTGATAAAATAAAGTTTTTATTACTTTTTATTAACCTCTTCCGTACCAGCATTTGTATATGACGATTACATGTAAAACCAGTTTTTCAGGCATTTAGATTTAAAATATTAAGTAGTAGTTTTCAGAAAAATGATATGCTTTTATTGATCTCTGCTGCGGAGGAAAAATTAAACACTTTCCAACATTTCTCATAATACCAGCTATACATAAATATATATACCTGCAATAACATTTTTAGCAGCAATGATAGAGTAATGAATGGATATCGATCCATATGTGGATCTACTGGTGTTTGTCGAGAATCAGGCCGTGGATCCATTGGTACGGAAGTGGTTAAGTTAAAACATGTAGTTGAATAACATTAATCATTTTTTTAATTAATATTTATTTACCTGTAAAACAGTTAAATACTAGGAAAAGTTTTAATGACTTATTTAAAGTTTTTTAGTAACAATTTTCTATGTTCCTGAAATATTTTATTTACTGATTAGGTGGTCTCTTATTTTATATCCAAGATTCAGCTGCTAGTGAAGAAGTGGAACAAATTACACAACCATCTCTAAATGATAATATTAGTGTAGAATCTGTTAGCAGTTTTCTTTCTTCTGGTATGTTATTTATTACAAATTTTGATTTATTAATTGAAAAAATTATTTTATTTTACAAAATACTTTTAAATTTATTTAACTTTGTTTGTTCTTAATATGTATTTGTTGGATTTTTTTTTTTATGATTATGTTTCTTTGTGCCTCTTGTATATTTTTGTCAACTTGTAATAATCAAAAACCTTAACCTTAGTCATTTTGTTCATCTTTGTTTTGTCCTTATCTTAATACTGTATTTTAACTTTTTGTAATTTTCAAACACTGTGTCTCTCTAAAGCAGGTGTGGAAAGTTTTAGCTAGAAGTTTACTAGATAAAAGTATTAATCTATAATTCTAATCTATATTAATTGTAGTTTATTTGTGTTAACTTGTAATTTTTGTTTAAATTTGTATTCCTGCATAAAAAGGAAGGGAAAATCTGTGTTTTTTAACCCGGGAGGTTGCACAGCTGTTTTTGTTACATGGAAGCATGCATCAGGTCTTTCAGACACAAGACATACTTCCTTCCCAAAATATGCAGGAAATTATGCATCTTTATCAAAATATCATATGCGAGAGTTCTCACATTCAATCTTGATATCTGTTTACTCCATGTAGTAATTCTATCTCTGCTAAAATTACAATCAGGAAAACCACAAATGTTCAATTCATCACTTAAAAATAACTACTTTTCAGAATTTTTCATCAGCTGTTTCTTAATCATGATTCCTCATCAGTTTACACTCCAACAAATAAATAATAATAGCTTCACTTCAACTTTATAATTCAAATAGCAATAAATTTAAAAGTTATACATTCTTTATTTATTATTATTATTATTATTATTTAAGTATTGTGCAAGCCTAACAGGGCTGAAAAGTTTATTTTCTGTAATAGTAACATAATAAAAACCAGAAATACTTATGATTGCATGCAGATAATCTTTAATGCAGCTGCTGTACAATTGAAAATTTAGATTACTGCAGCATATTTTAGTAGCATCTGGACCTGGAAGACCCTACGCCACTACCTGCAAGGTCATTTGTTGGTGGCCACATTTGCGTTTTATTTCCTTTTTTTGGCCAATCTGTCTTCCCGCAACTCTTTTTTTTTTTATGTTTATTGTCAATAAGAAATTTGGACCTTTTTGTTGAATGAGATTTGATCATGGATTTTTAGTCGCTAGACTATTAAACAAAACCATAAGAACCTTTGAATTACGATATATTCTTTTTAATTCCTGTAAATCTTCTTCTATTAAACCCCCAAGTTAATTGAAATCTCCATCCGCTTCATGATGTTCTTTATTATTTCCAAGAGTCAAATTCAAAAATAAAAGAAGTCTCTTGCCACAAGGTTTATCTTGTGTTAGTCACATAGTCTATGTCTCTCCAATTTTTTTCCAAGTACATGAATACAGGTATGATCTTGTATATAGGAGTATTTTCTATTAGGGTGGATCTGCAGATGCATCGATGTTGTTAATAAGAGGGATCTTCTTTTTTACTGTTACATGAACTTGGGTTATCTTTTCTACCTGGCTGAAATCTGTAATAAAACTGCCATACATAATTTGTATCTACTTTTATGTTACATGTTCTGAGTAATTACTTTAGTATCAACAATAAAATCTACCACTAAACTTAACTTTTAAAAATAATGCTATCCTGCCTCATCCCTGGGAGTTAGTCCATTAATGTGACCATAATTTTCATGGAGTAAAATTAAAACTATATAAATTCATATTTATTCATATTATGTATTTCCACATATCAAACTTTGGTTTTAATATTGCATAAAAGTCAATTTTATTTATTCTTAAATTGGTAGTTGAAATTGTTTAATTTAATTTTTTAACTGTTTAAGTTTTTGAAAATGTGCACTATGAAATATTGGTTTAAGTTGTAGAATTTATACTTAACTTTGTATCCTTTTAAAATTGATGCTAGAAGTATGCAATTTTAATTATGAATCACAATTTTTAATTGGTGCATTACAGTTTTATCTAGTTTTAACTTCTGGCTATTACTTTTGGAGCATCTTAATGATGATTCAGTTGTAAGCATGAACAACATCCATGTTTGAATGTGATTATTAGCTTTGAATAATTGTGTATTTTCGCTGTCTCAATGGCTTCCCTTCAGAACTGCAGGTAGACGTAGCTGATTGCTGTGATTCCCTAACTTCATCAGAATGTAGCAGTTTGGGCCCTGATCTTGACAATCTACTTCGTGCAGATTTCCCTCTTCTTATCGATGGTAAAATAAAAATAACTTCTCTAAATCTTAAGAAATGTCTGCCTTCAACTTTGGGTCTGTGATCTTTTCTCCCTATGAGTACTAAAAGTTGTCTATTTTATTCTTGGTGGTGGTTTTTTTTTTCTTTTTTGGTGGTTTCTATGTTGTGGTGGTATTTTTATTTGTTTGTAGTTGCTCTTTAGTTTTCTGGTGTTGTATGTAAATATTGTCTTTTATTCTTTCCTTTATAAGTTTGCCTGTTATATACCCAAATGTTGTAAATTTTATTTATTTTTGATGTATTGATGATCAGCTTTATTTGTCTGTAAGTAAATTTCAAATTATAATAAAGTGTTATATTATAAATTGTACATAATATTAAATTAGTTACTCCTAATCGGTGATGGTTCCAAAAATTTAAATAATTTTATTCTTTTTTTAATTGTTTTTCCTTCATAATCTGTGGTTTTCTGCTTTTTTTAAGATTGACAAATGTTTGATTTAATGTAAAGCTTTGATTATACAGTCGGACCTCTATTTAACGAACCTCTATTTTGTGAATTTCTTTGTAAAATAACCTCCAAATAGTGAAGTGCATTATCTGGTTAACGAAGTTTATCTTCTGGTATAATTTTTTTTTTTCCATTTTTCTCAAAATATTTCAGGACACTTCAAACTTATTCTTTCTTTTACACATTTTATACTGATCAATGACCTTGAGTTGGTTTTACCAGGTCCCTAACTCAACGAGAGCAGTAAAATCCCTGTCATTATTTGCATTTCATCCAGGAAGTGCAAACTTTCAATATCCGCCTTTCACACTCAAAAAATGCTGTTCTGTAGTAAATAAGTTTCAATAATTAAATTTCAGGATGCATGTAGTAATACAATGCTTAAAATTACTTGTTATAATAAATACGATAACATCATTAAAATTCATTAATTTTAATGTAAATATTTTCTTAAAACTGAAAATACAGTGTATTTCCAGACAATATATTTTTTAAATTCTTGTTGTCCTTACAGATTTCTTTTTGATGTGTAAAATGAATAATAATAATTAAAATATATATATATGATTTATTAAAAAAAAGTGTGATTAGTTAAATTTTTTAATAATGTTTAGTGTTTATAAATTAAAAGTCTGTTTTGTGTAGTTTAAAGTATTTTAAAAAGTTCATCTCTATTTAATGAATTTTCCACATAACAAACTTTTTTGGGGGATTTTGTGACTTCGTTAAATAGAGGTCCGACTGTAGTTAATATTTGCAAATAGGAACAATTAGATAAAATATTTATCATAAATAAATATATTCATAAGGAAATATTACATTTTAATCATGTAGGCAGAAATTATAACAAAATTAAAGTAATAAAATTTTTGTTTGCTTTTGCAAACATTGGCTTATCACTTTTTTTCTGATTGGGAATGATTAATTTAAATTATAGTACATTTAGCAACAGTGTGTGACTTTTACTTTTGAGTTTTGACATTACTGTAATTTTTTCCTACTGCAAAAATGTATGTATAAGATTTGTTTTTCATTTTTCATAAAATTATAATTTTAGTAAAATATAATTTTATTGGTTTCTTTATTCTCCTTCTCTTTCTTAAATTTCTGTAATATATTTAAATCAATGGTTTTTAATCTTCCCACTCCTCTCCTGCTAAATCTGCATTCATAAATTCATTAATTAGCACACTACATTTATTTTATGGAAAATATTTGATTTTTATTTGCAGTATGATACCATTTTTAACATTGAATTTTAAATAAATATTCTGTTTTATTTCAAATCATATTTTATTTTATCAGTTTTCTCTGCAATTTAAATATGTGTGAAGCAATGTGTTTAATTTTATAGAATTATAAATTTTCTGAAACCAAAAATTTCCTTTCAAATCATGAACATAATTGCTAAAGTATTAAGGTCTACTATAGAGACTCAGTCTAAATATGATGAAAATAAAGATGCGATTTTTCATAAAATTACTTTAAATCTTTCATGTAATAATTCTGAAATAAAAAAATTTAAAAATGCATATAACATATCATAAAATTATTTTTTGCAGCTTAAGTTGAGGTCCTTAACCCTTTTGCAACAGGTGTGTCATATATGCACCAGTCCCAAACTCTCTTTTCATGATGATACATCGCTTAATGCAACTCTCTACAGCAACGGTTTGCTGTTACAGTGTATCTATCTCTTAGGATGTGGCATTTTGCATTGCTAAGACTAACCTTTAAGAAATAATCATAGAAAAAAAAAATTTTTGCCGATTGAGTTGATTATTTGTGAACCTGTAACAAATAATAATGTAATCATAAATACAAAATATCAAAACATTCTAAAAATATTTTCATTAAATATTTTCATTTCTGTATGCAAAAAATAGAATATTTGACTTACCTTAATTAAATATTATGCAAAATATTTATATAGAATCAAAACTTTATATAAATCTACCCTTAAAGAAATCCAAAAAAGGATAAAATAAATGCTGTAAATATTATATACGTAAATAATCAGAAAGCATGGTCTTTAAAGAAAGGATAAACACAAAGTCTCACATTGCATAGCTCACAAGAGCAAAAAGTCTGTCTTACTTTCTTTTGAGTTCTTGCAATCTGTTAGCAAACTACACACCTTCTTCTGCTTTGTTTCTTCTCTTTCATTGATATTTAGTGAAGGAAAATACCTGCCAGAAAGCCTTAAAGGTGTGGATGTTGTTTTAACTGTGAACTGCTTTTCTATCCTGAAACTTCCTAATTTTCAAATATTTGTTTTACAACTTTAATTTTAAATTGAAGAAATGGAGTTTTAGTCTCATATTTTTTTTATAATTGAGAACATTGGCGTTCAACAAAGCAGTATCCATTAAACAAAGAATAATTTCTTATACCATACTTATAATATATTATACCCGATTCGCTACTCTCAGTTAAATCTAGATAGCCTTCGCTATCAGAATAATCATTAATGCACTTATTTATGATTCGAGTGTACTCTTCTTCTGTTAAAAATTTTTTTATCTTAGTCATCGCAATCTTAGCTAAATTCTCTTAACCAGCACAAAACTTTCCCCTACTAGCTAAGGAAGAAATGCAAAGTAAATAAAAACTGGAATTTCTAAAACAATTGCAGCAACCTTTATCTGCCCTAAAGAAAAAAAAAAGAATATTTTTAAGTATCTGAAACTTTCCGATGTTTACATCACATGGGGACACAGCTGACTGTCAGCTGAGTTTAGTTTACATAACGTCTCCTGCTCTTGCACTGGAACAAACTACAATAATCTGAAAGCATTCTGCAGGCATAAGGTCAACAACCTAAAGGTTCGATTAAGTTAACTGTAGTGGACATGAAGCTCCATCTTTTGATTTAAAAAAATACTAATTTAACGTATACAATTGAAAATGCAATTATGGTACACCCATCTAGTAGATCTATAAAAACAGCAATTCAGCAGTGCATCATCCGGCTACTAGTGACATTTACAACTGATGCATATAAGACACACCCGTCATCTAAAGACAGCCTGTTAAACAGTGCTCCATCACAAAAAGGTTAATCTCTAAATACAGTCAACGCTTTCAAATCTACCATTCTCTAAAATCCAGCATTCAATTTGTGATGTAAACAGTGGGAATCATTTGTTAACACTTAAGCCCATAGAATGAATTTAATATGGTAGTATTTCATCCATCATTGCTTTTCCAAAGAACAGAATTGTGTTTTAAGAACCTGTTCATTCCATTCGAGTAAAAAAATGTCCAGACCAGAACATTTCACAAATGATTTTTCACTCTGTTGGAATAAACCTCAACTGTGCTACTCCAGACTTAAATATGATTTATCAAGTTGAAAAAAAAAAGAATTTTTTTCTCTTTATTATAATTTTTTTTTCTTTTTAAATTCAAACTGAAAATGATGTCACACCTTTTAAAAACACGAATTTTCCACAGAAAGCTATTTTAATATTTTATCATTCCGACTTTCAATATTTTAACATTCCGATGATATTGAATTTGAGTTGCTAGGTGAAATTCTTCAGTGAGTGAAAATAACATCATACTTAAAAAAAAAAAAAAAAAAAGCGAAATATTTTACCACAAATGCATCTAAAAGACCCAAATTTCTGGCCTTTTTACTCGTTATTACTGAGATTAGCACCTCAAGTCGAGTATGAATGTTCCCATGCAACTATGTCTACATGGAAAGTTGTAGCTGACAAACATGACTTCAAATTTGGGAATTCATTTATTAATAACCTATTGTGCATTAAAATATTTTTTTAAATGCTGAATATGGATATGAAATTGTTTTGGTTTTTCTTTAGTTTAAAAGTTTGAGTTAAAAGTTGGGTTAAAAGTGTTTTGAGAGTTTGACTAACCAATGTAAGATGGACTTTTTACTGTAATTAATTTTGTATGTTTATTATGAATTCAATGCAACAATTATTTTTTAAACATTTTCTTTTGCCGAAATTCGACTTGTTTCACCTCTTTCTGTTTAAAATAAATTACACTTGCACTTTGTTTCCTCTTGCATTTTCATTTTCATGCAAATATTGCTAATTTATAATCAGACTAAAAGAAAATGTATGTAAACAAAACAATGGTCTATAATCCACCAAATCTTCAGTTCCAAGCTGTCTGGATTTCACAGAATTGTCTGTATATTAGCAAATATTTGTTTGGAAAAATACATATGAATTATTTCTATGCAAATTATTTTTTCTTTCTTTTATACTTTTTAGAGCAGTAGTTTTTTTCCCCCTTTTTTCTGATAATTTTCCTTCTTTATGGTTACATGTTTCATACTTTTAACAAAAATAAATTACATGGGTTCCAAATTATTTAAGATATTTAACCTGAGAAATGAATCTTAGATTTATAATTATTCTCTGAATGGTAATCATAAATATAAATACTTTTTGTTATGGACTTTCCGCAAAAACAATTATCTACTTTTAAAAAAATAAAAATTTCTTTATTTAATCAATATTTTAAATTAATACTATTTTTTATTGTATTTTGTCTAATATGGTGTAAAATCTCAGTTTACTTACCAAAAATCATATCAGTAAGATTATCTTGGTTTACTGTTAATATTTTTAATTGTTTGTATTTGATCTTAGAATAAATTTTATACTGATAGTTTATTTTCAATTTCATAGATTCTACTCATGCTTTGTTTTTGAGAGCTACTTATTTAATTTGTCATCGTTTGATCTCATCCTGGAAAACTGATCTCAATGTGTCTTTAGCAGCATTAGAAGTTTTATCTGGACTTGCTCGTATACATTTACCGCAAGCAGGTAAAATAATGATTTAACTCTGTTTATAATGACTGTAAAACTGATAAAATATAGATTTTTAAATGTCAAATTAGAGACTACAAAAATTCCATATTAACATAATTTTAATTCTGATTTAACACGTTCATTGCACTTATAGTACCCGTAGCATGCTAACCATCTGGCACACGAGGGACGTACTGTTTTTTTCCCTTCCTTCTGCTATAAATAGGCTCTTCCACTGTTTAGTAGCTTGCCAATGGGCTCATTGGATTCGGTATTGAACAAGCTTTCGAACATGACTTTGTGTTAACTTTTAGCTATTTTTGTTCTGTTTAACTCAGTTATATTTTCTTTATTTTTTTAGGTAAGACTTCAAAGTAATTTTTATGGTTGAAAAGTACTCTTTTAAGCTATTTTGCTATTTTTCAGTAAAATAAAAGTTAACTAATAAAGAAAATACAAAAAATTAATTGTGCTAAGGGTGAAGAAGTTGGCAATGAGAGTGTTAAATTTTCAATGAAAATCTATCTGAAGGAACTACTGAAAGGCCGTCATTACAGTGATTGATGATTTAATTTCTGACATTTAGATATATTAAAATTTTAATTCTGACTAAAAGTTCCAGAAACAAACTAAGTAATATAACATGTCCCCCATCTTCCTGCTTTTAAACTCGAAGTAATATCTCTATCTGTTGAAGATGTGTTTGCTGGCACATGTGCACAAACAAAAATTCCTCGGCAAATATTCTACAGTGGAGAGATGCTAAAGGGAGAAAAAAAGTTTTGCGAATGCATGAAAGAAATTCCAAAAGTGACTCTCGGAAATGATTTTTTTTGAAATAGTCTTTTTTTTTTTTTTTTTTTTTTTAAACAAAGACATTGTTAACAAGGAGAGGATACTATCTATTAATGGCTATTTTTTACTTTTTCTTATTTTGTTCATGAAAATAGATGCAGAATTGTAAAACTTGCATAAAAATCACTAAAATGACTTTTTAAAAAATGTTTTTTTTAAAGGGTTAATATTGGTATTTTTTCAAATGTATTGCATTGTTAGAAAGATAAAAATACATACTTATAGCTTGGTGTTTTTTGTTTTCTCGTATTTTGAATAGTTGACCCGATGCAGGCTTCAAAAAATGGGGGTGGGGAGGACCATGAAAAAAGACTTTTTGAACGGGTTAATATTGATAATTTTTTAACAGATTGCACCGTTTAACAGCTTAGAGGATTTTTGAAGCATCACTGTGACTTTTCATGCCATGTTATTCATTATAGTTTTTAGTTAACTAAAAAATCCAAAAAATGGCTTTAAAGTGTATAACTAACTACAAGTAAAGAAGTACCTTCCTGCCAAATCTTGTAGCTCTATGTGCAGTCTCTTCAAAACACAGCACATGCACACAAACTTCTTTCCTCTTTATTCCAATGGATGACAGGATCAATCTGGATGACATGAGTTCAGATAATTAGGATTTTATTGTACGTCTATTGGAACACTTCTTGCTTCGAAATGTAATCCATATTCATGTTATTCGTTTTGGCAGAAATTTGGGAAATAAGTACTAGTTCTTAACAATCTAAGTATCGAATCACTCCGTGTCATATATTGGTTAGAAATATATGTAATATTTAAAAATATAATCAAAATCTTCCATCAGGCTCACATTATTGAGACTAATCTAGGCATATTTAGTGTGTTGCAGCGCTAGGTGATTTTTTTAATGTGCCGTGCTATTTTTAAACTTCCAGAGCTAGGTTTGATTCTGTTCCGAAAATTTTAAAAAATCAATCATCATTATGAAAATTTGAACTTAAAAAAAAACTTCTTACTCTCTCAATGGATATTAACCACGAGGAAATCGGGTTTCTGGGAATATTTATATGGCAAATTCCCTTCTTCAGAAGCACAGGTACCATTTCAAGAGCTTCTGGGGGAAGGCAGTAAAGTTTTCTTTGTGGGTCAATGTTTAAAATAACATGCTGGACTGTGCGGATATAAAAAAAAAATAGTAAAAAATGCTGCATGGAATTTTTCCTCACTCAAATTCTTTCACAGGCATCTGATTTTTCCGTGAATATTTTTTAGTTTTTGTGGAAGTCTGCAATTTTTTTTTCTTTTCTTTTATGGAATTTTGCAAAATTATTCCATGAATCCATTGTGGAAAAAAAAATCGTGACTATCTTGAAATGTTCATGAAAAAATATCGTGAAGTTCGTCAAGGATATCAAACAAATAGTTATTTTCTTCATTCAGCCGCTGAAAAAAAATCGCAAATCTCAATAATCAGTTTTGCAAAAAAAAGGGTGAATTTTGTCAATCTGTTTCAGGGGGAAAAAATAACGATTGGTCTCTGACAAAAATTGTCATAAATTGATCGTAAATTTTAATTAAACTCCTCTGATTTTGTCAAAGGATCATGAACTGTAAATTTCATTAAATCATCTCATAAAATAATCCTGATATTCAATCAGTCATGGTTAATTAAATCACGTAAAAGTAGAGTTTTTGCATTATGTAAAATTATTCAATTTTACTCTGTACAATTGTTTTTTTTCTTAGTATGATTTTTATCATTGTAATTTTTCATTCATAATTTCCTTAGAATTAATTAATCTACTTAAGTGAAATCCTGCATCGTGTAGTGTAATTCGATGTTAACGAGGGTTGGTTTTCTTTCTTTTTTATAAATACACATCTTAGTTTTAATTGATAATTTTTCTGGAATTAAACTACGTAGAAGTAGAATCCTGCAACGGATCGGGCAGAATCATGAGCAAATCTGAAATATCTATTAAAAGTCAACCCACATGCGAACCGGAACCCGGCCACTTTTCTTTCACCCAACCCTTTCCTATCCCCCAACCACTCCTTTCCTATCCCCCAACCACCCCTTTCCTATCTCCCACCCACCCCCGAAAAATGTGTCGACACATAACCCAACTTGAAAAAACATTTCTATTAATCCACAATCCGATTTAAAACTAGTCCTTCCGAAGATTATTTCAAGTACAGTACAGCCCCGATTATCCGCAGAATTGGGTGTCAAGGGTACCGCAGATAACCTGAAAAAGACCGAAAATGGGGTGCAAACACGAAAAGAAAAGAAACTTCAACATAAAAACTACGTTTTAGCATACAAAAAACATAATAAAACGTTTAAAATACATATGCACAGTACAGCAGAAACCTTTGCTTTACGTCTAAATCACAAAAATGAAAAACAGTAAACAAGAAACAATGCCATGCATACTGTACAAAAAGAGTTGAGTTACACCTTTAAAAAAAAAAAAAAACTGTCCCTTGTTTTTGCTTCTTGCTTTGGAAGCACATTTTTTCTTTATTCTAAATTGTAAACTATTGTTTTTGTTTTAGTATGGAATAATTATCTTGAAAATGAAGCTATTCATTATATGCTCTCCTGGAATTTATCATAATAGTCTTATTTAATAGTTAAATATTTTAATTGCTGTGTTTACATTTGGTTAATAAAATCAAGAAAAGACATCATGACTTTATATCTGATATTTCAAACATGGCAACCGAATCTAGAAATATTCTTCTATTACTTTCGAATACATGAATTTTTCTGTTTGTATTTATTAGTAGGGCTTGTTGTATTTTTCTTGCTGTTGGCTTGAATTTAAAAAATTCGCTTCGCAGATAAACTGCACCATGGATCATCCGCTCGCAGATAATCGGTGCTTTACTGTACACTTCAACCCAAAACTGACTCTAATATTTTTATGGAAATATATTTTAATATATTTATGGAAAAATAGTCAACAATTTTATCTCTTGTGTTAGGAAAATGAACACATATGCTCATTAATATTCAAATTAATTAACATTCATTAATATTCATTTTTTCATCTTGCAAATATTCAGGACTGTATTTTGAAAAATCAGGTCAAAACCTGACTCGAAACAATTAGTCCACCCGACCAGAACCAAACTGCAGGTCAGATCGTAGTCTGATGAAAACGGATCACTCAATCCGATGCTACCTGAAACCCAACAAAAAAAAAATTGATTGGAAACCTCCTATCAGAAAAAATTAATCCACTATATAATATTATGGAAAACTAGTTTATAATCATATATCTAATGTCAATTTTATGTTCAAAATAAACATGTAAACAGTTGTTCATATTCAAATACATTTTTTTTTTTCATTTGAAATAATATTCTGATCTTTCCTTTGAAAAATCAAATTAAACAGAAACTGACCTGAAGCTGAAACAATTAGAGTCAACCTGAACCAAACCCAATGCAAAAATCAAATTAAATTACCCAACCTGATGTAGGACTCTAGGCCAGTTAAACCCATTTTATTGTGGAACGAATTTTCTTTGTTTTATAAGTACTTTTGTGATCATCAGAGTTTTAATTTATAACCACTCTTCAGTTAGTCATTGAAGTGAATAAAAATACTTAACAGTAGAGTCCTGCATCGGTCAAGTAATCAGATTTTACAGGAGTTTTTTCAGGGGGTGGGGCAGGGGTTAAGTATGTTTTTACAGTATTGTAAGAGTGTTTGCAATATTGTTCAGATTAATTTATTTACCATACATATTTTTTAGCCTTATTTATGTTGTTTTTTCTTGAGTGTCCTTTTGGGGGGTATTATCATGATTCTCTTTTTCTTCTCCTCCATACCTTTTTTCCTTCTCCATGTTGCAATTTTTTTTTTCTAGAATAAACTCTACATTAGAGCTAAGAATCATGTGATTTCCACAATATTTTAAAAAATCCTGCTAAAACAACCAAATTAATTAATTTAAAAAATATTCCATAAAAAATTTAGCTACAATAGGAAATCCCATCCCCCTCTCCCAGTATTAACTCTGTTCATGTATTATCTTTCATATTATAATTAATCAAAAGTTATTAAATGTCTGCATCTCTTTTTTATTTTTATTATTTAACTCATTGAAGTCTTTCTCTAAGTATTTTAGAACTAATATTTAGAAATCATAATCAATATTGATTTCTGTATGCTATACTAAAATATTATCTCTTTCTTTTCTGCAGTCAAAGTTGCTACAGGTCAGTAAACACTATTTTTATTTAAACTTTATTTTCCCAATAATATAATTTGTGTTCATATTTTACTCATTAAACAATTAAATCTTTCTAATAAATGACCTGTATGGTATAGTGTGTTATGTGTGTACTTAATGTATATGGTATAGTGTGTTATGTGTGTATGTATCAGCAAATATAGCGAGATGGGTATTTCATAAATATACGACAACTGGGTCAAAAACTTTTTCTTTTAAGAGGTTTTGAAGCAAATAACTGAAGGAAATTTATATCATTCATAATAGGATTGTTCAATTCAATTTAATATATTTATTAACAATTGAAGCTAAGTCTACATCAGTAAGACATAAAATTATGTTTTAGAAAAATCATTTACCTGGGTTTATATTTTATTCTTGCATACTATATTATTGGTATAATTATTGAACTAGAGAAATAAGAATTTTGAGAATTGCAGTAAAATTTTGACTTTATATTTGGACACATGTTTCTAGACTTTGGCTCGTTGCATATAAATTTTTACGTGTTGTATTCTCCATTATATAAGTCAACCTTTTTAAACTGTCAAAATGGAAAAAGATTTCATTTCAGGGTTCAACTTTTACACCAGATATAAAATCAGACATCAGATGATCGCTGTTGATAGCTGTAGCAATAGTTATCAGATAAACTTTTCCATACTAATATGATCCACAAAATTTATCACTACTGGCATATTTTTCCCAATAATTAAAAATGTTACTTTCTATAATTTACTATATATATATAAAATACAAATGGAAATTTTATTCCGGCTGTTTGTAAATTAAGTTCTACTGAATGGATTTTGATGGGACTTACACAGTTGCATAACTTTTCTGAGAAGATTTTAGTATATTGCATTTTGTTCTATGTAGCTTAGTTATAGAATTATGGGGGAAAGTTCTGTAATCTGGTGAACCGAATTAAGAGTGCACAAAAATAATTTAAAAAATTTTTACTAAAAGACATATACTACATATAAACACTTTTAAAACATTAAATAAAAGTTTAAAAACCAACAAGTTTCGGGCACCCTGTGGCCTTCATCAGGGTCATATTTCAGTGTAGGAGAGAAAGAAACATTGCATGATATGATCCTGATGAAGGCCACACGGTGCCCGAAACTTGTTGGCTTTTAAACTTTTATTTAATGTTTTAAAAGTGTTTATATGTAGTACTTTTAGCAAAAAAAATTTTTTATTATTTTTGTGCTTTTAGTTTCAAGACATAATAGTCCTTCAATTTATTTATGAATTACGAATGATTAACCTTTTTCAAAAGTTCTACTGGACGGATTGTGATAAGACTTACATTGTTAGTTAGATAATTTTTCAGGGATAGTTTTAGTATATTGCATATTATTCTTTTCTTAGTTATAGAATTATGCGGGAAAGTTCTGTAACAGCTCAAATTTTGCTTGACACATTAGAAAATAGAATAACACAATGGCGTTTGTATCGTTTTCATCAATCGAAAAGGACATTCCAAATAAAGGACCATACTAAGGTCAAAGTCCCTAATATACTGTATTCAAGGTTCATTTGGAAAACCAACCAGCATAGCGGGCGAAGCCTTCTTGTTATTAATATAAAAATAAATTCTTTATTTTTAAAGGGAAAAAACACAACACTTATAGGATCAATTTGTTGGCCATCTGTCTATCAAGACTGTTTTTCTCAGAAATAGTTGATGAGTATCAATTAAAATCAATATCAAATAATAATGTCTGTGGTCCCATTACATTGTTGTGTAAAATTTTGAGCTTCTAACTTAATGCAATAAAAAGTTATGTCCTTAAAACAATGTTTATGGAAATTCAAATTATGGAAAATATACATAATAAATCAACATAAAATTATAAATTAATAATATTTTTTTCCTTTATATGTGCTCTAAGATCTTCCTTCATTCCAAATTTCAAAGCTTCTAAGTCAACAGAAAGTACCCTATAGGTTTTACTCTCAAAACCCATAGTGTTTTTCCCGTTGACCTGGAACCTAGAAATTTGGCATGAAGCAAGGTCATAGCACATGTGAAGCAAAAAATCTGAAAATCATTAATTTATAATTCTAAGGCAATTTATTATGTAACAAATTCAGGAATTTTCATTATTGGGACTAGTGTCAAATTCATGCATAAACGAATTTATTTTAGGAGTTTTATTGAATATAGTTTCTCACAAATTTTCTTGCATTGTTGTAACCGTTGTTCCAACTCTCATATGCTTAAAACTGCATAGTCATCTACCATTGTCGATTCTGGGCAAAATTTTGCCAAATTTGGCAACAAAAGCAGGTTGTTAATGAATCTAACTTTGTGATAGCTGACTCCTTTTTTGAAATTTTCATTCAAATTCAATATTCACGAAAACTGGGTATCTTCTGTAATCACATTCCACACGTTTTAACTTGGCGTGTTTAACCCTTTATCTACTGACGGTACTTATAAGTACCATTAAAATAACTCATTATAAAGTTCATTTAATACATCGATTAGTAGTAATACAGTTTAAAATGAGTTATAGATGCATTACTTTATCTTGTTCCAAAAGCATTATTGGTTATACAAAACAAAAATATTTTTAAAAGGATGATTTCTTTTGCCTTTGCATCTTTTCAGCTTTCTTGGCATTGGGGAGTGGGGGGGGGGAGGGAGGATTTTTCAATTCAGAAATATTTCTATTGTAAGAACATTATATTTGTACATTTCCTGATTCTACAAAATACTAAGAAAAATATTTAAAATAAAAGATTTGAGTGTGGTTTTAAATATTGCACAAAATCTCTAGAAATTCAAATTTAATTAATCCTTCTAAAATTTATTAAATGATTATGTAAATCTTCAAATGTAGTTTTAAAAATTCACGAAAAATTCTTTAGAAGATAAAATTTTCATGAATTCATAATTCAGTATATTAAAGGTTAAGTAAAGTTAGCTGAATTCTTAAATGCAAGGAATAGGGAAATTATTTTTCTCTGCCAGTACTGACCGGAAGGACTTTTTATAATTCTAACCTATCAGGAAATGAGTGAAAAATCGACTGCAAAATTCCATCTTTCCATACAAAACCCATCTTAAGTTAAATAAAAGAGTGCAATTAAATAAATTACAGTTTTACTATACAATAATTACAAGAAGTATTGGATTAGTAGGCAGTTTTTATTTTTTGTATAATTGTCAAGAAACTAGGTACTTACTAAGGCTTTACCATAATATGACATAATGGTACAGAATACTCAGGGTAAAATTCCTACTTGCACATGTCCTGTTTAGTTGGAGGAAATTTTATGATAAGATAAGAAAAAGTATAAATTATTTATTTTGAAATATTTTAAGCAAAAAAAAATTAAGAAAAAGGATTTACTTCTAACATACCATTTGTCTTGCAAATTATTCATCTGGAAAATTTTCTGCATTTACAGAATCATTGTATGGATCCAATTCTTCAATGGGAGAAAGACAGAATGGAAAAAATATTCACTTTCAGAAAAGTCATTACAGTTTTTCTTTTTTCATTTTTCACATGTGATGTTTTTTCCAACACTTTTACTTTCTTAAAAAGGAATATTGTTTCTTTTGTGAGGGAATTAAAGTATCGACTTTTACATTGAATACACTTAAAGTATGCCATTTCAGGGTTTAAAAAGTAGAGTTGACTTATACACCAGAAAATATTATACTTATAACTTTCAAGAGTCTAGTTTAACCAGTTTACAGCTGTTTCTGTATAATTGTTAGGGATGCATCGAATAGTGATTTTGTCTGAATACTGTGTATTCAGCACACAGGTAAACAGGGTACCAATTATTCGGCCAAATACTTTTATATTTCAGAGTTTAAAGATATTAAAAAGTTAAATTTTAAAACAATTCTACATAATATTTAATACACATACTTTCATTTTGATAAACAAGATCTTTTTACAAGTAAACTTTGCACTAAAAAAATCTTTTAGTTATCTATAATGTAATAGTCAACTTCATGTGACTGTCATAAACAATCACAGGCTGACCGCTTCGCTTTTCATAAGCTAAATGGTCATTTTTACTGAAAATTATTTTTAAAAAATAAAACTAGGTAGTGCCCGTGAAGATTTGATAATAAATGACTTGAATGTTTCATTAGAAAAATTCTTGAATTTTTAATTAGTTGCTTATTAATTATTGAATGACGAATTTCTACAGTGCATAAGTAATTCTTATTTTTTTTTAAAGCGATAGATGGTCAGTCTAACCTTTTCAATGAAGTCAAAGAATTTTAAGTTTATAATTTACAACCAATTATGCTTGTTTTTTATCAGAAATTAGTACCAGGTAGAGAATTTATTTTTACAGTACTTGTTAGCTATCCCGTCGACCAATTTCACCAAATTATATAAATCGCCAAACCACTCGCCAAATTATACAAATTGACATAATTTTTATTTGAAATAACAAAAAAACAAATAAATTAGTATAACATTAATAAAAATACAAATAAAACGTCGAAATAAAAATCATTTGATGACGTAAACACGTGTTGTCAAGTGAATGTGACATTTACGATCAACTATTATTGGCATTTAATCTTACAATTTGGCGACAGTAATTTGGTCGACGGGATAACTAACAAGTACCATTTTTACTTACTACGGCCTCATTTTTTATTTATTATTATTTTTTTAAATAACAATATTAATTTTCATTTATTTTTTTATTTTTTTTTAAAACTACATGACCATTAAAAGCTGCAATGAATTATATTTTTATCTGTCTCATTCTCTAAAAACCTAAATTTGAAACTGGATGCAGCTAATGATTTATAATACTTGAATTTTATTTTGAATTTTTATACATTTTTTAAATATTAAACCTGAATATCAAAGTAATTTCTTTTATAGCTCTTATATGAATATTTTTCTTTCTTTCCGTTTTATTTTTTACGCAAATGAATGACAAACTCTTCTTTCTGACACACACACACATATATATATTCTTGATAATAGTCAGAAAATATAACGAAAATTGATAATCAGCTCAATTTATTTAATCGATAATTACATGCAAAATATTTTAGCTTAAATAATTTAAATATAAAATCATTATTTTTCAAGTTATTATTGAGGGTTAAATTTTATTTAATTATAAAGCATTCAAATAATAATAATAATGAAATCCTATAACTTCTCTTCCTAATAAAATATGTCATTATTGAAATTAATTATCGACAAAAATATTGCATATTTTGCTAGGCTTGGACTCGAACCCACGTCTTCTACAAAAATTCAGAGCTTTAAACTGCTGCTTTAACCTGCTATGCTAGAAAGAACTCATTTCACTTTCTTCTAAATTGGAGAGGTTCGAAAAACAGTTGACAATTATGCAATTGTCTCAAATTTGAGTTCTTATCTTACAGAAATAGTTTTGCGTTTTAATATTTGTGATACCCTATTTTTTCAAAGAAGTAGCTACAATTTAACATGCTAGTTTCCCAATCTTCGTGTGTAATTATTGGCAGTTCATAAGATGGACCACCAGCCATAACTTTTAGCTTCAAATCACTGTGTTTATCTGCTGTGTGATGTGACCAAAAACGATATGACACGCCCGGAATAAACCGTATCTAGCTCTTAGTATCGACAAAATAAATTTTTAATAATGCTGAAAGAGCCAAATAATATTAACTTTGTGAAAGAAAGAAAAGCTTGTTTACAGTAAGAACGAATAGCAAACGAACTTAAAACAACTTCTACCTATGATCTGATAGTTCAACTGAGCGAACATTTTGCGTGTGTGCAGTGCGTCACTCCAAAGGCAGACTTATACTTATATCCTGTGCATGCGCAACTGTAGAATTTTAATTTAAAATTATGGCTAATTAATAAAATATTTGAACAAACGAATGTACGTTAACAAATCTGTGGCCAGATATCTTTCATTTAAAAAAAGATTGGTGTAATTTGATGCAGTTGTTTCCTCTCACAGACTGTCGAAAGAAAACTCTTAACGTTTTAAATATATAGATTGCATAAAAGTTACATTTTTTAGAAAGATTGTTTCAAAAAAATCAGTGTTCGAGCTCCATTCAGATATGTATATATATATATTCTAAGACAACTTCAGTTAAAATTAATGTTAAGAACCCAATATCTCATTCCATCAAAATAAATAAACACAAGAGATTTGTTAGTAGAAGTAGATAAAATTATTAAGCAATGAAGGTAATCATTCACAAAACAACTTCTCCTGCAGGGAATTTTGCAGCTCAAAAATAATTTGCACCTGTAAGTCAATCAAAGTTTAGTGTCATTATGTTAGGTGAAATTCTGTACAACTCAACTTCCTTCACGATCTTTTCTTGATGGAGTGAAATGTAAACATACCCGACTCATGTAATAGTATTTAATGAATCTAATTTAAAAAAAAACGTCAGTTAATTTGGTATTTGTGTATAATCTGTGCTAGGAAGGTAGATCACCAAAAAGGATTGTAAATCGCCAATTATACTTAACATTGTTAATGACGAAATGCATTTAAAAAAGTCCTTTTGGCATGTGCTGGGAGGTAAAGGTAGCTTTCATATTCATTGTTTTATTAAATATAGCTTATTTTACTCAAACACATGAAGCTAAAATTAGTGGAACTTAGATGATTCAATAAAAAAATTTTTATTTCTTGGTTTTAAAATTTTGCAAATTTTACTCAAATTTTAAGAAGCTAAAATGCGACTAACCCAATAAAACAATATTTGTCGATACTGAATTTAAATGAGAATTGTGCGAAATTAGTAAACTTTAGTCAATTTGGCATCATTTATGGTTGCTTAGTTTTGGTCACCAAATTTGGCGATATTTCACCAAGTGTTGCCAAGCTTGGCGAGAATTTGAAGCTATTGTTCACTAACACTCATAAGCTAATATCTGATTTTCTTTAATTATTGTCTTGTTTCAAAATGTCAACCACCTTAGCATTTCAAACTGCTATATCTCAACCATTTTTTAAGTTAGAGACGTAACAAAAAATACTCCGGAATCCTTGTATCAAGGCCTAACACTTAAACATAAAATAAATTTAGATTTTTAAACTTTTTGTGTATCTTTTTTAGTTTTAAATATTTAAATGGCTGCCATTTTGAAACAAGATGACTGATGAAATTGGCCAACAAACTCAGTCGAGACATTTGTAAGTACTCAATAACTCTCATCCAAATCGGTTTATAAATACGAGAGTTATCGCATGACAAAAATCAGATATGTATGTTTCCTGTGTTCATATCTTGTTCATCTTTGGAGTTTTGCCATTTGTTCATATATTTGTGATTTCATCTTTATCATATATGGATATCATTAAAGGGTTTTCACACAAAAAAGAAATCATAAACCAAATCCTATTAGCTAAAGTATGTCAACTGTGAATATACGAGTCACATTTGAACAGAGGGTAGTTTTGGGATCTGGGGGTCATGATCGGTATAAAATACCAAGATTTTTTGGAAGGCTGCAATAAGTAGCTTTTTACTTTTTGTAACTACCTAACAGTAATTTTAGTATACATTTATTAAATGCATAATATAATTAAAAATAGTAAGTAGATAATATAGGAACAAACTAAAATAATACAAAGCAATAATCATGGAAGACGGTAGTATTCCGAGTGACGCAGCCTTAAGCCTAAAATCGTATCGTATCGTATCGTTAAAATCGTATCGTATCGTATCATAGAATTCGTAGATGGCGGAACTCATATATACAGCTAACTCGACATCAAAGAAAACGCGAAAAGCCGCCTTTTAATAACTCAGCAGATATATGTCTTATTGTTCTGAATTTTCTAGAACAGTCTTATATCTGCAGTCTAATTGTATACTGAAATTTTTACATTTCTACGTGCAGTATATTTTGAGATCTAAATAGCCATTTTTAAAGTGAAAACGTTGGTATCATATCGAGGAAGTTCCTAATTTGAAAATCTCGAAAACGGTTCTAACGATTATTTTTAAATTGATACATAATATAAATGTGATTAAGGCGAGGTGAATAACACTTTTCTTTTTTCTGGGAAAACTCTCATTCGTTAAATAATTCGATTTTTTTTTTCTCTCGAAAATGACATGGGTGATTTTTTAAAAATCAAATAAATATATTTCAGATGAACCAAATAACAATTTACTTGTTTCCAGCAAGACTCTTGTTCGTTTTATAATGCGCATGAAAAATCGGACTATATTTCTTCGCCACACTATAGAAATTTCAGCGAAAATGGATGACACTGTATTCATACACATGCTTTCTTTTTAACCACTTTTGGGGAGAAAAATTTTGTCTTCCCACTGGCTGAGTGGCTAAGGGCCATCGTTTACTGATCATAAGATAGGCAGTTCGATACTCTCTAGTACGTATTTTCACATGTGAATGTTTTTTAAGTCTGCTAGTTGACCATTATTCTCAGTTCCTTTGTAATTTTTTTAATTGCTATTAAGTTAAATAAAATTACAATTATAATGACGCCAATTTGATGATGATTATTTCTTGGCAATTTTTCAACAATAAAAATATTACCATAAATTTTATAAATATATTTAATTTCAATCACTTTACAAAAAATATACATTAATAATTATTATTTGAATATAAATCACACGATCAGAAACGTAAAAAAACAATTCATTTCAGCTCTTCTTTTTATAATATCATTTTTTATTATTATGACGGTCAATCAATATATAATCACTGACATCCATAATAATAATATTATTATTATTATTATTTTCCTTGCATAAAAGCTATTGTGATGTAATAATTCTTTTATAATAAATAATTTAGTTGAAATGTTTTATTTATAAATATCAATGAAGTTTGATTACAGTTTACATAATAAGCATATCAGACTTCTGGTGTCGCCATCTTTTGACGCAATTGCGTAGTATTATAGAGAAATGTTTGATAAAAACGTCTATCCATCTATGTAACTATCCATCTATGAAACACCATCTATGTAAGGATTTAATAATTATAAATTAACATTTTGGATTTATTAATTTAAGGATAAAGTGTTTTTAAAGGAATATCAAATGAAACCCTCTGTGCGATCTGCGATTATACTTACCCAGTTGTTTTTATATACAAACTGCTATAAGGAAAATTGTAATAAAATAGTAAAAATTAAATCTGCATTAAATTCCATAAGTATCTTTTTTTTAATCATTTTCTCACTAACTTCAAAAAAGTAATGATATCAATGCAAAAACACTTGACGGGTTAAAAGTTTCTGACGCAGCACTTTATCTTATGCTCTAAGAATTTTAAATATGGAACTTAAAAATACTGATATCAAATTTTGAGTGACGTTATGCTATTTCTTAAAAAATATATTTGTATTTATTTCATCATTTTATTTTTGTTTTATTTATAATCACATGTGCAAAAGTTATGTTCAACATGAAAAGCTGCATAAAATTTTATTCGCTGTTGCTTTATCATTTACATCTCTCATAAATTCAAAATATGAGTTTTAAAAGATATGATATAAAATTTAAGTGACGCCTTGATGTGACTTTAAAAGGTTTGTTTTAAAATTCAATTTAAATTATTTTTGACTTGGTTAAAATAATTTTTTACATCTACACAATACTTTTAATTTTCCAATTCACTGTTAAATATATCACTTTCATTGAATCTATGCATTGAAATGTATTTTTTCAATAAATTGATTTATCTTTTGTGTCACGCTATTCAAAATTGTGAGTAAGATTTATGTAAATGGTTTATTTGCGTCAAACTATCCTTTTTCATACATTTCATGTAGTTTGGACACAATGACGCAAATAAACCATTTACATAAATCTTACTCACAATTTTGAATAGCGTGACACAAAAGATAAATCAATTTATTGAAATAAATACATTTCAATGCATAGTATAGATTCAATGAAAGTGATATATTTAACAGTGAATTGGAAAATTAAAAGTATTGTGTAGATGTAAAAAATTATTTTAACCAAGTCAAAAATAATTTAAATTGAATTTTAAAACAAACCTTTTAAAGTCACATCAAGGCGTCACTTAAATTTTATATCATATCTTTTAAAACTCATATTTTGAATTTATGAGAGATGTAAATGATAAAGCAACAGCGAATAAAATTTTATGCAGCTTTTCATGTTGAACATAACTTTTGCACATGCGATTATAAATAAAACAAAAATAAAATGATGAAATAAATACAAATATATTTTTTAAGAAATAGCATAACGTCACTCAAAATTTGATATCAGTATTTTTAAGTTCCATATTTAAAATTCTTAGAGCATAAGATAAAGTGCTGCGTCAGAAACTTTTAACCCATCAAGGGTTTTTGCATTGATTTAGTATACATTTATTAAACACAACAAAAATAAATGATCGTGAAGTGAATTCGATGTTTATCTGTATTTTTAATGATGTTTTTCTGATTTATTAGTTTTTTCGTTAATTAAAATAACAACTATGTCATTAAACAGTGACATTGTGATATTGAAAAAGAACAAGCATTGTAAGAAAGTAGGTGATGCATTCGTACAATAGATCAGTTTCAACCATTTCAGTTAACGATGTACATTGTTTTATTAGGCAATAAAGTTTGGCGATAGTTTTTTTCCCATGGAAATTGGTCGACAGGATAATGGAGAAGTACTCCAAAAAAGATACTAGTAATAATATGAGTTAATGTAAGTATGGATATTATTAAAGGGTTTTCACACAAAAAAGAAATCATAAACCAAATCCTATTAGCTAAAATATGTCAACTGTGAACCAGTTATGGAAGATTACTTAACTGGTTTAAAAATCTCTGCATTAGTCAACAGACTGCAACTGATAAGCAAATGGACATGAAGCATAAATACCTAAGTGAGCTAAGAGTTTTTTTTTTTTTTTTTTCTAAGAAAGGTGAAATACATAACAACAAAAAAATTTCGAAATGCTGCCATGATCGCAAAGAGTTCTTTATTTCTCTATCAGAATCTTCCGATTTGGTGAAGGATTAAGCAAGCAAACAAGTAAGTTATGAATAAACGTAACATGTTGCAATGCTTAGCATACATTTAAGGGAGACTAAACTGATGACCAGTGGCGGCTAGTCATTTAAGAAGAGTATAGTTTTAAATTTTTAATTGATAAAATTTTAAATTTTAGGGATTCCTCTGTGAATTAAAATAATTGAATAAAATTTTCTTATATTTTGAAACACATATTTTAAAATCAAAGCGAAATTTTGAAGGAGTTTGAAGAAAAATTTTACCATCATATACTGTTTATTTGTTAGGAAAAGGACTGAAGTATAAAAATAAATCAATAATACAATCTATTCAAATGGTGCCAACTCAGCAAGAATTAATAACATTCCTGTCCCTTTTGATTTAGCAAGGAAGTTTTTAGGGTTCCGTACTTAAAAAGTAAAAACCATTATAAGATTCCTCTTGTGTCTGTCTGTCACAGCCATTTTACTCATAAACTATGGAATATGGAAAATTCAAATTGACTGAAGTAATAAAGGCTATTGACCCACATATTTATAGATTATTAACCATTCACATGTATATATATAGGAAAAATGTAGAGCTTTACTTGAAAAAAGTCTTTTCTTTGTATATCATGTGAAAGCTTTCATAACGCCAAAATCAAAAATACATTTCTTTTAATTTTAGGTATTATACTTTCAGAAATATTGTTGAAAATGTAATACAAAAATCTGTTCCACTCCCCCTCTATTTCCGAATCTACTAAAACTAAAATTATAAAAAAATTAGGGATAGTAGAAGTTAATTTAAACCTTACAGGAAAACTATAGCGATTACCCTAGGTCACATAGTTTTTGAGAAAATCGCATTTTTCCGTTACACACAAATTTCGATTTATGGACGTTCAGCAAGGGAGTTGAGGAGTGCTGGAGGTACCTGTCGTCGCAGAAGTATAAAAAGATTGTCGATAATGATTTTTGAAAAAAATTGTCGGTAATCAGCCAAGAACCCTTAAAGATACAGACAGTATGGACATCCATAAAGACACGGAAAGTGTACTCTATGTGCCATCGGCTTTTAAAGCTTAGATAACAACTTTTAATGATATATTTGAGTAATGCAATGCCCAGTTACTAATTCATATATTTATTGTACGGAACCCTCTGTGTGCGAGTAATACTCACACTTGACTGGTTATTTAACTCTTTCAAGGGTCTAATTTTAATTCCAAATTGACTTACGGCACCAAGAATATTTTTATAAAATTTTGTTTTTTAATGAAAGTTAGTAAAAACAAGTTTTCATTTTCTAAGAAATTCAATTGTAAATTCTGGTGTCAGTCAATCATTTCATCCTTTTTCTGAACCTGAAAAGGTTAATGCACTAAAGAGCAGTGTCTGGAGTGGGTCATCATTTTCAGAAATATGGAAGCATATAAAGTGTTCCTAAAATCTCGGAACAAATTTTCAGGGGAGATAATGTGATCAAGACAAGCGTCTTTTGAACAAGAAACATCTCAATTCACTTATTCCATAAAAAATATTACTATTAAAAAATAAAATACATTCATTCAAAAATACAGGGTGTGTCACTTCAAGCTGAAACTGAATTTATGTTCACAGCTTTAGCTACAATAAAGATATTTTAGCGAGATTTGCATCATATTAATTTTGCTTGTATGAAATGTGATGATATTATTAGAAGTGACTGAATTTTGGCCAGTGAGACAGTACATGTACCTTCAGCTGCATTCTGAACAAAATAATTTCTAGCTCAGTGTTGTTTAGATGTAAGGTGACAATTTTCAGCACTTCTCTTCATCCATCATATTTCACAGAAATCAAAGTAGCTCTGTTGAAAATATAGTTACAATATCTTCTTTATTGTTAAAGTAACAAATTAAAATCTAAGTTTGGCCTGGAGTGAGATAAATGCAGTGCAGTTTTAACTAAATAAGTGAATTGTGGCCCTGGTTTTCTAGACAAAAATTGTCTGTCTTGATGTCTATTATCACCCCTGAAAGTTATTTCCATTTTGTTTAAAAGCACGCTTTGTTATGAAACAGCTTATTTACCAGACAACTTTTCAGAAACTTGTGTTTGCACATCATTAATCCCTATGAATATCAGCATTAATGTTACATTTTTTTCATTCAATTAACAAATAAATCATATAAAAGCATTCTCTTTTATTTAAATATAATTCTATTTCTAATTATTCTGAATATCTTTATTAATTGACAGTTGAAAGTAGAAGTTGTGTACGGTTTCTACAAATATTTTTAAAAGGTTTTTTAAGTATTGGGTTTGGCCAAATGTTTTTCATATTCAGCCAAATCAAATATTTTGATATTCAGCCAAATCAAATATTTTGATATTCGGCCAAATCAAATATTTTGATATTCGATCAAATCAAATATTTTGATATTCGGCCAAACCGAATACTTTTGTATTTGGCCAAAACCGAATATTTTTATATTCGGCCAAACCGAATATTTTTATATTCGGCCAAACCGAATATTTTTATATTCGGCCAAACCGAATATTTTTATATTCGGCCAAACCAAATGTTTTGATATTCGGCCAAACTGAATATTTTTATATTCAACCAAACCAAATATTTTTGTATTCGGCCAAGCCGAATATTCAGTAGTGGATATACATCCAAATACCAAATAGATAATGAATATCTGGTGCACCCCTAATAATTGAAGACCTGAGAGGAAGATGTTTTGTAACAAAAATTAGAATTCAAGAAAATTGAAGTGAAAGTTTTTTTATTGTAATTTAGTTTTAATTACTTCTTAGTAGCATATGTTTGAATGTTAACAGGTAATACAACTTTCCTAGAAAAGAATATTAGCATGTAATTATTAAATATTAGAAATTATTTTCACCATTTAAATTATTAAATATAAAAATATTAAATATTAAAAGATATTGTCTCATATCTTCAATACTAAGTAGTTTTACCATGTGATATAATACCTCATAATGCTTTCATCCATAAAATGAAACAATTTTTGAGAAAATGTATCATAACCTGTTCTCCCACTAAGCTCTTCAATTATGTATGTGTTTATGAATATTTATCCTAGAATATCTAATTAATGCACTATAAATTATCAAACTACATTTGATTATTTACAATTAAATAATATTATAGATCAATTGGAAGGGAAAAGAGCTGTAAAATGGATTTGTGATTACATAGTCTTCCAGTGCTCTAGACCTCCTCCAGCTCATTCCAAAGATCTCCATTCAACTATAGTAGCAGCTTACCAGTGTGTTACAACATGGCTTGTTGAACATCCTGATCTCTTAAATGACAAAGATACAGTACATACAGTATTAGAAGTTGTAGAACTGGGAATATCTGGATCAAAATCTCAGGTTTGTAACCTTTTTAAATATTGGGTTTTTTTTTATTATTGTTATAATTTAATAACTAGTTTAAAAAAAAATTATATACTAATGTACTTTTCAGTCCCAATAATACACATGAAGGGATCTCTGTCCTTATATGCACCTGTATCTTCTATCCATAGAGCCTCTATCCTTATATGTGAATGTGTACATGTGAAGTATAGAATAAAACTCTATTGAAAGATAATTTTACTTTAGAAACATTCTTATTATTTTTTCGGGGATCTCTTCTCTTTAGCTCTCTTTTTCTGGAAAAAATATACATTTTAAATGTACAGATTAGATGTGGCATGCCTTAAAATCTTATTTGAGATATTCATTGTATGCACTGATTCTATATAAACTTACATCTTTGTAATATGCCCATTGTCTATATAATATTTTGATACTTTTGAAATCTTTAGATTTGTTCAAGGTAAATTTATATTTCTATTATTGAAAACTTTAGCCAAAGAAGAGTGACATTCCTAAGCTTAAAGGAGACAAAGAACTAAAACCTGCATCAATGAGAGTTAGAGATGCTGCTGAAGCTGTTTTATCATGCATGCTTGATCATGTTGTAAGCATTATATATTTATTGATTTGAATTAAATATGTATATATATATAATTTAAAATTATACTCAATGTGTAGTGTGTTATTCATTTTATTACATAATTTAGATAAACTGGTTTACTTCACGCCTTTTGTTTAAACAAGAAGTTAAGACATAAAAGAAGGTAGAGGGAGGAATGGGACATGTCTAATTCCTTCTTTTTAATAAGATGAATGTAAATTGCTAATATGCACATATTTTTAGAGGGTAGTATATTAATTATAATATTATAAATATATTCATTTACTTCAAAATGTAAATAAATTGAATGGATGATTTTTTAATGTCATCTCTCACTGACAATCCTGCATTTTCCTTCCAGTGATGAAGGTACTGTAATTTGATATTGTAGCACAGACATTATCAATCTATAATCTTCGTTAGACTGTATATATAGCCAACACTAGACTATTTGTGCCTTATACATTGTTTTATAGTTGTCCCATACCTCCCTGTTAGTGGGGAGGTATAGGACACATTTTGAAATTTACATTTTCTTTATTAACCATTTGGAAATGGTTGTTGTTTTCCGTCAAGGATGGGGCCCAAATGATGCTCGCATTTTATTTTTTTTAACGAAATTCAATGATGTTCTTCACTTTTAGAAGAATTTTTACTTGAATAGGTAATAGAAAGGCATAAAACCATTAAAAATTGTTTGAATAGGTAATCGAAAGGCATAAAATCGTTAAAAATTTAAAAAGTTACAAAATGGGTAGGTGCAAATTATCAGATACGGAAAAATTCAAAGCCAAAGAGCGACGCCAAAATGAAAATCGTCTTGCAAAGCAAAAATTGAGGTCTTCAACTCATTATGTAGGCCATGAAAATCGAGGTCTTCAACTGATTATGTAGTAGAGATGAGACGGGCTCAGCCCGAGTCCGGACCCAACACGGACTCGGGCTCTATTTTTATTCTAGCCTTCGGGCTCGGCTAGTTCTTTCTGAAACCGGAAAACTATATTTATGTATAGAAAAGATTGAAAGAACTTTTTTCCTCATTTAAAATTACTTTTCAAGTCTTTTCAATGTTATTTAGATCAAAATGAAGGGGTAACAAAAATCGTGTTTATTTATTTTAGTATTTGATTACTGTTTCAAAAGAAAATTTGTGATGTTTTCAGATTTATGTGTACAGCATTTTCGACGACGATCAATTAATATGGTGCCAATCAAAACAAACACAAGCAATGAATTTGTTTTTATTAGGATTTTCGTTTGTGACAGAAGATATTTTTTAATCCGATCATTTATTTATTTTTTATTTAGTTATCTAACACAAAGAGAATGTTTTCTTCGATTTTTAGTAGACCAGAATTAGCTTGAGGTTTGCAAATTATTTAATCTAATATTTGCGCATGAGTCATAATCATTCTTCATATAAAAATAACTTTACTGGGTATTATATCTATTTGTCATGAACTCTGCTCATGCTAAGGACTCTGTAAGTAGATTTACGAGATCACTTTGCTTCGTAAGTAAATATAATTACTTTATTATTCCGATAGGAAGCAATCAGTCAGTGTTTCTTCTTTTAATATAAAGGCATCTTACCTTTAAGATAACGGTGTCAATTTTGTAATTTACGTTGATTTTCCAGTTCACGTCAATCACGGAAGACTGTTATGAGAAAGGAATCGATTATAGTTAAAGATGTATCGGTAAAGAGTGATATCGGGCTTGGGCGGGCTCAGGCTCTGATGACAAAAAATCTTTTGGGCTCGGGTGGGCCCAGGCTCCAAAAAACGAGCCCGAACTCATCTCTATTATGTAACCCATGAAAATCGATTACAGAATAAAAGGCGAACATGAAAAAGGAAGCAATCTAATGTTTAATCGATTAATAGTAAAAGGCCATGTCTCAAGGGGTTCCAATCCACTAGCCACGGCATTTTACAATCGGTCGATTCTAACTGGGAAAAATTGAGTTCAACATAGGTAATTTGTCGCAATCTGTAGATGAGTCGGTGGAACTGCTTTCGATTTGTAAACTGTTTTTCTTCTCAAAATGGGACTTGGAGAGTTTATTGATGAAGATTTTGGTCGTCTGAAGTTTGATCTTTGCGATCTGTTTTTGAAGAGGGTGCGATGGAATTTGGTGGACGAAATAAATTCCAAATGGTCATTGTAATCTATTAAATTACAATTATTTTTTTTTTTACATAAAATTGTTTCTGCAAATTATGTTTCCAAATTGTTCAAGGACATCAGAAAGTGTTTCATTTTGTATTCTATATATCGAAATTTTTATTTTAGTGTCAGACAAAGTTGATTTTCTTATTTTTGTAAAAAGTGTCCCATTCCTCTCCCCTCTCCCCTAAGTAATTCATTTTCTAATTTCTCATTCTTTCATTGTAAATATTATTTCTATTTTAAAATCATTGACTAATCAGGATTTGAAATGGAAGCAATTGAATTAAAATATTTTGATTTTTATGCAGGTTTATTAAGTTTTTAGGAGGTTCACATATACCTATTTTATTTCACACGCTGATTAATCTTCAACTTTGTTTTGATCTCATTCTTAATCTGATTAATCTAATAATTTTAAATCGGGAACAAAGACAGAGCCGCATATATGCTATAAGTCTGATTAGCGAGTGTTGCTTAGATGCCAAACTAGTGATCTAGAATGTATCTGCTCCCGATCATTCTGAATAAATGACTCCATACTATATTAATTTTTATGGTCTCTCAACAAAGTTTCAGTTTTGCATTGTAGTCACTAACATTTTCATTTTAATCTGGCAGTTGAATTTTTTTAATATCTTCCGTAATGATTTTTAAAGATTTTGAAAGAGTTACTATTTAATGAATCACTTTACCTTTACTAATTAAGTTACTTAATTTAAAGTTCTGGCATTTATTGGTAATTTTTCATGCATCACTAGAATTATATATGCGTAAAATTTAAAATGATATTTTTAAGAAACAGAATTAATTAGCTTAGCTCATTAGTCTATCAGTGTTTGTGCCTGCTGTTAATTATCAAGAGAAGTAGCTCACTCAGGAGTCTTTCAACATTTGAATTTTTTTTTCTTTAAAAAAATAAATAAATAATAATAATCCTTTATTTTTTTTCACTTTTTATACATTAATAACATAAAGTTGTACAATCTTTTAAAAGTTATCTTTATTTTCATAAGAAATATGCAATACTATCAAGTTTGCAGTATGTTCAATATTGCAGAGTTGGGCCTCATGCTAGAAATTTTACGTTAATAGCCAACAAATTAATGAAAATTAAAAATTGTATTTCACATTTGATAAGTATTAGCCAAAGCTACTTTTACTTTATGTAATAGCTGTAATATTCAGGTGATCCGTTCTACAACACATTCAGTTTTTGGACTTAATATTTTTATAAAATGTACATGAGGTGGAAATTGTCGAAATTCGATGGTAAAAAAAGTTTTAAAATTTCCTTTCAGTCATTGTTCTTTTCAAATTCATATCCCCTGAAACGCATCCATTGTTTTAAGCTAATTAATTTTTATGTAAAAAAAATGGAGAAATTATTTTTCAATAATAATTTACAATCTGCAAATGAGTCAGCTTAATGTTTTCAATATATTGATAATTTCTTTGTATGGTTTCTTCGTTCCCTATCCAAAATATTGGGATGGCATCCTTTCCCTATTATAAAATGATATACCCAATTGATCTTAAAAAATAATATAAGCATATATTATATAATAATAAAGCAATTCCTAGCATTTTTATCACCTTTTAACTTGATTAGGGCAATCAGTTTCCAATTGTAATAACTTTGCCAGTGACTACTTTAAATTATTGAGGCAAACAGATAGTCATTGTTGAGATAGGTTTGAAAAAAAATTCATGCTTAAAAATTATTTAAAAAGTCCTTAAATTCAATGACAGTTTACAAATAAATTTCCTTAAAAAGTCTTCTTTTTTCTATTTGATGATGTAACAATTGAAATTGTACAGTATTTAGAAGTTGTCTAAGAGAGATAAAAGCAATAGCACCGTTCGTTGTCACCAACATTAAACATTTCAAAAAATTGCAACTGGGTTTTAGCTGATGTCCAAAAGTATACTACGATTTTTAGGAGAAGACAAAAAAATCCAGAATGAAAGAAATAGGAGTTTGTCAATAATAAGGAACTGTAAAAATGAACTTATGGTAATTCTTATAACACATAAGCCTTACAGGGCTTGAATTTCAGGCCGGGATCGCGGGATTCACGCCCAAAATTTTGAAATCCCACCCAAAGAATATCGTGGGCGGGAGGGTCCCGTCCAAAAAATCCCACCATTTTCCAGAAAATTTTGCATTTGAAATAACGATCAACTCACGCGAACGCCTTGCGAATTTCCGATATTTTCTCGCGATTGATTGACACATTTTGTGGTTCTTTTACCGCAAAAAATTGTTGAAATTCACGAATTTTTCACACAACAAATAGGCAAATTTCATTATTTTTTTTTCTCGAGATCGGTTGACAAGTGTCCACGACCGATTGGCGAATTTAGGGGAGGGGGGGGATTCTGTTCCGAATTTTCTGAAAATTTAAGGCATTAGGTTCTGAAAATTGTGAAAAATCGGTCATCAGTTCAACAGAAAATATCGCAAATTTCGGTAAATGATCGCCGAAAAAATCGGCAGTTTTGTCTCAAAGGATTGCGAGTAAAACACAAATTTTGCCAAAGGATCACAGAAAAACGTGAATTTCGTGAATTCGTGACTACTTTAAATTATTGAGGCAAACAGATAGTCATTGTTGAGATAGGTTTGAAAAAAAATTCATGCTTAAAAATTATTTAAAAGAAAATTATCGAGATCGGTTGACAAGTGTCCACGACCGATTGGCGAATTTAGGGGAGGGGGGGGATTCTGTTCCGAATTTTCTGAAAATTTAAGGCATTAGGTTCTGAAAATTGTGAAAAATCGGTCATCAGTTCAACAGAAAATATCGCAAATTTCGGTAAATGATCGCCGAAAAAATCGGCAGTTTTGTCTCAAAGGATTGCGAGTAAAACACAAATTTTGCCAAAGGATCACAGAAAAACGTGAATTTCGTCAGATCGCGAAAAAAAAATACTCGAAATTCATCAAAGGATCGCAAAAAAAAAAGTAATTAACATCAAAGGATAACAAAAAAATCGTAAATTTCGGCAAAGGAACGCGGAAAAAACGGGAGTTTCGGCAGAGGATCGCGAAAAAATGTAAATTTCATCAAAAGATCGCGGAATAAACGTTGAATTTAGTCAAAGGGCCGCTGAAAAAAAACACTGTGATATCGTACCTTCGCCACAAATTTTCGACGGGGGGAGCAACAGGCATTTCCGTGGAGGACAATAGTCTTTTGTGTAAAGGCATGCAGGGGAAATAGCAGGCATACTTCTGCCCTTGGGATCTGCTCAACAGGGTATTTCCACTTTTCCAAGAAATAGGGAGGGCTGGACAATGTGTGGAAACTCGTCCCTAAAGTGAAAGTAAAAAGAGGCTCAGGCAGGAGTTGGTGAGGAGGCTGAATAGTAGACTGGGAGACACTGATGAAGTGAGGTTGTTTTTTACCAATGGAAGAGATGCAAGAAAAATCATTTTACTCAGGTTGGCTATGAGAAGTATAGAACTGTTAATAAAAAGTGAGAGTGTCTACCTATGAATGGTAAAGTTTGTTATTACATTTTTCAAATCTATTTTAGTTGTTCTAATAAAGGACTTTGGTAAGAAATATGTATTATTTTTCAACGATCATCTCACAAGAGCTTAGTGAACCAAAAAGCTCTGGCCCACTACATCACAGCTATAGTATTATAAATGGTGGCAGCAGTGGGATTAATTAGGTCTAGCATAAATTAGACTGGACCCACGTGAACTTGATGTACAGAAGGAAACTGTGTTAGAAACAAGGACAGACGATGATGAAATCTTGTGTTTGACGAGAAAGATTTTCAAGTGTATCCGGTGAGGAACGTTGAAATCTGGAGTGTCGAATATGTTAGCTGGTATGTAACAAGGACTAAGGATCTGACGATATAGAAAATTTCTTCAGTAAACGTCCAGTGCAGTGGATAGAAGACTATTCATCGATCGCCCTTAGGAATCCATGGAGACAGCTTGTGTGTAAATTTCCCGGCAGAAATCAAGTTAGATCCGGAGATACGACAGTACCTGAAAAAAAAAAAAAAAAAAAGTGCAGGAAAGCCTTGGAGCAGTGTGGTGAAATGTCTACATTTGTAGGTAAGCCCTTTTATGAAATTTTCCAGAGAGGTCTGTTAGGATTTAATATTGTATATGTCTGTTCTTGGTAATTTGTATATGTTTAACAGATAAAAAGTCTAGGTTAACTATTAATTTGGGATCGAAATTTTTAGTTAGAATTTTTATATTAAACGGGTTTCTTATGGTCTGTACGGTAATTCATTTGGTTTTGAAAATTTAATGTTTATGTATTTCATAATTTACTTGAGGATAGTAAATTACGGTTGATTAATAAAAGAATATTAATCATTAAAATTAATCATAGTTGTGGATGTAACTTTATAACTAAAAGTTGGGGCATATACAGCTTTTGTTCATTACAGCAATAAAGTTATTTGAAATTTTATGGGTATGCTGTAGGAAAAAGCGGGATTAGTTGTTTTTATATAAATTGTATTTATATAGTACTGTAAGTATCAAAATAATTTGAGGATTTACTCAGTTTTAAAGGATATAACAAGTGCATGAAAATTTTCGGTAGGAAAATTGTATTATTGTTTTATGCATTGAAATATATCTAAAGGATAAAATCCTATTCCTTATTGTGTTTTTTTTTTTTTTGTTTTGTTTTTGGTGTTTTACAAATTGTATATATTTGTGTATTTTTGTGATTAATACATTTTGGGGGAAAATCATGGAAGAATTTCTAGGGAAATATACTAAAAATATCTTGCTTTTGCTGGCAGAGGAATTTGAGACCAACGTGCCGGCAACTGATAAGAAAAAAACTATAATTCAGACTATTTTAGAAGCATCGGATTATAATGAGAGTTTTGCTAAATCGAATTTGGAATGTATTCTTAAAGAGGATGCAGAATGTAAAGAAAACGAAGGACGTGAAAAAACAAGACAGTTTGAGTTAGAAAAATTAAGAATTCAAAATTCTTCGGAAACTGTTAGTCTTTCGTCTAGTGATATGAATGTAGGTTCGCATAGGAATCCAAAAATTAATTTGAAAGAATTAGTTCCACGCTTTGATTCTAAATTAATTGACATCACTCTTTTCTTTATGATCTTTGAAAAACAGGCAGAAAAAGCTAAAATTTCGCAAGAGGATATGGTTAGCCAATTAATTCCCTTATTGCTATCAGATATCGCGGAAATTATAGTGAAACAACCAGCAGAATTAGGAGATGATTTTCAACAGGTAAAAAAAGTTTTATTAAATCGTTTTAGATTGGGAACAGGTGCTTTAAAACAGAAGTTTGAAAATCATCAAAGGAAACCTGGAGCGTTATGGGTAGACTTGGTATATGAATTAAGGGGTTATTTGGATAATTGGTTGGAATCATTAGAAATAAAGAATTTTGAGTCTTTAAAAGAACTCATGCTCACTGAGCAAGTAAAAAAACGCGTTCCTTTTGAAGTAAAAGAAAAATTTATGGATGAATGGGATGAAATGAAAGAGGCTTCGAAGCTTGCTGATAAATGTGACAAATATGAGAGTATTAAAATAGTTTCAGGAAATCAGAAAAAAAATCTTGGGAAAAAACTTATTCAGAGATGCAAAGAAGCAATTTAAATCTGAAAATTAAGGGTGAAGTAAAAGCTAAATCGGAGTTAGAGAATAAAACGGAAAATTTTAAAAATGATAAACTTAAACAAGACCAGGCTTTTGAGAGGAAAAGGCAGATTAGGTGTTTTTTTTTTGTAATCAACCAGGGCACATAAAACCAGATTGTGCGGAATGGTTAAAAAAGAAAAATCAGTTCAATACAGTTAATCATTTAGGTAATGATGTTGATTTAGGGGATTGTTTTAAACCTTATCTAAAAAAAGCTCTAATAAATGGGGTTGAAAGACACTATTTGAGGGACACGGGAGCAGGGATTGATCTATACGATAAAAATTGGGTTAAAACAGAGGATTTTACTGTAGATATAACTTGGGTACGTCAACGTCTTGATAATGAATGTAAATGTTTACCATTAGCATGGGTGACTATAAAAGGGGATTTTGGTTGCATCACCACTAAGGCGGCGATTAAACCATCGGAGTCGGAGCAAGGTTACTATCTCTTAGGTAATAAAACTGCGGAGCTTATTGAGCAAAATAAAGGAAATGGTGTTCCTATAAATATGGTAGTTACCCGTAGTAGGACGGATTCTTTAAAAAAAAAGAATGGAGCAACAGGATGCTGATAATGAAATGTCGTTTATTGAGCAGGCAAAGTTAGAAGAGCAACCAGGTAGGGTAGAGAAAATTGGGGATTGCTCACAGAACAAAGAAACGCAGGTAGTTCAAATGGATGAGAATAGACAGGATGAAAGTCAAATCGAAGATCTTATGTTATTACCGAAATGGGAGATGAAAGATAATGTGGGATTGAATAAAATTACAGCGAAAGATTTCAGCTTAGCTCAGAAACAGTGCTTATCTTTAAAAACATTATGGGAAAAGGCGAATAATGTAGAAGAAAAGGAATTTAAAATAATGGGAAATAAATTAGTAAGAGTTTCACATTCAAATAGTGGGGATGAGAAATTACAATTATGTTTGCCATTAGAATTTAGAGAGAAAATAATGAAAATGTGTCATGAGGAAGTTGCGGGACATTTAGGGGCGACTAAAACAAAAGATAGGGTAATTAAATGCTATTTTTGGCCAAATTGTTACAAGGAAATTGAGGCATTTGTAAGAACTTGCGATCTGTGCCAAAAGGTTGGTAAAAATAGAGATAAAAAGAAAGCTCCCTTGAAGCTCATGCCAATAATTTCAGAAGTTTTCTCCAGGATAAATATTGATGGTGTAGGCCCTTTGAGTTTAAGCGAGAAAAATAATAGATACTTGATTACTTCAATTTGTGTTGCGTCAAAATATCCAGATGCGATTCCAGTAAAAGAATTAAATTTTATGGTTACTTTTAGCGACAGTCTGACGAAATTCACAGTTTTATCCGACATCTGATCGATGAATTTCGCGATTTGATACTGCGGCCAATCGACGAATTTCACTATATTATTCCCTTGACTGATCGAGGAAATTCATGATTTTTTTTCCCCTATGCTCAATTGGCATATTTCAGGATATTTTTTTCCTGTGACAGAAAAAGGAAAATATTCAAAAGGGTGTGCCAAAAAATATTTGTCTAGATTCAGTAATAAACAAAAATAAGATTAGAAGGACTGCAAAGATCTTGTGGTGCACATCAAAGAAATATTCCGAGCTCCAATTAAACATACATAGAAATACAAAACAAGTTTATCCTTGCAATTAACAGAAATTAGGACTTGACAATTTAAAGTTAACCCACATTTCTCATGTGGTAGAAGAAATGAATCAACAGTATCCATTTAAAACTTTTGACTTTGATTGAACAAGCATTCAAATTTTAAACAAAGAAAATACCAGGGAGTCAGGTTTGACTATAATTTTATTAAGGATATAATAAAACAATTTTGTTCAAAAATGGATATTGATAATTCCATCACTGAATATACACTGTTCATGCAAGCAGTTAAAATGAAGCATGTCAGATTTTAGAAGTTTTTAGAAATTTTTTTTAAGAGAGCATAACCATACGTTTCCAATAACTTCCAAAGTTATAAATGTTGTGCTTGGGCTGTCTGTCACAAATTTACCTTGTGAAAGAAGATTCGGGGTCCAAAATGGAATAAAATCTAAATTCAGAAATTCATTTAACAACTCCATTGTTAAGGACCCATGATATTTGTTTGAAAGTTGAAAAATAGACTATATAAAAGCTTAACTTTCTTACTTTTTTAAATAAAAAAACATTTTGCATAATTATTCTGAGTTGGTTTAAATTGCTTCAATGGTATTTTATCATTTCTGTATTAATACAGACATGACAAAATAATTAATGTAAATCTTTAAATAGCATGTAAAATAACAGTGGGTTTTAGATATTTTTCTCCCTCCCAAATAGCTCAACTCCCCTCCATTTATAAATGTTGGTAGGGAGATTCCCCTCCTAGGAAAAATTGAATTTCAAACCCTGCCTTACATTATTTAATCTAACTGAAAAAAAAAATTATTATATCAAGCTTTTTATTTTATTGTAACATTATTTTTTATTCAATTTAGTTTTCCTGAATTTTTTTACTTTTCTTAATTTTTTATTAAAAAATTAATTCATCTTACCTATATATATATTTTTAAAGCAATCAGAATTGGTAAATTGTAATCAAGGTATACAATCAAGATGAAGTAGTCAATAAAGTCTCGAATTCTAATTTTTATAAGTAAGAAATGAAAAATCAGTGAAAATAACGTTATAAGGACACAATCAAGTTAATTTTTCTCTTTAAGTTTATCTATGTAAAAATACATTTCAAGTTAATTACTTTACTGGCGTAGACATTTCAACATACTTTTATGCTTAACCAACCATGTATTCAAATTTTTTAAAAATATTTTCTATTTCATTCTAATGGGAAAAATGGCATAAATAAAATTGTAATGCATAAAGATTTTTTTTTTTTAAATGGATAATATTCTTGCAGCGTCACTGTAAATATGAATTTTTATTTGCTTGATAAAAATGAAGTACACTTGCATAAATATTTTTACCGAAATTTAACTTGTAAATTAAAAAAATATCTCCAAAAAGGTCCAAGTATCTGAACAGTTTTCATTAATCATCTTTTCTCTGCATCAGTGGACATAATCCAATTACCACCATTTTGAAGAAATTTCAAAAAAAACTTTTAAAGTTAAAATTAAAATATAAAAAGGGATATATTTTTAAAAATGGCTAGTGCGGGCACATCTACAAATTAGCAGCTTTCATATAAAAAAATAATTAGCAAAATTGGTTCAGTGGAAATCTCAGAGCAGATGACTGAAAAAACAGCCTCATCTTTTCAATATATAAATGATTTACAACAGGTATGGTAATATAAATTCTATTTATTTTCAACAAGCCATCTGTTTATTTTAATTTTTACGTTCTTCCAATAATAGGGTTGTTGCATTCTCTTGATGAAACCCCCCAAATATAGAAAAATGTGTTGGCACAAGTGCAGCAATTGTTTGTTGAAAAACAATCTGTTTGAAACTCTGGAAATGCAGTAAACTACTAGTACAATTTGCTGAAATTGCCTGATTATTTTTATGTAGAAATTGAAAAAGTCATTCATTTCTGTCTATGCTGTACTTTAAGAAAATCAAATATTAACTTATTTATTTTTATTGGACCATTTATGATATGAAAATGCAAAAATATCTTGGTCATGAAAAATTTCCATCTGTTGAAAATATGATTTGCCAAATATTTCACTAAAATAAACATTTTTTCATAAATTTTATGAATTATTCATATCTGATGCAAATGGCTATTGGGGTCCCTGCATAGTGAAATTCATATTTGTTTAGCAGTATGATTTTCTAATTCTTTTTTCTTTTATTTGATTTTGTAATATTTATATCTAGGGTTATTTTCCTCCACCATGTGGACCACAAAATCTTTCATCACTTTTGGATGAAAAATCTCTGTTGCAGCAATGTAAAAATTTCAATGATGACCAAATGACAAAAGAAGAAATAGTCAAGCATTTCAGATATTTCGCTATTGACAATTCCATTATACTAGCACTTTTAGAGCAGCATCTAGGCAATGAACAAGGTAATGATATGCATTGAATTTATTCAAAATAGTATCTGAACATTGATTTTGTATGATTTGCTGGTTTAAAAGTAATTTCTAAATTTTATGTGTTTTTATTACAAAGAATATGGTAAAATGATGACAAGTAGTGTTGAATATTATATGATAAAAATAAACTTTTTGATAGACTGATTGAAAATACTACATCAATTACTTTTTAACACTTTCCAACATAGTTTAAAAGTTTTCTCCATTGTGTATAGATATCCACATTCTATTTTTCATAAATATACTTGGATTGCCGTGAAATTTAAATAACTAAGATATTATTATATTGTATTTTATTCTCTTCTATGTATCGTTTAAAAATGCATATATATATATATGAGGACGTGAGTTTCAAAACTCGCCTTATGCAAAATTTGAAAAATCGAGTTTTCTCTATCAATCTATTATACAATCTGCAAGAAAGCTATTTTTATTATGTATTTCTGGCATTGTAAATCTTGGTTTACAATGAAAACCAATGGACACAGTCAGAAGTTTTTTGTGATTTCACAAAATTTGATTTTCCGGATAAGGCAAGTTTTGAAACTCACATCCTAATATATATATATATATATATATATATATATATATATATATATATATATATATAATATATATATATATATGTGTGTGTAGTATTCATAGTAGAATGCAGGGGTTAATCTTCATTCTTTCTGCACCGTGCCTTGGCCTTACATTTTTTTTTCTGCATTATGTTGGACCAGGCCAGACTGTAACGACAAGAGAACTCTGGATTCTATTCTGCCTCATAAGTTGGAAAGCAGCACTTTCCCCTGAATTGCAGTCTAAGTTTCTGGAGATTCCCTGGCCTCGCTATCGTATCGGAGAAGGTTTTTTCCGATATGTGGGAAAACGAAGAGGCTATGTGGCCAGTTTTAGAAAAAGGAGGGATTTTTCAAGAGATGAAGATTGACTGTGTTTAAAAAGAATTAGCAGACAATGTTATGAAAAATGACTGTGTTTTAAAGTGATGGATTAGATATGATGTAGAGAGTGTTGTAATATAGTAATGTGCATGTTGAGGGTGATAGATTTTAAAATGTGTGAAAAGTTTTTATATTGTAAATGTGAAATGTTGAATAAAGTGTTTGGATGTTAATCGTCGACACTAAGTGCTTTACACAGGAACTAAACTATGACATTACAAAACTACTTTCTATTTCGATCTGAGTTGGGCCTGGGCTTCTTTCTTCCCCACGAACCCATGTTGGGCTGGTATTTTATTTATTTATTTCATAAAAATAAAATTATGTTGTACATTTGTTCAACAAAATTTTTAGAAATTTAATTTTGTTTAATAAATTACAGAGTAATATTTTCAAAATCCTCCTTTTTTTTTTTTTTTTTTTTTTTTTTTTACAGTTTTTATTCGTGATTTTCTTTTATCATCTTTTTTTTCATTATAAAAATACATTGATTTTCTTACTGAATCATCATTTGAATATAATTTTCCAAGTCAATTGTTTTAATGAATGTTTACGTACTTAATTGGCTAAGCAGTCATTAATAATGCAGTGATTTTCCCTGATGACGACTAATGGTTTAGTCGAGAGCGCTCGGATTTTAACATCAAATGACTCCAATGTTTTAACATCTTGATTGTTTTTAAAATGTTTTAACATTTTGTATTTTAGCACCTATTAAGTAAAAATAAGTAAGTAAAAATTAAAGATATATATTGTGAATTTAATATTCATTTTCTCATTTAATATTATTCTTGTTCTGTATTCCTTCCATAAATTGCAGACACATAATCTGAAAATAAAATCTATGTTTAATAAGTGTGATATTTGAATAATTTTTATTGTAGGATAATGTTGTTTCAGAAATATCGGGATATTTTGTAGAAATTCAGTTGGGCCGGACCAAATTTTTAGATTTCATAAGGGGCTGTCAATCTATATTATAAAGGACAAACATATCTGTGCGTAACGCATATGTCATTTTGCGAATGGCACCACTTTGAAATTTGAAATGAAATTTCGGTTTTGCAATTTTCGCTACTGCAAATTTTTAAACTTCTAAACGTCACATGTTTTCAATTTTTACACCTTCGTACAGGCGAAAAAATGTGCTTTTAAATGCAATTTGTTTGAAAGCTGTATCTCAATTTATTTTTGAGATATTAATTTTTTTTTAGTTTTTAATGCAAATTTTTTTAATTGTGGCAACTAAAGTACTCCATTCATATCGAAAGTAAAGGGAAAATAGTCACGGTTTTTATTGATTATATCCTTATTGATGCCATTTTCACATTACAAATAAAAATAACTTCTTCATAATTTTTTAACAGAAAATGACGTCATACATTAAAAAAAACATGCATTCTTCTTCATAAATCAGTTACATTTCAATATTTTTACATTACGCTGATACCAAGTTTGAGACACTAAGCAAAGTGATTCAGTGAGTAAAAATGATGTCATATTTAAAACAATACGATCTTTTTTTTTTTTTTTTTTTTTTTTTTTTATAAAACTAAATAATAACTAAACTAATATTTGATAATACCAATACTAAATGGCTAATACTATGACAACTAAAGTCAAATTTCTGAATTTTTTTTTTCCCACGGGTACTGAAATAGAACTTAAAGTCTGTGCGAATGTTCACATAAAAAGTTGTATTGATCAAACGTGACTTTAAGTTTGGAAATACATTCATTAATAATTGCGTTAAAATATTTTCAAATTGTGAATTTGAGTGGTACGTATGTAAATTATGAGAGTGTGAAAATAACGTACAGTTTAGATTTTATGGGGGAAAATTTTATGATGTGACAAAACAAAATCCTTTTTACTGATTTTTCATACCGTAAAAACAAACATAAGAGCCTCAATTGATAACTTATCATAATTACTCATCTTGATTACGTATTCTAATACACTTTAATTTTTCAATAATATAAGCATTGAAGTTTGTGGAAATAATATTTTGGTAATTTTAGGTTAAAAATATTGTTTGTTTTAAGAGTTAGACAACCAATGTAAGATAAATTTTTTATTGCAATTATTTTTGTAGGTTTATTATAAATTCGATCTGGCAGTTCCTTTCTAATATTTTGGTTCGTCAAATTTCGATGGGTTCCAACTTGTTTTTTTAATTTCATAATGAGCCAAACTTGGTCCATAAAGTTTTTTATGGCTGGGGCATAAAATTTCAGTCTGTGCAGTCCTGTGGTTCATCGTTCTTTTACAGAGGTACACAACAAAATTCTGATCCATAATTTTCTATCGACAGTAATTGTTTTAATTGTATCTTAATTACTATTATACTATTTCAAACAGAACAAAACTGGTGTGTTATTGAGGCTTATAAAAGAATATTCTCTGTAGAAAATGGCGTGTGTAACATTTGTAATTATTTTACAAGGCTTCACAAAAATAATTCAGCTACAACATGATCTATCTGCAACAATTCTTATTAGTACTGTAATTTCCGGCCTATAATCCACAGCTGCAATTTTTAGCCCTTATAAAAAAAATTTCAGCACATAACAGCGTATAATCTGCGGATTATACGCCAGGCTATAAGAGGATTACTCATTGTTTTCAACATTCTAAAGTACTACTAATAAACCACCTCCCTATTTATTTAGTTGCTCTATTTAAATGATAATCGTAATAAAATAATTGAAAAAAAAATAAATAAAATAGTTACAAGTTAAAAAATACAAATAATTTTTTTTCATTGAATCTTATACGAGGGTCAATCTGAAGTTTTTGAGATACAACTAGGTTTTTAAAGTTATACTTACAAAATTTTAGGTGTGTTCAAAGTAATCTCCTCCAGCATGAATGCACTTTTGTAGACTAATTTTCTGCAGATTAAATGCCTCAAGCCATTCATTTCTTGGAATAGATGAAAAAATGCATTTATAGCCACATCAATCTCTTCTTCTGAAGGAAAACGACGTCCATGTAAGTTCTTTTTTAGATTAAAGAATAACCAAAAGTCACGCATAGCTAGATCAGGTGAATACGGCAGATGTTCTATTCCTTTAATTAGTTTTTGTTTAAGAAACTCAACTGTTAATCCGGCTGTATGTGAAGATGCATTGTCATGGTGAAACATTAGTCCCCTAACATTCACTTCTTGTAGAATTTCTGGAAGGCATTTAGTGGTATACCAGTTTGCTGTTACTGTCTTCTGTCCTTCCAACTTGATGGCTTTGACCAATCCCGTACTTCTGAAGAAAACGGCATACATCACTTTTTTCAGTGAGCATTGTCTTTTCACCATTGTCGGCATGGGATCATCTTCAAAGACCCATACGTTTCATATGTACGTTTCATCACCCGTTGCAATTTTAGGAATGATGCGGTGGCCACCATCATTTAGCAATTTAAGAGTTTCTTTACTGATTCTGACGCGCTCCTCTTTTTGGTGCTCAGTTAGATTATGGGGAACCTAATGGCAAACTGCTTTTTTCATATGCAAATCTTCATGAATAATTTTGTGTATGACTGCGGATCCAATGTTAAGTTCCTTCTGTATCATTTGATAGGTACAGCGATTATCATACATTAACATTTTTCGTATGGCTGACACATTATCCGGGATTACTGCCGACGGCGGCCGTCCTGTGTGTTCTTCATCCTGAAAAAAATTGCGACCTCTGCTAAATTTTTTAAACCATCTGAATACAGTAGCACGAGCTGGAGATTCATCACCAAACGCTAATTTCAACCGTTGAACGCATTTTCTTTACTTAATCCTACTATAAAATCGTAGAAAATCATAGCGCGAAAATGTTCTCGCGTCAACTCCATTTTCTCTTCTGTTTAAAATTTATTCTACGATAAACAAGTTGAAGTAAGTCAGTAAAAAATCGTCTGCTGTGTTAAAATACTTTGTATTTTCAAATTAAACCATTATTTTTATTTTGTAAATTCTCGTCTGCGCATATCTCAATAATTTCAGAGTAACCTTCGTATCTAAAATGTAGAATGTCTTGTGAATACACATGATTCTATAATAATTGCTGTTTTTAAATCATCTTCAGCTTTCTTAATAACGTTCAGTTTAAATTCTGCAATGTCAAATAACTTAGACATTATTATAACTTTCAAACGATTGAGATTGCAATTTTTGAAAGAGGTAAGTTGAGAAACGATTTGTTTTTCATAGAAACATTTTACCAAAACTTTAGAGGCTCTACAAAAGGCTAAAAAAGTAATATAAAAATCTTAAGCCACTCCCAATAGCACGTACACGTCATATGTGAACCAATCACGAGTAGGTCTGCAAACATTCGATAGCAGACAATCATGTGATAGCTGTTTACATTTTTATTTTATGACTGCCGGTAGAAACTGGATGTTTGACGTGAATTTCTGCTTTAAAAAAATTTCAGCAGATAATCTGCACTTAAAAATTTTGAGGTTTTTTAACAGATAATCTGTGGATTATACGCCGGAAATTACGGTAGGTTTCAGCAAAGTTTTGCAATTTCAACATCAACAAATTGATATTTATGTACAATACTGATATAAATATATTTAGCACCGGGCAGCATAACACCCGATGACTAATTCTAACTTCGTCGTTTACGTAATAAAATAAAATAAAATACTGGAAGCATGAATTTAAGACTTGATAAAAACTTAACTAGTGTATATTACGTTAAAATTACATTCATAGCACATGTGTGCGTCAATACAGTAAGTATAGCATTACAGCTCAGATTCTCAACATACGTTCACGAGGCAGTCCAACAGTCTAACTGTAAAACGTTTCTTCCCGCCTTACTGTGGAGCTAATTCACGCGGTTTTCAGTTACGGTGGAATAGAAACCATGGATGTGGTATGAAGAAAATAGGAGTCAGTTCACAAGCTGGTTTTGGGTTGTCGGCGATGCCAGATCCCCACAGTAGCCCCCCTGAGCGATAGCGAAACAATTTCCACTATCAAAGGTAGCGAGGGTTAAATCTGACACGCCGACCAGAACGTGTGGTTACAGGCTCACTTTTGGGCATGAGAGTTTCTGGTTGATTTGCTGATGTCTCTAACACCGGCTGCTTCTGTGCTGCTTTTTGATTGGGAGGCTGTTTCTCGCCCGAGCAGCAGAAAGCAGGCTTCACTCTGTCTATGTGCACTGTGACAGTTCGCTCAGCAATTTTAAGTGTAAAATTTTTTTCAGTTCTTTGCAGCACCAAGTAAGGCCCCTCATATGGAGCTTGTAGGCTTTTCTGAACACAGTCTCTGCGCAGAAAGACGTGTGTGCATGACTCAAGGTCCCTGCTGATGAAAATTGAACGGTCAGCTGTAGACCGAGCAGGTACTGGGCACAATTGGCGTACCACCTGACGTAGCCTGCCAAGAAAATTTACCAGATCTGGATCGTCAGCTGCTGGCACCAGGAATTCTCTAGGAAGGGCAATGGTAGTACCGTATACCATCTCAGTTGCCGTTGCCTTCAAATAATCCTTCCATGCAGTTCGTATGCCCAGGAGCACAGATTACAATACCTTAGCCCATTCGATGGTGTTGTGTGCCATGATTGCAGCTTTAAGCTGCCGATGAAATCGCTCCACCTGACCGTTTGCAGCTGGATGGTATAGAGATGTGTGGATCTTGGCAATACCCAGGAATTGATTCAGTGCCGAAAACAGAGATGACTCGAACTGGGGACCTTGGTCAGTCGTTAGACGTAAAGGTGGCCCAAAACAGGCGATCCAACCAGCGTAGAAAGCCTCTGCTACACTCTCAGCCGTAGTGTCAACCAACAGAATTGCTTCCGGCCACTTGGTGAACCGGTTAACACATGTCAAGCAATAGCGAAACCCATTAGATGGTGGCAATGGCCCAACCAAATCTATGTGCACATGCTGGAAACGAGCTGATGGTTGTTCAAATGTGCCAATAGCACTTTTCGTGTGCCGGTGGACTTTGCTTCTTTGGCAGGAGATGCAGGATCGCACCCACACTGCACCATCCTTCTGCATTCTGGTCCAAACATAGCGTTATGCGACTAGTTTCTGTGTCACCTTGACACCAGGTTGAGACAACTCGTGCAATTTCTGGCAAACAATCTTCCGCATGCCTGCGGGCACAAAAGGTCTAATGCGACCTGTTGAGATATCACACTGTAACTTTAATTCTGAATCACCTACTGGCATCGTTTGAAATTTTAAACTAGTGTCGCCTTCTTTTGCCTGTTGAAGTGAAATATCAGTTGCCTGTAATTTAGCCATATGTTCCAAATCAACAACACAGGACTTAATGGTCGAAATATTCACTCTCGACAAAGCGTTAGTCACCACATTTTCTAAACCACTGATGTGCTGTATGTCTGTGGAAAATTGGCCTATAAAATCAAGTTGACGAGTTTGCCGAGGTGAACTTTTGTATGTTTTTTGTCTAAATGCAAAAGTGAGTGGCTTGTGGTCTGTAAAAATTGTAAAGTTCCGACCTTCAAGCATATGTTGAAAATGTTGCACAGCAGAATACGCCGCCAAAAGTTCACGGTCGTAAGCACTATACTTCTGCTGTGCCGGAGACAAAGATTTTGAAAAAAATGCTAAAGGTTGCCAATTGTTATTAACTTGCTGCTGCAAGGCTGCATCCATTGCAAAGTCTGATGCATCCACCACAATAGATAAAGGTGCCGTTGGTATGAAGTATGCCAATGTAGCAGCATTTGCAAGTTCTTCCTTACTACGTACAAAAGCATCATTAGATTCCTCTGTCCACTGAACTAGGCTTTTGTCATTCTTTTTGGCACCCTGTAAATATTTGTTTAACACCCCCTGTGTGTGTGCAGCATAGTAAATAAACCAATGATAAAAATTAAGCATGGCCAGATAACGACGCAATTCTTTAATAGTTTCGGGACAAGGAAATTTTTTAATCGCATCAACCTTATTCTGGAGTGGGCTAATGCCCTCAGCGGAGATAGTATGTCCTAAGAATTTGACATTAGAATGGCCAAAAAACACACTTAGATGGGTTCAAACATACCCCATACTGAGCTAGTCGCTCGAATACCATTTGCAAATGTTGAATATGCTGCTCGTAATTCTCGGATGCTACCAGTACATCATCAAAATATGGAATGCAAAAATCAAGTCCGTACAACACTCTATGGATAAAGCGCTGAAACGTCGTAGCAGCATTGGTCAAACCGAATGGCATATACAAAAATTCAAAAAGACCAAACGGAGTTGTGACTGCTGTTTTTTCAATATCCTCAGGCCGCACCGGAATCTGGTGATAAGCTCTAGCTAGATCCAATGTCGAAAAAATCTTTTTACCATGAAGCGCTTGCGTGCAATCCTGAATATGAGGGACTGGATAGCGATCCGGAACGGTAGCAGCATTCAAATTACGATAATCCCCACACGGAAGGCAATCACCCTTAGATTTGGGAACCATGTGCAGAGGGCTAGCCCAAGAGCTGCTGGAAGGCCTGCAAATCCCAACAGACATCATAAACTGAAATTCCTGCTTCGCCGCACGAAGCTTATCAGGTGGAAGCCTGCGAGGCTTAGCGAACAGAGGTGGACCTTTGGTTTCAATAATATGCTGCACATCATGCTTCGGGGGTTTAAGGGAGGCTGAAGTATCCGTAAGACTGGGGAACTTATTAAGTAGCATATGGAATGGCGTTATTTCAGAAACCGTGCGTATTTTACTACTAACTGACTTATCAATTATGCCCTGCGCCTGTAAGTTGGTAATGGGGTCGTGCAACTTCCCTTGACGCAGATCAATAAGTAAGCCAAAATGCCGAAGGAAATCAACCCCAATAATTGGCTGTGAAACGTCTGTGAGAATAAATGACCAATGAAATTCCCTGCGCAGGCCTAAATCAAGCTTTAAGAGCTGCTGACCAAAGGTAGGAATAATTGTGCCATTAGCAGCAAAAAGTGGGAGCTTATCTGCCACTCGTGTTTTATTAGCTTTTGAAACAGGTAAGACGGACACATCAGCTCCTGTGTCGATTAAAAATTTCAAATGAGTAGTTCTGTCATTGAGATAGAGTCTATTTATTTGAACTATGCTGTCAACCTCAGATTTGAGTGACGGCCTTACTAGTTTCCCTCCCATGAGCAAGGCTTGCGGCATTTATTCGCTTTCTCAGCAAACGTGGCATGGTACCAACATAAATTTTGGGAATTACCATTCTTTTCAGTACTCTTATCGCATTTATACTGCCTAAAACGGTCACGGGATTTGGAACGACCCTGCCTGAAATTATTCCCCTTTACTTCCAACTTCTCCAAGCGTGTAGAGAGCGCAAGAATTAATGATTTTAGTTTGTCATTACTTGACTGAATACTTTGAACCATGGGGGGGGGGGGGGAACCATTCGCAGCGGTGATACCATCAGCCATCTCGGCTAATTTGTCTAGCGGGTCATTAGAAATTGCTAAAATTTGCTGAACATTAGTGGGTAGGCGCTGAAGAAATAACGTTTTCAGCAAATCATCTTTGACCTGGCTACCAGCCTTATTTCGCATTTCAAGCAGCAAACGGGAAGGTTTTTTATCCCCCAACTGTAAACCAGAAACCAACTCACGAATGCACTGATCCTCACTTAACGAATACTGACTAATTAGTCACGTTTTTAGCTTTTTGTACGGTTGATCAGGAGGCTGCTCGCTAATGATGTCGCCTGCTATCGCCAGCTCCTCAGGTTGCATTGATGCAACTAAATGATGAAACTGTGTAACACTATCAGTAATCCCTGCAAGCTTAAACTGAGATTCTAAATGCAAGAACCAAAGTTTCGGATTTCCCCGCCAAAACGGGGTCGCTTTTACCCCAACCCTCTGAATGCTAGCTGCGGAGTTTACTGGGGTTGCCATGTCATACAATATTTAATACACAATTAAACAAAAAAAATAATAAATGCAGGAAATATAATATATACAGAATAGATGGTTTAAGAAACCCTAGCAAAAAATTATGTGCTCAAATGCACAGCAAGGCCTAGTAGAAAAAATAATGCAAGGATAAGTATGAAAACAAAAATTTTAAGCATGATAATATACGATAAACAATCCTTCAATTCGCCGAAGAGATTGGTGTGAAACACTAAAATGTGATTTACCTAAACATAAGATTCTATCTGGACAGGCTTAATTACAGTATATCATAATAACTCGCATCATACCCCGAACTTCAAAATAAGCATATTATTATACAAACAAAAATATTAAGTTTGATAGCCATTAAATGAAACTGCATTTAAAATTTAGTACATTACACAACATATGTATATACAAAAGTAAGATAAAATGTGCAAAATGTAATGTTAAATTTACCATGGGGCAAGCAAAATTAATAAGCACACACAGAGATAATGGTGATTTGAGACACCATCAAAAAAATATATGACTCACCGGAATTATCCTCACGCTATTTATATCTTAGCATCGAGAACTCTGAATGCCAGTAGGTGATGAAATAACACTCTGCAGCCACTGACTGCATGAAACCATTTCGTGCACAAAAATCTTATGTAAATTAAAAATATATACCCTCTCGGGTCACTATTAATGTAGCAGCGTCGTACACCACGCCATAGTAAAGGCGATGTATTAAGATCACTAGGCAAAATGTTCTGTTCAAAGTCGGGTCACCACTTTAGCACCGGGCAGCATAACACCCGGTGACTAATTCTAACTTCGTCGTTTACGTAATAAAATAAAATAAAACACTGGAAGCATGAATTTAAGACTTGATAAAAACTTAACTAGTGTATATTACGTTAAAATTACATTCATCGCACATGTGTGCGTCAATACAGTAAGTATAGCGTTACAGCTCAGATTCTCAACATACGTTCACGAGGCAGTCCAACAGTCTAACTGTAAAACGTTCCTTACCGCGGAGCTAATCCGCACGGTTTTCAGTTACGGTGGAATAGAAACCATGGATGTGGTGTGAAGAAAATAGGAGTCAGTTCACAAGCTGGTTTTGGGTTGTCGGCGATGCCAGATCCCCACATATATATATATTGAAGCCTGCTTCCAGTTAAAATTATATGTTATTCTTAGTCAGAGATTTTTAGAAGTATTCAAATACATTATTTTTTGGTATGTAATGTGCTCCATGTATTATGAATAATTTTTATATGTTGTGTTTGTTAAGTATTCACCAACTTTCAGTGGAAAGACAAATCTGCTTTTGGTGTACCAAAATACTGTTTCATTTTCATTTTGTATTGAAAGTGTTTCATAATCTATGTATGGTGTATGATTTTTCTCTTGTGTCATTATCTCTTGCTGCTATGAGTGCTGTAATAAATTCAGTTTTTTCATCTAATGTAAACAAAATTATTTTCTTCCCTATTTGTGTAAGTATTCCTTTATTCTATACAAGAGAAAGGAGAATCAATAGTTTTTTTCAATTAATAGTTAAAAGTTTTATAAAAATCGTATTTACTTTAAAACTTTGTGTGCTTGATTGCATTGAAGCTGCTTTTTTCCCCCCAGCTTTACTTCCTCACACCCCATTTTCTGTTATAATTAATAGTTCTATTATAAAAAGATCAAAGGCAAAATTAGGAATGGAAAAATATGTTTCTCATACTTAACTGTCTGAAGAATAACAGATTTATTATATGAAATTAAATTTAAATGATTTTAACTGCCAAGAAAGAAGAATAATAGAATTTATTAGACATTCAAATTCAGAAGTGACCTAAATAATGCTATATAAATTAAGAAAATCTGTAGTTCAAATACATCATGAAATTTTGTTTATTTGTTTATACATCATGGAATTTTGTTTATTTACTTAACTTTTTATGTCATTAAATGTTTTGCTCTACCTTTTACATTATTTATACTTTCAGACCCTCAACCTACTTTAACTGCTCTTGTGAGAGGACCATTTGGACGACATGGTTGGTGTGTTCAACTTCGGCATTTGCCTCATCACAAGGCAAGATTTTTTTTTTTTTTTCCCTTGTGTCCTTTAACATTTTTCTTTCTTTTAATCATATTTTCATTTAGTTTTCAAGAAGACCTTTGAACATTCTTTTTTTGCAATGGTTAAAAAACTATAGCGAAATTCATTATGATTCTTGATATTTTTATTATCTATCAGCATACTTAGGTCATTTCCTTTGTTACGGCACTTTGGAAAATACCTGTTCACCATCAAGAGAATAATGAAAATGCTCTGCAAATTATTAGAAATAAACTGCATTATAGGTCTTGCATTTTTCAAAGCTATATAAAATAGTAGGGGTGAATTTTGAAGATTTTTTTTTTTTTTTTTCATTTATCTAACATTAATTCAGCCATTCCTTCTACAGGAAAGAAAAGTACAGTTAATGTATTAGTTATGTTGCATTCACTGATGTTGATGGAAATATTTTTTTTCTCATTTGCATGTTTAATAATAAGAATTTGAAAAAGAAGGAATCCAAATTTGTGTAGAAAGCCATTTTGGGTTAAATATTTAAATACTTCCTCCATCTTCCCTCCTTTTTTAAGGCAACTTTAACTTTCGCTTGACCAATATTTTTTCATATAAAGAAATTATAGATTTTCAAGTTTCTCTATTATGTTTACCTTAAAATACAGTAAAACCTGTGAAAATGGAACCTATGTATCACAGGTTTTGGTCTTACAGTGAAAATTTTCGTAGTCCTGGTGAACAGGAAATAATTCATTCGTTAAAGAAAGTGTATAGGCTCCAACAAAAACCTGTTTATAATGGAAAATTTCGCTAATATCTTGTGATTCTGTCTTTGCAGGTTTTACTCTAGTTATTTATATTTTTATAAATTATTCATAGAGAAACTGTTCCTTACATTTTGAGTTGGGCATAACACACTAGTTTAATGAATTAATTAATTAAAAGTCATTGCTTTGAAATAATTTTTTTTTAAGTGAATGATTTTCGAACTCATAGAAAAACTTTATTTGCATGAACATATAGTTTAATTAAATATACTATTTATTTAGCTTAGTCTAAAATGTATCTTATTTTAAATAATTTCCATTATTTTTTTTTTATTGACAATGTGATTCAATATTGAATGTTCAATTTGAAACTTTCAAAAAATGTAATTTAAAATCTGAAAATTTTAAAGTAAATTAGCTAATTCTATTGTTTTGTGCTTTTTTCCCCCCTCCTTTAGTCTGGTAGCAAACATTATGCTGTGAATCCAGGAAGGCCCTTGCCCATGAATGATGTTGGAACTGTGTACAACATCAAACAAAGATATTTTCCTGAAGCTGTTGATAAGATTCCCCAGTGTCAGGCGTAAGTCTTACTTCATACACTAAAATATAAGTATATGCAGTTCAGTAAAATATAAACCACATTTGATTTTCTTTAATTGTGTCGTGTGTAAGATATTATACTTTTGAGTAATCAAGAAGTTGTAAGATAGCCAAACCAAATAATTTTTCAGTTTATATACTATGTCTAATGCTGTAATTCCTCAATAGTTCAGGTTTCCTACGCAGCTGGAGAACCTGGAAAACAGGGAATTATCAGGGAAAATAACAAGTGCTTTTTTTTTTTTTTAATGCACTATCATGTGTCAACATTCTCCCGAGTTCATTGTGCGTCCGCAAAAAAGTTAAGATTTTTCCCTTAAAAGCAGAATTTTTTACTATATTCACATTTTTAACATAAAGATGTTTTAGGTATACAAATTTGTCACCAAATAGTCATTTCTTAAGCGAAAGAAATGTTGAGCCATGTTAAAGTGGCTAGGGTGAGATATCATGAAAATTATATAAGAAAAAGAATGAAAATTATGAAGCAAGAAAAGAAAAACAGATAAAAGAAAGCTGTAGCTGAAGTTAAAATATTAAAAGACAAAAAATTTAAACTTTTACACAACAAACTGCTTCTGAAACAACACAAATAAATGACATGATAGTAGAAATCTAAAAAAAGTTAAATGTTTAATATGTGTAAATTCAGTTATGTAAATAGAAAGTTACTTTGAATCCATCTGAGTTGTAATTTAGTTTTTTTTGTTTGTTTGTTTGTTTGTTTGTTTGTTTGCTTTTTTATATATATGTAGTAAATGTCAAATGATGTAGATTTTTAGTTTCAATTTTATACGTTATTTTAATTTTCAGATGTAAGTTTAATCATTAAGATCTTGAATTATAATTTGTATTTCTAAAAATGTCGTGAATTTTAGTCAGGGAATTGTAGGAAATATAGCCTGGAAAAGCCAGGGAATTTTGTTATTCAAATAGAGTTAATAACCCTGACAGTTGTTTGGGAAAGAACCTTGTGAATATTGAATTCACAAATGCTAAAACTATCTTCTTCTGAAAAATAAAATAAATAAATACATATTAGGTTTTATGAAATATAAATTGCAGGAATTTAAAAGAATAGTAATAAAGAAAATGTTTATAAACATTTTATGTGCAAACAAGTTTATATGTGCTTATTATGTATGTATATTATACACATAAAATTTACTAAACAATTTGTGTGAAATATTTTTTTTAATTTATTTTATTTATTTAGTTAAGTACTTCTATTTTTTGCAAATTTATTGATAAGGTAATGTTGTGGCCTTGATTTAATGTGCGATTTCTCTTAAACTAATTACTTTTATCTGAGAATTTGGTAATAAGTTTTTGGTAAAGTTTTAAAATTTCACCAACAATCTCCGGGCAGAAATTTTAACTTGGTATACAACTGGAAATGTAGGTAACTAAGTATTCTAATGTATTTTCTGCACTGCCTAGACTTGAACTTATAAAATTGTGCATATGAGGCAGAATATTTAACAGGATATTCATAATGCTGTTTAACATCAGAAGTTTTCTTGTGAGGAATTCTCACATTGCTTTTTTAGCTAATCAATATATTTGTTTCCCTTGATCTGAGTTAGTTTTATTTTGTGTACTCTACAGCTTTTTTCTACTGGTCATAGCATCTTTTTCTATGCCATGGTGTATGGCCTTTTTGCCGAGAGAGATTTTCATCATTCTTCAGCACTTCATTTCTCCTCATGTGTGGGGCGAGGTTATCTCTGGCACCATGTTATGTCATTATCTAGGAGCACACTTTCTCTCTTCTTTCAATTCTGTGGGGTTAAGGCCACCTGATGATGATCTCAGCATTTGCTTGTCTAATTACGTCATTTTTATGAAATGCGACTGTTCACTTATACCAAGAAGCTGATCTTGTTTCAGAATATGATTTGATTGTGGATTTTTTATTATAATTAGCCATCCACTTTTCTGGCTAAACATTTTAAAATCCTTTGGGTTTTAATTTCTATGTCCGTTTGTTTCATATTTAAGTTTGGACTGTTAAGATTTAAATCACTTGGGATCTGATGGGAATAGCATAAGGTAGTGTTGTAGCCTAGTTTAAAAAGTCTTTTTTAAAAATTTAACCAGATTTTCCCTGAAGTTTCATTTTTGTTAATCCGATGGGATTATTTCTAAAGTTCTTTCTGCTATTTTTTTAAAAATGGATTGGCCAAGAGGAACCTATACTCTTCTGATTTCAAAATTAAAATAATAAAGTTATTTATTTATTTTTTAATTTACAAAATGTTCTCTTTATTTTAGTGTCTTCCTTTTTCTGTGTTCCACTATTCATGTAAGAACTGTTTGTTCTACTTTCTCTCTGACTTTAAAGATAACCGATTCACTCAGCGTTGAATTCAGATACTTTTCTCCAGGAGGGATTTCTGTGGCTCCGGGGAGGAAATTGCATTTTCTGACCATTGAAAACACAAAATCTCAAATCTTCTGGGGGGGAAGAAGTCCCCCCCCCCCAGACACCCCTGAATTCAACACTGGATTCACTATGCCAAATTAAATTTTTGTATGATTTTTTTAATTGCAAAAATTCTCAATGATTTCTCATTTTAAATGGTGTCAAATTAATTTTCATCATAGTTCTCAAGTACCTTTTTCTCCTCATAATGAATAACAGCCTTTTCATTTTAAGAAAATACTAGTGGTGTATCAACCCAATATGTTGCATTTGCATTGCATGAGATTATTTGATTTTGGGCAAAAAAGGAAATTTATTTTTTCTTCATTAAAAAATATTTATCATATTAATTTTATTAAATTTTGAATGTGTGATTTTGATGCAGTCATTGTAGAATGTCTAAGAAAATGGTGATATATGGACAATAAAATTTCATTGTTCGAGATAATTTGGGATGAAGCTTGGTTTTGTAGTGTGGGTTTATATGGTTTGGACAAAAACTTTTAATCTTATCCTATACCCTGTATGTATGTTCAGACTCCATTCTCTAAACTCCATATTCTATTACATTCCCTTCATCTACATTTTAAATAAATTTGGAAAATATTATTTCATACTGATCAATAATATTCATATCTTTCAGTTTTTGGAAATAATTTAGTTGATTGTGGAATTAAGTCAAATGAATATTCTTTACATTACATTTTTTTAAAGAGAATGTAAACTAAAAATCATTTAATTGATTTATATAAATACTAGGGGGCTCTGCCCCCTGCAAGCTACGCTCGCCAACCCCCATTCAGACACTGCAGAATCTAAAAGCATGCTAATATGATTGGTTTTAAAAAGATTAGAGAAGATTGAATTAATACTGAAAAAACTTGTAGTGATCTCCTTGTAAACAGGTTTCCATTCAATTCACTTTGATTGCAAAAAATTAAGGCAGAATCAGTTGCTGTTATGACATCCAATGGTTGTTTTCGTGTTTGGTTAAAGAAGATCAGTTAAATATTTGAAAAGGACCTGAAATAAAATAAATTAAGTAAACAGAGTCTTTGCCTATCAGTATTTTTTCATAATACAATTTACTACAATTACTAAAAGTTATTGCTTTAACCTCTTCAAGGGCAGTGGTTCATTTTTGGACCACTTAATTTTATTAAAAATAGCAATTAAAGCCTTTGTGCAGGAATATTAAAAAGCAGTAAACCAACGTTTAAAATGCACAAATAATGCATGAAAAGCAGCAAACAGCTGTTTCGAATCTACAGCGAGATTCTTCTTCAGTGCAAGATAGGGAACGTTTATTAAAAATCAGGAGCTCAAACGTTCTTCTATTGCTCAACATTCTTGGTCTTCTCAACATAGGTTCGATTTTTCCTCAGCCACCATTATCCATAAATGTTCTTCTAACCTTGATCTTGATATTTGGGAAGCTTACCACATCATTAAAAATTCTCACTCTTTAGTCAATGACTTATCTAGTACTCCAGATTTTCCAAGTATTTGGAAAGCATTAATTTAATTTCCTCTTTTTTGGTTTCTTTTTCTCTCCTTCTCTGGTAGATGTCGCTACTTGTCCACCCAGTCGTTTCCACTGTTTCTCTCTCATTGGTTGATTCTGGCACTTTCGCTACCCGCATAGGGTATATAAGGCAGCGCATCTCTGTCTATCATTTTGCTCAGCCTTGCTTTTTCTAGCACACTGTTCTTTTTTCCCTATCTTGCACTGAAGAAGAATCTCGCTGTAGATTCGAAACAGCTGTTTGCTGCTTTTCACGCATTATTTGTGCATTTTAAGCATTGGTTTACTGCTTTTTAACACTTAATTTTAATTCTTAAATGCCACCTTGGCACCAGAATATTGGGATGAAAATTTTCCTTTTATTAAGTGAGTGAACAAAAGCATTTTTGTATTTCGAAATTTGTTTGTAAATTCTGGTGCCATTCACTGATTTCAAGATTTTACGAATAGAAGTTACCTTGCCCCTGAAAGGGTTAAACGCATATTAATGTATTTATTATTTTAAAGTTTCCTTTCTCTTTTAATATTCATGTGTACATACAATTTTCAATAGTTTCCTGTTTTTAACACACACTCATTTAATAGTAATTAGGTAGATTTCGTAAGAAATATTACCTATTGCAGTCATTACCATGGTGCGACTTTTGAAAAATTCCTTCATAACTTTTCATTATAGGACCCCAGGAATCTAAAACCACCCCCACCTAAAAAGTTTATACATACATATATGTATGTATGTATGTACTAAATTTTGTAATCACGATAAAAGTCGCAATTATGCACGGATTGTCTTTAAACTTGCCAATAACTTTGAGATGGTTAATATCTCGGCGGGGTTTGAAAATGGGCAAAATCGGCCAAAGGGAATGGAAATGAGAAGGGTTCAAAATTTTGAATACCGTCTTAACATGATTCTGATAAAACCAGCTCTTACACAACAATGACAGGAAAAAATAAATATTTTTTGTTATAGCAGTTGCCAACAATTAAAAAAAAAGCAATAAAATTATCACCACAACAATTGCTTTTCTATTGCAAGATTTTCACCTGAAACATTAAATTAAATAAATAGTTTGACGAATTGAAAACAAACTGAATATTATGTCATAAGTTTTCTAGAGCAAGATTTTCGCATGAAAACTCAAAATGAAATAAATAGTTTGACGAATTAAAAACATAAACAAAATATTGCGTCATATTGGAAATAAAATGGACCTCAGCAGGTGAATATATAACATCATGTGAGTTTGAAGAAATGTATTAAAATATATAAAACGTATAAAAATTCGACTATGGAAATATTAACTTATTTTAACACTTTGAGGTTCTCTGAATTTGCTTTAACTATTTTTTAAACCTATTCCATATACATGCGTGTGTGTATTCGTGTATATTAGAATTATTACAAATTGTTTAGCTCCCTAGAGCTCATTCTTAGTGAAGGAACTGGGTTTATCTCTAATCTTGATTTAAGTTTTGTTGGTGAATTTAGTACTTAACTTCGAAATCTACCTCTGCCTGTAGGCCCGAGCCGGCAGGGATTTTTTTAAAGTTTTTTTTCTGTTTTTAATAGTCACGTGTGAATAAATTTTTAATCTTTAGGAAATATTACTCTTTGTGCTGTTTTTAGAATTGAAAACAATCTCTATAATAATAGCCTAAGTTACGTGACTATCATCAACAGTTTCGGGCGGATCCCTTCGCTTTTTGTATTCCAGGCAGCCATTTTGGTATTTTAATGTTAGCCAGCCACAGGTGTGATAAGTCGCCAAATATTATTCTGTCGCCATTATTTCACTTATAGAGTACAAAGTCTAAAGTCCAGAATCTTCGGGACTTTACCAAATCCGAACTTCGGGTCATCAAAAATATTGCTTTTCCAATAAAAAGAGAAAGAAAATTCACAACATAAAAATGCAAAATATGACATTTATATATAAAAAAATGCATATACCAACTATTAATACTAAATTAAACAATCATTTTCATTAAATAAATCATAACAAAATAAAAAGTAAAACAAAAAAAATTATTTAAAGCTGTTCTCAAATCTGAAAGGTCAATTTTATGACATAAGTTTTAATTTATTTTTGTTCGGAGATGCATGAAACTAGCAGGTGTTGTTGTTCAGAAACCATGTAATCAAACTGTGTTTTTGTTTTTTTTGCAAACGCAATAGATTTTTCAGAAAATATTGTCAAAGTGAGCCTTTTCGAACCGAATTCCCACGGGAAAGAAGAATAACCGCTCAAGGAAGGCTGAAAAACGTCTTTGTCATGCGAACAAAATCACTTATAACTCAATAGGTAATTTATTTATTAAAAAAATGGAAAACACAGTTCGATTCCAATTCTATCGCCTTCCAATTTTATGACTTTCCGTTAAAAAATGAATTTGAAAATGTGTCAAAACGTTTTGCGCTTGTGTTAGGATACATCGTGCTTTCCCATTAGTTTAACAATTTAAAATCTATTAACCATTATTTATTTAATTATTGAAAAATTAATCCATTCAAAACTTTATTTATCTTTCCAAATAACAGTTTAAAATATCTACATTACATTAATATTTCTAACTACTAAAATTTTATTAAATATCTATTAAATTATTTATTTATAGGTGATTTCTAGTTTATATACAAAAAGATCTAAGTCTTTAAAATTCACCTTTTAAAATTTCTTAAATATTCGTTAAATTCATTGCAAAATATATTTATTCGATTTAAATAATTATTTACTTTTGTCAGACAAAATTTCATCGATTTTGATGCAATAGATCACGAGTTATCTGAATTTTAAGTTTTATTTATTTTTGCTACTTTTAAATATGCGCGCCATCCATTTTTAAGATGCGCTGAGACGGCCATGATTTCGTTTCTTCACCGATGCAAAACAACATTGCTACGTCACACAAGACGCCATTTTTACTTGAGTGAGTTGCGTTTTCATGACGGTTCAGTGACCACATACTGGCGAATTGTTTTTGGTGAACACTGATTGGTCCTCTAAATTTTTAGCATCTTTTTCGAAAGATACTACGGGATTTTTTCTCTTTTTCTTCACATTAGGAGTTGGTAGAAGAAGGTTGTGTTTCTGCCGGAGTGCTGTGATCTTGAAATCAGTGCTCCGGCAGATTCACGATGTTCCAGCTAATAAAATTTTAATTGTTTGAGTTTTTTTTAAAAAGGAAAAAGGAGGTGTCAATGAATGCAGTTCAAAAGAGGACGCAAATCATTTTACCACTTATTCAAAATATGGTCCAGAAATGCTGAAACTCCAGAAGTGATCCAGATCCTCGGAAGGAATCAAATGCGGCCAAACGGGCGATATTTATCTTCAAGGCGTATTGAAGTGACTCTTCAAATGTACTCAGCCACAGGTATTATTTTCATCAAATTCGTGAGTAGAATCCTGTATATGGATGCAATCCTTTCTGTTCGTTTCATGGGAGGAGGTGCCAATGTTGGTAATGTACTTTCTTTTGATTTTTTTTGTCACCATGTAAGGATTACTCTTTCAATCTGAGAAACCTTTTATGAGAGTATTCTTAATTTTTAAAAAAGTCAACACCTTCAAATATACATTTAGGACAGCTTGTTGAGCGGAGCAGTTGAGAACAGCCGTAACAATAGTAAAAACAATTTAAGAAGAAATTGTATGATAAACAAACTCAAATACAGGAAATGCATGAGAACAAAAAATCACAACATACCTGGTTCCTGAAACATGGAGACTAACTTTATTCTGTTTGGATCACATATATATAACATACAGATACAGCAGGTAGTGCCATCTGTTGGCACAAAATGGATTTAAAAACTAATAACTTTTACACTCCCACTTTAGTTTTAAATTATGCAGAAGATTAAATACAGATGGGCAAAACAAAAAAAATAATTAATTAATGTTCAAATTTGGAGTCTATAAAAGTTCAAAGAAAACTTTCTAAAACTTAAAATCTTAAGCCCATTGCTTGGGCACACATCTCATGTTTGGTACGCTGAACAGTTTTGGTTAAAAAGTCTGCAAACATCTCTGCAGTTGGTATACTTTTCACGGTAATTTGTCCACTCTTGACAGTTTCACGTACAAAATGATGTTGAACATCAATGTGCTTGCTCCTTGCATGGTACATATTATTTTTTGTAAGATTAATTGCACCATTATTATTGCAACATAGTGGAATCGTTTTTATGTGTAAAAGTCCAAGATCCGTAACAATTTTATTTATCCAAATGGCTTCTTTGGACGCAGCAGACAGAGCCATGTATTCGGCTTCTGTTGTACTTGTTGCTACCGTTGGTTGTCTCTTACTACACCATGACACAGCTCCACCACCTATCAGAAATACATATCCCGTAGTTGATCTACGATCTGCAATGTCACCACCATAATTGGCATCACAATAACCTATAATTTTATCACCATGATTGCTGGAGTAAGTTAATGTTGTTTCTGTTGTACCTCTAAGATAATGCATAATGCGCTTTACAGCAGTCCAGTGAGTTTTTTTGGACTTTGACAAAACTTACAAAGTAAATTGACACCATATCCAATGTCTGGACGAGTTGCCTGAGCTGCATAAAGCAGGCTTCCAACGGCTGCTTGATATGGAATTCTTTTTAAGTCTTCCGTATCTTCATTATTCATTAAATTTGTTTTTAACAAACTTTTATTAATATCAAGAGGTGTTGTGACAGGATGGGAATCATGCATATTGTATTTGCGAAGCATATTTTCCCCATATTGAGTCTGATTAAGGCTAATGGACCCATTTTCCCTATCACGCTCAATTTTGGTGCCTAAACAATAACTCGCCTCTCCTAAATCTTTCATTTCAAATCTTTTCTTCAGTTGTTCTTTAATCCAATTTTTAAGGCTTACAGAATTACTGAATATGAGCAAATCATCAACATAAATAGTTACAATGACTAAATCTTTATTTTGATTACCTTTAATGTATGCTGTAATAAACCCGGTAGCCAAACAGCTATAAAGTTGATCGCATACGCGTTTGCATGAAAAGAATATATTTAAAGTTAACAATGAGTGGGAGAGAACGACTGAAAAATATTTAAAGGATGACCTAAAAAGTTAATACAAAAGGAAACCGTGTTCTGGAAGAGAAACTAAGGAAAAAACATGTTTAAAAAATATACAACACAAAAGTTATATGTAAAAGAAAGAAAAACAAAGACAATGATGGTGAAGTTAAAAAAAAGGCATATATTCTCTATCAAATTATTACAATGTCTGAAAGGGATCCTGTTACAAAAAAGAAAACTTAATGGGTTTCTCAACGGGAAGGGAAAACGATAGAAAGAATGAAAACAAAATGAAAAAAGACTTAGCTGGGCTAATTTACATTCCTGCAGCATCACATCTTTCCTTCCGGCGTCCCTAGTTTCAAGGTGAGCCCCCAATCCTTGCTGTTGCTCCTTCTAGTGTAAAAAAAATATGACTGAGACTGACTAAAAAAAATCCCACTGACATCGGCCATGAGGCCCGAGGTTGCCAGAGAGGGTGAAAGGCGCCAAGCGCATTGAGTTACGCCAAGGCGAGAATGTAAATACATGTTCAAAAGCTATACCTATCGCCAAGTGATAAAACCAACTTTTAGTAACCCTAACCTTGGCGAAAGTCGAGAACAGAAGATTGGTTGGATGAGGTGATAAAGCATGAATCAAAATACTGAGCTCACATACTGAGTTGAGTGCACAGCAGCTGAACTGGACACTAAATTAAAAAAACCAAGGAGGCAGATGAGGCAACTTTAAACAGGCGGAAAGTCCACAAAGTGCGAACTTTTACGTGGAAGATTTATATACATTTAAAAGAACTGACTGATACAGAATGAAAGTTAATTTAAGAGACCTGGAAGTAAAGAGGGATTCGCCATGGCGAATATAGCTTTATAACATATGCACAACTATCAAAAGAACTTTGTTTTAATGCCATTTCAACTAAACCCTTTTCAAGCATTTGATACCAGAGCCTGCCACTTTGTTTTAAACCATCTAAAGCTTTATTGAGTTTAAGAACCTTCCCTTTTAAATTTTCTTGGTAGTATTCATTAAAGCCTTCTGGTATTTTCATGTAAATTTCCTCATCGAGTGTTCCCTGTACAAAAGCTGATCAATTTCTCAGTCATATATAGCTGCATATGCTAACAAAACTCAATGTAACATATCGAACAACTGGTGAGAATGTTTCATTATAGTCTATTCCTTCAATTTGTGAAAAACCCTTAGCTACTAATCGAGTTTTGTACCTTTCAATCTCACCCTTAGAATTATGCTTAACTTTAAACACCCATTTACAATTTATAATATTTTTATTTTTGGGTTCATCTACAATTTCCCATGTTTTATTTTTAATGTGACCAGATATAGTTTCAGATATAGAATTTTCCCAATGATTTGCATTGGTACCATTTAATGCTTCATCAATTGTTTTTGGCTCAAAGCAATAATTAATTTCCATTGCAGCTAAAGCTTTTACAAAACACATACGATTTAAATTTGGCATTTGCAAATCTGGCATACCTTTCATGTCAAAATCCTCATAACGGCATGGGAGTCTAGTTTCTCTGTATGGACCAGTCAATACAGGCGGATGCGAATTATCAACTACATTGTCCATATTTACATTATCGTTAACAGGATCACTAATAGTAGCAATATTTTCTAAAGAATCATTTTCAGAGCTATCGTTCACTACTGCTTCTGTTTCGTTATTTGATTGATCATCCTCATTATCTGAACACCTAATTGTACTCCCACTGAATAAAGAGTCAGTATAAAATTCAGATATATTACTAGTTTGATGATACATTTGATTTTCCAAAAAATGTACGTCTCGTGCATTTATTACTTCATAAGTTACAGGATCTATTAAGCGATATCCTTTCCTATCCTTACAATACCCAATGAACATCATTTCTTTTGCTTTTGCATCCCATTTTGTACGTTTCTGTTTCGGAATGTGAACAAATGCACGACACCCAAACACCCTTAAGTACTCTAAGTTTGGTTTTTCTCCACTCCATTTTTCATAAGGAGTCATACCTGCAACTGCTACTGTAGGAGAAATATTCTTACAGTGATTTGCTGTTTGTACAGCTTCTGCCCAGTACTTTCTATCAAGATAAGCATCAGCTAACATTGATCTTGCCCGTTCCACAAGAGTTCGGTTATTCCGTTCTGCTATCCCCATTTGCTCGGTTGTATATGGAATGGATTTTTGATGCTGAATCCCTATTGATTCTAAATATTTGATCATCTCATTATTTACATATTCCTTTCCATTATCAGAACGAAATATTTTGATTGGTTTGCCAGTTTGCTTTTCAACATATATTTGAAATACTTTGAATTTCTCTAAGACTTCAGATCTATGTTTTAAAAAATAAACAAAAGTCATTTGTGACAAATCATCAATGAAAGAAATAAAATAACGAGAACCACCAATTGATGAAACAGTCACTGGCCCACATAAGTCACTATGTACAATACCCAATATTTCCTTAGCACGTTTAGCTTTACCCTTAGGAAACGGCTGCCTATGCATTTTGTCCTTAATACATGATGTACAATCTGACAACCATACAACAATCAACCATACAATCAACCATATCCTTTAACCTCATCATTCCTCCTTCACTTAGGTAACCTACCCTTTTATGCAATAAATCATTTGAAATATCTTGAAGAGTAATTAATGCCCATTCATTACATATATCAAGTGAATACAAATTGTCACTAATACCCGTTCCACTAGCAACTAAATGTTTATTTTTGTATACAAAACATCTTTCTCCTGTAAATGTACTAACCATTCCAAAAGTTTTATTCAAATACTTAATGGAAAGCAAATTTGCTGTTAACTTTGGTACATGTAAAACATTACTAAAAGTGACATTCACTTTTTCACCATTTCTAGACAAAAGGAATGTTACATTGCCTTCACCCTCAACTTTTATCACTGAACTCCCTGTTTTAATTTGTTTAACATTAGGTTTTGTGTAATTATCAATTAATTCTTTATGTGGAGTCATGTGATAAGAAGCACAAGAATCCATAAACCAAATATTAGGATATGGATTAGAATTAGCAACATATACATCTGCTACATAAGCTTCCTTCTTTTTAGGTTGTTTTGGCTTAAAATCATTCCTTTTACTAAATTTATTTTCATTATTCCTAACATTTGAATGAGGAGATTTTTGACAATCTGAACTTTTATGCCCATAAAAGTTACATTTGAAACATTTTCCTTTAGAAGGTCTTTAAGCTTTAAACTTTTCATTGACAAAAGCATGTTCCATACTATCATTTGTTTGGGGTTTTACATCTTCAGCTAATAAACGATTTCTAACATTATCAACTGTAATTTCCTCACCACAATTTTTTAATGTTATTATAAGGGGTTCAAATCGATCAGGTAAATTTGCTAAAATTATCCCTGCAATTAATTCCTCATCAGGTTTAAAACCTGTAGTTTTTAACTGTTGATATGCTGAAATTGCCCTGTGCAAATAATCAGTCATATCTTTACAATCTGTATAACGAGTGTTAACTAATTCCTTTATAATTGAAACCTTTCTTGTTATTCCTTTATCCTCACAGGTTTCAGCTAGCACTTTCCAAGCTTCTTTCCCACTTGATAAATCCCTTAAATCATTAAAAATTGTTTCACTGACCCCCTCAACAATATAAGACAAGGCTTTGGTATCTTTTGCTTGGTCTTCCTTACTACCATCAACAAATTCCCACAAATCCTTTTTAATAAGGTGCATCTTCATGGCAAATTTCCAATCCATATAATTAGCCCTACCAATTAACTGTTTATGATTAAATGAACCTTCTCCTCCAGTCATGTTTATTCTTATTTTTTTTAACCCTAACCAAGTAAACTAAACAAAAAATAATTTTGAGAGCAATTCTAATAAATTTTCTATTAAAATTAATTTATTCTCAACAATTATCTAATTATTTATTTAAATAAAATACTTCATTACAAGACTCATTAGAGTCACTTACTAGTTAAGCCTAACAAACCATGTGGTTAACATTACACATTTTAATTCTAAAAATTTTTATAGAATTAAATTAAATAATATATCTTAACTAATTTGCTATTCATTTTCATTCCCTGGCCTGGGCCCATAACCTGATAAACAAACTCAAATACAGGAAATATATAAGTGCATGAGAACAAAAAATCACAACATACCTGGTTCCTAAAACATGGAAGCAAAGCGATATAAGTAAGCGTACAATGTCAATACTGGAATCTGGAGTATATTGATACAGCTGCGCCATCTGGTGGACGGAGTGAATAATGCAAATACGCGGGTTTTCAGTATGACGTCATATATGACAGAATATCTACTATCTGCGCATCTCTTGCACATATTTTCTGATTCTTTACTCACTTATGGAAGATGAATCTTGTTTCAATGTTTTATTGCAAAATATTTTTATTACAGTTTGTTTTGATAAAATTATGCACATTTTTAAAAAAATAATCGCAATATCATTTTAATTTCGAAAGAAAAGCACTAATGCTACGAAAGCATTACTGCCTTTAGCCCTTGAACTAAACTGACATTGCGACTTTTTTTAAAATACACATATTTTTATCAAAACAAGCTGTAATAAAAATATTTTGCAATATATCTGGCAAACAAGATTCATCTTCTGTGAGTAAGTAACAATCTGAAATTTGTAATAGAATTTTTAACAGGGATTCTCTAAATGGCTTTGTCTGCTTCAAGAAAGAAAGAAAAAAATCTAATTTGGCGATTTTAGGAAAATTTTTGCAGTTATTGTCTGGACTCGCAAATTATTTAAACAAATACTAAATTAACAATACTTGCTCGTTTAATAGTACAACATTTAATGCATGCATTTTAAATTAAAGTGATTCTGAATATAAAATAAAATGAATTTTAAATTAAATAAATGAACTATTTGTAATTTAAATAACATGAATACAATACGATCAAAAGAATATTGGAATAAGTTTTCGATGTATCGTCTGTACTTGATAAACGAAGAAAAGGACTTAAAATTGAATATTTTATTTATTATTAAATTCTATACATATTCTAAACCTTGATAAACATTCTATTTTCATCTGGAATAAAACCGTGTATACCATTTTTTATAACTTTAGCGCATCAAGAATTGAGTAAAAAATAAGACTACAAAATTGAATCTTTACACATTAACTACTTACTAATTTTTATGCGTCACTTTTCATTTCATTAAAAGAAAATAATTAAAATCGAGCGTATTTAAATCAACAACATTTTATAATATATATCAAATAATATATATATATATTTTTAATAAATTAAAGTTAAAATACGTAACTAACTTGTTTTGCTCTTTGGAAAAGGACACATGAATTAGTGATGGGCGATAACGAGATGTTTTTCTCGATTGTCTCGATTGTATGGACATCTCGATATTTTTCGATTGTGTAAATTTTTTCTCGATGACTCCAGTTTGCCAATTGCTTTTATACATCATATATTATATACGTCATACATTTATCAGGAATCGTCTGCGGGTGAACTGGAATGATTCGGTGTTAATAAAGACAAGGTGACGTCGCCCGCTAGTGGGCCACTCCTTTAATCGGGTCCCTAAGTTATACGTAATCTTGTAATATGAAATCACGAACAGGTTACCCGCTATATACGACACCGTATAGCAGGCGTGGTGTGCACGCACTACAAAATCTTGAAAAAAATATATATAATCTCGAAACGAACGAACCTCGGAACAGATCTCTTGGTGGTGGGGTCAAAGTGAGCGGAGGGGCAAAGTAGCTGCATAATATGAATAAGCCGTCACAGGTCTTCAGGCCTTTCGAACCATGTCACACGAGGGGTCTGGATCTGAATTTATAAAAATGCCCTTCCCGTGGATGCAAAGTGGGGGGAGGGGTGCGGGAGGTGGATAACATGAGTAAGTGGTCATAGGCCTTTCCAACAATATGTCACATGAGAGGTCTCGGCTAAATTTAGAAAAGTGTCCCCCGTGGGGGAAAATTTGGGGAGGGCGATTACCGGAGGTGTATAACATCAATAAGTAGTCACAAACCTTTCCAACGATATCTCACATGTGGGGTCTTGGCTAAATTTGTAAAAGTGTCTCCCCGGAAGTTGGGGGACGGACACCGGAGGAGCATAACATCAATAAGTAGTCACCGACCTTTCCAACGATATCTCACATGTGGGGTCTTGGCTAAATTTGTAAAAGTGTCTCCCCGGAAGTTGGGGGACGGACACCGGAGGAGCATAACATCAATAAGTAGTCACGGACCTTTCCAACGATATCTCACATGTGGGGTCTTGGCTAAATTTGGAAAAGTGTCTCCCGGGGGGGCAAAGTTGGGGGGACGGACACCGGAGGAGCATAACATCAATAAGTAGTCACAGACCTTTCCAACGATATCTCACATGAAGGGTCTTGGCTAAATTTGGAAAAATGTCCCTAGGGGGGGGGCAAAGTGGGGGGGCTGTCACTGGAGGGGCTTAACATCAATAAGTAGTCACAGACCTTTCCAACGATATCTCACATGAGGGTTCTTGGCTAAATTTAGAAAAGTGCCCCCCGGGGGGGCAAAGTGGGGGGGACGGACACCATAGGTGCATAACATCAATGAATAGTCACAGACCTTTCCAACGATATCTCACATGAAGGGTCTTGGCTAAATTTGGAAAAATGTCCCCCGGGGGGGCAATGTGGGGGGGTCTGTCACCGGAGGTGTATAACATCAAAAAGTAGTCACAGACCTTTAAAATGATATCTCACAAGACGGGTCTTGGCTAAATTTGGAAAAGTGTCCCCCGGGGGGCAAATTGGTTGGACGGCCCCCGGAAGTGCATAACATCAATAAGTAGTCACAAATCTTTCCAACGATATGTTACATGAAGGGTCTTGGCTAAATTTAGAAAAGTGTCCTGAAATTTCATATATTATACATAATATTTATCGGAGGGCTCCATAAAAAAATCCGATCTAAAATGATAAAAACGGAAAAAACTACCCCCCGCAGTGGGGGCCAAATTGGGGAGGGGAGGAAGAAAGTCTCATAATATGAAAGAGTCATCCGAGAGCTTTCCGATAACATATCACATGACGGGTCCAAAAAAGTTTGAAAATTGCTCCCCCTCCCTCCCCCCTTTGGGCCCACTCTTTCGCCCCGGAATTTACGCAGCCCCCACTGTAAAATTTTTATGTTCAATAAATAATATTTATTGGAAGACTGCATAAAAAACCTACATCTAAAATGATATTTAAATTTATTATAGAAGTCGGCTACGGTTTTAAAAATTTGTTCGCCCCCACCCCACCCTCCCCCGAATTTCACCTTCGGTGGAAGAAAGGTTCATAATATGAAAGAGTTGTCAAAGGGCTTTTCGATTATATGTCACAGGAAGAGTTCGGTAATTTTTTTTTAAATTGCGCCCCACCCACTCTCACGTCCTCGGAACTCACCCGACCCACCTTCCTCTTTGAAATTTTTATATTTAATAAATAATATTTATCGGAGGGCTCCAAGTATGTGACAGCTTGGTAGGGCTAAAATAAGAAAAACATTGAAAATTAAAGCTTCATTTCACAGTTCATTGTCATGCCTATTTCTTTCTCTAGTTTGCCCCTCGATATCTCTTCTCGGCCCTTCTTGGCTGAGCGTGAAATGATAATCATCGAGAGTAACATTTCGGAGAAAGGACGAAAACTGATTTCTCATTCTCGACAATGTCATATGAAATGTTGAACAGAGACCGAGAGCGAGAAACGAGACGGTGAGATATCTCGAAGTAAGCGAGAGGTTTGCCCTCGAGCAGAATGTCTCCTCGAGATAAACGAGCAGTTTGCGTCCAGAAAATAGATCTCGGAAGTGCGAGAGCTCTCTCTCGCACTTCGAGAGAAAGGAAGCTTTCAGAAGAGTCAAACTTACCGCGCTTCTGGTGTAAGTCATGATTTCCCAAAGGAGTGCATGTTTTTTCCATTCGCTTTTGTTATTAACCGATATGGGTTAGGAGGCATAGTGGTTTAAGTTATCAGTTCGAGTTTCAGTTGTTGATATAGAAGTTTTCTATTGAATTTGGCGCCAGTTTGTCTTTGATTTTCAATGTTTCTCATATTTTAGCCCTCCTAAGCTGTCCCATATCTCTTAATATTAGAATGCTACTGTTAAAACAAAACTGCACTGCAAAATATGTGTTTTCAAGATTTTAAGTGTCGCCTCAGGGAAGAGGATTTTTCAAAATTATTTTACCCCACTCATGTAATATATTAAAATAAGGGTAATTTCATAACCTTTCTAAATCTACCTTTCTTTTGTCAATCCACTGTTAATTTTAGACGCCTGGGCTTAAAATGCTCTAAAGGAATATACTTAGCGGTGGTTTTTTTCGTACTTTGGTACGGTATCTTTCACTCATAGGAAAATTATAAGACTAACATCAAATTGCGTCTAAAATCGAATAAAAAATATGGACATGTGTTTCTTAATTTTAACTCCCTTCTTCGCCCCAAGAGGGCGCTTTAAAGATTTGTTTCTTTAAACCTTTAGTATACTGTTTGTCCAAAAATTATAAAATTCACAAAATAAAGTCTTTTCACTCTTCCCTATCTTCCCGTATCAATTTTATTTTTACTACCACCAGGGGACGCCGCCCAGTGAAACATTTTACTTTTAGCCTCAGTCTATTGGTATTTTTCATCTGTTTTTCATAATATTTTGTCTCATTGTTTTTCTTCCTTGTAGATACTATTCTCTAAGTTCTTGATCCGTTCTGACCATTTGGGCACTCATTCTGGACCAGCTGTGGCCCATTGGGCCCCTCTTCATTTGTCTGGCTCTAATCACACGCTTCACTTGTTCTTTTACCATTTCTTCTTTTTCTTCAATTTTTTTCTTATTCAATGGTTCGGTTTTTTTTTTTACCATTTTCAACTTCCCCTAGTCCTCTCTTACATCAAGTTAACTTCCATCCTTGGTCTGCCCTATTGTCAATTTGGGGCCTAATGCCCCTTCGGGGGGGGGGGGGGTGGTTCTTCTACCTTTTCCAGGCCCATCATCTAATACCACGTTGGTAAGGATTGGAAGATTAAAATTATCCGAAATACCAAAAATGAAGTCCATTGAAGTTTTATTTTAGTTATAGAATTCCCTATTAGCGGATATATTTGTCTGTTTACCTTTCTATTTTTCGATAACACTCCTTTGTTTTCGATAAACGGAGAAATTCACCAGCATTAGACTCATTTTAGACATTTAGGGAACCGGAACTTTCACTTGTATCAAACCTTCTGCCTTTATCGAAAAGAAGAAAATGCTAATCGATTCTAGCTAATGCGCCTAAAATAAAAAATGAGCTAGTAAATGTGTTAGAAACTAGCTACTTTGGATTTTGATACAGACTTGAAGAGTCATGTTGGAATCCCTAGGCACTGGAAAACAATTTCCGTGTTAGACAGGTTCCCTCTTAGCAGTTATATTTATCTGGTTGCCCTTATGTTTCTCGATAAATGGTGAAATTCCACAGCATTAGACACACTTTAGGCATTCAGGGAACTTTAACTTGTATCAAACCTTCTGCCTTTATCGAAAAGAAGAAAATGCTAATCGATTCTAACTAATGCGCATAAAATAAAAAATGAGCTAGTAAATGTGTCAGAAACTAGCTACTTTGGATTTCGATACAGACTTGAAGAATCATGTTGGAATCGCTAGGCACTGGAAAACAATTTCCGTGTTAGGCAGGTTCCCTCTCAGTAGTTATATATGTTTGGTTATCCTTACGTTTTTCGATAAAGCTGTCTTGTTTTCGATAAACAGAGAAATTCCACAGCATTTGATACACTTTAGACATTTAGGGAACTTTAATTTGTATCAAACCTTTTTCCTTTATCGAAAAGAGGGAAATGCTAATCGATTCTAGCTAATGCGTCTAAAATAAAAAATGAGTTTTTAAATGTGTCATAAAGTAGCTACTTTGGATTTCGATACAGACTTAAAGAGTCATGTTGGAATCGCTAGGTACTGGAAAACAGTTTCCGTGTTAGGCAGTTCCCTCTTGGCAGGTATCTTTATCTTACTATCCTTACGTTTTTCGAAAAAAACTTTTGTTTTCGATCAATGGAGAAATTCCACAGTATTTTACATTTAGGGGAACTTTAAACTGTATCAAACTTTTTGGAGTTATCTAAACAGTAGAAAGGTTAAAGGTTATACATATTTAAGGTACATGTTTAAGGTAATACATATTTTTAAACTGTTGAATGCAGGCGTTATTTTTGTGTGTATGTGTGTCTTAATATATATTGTAGTATGTGTGTTTTAGTAGAAAGGTTATTTGATTCATCAAATGAGCCATAGTTACGTGATTTGGACATTGCAGTTTCATAAAGAAGAAAGGGAATTTATTCCAGTGCAAAGAAAATCACTTTAAAATACTGAAATTCAAATGAGATATCTTTATAAATTTCTTCCATAAGATTAGCATTAGCGAGCAGGTCTTTTCAATTGACTGAAGTAACCCCTTAAGCCTAAATCAGGAGAAAATAATTACGATAGCAGAATTATCGAGCAAACCCTATCACTACTACGAAAATTTCGGCCAGAATAATAGCTAAGTTTTCCAACAATTGTTTTTACCTCTCTCGTTATAATCGATTGTAAAACATCTCGATTGTAGATTCTAGGAATTAATCGATGGCTGTATCGATTGTGATTTTTTACGATGACGATTCTTCTCGATTGTCGAATTTTCGAGAATCGCCCATCACTAATATGAATTCTATCAGAAAAAGAATTTTCTTACAATTTCGAAAACTAGAATTATTCGATTGCCAACATTTTGCCATTTTAAAAAATAATATTAGTTCTAAAAAAGAACTGTTTTTATTTAAATAATTAACTATAATAAATAAGTCAAAAAACACGAATAAAAATTAATAGAACATTCTATTACTGTCAGAATATAAATGCTACAAACAAATGAAAACACGATGTTGGCGCTTGCGCAGTTATTTCATAGATGTGCAATTAATAGATTATCCATAAAGAAGAAAACAGTTAGGCATCTTTCTGTTTTTCACTCCCTCCGTTACGTGGCGTGCGACCTTGATTGATGTGACCTCGCCTTTAATCTTGCGGTTACCTCTCCCATTTAAGATAAGACGCTTACCTATATCGCTTTGCATGCAGGGGCGAAGCTACTGGAAGGCGTAGGGGAGCGTCTTGCCCCCCCCCCCCAATGTCGGCAACTTTGATCACAGTCGGCAAATTCTAGGTTGTCAATATCAATTGATACTATTCTGAAACACTCGATTTTTATTCCACTTTTCTACGTTTTTTCTTAAAATATACAATAACAAACACAAAACCTTAGCATTTGTCTTAATTTCCTTCGAAAATCCGAAGTTTGCCCCTCCTTTCTTCGACTTCGCGTGACCACTGAAGATAAATTGAGAAAGAACCAGGAGAGGTTCTCAATGTACAAAGGGTTCTTTCTGAGAGTCCGCAGTGGTTTAGCACGATTTTGAACATCTAGATGATCGACTAGCACTGAAGATGATGACGACTTCGGTGTAGGCATTCATATTAATCGTGGTGTATTGAAATATGCTGGACAATTGAATCATTTATTCGATTGTTTAAACAATTGCAATCCGATTATTGAAGAATTGACCCAATCTGATGAATGAAGTGTTTTCTTGCTCCTTAAGGAGACCATAGATATAATTGACAGGAAAAAGAAAATTATTCGTTGTCAAATATTTATAGTAAGATCGTGAAAGAAATCGAGCAGAACTGTGGAGAGGTTAGCATTACGGAAAGTGGGAACGATTCCATCATTGAACATGACCCAGGAAAAAGGTCTTAAATGAAGTCAGACAATCAGAGACATATTTGATCAGCTTAAGTCCGTATCAGCCAAAACTCAGCGTATATCCAATAAATGGTTCCATCCCGCAAGATAGACAGCGACATTTTAACACCGCTTGTTACAAAAGAGCATCCGTTTTTGGAATATAGCACAGAACTCAATGCTAATTCTTTTTGCGTGTTTCATGAAGAACCTGGGAAATAAAAAATACAAAATGCTTCAGTTGAGAGTGGTGTAAACAAAGGACACAAAAGGAAGAGCTTAAGGAAAAGAAAAGAACTGAAAATTCACACAACATTTCTCTTCCAACTCCCACCAAATTTGATGTTTCCTATTTTGTCAGTTCATAATGATGCATAATCACTTACTAGATGAGAGCAAGCACAAACAGATTATTCTGGAAGAGCAACATCAACATCTTGCATTCAGCACTGTAATTGTAGCAATCTTGATGGACATTATGCGAATGCGGATTAGACAAGGGCTGGTTTATGGAAGTGACAAAGATGAAAATGGAAACTTTTGGCAAATTGTGAAATTAATTTCCAGACATTACCCACAACTGAGGAAATGTTTGAGGACACACGTTTCAGGCCACACCACATAACTTACCTTTCCGCTTCATCCCAAAACGGAGACGATCGAATTTCTTTCTACAGCAGTGCGCAAAACGATAGTCAGAGATATTCAAGAAGCATAATTTTATGGAATCATGGCAGATACGAAACCAGATACTTCGCGCCATGATCGATCAGCTGTTGTGTTGAAATATGTCGGCAAAGATGGACAAACTCCGATCGGCTTTTGGAAGTTATAATAGAAGTCGATAAAACCAATGTCGTCCTTGCATGCTAGAAATCGCACATCCTTATGAAGAATGAGCTCAAAATAGAATGGGTAGTTTTCCAGTCATACGGTTTTACAAACAGCATTGCTGGGGAATTCAACGGAGCTTAGGACATGGAGACGTTTTCTGAAATCGTGGGTCGAATTGTGCAATATATTCCATGTCAATGTCACAGACTCAATACTTTCGTTTCGCATATCTGCAATGCCAGCAATAATATAGGTGATGTTTTCGACATGCTTGAAGATGTTTGTGTTTTTCACAGCAAGTACTAAACGAAAGAAACCATAGTGGACAAGCTCAAAGAAATAGAAAATGCTCTTCTATTGCAGAATCTTTCTACGGCAAGATGGACTACCCGAGCGGAATCATTGAAAGCGATTTGGATCTCATATGGATGTACCTACAAATTTTGAAATAGTTGATTCCACTACTTCTGTTAGCAATGCAAAGATCAAGCCATGAGGTTTAAGAAAGAAAATGTTATCGCTCGACTTCATTGCTTCACTGATGTTTCGCAAGAATGTTCAGTAAAAGTGCAAGTTAGTTACTGAAAAAATGAAGTTGAAGACTCTTAAAATAGACGCTACAAAAATACTGAAGACATGTATCAAATCATTAGAAACAATCAACAATGACAATGAAAATATGAATAAGATATATAGAGTGCAATTCTCTTTTAAACCAAGTAAGGTGTTGATCCGTTAAATGAATTTGCTATGCAGTATCGACGAAGATTGACACCAAAGAAGTTAAGCGGTAATTGAAACAATCTGTTTGATCCCGAACTTCTAATGTTCTAACGCATGAAGTTTCAGAAGGTACTGGATACCCTTACTAGAGATCTGCATGGGCCGAAATTTTCAGGCCCGGGCCCGGCCCGGAAAAAAGTTAAAATCTCGGTCCGAGCGAATTTATACAAAACATCGATTTTTACATCGATTTGGTTAAAAATTTGTCTCATACGAGGAATTCTGACCAAAAATATTTATCTTAACTTTTTTTTCCTGTTTATAATCTTTACTTTTATAGAAGTGCCACAGGTTGCGATATTTATTTTTTTAATGAATCTCTATTTCTTGTATGTTTCGGTTATTATTAATGTGTCATTAATTCAGTGTTATGTTTTAGTTATCATTAATATAGTTAATCCATTTTCCATGTATTGAAGTGTTAAAAATCTCAAAAATGCTATACAGTAAAATCTTCCAAGACGGAATTGCATAGAAAAAAAAATGCCTTATAGACAAGTTCCCTTCTTAGCAAGTGTAAATGTATTATATGATATATTCTTTTCTTACATATTAGTATATTAATTTTAAATGGATCAACACGTTTTTCAGTTTAAAACAGGATTCCGTCATTGGCAGGTTCTTTTTCACACGTTTTACTATATTTTAATTTAGCTATATTTTAATAACCATAGAAATCTGCTATTCTTTAAGATGAATAAATTTTAAGGTTTAATTGTAGAATAATGGCGATTTAAAAATTTATGCATTTTTTGTAAAAATTTTTAGGCCAGGCTTAATTTAACTGACTTTTGAATGGACCAGGACACGCCGAGACAATGATTTTCATACGGGCTGGGTCAAAACTAGGACTGAAAATTTTGGGCCTCGAAGACAAGGGATGAAACCAGTCCCGGTTCTCTACAGAAAAAATAAGTTAGGCCTGGAACGGCACAATCCTTCAGGAAAAAGTAAGGAACGAACCTGGCCCGGCCCGTAAAGCGCAGTCACTAGGCCAGGGCCGGCCCGAGCCTTCAGAAAAAAGTATGGCCCGGCCCGAGTACCGTGAATGAAAATAGGCCGAGCCCGGCCCGTGCAGATCTCTAACCCTTACAGTGGTGATAGCTGAAAGTCTTAATTCTTTCATCAGCATAATCACACCACTGGATAAAATAATGTATCCTCCTATTACAAGAAAGAAATAAAATCTAAATCTGGTTAAGAAAGTGGTAAATGTCTTTCATGAAACATTGTCAATTCCTGATATGGAAGCATTACACTCAGATATGAAAGTTTTGTCAGACTTCTGCGCAGAGGCTGAAAGAATGGACGATATTTACATGAAAACAGAACCTTTGAGATACATTCTGCCACTTGCAAACCATGTCAATCGTCTGGCTCTAACTTCTCCAGTCACAGTTGCCTCGAATGAAAGAACAATGTAAATTAAAAACCTTGAAAAAAAATCTAAGAAAAACAATGACCGATCCACGTTTTAATACATTCATGATGTTTGAGGCCGTTTGAGGTTTGAGAAGGATATTTTAAAATACCTAAATTTAGGTGCTGTCCTGAATAGATGGGCTCGTCTAAAAAATGGTGGGTTAAAATGCATGTTATACAATGGGTGAACAAAGATGTAATTAAAATAAGTTTTGATTTAATCATTTTTAATGTAAATATAAATAAGCTGATTCTGTATAAGTTCTAAGTAGCATATTACTAAAAACTTCAACTTGTTTAATTAATCCGAAATGCAGATTTCCATCTGCTGTACATTCAGCAAAAAATATCAAAATACTTTACGGGAATATTGACAACAATGTAACGTAAGTGAAGGGGTGGTGTGTCCATCTTTAAATCTACCTTATATTCTCCTCAATGTTCTAAAGTGTAAAGTATTGCGTGCTAAAGTGAAAAATTTGATCTCGATGGGTTAATAATGTTGAATTTTATATAGAACATACCAGGTGTACTAAAATTGATTGACTGATTTTAAAATTCAATAACTTGCAAATAGTGGCAGCTATTTAAAAAAAATTCTTGCAGCAGAGTTATGTAAGATGTCAGGAGTTTTTTACAGCAATTCTCGACTTTAGTTTAAAACAGCAGCAATACATGACACAGCTAGATCGGGGCCTGATTTTTTGTTTATCTTCTCCCTCAGTATTGATGCGAAAGAAGGAGATTAAATATATGGAGTGGTTCTCAGTCGCCATTGCAGTTGTGTTCTTAGGGGCCTACTGCATATATTTAATCTCCTTGAGAGACCAAAAAATCAGGCCCCGATTTAGCGCCTATTACTAGCAGCTCCATCTATCGCCGCTATTTAAAAGTTAAATCGATAACCGCAGTAAAAAAATTCCTGACATCTTACATACCTCTCCTGCAAGAATTTAATTTTATAGCTGTCACCATTTGCAAGTTATTGACTTTTAAAATCAGTCAGTCCATTTTAGGACGCCTGGTAGATGCACATCTATGAGGCATTCTCACAATCTTTTGACTTTCATGTCTCTGAATAATAATTTTTATTTTAATACACTTTTTTGTGTTTTTTTTATTTCATATACTTGGGAACATCCCATTGCATGATTGCACAACAATATTAACGAGATAAATAAGTTTTGGACGATGTTGGGGGTCCAAACACCTGGAAAACTCCTATGCCGCCCCGTGTCCCTGATGCTGATTTTTAAGTTTGGAGTTGTCTGGATAAAATTGTTTCAATAAAAATAATTCAATGTATCTTTTTTCTGAAACTAGAACTACTGTTTCATATAAATATGTAGCTAAAAATTAGCCTGCACACATTTTTAGGGTTGATATTATTTTTTAAACTCTGTCCCTAGGTTTTAAATTTTTTACCATCCCTCTTCTAAAATTAAACAGAAAATCACTTCAGATGCAGCCACAGAATTTTTTTCAAGTTTTTTCTCATGCAGAAGTATGCTAGAGAAATAATGTCTAAAATTCTTTGGCAGGAAATTTACTGTAGAATTTAAATCAGCATTTAAATATCAATTTCGAGCACCGTGGCTTTATTGGTAGTCTCACCGTCCCCAAGGTTTATTCCTGCACTTTTCGAGGTAAATTAATTTTTTTTTTATTTAATCCAATGTAAATAACTGTTTCTAAAAATCAATGAACATTTTGGCTACCACTTAGTCTTAATATGATCTGCCTAAAATAGGTGGTAATTTTCCTGACTGTTCCATCTTTACCGTCCCTTTTTTTTTCCATTTCGTCCCTTTTTTCCTATACCATCCCCTTTTTTTACAGTACCGTCCTTTCTTTAACACCCCTTTAAGACAATGTTATACCAAAATTTTGTACTAAAAATACTACATTGTCATTATTTCTTATTTGAATGTCCTGTGGGTACTATGCAAATTCATTATAAGTAAAAATTTAGAAGAAAATAAAAAGTTTTAGTGGTAAAATAATAAGGAAATTTAAACTCGCAAGTTTAACTTAATCTTCAATTAAATAAAAAAATTTTCACTGCTGACCATTTTTTCTTTATTTTGAATCATTAAGAGCCTACTTCAGTCAAACGAAAAGACCCGTAATGCTAATCCTATGGAAGACATTTATAAAGATATCTCATTTGAATTTAAATATTTTTAAATGATTTTTTTTTGCATTGAATAGTTGAGATCGATCTGTACAAAGACCGTTGTTTATTTTTTCGATTTTCTTTACAGGCATTTTTAATGAGGACACTTTCATTTTGGAGACCGGTTTCAAAAGTCCAACATCCTTATAAAAAAAAATCTGCAATCAAAATCGAAAAAGTAAAAAATGGCCTGCATACAGATCGATCTGAGTTATCCAATACAAAATAAATCATTTAAAAATATTGAAATACGACTGAGATATCTTTATAAATTTCTTCCATAGGATTAGCATTAGCGAACGCGTCTTTTCGTTTGACTGAAGTAGGCTCTTAAGGCATTCATCTATCAGATTAAAATGTTATTTTAGCAAGTTTAATTTCGCCAGATTTTTTTTTCTAAAAAGTCAAAAGGTTGTGAGAATGCCCCATATACGGACAAAGAAACGTACTTTTAAAGATATATATATATATATTTAAGTTAGTCGGCAAAATCGTCATATACGCCCCCCTAATGAATTCTGCTTAAATACGCCCCTGTTTGCATGGAAGACTAACTTTATTCTGTTTGGATCACATATATATAACATACAGATATAGCAGGTAGTGCCATTTGTTGGCACAAAATGGATTTAAAAACTAATAACTTTTACATTGTAACTTTCTGAACTATTGAACATTTTAGTTAATGTGGGCTGCTTTATTAACTTAGGCATATCATTAAGAAGTTTTTATTTTATTCTGTACATAGACATGAGTTAAGATTCAGTAATAAAGTTTCTTTGCTCCAGACCTTTTTTTGTTTCAACATTTTTTTTTTTTTTCACTTTTTTCTTGAATACTGCCGCTGGAAAGTCCGAACTTTGGAGAATTCCAAACTTTAAACTTTGTACTGTATTATAATAGTCCAAGTCATGTAACTGCCATAAATAATTATGGGCTGATCACTTCGCTTTTCATAAGAAAGGTTTCCCTTTTGATTAAAGAATCAAAATTATTTTTTCGAATAAAACTACATAAAAGTTGCCGTGATCGCAAGGAATTCCTGGCACTTTTATGTTAGCTGGGTACAAATCTCGGCAATAGCTTTTTTTTTTTAATTCGCCAGTTACCATTTTTTAATTTTCGAGTGGTAAATTAAAACGGTGCTACTTGGCTATCCCATCAACCAAAAATCTGTCGCCAAACTATAAGATTAAATGCTTATAATGGTTAATTGTAAATGTCACATTCACTTGACTTTAACCTCTTAATTCTCGCTCCCATCAATATCACGGGCTGATGTGTCGTTCGTTATTTCTCGCTCCCATCATATTTCCGGGCTGGAGATTTATTGCTGGAAAAAACTTCTGAAACCAGAAAAAATTAACTGGCATTTCGGTGTGAAGTAATTGAATATTGCCGTTTGGGTTTGGCTTTTGCGCTGATTGTAATGTTGGGCTTTGTATTGCATGTTTCGAAATATGTAACACTAAAAAAATTATTAATAATCAAAATTTAATGTATATATATTATTTCAAATATTATTTGTAAAAATGTGTGTGATGATGATAAATAAAGATCTAAGATGTGAAAAATAAAGGTTTTATTCGCATTAATTTGTACAGTGTAAAACAAACATTAAGACACAGAATTCTCGCATGATGGCTTTTCTACAAATATGAATTTGTTCTATAACATCTTTTTTTTTTTCGCGTTAAAAAAACTAATTGCATATTTTATTTAGAAACCTTATAATTATTCAATTTCTGTAATAAAATAAATAGGTACTTTTTTGATGGTTTTTCCAAATATTAAGCGACCGTGAAGGGGTTAAGGAAGTTACACGTGTTTACGCCATCAAGTGATTTTTATTTCGACATTTTATTTGTATTTTTATTAATATTTTACTAATTTATTTGTTCTTTCGTTATTTAAAATAAAAAATTATGTCAATTTGTATAATTTGCGAGTGGTTTGGCGATTTATATAATTTGGCGAAATTGGTCAACGGGAGAAGTAATACCATTAAAACATTGCTTTGAAGTTGAAATTAAATGTCATGATTTGTTGCATTGTCATATACGCACTGGGTTTGGCGTAATTTTTTTTTATGACAATTTGGCAAAAACCTCGTTTTTGAATACCAGTTACATATGTATTTTTAAGTTATTTTCTATTATTTTTAAAATGAAATAACAATGAATAAAGAAAAGTTTAATCAATAACTATAGAACAAAACAATTTAGAACATTTTTCTTAAATAAAAAGAAAATAAATTGAAATAAACATTTATCAATAAATATAAGCAACAATATCCGGGTTACCATGTCAGGCAAAATAACGCCAATTTGGCACCAATTAGGTACCCCGTTGCGAATATGACTTCTGTGCCTAATATTTTTCTTTTCATTTCGTTTAAAAAAAAAAAAAAAAAGAAAAGTGAAAGCCATTTATTTTAAATGTTTCAGTTTTAAATGAAAGTTTTGTATTAAGTAAAAGGATAGTGAAATGCAAATTGAATTATGAATAAAAGTAATATGATACATTTCTTAGTATACATTTAAGGGAGGCCAAACTAGTTTAAAATAATAACCTTTTCTAAAATATGAAGAAAAAAAAATCTGTTATGATTAAAATTTGAGTTGCCATCATTTGAGAAAATTATTTAAAATTGGAAAAAAAAATAATATTTCAAAAACTAATTTGAATTTAAAAATTCTAATACCAGTTTTGAGATCTGCGGATCAATACGGATTTTTTGTGTTAATTTCTTCTCAAAGTATTCCATATTTTAGGAGAATTCGCAGTGAAACATAATCAGTTGTTTAATCAGTCGTTTCATAGAATCATTTCATAAATTCATTGCATTAGGATTTTATATATATAGGGTAGAAATAAACCAAGATGTTAAGGTTGTTTATCCTGTTGTTTGTCAGGTTGTTATCAACTTCATCAGGCTGATCTTGATCCTTCAAAGATGTAATTTTTAATTTTGAAGTTTGTGAAAATGATGTCAATTTTTTTCATGTATATATATATTTTAAAAAAACTTCAGTTTTAAGGAATTAAGTATGTATATTTTCTGTTTTGCATTTTGAAATATTGTAATATCATTTAAATTTATAGCAAACAAATTTTCTCCATCAATCATAAAATATACAGAATTCTTTTGAGTGTCACTGTAAATGAACTATAAGTGCTACATGCTTCATTTTCAATACCGATTATGTCATAGTAAACTTCAATAACACAGATCAACTATATTGCAATCAGAGTATATTTATGTGAGTTAGAGCACATGCAGATGACCAGACAAACCAAATTCGTAACTATCTTGGAAAGTATTAAAAAAGTATAATCTGTTTTGTTTTGTGTATTTTAATAATGTCACTAATTAAAATTAATATCATGTGATAAAAGTATGGCTCGAGGAGTTATTTATTTGTAATAATACACTTGTTGATGTTATGCATATTATCTCAAAATGCAGATTTTTATTTTGTGATTTTTTGTATTTAAATTTATTGGAAATTGTAGCTTTTTAGTAATGAATATGTATACTATGTGGCTCTCATAAAAAAACACTGGAACCAGTCTTGGCTCGGTCTTGTGGCCAGGGTAAGTCATCAGTTGACTTCATTTTAGGAAAGTGGCATTTTTTTTTCTCGTTCATTTCCTCCCGTTCAGTCGCCCAATCTGTGAATCATCCATTGCAGTCTTTTTTGCCTTTCCACAGAAACTGCTTTTAGGTAGCTTTCATTACAAAAAGTAAAAAGCTACCTGTTGCAGTCATCCCGTCGAAAGCACTTCTGGAAAATTTTCGTATATTTTCATTGATCATGACCCCCAGACCCCAAAACCACCCTCCGTTCAAATGTGACTTATATATATATATGATTTTTGTCATGCGATAACTCGCATATTTATAAACCGATTTGGTTGAAATTAATTGTATGCATAGTACATACCAATGTCTCGACCGAGTTCCTTGACCAGCTTCATCCGCCATCTTGTTTCAAAATGGCAGCCATTTTAAAAATTTAAAAAGTGATGCGAATAAATTAAAAGCTGAAAAATATTATTTTCTTAAGAGTTTGACCTTAATACAAGGATTCCAAAGCATATTTTGTTTTGTCTTTATCTTAAAAAATGGCTGAGATATAGCAGTTTGAATTTCTAGGGTGGCTGACATTTTGGCTTCATCTGCCATCTTATTTGAAAATGGCAGCCATTGGTTATTGAACAGCATTTAATGCATCTCCATACCTATAAGGGGGGTTACCATAGGAGAGACCCTGTTCTGTTGCCAAATTTGGTGGCCAAAAGTGACGCCAACTTGACGATATCTGTAATATTTCACCAAATTCCCTTAGACTTTCATTGTAAACCAATAGGGTTTACTTGCTTACAGAAAATCAACAAATTGAGATATTTTAATTCAACAAAAACTAATATTAGCTTAAGGGATTATATTAATTATGTTTAAGGGAGTCCAAGTAAATTAAATTATGAATAAAAGTAACATGATACAATGCTTAGCATGCTTTTCCAAACATAAATTTTTAGGGAGACCAACTGATCGCCATGGGCGGCTAGTAGCTTACTAACTTGGTGCAATTCTCATTCAAATTCAGTATTGACAAATATTTTCTTATTGAGTTCGTCGCATTTTAGCTTCTTAAAATTTGAGTAAAATTAGCTTGCAAAATTTTAAAACCAAGAAATATGAAAGCTACCTCTTCCTCCCGGCAGTGGCCGAAAGGACTTTTGTATTTTGAACTTCCCTCCCTACAGGTTTTTGAACCTTCGTAAGCAGCAGTCCTACCTAATGTTTTTCTTATGGGAGCCAAGCAGTATATAGTATGAATGTATGCAACTAATGTATATGATTATTAATTTTGTGACATATCAACAGTGACAAGAGCATACCATCTTTAGAAAATATATCTAGAGTTACCGCTGAAGAACATGAAAAGTTATCGAGACTCATTGAAAACCAAATAAATTTTGAAAACAGTGTTAAAAAAGAAGTTGAGGCTGAGTATACTGAGTATCCTAATCCAGAAACTGAATGCCAAGCTCCAAGGTAATTGATAATTATTATTTGTTAAGTTCACAATACAAAACAAAAATGCACTTATTAATTGGTATCCATATTTACTCATGTCTATTTGTATAAGAAGTAATTCTTCCAATTGAGCAAAAATGTGTCTAGGCTGAGACTCAGACCCATAACCTTTTTTGGCTTCAATTGCCAATGCTCTTCCAATTGAGCTATATGGATGACATCCCAGCCAACACAGTATTCACTCAGAGCAACCATTTGGTAATGAGATCTCAACCAACACAGTATTTGCTCAGAGCAACCATTTGGTATTGACATCTAGTCTGTTATTTCAAACAACTTGACATTATAAACCTCAACTGAAGGAACTCCAATAAACTAAGGATGAGTACCCAACAAACACCGAATTTATGGGCCACTGGTGGATTCGTTAGCCTTGGCCGAAAGTGTTCGATGGTGGACCGCTATCAGTGAAAGTTACGGCTCCGTAAAAAAAGTGTCATGCCGGACAGAATAAGGCCACAAGATAATTGGCCGTAAATACAAGAAGTTGCCCACAATCATGCCACTAACTTTTCGCTGAAAATGTTAGATAGCCTTAAACTGCCCACAATTATTCTTTTAATGGCCACTAAAAATAAAAGCTAACCAGAAGCTTGCCTTTGTTCTGCCATTTGTGGTTGTCATAAATTAAATTTATCCCAAAGCTGCCCACAAAAAAGCCTATTAGGGTTATTTAAAATGTAATCACTTGCCACTGTTGTGCCATAACGATTGTTTAAGAATAAATCAAAATTTATTCTATAAAAAAATTACTTTTTATCAGCCTAATTAAATGATAAAATATTTTTGCAGGATTAAAAAAATCTTATAATTATTTAGATATACTTTTGTAGAAAATGAAATTCTTTCACTTTGAACTTTTTCAAAAAATTTCCAAAACACAATATTTCACATAGTGCATTAATTTATTTGTTCATTTATTCACTTACATATTTACAAAATTTATATGCAATGCATTTTTAAATAGTTGCATTTCATAAAAATTTATAAAGTGTATAATTGAAAAAATAAACTAATCAATCAATTCATTATCAAATATTGTATTTTGAATATTTTTGAAAAAGTTCAAGTTAAATGAACTTTATTTTCTTGAAAAGTATGTCTAAATAATTATAAGATTTTTTTTTTTTTTTTTTTTTTACCTGCCAAAACATTTTACCATTCAATTAACCTTCTAAAAAGTATTTTCTTTTGAAGAATAAATTTCGAATTTATGCTTAAATAATATACGTGATTTTAATATAGTTTATTATATATTTTATATAAAAAATGTGTGTGTTTGTGATATTCTTTTTACTTAAATTTCCACTATATTTTACACAGCTTCGTTGGTAAATCTGTTAAATTATGCTTATTCATCAAAGCTTTATTAAATCATTATTATCTAAATTTTTGCATCATTTCTGATCATTTTATTAAAATATTACATAAAAATAAGTTTAATCTTTATGTAGTTAACGAATGACAGTATAATATTTCTCATAAATTTTAAAATTTTGCTTTTATCAGATAATATTTAACTATTTCTCTTGCAGTTTAATAGCCAAACATTTGAAAAAATATATTATTTCAACTTTTTCAAAATTCTTGAAAATTATTTATAATTATTAGAAATGTAAATAATAGAATCATAAGACAAAACGCAATTTTTTCACCTTGATTCAACATAAAATATATGATGTGAACATTAAAAAGGTCCACAATCTTACTTAAAACGCGACTAAAGTAATGAAGAAGATGTTACAAGTTTAAAATATACATTTTATTTAAAATTTCTTAATACTTTCAAGCCTTCCAAGCTCATCATTAGAGAATATCTTAATAACTAAATGTTGTTTATTTATACAAATACGTCACTTTGTTTTGAAAATGAGAGGGTCAATAATTACTGAGTAGAAAGTAGCAGTTTCTTGGATTTAATTTAAGTAAAGAAAATATATATTATTATTATTAATTGCAGTTCCATTTATTTACACAAAAATAATTATATCATAAAATAATAATTTAATTATATCCATGGAAAGTGACCTATGAGAAACAGAGTGATGTCATAAATAAATGGAACTGTAATTAATAGTAATAATATATATTTCCTCTAATTAAATTCAATCCAAGAAACTGCTACTGCTACTGCTACTTCTACTTTCAACTCTAGTAATTATTGGCTCTTACATTTTAAAAACAATAAACAACATTTAGTTATTAAGATATTCTCTGATGATGAGCTAGGAAGGCTTGAAAGTACTAAGAAATTTTAAATAAAATGTATATTTTAAACTTGTAACATCTTTTTCATTACTTTAGTCGCCTTTTAAATAATATTGTGGACTATTTAATGTTCACATTATATATTTTATGTAAATAATAGTTTAATAGTGATTTAAAAATATATATAAAATTAATCTTGATACTTCTAAATTTCATTTAAATTCAATTGTTTTAGTCACTCAAATTTTCTCGAGTATAAAGTCACATTTTTATAATTAAACTAAAATAAACTGTTTTAAGGGGTCTTGTACCTTTTAAACGCGTCGAAAATTAACGAAAAACTTCAACGTTTTAATTAGTTTATCTTCAAAACCTTTTTATGTATATACGTGAAATTTTGGATATTGATTAAACAGATTATGCTTTGTAATATACTTCCAACAGAAATTTATTAACCCTTTACAGAATTTGTGTATTGTTGAAATCAAAATAGCTCTTTTTTTACCCCATAAGTCATTGCGCGCATGATATCTTAAGAAAGGATGTATGGATTGTCATGAAATTTGGTAAATATATTAAACAAATATGTGTGTTTAAAATGATCTACTTTTAAGTATTTACAATGGTAATATTTTTAGTTATGACTATTTATATTCATTAAAAATACATATGTTTTTATTTTTTTTACGAAAATATTTTTTTTATATAGTTAATGAAATAATTTTAGACTAAGAGTAGATCATTTTAAACACATATATATGTTTAGTATCTTTACCGAATTTCATGCTAATCCATACATACTTTCTCAAGATATGCGCACAATGACTTATGGGGTAAAAAAAAAAGAGCTATTTTGATTTAAACAATACACAAATTCTGTAAAGGGTTAATAAATTTATGTTTGTAGTATATTACAAAGCACAATCTGTTTAATCAATATCCAAAATTTCATGTTTATACATAAAAAAGTTTTGAAGATAGACTAATTCAAACTTTGAAGCTTTTCGTTAATTTTTGACGTATTTAAAAGGTACAAGACCCTTAAAGAACAATATCATCCGATATTTATAACGTTTAAAAATAAATTCGATAACTTCGAAAAACTAAAAATAAACTATTGAAGGGAATTTTACTAAAAATGAAAATATCTTTTACATTTTCTTTTGCAATTATAAAAACTAAAATATAAATATTCTTTAAGATAAAATGATGCAAAAAACAGATATAATGAAATTAATAAATTTGTAATGAATCAACATGAACTAACAAACTTACCGATATATGTGCTACATTTTGAAACCATGTCCACTTATTCCGACGAAGTAAATAACGCGAATGACAAAGCAGAAATGAAAACGCAAAGCTAAAGAAAAATTCTGAGAATTTCTCCCCCTCCCCTCTTATCGTACCGGACCAGAACTTTCAAAACTGCTTAACCTTGAGCCATTTGAAGGTCCCATCATCTATTTGATTTTTCTGGAGAGGGAGGGAGAGTAGTTTTATGAGCCAATACCTTATTATAATAAATAAAAGTCATTTTTTCATAAATCATATATTTTTTCTGTTAATATTATTTTTAGTCATTTGGAAAAAGAGCTTTGTTTTCCTTTTCTTTCTTTTTTTTCGTTCTTTTTTTTTCTTTTTTTAGAGAAATAAAGATTTAAGATACATTGTTTGAATTTTTAAACTCTCCATACAGTTTTCAGATAACACATAAACACTTTTTTTTTCCTCCGATTTATCCTTTAAATGGGCATTTTATCTCTTTTCTGTAAATTTTTACCCATTTATCTTCGCAATTAAAAATTATAAGATTTAAAAATAACATGCATTCCATTTTATTCTGATATGCTCATAAAAAATATCTTGTTTATCTATATATATATATCAAGGCTTATTTTTGACTCAAGACGATTTTACTTGTAATTTATAAGAAATGCCTAAAAATTAATAGAACCTTTTCATGTTTATTTTAGGGCATAAAATATACATATCGCATTTTATTTAATACTTTCATATAATGTCAGATTTTAATGCGTATTCTAAATTTTGCCAGAAATAATTTTTCCAACTGGGTGAAAATGTATCCAGGTCGGGACTCGAAACCAAATAATAATGAACAAAAATTCTTTATTTATTCTGCAATTCTTTACTTAATTCTGCGAAAATTCTTGATTTATTGTGCAATTTTTCACTTAATTATTTTTATACATATGCAAGTTTTATCTGCATTTCTAAAGAGTAAAATAATGGCAGTAAAATCATTAAATATATCTAAATTGTTAGGAATTTAATACAGGCAAGAAATTTTATTTATATTTTCCGTTACAGTGGATTCAGAAACAAAAATTTCTTTTCCAGCATTTTCTTTTACATGGAAATATGTTTCAAATATTAAAAATTCATGTTTTAGTAACAGCTTTTAAGTTACCTTTTCTCTCCCCCCCCCCCCCCCCACCTCTCCTCGCTCAAGAATAACTGCTTATTGAAACATTTTCTCCTTTTCATTATAACAAATATTTTTTCACGAATGCTGAAAAAAAAGAGCATAAATAAATTGACATTTATCAATAAATTTTTAAACATGTTTAAGTAGTATATATGTCCGAAGATTGCACTATTTTGCTATTAATATATTATTCAAATCAGCGTATATTTTATATTATGCTATCTGATTATCTTTGCAATCAAAAACAATGTAAAATAACCATTAAATATAATCTTTTTTATTCCAGTGTGTTCAAAATATATTTATTTAAAAATATTTTAAAGGCAAGAACGTTAAACGCTTTTATGTTGTTGTTTTTTTCCATATTTTTTTTAAAAATATAAACAGGGAATTTACGTACATTTTGGGGACAATTTTTGATTTTTGTAAAACTAAACTTGTTTGTTCAAACTAAATAAAAATATGTAATCTATTTTACTGCTTTAAATATAAATCTCACGACATATTTATATTTTTACTAAAACCCAGATTTAAAATAATTAAACTTACTTAGAAAGAAATGAAGAGAAAAATATATTTCCTCTCTTTAATTAAATATTCGGGTTAGGTGATATTAGCCCTCTACTTTCTAAACGATGACGATCCATTACATTTTTGCCAGAAACCGCCCCTTAAGAGTTGCCGGGCAAAGTAAATGCAACAGTTCTCTCACCGCCGAAACATTACCGTTCCGGCAATAGCTGCCGGAACTAGCGGCGGGTCATTTACGGTACAACATTGTTTGGTTACAAATGGCCTTAACTCCTTTTGGCCACGACATATACGCCATTCGGCCTTAAGTCGAGTGTTTGTTGGGTAATTACACTTAAGTTATTTTTAATACAATTGGTAAATAATTCATCCAGGTAGTAATTTTTCTTTTAACTTACTGTTTGAAAAAATACTACTCATATAAATTATTTAACAAGCAGTTGATTGTGGTAAAAATAATTAAAATATCAGCATTTGCTTTGCATTTATGTACACTTGAACTGACTTAATAGTGTACATCATATATTACTGTATGTTTAATAAATATTTTTGTGTTTTTTGGTGACTTACTTTAATATTTTTTTCTCATTTATTGTGTCCATAATATATATATTTTTTAATGATTCATTGTAAATATGTATATTATAGAGCAAAAACATGTCCATGAATAATGCTGATGTTGTATTGCTGATAGCAATGCCTAAGTATTCAACTTAGTTTTATCTGAAATTTATTAACTTCTGTGCATTGCACAATTTCTATTTTTTGCATTGTCGGATTAGGAAACAAAATGTTCACCCGTTTGAACTTTAAATCTTATAAACATAGTTGCCAACCTCCCGATTTTTTTCGTACCAATATTTTTATGCAAAAATACTTGCTTTATGCAATCGCACAATTTACGCAATTAAATAAAACGAACATTTTTGTAAGATTTTACTGGTATCCAAAAAAGAGGGAGGTTGGCAACTATGTATAAATAATTCAGCATTTATTTCCAGCTGATATTCTAGAACAAAATTAAAACTTCATCAATAATTAAGGATTAATTAATTAAAATAAAATAAATAAAACACAATTTTAACAGATATGTAATCAAACTATGTGCTTAAGCACTGAAATAATCAGAATAAAAAAAGCTGCTGTAAAAAGTGATATCTGTTACAATTTCTTTGGCAATTAACCTGTGGCACATTTCTAATATGACAGTATAGCTTTTAATAAATTTCAGAACTTTATTTGAATACATAATTAATATTTTTCATATAAAAATGCTTTTTGGTATTGTTAATCTGTAATCTAAAATTAAAAATTCTATAATTCCATTAGATTTTTAAATTAAAAATGGTTTTCACTTACATTTTATACATCAGGCAGTGTATTTTGTGACCAAAAAAGACCAGCTTGAATCCCTTAGTTTACTTAATAGTAAAGTTTATTATAATTAATATTAAAACCAGTTTGCATGGATTATAGAGTTTGTGAATTTGCATTTTTGATTTAAATGTAGTAACATAATACTCAGAAAATTATTATGAATAGTAAATGTAAGTAAAATGTTAACAGTAATTTTAAATAACAAATATATATTAAATAATCCTTAAATTTGGTGTAATAAATACATACGTAAGGAAGATATTTTGGCAATTCTTGAATTATTCAAAAAGTTTTTGTTCTTATGTTTATATACAGATCTTAGTGTTCTTAATGCCTTTTAATAATCATTATCTCTTTCTCAGAAATATGTGAAACCTCTCCAAGGAGACCACCCATTGGACTGTAAAAAATCAGGTCCTTCAGAAAGGTGGTCTCTGAAGAGAGATAATGGGTAAAGCAAAGTTTCATGAAATACAGACCATGAAAATAATATTATTGAATTAGTTTATTATATTTCATGTCTGTATAGCTTTAAGGAAGGAAGTAATTAAAGTTTGTTCTGATTTTTAAAAAATTTTCATTAGCAATTTTTGTTTCTAAACATTCTTTGATCATTTATTTTAATAATATCTCTAACATATGCCAGCTTTCTTTAAATCTTTTGATAGAAAATTAATACAGTTTTGTCCAACTCGCTAAACTTTTCCTTTATCTTTCTTTTAATTGTACACGATTTGAATTCCTTGTACTCTTTTAACAGAAAATTTTTGTCTTTCAATGTATATTTGATTTTGGTTAAACTATGTCGTCAATTTCCTTTTTGATGTCCCATTCTCATGTTCTCTTAAAATTTTCACTTTGTCTTCTAAAGTTAACGCAATTAATTAATTCTCTTGAGCATCATCAAATTACTAAACACACAGCAAGAAACACATGATATGCACCTTGATGTGAATATGCACTGTTTTGTTAACTTCCAGTGTTAAGTAAAAGTGATGTGATAATAAAAAGCGATAATCTTTCCAAAAAAGTAACAGAATTGAAATAAAGCTGAAATATAGACCCCCCTCCCTTCCCTCGGTGAAAAAGATTCTTACATTTCATAGTTTCTGTCACTTGGCCAATTCCAGGAAAGGGGACAATAGCTCTTTTCCTGCGAACTAGCTGAATATGTTTTCTGAAGAAAAGTGTAATTTTGAGATTTCTGCATGCAAAGGAAAGTAATCATACCCTTCGGCTGAAAAGTTGTCTTTTTGAGAGGAACACAGGAAATATTGGTCCTTTAATGGAGGTAAAATTAACATTGGGCCTACAGTCAAAACTTATAGATCAGAAATAAAGAGTCTTTATGAGAGGTGGTCTTTAAAGAGGTTTTACTTTATATATATATATATTAACCATTTGGAAATGGTTGTTGTTTTCAGTCGAGGATGGGGCCAAATGATGCTTGCATTTTATTTTTTTAACAAAATTCAACGATGTTCTTTACTTTTAGAAGAATTTTTATTTGAATAGGTAATAGAAAGGCATAAAATCATTAAAAATTGTTTGAATAGGTAATCGAAAGGCATAAAATCGTTAAAAATGAAAAAGTTACAAAATGGGTAGGCAAAAATTATCAGATATGCAAAAATCCAAAGCCAAAGAGAAACGCCGAAATGAAAATCGTCTTACAAATCAAAAATCGAGGTCTTCAACTCATTATGTAGGGCATGAAGATCGAGGTCTTCAAATGATTATGTAGCCCATGAAAATTGAGGTCTTCAACTGATTATGTAGGCCATGAAAATCGATTACAGAATAAAAAACAAACACGAAAAAGGAAACAATCTAATGTTTAATCGATTGAAAGTAAAAGGCCATGTCTCGAGGTGCTCCAATCCACTAGCCACGCCGTTTTACAATCTGTCGATTCTAAAAGGGAAAAATTGAGCTCAACTTAGATAATTTATCGCAATCTGTGGATGATTCGGTGGAACTGTTTAAAAAAAAAATTCCAAATGGTCGTTGTAATTTATTAAATTACACTTTTTTTTTTTTTTTTTTTTTTTTGTGTATGTGTGTGTGTGGGCTGGTTGGTTTGTTTGAAAAATAGATGGAATATTTATATTTTTTTACTTTTAATGAACCTAGTGTTTGGAACTTTACTGCCTTCAACAAGGCATGCCTGAACATGCTATGCATGTTCTGGTCTGTTTTTCCAAACAATCTTTGAACTTATGAATTTATATTTTTAAATAAAATTCATTCCAATCAAACCTAGTATTATGGGGGGGGGGGGGAGCACTGCTTTTGCCAATGTACATGCTCAGGCTTTTTTTTTTTTGCAAGTGAACCTTGAATTTGTGTGATATTATATTTTAAAGAAAAATTATCCAAATGAACCTGTAGTTGGGAGCTCCATTTGCAGCGTACAATCCACGCATGCTACATGGGCTCCAATCTGTTTTTTGCAAATGAACCTCGAATTTCTGTGATTTTATATTTACAAAGGAAAATCTTTCTGAACATACTTTGAGTCAGTGTCCCCCACTGTTAGGAATAACATACCAATGCTCTTTCCTTTTTAATCTCATTCATCAGGCATGTCAAACACGTGGCCCACGGGCCACACTTTTCCCACCAGCAACTTCTCTGTGGCCCGCCAAGCTTTTGGCTTTTTCCCTATGTTTGATGCAGAAACTTTACCCGAACACACTTACAAACGTTTCAGTGCTTCCCAGTTGGAGATTATTTTCATTCAAAATACCTACCACTATTTCAGAATATTCATCGCTATATTTAACTAGATTATAGCCTGTCAGAATGACGTGTTTGCATTTTCAAAAAAATTATATAACATTGCATTATAAAAAGAATTGTGGGGTAATAAATTTTGTCTTGTCTGACTGATAGGGTGGGGTGGGGTAAAGTAAAAACAGCCCATTTTTCATTTAAACTTAATTTGCAAGAAAATTATTAATTGAATTGGTAAAATACTGACATAAAGTATGCAATTGAACTTCACTCATAAAATTTGAAGAAATGTTTCACAAAAACATTCAAATTAGATTAATAATGCTATTTTAAAACATATTGTCAATTAACTATTTTATCTGATGGTATGGGGTAAAATAAAAGACAATTCCAACAGAAAGTTTATTTGTTTTTATTAATTGCCAAAATAATAATTATATAACTTAAATTTTAAAAAGTTGAACAGAGAAAATTCCGATTTTTTTTTTAAACATGCATAAAAGAAACCTGTAATAAATTTTGATAATTAAAAATCATCTTTTATCCCATAAGTAAATTGCAACTCTTAATTACATTAACAATTTATTTTCTCAAATTCTGTTATTAAATTACAAATTTATTTTCCCTACAAAATACAAAATTTTATTTATTATAATAATGCATTGATATATATACGGCATTACATATTTCTGATATTCTAATTTCATTTTATAAGAAATATTCATTTTCCCCCCAATGTCTTCAGAATTCAAAAAACATTTTAAAAAGAAAATTTCTTTTTTTTTAACTACCGACAGATGGCGCAACAGAGCATATAAACGTTTGTTTTAATATTTTAAAAGTTCAAGACGAATGAATCGTTTGTTTACTTTCATATAGGGATAAATAAAGCTACCAATCTAATTTTAACTGAAGTTATCGCAGCAGAATATTAGATAATTGAATCTAATCTCTTAAATATTAATTTATTTTGAATAATCTGTCTAAAAATGTAACTTTTGCGGAAAAGAAAGCACGTTTTAAGATTGAAAATCAAATCAACATTCACTCGTGATGCCACATGTACAACACAATCCAAATCCAGAAGCAATTGAATGACTCATTTAAACGAATCATTAAAAAATACGGTCGACATCCGATTTTGCTCTTAAAATATTTGTAAAACCATAATAAAGCCTTTAAATAATTTGAAATACGTTTGTTTTTAGAAAAGAAACGTTAATCCGGAACAAAATAATTCACGGGAATGAATCGCAGAATATAGCTATATTCACTGTACACCATGAATCTCATTGGTCAGAAAATAGATAGCCTTGAAAAACAGAGGTATTTTTTTGCGATATTTTTAGCCGTGTATACTGAATTCAAACTGTAAATAAATGTAAACAAAAGTGAAAAACGCATTTCAAAATATTAATATGCTTTTGCAAAATATTTTAAGAGCATTTAATGAATAGCTGAAAGAATCATTCATTTGTTTTTGGATTTGTAATTTGTGCTTATGAATGGCAACGGTAATCGCTTGTATACATCGGAACCCTGTTATTGGTATCTGGTTATTTTTAAATTAGATCTTAAAGCGTTATAATTGTATACTTTTTGAAGTTTTGAGAAAAATTGAAGAATATGTTACACAACGAATAGATACCCAGATTCAATAAGGTAGTCGGCAAATACGGCATCGGAATGCTTAAGCCTAACGTGGCCGCGTTTGGATTATCAGGAAAAGGATGAGTTCAACCCCGGAAGCGTTATACACTTAGTGTCATTCTATGTATAATGACAGGAATTCTGTGTTTAAATAAAGTGAAGATTACCATTATGAAAAAATTCCACAATATGGCAACACAGCCCAGGCACAGAAGATGCAAATATCAGAAAGTATATTAGATGTATATGGTCAAATCTAACTCATTTTAAAATTTCAGCTCCAAGAGATGGGGATGAAAAATAACGAATACGAGAGCTAAATATTGCATATCTTGAATAGGAAAATTAAAAGATTTATAAGAGTCTTATAGTATTTTTTTCTACTAATTTAGGTTTTCTGTGGATATTAATACGTTATTTTACTGCTCTGTTTGATTTACATGACAATACAAAATGACGTGCACTATTTAAAAAAAAAAACAAACGATTAGATCCAATTGCACACAAGTCGAAATCATTCAATACTAAGTAGAATAAATAGTGTCTAGAATAGTTGAATAAATTTGAAAATATGTAGGTGCCAATGCTGCAAATATCCATGATATAACAAGAATTTTCAATAATCAAATGAATTCTATAATTTCAATATGCGTTCCTTATCACTTTGAAAATATAGATTCACTAAATTCCACTCTGCAGGCAGTTTTTATTTGCAGATAAGATGTGTACTTAAAAATAAGTGAGAAGCTTAAGGGAAATTATTCCTGTTCTTGGTGCAATAACCATAACTGATATATTTCACTCGATTATGAAAATTTTGTTATTTCATAAGTTTATATTGCAAATAATTATAATCTTGGAGCGATTGGTTTTATAAAAAGTAGTACTTCAACCTTTAAAAAAAAAATGCAAATATCAGAATTATAAACTTAATACTAATAGACTTTTGTATAATTTTGATTGCGATTTAAATTTTTAAATGTCAATATAAAGTGCATTTTTAAGCATGTTTATATTTTTATTGTAACATATTTTTCTTTATATTTGGCAGCGCACTTTTTTACCAAATTTTTGCTATTTTTATTTTTACAGAATTACAAGGGTTTTGAGGTATTAAAAAAATTATGTCCTTTTACTTAATAAATATTTTTACAATTTTCCTGGTGCGTGTTTTTAGTTTTACAATAAATAGTTTTATTTTATTTTTTAACAAGGTTGCAATTTTAATGTACAGATTTCATTTTTTGCGACAGTAACAAAATTAATCTGCTTATTGTTTCTAAGTATTGTGGCCCGCGGCTTCCTTCACAATGCTTAATTTGGCCCGCTGTGGTAAACGAGTTTGACATGCCTGTCATTCATTCAGCAACATAATCATATTTCAATCACCCACCCTCATTGGGTCATCTATCATTAATAGTTTTATTCTAAAAATACTTTTGGTAATAGAATAATTAGTTACTTTTATCAGTTGAAATCTTAATTTCCTTTTAATTTAGCATTATGCTTCATAAACATCTTTTTTACTATTTTTAAGTGTTACCTCCTTTACTTTGTAGCAATAGTTCATTCCCAAAATTGTTACCTTATGCCACCTTGTGAAATGTCTAAATGCACTTTTCCATGCTAAATGGTGATAGTGCATATTGCGATGCAACTCAATTAATTGTCAATTACTGTTTGTTTTCTGAAAACAAAACACTTTTATGCATGTGTGAGGTCTGCTTTGATTTTATGAAAATAGGGGTGAGCAGAGTTTGTTCGGCTGAGTGCTAATCTTAGTGATAACGTACAAGTGGACGATGAAGTAGCACTTTGGAAAATACCAATCTCAGTGTAACATCCCTTTGGATAGTAGAATTGTCCCAAAGTGCTAGGTGTGGTTTTCGAAAACGAACATTATGTCTTTGTATTATGTCAGCTTTTTAATCGATTGCTGTTTTCCATTATATCATGAAAGTGGGTAACTATTCTTTCTTTGGCAGATTTAATCTAGTGTCTTTCCTAAGTAGTTTATGAATAAATTGGTATAATTTTAAATGAATTTACTCCTTTTAACTTAACATGTTATAATTGTTTTGACCTCAAGTCAGTGTAATTGGTAGAGTTTAAGGAGTTTAAGAGAGATCTTTAATATAATGAAAACTGTTATTTTAAAATAGAATGGGAAGCCTGTTATACCATTGAACTTTTGTGTTTGAGTTTAAAACTTAATTCTGTGCAATTCCAAGAGTATTTACTGGTTTTAACAAATAAAAAAAACAGACCTTTTAAAGATGTGTCTGTCATTCACTCACACTGTTTTAACAAGATTACAACTTTCATATATAGAATGAAGTTTCAGGAAAATAGAATAAGTTTTTGAGACTATTGCTTCATTTGTTGTTTCTCCATTATGACATGGACTTATACAACAAAGCTTTTAGTTGTGTCATTTGACCAGAGTCAAATGCTCTGCTTTTTTAAATATTGCTTTAGTGTGTAAATAGGTTTTTCCCACAAAGCGATCCCCTATTCCACAACACCCACTGTCTTCGGCAGCATAGTGTGGGTGAGCTGTGCTCGCTGGATACACTGTGGACATGTCGACCTTTGTAAGCCCCCCCCCCCTCCCCCTTTAGTAATTTCCTATTTAATTTTTTGCATTTATATATAATATACTTTCAAATCTGACCAATAGTCTCAGAAGGCAGGGTCTCTTTGTTAAATGGTACAAAATTGAATTATGTATCCTACTATATAAAGCACTTTAAAATCCTCCACATAGGAGCTGAGGTTATACAGCACCCTTAAATGGAATCAATGTAAATTATCTACCCCCCAGGAATCTTTCTCTATTCTTGTATTGGGGGGGGGAGTGTCAACCCCACCCATGTGAAAATGAGCAAAAATATAACTTATGTTGTTATTTTCTTCTCTTTAAATAAAGAAAATAGGTAAAACGAAAACATCAAAATCTTAAATTACCTGTGGAGTACTTAAAATATAGCATTTTTTAACATGCGGGAAAAAAAAAAGGAAAGAAATCCCCCACACGCACTCAATTTCTGCTCCTCTTTAAAACTTAAGGCAAAAAGAAAGAAAAACCCTGGTCCATCCACAGAAGTGATTGCTTGAACAATAGCAAATGAAATGTACTTAATCTATGCCCTTCTTTTAAAACCTCAAAGCGAAAAGAAACAAAAGCCCTTATGCATGTGCAGAAGTAATTGCCTGTGCAATACCAAATAAAATACCGGTATTTTTAACATGGCAAAGAATAAAAAAATTTAAATCCCACATAGTTTCCCAGAAAAATTTTTTTCAAATGAAATAAGAGTCCCGTGTTTTAGTTATTGCCAATTTAATTTCTGACATATTAAACTTACAGTCAGACTAAAATTTCCTGAAGAAAACTTAATAATGAAAAACATAACTTTTCCTCTCTTTCTCTTTCAAAACGAAAAATAATAAAATGCTTAGGATTAACCAGTAAGAGCAGAAATGAAAATCCCTGACACCTAAAAATGTGCTTGGACACCTGGATGGAAGTTTAAAACTGCAGAAAAGACATGAAATCGGCATTCAGATTTTATTTATTTTTATTATTTATATTTATTTATTTATATTTTTTTGTAAATATTAATATTTTTTAACGAAAGATACCATTAGGATCAGAAATGTACCCTGAATAAGTGGATATTTTTTGTTCTGAGTTTCCATCCAGGAAGCAGATATGGCAGCTTCAAAATGCAGAAAAATATAGAAAACACGAGTCTAATAAATTAACTTTAAGAAAATATTTCTTTTAAACACAAATTTTTGTTAAAACTGAAAAAATACCCCAAATAAGTGGATATTTTTAATTTTATTTTTAATTTATTTATTTAATTTTTTTTTTCTGTCCAAGATATGGGTGTGGAAGTTTCAATATATGAAAAAAGCAGAACATTTTTCCCTTTGTCTGCTTGAAGAACAAAGAATTCTCTTGATATGAGCAGAAGTGATTGTCTGTATCTTGGATGCTAGTAAATTTTACATTCTTTTTTTAATGAATATCTCAACTAATTACAGTCTGATTCAACAGCAAATGGACAATATGTCTTTCATTGATTTTTCTATGTTGAATGGTACCAGTCTAAATACTGTGCTTTAATTTTAATAGGATAAATTTTTTTAAAGCATTTATTGATACTCATTTTTTCAGAAGAAAACTTGGAACATCTGAAAAAGCTATTGTTTTAAAGATGATTAATACTATTTTCATGAATAATTAATATTGACTTTGAAATGTTCAGATAAAGAACTATCTTAAATATGTGTTGCTGTAACATTTTAAATGGTATAATGCAACCATCATTTCTAATTTTCAAAAAATACTATTCATTGTACACTCTACTTTAACAGTATTTCCTACATCTGGGACATAAAATACTCTTACGTTGTTAGTCGTTTTGCTTACATCACATTTTATTTCCAAATAAATGCTTCAGCAGTGTTATTACACTCAGAAATGTTGGTGGTTTTATTACTTTTTTTTTAAACTAAGTAAACTACTGGAAATTTTAAATCTGCAGTAAGAATATTTTCTAAGAATTTTTTGGAATGCTAACATTAGTAAATTAGAGAGAAACTGTGATTAATTTTCAACAGAAAGCTGTAACATATTACATGTTTGATAATGTAAGCATTATTGGTTAAATAGCAGATGAAAAGCAAAAAAACACAGGAAACAAAATAGCCCCTTTTGATGCCTTAACCAAAGTGAGAAACATAGCTTGAAAATTTAAACAGATTGGGAAATGAATATTGTCATACCATATGCAATTAGAATTTTATTTCAGTTGCTTAACTTGTCATATTCTGCATGCAAAAGTTATGTGAATCCATGTTTAAAAAAAAAATTCTTGACATAAGATTTTCAAATAAATCTATACTAATAAAAGAAAGTTTCGCTGTGTGTGTGTCTGTCTGGTCACGATGACTAGCAAAGTTTGTGGTACGTATGAGGCTCAAAATGTTTGTGAGGTATGCCCAGAGTGTCTCTTGATGCACCTGAGACTCAGATTTTTAAATTTCTAATAATTAGTTGAAATATTAATAAAAAATCACAACTCACTCTCATCAAAAAGTCATTGAAAAAGTCATTGATTTCATTCCCAGTTGAAGAAAATGCTTACGCACATGCACAAGCCCATTTACGCATCGGAAGCTAGTGAAGAACCGTTTTTCGATTTTATTTGTGTTTTAAAGTTTTAATCCAAATTGACCAAACCGCTCGGTACAGTTAAAATTGAATGACTTATTCTGAAAGATCGTACTCTTACGTCTCAAATGTGGCAATCAATTTGACAAAAATGTTGCAGTTAACCCTTTGATTTTTTTTTTAAAAGGGTTGTTTTTTTCCCCTTATGGAAACGCCCCTCCAAGATGCAATTTTAGAGGTACTGACAAACCAAATATATGATCTTAAAGCTGAAACCTTATTCTAATCGGTGGTGCAGTTGATTTTTTAAAATATGAACTCTTTTCAAAGTGACCAGTGAACGCAGGTCACTTGGAAGTCCTCACGTATTTGACTTGTAAGGCCTCACTACGCACCTCACATAGACGATATTTTTTTCTATTCTAAAAGTAACTAAACGCCCACATTTTAACACAATTTTTTTAGAGCATCTTAATAGACCAGATTTACATCACCCACAAAAATTTTAAAACGTTTGGACGAATAGGACAAAAATTTTGATGAAATCGGTAAAAACCTGAGTGTTTCATCACGGTAAAAAAAAGTCTTATGAGCTCTTTTCCACTAAATATCAATATTTTTTCACCCAAGCTACGAAAACATTGTTTTTAACTCCTAAGAATTTCAAAGAGTTTGGATGATAATGACAATTTTTTTAAGCATTTAAAATACCAGAAGAACCCTGCCCCTCCCTCCCTTTTCCGGCATATTTCAAAATTATGCATAGACTCCAAAAATCAAATTATGCAGAAAAAAAAGTACTAAATAGCGTATACTTTCGATTCTCTTTGAAATACAGCAAAACATTTCAAAAAGCATGAAAATTAACCTTTTGAAAAAATGTTGAAAACTCAGGAGAGATTGCAAGATAGGGAGAAGGGGATTTCGTTGAAGTTATGAGAGGAAATCTCCCGATACATGGAAGATTCTCATCCCTATATGTTTATATTCACTTATTTTTATTTCTTTTATCTAGCTGACCTGCTCAGCATTGCCCAGGGGCAATAATCAGTTTGTAAATCAAAAAATTTCGCTTAGGATTTCGGTATGAAAAAAAAAAAAAAAAAACAGTTACGTGGTAGTCAGAGATTTTTACAGTTAATTATCAAAATTTTAGCACAAAAATTGTGCAGAAATATATCATCCCACCCTTTTGTAATGGCAAGAGCCAAAGAGTTTTGAATGCTTTCTAAAACCTAACTGTTAATTTTTATTGTTTAAATCTGAAATGTTATGTAAATTTAAACCATTTCTAAGTTTTAGGGTTGTAAATTTGGAGAAGCCTCCTATGTATCATTTGGTAAAACGTCGTGTTTTATTTTTTTAGTTTGTGCTTTATTTTATCATCATCTTTTAAATATTAAAACGTTAATATTGCTTCTTTTTTGTTAATATTTATTATTATTATAAATGCCTTTTTTGTACCTAATTTAATGACAATTTCCTCTAATTTAGCTTATGTCAAGAGTTTCAGACATCTCGTTTATTTCTGTCACATCTTGGATTCCTTACATCTGATGCTCTCAAGGTATAAAATTTCAACTTAACATTTCCCTGTCATTCAGTAAAACTGAAATTAAATCAATGAATTTTGGGAGGGGGGGGGGGATTAGTCACAACTTCTTAAGCTGAATCTTCCTCATTTGTTCACTTTTTGTTGTTGAATGTATAAAAATGATTGATATAAAATTTTTCTTTTTGATCTACTAATCCTACAACATTAATATACATTTGGGGGGGGGGGGGGAGGGGGGAATGCATCAATTTCAAGAGCTATAATCTCTTCTGTTAAATTTTTAAATATGATGTTTAACTTCTTACAGTCTAGAAATGGGAAATACAGTAACTTTTGGTTAACAGATTACAACTTTCTACAATAGCATTGGTAACAGGTTCCTATAACCTGTTATTTTTGTAACATATAGCCAAGCACTATGTGTGCTGCCAATGGATGTTTTAATTAAAACCCATTTGAACAGAATGTCTGAAATAACTGAAGGTGGTAAGTATAGATATTATTTACTTTTGAGATGAATCCATACCATTAAATTCTGTTCACATGGTAAAAATACAATTTTTTGCTTGACAAAAACTTAGCTAGTTATGACATTTTTTTATTTATTTATTTATTTATTTTTTTAATTTCATGAGTTTTCAGTGTTTTCTGGTGCTAGAAACATATTTTTCTATTTTTAGTGGCATAAAACGACGAAAATTCATAAAATTCTAACCCAGTAAGTTTTGATCATAGAAGAATAAACTTTTACAGTTTTATTTGTTTGAACATTAAGAAACTTTTTCTTAATAAAACTTATAAGACACAAGCATCATACATTTTTTTTTTATTCCATAACTATTTAAAAAGTTTGACATAAATCCATTTTCATATGATGAAGTACACCAATTTAGACATTTTTACAATTGGAACTATGCCTTTAGAACTAACTGTTTAGAAATTAGCTATTGGTCAAAAATAAGTACAATCATCCTGTTTAAGAATGAAAGACATTTAAAAACATGATTTGTAGGAGAATGAAATATGATAGTATTTTACTGTACTATGATTAAATTATTGTAATAAAAATAAATTACCATTAAAAAATAATATACTCAAAACACTTATTGTTTTAAGATAAAAACGATGCTCAGTAAATTAAAATCGATTTGTTCGATAGCATCTTTCAATTTGCTTTTTTTTTTCAATTACTTATAGTAATCCGAAAATTTAAACATTGCCTACAAAAGTCACTGGAAATATTTTTTCTGAATTTTTAACTGTAATTTTTTAAAATGCTAGTCCTGACTTTCTTTTTTTTTTCTGGCATTTAAAAAAATAAATTATTTGTGAAAAATTATCACAAATTTAAATTGAATCTCAAGAAAAGGGATAAAACTCTAAACAAAATAAACTACTGCACACTTTTTTATATTACTGCCTACGCTCTAAATAAAATAAATTAATGCTACTTCAGTCCCAAAACACATTCTGTGATCAACTGGAATATCCCATATGATGACAAACCCAAATATCTTTATAATATTTATTTAAATCAAATGCCTTAAATCCTCTTCCTAAACAAGGTTACACATTTGAGAACAACCTACAGAAAACACAATGTACAAGAACATAATTTCCATAAAAATGTGATTGTTAAGATAAAAATATAAACTATATTTTCTGAGACAGTTTTGAGAACAGACACCTCTCAGCCCGACTGCACCCGATTTAAGAAAAAGATGTATCGAAAAGGAACAATAAATCAGGTCCCTAAAGACACTACCTTATTTTCTTTTTGTAGCCTGGCTTTGAATGGCTATGTATATAAAAAAAAATACCAGTAAAGAGCACCCTCCTCGTTACCTATACATGGGTGTGCTACTGAGGGTGTTAATTAGGAAACTGTTTCAGTAATCTTTTAAGATTTTTTAGAATTGGACTCTAGAGAAATCTTCCGAAGCCTGACACCATAAGGTAATTTATCTCTAGAATTATTCTAGCAATTAAAAATGTACAAAATATTATTTATAATATTCAGTCAGATTAAATTTATGATTTATCATTTCTTCATTTGAACAGTAATTAATAGTTTTAACCTGTCTCAAAAATACAAAATTTTGCTTCAGTTCTTATCATGTGCTATTTATTTATTTAATGCATATACAATAAAACCTCTAAATAGCAGGCACTAAGAACACAGAATTCATCACTATTCAGAGATAATAGCATACAAGTACATAAATGTTGGGGATTGAAAAAGTATTTGATAACTAAAGTTTTACTGTACATTCAGGGTGATTCAGAATAACTGTTGAATAATTTGTAGGATGGCAAACCATACTGTAAATTATTGAACTGAATTATTAGTTGTTCTGAACCACTTTATATGTATATTATATATATATATATATATATATATATATATATATAGTATATGTGTGTGTAATGTAGCATTTCATTTTGTAATTAAAAAAAATCCTTTTGAATTTCTTTAAGGAGTCTCTCACCCAGCCTTTACCATCACTAGTGACTTTAGATCAGTGTGCCGAAAACTTTTGTTCAAAATTAGAAGATATAGATAATACACCTAGTAGAACTGCCGACACAGTTTTTATATTATATGTGAAAAGTGGACAGTCATCTGTTGAAAGTTTTCTTCAAAATGTTGTAAGTTTTATAATACTTAGTTCCTATTATTTATTTCTATGTCATTATATGTATTTTGTTATGACTATTGAATAATTGAATTAATTTTTTAATTGCAATATAAAAGTATATTTAAATATTGTTACTTTTCTTTAAATTTTATTTGCTGAGAAATTTTTAATATTTGTAAAGAATAAAAAGTTTAAAATTTTTTGCTTTGTTTTCTTTTTGTGTTTATTAATATTTTTCAAATTAATTTTACTTTTTTCCCTGTATTAACTTATTGGCGAAACATCAGTTGAGGTTTGTTGTGGAGACACAAAAAGTTTTTTCTGTCTGTCTATTCTGCGATAACTGCCACAAAAGCGTCCAATTAACTTGTAATTAGACAAGTATGTTGGTGAGATACCCGAATTTAGGTGTATAGTTTTTTATTAAATTTGGTAATTTGGTTCATTCATTCAAAAAATATAGAACACTTCCTATTGTGTTGTAATGCTTTTCTATGAGAATTCAGACAATTTCAAAATTTTATTGTTCACTAAAGGAAAAAATGATGTTTTCCAATAATTGATTTGTTAAATTATGGATGTTAAATTTTCGATATTCGAAACTAATCTAAACCGTTTGAAGTTTTGCCAATGCGTCTTTTAGAATTTAGAAATTAATTATTAAAATTATAGGGAAATTTCATGCATCAGTTCGAGAAATATAAAACATTTTACTTTCTCATTTTTTCACAAAATTTCCCTTTTTTTTTGGGGGGGGGGGGGGAGAAAGGTTCCTGTCTCATTTAATTGTTGCCTAGCAACTGTATTTAAAAAAGCATATAAAAAAAATTAAGAAAATCGTGCTATTTTGATACAATATTTTATTAACAAAATAAGTAGCTTATTTTTGGGTAATCTTAGTATGTTTTTCTATAGAAGTAGAGGATTTTTCATTTGGATAAGAACATTTCGTTAAACTAGGGGTTTCTCTCCCCTACGAGCTATGCGTGCCAACCCTTGTTCAGACGCTGCAAACTCTAAAAGCACACTAATTTGATTGGCTTTAAAAACATTTCAGAAGATAGAATTATAATTTTTAAAACAAACAGTGGTGATCTCCCTGTTAACGGACTGTTTTCATATTTGATTGAATCAGATCAGTGAAGCATTTGAAAATAAGTTAATATATTTGTCTCCCGGTATTTTTTAACTATGCTATAAGAAAGTTCTTTTAAATAAGACATTTTAAATGTATCGTTTTAAATCTGACGTAATTTTCACCAAAGTTTTCTTTCTCTTTTTAATATTCACGTGAAAATACTTATGTTGTTAGAAAGGAAATACAGGGTGTTTATAAAGTCCCGGACCCATTTTGATGTTTAATAACTCATAAAATAATATAGATAGATTAAAATTAATAACATAAATGGTTAGATAGACTCAAAAAGTTTCATGATCCTTTTCAATGAACTTCCACGTGTGTCCCCTTCGTCGCACAGAGAATATAAAGTCGATAGTCAATTTCACGCCAGGTAGCGGCAAGCATGTCGGCATCCACAGAGGCTATTGCGGTTGTAATTCTGGCTTTTAAGTCATCAATGTTCGACACTCTCTTCCTGGAAATATTGTCCTTTACAAATCCCCAAAGGAAAAAGTCCAGCGGCGTTATATCAGGTGATTTGGGTGGCCAAGGAATTGGACCTCCTCGCCCAATCCATCTTCCTGGAAAATGGTCATTCAAAGAAGTACAAACGATGGTACCCCAATGAGGTGGTGCACTATCTTGTTGCAAAATGACATGTGACTGAAGCTCTGTGAGGCAGTAAGGGATTCCCCAAAGATTAATGTGCAGTGTGGACTAATGCACGACTGAGTCATTGGACCTTTCTTTTTTACAGAAGAGACGGTCTCATCAGTCGTATACTTAGGCATGTTGGAAAACTTCGTATTTCCACAAAGGTCCAATTCCTTGGCCACCCAAATCACCTGATATAACGCCGCTGGACTTTTTCCTTTGGGATTTGTAAAGGACAATGTTTACAGGAGGAGAGTGGCGAACATTGATGACTTAAAAGCCAGAATTACAACCGCAAAAGCCTCTGTGGATGCCGACATGCTTGCCGCTACCTGGCGTGAAATTGACTATTGACTTGATATTTTCCGTGCAACGAAGGGGGCGCACGTGGAAGTTCATTGACAAGGGTCATGAAACTTTTTGAGTCTATCAAACCATTTATGTTATTAATTTTAATCTATCTTTATTATTTTATGAGTTATTAAACATCAAAATGGGTCTGGGACTTTATAAACACCCTGTATTATTTGTGCTGTCTTGGAATTCACAACAGTAGTTGAAAAGATCATATATGAAATAAATATCTCACGCCAATATATTTTTATATTTAAATTGTTTTGCAATATTATTATTTGGTCATTTCAACTGTGATGTAATTTCTGCTTTTAACGCATATTAATAATTTTATTATTTTAAAGTTTTCTTTCTCTTTTTAATATTCACATGAAAATAATTTTGTTTCTAGAAAGGAAATATTTTTATTTGCTCTGCCTTAGAATCAGCAACAGTAGTTTAAAAAATTTTCTAGAAATGTGAAATGTGTCGTGTAAATACATTTTTTAATTTAAACTGTTTGCTAATGTTATTGTTTGGCCATTTTAAATATGACATAGTTTCGTCCATTTATGAATTTTAACGGATATTAATGACTTAATTATTTTACAATTTTCTTTCTCTTTTAAAATTCACATGTAAATATAGTTTTTATGGCGCAATTTTCAATATTTTCCTGCTTTTAATTCGTAATCATTTTTTTCTGTTTATAACAGTCTCGTGTAAATAATCTTTAATTTGAAGGAAATATTGTGCTGTTTTTAAAATTGGCAACAGTTTAAAATAATACACTTTTTTTAAAAGATGTAAAAAATATCTCTTGAAATGCTGAAAATTTGAATTTAAAATGGAAATAAATCCACAAAAAATTAGTCAAATTAAAAAAATAAATGCAGTCTGCACACTAGGAACTTCTAATGCATATCCTCAGAAAAAATTATTACATCTATGTATAGTTTTTACTTCTGTAAAACTTTTTTAATGGAACGATTTTGGCTAGCTTTAACATTAAATATCTCTTAAAATAATTATTCGATTTAAAAACTGACTGTGTCAGCTTATTTATCAAACATTTCTCTACAATACCTCTGATTTTCATATTTTTGCATGCAGTAGTTTTCTTAATTTTAACAAAGACACTCGGTCACAAAAAATTCAAAAACAGCAATGGTGACAGTGTTAGTTACTTTTTTTTTTAGAATAGAGAGATACTATTGAATAATCACCAAAATGGGTTTCTTCAAACAAAAATTTTATAAACATTGAATGTCTAAATTTGATGCATGTCTCTTAAGAGGAATTTGCATTTGTATTAGTATCTTTTTTACATGAAATTTTATCAAATTTTTGCAACAGATGGGAATGTTGCGTGGTTGAAAGGAAAGTATACTTTTAAGGATAAAGTAAAATCAATTTATGCTTATGCTAATGAAATTACACCGTTAAAAATTTGCAGCAAACTGTCCAGTCATCCGCACATTTTTATAGAAAACAGTTACATAACCATAATTTAACTCTATTCTGACAATAATATGGTCAGAATAGCATTAAATTACAGTTATGTAACCGTTTTCTTATTCTGACAATAATATGGTCAGAATAGCATTACATTACAGTTATGTAATCGTTTTCTATAAAAACAGTCGAATGACCGGCAGTTTGTTGCAGATTTTGAACAGGCCTTTGAGAAATCTTATATGCTTATAAAAATATATAACATATTTAAATTGCAAATTGTATTATATTAAATATTATGCGAAGTGCGATTAATAAGTACTTTAACTTATTTACTTTATGTATAGTAACTTGTAAAGCTGGCGTTGAGGTCCCTGATCTGCAGATTTACTAGTTTTTACTTTGATTCTTTGTTCATTTTATACTTTTTGCACCTCAGCTGATTTCATTCCTGTGAGCAGCTTAGGGTTAAAAACATTAAGATGATTTTCAATATCTACTCTATATAGGAGATTCTCAAAAGGTGGGATCATTAAACGTTAACTATATGTAATTTTTAAAATTTTCAAACTTAAGGCCAATTTTTTTTAATAGTATAGTATTTTCTCTATAAATATAATATATAAATATTTTTAATAGTATGTCTACAAAATTATACACAAACATTAAAAGACAGCAACTATTCTGGAAAATTAATTATTAAAGCATTTAATTAGCAATTGTGTATGTTACACATTTTGGACATTATTTTCGCACGTACGTTACAGATTTTGGATATTGCGCTTAGTATTTAAAAAATTCTTAAGACTAAGAATGTAGTAAATGTGTTCTATAATTGTATGTGCATACATATATATATGTATAATTAACTTTTTGTTATCCAGTAATAATAATAATAATAAAATCAAATGCTTTGTCGCGTACGTTACTTTCAGACATAACAAAATACAAAAAAATTCTTTATAGAAAAGTCCTTCTATCTTCAAAAAAGCAATAAATCAGCCTGCCATCTCTTAACGAAATTATCAAAAAATCATCCGTTTCCTTTATGCATTCGTTGTTTACCATTAGAACCACCTGGAAGCAAGTTAAAACTCTTTTTCTGGGTGGTACATTGGAGCAGTTAATGTTATGAATGTCCGAAATTGGCCTCTTTAGCATAAAATAATAAAATTTTAAGATATTTATAGAAAGCTTTTACAATAAATTATGTCATTTTCTGTCTCTGAATAGAATTAAAAACTCAGTGTAAAAAAAGAAAAGGAAAAGAACTAAAAAAAAAAAAAAAAATGCAATTTAACAAATTACAACGACCATTTGGAAAATGATTTTTTCAAAGACTAAAATTTAAGACATAAAAAATAACACGGAGTTGATCATACATTACGTACGCCATGAATTAAACATTAATAGTGTTATTACACGTAAAAGTTGCAAGCGACAGAAATCGCCTGCGACTCGTACATATTATCCACCTGAAACTTAAGTATTATCCAAGCATTTCATTGGCTGTTCGGGAAAAGGCTTTTCCATTGTCAGATTTCCAAGAAATCTGACGGCCAATTTTAAATGAAATTTATTTCTTAAACTTCTAAACATCCCACAATGTTACTTTTTATATCGTCGTATAGAGAAAAAAAATTTACTTTTAAATGCAATTTGTTTAAAAGCTGTATCTCAATTTGTTTCTGAGTTATTAATTTTTTTTTGTAGTTTTTATTACTTTTTTGTCATAGTGGCAACACTCTGATGTCCATCTCTGTTGAAAGTAAAGGGAAATACATATTACTGTATAGACCAATCAGAAAATGAATAAATTGCAGATTAAACCAATAAAATCCTTCAGATATGCTTTTGATTTCCTACCCTGACGAGGACAATAACCATTTTTCCAAATGGTTAATAAAGTCAATGATAATTAAAGTTATGTTTGAAAGGCTTAAAGTTATGGCGTGTGTCCAGCGCCCACCTTTTGAGAATCGCCCATATATATAAAATCCTAATGAAACGGATATATGAATCGTCTGATTAAACAACTGATTATGTTTCAAGCGATTTCTCCTAAAATATGGAATACTTTGCGATGAAATTAACACCAAAAATCAGCATTGATCTGCAGATCTCAAAACTGGTATTAGAATTTTTAAATTCGAATTAGTTTTCAAAATATTAGTTTTTTTCTAATTTTATATACATTTTTCTAATGATGTTTTAATCAAACACATATATATTTTTTTTTCATATTTCAGAAAAAGTTGACATGGTAACCTGACTATTGTTGTTTATTTGATAATAAATGTTTATTTACTTTTATTTGTTTTTTATAAATTATACAAATTATTTTGTTCTATAATTATTATTTTTTTATTTCCTTTAGAAAATAATAGAAGATAATAAAAAAAATATGGTACCTAGTTATTCTGTCGACCAGTTTCGCCAAATTATATAAATCGCCAAAACACTCGCCAAATTATACAAATTGACATAATTTTTATTTTAAATAACGAAAGAACAAATAAATTAGTATAACATTAATAAATATACAAATAAAAAGTCGAAATAAAAATCACTTGATGACGTAAACACGTGTAACTTGCTTAAAGTCAAGTGAATGTGACATTTACGATCAACCATTATTGGCATTTAATCTTATAGTTTGGCGATAGATTTTTGGTCAACGGGATAACTAAGTAATACCAAAAATGCATATATAACTGGTATTTGAAAACGAGGTTTTTGCCAAATTTTCGTTAAAAAAAAAAATGCCAAACCTGCTGTGCGTATATGACATCTGGCCAAATATTACCACTCAAAAAAAAAAAAAAAAAATGCTAACTGGCGAGTTGAAAGAAAGCTATTGGCAAGATTTGCATCCGGCTAGCGTAACAGTACCAAGAATTCTTTGCAACCATGGCAAATTTTATGTAGTTTTATTCAAAAAAAAATTTTTGATTTTTTTTTTATCAAAATGGAAAACTTATTGTCCCATATTGGCGCGATTTTTTTCTGACGCCAATGTCATATATGGAACGAGCACTTAACTGGCGCCAAAGTATCATTATTTTGCTTGATATGGTAAGCTGGATGTTGCTGTTTATGCTGTTGATGCGTTCCCCAAATTGGCGTTGTTAAAAAATCGCACCAATATGGGATGTATATGACATCTGTGCCAAACTTTCATATGAACGGCGAAGGGATCAAATCGTATTTGTTTATGGCAGTTGATGACTTGAACTATTATAATATAGATGAAATGATGGCGATAGAATAATATTTGGCGACTTATCACCTGTGCCTGGCTAGCATTAAAGTACCAAAATGGCACCTAGAGTATAAAAAGCAAAGTGGTCTGTCTGGAACTGTTGATGATAGTCACATGACATAGGCTATTGTTATAGAGATTGTTTTAAAATACTGGGAGACAAAGACTCTGTATACTTAATTTATTTTATTTTAGCTTCTTTTCAAATGTTTAACTGATCCTCTTTAATCAAAAACAAAAACATCCATTAGATGTCTTAACAGCAACTGATTCGCCCTTAAATTTTTGCAATCAAAGGGAATTGAATGGAAAGCCGTTTACAGGGAGCTTTTCTGGGAGCCATTTACAGGGAGCTGTGCATTATCTGCACAGCTTTTTTCAGTATAATTCAATCTTCTCTAATATTTTTAAAACCCATCAGATTAGCGTGTTTTTAGATTCTGCGGTGTCTGAACGGGGGTTGGCAAGCGTAGCTTGCAGGGGGCAGAGCCCCCTAGTATATATATGTATTTGGCTAGAAACACTAATTTAATATTACACTGAATTTAATAATTTTTCTTCAGTTCAAAAAGTAGTCTTTATCTTTTAGTAAAATACTCATTTTGTTTGTCTTCTCATTTATGATTTAGTAAAATTTTTTGACATATTACTGTGATAATTTTTAAAATAATTACAGTAATTGGAATAATTTTGCCAAATACTGTATCAATTTTTAATTGGGTAAAGAATTCAGTATCTTTTACCCATATATATTGAAGATTAAAGTTTAATCTTTTATAGTAAATGGTATAGCCTGGTATATGCATCAGTTCTATTTTAACATTGCATGCATATGTTATTTCTTCGCTATTAAAGCTATTTCAGTGGTATACCTTGTGAATGAAACAAAACTATGTAACACTCTAGGTTAAGATGTGAGGGTCTATAAATATATTTACTAAATATAAATTTAATTTATTTTTTTGTAGCTTTGTAATATTTGGAGAATGATTCTGTGACCTTTTTTCTTATTACTCCAGAACATTACCTCTACAACATGAATCTCAGTCCTTCTTTCTTATTTTTAACACTTTCCAACATAGTTGAAAAGTGTTTAGGACTTTTGTTTGTCTGTCTGTGTTCTATTCTTATAAATATACTCGGTTTGTCATGTATTTTATGTATGTTATTGAGGTTTACTATGGCATGTTTGCTATTGAAAATGGAGTGTATAGCATTTATAATTCGTTTACAGGAAAAATCCTTTGTGGTGTAACATTTAAAACAAAATTTTTATACATTTCTGATGCGCACTAAAACATGCTTATTGTAAAACAAAAAGTCTAAAACATTTATCATTTACTTACAAGATCACACTAAAGAATTTGGCTACATAATGGTCTACAGCAAGGCATGAAATTTCAGTTGAAAAGGTACTAGCCTGACTGAAATTTTTACTCGCCACTATTTCATATTAAATCAGACAACAACGTCCGTCACCACACCTGTTCAGAACAGGAACTATTTATGACAAACTGAATTTAAATTCACCATTTTTAGAAGAATCTGTCTGTTAAATCCAGGATATTTTACATTCATGAAAAATATGAACAATTTTTAAAATGTTAACAGATGTAGTAAGAAGGATTTTCTGATGACTGAAATCAAAGAAGAATTTATAAATTGAAAAATCGAAACGTATTTACTGCAAAAGAAAAAAAAATATTATTAACTCAAAATAAGGTTGTGATAAGGTTTCAATGGTTAAAGAAATTATCACATACCATTAAAAAGTCATGAAGGAAAATGTTTCTGTAATTTTAGCATTTCATGTTTGCATAGCGCTGCCTTTCTGCACTGAAATACACTTGTCAATCGCAGCTGTAAGGTGAAACTCTGTCAGGGTAGGTCCATTAACAGAAATTCTGAGCAAATCATCCAGTACTAAGTCTTCAGATAGATCTTGTATGCAGTCTTAATCAGTTGTGACAGCTGTATCCTCTCTTACACGCAGCTGTACTCATTAGTAAAACGGCTTAAAATGTTAGAAACTGGAGCAAATTAGAGAATCTTGCTGAACATTTTTCACTGTAAAACTTCTCAACATTTCTTTTAGTGTTAGTGAAGGGAACATAAATTTGAATTCTGCCCACTCTGCCAATACAATATCCAATTTTGATTTGAAAAGACAAAACTTACTTGCCAACCTTAAATATTTGTGGCGAGCAGTGGCGAGCTGGCAAGTGGAAATTTCGTGCCCTGGTCTACAGGGTAAAATTGTTTGCAGTGTATTTTAATGATGCTACACTATTTCAAACACATGGAAAATTATATATGTTATTCAGGTGCATTACAAGATGCTTGCTGTAGGGTATGACATGCATAACAGTTGTTGTTCATTTACAGGAGCACAAAGATTTCAATACTGTCTATGTGTGATAAATACTTGAAGCAGTGTTACCAGCCCTTTTTTAAAAAATTCAGATTGCTTGATTTAGAGAATATCTTTTTTAGAATATTAAAATTGTTCTTGTTTTCTGCTTATTTATTCTGCCATTAAATTAGCCAAGTATTATTATTTGAAAAAAAGTGGTGGCGATTAAGTAATCTGAAATTTTTTTAAAGAAACGAACTTTCAACACTACCTGGAAGTGAATTTTCCCTTGCCGTATGCGCTTCTAAATTTAACTAAACTTTTCGTACTATGTTGTGTATATAAACTTTATAGATTATATACAGAGCTACACAAAATAAATCATAAGGATTATTGTGTATGATCGTGAATTGCTTAAGATCGTTTTTTAATTAAGTTATCTGTTTTCCAGCTGAACTGTATTTAGTACACTAAGAGATGTTTATAGAACCTAGTTAATTCGTATACTGAGCTAAGCAAAGAACTGAATACATTGCTATCTGATTTATGTTTTGCATTTTTTTTCCTGAATTACATTTGTTTAATACATAATATGATCTGTTTATTTTGTGTATTAAAATCTGTAGATAATATACATGACTGTACAAAATTATTTGAGTGCATTTTCACCTATTGGTGGAAATTATTGAACATGGATTTTTTACTCTGTTATGTGATTTGTAACTGAGTTAAATTTTAACTCATTGTGTAGTGTATATATAGACCTTTAGGTTATGTACAAGGATGCCTAAAGAATTTGAGTAGTTTTCAAGCTATGGTGGGTAATTTCTAAAGTCTGGTTTTCAAATCTGTTATTTGTTTTTTAAGTTTTTCACCTTTTTAAATGGTGATGTTCTGATTCACAGTTCTGATTGTGTTTGAAAGTCTTTCAGAATCTGTGCTTGATGCATGTTTTATCTTGTTTATTGTTCTTTCTCATTTCACAATTTTAATTTCCATACCATTTTTTTACAATTTTGTGATCAAATTTCTCCTAATTTATCACTGTCCTGTATGAAGTTTTCATTGCAAAAATATCTTGTGAAAAACGTATAATGTAAAAAATTATTTTATTTAATGTAGAAACTAATACTACTATAAAAAGAACTTTTTCTATTAGCACTTTCCAACATAATTGAAAAATGTTTATGATTTTTTCTGTCTGACTGCAATCTAACTTTTGTAAATATATTTTAATTGCCATGAAATCAGTTTATTTAGGTCTTCTGTAGAATGTTCCCTATTGAAAATGAAGCTTTTATCAAGGATACTCCAAATAATGCAGATACGTTATGGTTTTTAAGCAATTTTTTGAAGTATAATTTAATGATGTAAAATTACTTAAAACATTACAAGTTGATATTCATTGTTGATATGCACTATAAAATATTTTTTATAGAAAACGTTATGTGTAATGTCTACTGTTCATTCACAAACACTTAAAAGAACTTGATTGCATTACTGGTTGTAGGCAGTAGTTGTTTGAAGTAGGCTTTATAAAATTGATATACGTTATTGAAAAATGTAACATCTTCTGTATCAAAAACAAGGTGTGTAACATTTCATAAGTGCAGTAATTGCTGAATGTGGGTTTTCATTTGTGTTATGCATTTTCTAAATTGTTTATTTAGGTGTATCATCTTTCATTATATGAAAAAGTGAAATTTCATAAGAATATATTTAACTTAAGGTATATAAGATTGTTCATAAAAGCATTTATTAATTTTTCAGACAACCCATAATATTCATCCTCATTTTGTGGAGTTTTTAAGATCCCTGGGATGGCCAGTAGATGTCAGAAAACATGCTGGATGGACTGGTCATACAGCTACTTCTTGGAAAATACTATCCAGTGATGATTTAGGTACTTTCTTTGCTGCATTTTTAACATATAGCTTGCAAAAAGGGCTTAAATAAAATTTTAAACAACAAATTATTTATTATTACTTTTTAATATGGCTGAAATAAGAGATTAAGAATAAGTTAAAATTTTTAGTTGCTGTTACAACTAAAATGAGCATCTATATTGCTACATGAAATGGTTACTGCTTAATTATTTAAAATAAATTTTAAATATTAATTAATTTTAATAAACACTACAACCTATATAAAATAAAATCACCTACTGAATACCTAGTCAAATAATTGTAATGCACCTACAATTACTAATGGATATACAATGACTTTTTCAAGTAAAAAATCTTAAGAAACCACAAAAAATTCTTCCGGTGATCTTTTTCTTTTGTAAAAATTCAATTTTATTTATTTATTTTTTAATATATATATATATCAAGTTTGATATCAGGGGTTTTTTTCTCCTTTTTAAAAATAAATCTTGCAGTTTTGAATAGAGCATGCAATTAAATATAATGAACATTTTAAATTTAAATATTTTATATTAATTTATGATAATGGTATGTTGCTGAATTTTTATTTGTATAAAAACTAATTGCTTTCAATTATTTTTTGTTATTGCATTTTTTCCTTTTTAATATTTCACAGATTCAATTCCTGAAGAAGAGGAAACAGTAAGCATATATAGTGGAAGGAATAAAGTTTTATATTGGTCAGATGTATCATCTGAGTTAGCTTTTGTTGTTCCAAGTCCATCTTCACTGGAAAAATATCCTAGAAAGGAAACAAAAAGCTTGGATTTTGGGGATGATGTTACTCTCAGAAATAAAGGTTTTGATTTGTTTTTAATATATTTTATCAACAAAAAATGTCTGTTACTGTTGATGACAGATTTTTTTAAGCATGCTTTCTTTTATAGCCCAAGGTTCTGAATTCTAAGAAAATCACTTTAATAACTGATTTCATAGAATATTGCTAATCTGCATACCTATAATGTACACTTTATCTGTGCATATAAACATAAGAAATAATAATTCTAAAAATTCAACTTAGCTACAAATTTGGTGTTTTTTTCTCCCTCTGTACTTCAGATGTATATATTAAATGGTTATACTTACCTCCAAGATTTTTTTTTTTTTTTTTTTTTTTTTTTTTTTTGTAAAATAAGACATTTGAAAACCTCTTTTTGTATTTTGTTTATTACACTTTACAGAAAAGAAACTGATTTTTGTAATGATGAAATAGAGTTCATTGTCCCAAGCAGACCTGCTCCCCAGAGATGGTGTCATTCTGGTAGCCATCCATGTTGATCACTGTAACTCTGTATGATAGAACACAGTAAATTAAAGCGATCCAGTTTTTTAAATTTTTGTCAGATTGACGACTAAAACATGTAACTGAATATTCTTAACTAATTGTACATTCAGAAAACGCAATTTGTTTTATGCATTTTTTTAAAGTTTATAGGTAGATATAACCAGTGGTGGGATTCAAATAATTTAACAACTGGTTCGCTGCCAAATGAATTTTGATGTAAGATCATGAAAGGAAAATGAAGCATCACATAGATTTTGAAACACTTTCCAATATTATAAAAACATTGTTATAAAACTTTGATATTTTGGTATAGAAAAAAAATTCTAAAACATGTTTCCTAGTGAAGGGACGTAATTTATTTAATAAACTAGCTGACCCGCCCGGCGTTGCCTGTGGCCGTGATAGTAACTTTAAATGACAGTCAAATTTGTATGGTTTTATATCTTTAATTCCATTTTGTCTGAAGTTATATTTTTAAATAAAAAAAATGGCAAAAAAATACTGAATTGAAAGTATATGCTATTTGGTATTTTATTTTCTGCGTAATTTGATTTCTGGAGTCTATGACAGAAAGCGAGCGAAACCACAATGAAACATGCAGATTTTTACTGATTTCTTCGAAATTTTCACACATTTTATTTTGTAAAAAATAGTTTTACCTGTCTGAACTTTTCAAAATTTTAATTGATGATGTGAATCTCATCTATTGAGATGCTCTTAAAAGTTAGTGTTTAGACGGATGTTTAGTTACTTTTAGCGTAGAAAAAATATCGTCTACGTGAAACGCGAAGTGACCTGCGTTTGACAGTATATTTGTAAGGGTTGAGAATAATATTTTTAAAAATCGATAGCATCATAGATTAGAAGAAGTTTTCTACTTTAAGAGCATATTTTTAGTTTCTTGGTACCTCTAAAATGGCACCCTGTAGAGATGTTACTATAAGGGGGAAAAAACTACCCTTTTTGAACTTACTTTTTTGAAGGGTTAACTGCGATATTTTCAAAATTGATTTTTTAACTTTACCAAGTGGTTTGGCCGATGGAAGTTAATAAATCATGACAAAATATCACCCCAAATTCCTTTTTTGCTCCCAATACGTAAATAGAGCATCTGCGCACGTGCAAGCATTTTTTCTCTCTCGGAAGAACACAGATGAGTTTTCAATGAGATTTCTTTGTAGCTTTTAATCCGTAACTCAGCTAATTATTAGAAATTAAAAATTCTGAGTCCCAGGTGCACCAAGAGAGGCCTTAGACTAACCTCTCACAAATTTCGGCCTTGTACATGCCGTAGATTTTGCTTGCCATCACAGACACACACATACAGAGCGAGAGAGAGAAACTTTTATCAGTATAGATATTCCGAAATCATGAAACTTTGATCAAATTTTTTATCAGAAAATGCTTCAAAACAGTATAATACAATAAAGGTAATACAAAAATTTAAGCTTAAGAACTCACTTATGTTCATGATCTAAGGTTGCAATCAGCTAGATATTTAAATAACTATAACTATAACTAACTATAGCAAGAGCTTCGAATATTAATGAAGTTCCTAACCTCATGAGAATACTAACTCACTGAATGTCAACCATTCATTTTTACATCCTTGTCCGGGTGATAAATGCTTGTAATTTCTCATAGTTAATCTCGATAAAGTCGCCCTTGTGAGTGGTAAATGCTTGATTTCTGGATATTTTTTAATGCAAGTATTGTGTTAGGTTTTGTCACCAAAGCTGCAAATTTCGCTGAGATATTCGCCAATGTTGTCTTCTTTAATTAGACTTAAGTGACTCTAAAATTATTTTTGTAGTAACAATAATGCACACGAGAAAGAGATATCTGGAAATTTTGTATCAGTAATAAAATTTAGCTCGGTTTAAAAACATTCAACATCTTTTAAATGTTTAAACCTTTCATTCAATAACTGCCCATGGATAACAATTGCCAATGAAATAAATGCATCAGCTCACTATACATTTTTGGATTGAATGCAGCAAAAATAAACTCTAGTTGTTTTGGGTATCCTGTGACTTATAGTGAGAAAATAACTTTATATTTATGACGTTGAAAGTTAAAAAAAAGTATTCAAAAAGTTAGTATATTTTTTCATATAGTTAACACTTAAATAAAACAATAAAGGATGTAGAAAAAATTAGATTATAGTATAGAAAATAGTTGTTAAATATTAAATAACTTGTGTTATTTGAGGTATCTGCATATAGCTTCTTGATAAACGTCCACATTCAGTTTTCTTTGTCTTTACTCGAACATTATTGGATGTATACTTCTTTCTTAATGTAAATTCACTATAAAAGTATAAGAACCTATTCTTTAAGAGCTTTTTAGGCCAATTTGACTAATCTTTATTATGTTTGATACATTAGAAAGAGTTTGTCGACTTCTCTTCTCTGACCATATTATGTCTATCTTTGAAAACCTCTTTTTCATTTCTGTTGAACTTGCAGCAATTATTCTGACAATATATGCATACTTTTGCATACTGTACAAAATTTCCATAGTTTTAGAAAAATAGAGTCAATAAATCCTTAATAATCCTTAATATTAATTATAAGTGTCATTAAATATAAATAATAACTCTTCAGCTGCTTTTAATGGAAGTATTACTTTACTACTCCAATATTTCAGTAAACTGAAGGAGAAAAAACTGTAGTTTATTGCTATATTCAAATTCACTACAACTTGTTTTTAAATGTTCAGAATTCGGTAGCCTAATATTTTTTTTAATTCGTTATGTTGTTTTTAAAAAACATGCTCCCTAGCTCACTAAAGCACATATGATCTTTTACAAGATTAATATTTTTTCAAGTTTATGAAATCATAAAACCCCTATCAGTTTTCTTTTGCATATGCTTTTTTCTTCCGAAGTATTTCGAACATTTTAATACATTTTATCATAAGTTTTCATCTTTTATGATGCTTATTCTTTTTGTTCGCAGTGCTTTTGAAAGACGAGCAATTTCATTAAAAATATACAGTCATCAAGGCAATATCAGTTATAAAATACGTAGGGCTTCTTATCGCTGACCAAGAATCAATTCCTAAATCGTTAAATTTAAAATAATTCTAATTTTAAAAATATTTCAAATACTGTTCTTCATTATCTTAGAAACCGTTTTTTCTTTATAAAAAAGTTTTAAAAAATTTAAAAATTATTCTGTCTTTTGGGTCTTATAACATATTTAGAAAACTAGAAAAACATTATCCATATAACAATTGAGACAAATTTTTGCACGAAAGAACCTTCTTGAGTTATGATATTTTGAATTTTAAGAATTTCGTACCATTTTTTGGTACAAAAAACGGACCAGGCATCGCTGGACAGTCGTAAAATACAAAGTATCAAGACTCAGCAAGTTTAGACCATACAATGTTTTTTGATTTGTTAAAGTGCTATCACACGATGCGTCAAAGTTGTTGTTACTTTCAGACAGCACCATGTTAAAACTAAGGCTTCAAAAAGTTGTGCTATTTAGTGAGCAGTGTTGCCTGTAAAGCCAATCAAATGCTTGGAAAACTGACGAGGGAAAAGCCTCTTCCTGAACAGCTAATGAAATGCTTGGAAAACTAATGAGTCGTAGGCAGTTTTTGTCGATTTTCCCATGTAATAGCACTTTTAGAGCATGGAATATGTTTTTTTAAATATAACTTATAAGACTTAAGGATCTGGTTAAAATTTGTTACATTTACGAAAATAACTACTTTGATTTCAATGACTTCTAACATATAAAGAACAATATTTACAAAAAAAATGCATTTGAAAGTATGCCACTAAATCTAACGATTTAACTATTAACTATTGATCACGAATCGCAGGGAATGTTCTGTATGTTTTCAAAAGAAGCAGCCAAAGCAAAGCACCTTTTATTCAAATATAAATAATTTTTGTAAAGTTGAATAAGCATGCCATATAACTAGAATTAGCCTGGGCTGCTGACCTAGATTCTTCAAATCTTCAAAATTTCATTTTTTTTTTAAAGTTGAATTTGCTTCTTACAGGGCTGATGAAAAAATACATAGTATATACTTTTTGCGAATGAAACAAGTCAGAACATGTCACAGTGTTAAATTTAGAAAACGCTGTTGTGCAGATGAACATTTAAAGAAAGTAGGTAAATGGTATTTAAAGTATAGTAGTAGGTTTTGGCATTTAAAGTATAATTTTAGCAACTGGTTCGCCGAACTCAGTACGAATTAACAACCGGTTCTGCTGAACCGGTGCAAACCGGCTGAATCCCACCACTGGATATAACCCCTAATATATGTTATGTAAAAATCTCCCATACAGTTTAAAAGCATTTGTAAATATATTAATTTAATCATTCATATCTTATTAGAAAATTTTAATTTAAGCTTTCGTCAAGAAGTATTGGTATAAAATTAATGGTTGTACTTACTCGGACAGTGTATATTGTTATCACTATATTTTAAAAACTTATTAAATTGAAAACAATAAAAAAATTAAATATGATTCATGTATAAATATTTGATATTGTAATAACAGATATGATAGATGCAAATTCAAAATAATTGAAATTTTAATTTCTATTTCCACTAATCGAACACCTTTACTGGATAGTCTATGTGTTTTATTTACAGGGGCGGACTGGCATAGTTTGGCCCACCCCGCTAGACTTATGCATCGGCCCACAAATCGACAACCCCATTATTAAAATGTATGAATACTGACTAACAACACGACCCTTTGTTCTAACTCTATGAAGATGACTTAATTCCAATTCGAGACATATATTACAGGGTGGTCAGCGACCTGGAAAACATGGAAATATCAGGGAATTTGGTTGACCTGGAAAAATCATGGAAATCTCAGAGAAATTCAAACTAAACCTGGAAATTGATTGAAACAAATACTAATTTCCATTTCGATTGCGGTAATCTAGAAAGAAGAGATTAATCTCAGCTTTCGGGCTCAATTCGTACCTGAAAGCAGCTTGAACTCTATTTTTATCCAGTCTTTGAGCTTTGAGCTCAGGGTCATGATAAAAATTTTATTTGCAGGGGTGTAAAAATCTAGGCGCCAGCAGGCAATATCTCACCACTAAATTTTATTCATTATTTTTTGTTTAATATTTCGTCTTAAATTTTTTGTAATAAACTCTCGCTGTTTGAGAAACAAAAATGTAGCCTAAGTTTCTTACAGTGTTTTGCAATCCTTTAAAATCTGAAAGTAAACTGAATTGTTATTAATCTATACTCATATTATAAAAAAGTAAAGTTTGTGTGTTTAATTATAGGGGGTAATATCTGGAATTACCGAACCAATTTTAAAAATAATGATGGCAAAATGATAGTGTGATAGTCCCTATTCCAACATAAATTATATTTTACATCTGTGCCACTATCCCCAAGGGGGTGCAGAAGCAAAAAACGTTCTAAAAATGCAATTTTTGTGTTACTGAAAGCCCTAAAAACTTGAAATTTGGTATGTGAGTTACTTATAAGATATAAATTATGTCTAAGAACAGTTCCTAAAAAAATTTGAAATTTAAAAAGGGTAAAAATGCGCGAAAAGTGTTCTAAAAAATTCTAAATTGCAATTTCTACGCTATCTCAGGGAATACGAAACCGATTTAAAAAATAAAGGTTACAAATTGATGGGGACCAGTCTTTATTCCAACATAGGCTATGTTTTATGCCAGTGCCACTACTACCTGGGGCTTGGAAGACCAAAAACTGCTGAAGGAGCTAGTAACTTGATATGTGGCATGGTAGTTACTTATAAGATGTAAATTTCCTCTAAGAACAATAGAAAAAAATTTGAAATTTAAAAAGGATCGAAATGCATGAAAAGCATTCTAAAAAGTTCCAAATTACCATTTCCATACAATATCAGAAAATACCAAACTGATTTCAAAAATAATGGTTGATGGCGACAGTTCCTGCTCCAACATAGGCTATATTTTATGTCGGTGCCACTACCACCTCGGGGTTTCAGAAGCTAAAAATATGTTCCAAATTGTGATTTTTGTGATATTGAAGGGGCTAGCAACTTGAAATTTATCATGGTACTTATAAAAAAAAATTCTAAATTTAAAAGAGGTTAAAATGCGTGAAAAGCATTCTAAAAACATTTTTAATTACGATATCTAGGCAATTGTTAAAGATAGAAACTTGAAGTTTGGCATGGTAGATATTTATAAGATGTAAATTCTCTCTAAAAATGGTTTCTAAAAAATTCTAAATTTAAAAAGGTGAAAAGAGCGAAAAGCGTTCCAAACATGTTCTAAATTACGATTTTTATAAAATCTCAGAAAATACCAAACTGATTTCAAAAGTAATGATTGCAAATTGATGGTGACAGTCCCTGTTAAAGCAAAGGCTATATTTTATGTCATCAGTGCCACTACCATTAGGAGTTTGCAGAAGCAAAAAATTTCTAAATTGCGATCTTTGTGACACTGAAGGGGCTAGAAAGATTAAGTATGGCGTGGTAGTGACTTATAAGATATCATTGCTCTCTAAGGCCAGTAAAAAAAAATGATAAAAGGTGTGAAAATGTGCAAAAAGCTTTCTAAAATATTCTTAATTGAGATTAAAATATTCTAAATTGAGATTAAAATCTTCTAAATTGTGATTTCTATGCAAGTGTTAAAGATATAAACTTGAAATTTGGCATGGTAGATACATATAAGATATAAATGATCTCAAAAACAGTTACTAAGAATTTTGAAATTTAAAAGGGTGAAATGAGCAAAAAGATTTCTAAAAACTTCTTAAATTATGACTTCTGTAGAATCACAGGAAATATAGTAAACTGATTTTAAAAGTAATAGTGAAAAATTGATGGTGACAGTCTCTGATTCAACATAGGTTGTATTTTTTTGTCAGTGTCACTACCAAAAGGGGTTTCAGGACGAAAAACATTCAAAATTACAATTTTAGTTATACTGAAGGGGCTAGAAACTTGAAATTTGCCCTGGTAGTTAATTTTAAGATGTAAATGCTCTCTAACAACTGTTTCTAAAAATTTTAAATGTGAAATAAGTAAAAAATTTTCTAAATTTCTATTTTTTTTTTTTTTTTTTTTTTGGAATTGTCAAAGTCAAAATCTTGAAACTTGGTATAGTAGTTATACTTATATGGTGTAAATGCCTTCTAAGATCAGTTTAAAAAAATAGAAATTTAAAAGTAGAAAATAAGCGAAAAGCATTCTAAAAATGCTTTAAATTACGATTTCCATATGGAATTTTCAGTGATAGAAACTTAAAGTTTGGCATAATAGATATAAAACGTAAATGCTCTCTAAGAACAGTTTTTAAAAGATTCAAAATTTAAAGTGGTAAAATGAACAAAAAATCTTTTTAAAACTTTCTAAGTTACTATTTCTATGTAATCTTTGGAAATACCAAACCAATTTCAAAATGTATATTGGCAAATTCATGGTGACAACCTATGTTCCAACATATGCTATATGTTATGTTGGTGCCACTACCACCTGAGGGGTGTTAGACCATTAGACTAGAATCTTGAAATATGGAATGAAAGTTATTTTTAACACTTTGAGATCTGAGCTATTTCAACTGCATATCTCCCTCTGGACAGAGAGTACAGTAGAACCCTGGTTATTTGAAAATCGACTTAACTGAAATACCTTAAAATTCCTCAAAGTCCTTTTTAAATGTGAAAAATTTCATTGTCAACACTATTTTGACCGATGTCAAATGACACCTTTCAACATATTTTGATTTGTGATTACTATTTTATTTGTAAGTATTAGATCAAAACAACTCCGAATCATTTTTAGTACATTGAAGAGTTGTTTTAATACTTATTATCTTTAAAAATTAGAAGCAAACTAAATAAAAATCAAAACTTTGAAAGGTGTTATTAGACACCAGTAGAAATAGTGTTAAAAAAGCATGTTCTTTATGAAAGTAATAAACAGAGTGAACTTGCTTATTTTTTCCATTGCGTAATTTCGGGCACTTTATTAGATAGACACGTACGACACTTCATTTTTTTACAAAATATGTTGTTATTTTCTTTTGTTTTTCAACTTTGCAATCATTTCAATGCTGCTTTATCACGCCACCTTTTAAATAACAACACATCTGATGCTGTTGCATCTTCTTGAACTTCAACATATCGATCACAGCTTTTCATCAAACAAGTTTTCACCATAAGCCTCCTGGTTATTCGAAAATTCCTATAGAACCCCAGTTAACCGAAAATGCTTTGGTCCCATGCTTTTCGGATAACCAGGGTTTTACAGTATTTGTTACTTTTCATAATTGTTTAAAAAAAGTTGGAAGATATGTATTTTAATATTTTTTATTCATAATGAAGGAACTACTTAAATGTACTTTAATGTGTAATTAATGAACATTTAATGAGAAATTATTAAAAAAGAATGTTTTATATTTTAAAAAAAAGTTTCCTATAAGAAATCATAATTTTTTAACATAAAATTTCACATAGACTTGAATAAAAACTTACCCAAAAGTTGTACAAATATTTGAAAATAGATTTTATTTGCATATGAACATTATTTGGTATAATTTGCTTTTGTGTGGTACATTTCAAAGCACAGATTTGCACAAAGAGCAACACCACAAAATCCACAATAAGTTTCAGTTAAGCTCTGATTCTAGATATTTTCATATACTTTCTCCTGTTTAGTGCTGCAATCTCTATTTTTTTTCCAAAATAGAAAAGTCGTAGATAATATCTGAAAAGACCGCAAACGTATGTAGTTGGTAATTTTATAGCTCAGAGAGTTAAAAGTTGACAAAAGAGACACTCTCGGGCTTAGTTCGCCTTACCAAAAACGGCAACCTGTGTGACACTCGGGCTTAGACCTCAAAGTGTTATCAAAATCTCAAATAAAAATTGAAATGAGTATAAAAGCTTCAAAATACATTCTAAATATCTTTTATTTAGAATTAGTTTGAGTTCTTCTTAATTTAAGTCTAATTTTTACCTAATGCAGTGTAATAATGAAGTTTAGTCAAACTGTGGCTTAATTAATAATTTTTTAATTATTACTAACAGTATAATTTTTTCTAATAAAAATAGGCACACAAATACCACTATCATATTTTAACTATTATGTGAGCAAAGCTGTGGGTTTTGCTAGAGTGACATAAAGAAAAATATTCTATCTGATTTTGAAGCCTTTGCATGTCAGTATTAAAAACATACAGAAGTCGTGAAATATCTCTTATTGTTTCTCTCTATCTCTATCTGTTTGAAGTCCCTTGTTTATTGGAAAACAAAATTCATGTCTTTCTGTCATAGTTGTATTGATATTCTATAAAAATGAAAATAGTGACTTTTACAGATTTTTGCCAGTGGTTGGATATAAAAAAACAAATTTGCCATTTTAAACAGATTTTCAGGAATATGAAAATCGAGGTAATGAAAATATTAATCTTGAAACAATTTAAAAATTATTTTAACAAATTCCTGCTGTGTACTTTCGGTATCGGTTTCAGCCAATTAAAAAACAAAAAGTCTGAACCTCTAGGATGAAAATGAATGGTTGTATTTTCCTTGTACAAATCTGTAATTGACGAAACTTGATATGAGAGTCATTCTCAGATAATGGGAAATTTTATGTCCTTGTCTAAAAAATGTGAATTAATCAAGTCAACTATGAATGTTTGAATTTTTTGTGAACATTTCTGTTCGATTACTCACTATATTATGCACTTTAAATATGAAAAAAAAATCAATATCTAAAAAAGTTGTAGTGGCTGAGAGGTTCTGCTCTCGAAGCTGGTAGACGGGAGGTGCTGAGTTCAAACCAGGGCTGCGGAGTCGGTAGGAAAAATGGTCGACTCCGACTCCTGAATTCCTGAAATAATCGACTCCGACTTCGACTCCGACTCTTCGACTCCGACTCCGGCATACACACAGGGTTTCTCAAAAAGACTGAAATGCGCTTTAAGGTTTTACCTGTTGGAGATATATAGATAATGCAAATTAAAAAAATGTTCAAAATTAAATAGTAATTAAGATTGAGGATCGACCGAAACAGAAACCGGATTTCGGTAATATTTATATTTTCGGCCGAAAATTTCGTTCGATTAGTTCTAAATGCAGTAATACAAAAACAATTATATTTATTACTTTTTATGGGGTGTCCATTACTGGAATAGAGGATGTCCATTAATGGCATTTTAGGTGTTTTGATATATTTTTGCTATTTACAGTAAAATTTTGATTCATATGGGAAATGAGACTATGGGAATGGTTAAATATCGTTGATAAATTAATATAATATTAAAAAAACTGGAATATAATACGCATAACTATTACTTAACACGTTAAGCGCCACGTCAGTCACCGGTGACTGACACTGAACTTTCCGTTTAAAACGCGTCTTTCACCGATGATTGAAGACTAAAATATGACGTGAAACTAAAAATTTATATATTGTTTTAAGTAATTACTGAAAATTTATTTAAAATTTACCTACCTTTTAATTATTATAGGATTATACTTTCTTAAAAATTACTTAAAACATCGTAAATTTTTCAACGCTTCAGTGTCAGTCACCGTAGCACTCATCGTGTTAAAAAACAATTTTTAGAGAAATTCCTGAAGGGTGTTCATTACTGGCACATCTACCCTATATTTATAGATTTATAGATATATAACCCATATAATCCGACTGGCAGGATTTCCTGCCAAGCATTATAGACAGTGTAGCGCTTAAAAAAAAAAAAGAATTGTTCGGTTGGCACCAGTTTTTTGAAATAATAATTTCCCGTTACTTGATGAATGATGTATTAGATGAAAGGAATATTACTCTTAAAAGGCTGAGAATTATCCTCATATTATAAAAACGTAGTTATCTACATTTGAGATTGTAATGCCTGTATTTATAATTTACAGTTTATATTCCAATTTCAGACATTAATTCATACTTTAAAGACAATTTTAATCACTTTAATATGTAAAGGCCTGTTTCCATAAAATACATTTAAAAAATATATATTAGACGCCACATTAAAGATTTTTTTAATATTTTAAATGTGACGTCTAATATATATTTTTTAATGTTACATCAAATATATTTTATTTGATGAAATTTTGATTCGAAAATTTTAGAACATTCGGCCATATCTCAGCTGCCGTTTTTTGTAGGATCGTGAAATTCCAGAAAATAAATTTACTAAAAAAATAATTAAACGTGTATTTCAGCGATTTTAGAAATCCCGCCGAAGGGGGTTAAAATGGGGGGCGACAATTTCAGAACATTTGGCACATCGCAGCAACCGTTTTAGGTGGAAATGAGAAATTCAGGATACAAAACTTATTAAAAAATAATTAAACACGTATTTGAGCTATTTTAGAAATCCTCAGCCCTAAGGGAGTTAATGCGGAGGGTCGAAACTATTAAATCATTTCGCCATATCTCTACAGCAGTTTTAGACAGAGACATGGATTTCAGGATGACTAATATACTAAAACATGTTTAAACATGTATTTTATTGATTTTAGAAATTCCCACCTAACGGGCTTAATGAGGTGATCACAAATTTTAAATCATTTCGTAATATCTCAGCAGCAGTTTTAGGTAAAAGGGAGAAATTCAGGATAGCAAACCAATTAAAAAAATAGTTAAACACATCTTTCATGGATTTTATAAAGCACCCCTCCCCCCTTAAAGGTGTTAAAGGGGTGGACAAAAATTTTAGGATATTTCGCCATACTTCAGCAGCAGTTTTAGGTAGAATCAGGAAATTCAAGATAACAAACCTACTAAAAAATAGTTAAACATGAGTACTTCAGTGATTTTAGATCTATTTTATCTATTATGTCGCCAACATCGATTTTAACTGGATAAGGTAAGATTACACAAATAAGATAACACTTACGGATACTTGATTAAATATTAAGAATTTTTTTTTCATCATTGCTAAATACCGGGTGTCCCAAAAAGGACTGACTGATTTTAAAATTCAATAACTTCCAAACGGTGACAGATATTAAAAAAATTCTTGCAGGAGGGTTATGCATAAAGTCAAAAGTTTTATTACAGTGATTTTCGATTTTAGTTCGAATTACAAACAATAGATGGCGCTGTAAGCAATAGTCGCTAAATACAGGCTCGATTTTTGGTCCTTTCTGTTGTTCCATGCAGAAAAAGGAGATGGAAATGTATTATCCGGGTCCCGAAGTGCCAAAAATCGAGCCTGAATTTAGCCTCTATTGATCGCAGCGCCATCTATTGTTTGTAATTCGAACTAAAATCGAAAATCACTGTAAAAAAAACTTTTGACTTTATGCATAACCCTCCTGCAAGAATTTTTTTAATATCTGTCACCGTTTGGAAGTTATTGAATTTTAAAATCAGTCAGTCCTTTTTGGGACACCCGGTATATTTCGCTTGATTCAAGATTCTTTTAGAGAAACCGACCAGCGTAGCGGGCGAAGGATGCTAGTTTCTAATATTTTATTTTTATAATCGCCGTATAATCATAATGGACGTTTGTAAATTTCAATTCGGAATATGCAATCTCTCTATTCTAAAAAAAAGTAACTACCGCTGTCACCGCCGCCGGTTTTGAATTTTTTGTGACCGGAGGTCTTTCTTCGTTAATATTAAAAAAACTGTTGCATACAAAAATATGAAAATCGGTAGTATTATAGAAAAATGTTTGATAAACACGCTGATGCAGATAGTTTTCAAATCGAAGAATTATTTTAAGAGATATTTAATGCCAAAGTTGGACAAAATCGTTCCATTAAAAAAGTTTTATAGGAGCAAAAACTGTACATAGGAATTTAATCATTTTTAGATCATTTTATGCGTCAGAATTTCCCGGTGTGTAGATTGCAGTTAGTTTTTTAATTTGAATAATTTTTCGAGGTTTTATTTCTATTTTAAATTCAAATTTTCAGCATTTCGAGAGATATTTTTTACAAATTTTAGAAAATTGTATTAATTTAAACTGTTGCCAACTGTATAAACAGCGCAAACACTAATGTTTGCTTCAAATTAAAAATTTATTTTACACGTGACTATTATAAACAAAAAATATAAAAAGCAGGAACTCATTTAAAATTACGTCATAAAAACTATAGTTATACGTGAATTTTAAATGAGAAAGAATATTGTAAAATAATATATTCAGTAACATGCGTTAGAAGTCCTAAATAGGAGAATTTACGTCATATTACACTTATTACGTAAAATGAACAAAAAATAATATTGCAAAACAATTTTAATTTAAAAATTGCGCGAGACATTTAGTTGACATTTTAAGATGATCATAATATTTCATTTCTAGCAAAAGTATTTTGACGTGAATATTAAAAAGAGAAAGAAAAGTTTGGTGAAAATTACGTCAGATTATAATTGTCAGATTCAAATTATAATTCAATCTTCCGAAATCTTTTTAAAGGCGATCAAATTAGCGCGCTGTTAGAGTCTGCGGTGTCTGAACGGGGGTTGACGAGCGTGGCTCGTTGGGGGCAGAGCCCCCTAGTACATTAAATAAAAATAGTAATTATTTTCATAGTAATTAGTAATTAGTTAATAGTAATTAGTTATTAAATAGATTCACTTATCTAAATATAATTTGAAGTTACATATACGAACAAAGGATTTCTATCTTGTCAGCTACAAATTAAAACCAAATTACGCGAAAAGAACATTATGCCTGCTTAAGAAACAAAGATATTTTCAATTTGAACTTTGAACAGAATGAGTAAAAGAAAATTAAAAACGGTGATTCTACTGGCAATCTAGGCGTCAGTACTATTTCCGTATTTTTACGGAAATTTTCCTCCATAATCTACAGAAAAATTTCCGTTTTTTTGAATAAAAACGGAAATTTTTCTGTAAGTTATGGGGAAAAATTTCCGTAAAAAAAGGAAATAGTACTGGCGTCTAGATTGCCAGTAGAATATCCGTTTTTTTTACAGTGCTCGGCCGCACTTTATGTGAAAGATTGGGAAGTTGTCATCGCCTTTCATTCATAGACGTAAATGCTATTATCTACATCTACACTATACTAATAAAATCTTAAATACAGTAATGCCGATTTCGGGGAGATGGGGTCGACGAATAAGGAATAATCACGAAAAAAAGTCAGGAAAAAAAAAAAAAAAACTTAAAAAATATGAATTACAAAAAAAAAAAGAAAGAAAGAAAGAAAAAAAGCCAGCCATTTTGAGGGATGAAATGAGTTTCTTTACTTTCCTCTCAAAATTCATGGAATAATTGTTTTTTCTACAGTAGGTTAGAATTACGGTCCTCCATCGGATAGGGTAACCAAATTTAGCCCGAACCAGATAGATTTTAAATGCTTCAGGTTAGGTTTTGACACTTTTGATTTGACCTGATTTTTCAAATGAAAAATCTATATATTTGAATATTAATGAGTGTATTTAAGTTCATTTTTATACGAAAAAGTTAAAATTGTAGTCTTTTTTTATATATATATATAATTGTTTATTCTATAAAATATGACCTAATTTTCTTTCGTCTGGAATTAGGGTCGGATTGACGACTTTTTTTCCATTTTCGGATTTGGTTGACGAATTCCTTTTGTCGGGTTTCGGGTTGACTTTCAGCAGAAATTTCAGATTCGAGTCGGGTGAAACCCGGCCTTTGGAAGACTTTAGTTGGGGCTTAGAAATAGAAGAACGTTTAAGTTTTGGGTAAGAAATATTTAAGAAGAAAATTGCAGTTTTTTGTTTTAATAAGAAAAATTCTGTATGAGTTGTCCTATATTGTAGTGATAGCGGCTTTAATCAGTTTCATATTTTACACACATTTCTTTTATCTGAAATACTGAAAAATAAGGCAGTATAAGTTGAACAAAGGATAGGTGAAACATCCATTGTTATCTGAAGTATAGATTGTTGCATTCGTTAGGGTCCGATTCGAACGGTAGTTCGGATTGAGTTGACACTAAATGATTTTCGTTGTGGGCCAGTCTGATAATTATTATTGCGGATTCGGGTCGGGTTGACCCGATTTTTCAAAAGAAAGTCCATAATATCGTTTAACTTATAAGTCGAATAAGTAAATATATATTCCTCTTCCTACACAAAAGATAAAAGTGCTGTTAGAGATGACTATTTTTCATAATTCCAATAAAATTTTGATTTTATTCCATTTTGGATCGGTTTCATGGTTCAGGTTTCTTTCCGGTTCGTTTCAGACTGACTTAAAATATAAATTTCAGGACCCGACCCGATCACGGATGGACAGAGGTTAAATTGAAACATCTGTTTTTGTCTGAGATAGATTCCTTCATTGGGTTGTGTAGTCGGACCGACACGGGATGCGGGTTGAGTTGGACTTAATTTACAAAAAACAAAACAGAACAAAAACCTTTCAAAATTCACTTTAATTTAATTATTGTACAATAGTGTCGTCTATGAGCTTAAGAAGTAAATGGATCAATTTAATGACTGATGTAAGCAAAAAAATCACATCCGCCCTTTTGCCTTTTATTTACTCATTAACATGTCAACAAACTGAAAAATAATTAAATATTTATTAATGTATAGAGTTAAAAAATAAAACAATAATTCAGTTCATAAATTTTAAACTAAGCGCAATTGGTTTTATTTTTTATTTCAATTCAAACTGTTCAACAAAATGTTTGGAGTCGGAGTCAGAGTCGGCCTATTTTTAGCGACTCCGACTCCGACTCTTTTCACCAAAAAATCACACCGACTCCGACTCTTTTCACCAAAAAATCACACCGACTCCGACTCCGACTCCGCAGCCCTGGTTCAAACCCAGTCGCGCCTGTCAGCCTAATCGTTCGGAGTTTTTGTGGTTTTCTTCGAGCCGTGGTTTTTCCATGCATAAATACGGATTAGGTTCCCTTAGAAAGACCCCCACTAAGGGCACTCTCCCATAGGTCTATATCCCTCGTGTAGATAATCGGCCGTCAAAAAAATCAACCCAACCCTAAAAAAGTTGTAAACAAAGGCTTGTCCCAAATTTCAAATTTATTAATTGAAACCTTTGTTTTTTAGATTTGGAAAGCTTTAGAACAAATGGCAGTGATTATGTGGGTATATTTCCTATCTCTATTTTTTACACATTTGACACTTTAGACAAAACAGTAAAGATGTCAATTAATTATCCGGTAATTGTCTATCAATCTTGACTACCATTTATCCTTATTTGAAGTTTGTCTCTATTGTCATTACCAGGACGCACAGTAATTTTCCATTCAGCTCCCTACTAGATGTCGTTTTGATACGACTTGACAGCATTTTCACATTGTACAATACCACAAGTTCTAACAGGCAGTAATGTCTATTTTTGATTAACTATGCATGAAATTGTAGTGTGATTTTTTTTTTTTAATATAAACTTACTAAGTAATGACTATATGTATTAGAGTAATGTTGTAAATGAAATTATCTATGAAAATTTCATAATTTTAACGCTAACCTGGAAATTTGAAGCTAACCTGGAAAAATCATGGAAATATCAGGGAATTTTAAGATAAGAGATTTCTGACCACCCTGTATTAACATCTTTGTAATAATTAATTTTCAATTGGTAGTAATTTCATCATGAAGAAAAATCTTGTATGTTGGGGGGGGGGGGGGGGGGAACTTTCTTAATTTTAATTTTAATTTTTTTTTTAATATGTAAACTCTAAACAAGTAAAAGGTATATACGTGATAAATAAAAATGTTTTAAATTTCTTATGGGAATTTTGTTCAGATATTTTCATTCTTTGTATTTAAAAAAAAATTGTTTGGTTCAATGGCGGGTCAATTGCGCTGTCAACATCAGCCAACTATATCGTTAGAATAGATGATGGCTATTTGTAAAAGAGCTCCTATCAGGAATAGGGCATCGCTGACCCTAACCTATGCACATTGACAACACCTAGGAACATCCATCTGTCACCTGAAATTCAGACCCAGGCCCTTTGCGTAGAAGGCTAACATGCTAACCATTATGCTGTCAAAAAAATCTTAGACTTGTCTATACACTACATTGTAAAATTTATACTGGAAAGTGTTAGTATTGATCGGAAAGAGTTACTATTAAAATTGACATACATACATTGATTAATTTTTCATTTGAAATATCATTATATTCATTTGTACATTTTATTTTGTTATTTGAATTTATCAACATATATACACTTTGTACATTGATTAATTTTTGTTTAAAATATCATTATAGTACCTGGAAATTGAATAGTTTGTTTTATACCCTCACTACAAGGCTGCCACAAGCGACTATTTTTATATTCTGTTCGCACCACTATTTTTTAAAATACATTTTGTAGTATATTTCTCTTGCAAATGTTTTCAAAGCGCATGGAAAAGATTTTGGTTTTGAAAAACTGGTACGAAATAGAATTAAAAAATAGTCTCTTGTGGTAGTCCTGCCACTACTAACTAATTAGAATGTCAGATATCTGGACAATTCTTTTGAACTTGAGGCAACTCCATCTATTATCTTATCATAATCGTAATCAAAAGATCATTCAACACTGAATAGGATAAAATCATCTAACAGTTCTTGTCCTAGAGATAAGCGGAAGCAGTTCTTTATAATTTTAACTGTTGGGAACACTCGTTTACAAGATACTTGAGTGCATGATAAAGTAAATACAAGGGGCATTCAAAAAGTTCAAAGAATTTCGTTGTAACTCTTTAATACCACAATATAATTAATTTATTTGTTTACTACCACTATGTTTTTTTTTTCTACCGGAATTCATAACAGGAAGTGTGACGGCAGTGTAGCTTAAAGTAGGAGTGTGTGGTGATCAGTTTGCAAGATGTCGAAGTTCGAGCAGACAACGAACATCAAGTTCATGTGCACATTGAAGAAATATGCTTCAGAGACTTTGTCAGCATTACAAATAGTTTAGGGAGATGATCCTTATAAAGAAAACAACACTTTATGAGTAGTTTTCAAGATTTCGTGGTGGACAGGAATCGCTGGAAGACGAGAGTTGCAGTGGGAGACCTTCAACCTCCAGAAACGAAGGAAGGGTCGAGCAAGTGAAACAGTTATCAGATCAGATAGAAGAATGGCAATGGCCGAGTAGGCGCAAGAAGTGAGATCTCTCATAGATCCATTCACGCAACTGTTTTGACACCGTAGAAGACATCAAAACCAACGCGATGGCTGAACTTGGGAAAATACCAAAACAGGATTTTCATCGTTCTTTCCAGCAATGGCAGGAGCGGTGAAGCAAGTGTGTGTGTTCTGACGGAGCCTACTTTGAAGGGATTAAGTAAATGCATACCTGTATAGTGGTAATAAAGAGTTACCATAAAATTCCGGGAACATTTCGACTGCCCCTCGTATGTACATTTAAGCTATGTACAAGGTTGGATAAATAAGACCATAGGCATTCAACTTGCACAATAATTCTAATGCATAAGCTATACATTTTTTGCTTTTTTTATTAATTTTACTGCGATTCTCATCATCTTTAATGAAATCTGAATCGCTCGTTTCTTTCCTGTAAGCGGCTGAGAGCTCACGTCGATATTTTTGCTGCATTAGCCACTGATTATAATCAGCATAATGCCGGGAAAATTGCAGCAACTCTTTTTTGATATAGTCTTTCTTGACTTTCTCCAAGACCGAGAGAGTACTAAGAGCTTCTTCAGCAAGTTCATTTCACAATTTAACTTCTTTGAAGCGGCGAGGGTCAAACCAGGCAATGTCTTTCATGAGCAAGTCATTTCCAGTAAATCGTGTATTCAACTGCTGAATAGCTGTGTCTAAGATGACATTATAAACATTTACCTTAAATACTTTTTGCCTCATTTTGAGAATATTCACAACATCGACGTTTTGCTATAGATATTCTCTTTTCTGGTAGGAAACTGTCAATTTCACTGGTGTGCTTCTTTTCTGTTAGTTGCTTCTGAAGATGCTCAGCAAATTCAGAAGCATTTTTCAGAACCATATCAAAATTATTTCCTTTGTGTAGCAGATTGGATTTCAGGGTTTGAATTTTATTAGCAGCAGTTAAGTAGTCCAGGCAATCAGTGATCTTGTCGAAAAAGATACATGCGACGGGAAATCGTCCATTTCGGTGATACATTGTAGGAACTTAAGTAATGTTAAAAACTTACATCGTTTTATAAAAGGTTTAGAAGGCTTGTCAAACATGCTATTAAGTGCTTGATCTTTACTGTACCATCTAGTAGCATTTACTTTTTGTAATCGACGAAGAAGTTTATTTCCACCTATAGACTCCTTATTCAGTGAAGTCCATACTTTCATTCGCTTATATGACTCTTAGCTAAACACGGTTGTAGCTTGCATAAAGTCCAAGAAGTTTGTTGCCAATTTGCACCATTCTGTTGCATCTGTCAGTACCAAATTTAGCACATATGCATATCAATGCACATGCTGTACATTTGGATTGTCCTTCATCAGTTGTGCCTGCAGACCTTTATATCTTCCACTCATATTTGCTGCACCATCAAAAGAAGTGCCAACTATTTGTGAAGAAGACAGTTTAAACTTTTTAAGTTCTTCTTTTACTTGAAGAAAGAGGGCTTCCCCTGTTGTTTCGAGAGCATCAACCAATTTTTAAAAGTAACCTTCACTTTACCATGCTGCACATAACGAATACAAAGTGCCAAATGTTCTATTACCGTTATGTCATATCTTGTGTGAAATCTACTTCAATACTGAATGAAACAGACTGTTTTACTTCATCGGCAATGTTTATTTAGATCTGAATGGAGAGATGAGCAATTAACTTATTTATAAAGGACTTGGACAGGAATGTAATTAACAAACCTCTACCATGACGTTTATTACTTTCATCTTGTTTTTCTTTCAGCTCTATTCTAGCCTTCTTCATACTTTCTGAAGATCTTCTTTCTTGGCTTCTCTTGATAGCCTGTGCAACCGTGATAACCGTGCAAAATTTGATCATATTTACACAGCAGTATTACTAATTCTAAAAAATGTACGCATTTAACTTCTCTATTATTCAAGTCTAACGCTGCTCCTTTCGCTTTTCTCTATAAGCTAATCCTTGCCTCCCAAGATCCTTGATCTGTAGATCATCCCTAGATATGTAAGCTAATCCTTGCCTATCTTTTGTTATTACACAAATGTCCACAGGTAGACCCCTCCCACCGAACAAATTCTAACCCTTCACTGACCATCTGTGCTTTTTACTTTATCACCTATCTCACGGCTTCTATGCAAAGTAAAAAGTAAATTGTGAGAGATCGGAAGGAAAAATTAAGACTTGTCCAATCAAAAAGAGAAAAAAAAAACGCTTCACGAAAAAAAAAAAAAAAAAAGAAAAAAAAAAGAAAAGAAAAATTGCATTTTATAATTTTGTCTTTTTTTTTAGTTTTTTTTTTTTTTTTTAAAGAAACAAAACATAAAAAATTTATTATTTTTTTGGCCCACTACACCCGTTTGGCCCACCCCATGATCGTGAGGTAGTGGGGTGGGCCAGTCTGCCTCTGTTTATTTATTTACTAGCCAGACTTCTCCCGTCTAGACAGCCACTTATTGTGGGTGTCTAGACCGGAACCTGTCTGTGGGTCCTAGGTGAAAGGAGGGCAGGCTTCTTCAGCATATAGCCTGGACTCTGCTCAAGGCCCGCAAAATGTGTTTTACATCCAAACAGGGCTCGAAATGTACCGGAGCAAACCGGAACAATGTTCCGGTTCGTGAAATTGTGACAAATATTGTTCCGGTTCGTGAAAGTATGGAAAATATTGTTCCGGTTCGTGGAATTATTAAAAAATATTATTACAGTTTGTCTCTCTGTAACTTTTTTTTCCTAATTATTTAGAATCTTGAATGCATTTTTTAAAATTGGTTTTTCGACGGTTAAATGTAAATTTGCTACACAGTAAAGTCTCGATTATCCCAGTTAATATGGACCAAGCTCACCTAGAATCAGCATAAAACTCGTATAAACCGCATTGACACAAATCGTCACCAACTAAGGAGATGAAATATAAATTTTCACTTAATTCATTTATTTTTTGGGTACTAGTAACATTTCTTTGGTGTGTATTTCCGTTACTTTTAAGAAATACGGGGAATGAAATTGTTTCTTTGAAAAAGTCATTGATAGTTTTTTGTTTCTTGAATGTTAATTTTGCGGCTGTATTACTCTACTGCATAACTACCAATTTTTAAGTTTTTTTCTTACCACTAAAACTTGCCAGTAAATTTTGCCTAATTCAATCGCCGAAATCTAACAATTGTCAACGACTCAATATGGCAAAAATTTGTTTTCAATTTTAGAAGTAACAAAACCGCACAAATTGGCAGCTATGTTATTCTATTAGTGTCATGAAAATTGCAGGTGTAGCCTCTTCTCAAAGCTGCTCTAAGTATTAAATACTTTTTTGAATCAAACTTATACCTTTGGCTGGAATCTTTTTCTTCTCATGGACTGGTGGCTTCCATTATTATGAAACAGCCATTATAAATGAAGTGTTAGGTGAAGGTGAGAGAGCAGCAGTAAAAAGTTAGAACTCTGGTTTTCTAGTCAGAATGGGGAAAAAAATGGCCATAATTAAAAAAAAAAAATATGGCCATCCCCCCCCCCCCCTCCCACTGTGACCAGAAAACCAGAGTTCTAACTTTTTACGGCTGCTCTTTCACCTTCACCTAACACTTCATTTATAATGGCAGTTTCATAATAATGGAAGCCATCAGTCCATCAGAAGAAAATAACTCGGTTAAAGCGGAAACTCGGTTAAGCGGGACTTGGATAATCGGGACTTTACTATACTTAAAAAAAAAAAAAAAATAGTCTACAATAATTTTGAAATAGCGTTCCGGTTCGTGGATTTTTCCATTTCGAGCCCTGCATCCAAACAGAAAATAAGTTAAATACATTATTTTAAATCATACAAATATCAAAAAAGCATGTAAATAAAGGTTTTGTGACAAAAATAATAAATTTTATTTATGAGCCCCCAGCATAGACCCGCTTGGCCCTGCCCTTGCTAATTCGGGGGCTTCCTGATGAAATAAACAAAAATGGGATAATCTAAGATATATGGTGATCATTGTAAATGGCCCCTGTGGGTTTCCTGTCTGTAAATATTTAATATGATGATCAAAATAACGGGGCCCTGTGTGCTTTGCTGCTATATATTGTTATAGCGATTACTATAATGGGACCATGTATGTTTTACATCTTATAAATCTTTAAAACGGGACCCAGTGAATTTTTCGTATACAAACCATTAAAACAACAATCGTTTTAACACAGTTCTGTTAATTTCACGCATATAAACTGGTTATACAGCAATCACTATAATGAAAAGTCCTGTGCACACCCAAACCCGTAAATAAGGTGATCAGTATTTAAATCTTAAATATCTACTTCCAAAAAATGTTTTTTGAAAAGAGGAGGAACTGGATTATATTTTGTATACAGATTCAAATCCGATCACTAAAAGACAAAAAGCACAAAAACATTATAAAATATGAAGTAAAAAAAAAAAAGACTAAACAAATCTCCCTTGGAAACACGTTTTATGCATAATATATATATATATTTTTTTTTAAATCATCAATGGTTATCTTATTCATCTAATCTCCAATAATCGGGTTCATAGACAAGGTTGGTATCAGGGCTCAGGAGTCGGAAAGAAAAATAGATGATTCTGACTCTTTTGCCCAAAAATGGGCCTGACTCAGACAACACAGCCCTGCTTGTAAAATGGACGACTCAGACTCTGACTCTTTCGCTCATAAATGGACCTGACTCCAACTCCGCAGACCTGGTTGGTATCAAAGATGAGCGATGTTGGTAACAGTGACGGCTCTTGGCGAATTTCAGTAAATATTTCATTTTCTGTAAAAAAAAAAAATAAATAAATAAAATAAAGACGTCATATGTTGTCTGAGATAAAAATATAAATAATGCTGTGCTGTCTTTGATTACTTTGCTTTGCGATATCCCATAATTTCTCAGCAGATTGGGGATGACATTCAGTATTAGAGTCAACAAAATTATATTTGTGATTTACTGTAAAATGTTTGTAGTTCGACATCTCACAAAAATACTTTATTTATGTATAATTCTATAGCCCAGAAACACTTATATTGCGCTTCCTCATCATCAGGTAACTGCCAAATTGTTAAATTTATCTCAGCATCAATGAAAAATGTAATTTATAACTTAAAAAATATTTTCATTTTGCAAAATAGAAAATTAAGATGTTTTGCATGGATACCATTAAATAATAGTTTTTAAAATATTATTCCTTTTCAATAATATAAATAATGAATCACAATTTTTGGCACACTTCTAACTAATTTAATTGTTTCATAGGCGAATGATATCAAAAGTCTTTCCTGATTTTATTCTCTGCATGCAAATAAAGTCTTTGTTGTTCACCATGGTTTGATAATGTAAAAATCACGATCAATTCAGTTCCGATGTATCGTGACTAGGGATGCACTGAATATTCAGTATCTATTCGGTATTCGGCCATGGTACCGAATATTCGGCTTGGCCGAATATCGAAATATTCGGCCGAACCAAATACTTAAAAAAAACTTTTAAAACATATTTTTTAAAACCTTATACAACTTCTACGTAACAGTCAACTTATAAAGATATTCAGAATAATTAGAAACAGAATCATATTTAAATAAAAGAGAATGTTTTTACGTTATTTATTTGCTGTTTGTTAAGTATTATTTAAGTAAATTAACCAATCATGACGATTTCCATAGGAATTAATTATCTACAAATGCAAGTTCCTGAACATTGCCCAGTAAATAATCTGTTTCTTGCTAAGATTTTAAGAACAACGTTTACACTCTCTGAAAATGATTGCACACTCCAGACACCGATCTAGGATGCATTTAACCCGGGAGAACTCGCTAGTGAGAATTTCTCTCACGGTGCCCAATTGCTTTTCTTTTATTTTACATTCGCTTAATATAATTTTTTTTGCTTGGCTTAGTACTTTTACTCACAAATAAGTTAAATAATTGAAATAACATTTTTTAATTTTAATTAAAATGAAAAATTGTTTAAATAAGAGTCTTAAAAAAAGTACGACGGTGAGAAAAAATATCATGCAGCGAGTTCTCCCGGGTTAAAAACTTCCTTGCTTAATCAAAGGGAGTAGAACAGTTATTCTTGCTAAGTTGTCACCAGATAAAATTTGAATCAATTGTATTATTTATTAACTTTTACTTTAGTCTCTTCCTGACAAACAAATATATGACTCTGTACATTTTTTTTTCAATTTTTTCACAATCTCTTTGATTTTAAAATGTTTGTTTTAGAATTTAAGAAAATTTTATTCATTTGTTTTAATTCTCAGAAGAAGCCATTAAATTTGAAATTTTATTAATAAGAAAAATTTTAACTATCCCCTTCATAAATAATTCAAAGCAGATTTTTTTCAGCACACAGTTTACTTGAAAAAAGCTCTTGTTTATTAGAATAAAAGTTTCTGTTTTAAATATTTTGTAAAATTGTTTTAAAATTTAACATTTTAATGCCCTTAAACTTTGAAATATAAAAGTATTCGACAAGCCGAATATTCGATATTCGACCAAAATCACTATTCGGTGCATCCCTAATCGTGACATGGTCAGCTCATGATTGTTCATGACAGTTACATGATTTGTGCTTTTATTGTATAGATTGATTTTTTTTATGGATTGCGTTTTTGTTTTCCCTACCAGCTGAGCAACAAAATAAAACAATACATTTTCACCACTCTTTGGTATTACAATGCATTTTGTTTATTTATTTAATTATGTAATGCCAAGTATTTAGAATAAAAGAAAAATCATGTATCAAGCATAAATTATGAAACACTTTCCAACACATTCAGAATACTGTACCAAAACTTTACCATTTAAAAGAGTGAAACGTGATATCTAAGTAAACAATTTGCAAAATGCATAACATAGTTAAAAACTTAATTTCAGCAGTTACCATCTTTAGTCAAAAAGTATCCATTTTTTCTTGTGCAGCCCTGTATATGATCAATTGTGTATGATTTGTATATGTACTACATAGTTTCCTAAAATTTAGTTTTGTTTGCAAAAGCACAACATAGTTGAAAATTCCCTTTCAGCAATTTCCAACAATAAATGGAAATGTAACCGAATTCTTTTATGCAGGCCTGTATATAATCTATAGAATTTATACATCCAAGTAATATGCAAAAATTTAGTTAAATTTGAAAATATATACCACAACAGAAAGCGTACTTCCAGCAATTATTGCTCATAGATAGTACTGTAACCGAATTATTTTGTGTGTTCCTGTAAATGAATGATAAAATGTTATGTACACCATATCCTACAGTAAGAATTCTGTAATGTACCTCAGTGATGTATATCAATTTCACTATATTTGAAATAGTGTAACATCATTAAAATACATTGCAAACTATTTTCCTCATAGGTCATAATATAATGAAATTCTTTTGAGTGTCCCAGCAAACAAACTATAAATGCTAAACACTCCACTTTCAATAAAGAGCATGCCATAGTAAACCTCAATAACATACATCAACTACATTGCAATCCGAGCATATTTATGTGAGTTAGAGCACAAGTAGACGACCAGGAAAACCAAGGTCACAACAATTACATGGCAGTCAGAGTTATTATAATGTAACATCTTTAAAATATGCGAGTGAGAGCACAGACAAGCATGCAGATGGACCTCAATACTAAAATTAATATATCATAAAGTTTCCCGGAAAAAACTTGACTAACATTATGATAGTCACTGTAATTTTCGAACTATAGATTTTATATATCCCTTTCATTTTAACAGTGCAATAAGAGATATGCTGGTTAATATAGCACAAAGTCCGAATTTAAAGATAGAAACAAATAAAAGTTTTCTTCTATGCTCCTTTCTTTTCATGGCTCAGTTATAAATCTGCCAAAAGAATGAATGGTATTTGAATTGCCCATATCTCTCCCTTATTTCATTCTTTAAGGACCTCAGGACATTCCTTCTCTTGGTGATAAGCTTTCTTGAAGATTGAAATTTTGTCTGGTAAAACTCATTAATTACTACATTTTGACAGGCATTTATAATGTAGAAATATTATCATTGAGATAGAACAGTGATAAGATAGGGATTTCATTCCTAATTTTATCATATTTTTTGCTAAAAATCGCATTAAAATGAACTGATATTTTACTCATATTAGCAGTTATCCTGATTTTGTAGCTTGTAAAAAGCACGAAAATCTTAATATAGTTTAAATGATGAGCCATTCTGAATGTGAAAATTGCTCATTTAAAACATGTCCCCATTTTAGCCATGCTCATATTTCACAATTTCAACTGTAGATACATTTTATGTACTTAAAAATTTAGTATCTATGTATAAATCAATGTTTTGCAACAATCAACCACTGAAATCATGCCAAAAATATAAACTATTTAATTCTTATTTATATTCCATATGTATGTGTGTACTATAAATAATTTACATTAATAATCTAAATTTCTCCTAAATATACATAAAGGTTATGTAAAAAAAAAAGTAAAAAATAACCTGCAATCCACAAAAATCTCTAATCTTCTCAAACCTTGTTAAGCTATAAAACTAATAGTCTTATACAATATTAAAATTTGAAAGCATATTTAAATTAATAATTTTAATGGTATTTTTTATTGCTATTTGTTTGTTTTTAGAGAGGAGAAAAATTCTCTATGATAGAAGTTATTTGTAAGTAAACTGAGACTGATTCTGTTGTTATCCTTAAACTCATTTCAAATTCTGTATTTTTTCTTTTTTATCTCTGGTATTTTGATAGAGTGATTTAAAAGAAAGAAAATGTTTTATTGTGTTTAAAAGAGCCATCTAGCTTTGGGAGTGATGTTCCCTTGCACCCATCCCTACCCCTGTACTGTTTTAGGCTGCAAAAACTTAGAAGTTTTTTTTTTTTTTTTTTTTTTTTTTCCAGGAGTTATTGGTTTCATTTGAAAGCACAATATATGGAAATGTCAGAAATTAAATTTAAGGGTCTCCATTGCCTTCAGCAATGTACAGACAGGCATCCACCATCAACGGTGAAGGGCCTTGACTAATTGCATATACTAATTGGGCAGTTTTAAAGTATTTTATATAATTTGATACATAATTCAATTATCTTATCGTTTAACAAAGTTTTAGTCATTGCCAATTGAGAGTGCTGTTTTTTCTTTTTCTAGGACCTATTGGTCAGAATTGTAAGTGTAATGTATCTAAATGTCCCAAATTAAATAGACTATCGCTGTAATGATCAACCCCTGTCAGGCCAAGGGCCAACATGTCTTTCCACTCTACACTGCTGAAAACAATGGGGCAACCAACTGTAGGTTTATTTTCATTTTAAAAATATAATAAAATCAGTCATTCAATATAAAATCAATCATTCAATATTTTCATTTAAAAATATAAAATCATGCAAATTCAAAGTTCATGTGCAAAAAAAAAAAAAAAAAAAGAAGCAAGTGCAGCCCACTTATTCTATGTTGCCCCTAGATTTTCATTTAAAAATATATAATCATGAGGTTCACTTACAAAAACAAACTGGAACATGCATAGCACACCCGTTAATGTAGTGCCAAAGACAGTGAAGTTGTAAACCAGAGGTTCGTTTTATTCAAGATCCTGTTGCCTATTGGTTGAAGCTCGCTATTATAAACATTAATGTACTATATTAATTAAAAACTTTGGCATGGATGTATAAAATGTATATAAATATTTACTAGACTATTCTAGCACTTTGTATAAATATATTATTTATTTCATTTTCACAATATGTTGTGGATTAATCTCCACAAAAATACCAGCATATTCCTTTTTGTAAGTAATATCTTTAATCTTTAATTGTTTACTGAGTCTTGTGAAAAAGTTTTGATTTGTTATCATTTATGAATGATTAATATTTGAATTTTGTTTTAATAGCATACTTTTCCCAAGTTCAACAAAATTGTAGTATAGTATTCAGATTTAGTATGTAAACTCTAAAAGCAAAATAACACCTTAGTGACAAAGAATTTACCTCATATTTCAGCTAGGTTTGATTTTTTTTTCCCTTTTAAATTGCTTTTCATTGTTTTAAAATGTTGATTTCAAAACTGAGATGTAGTTTTTGCATCAGATCTTGATTTTTTAGTCATTTGAAACATTTTTGTGCTGTATTTCATTCTTTTCCATTTTTTGTGCATTTCTCAGTCTTCTGAGCACTTTTCAGTTATTTTCTTTTTTAAAATATATTTTTTACTTTTTGAATTTTTCTTTCTTTTTACTTTTTAACATTTTAGATAGAGATTTAAGTAGGGACACAGATCGTAAAACAATGCCTTCTGGTTCATTTTCTGAAGTACCTATTCCCAGAGCAATGTCTTTAAATTTAGATGCCAATGAGGAGATACTTCATGGCCAAGGTCGCAGCTCAGGGAGGAAGTTTGGAAGACAGCACAGTTGTGCGGTTGCCTGTGATATGAAAGTTGTTGTAGCCTGGTTGGAGAATTTAGATGACTATGTTTCTTTTCCACTTGGTAAGTATTATTTATGTATTACAATTCGCACCAGTAGAAGAATACTATTGCCCCTCCCTGGATTTTAAAATTTAACTAGATTTATTTTTAGTTATTCATAGAGGTTTTTGAAGCAGGACTGTTAGAAGCGTAGGCACAGTACTGCTCTTTGTAGCAATCCAAATTATCATCCAATTTAATATAATTCCTCTTCTGGAATGTAAATACTACCTGACATTCCTCTTCCAAAATATCTTCATTTATGAAGGGAAAGAATATTTTTTCCAACTGGATTAAATCATATTCAAGGCTGGAGTAGCACAGTTGAAGTTTATTCCAACAGAGCGAAAAATGTCCAGACCAGGGATCGAACCACGGCACGCCAAGTATCCAGGTTCGATCCCTGGTCTGGACATTTTTCGCTCTGTTGGAATAAACTTCAACTGTGCTACTCCAGCCTTGAATATGATTATCTTCATTTACTTCATTCGTTGCACAGAAAAATCCGGGCTTTATAAAGCAATTTTTGATTGTAATTTCACTTACTGATTTCCATGACAATTTAATAGTGCTAACTGCTTTCTGCATATCAATTGGTTTGATAATACCTGTGTACAAATAGTTGTAAATTGTTGATTTATTTAGTTTCTATATATTATTATTGTTTTTTGAGAAATTTACATAAAAAAAATCATCCATGAAGACAATATTTAATGGCTTTCTCTCTTTCAAAATACATAATTTATAACTGTCAGTCAGTTAGAATGCAAACCAATGTCAGTTAGAATCCAAATCAATTGTCAGCGAATGTCTGCAAATGTCAGTAAAGTTCTCATAGCTGAGAAATAAAAGGAGTTGCATAAATTATGAAGTTAAACTAATTTTTACTACTATACTATTATAACTAAGATTTTTAAACTAAATTTATTATCCTTTGCAAATTATTTTTCATGTAGTTTATTTTTCATTTGTTATACATTATGTTTAAGTACTGTTATCTTTTCTTTCTGTCTAGGTGATGTGTTGCCATTATTAAATACAGGATTAGAACAATTAAGTTTTATTTCACGTCCTTCAGAAAAAGACATTTTTGTTATATTTGTCCATCCATTGCAAAGTGGCTTATTTCAAATTAAGCTTCAAGGACCATCTGGAAAGTATGTATTTTCCAGAGCTAGATTTTATTATTATTTATCATTATTATTGTTATTTGCATTTTTATGATCTTTTGGTTTATAATGGATTTGTCAAATCCTCATATTTCAAAAATGTTGTTTTATACTTTTCAAAAAGTATATCATTTATTACAGTTTTAATCCTTAACGTTATTATCAAAACAACGAGAATTTTGTGCTGTATCATTATGAAATATTTTTGTTATTTTTGTAAATGATAGAAGGTGTAAAAGCTTCTCACGGTGTTTGATATTGAACTTCAGCAACAATACCTTTTAAAGAATAACTGCATATAAATTTATAATTGCAGGGTTTCTACTGAACTGCTACTAAAAGCGACTACAGAGGATATTCACACATTTTTGTAATGACTTTCACTTTCATGATTTAAATTTTTTTAAATAAAACCTATATGGCATCAATTCAGAATGGATTTAATTTTCATCTGTGTTACATTTTCCCTATTTAAGTTTAATAATTTATCTTCTGCATTATTTTCCTATTTAAATTCAGTATATAAGTACAAAAACAACTTTTAAAAACGTATTAATTAAATAAATAAAAAGCATTTTAAATAATTTATATTCCATTAATAAGTTCATTATTAATAATTATTTACAGTAATAGACATTATAATATGTAATAAAATATCATTTTAATAATGTTTAAATATCATTCTAATAATGTAAAGATCTTTTATAATGTGAACATTACTGAATATCTTATGTTAAAGTAACTTTCAAATTTCAATACATTTCTAATAGTGGCTAACTTCCAAAAATCTAAATTAAAAAAGTTATTTAATATTAATTATTTTATTCCCAAACCATTTTTATTGGATGCTACTATTTAATTCTAAGTGATTGCCAAAATTTCATTAATTTTAAACCGTAATTTAGCGAGATATCCGTATTACAATATTTAATCTCTCCTGTTAGTTTCAAAAATTCCATGATCTCCCCTTTTTTTCTGCCGCAAATTGCCATTTTTCTACTTTCTTCTCAGGATGAAAACAACATTGTGACGTCACTTTGTCCTCCATCTTGAATTTTGTACAAGGCCACGACATCTCGAGTGTTCTGGAATGTGGGGTGAATGCAGATACGTTTGCGATAATATGGTTGCGTTCGCATGAAAGTTAAGCCCAATTATTTGGTTTGCGGAGGTAAGTGCGTGATCGTAGTTAGTAAACAGACGCAAATGTATACGTGCCGGATGCTGATTGGCTGATTTGATTGTAGCACCAGTATAACAGCTATTTTGAGCCATTTGTTTTCCGTCAACTTGACTTTTCAACGATGTAGCAAAGGACGAGGTCGTGTGCTTGGGCTTCGGCCTGAGACCTGCTAGAGAAGTAAGAAATGAGGCTTTCAGATTATGCCAAGTCTACTGTATTTTTTCAAGTGAATTTCCTGATGTTATAACTTTAATTCCATAGAAACTGAAACCGCTGTTGATGTTTTACTACTGAATTTTTACATATAAGTGCAGATTTCTTTAGTTAGTAATATTTAAAGGTGGAAAATGGATTTTCAGGACTTAGATGTCCCAACAGAAGTGTCAGCCGGTGTTCATCATTCATTCAAACATCGTTTCCTCATCGAGATTTTCAGTCGAAGTAACTTCCTCCTATTGAGCTCTGCCGGCGTTCATCGCATGCTTAAACTTCGTTTTCTCATCAAAATTTTCCGTCGAAGTGATTTTATCCCATTGAACTCTGCCGGGGTTCATCGTGCGCTTAAAGTTCGTTTTCTCGTCGAAATTTTTCGTCTAAGGGACTTCATCACATTGAACAAAAAAAACCACTACATCTAGCAAATATTCCTTCATAGCAATCCAGTCTTCAAGATTCTGCCGTCTCCAGACAGCTCTAATGATAACAAGTTCTATAGGATCCTACATTATTGAAAATTAAATAATTACCTTACAATAAATGAACTTAAATGGGACTAGGATAACAGCAGACATTTCATTCAAATTCATCAAATTTAAATTTGTAATTTAAAAACTGTTGAACTGATCCCAAAATCACAAGATAATCCTGAATGTGGATTCTTATTAAAATTATTTTTCCTTTGGCAGCACATCATCAATTTTAATAATTAAGTTAAGAAGTTTATATGAATATGATATACACTGCTTTATACAATGTGTTAGGATGGCCATCCAAAGTTTACTAGCATTTTGTCAATAAAAATTTGTCTACAGTATCTTCCATCTCCATGCGAGTTATTTACATTTTTATTTTTCAGCTTCCGAATCAGATTCAATTTATGGCAGCGTATTTCTTATCATAATAATTTTGATTAAATTTACCTTTAGATCTTAAAATTCTTTGGTTGCCTGATGAAGTTTTTACAGACATGTTATTTTACGATCACGGCCATATGTGATGAAGGAATGGCATTTTAATTACCAGATACCTTTCAGGGGTTTATTAATTGTAATTTTAATTTCTCTTTCTGGTGTTTAATCTGCGATCCTGACATCACATGTTACAGTCTGCATTATTAAAAATATCCTTTGCTTTAAAATGTCGCTGGAAAATAAATACTGGTTTACAGACTATGTATTTGAACTTTAAGAAGAAAAATGCTCTTATTCAATTATTAAAAAAGATGCAAAGCAAGGTTTAAAGGTTTAAGTATTCCTATTCGCAAAATAAATAACAATTAATAAAAAAAAAAGGAAACATGCATCAAAGTTTACATTTGACTGTGGAAAAGGCCAAAAAACTGCATACCCCAAAAAAGGTTGTTCACTGCTTATTATATCTGAAGTCACATCTCATGTTTTAAAAGAAAATCCAACTTCCCAAAAAACTATCACAAAATCTTTAAACATCTCTGTAGAAACCATAAACAAAATTATAAAATCCGATTTAAAGCTAATCAAGACAAAACATTCCTTCTCCCCTGTATCAGGAGGAAAAGATAGCTTCCCTATTTCTTAATTTTCACATTTTAGCTAATTTTACTCGAAAATGCAAAGAAACTGATTAGAAAAGATTTGTCAATGCTGAATATGAATGACAATTTCATCAAATTAGTCAGAGCCTAGCTGGCCTCATTTATGGCGATTAATTTTTGGTTACCAAATTTAGTAATATTTCACCAAGTGTCACCAAGCTGGCAAGAATAATAGATATGAATATATATAGAAGATGCCGTTTAATTGATCACAAATGTTATCAAAATCACCCGACCTGTTGTATTCAACTTACATAATAACAACATTGCTTTATGTGATCAATACTTTGTTTAATGTTATCTCTTTTTCAACAGACCTGCTCTGAAAAGTTTGCAACTGAAAGCAGAGCTCTGTTAAAAAGCCATTTCAAATCATGAATTATAAATAAGAAACAATATATCGAATGTGGAAGTTCTAACCAGGCAATCAGTTGCTAGTGAGATATTGTTCAGTTATCTTTGTAGAACAGTGAAATGAAAGTGGCTACTATAAATAAAAAATAAATTGATTTAAGTGTAAAAGAAAAAATCAATACTTTACATCAATAGGATAATTTACCTCAAATCAGCCAAAGCAATGCTGCTGTTCAATTAAAAATTTGTCAGCCTCTTCTGTGCAAAATCCTTAAAAATTATGAAGTTTTAATAAAGAAAGAAAAGCAGAATGAAAAAACAGAATTCAAGAGAAATTGAAGTGGAAAAGTGAAAAAAAGCACTGAAATTGTGGTTTTCAAATGTTCGAGAAAAAGAAGCACCAATCAGTGGTCCACTCATGCAACAAAACGCAGTCGATTTAGCAAAGAAAATAGGGAAAAGTGGATTCACTGCAAGTGGTGCCTGGCTTCAGAGTTGGAGAAAATGTGAAAATATTGTTTTAAAGAGAGTTGATGGAGAACAAAAAGATGTTGATCTGCCAGCTTCGGAAAATGGATGAAAGAGAAGTGACCAAAAATTATGTTTTCATATTTAGCAGAAAATATTTAACACCAATGAAACAGGTTCTATTTTAGAGCATTACCAGAACATGCATATTCATTTAAAAACAAGAATGTAAAAGACCACGAAATTTTGAAAGAGTGCAGCACAGTTTTATGCTGTGTTGGTGTGAATAGACTAAAAAGAAAACTTTTAGTTGTTGAAAAAAGTAAAAGTTTCAGAGGGGTAAAAAGCTTCAAGTTGATTACTATGCAAATAAATCAGCATGGATGACAAGCATCATATTTAATGAATGGTTTCTGAAGTGGGATAATGAATTGAAACATGATATTCTTCTCTTGCTTAATAACTTCACTGCGCATGATTTAAATGTGTCACTAAAGCACATGAATGTTGTCTTTTTGCTACACAGTACAGCCTCTCTGATACAGCCTTGTGATCGAAGAATAATTAGTGCGTTAAGGCCTATTACTGGTATTAAATGCATACAAGAGTTTTAAAAGAATTAGAGGATAAACAAGACATCAGCGGGAATGAACTAGCCATGAAAACTAATCTTCTGGAGGCATTGCGTCTTCTGGTAATGTGATGGAATTGAATATCATCTGCTACAGTTAAAAATTGTTTTGTTAGTGTATGATTCTGTGAAACTGAAAATGGGGATGAACTGTAAACTTAAAAACTACAGAAAACGTCCACATTGACGTGATGAATGAAGATTATTAGGCATTGATGGCAATTGACATTGATATTCCTGTAGCTGCAAAGCTCACAGAAACTGAAATTTGCAAAAAAGTTTGCACAGAAATATAAAAGAATCATAATGATGATCAGGAGGACGACTGAACCAACTTTTTAAAAGACCACCTACAAATGCAGAAATAAAGAATGCATTGAAAATTTTGAAATGAGGTGTACAATGTCACTCGAATTTAAAAACAGTACAAGTATAAATAATTCATTAATAAACTTTTAAGGCAGAATTGTAAACAAACAAAAATTACTGAATTCTTTCAATAAATGTTTTTTATCACTTTAAAAGTCATTATTTCAACAAGTGTGAGTTATTATTTTCTTAGTAAATTGTACTAATAGATGTCATCATTTGGTATTTTTTTTTAACTTATTGTTATTAATCATTAATTGTTATCAAAAACTCGTTATCCCAAAGTGATCACATTAAGCAGCATCTACTATAGTTTCATATGTAATAATGGGAAAATGGTTACAACCATGAAAGATAATTTGCAAGAAATCACATTCACTAAATCTCATAAATTAATACCTGGTGTTTTTAGTCTGTTATCTTGTTTCAAAATGTCTTCCCCTAGAATTTCAAACTATTGTATCTCAGTCATTTTTTAAGATAGGGGCAAAGCAAAAAAATTCTCTGGAATCCTCGTATCGAGGCCTAATATTTAAGCAAAACTAAATTTGGAGTTCTAATTTTTTTTTTTTTTTTTCTGTGTGTGTGTACATGTTTTTTTAAATTTGAAATCTTTAAGTGGCTGCCAATTGGAAATAAATTGGATGAAGCTGGCTAATGAACTCTGTCAAGACCTTGATATGTTCTGTACACGTCCTGAATTTCATCCAAATTGATTCATAAATACGAGTGTTTAAGCACGGCAAAAATCAGATATACAAATGTACATATATCGATATTTAAATGGAGAGTAGTTTTGGGTTTTATGAGTTATGATCAATGAAAATATACCAAAATTTTCTGGAAGGGCTCTCCTAAGGCTGCAATAAGTAGCTTTTTACTTTTTGGCCCCACCAGTGGCTGAGAGGTTCTGCTCTCGAAACTGGTAGACGGGAAGTGCTGGGTTCGATCCCAATCGCACCCGTCGGCCTAATCGTTCGGAGTTTTCGTGGTTTTCTTCGAACCATGGATTTCCATGCGTTAATACGGGTTAGGTTCCCTTAGAAAGACCCCCACGAAGGGCACTCCCCCTCGGGCCTATATCCCTAGTGCAGATAATCGGCCGTCACAAAATCAACAACAACAACTTTTTGCATTGAAAGCTTCCTAAAACATGATGTTCATTGCCTAATGTGAAAACATGTTTCTCAACATAAGACAGATTAAGACAGTGCAGATTGTTGTATAAAAATTATTTGGTGAAAGAAGAATTGAAATATGTAGTTTGTATTGATGAGGCTTCGATAAATTTATCTGATTCCTATAGTAAAAAAAGTCCTAAAATGTTCATTCAGAGAAAACAAGGAAAATTTTGCTAAAAGGTTTTATGGTTACTGCTGGATTTTCTTATAATGGAAAACTTAAAATGAGGAAAGTAGAAAAAAATGTCAAAATTAACTCTGATTACTGTAAAAAATATACTTTCACCTCTTTTTACAGAAGACATTTCATCACTTAACCCAAACAATCTTCATTGTGTTAAGTTCTACCTGGATAAAGCTACCAGCCATTCCTCTAAATCTACTTCTGTATTTTTAGAAAAAATAAGAAATGAAACTGGAATTTCCATTTAAATGTATCCCTCCTAGGTCTCCTGTAAATTACTGTGCATTTGGACTTCTAAAACAAGCTCTTTATGACGACATCTCAAAACATTGAATGGACTCTGGGAGATTGTTTTTGAGGAGTGGAATAAAATTGACCGTGATATTTTAAGAAAAGCTCTTTTATCTTGGAAAGCAAGATGTAATAGGATAGTTCAACAAAAAGGCTATCACATTGAACATATTAGAAAATAAAATTCTTATCTTTGTTTCTATATTTCTTTTTTTGAAATTGTAGTTACAAAAATGTGTGAATGATCTCGTTTTAACCCAAAACCCTTTAAAAGTCAAAATCTTTTAAAAGTTGTGGAAAAAAACAGAAAAAATGAAATTTTTATCCAATTCCAGCTACAATTTTTATGGAAAAAATATTTAAATATTTTTCATCATTCCCAAATCTGCATTTTTTTAAAGCTTTTTTTTTCTCCTCCTGATTTTATACTTTAGTACTGATTTTAACTCAGTTTTAAAAATCTACAAAATCTCCCATTTGGAAAAACAAAGTTATTTTCTTCAACCAAAATATAATGTAATTATGGTATTGGGAACTACCCATTTTTGACTTGTCCCACCATACGCAAAAGTATATTTCTCCCAATTTTTTGTTGTTCTTAAAAGTACCTAATCTTTTTCTGTGAACCACCTTCAATTGGCATGCTGCAAGCTTTTTTGTTCAACCTTTCTCCAACCACAACATTGGTATTCATATAATGTAATAGTTATTTCATTAAAATCTTAAGATCAAAAATAAATAAAACCACACAATACTTCAAATATATCAGTGTTACTTTTTTTTAATTTTCATAGTATTTTTTATATAGTAAATGTTTCTTCTATTATTATTATTTATATAACAATGTGAAATAGCCCATAAAAATCATTATTGTATTCTTTTAATTTGTTACTTTATCTTCTCTAAATTAAAAAAAAAAAAAAAATTATCATCCCAACTTGAGGTCTGCTGTTCATTTTGGCCCTCTTTCTATATAGTCACAAAAAATTACATATTTTGATGCTTCGAATACTTATAGAAACATACAAATGCATTTTTATATAAATGAGAAGATAAAATATACAGCTTATAATAATAATAAAATTTTTACCATTCACTATTTTACAACATGTTTATTGATATTTTGAAAATATACAAAAAAATTTTGAAAAAAAGAAATGAAAATTAAGTAAGTTATAAGCTGGTAAAAATTGGGTGTAAAAAAAAAAGGGGGGGGGGATATGCTAGTTGACACAATTGCAACTCTTCTGGTCATCTGAAACAAAATTTTAAAAAAGATTCTTAATTAGCAAGAATGTCGTTATAGCACCTACCTTTTGAAAATGGAAAAATAATTTTGATACAAAAGTGGTAGGGATGATAGTTAGTTATACATTGAAGGTTGGTATAAAATTTGAAGTAGATTGGTTAAATAGAACTTGAAATGTCATGTCAACCATGTTGTAAAAAATAGTTTTGATAAAAATGGATTTAAAGTTTTGAATAAAAGTTTCAGGCAGCTGAGAATGGTATGTTATACTTACATTTTCTCTTGAGGATATATTCTTAAAGGTTTGAACTTTAAGAATGTGCAAAAAGAAAAAAAATATTTTTTCAAAATTCTAGACCAGAATACCTCCTTAAATCTAACATGTAAATCTAATTTACCATCTTTGGCATTGATTGATGTTTAAAAAACATAAATGAATACTTAAAATCATAATAAATTTCAGTTTAAATAAACATTGTATGATTCTTAAAACCCATAAATAGCAAATAACTTTTCCACGTTTAGCAGTTATTAAAGTTAAAGCATATAAGGGCGATTCTCAAAAGGTGGGCACTGGACACACGTCATAACTTTAAGCCTTTCAAACATAACTTTAATTATCATTCACTTTATTTATTTATTTTTTACACTGAGTTTTTAATTCTATTCAGAGACAGAAAATGACATAATTTATTGTAAAAGCTTTCTATAAATATCTTAAAATTTTATTATTTTATGCTAAAGAGGCCAGTTTCGGACATTCATAACGTTAACTGCTCCAATGTACCACCAAGAAAAACAGTTTTAACTTTTTTCCAGGTGGTTCTAATGGTAAACAATGAATGCATAAAGGAAACGGATGATTTTTTGATAATTTCGTTAAGAGATGGCAGGCTGATTTATTGCTTTTTTTGAAGATAGAAGGACTTTTCTATAAAGAATTTTTCTGTATTTTGTTATGTCTGAAAGTAGCGTACGTGACAAAGCATTTGATTTTATTATTATTATTACTGGATAACAAAAAGTTAATTATACATATATATATATATGTATACACATACAATTATAGGACACATTTACTACATTCTTAGTCTTAAGAATTTTTTAATAATAATTAATTTTCCAGAATAGTTGCTGTCTTTTAATGTTTGTGTATAATTTTGTAAACATATTATTAAAAATATTTATATATTATATTTATAGACAAAATACTATACTATTAAAAAAAATTGGCCTTATATTTGAAAACTTTAAAAATTACAAATAGTTAACGTTTAATGATCCCACCTTTTGAGAATCTCCCATAAATCAAACTAAATCATTATGTTAGAAGATAAATTCACATTATATGAAAATAAGTAATTGATATGGCATAATTCTTAAAGTTTCTCTAGCTGACAATTGTTAAATCATAAATAACCATTAATGTCAAAGGGTAGACATTACAATAAGTATTGCAATCAAGTTGATGCAACACTTGTATCACCTCAGAAAACTCATCATTAAAAATTGATTTAACCAATCAGGATTGAAGAAAATGTCCAATTTAACTCTAAGGCCCCTTGCCGGAAATAATCTGAATTACTTCCTTATATACTGGAACAAAATGAAATTTGATGGCCTGTTTTGGCTTGTTACCCACCATGATGTGCTAGAGAAAACTACTGTCGCTTGGGAGAGCATTTCGGGGCATATAATGACAACATAACATCCGTCAAGAGACTCTCTTGCCGATGGAGCCTGATTTGAAACAGGAAATTGTGTAGTAAACCTTACAAATAAAAATCAGGTCCCTTAATACTGGTCTCTGAGTCTGCCTTATTTACCACCAAGCCATGCTACAACCCTAATTTTCCTGGATATCAACCCAGGAAAAGTCATTGAACGAACGGATCTTTAAATCTTTCTATCTGTACGAATATTATAAAGAAGTAACATTTCTGTGTAGGGAATAATCTGTTGAACTACCGAACTGATTTCAAAAGTAATGGTGACAAATTGATTGTGACAGTCTCTGCTCCAAAATATGCTATACAGTGAAATATGTTTAACGCGAAAACGCTTAACATGAAAAATCAGTTAACATGAAATGATATAGCAGTCCGGGCAGTATACTATGCAATTTAACACGAAACAAAAATCGTTTAACACAAAAAAAATTAGCTTTCGATTTTGTTAGTTTGAGTTGAAATTGGTGAATTTTGTATTAAAACCATTGAATTTTGGGTGAAAATCAATGAATTTCGTGATTTTTCTTTTTCTTCTTTTTTTTTTTTTTTTTTGCAAATTAACTTATGTCTTATGAGCACAATGGCTGAAAAATCAGTGCGAAAACAAACTGCTATTTCGCTTCTAATGAAGATGAAGCTGCATAATGCAGTTTATGAAAAAGAATGACGAAAACAGAAATCTGCAAAGAGTTTGGTATTGCAAATTCTACTTTATCAACGATAATAAAAAAATAGGGATCCCATTACGTTAATGTTTGAGTGGAGTATGTTTAAGCCAGGGAGAAAACGTATGAGAACCGGTAAGCACGAAGATTTAGAGACAGCTTTGCTTATTTGGTTCAAACAAGCTAGATCTCTGAATGCTGGAAAAAAAAAAACACTTCAAAAAATGATGTCTGATATTTTTCCCAAAAAAATATTTTTTTACTTGTTTTTTATCCTAATGGATGAAACCTATTAAAAATTTGACGACGGCGAAAATATTTGTGAGTTTTGTTCTTTTTTTTTACGATTCTTTTAACACGAAAAAAAATTTCGGCCCCATCCATTTTGTGTTAAACATATTTCACTGTATTTTATGTCAGTGCCACTACCCCCAAGGATGTGCAGAAGCGAAAATTTTTCTAAAATTGCAATATTTCTGGTATACTGAAGGATCTAGAAACTTAAAATTTGGTATAATAGTTGCTTATAAGATGTAAATGCTCCCTATTAACAGTTTCTAAATAATTCTAAATTTAAAAGTGTTCTGAAAACTTTCTAAATTATGGTTTCTATGGAATTGTTAAGGATAAAAACTTGAAATTTGACATGGCTGCTTTAAGATGCAAATACATGCACAAAACAGTTTTTTTTTTTTTTAATTCAAAATTTAAAAGGGTGCAGGAGCGAAAATGAAACTTAACTTACGATTTTTGTGATGCTGAAGTGACTGGAAACTTGAAATTTGGTTACTTTTCCAATACAAATGCTGATTAAGAATGGTTTCTAAAAAAATTCAAAATTTAAAATGGTGAAATATGTGGAAAATGCTCTAAATTATGATTTCTATGGAATTGTTAGAGATAGAAACTTGAAATTTGACTTAGCTGTTACTTTTAAGATATAAGTGCTTGCATAAAGCAGTTAAAAAAAAATTAAAAGGGTGAAATGCACTAAAAGCATTCTGAAAACGTTCTAAGTTACAATTTCTATGCAATTGTTAAGGATAAAAACTTGAAATTTAACATGGCTGCTACTTTTAAGCCAAATACATGCACAGAAGGGAGTTTTTTATCGAAATTTAAAAGGGTTCATGAAAAAAAAAATTAACTTACTCTTCTTCTAGTACTGAAATGGACTTGAAAGTTGAAATTTCCATGGTGGTTACTTTTAAGATGCAAATGCTCGCTAAGCGTGGTTACTAATAAAATTTTAAATTTAAAAGTGTGAAATGAGAGGAAAACATTCTAAAAAAGTTTGACATTACGATTTCTGTGGAATTTTACATAATATTTGTTAATTAATAAATTCCAATTTTGCTAGTATATTATAAAGAAGATATATCCTGCTGCAAAAGTCTGAAATATTGATTATAATCATTGCAGGATCAAAAACTGATTTAAGAATTCAACTTTTTTTTTAAATATACATTAAATTTGGGGTCCCCAAGAGTATTGCCCCATTGGATTGTATTTTAATCAAACTTCATTATTAAAGGAATCAGTTTAATAACACATTTAAAATTTTGCGAATAAAAATTTAGAATATTGTATTTCTTTTATTCATACTTATTTAGATGGCTTTATTTAGTCCATTGGTGGCTATAAAATCACACTCTGTTTTTGCCAATTTTACTATTTCATTTTACATAAATTTATTATGAAGAATAGATCCGTTATAGACACAACTGTTCCAGATATCTGTTAATTATCAAATGCATCCTTTTCTGATAAAACTTTTATAGGCAGATCTGCTGCTTTAGTTCTTTTTTTTTTTCTTTTTTTTTTATGAAATGGAATTAGTTGTAGTTAATAACATGCAATTAAAGTTTTCTTGTTTGTACTTGGAAATCTCACAATAATGCGTACAAGCATATATTCAGTTTAGTTTGGACTCTTCAGATCATCTATTCCCGATAGTTTCAAAAGTTTCTTTTCTTTTCTTTTTTTATTAATGTGTAATTTTATTATAAATGTATAAAAAGTGGCAATTTTGGGTGATAACATAAACTGTAAAATAAGATGTGGATTTTTGTGGGACTCTTTGGCTATTTTTATGACAAATAATCATTTTCCCTCTTGCCCCTCTTCTTTTTTTAAAAAAATAAGCTGTTTTAGCTGCTATTTTGGCTATTTTTTTTTTCATCATAGTCTATTAAAGCAACTTTTTTCAATGGCATTATACAGTGGCAGCCCTGCAATTGCTTTAAATTTTTTCCTAAAAAATTTTAATTTTTTCTAAAAAAATTAAATTTTTTTCTCAACATTTTGATTTGCAACCATTATTTGATTGTATCATTATTAAAACCAGCTAATCTTGCTATAGTTAGTTTTTACTGAAAATTTGCAATATTTCTTGAAATTTACAAATTATTTTATTGGATTGATTTACTCTTTTTTCCTCAGAATGTCAATTGCATTACCTTTGGTAGATGGTATGGTTGTGAGCCGCAGGACACTTGGAACTCTAGTAAGGCAAACTGCTTTAAATATGCTTAGGCGAAAAAGACTTGATGCTGACAGGTATGTAAATGTTAATTTGATAAAATTTCATTTTCCTTACTCAGTTCTATAAATATTCCTTTAAATTTCATTAATAATTCCCCAAATTCAGTTGATATATCAAATTTTTAATCTCTTTTTGAGAAATATATGTGAAATATTATTACTTTTATATTGCATAAAAAGAAATTCATTTAATATAACAATTTCATAATTTGACTGAATTATTTTACAAAATAAAAGTATGCTTAATGAAATTCTAAAGATTTAATTTGAAATTCTGTATCTAAAGTGATATATTTTTATATTTTTTTACATAAAGCTTCATTTAAGCTTCATAAAAATGCTCAAATACCTGCTTTCTCTCTATCTATCTATCTCTTTTACTCTTTCTCTTTTTTAAGATGGAATGGTGCGTATTTTACAAAAATAAAAGATTTTTTTTTCTTTCTGTTTGCTGATCATTCTTGTATAATATACCATATATTTTCAAGTTTTCTTGTGTAATATACGATATATTTTCGAATTTTGGTTTTAGTTTGCTGCTTTATTAACTCTTAACTCTATGATGAAAAATCCTGTATATGTAATCAAACCTTGGTATAGGAGTCACGCTGATGTCTGATCAATCTGTTTATAGTGTTAAGTTTCATAATTCTTCAAGAAATTCCAAATGAGTAATTTTAACCTATTTTTTGGATTATCCCACATATAAGATTATTTTTACATGACTCTATGTGACCGTATACCAGGGGTCGGAAAAACTATTTATTTTAAGTAGCCAACTACAACTACTTGTTTTAAAAAGTAGAAACTACAAACTATTTTTCAAAAGTACTCGCTGCTTCGCTACTTTCAGATTTTGTCAAAAGATTCAATCTACACTTGAAATTGAGGGCATGATCTCTACAAGCGATATAATGAGAGACTAGTATTTTACATAACATATTTATACATAACTGTACACTTCATGATTTTTTTTTACTATTCTTACAGTAACTATTCCATTGGGACTTAAAATTTCCATTTATTGAAGTATTTGAAAATAGTTTTCTTCATTTATTTCTCCAACACATTCTTAGAGTGTTAATTGTAATGAGAATTAATTGTATTGAAAGTTGTGTTGAGAATTAATTATATTAAGTTGCCTGATTGTATAATTAAATAAATTATATATAATATAATGTCTGTAATATAATAGACATAAATATAATGTCTATAATAAATTATAGAAAAACAACTCTACTTGCAAATATATAAGCCAGATAACATTATGATCCTTAAATATTATAGGCAGTAATAGAATTGTTATGATATAATTGTTAATACCCAGGAATCTCATTAAGTAAGTAATGTGTTGCAAGTAAATTGTAAAATAAGAAAGAAATATTTATATTGACAAATGGTCAAGGTTGTCCAGTTTTTTTCTCAATTGTAAAATCCCTGAGAAAAAAACTGTCCCACACAAAATATTATTTTCCCCACTTTTAGTCAATTGCAATTGTAAATTAGAAGCAAATAATTTTTAAATAATTTATAAATATCTTTATTCTTTCCATTCACAAAGCATTTTTTGTTAAAATGCATGTATCTATGCACCCAGTAGTATGTGTGTTACTTCTGTAAAAAGATAAAGTAAACTTATTTAAAAATATTTTTAATGTAAAACATGACTTATGTGACAAATATATATGAATATAAATTATAATGTAATAAATAGCTATTATAAAACACATATCTTTACAGTAATGTAATGTGTTCATTCATAGAGAAAAGTATATCACCCTCCTACTAATTCTGCTGCAAATGATCGTATAAAAATTATACTTGTTCCAGCTGATTAGTAATAACATCTATTATTCATTTTATTCATGGATTAGAGTTCATAAGCTGTGAGCATATTAAAATTTGAACTAACTTTTAAACGGCAAAACGCTATTTAAAAAAAATATTTTTAATCTACATTAACATTTATATCCATGTAGGTTCATTCCATGTCACTTCATCCGGACCATGTCACCCACCGTCACAGATTTCTATGAAATTTTAAACACAAAAACAATGTCTAAAGATATGCTGTTACACGAAATTTCAGTTTAAAATAATAATTTTTTCATGAGTTACAAGCATTTAAAAATACCCCTTTCACTCAATTTTTTGCAGAAAATGATCTTCCGTTAAACATGTAATGTTGGATAAAAATGCTCATTTTTCTAAATATTATTAATAAAATTAGCTATATATTTTTTTAGAGATTCTTAATAATGTATTTTATTAAAAGAATGGTTTATAAAACTTTTTAGAACTCTAATATTGTTTTTAAAAAATATTTTATCTAAGGAGTTAAGAAAAATATGAAAATATGTAATTCATTTTTTTTTTACATGTGCTACCCATTTGATTTGGCTGATTTTTTTTATATATATAGTTTAAAAGGAAACCATTTAATAATAAAAAAATTAGAAAGGTGTTTTTTGAAATTCTTGAGAAAAAAAAAATTTTGTTAATTTTACAGAATATATCTAAAGTATTGTTAAAGTTCAAAATTCTTCAAAAATATGTGTAATAATAATAAACAAATATTATAATTAAACTATAATTTCGTTTTTAAAAACCTTTTTTAATGTTATTTAAATAAATTAAAGTATAAAATTCATATTTCTGTTACAGAAAATTAACGGCACAGATGTCATATATGCCCTATATTGGCGCGATAGTTTTCTGACGCCAAAGTCATATACGCAACGGGTACTTAACTGGTGCCAAAGTGTCGTTATTTTGCTTGATATGGTAACCCGGATGTTGTTGTTTATGCTGTTGATGTTTTCGCCAAATTGGCATAGGAAAAAAATCGCACCAGTATATGACATCTGTGCCAAATTAACTTCCGCTATGTATTCAAATAAAATTTCCATTATACTAACTCAAAAACAACTAGTAAGTATAAATTGATTTGTAAAGCTATATTCATTCAAACAATCTAAGCTTTGCATCTTCTTTAAAAAATGTGGAAAGTATAAATTTATAGTTTAAGTTTTGTTTCACCTATAGTCTTCAAAATGAAATAAAAATAAAGTAATAAAAACTTAAATAATCACTGGTATATTGAGATTATTCAGAGCATAGATTATGATGAAAAAGATGCAAATATAAAGTTTATGCATCCCAACGGGCCTTCCACGTCATTTTGCTGGCCAAATAATGATTATTGCAACGTGCCCTTCAACCATATATTATGTAGCATTGAACTGACTACTGCAACAGGACGGCCATATGCTCTTTCAAAAGAATCTACTGAAACAATCAATCGTAAGTGGAGCATTTATAAAAAGCAATATCTAGTGATATAATATGTTTAATTTCTACTTCCTATTTCCATTTAAATTTATCATAAACACCTTTAACCATTCAATTATAAAAAAGTGCAATTTTCTGGCACAGAAATAAATCTAATATTTGAAATTGGTTGAAACTTGAAAAACCTCTGTCTCATATATGTAAGTAAATTTTGTATGTATATATTATATCAGTAACAAAGAAAAAAAAGTATGATTTTATTACAGGATATAGAACTTAGAATTTTATGTAACATATTGTTAAATTATACATAAAATTTATCAAAATAAATCTTTATTCATTTGCTTTTTTAATAACTTCATTACTTTTACCTTGAATTGCTACTAATTCTACTTACTTTATTTATAATAATTTTATTTCTGTTTATGAAGTTAAAAGACTTGATGTTAGTTTTAAAAGTTAATCCTCTTATAATATCATATATTAATAATTGAAAACTATTTTGACAAAAACTGTCAAGATGCCACCCTCCCCCCTCCCAAAAAATAAATAAATAAATATTTAAATCTAGCATTAGTTAGAAAAATATGGCACTTATGTTTATTTTGACACAGGATATTGAAGAATCTATCTAAATATGTATCTCATGAATCTTTGGAATGTAAGGGGAGGGGCGTCCAGAATTTACGAGGTGATTGAATATTAATAAAGTTTATCAGCCTCCAGATCATCTTTATGCTAGATTATTTCTTTATATGTTTAAATGTCTTCAAAATTCAATCAAAAAAAAAAAAAATCTAAGAAATCTTCAAAAAAAAAAATCTAAGAAAAATTTTTTTCTCAAGTTTTTCAAAAAACACTTCTTTATTTATTTATTTATTTATTTTTTTGAGAAAAGATTGACTAATAAATAGCTCATAAAAAATATTTAACAAAATAAAATGGATGGTACATCTAAAAATATTTTTTTCTTTTGAAATTCATACATGAAGTGTCAATTTTATATGAATATTCAAAAAATCTCAAAGAAAAATTTTTTTCTCAAGTTTTTCAAAAAACACCTCTTTAATTTTTTTATTGAGAAAAGATTGACTAATAAAGAGCTCATAAAAAAATATTTAGCAAAATAAAATGGGTAGCACATCTAAAAATATTTTTGTGAAATTCATATATGAAATGTCAATTTTATATGGGTATTCAAAAGTTCAAAAATTTTAAAAATATATTTGTTGTAAAAAGAAAATAAAAATTGGTATTACTTTATAAAATAAATAATATAAAGAAAGTTCCGCCAAAAAATTTAACCATTTTAATTATTTGGTAAAGAGTTATGAAGTTTTTTGTAGAACCATACAGAAAATCAACACTTTAAAAATGTCCATAGAAAAAGAAAAGTGTCACATGTTCAGATGCTTATAATTTGAAATATTTTAATTGGATTCAATTAAAATTTCATGTGGTAGCATCTTATACATGTATGTTTTCATGTTCCAAGTTTCGTCAAAATCTGAGATGGTGGGTGACATTTTGTAAAATTGCTGGATGATTTGACATGGAATGACCCTGTACCAAATTCCAAGTAACTTGTACTGAAAGTTTTGGAATTACAATTATTCAAATTTTTTACCTTCTAATGTCAAATTAATTTAATATATTTTTATCTCCTAAAATAATACTATCATTCTGGTTTTTAGCATCAACATATTACAAATCCAAACATAAATTTCTTACACTAGATTAAATTTAACACAATTATTTCAATTGGTAAACAAATCAAATTAGATGTAACTTTCCAACTGGGTGAAAAATGTCCGGACCAGGATTCGAACCAGGGATCTCCTGGCTGAAGCCACCAGTGCTCTACCATCTGAGCTATCCCGGACGAATCTGGTGGAACTTTTTCACCCAGCTAACCTTAATGATTATAGCATCTGGTCTGAAACCTGGTTCAGCTCAACAGAATAAATCTCATGCAATGGAACTCCAGAAATCGCTGAATACGTAATTACAGTAGATTAAATTTTACACAATTATTCCAATTGGTGGCGGCTTCAGCCAAGAAATCTCTGGTTCGAATCTTGGCCTGGACATTTTTCGTGCAGTTGGAAAATTACAACTGATAATTTTAAGCAATTCCTTGAGTATTTCACTCTGAAATAATAAAAAATTTTTAGTTTAAAATTTTCTTCCGAAACACCTTTTTAAATTTGTTTTTTTCTCAGTGGTATATAATAGTAGTTTGATCAGCACCTACAGTTTTAAAATAAGTTTGTTTTAAAATTTAAGTACTTTTCCCTCTTAAAAGAAAATGACCATTGTTAAATACTTGTGTAGCAAATAAAATGCAGTGATATATATCTATTAAAAAGCAATTTATTTTTGTGTTTTTTCCTTTTATAGTTGTCAACCCCCGCATGTCAGAAGAAAATTAAAAATTCAAGATGTGATAAATCGGTATCATAAAAAGCTTTCAGAACCTGAATTTCTTTCATCACTTTTTCAACCGTCTTCTACAAACTGAATTAATTTTTTTAAACATTCCAGTACTTTAGTTTTCAATGTTATATTGTACATGATGATATTATATAATTTTGTATAGGTAAACAGATGTAAATAAAGTTATTAATGTATAATAATGTATTAACTTTTAAATTATTTGAATCATTCAATTCGTTTGTAGTGTAGAATTGTATATATATATTAGGTTGAGGAAAAAGTAATTTCGTTTTTTCAAAATAGATGGCTTTAAAGTCCCATATCTCTAGTAACGTTTATTCAATGAAGCCATGCGATAGAGCATTTGAAAGGTAACATCCCATAGAACATTCTAGATATAAAGGTAGCGTCATCTGTTTACTCAGTCAGAAGTTATTGTGCTTTGTAAATGGAGATTCTAGAAGATCATTTTTGTCATGTTTTGCTTTTTTACTTCCAAAAATGAAAAAATGCAATGCAGGCTCATTGAAAATTGTGTAGTGTTTATGGTGATGAGAGTTTAATTGAACGCCATTGTCAGAATTGGTTTGCTTGTTTTTGTTCCAGGAATTACGATGTTAAATGTAAACCTTGCTCTGGCCAGCCAATCGTTGAAAAAGTCAATAAAATTCTTTAAAAAATCTTGGTAGTCCATGATATTCCATCTTGTGACATCGCTATGGAACTAAAAATCGACCAAAAACAGTTTTCAATCATTTACATAAAACTGGATATCAAAAGAAGCTTGATACTTGGGTTCCACATGAATTAACACTGAAAAATTTAAAGGACCAAGTTTTCATTTGTGAAACGATGCTAAAATGAAATTGAACCATTTTTAAAATGAATGATTATGGGCAATGAAAAAAGGATCATGTATGACATTAACGTGTGAAAAAGACCATGTTCGAAGCTTCACGAACGGCAGCAAAGATTGTATTAATGCCAAGGAAGGTGATGCTGAGTGTTTGGTAGGACTGGAAAGGAATTGTTCATCACAAGCTGCTCGAACGGGGCCAGACCATTAATTCAACTCTCTTCTGTCCACAGATAATGCAATTGAACCAGGCGATTAAAAAACGGCTAGAATTGATCAATAGGAAAAGCATTGTCTTCCATCACAACAACGCTAGACAACACACATTTTTAGTGACTCGGCAAAAATTGAGAGCTTGGCTGGGAAGTTTTGATGCATCCACCATATAGCCCAAACCCCCGTCCAACTACATTTGTTTTGGTCTTTGCAGAACTCTCTTAATGGTGTAAAGCTGGCTTCAAAAGAGGCTTGTGAAAATCACTTGGTTCAGTTTTTCACCCAGAAATTTCAGAAGTTCTAAAGTGACAGAATTATGGTTTTACCAGAAAAGGTGCAAAAGATCATTGATCAAAACGCACATATATCATTGATTAGTGTTTGAAATTTATATGAATAAATTCGCTTTGAAAAACATGAAAAAAAAAAACGAAATTACTTTTTCCTCAACCCAATATATTTTTTTGCAACACTTATATTTTTGGGGTCTGCAAAATGATAGGAACAACACAAAAGCAAAGAAAGCAGTTCTCATTTACTATGCAAATGCACAAATCTTTGTGTTAACCCCTTGAGGGGCTGTGGGATAATTTATATCCACCTAATTTAAACAAGATTCTCACCAGAAAATTTTAACTAAATTTTATATTTTTAACTTTGGGGGGAAATCATTGAAAAATTGCTTTTCCTTATTTAAAAATAAAATTTTTTGATTTTTCTGGTGAGAATTCAATATTTAGAGGCATTTATGCTTGCCCCTCAAGGGTTAAGATTCAATACATGATATTCTAATTAATATTAAGAATATCGTTTACAAAAAATGCATTTATTTTTTTTTATCTTTTATTTTAAATAAGTATTTTGCTAAAATTACACTTGAGCAAAGTAACAAGAATGCAGTAAATATTTTAAAACCATGGTTCATTATTGGTGGATATTTTTGTACGAGGGCCGTTTTTTTTTCAACCTCCGATGGGCCATAAAAAAAAGACAAGCATATATAGAAAGATCATTTTATTACTAAAAGTTATGTACACTTATGGTTATTTTTCAACATAATTACCTTGTAAATTGAGGCACTTGTCGTACCTGTGGACAAGCTTTCCAATACCCTCTTCATAAAAAGTGTCCACCAATGAATTCAAATGATTCTTGACGCTGTCTTGAAGCTCCACGTTACTTTGAAAACGCTTCCCTCCTAGCCACTTTTTAAGTTCAGGGAAAAGATGGTAGTCACTCGGAGCTAGGTCGGGACTGTATGCCAGGTGATCGAAAATTTCCCACTGAAAATGCTGAAGTAGACGTTGGGTTACAGCAGCAGTGTGAGGACGGGCGTTGTCATGGATCAGAACAATTCCAGAAGTCAGCATGCCTCTTCTTTTGTTCTGAATGGCTCTGCGTAACCGTCGTAAAGTTTCACAATAAACAGCTGAAGTAATCGTCGTCCCTGGCTGCATGAACTCAACAAGCAACACACCTTTTTGATCCCAGAACACTGTAGCCATAATCTTTCTGTTGTTGAAGGTTTGTTTGAACTTTTTTGGTCTGTTTGGCGAGTTCGTATGCATCCATTGTTGAGATTGACGTTTTGTTTCAGGTGTGTCATACTGAACCCAGGTCTCATCACCTGTCACAATTGATTTCAAAAAGTCTTCTCCTTTAGCGTCATAACGGGTGAGGAATGTCAAGGCTAAGCCCATTCGTCGTGTTTTGTGATTGCCCGTCAACATCTTTGGGACCCAGCAAGGACAAATTTTTCTGTAGCCTAAATGTTCCGTCACAATAGTGTACAGAGAAGACCTCGAGACTTCTGGAAATTTTATGGACAAATCATTTATAGTGAACCTTCGGTTTCCTCTAACTTCTTCGTCCACTTGTTGAACAAGGTTATCTGTGGCTACAGACTTGCGTCCTTGACCTCCTTCATCATGCACATCAGTTCGGCCATCTTTAAATTTTCGGCACCATTCACGCACAACACCATCGCTTATAAAGCTTTCTCCATACACTCGGCTCATTCTTCGATGAATTTCAGCTGCACTATTCCCTTCAGCTTGCAGGAATCTAATAACACTTCGCAATTCGCACTTGGCGGGAGAATCAATTAAGGCAGCCATGTTTACGTGGCTACAGCTCGCCTCACAATGGCATCAATGAAAAGGCAGTCAAAGAGGGTGATGTGGGGAACATGCACCGTCGCTCTATGCGCATACCGACTTCCTGCCGCTCGCCTAACGTTGATGCTGTGCAGTCGGAGGTTGAAAAAAAAACGGCCTCGTATATCATTTAAGAAACCTTTTAAAAGCGATTCTGAGTGCATTTGTTTAGTTTGCAAAACTCTTTGATGATGGAGAAGGGAAAAATGTTTTATGACTTTGAAAGGGGCCAAATTCTAGCTTATAACAACATCAGAATGTCACTTCAAAAAATTGTTGATAAAATTAAATGTTCAAGGACTGTCATGTTTAATTTCTTACAGAATCCAACTACAGTACTGCATAAAAGATTAACCTTTTAAAAATTTTCTACATAACAGATTTTAATGAGACACAAAATCTTACTCTAAATGGTCAACTAAAAAACTTGATCCTTAACAGTCCAAATTTTGTGTGACACATTAGGAAATATAATAGCACATTGGCATTAGTATTGTTTTCAGGAATGCAGAAGGACATTACAGGTAGAGGTCCATATTGCTTTAAAGCACAAGGTCAAATTCACCGATATATTTTTATATCTTTGATATTCGATTCAAAATTCGTTTGGAGAAACTGACCAGCATAGCGCCAAATCATGTTAGTATTTTAATGCAATTATGGAAATGTTCAAGTATATAGTTTTTTTCATCTGAAAATATTCAGAATTTCTTTGAAAAATTGAGTCAATACGAACCTGGCTCAATGTAATAAAATCCAACCCGAGTCCGAAAGAAGAAACTCTTTGATTACAGGGCAGAATTGACGACTACTTTTATATTCAACCGTATCACAATTTCCAGAAAAATTTGTTGAGGTAGATTTCTCTTGAAAATATCTTAATATAAGTGTAGATTAGTTTATAAGAGATTAGTTTTGAAAAAGTGGCAGAATAAAAAAATAGTCCACAAGGATGTACAGTGAAACCTCCCTGTGTGACCATCTCCATTAAGCGACCACCTCCCTGAACAACCTTTTTTTCATGGCACGAAATTTATTCCCATGGGCTCAATACTAATTTTACCTCTATTCAGAGACCATCCCAGATGATCTCCCTCCATCAGCGACCAATTTCTTTGAAGAAAATTCCGTTTTTTCCTGGTCGCTTGACGAAGGTTTTATTAGAAAAAAAATTCCGTGGAGCGCATTATTCATCAAACTTCTAAACTAATTTTAGATTTTTTTTTTTTATCCCGGTAGCATTTAAGTGTTTAAAGTCCTTTATGCCTTTTTAGGCAATGAATTTAACTCTGATGACAAATTAAGAATGGTGGTCAATAAACTCCCCTGCCCTATTCTGTCGGGAAACTCTCAAAGAAATAATAAATTAATGAAATTCTTCTATAAAAATGAAGATTATAAACATCGAAAAAAGAAAGCTCTCGTACGAGATAAATTTTTAACCAAATCGACGTAAAAATCAATATTTTCTAGAAATTCACTCTGGCGGGACCGGGCTCTTAATTTCCGGTAACCTTTTAATTTTTGTATTGGTCTGGAGCGGGCCGAATTTTTTTTTCTATGGGTCAAGCCGGGCCCGGGCCGTGCAGACCTCTAAAATGGCGAAAGTCAACCTGAGTCAAAACGGAAAGAAGGAACGTCAACCTGCTTTGTGTCGGTTTTTTGAAAAATCGGGTTGCCCGGCCGAATGCTCTACCTGGGACCAAGGATTTTCCAGATTTTTTAATTGTGTGGAATTTAGATCATAGTCAGAAGAGGAGAGCAGAAAATGATTAACGAAATTTTTTTCTGACAGAAAATCATTGGTGAAAATTTCTTATCGCAATGGATCACAAAATTTTCAAATTTCGTGACTGGTTGGTCATGTTTTGTGTACTGATAATCTCGTGACCTATTGAATTTCACGATTTTTCTTTCAGCGACGACTAAATTCGCGACTTTTTTGGATGATCGTTTCACGGAATTCACATTCTCTTCTACGATCGTTTGTTGAAATTCATTTTTCCCCGCAGCTGCGACTGACAAAATTTGGGATCGTTTGACTTAAATCTTGAATTTTTTGCTCGATTCTTTGACTAAATTCGAGATTTTTTTTCCGGAAACCTTTTGACGAAATTTTCATTATTTTCCGCGATAGAAATTCGCAATATTTTTTTGCGCGCCTGGTGGACACATTTGATTTTTTTCTGCGATCGAATGTTGAAATCAGATTTTTTTCCCCGAAACCGATTTACAATAATCGCTGTTTGTTTCCACGATCTTTGCAATATTTTTCCACGATCCTTTTAGGAATTATATTTTTTCGGCGATTGGTTTGCCAAATTAACTATTTTTTCCAGCAAAATTCACGATTTTTTTCCGCGGTCAATTGGCAAATTGATTTTACGTAATTCCGCAAAATAAGGAAAAAATACCGCGATTTTCTATGAAAATTAAAGAATATCCCTGGAAGAATCCCATGCTTGTGAAAGATATTAAGAGGGCAAATTCCCGCACGCTATTTCAAACCCTTCCCCTCCAAGAACCTCTTGAAATCGCTCCCTACTCTTGCAGTAAAACCTGCAAATAAGAAGTCGAAAGGTCTGTAACAAAAGCTCCATTTTAGACAAGTGTCTGTCTTAGCAAGTATAATTACATGGTGGTGTTTTTTTTTTTAATTATTTAATATAGAAACGATTTTTTTTTTCTGTTTGCGAAAGAGTTATTTTTTGACAGTTTTCCTTTTCACAAGTTTTTTAGTAAATGTAATATGCCTATGCTCTTCAGAGCTGTACTATACAAATGATATTTTAACAGCCTTTGAGGATACTTGTAAAAATATTAACTGTCCATAACGGAATCCTGTCTTAAACGGGAAATTTTCTTAGTCAGTATCTTGAAATTATACCTGCTACGATAAAATCTGCTTGAAACGGAATTTTCATTAGTTCTCGTTCGGAGGAGAGAGGGTACAGCCCCCCCCCCCCCACCCGAACCTCACTCTTGCCTATGCTACTGCCCTCAAAGAAAACTCCCCCCCCCCCCCCCCAAGAAAGTCCTGAAATGGCACCCCTGAACTACACCAGAAAAAAAATCCTAATAAATTTTTAAAAAAACTACTAAAAGTTATAAATTGGAAAGAAAAAAAAATTAAACGTTTTCAGCGGACGACCCTTTTCTACCTACACCTTAATCTTTTTTAGAAATATTCCGTACAGTATTGAAAAGCATTTATTTTTTTAGGTATTCACCCAGTTACTCAAACTTATTCAAAAATCATTTCCATTAAAAGAGAACTATAAACGTCCTCCCTAGTTAAACGAAAAAATAATTGGCGATTCAAGCGCTCGAATACGCAATCTGGTGGAGAAAAGATGTAACTTCTCGCTTCAGGATAGTGTAGTGCAAGCGCATTGCGTTACATGTATTTTTAATTTGTTCAGAATGATTATTCTTTTGCACAATTTCAAATTTTCCGTGACATTTGTGTTCTGTCTTATATGACAAAGTAAAAATTATCCGAATTTGAATATCTAAAACTTTCAAATGCATTTACAATAAAGAATTATTTCAATGGCACTTTACCATTAGCTAAAGGGAAATTAAAGGAACAATTTTCCTGTACCGAAGGCTGCGAGCAGCGCCTCTATAGGCCGTTTTAGTTCCCAATAAACATGAATAACATGTTTAACGTTCATTCTGATTGATTTCTTCAACTAGCCCTTTGGAGTTAAACAGCAACTCGATTCTTCCGATCTTGTAATACACGCATGCGCAGTCAGTACCGCACCAAGGGCATAACAACTGACATCTGTTCGTAAGATGTATGGTTTTGTGGCATCATTCTGTTTCATTACAGGAAGACTTGTCAATAACTGCTTCAGTGTTTTGAAAGCTGTTTATTTTTTTTTCCTTTCCCACTTCCAGGAGGCATTCTTCTTAGTCAGTTTACTCAGGGGTCTAGCAGTGTCCGAAAAAATTAGGAATTGCAAGAGTCTGTCAAAAACTGTCGTCAAATCTACTAAATGTTTCTCAAAAGTCCTCGATAATACAATTATATCTAGATAGGAAAGCATTAGAATGTTGAGGGCTAAGTTAAGCTCAGCCGTAATGAAGGGTTTATGCGTTGTGCGTCAATTTCGAAATCATTATTTGTGGGCTTGGGATAAGCAGATTCACCAAATATTTCTTTTGTTAGATGCTCTAAGCTGCGTTGACGAGAAGCCACACCTCATCTGGAGCAAAGAACTTGCCGGTGAAGAATTTATGTGTATTATCGAAAGGGTTGTAGTTATTACTGCAAAATGTTTTCCACGCTGCTTATCTCGCCGTCTGAACATGGACTTTACCCACCCACGAATGGCAATAGCCACACCTCTGCGGAGAAAAACCGTCCGTAAAAGACTTTATTCGACAAAGGGGAGCGGTGTTAAAATGTTCTTCACGCCTATAGAGCAGTTCACATGAAAAAAGCCGTAGGACACATAAATAGAAAAAGCATTGATAAAGGTAGCGATAGCTGTCCTACAGCAGCAGCAAAATCCTGTTCGTGACGTCACCTTGCACAGCTCTATTGGAGTGGTGTTTTTCTTCTTTTTACCCGCGGCTGACGTCACATGGGTAAAGTCCATTGCGCTTGTAGAGTGCTGCAAGTCTACAACGTGCGGCTCCTAGAGTTTTAATTCCTGGCGAGTCTGGGTCATGTAACCGGAGGTCTTTGAGCTTTCTGCGGATGGCTGTCATACGGTTGCGTTGTTTACTGAGATCAGGAGTCCAAAAGGAGAACGTACGTGATTTACGAACAGACTTAAGTCTAAGGCTGGGATTACGGTGCCTCGTTCGACCGTATCTTACGCTCGATCGTAGGATAGGCGTTCCTGCGATCAGTCGTAACTTCGTATTACGGTGCCTCGGCGTAAGTCCTCGTGCTTCGGCGTAAGTCCTCCTGCAGTCAGCCAATCAGAGGCCGCAGCTACATTTGTTGTGGTTGCGCGCGCATCCACTTGCGTCTTATCTTACGGCTGCTTCGAAGCTGTCGTAAGATCGCGAGGCACTGTAATGCCGTTTACGTTTTGTTTATATCGTAAGTCTCTAAGTTGATCTTAAGTGAGGCACCGTAATCCCAGCCTTGAAGAGGCTTTCGCAGCAGAGTGCATTGTGTCAATTAGGCAAGCTGTAAAATTATTTAGTTGTTCTGTTATAGTAATAGTATTAATGGGTTGCGTAAGGGCATGTTTATTAGATTTAATTAATTCGTCGAACTTACAAAAGTTGCCTCTCGTCGTATTAAAGTGTCTTCTTTGTGTAAGTAAGTGTATGTATTTGTGATCGGAGCCACTGTGAGTATGTGAAACATGCGAATTATGAATGTTGGGTAGGGCTAAAGGATTAGCCAGAGTAAGATCCGGCCAACCACTTGCCACTATCCGCAGGGCCTGATTACCAATGAGGCACATTCCCACCAGTAAAAAAAAAAACAGAAAATTTTAGATGAATACGGCGTTTAGATAAGGCGAACATTTCTTTTAAAATTTATTGGTGTACGCGTGCCTCGTTGGTAATCAGGCCCCGACTATCTGGCCTTCAGAGTCTTCTTTCTGAAAAGTGGCATCCGTATTATGTATGTTGGATACTGCGAGGTTGTTAACTATTAGATGTTCAATGAGGAAGTCATCCCGGGAGTCTTCATAACTGTAACCCCAAAGAGTGAAATGGACATTTAAGTCTCCGCCACAGATGAAATCCTTCCTTTGTGTGATCAGGTGTTGCCATTAGTCCAATGACTCCTCGAAATCAATAGATGGGGCCACATGTAGTGCTAATAAGGACCGTTCCTTCTCATTAGCCATAATAGTAATGAAGGCGCAATTAGGGCTAGAGTAGAGGTGGGAATAAACAAGGGCAGTGTTCCGGACGACGACATGCACTTTATTATTGGAAGAGGAAAAACCGGGCCAGTCCTTAGTGAAGCTGTCAGCTTTACCTCTTTTCCGCAATGTGTATCCTGCATCAATGCTATGTCTATTGAATTATCTATCATGCATTGCTTAGCACTGTCATTAGCATTTTTATAATGATTAAGATTGATTTGAAGGAATTGTAGAACGCCTAATGGTGGGAGGTCGGTAGAAGTAGACATCTCGTAGCTGTACTGAAGTTGTAGTTAGTAAGATTATTAGCGTAAATGGGGGACTACCTGCAGTGTGTGTTATCAGCGTCGTCTGGGAAATCTGGGTAATCTTGGTAATGTAGAGATTCCTGGTAAAATCCAGGATTGAAGGGTGCTTTCTGGAAAAATAAGTCCGAATGATGATGAGGGGAGCTTTAAAGGATGTGCTGGAGAGGTTGACTTTCATACCGAAAGTGCTGGGAATAGAAGTCCTCTGCTGGAGCTATAAGGAAAGGGCATGTTTACAAACAAACGCTTCCGTCAATCTACCAACTACATTTTTGTCATAACGATCATTGCAGGAATAGTCTTGGCGACGTAGGCCAATCATATCAGAGACCTGTTAAACGTAGACCAATCAAATTTCTCTAGCTCATGCGTACAGGTAGGAGTCATAATGAATGAACAGGTTTTTCTTGCTGACCAACAGTAATTCAACCAACAGTGACGTCAGCTGCCCCTTCCTTATATCAACTTGGGGAGGTGGCGTGAGGTCGAGCAATTTGTCTAGATATCACGGTCATAAACAGGTATGTAGATGATGCAGCGTGAGTCTGATGCTCTGTGTGATTCACCATAGTTTGTATTGTGCTTCATATTATATTCTGCACATTTGATATATCTTTTGTTGTTTCTGCAGTCTGATGAATGGTGTTTTTCACCGCAGTTACCACAGAATGTGCAGTCCTTTGCTACACGTCCGTAGACCTGGCAATTACGGCATCCGTGGACCTCCTTGAAGGGTCGAAGACGACAGATTTTCAGCCCCATGGAAATGCCGCCGTCATTGATGATTGCGGTTGCTAGCGGTAAAGGAAGGAGAAAAAGACAGTTTCTGCATCCTGCTGACCGGTAGGGTACTGCTGGTAGGGAACGTAACATCATCTCGTTCAAATTCATAAATGCAGTCCAGTGAATCCAAGATGTAATGAAATGCAATACCCACTGGCAGACTGGCACTCCAAAGAGTATGGTCTTCTGGAAGGGCAGAGTTTTAGTGGAGAATGTAAGTGTCTCTTCAAGCCGTTTGTGAGATCCGAGATCGGCGATGATTCCATCTTTCTCTGCCGCAGTGTGGCCAAGAAGTTCGAGGTGATGGCGTTCTTGTTGAATGTTTGTAATAACCGTGGGACATGGGATGTTCTGGATATTCCATTTTCATGTTCCAGACATTCTCTTCCGGCCTCTGACAATGATGGTCTTTTTGTGGGGGCGTTCTTTGGCTGGAGAGGGTGCAGGCTTACTCTTTGTAGCTGAGGTAATGCGGTTCGCTGGTTCCGCGGATGTGGAAAGTACCTGCTGCTTACTTGAACCATCTACTGATACTAGAGTAAGGAGGCTTTCTGATCGCGGCTTAACCTCTGTTTCTAGGTCTTGCTTTAGTTGCTGTAAATGTGTTTATACGGCTTATTTGACTGCGTTTGCAATATCGGCAGGTTTAGGGATTTGCATGAAGCAGTTTGTGAGCTGCTCATTAAGGCTTTCAATGTGTGTTGTTAGGCTTTTGCAGCGCTCCTGCCGTTGAAAATACTGTTTTTGAGCTTGTTCTATCAAATTTTGCTCTGAAGAGTCTTGCTGCTTAATATAGAGTAAATATTTTGCCTAGGTTTTTAAGATGATCTATTGTTTCCTGGCTGAGTTTAGAATCCTCATCTGCGAAGATCTTGTTGACTACTTCAGGTTATTTGCTGAAGCGTGTAGTAGAGGTCTGCACGGGCCGGAAGAGAAATAATTAGGCCCGGACCGGTGGAAAAACTAAAAGTTCGGCCTGGGCACGGCCCGGCCCGTTTGTATTTTGGCGGTTTAAGGCCGACCCGTACAAAAATCAGTGAAAACAGGACCGACCCGGTCTATGCAAAAATCAAAGAAATCAGACATCCGACTCAATTTCCGCAAAAAGGCCGATTCTTAACATACAATTAAGATTCTTTTCTAGAATACTGCATAAATATTTATGAAAAAATTTAACAGTATATTTTAGATTACTATATGTTTGCAAGCCAGAGCATAAATATTAGCACAATTAATAATCACTCCGACTCATTAGACTCTTAAGTTCAAATAAAGATTCATTAAAAACATTAATATGATCAGAATGAAAGAAAAAAATATGGTTAAAATATCATAGCTTTTGAAGAGGTATAATAAAAAAGGAGACTTAAAAATATTTCTTTGCAATTTTTTAAGGTATATTTCCAAATTTTCAGTTACCAAAAGTTCATTATTACTACTATTGTTTTTACAAAACAAATTGCTTGCCCGAAGAGGCTACTTCAACACGAGAAAACACCCGTTCGCTAATATTAATCCAATGGGAGAAATGTTTTAAGATATCTCATTCGCATTTCAATATTTTTAAATGATTTTTTTTTTTGTATTGCATAGCTGAGGTAGATTTCTACAAAAGCCGTTTTTTTTTTACTTTTTCGATTTTGCAGGATTTTTTTTATGTGGTTGCTTTCACTTTCGAAACCGGTTCCGAAAGAGAAATTTTCTTAATTAACACGAGAAAGACGGCGAATTTTACTCAAACTTTACAAAAATATTTCCCACCAGAATTTTTATTTTAAATTATTTACTTATTTATTTAACAAGTTTTTTTCTTT